>CM051527.1:50411654-51752681 GCA_028017165.1 Herpetospermum pedunculosum
TTCACCTAGGTCTTTCATGTCAAACTCTCCTTCGAGTGAATGTTTTACCTTTTCCATTGCTTGCTTAGATTTACTTGCAAGTAGCATGTCATCCACATATAATAACAAATATACAAGTGAAGAGTATGATTTGCTATTTATGTAGACACAACTATCATATGAGCTTCTTTTAAATCCTTGTTGGGAAGGGGACATGAGAAATAGAACATGGCTGGATATAAGAAGTTCGTTCTGTTCCTCTGTGCATCTATGTCATGTAATCATCAAATCTTTGATACCAACATCTAGGAGATTGTTTTAGACCATATATAGACTTCTTCAACAAACAAACATAGTCTTCCATGTTCTATTTTTTTTTTTTTTTTTGAGTACATTGGGGGTGGGGGGATTCGAACCACAGACCTCGTGGTCGTCAACTCATACATATGCCAGCTGAGCTATGCTCGCTTTGGCCCATGTTCTATTTTTCATACCATTGAGGTTGCTTCATGTATATAGTCTCTTTTAGCTCACCATGTAGGAATGTTGATTATTCTTTATTATGAATGATGATCAATAAAATATACAACACTTCAAAATTTTCAAAATAAAATATTCTTTTACAAAAGGTCATTTTTTTAAAAAAAAATATCACAAGAGAATTAAATATTCGTTCATGGAACGAGTGTCGTGGGGTGCTAATACCTTCCGTATGCACAAAATACCTCTGAACCCTAATCTTTATTTCGCAGACCATTTTTTTAGTATTTTTGGGTGCCCAGTCACACCTTCTAAATAATTGCGGGTGACGACTCCATCTCACTCCTCTCGGGAACCAAGTCGGTCGCTCCATGTCGCAAAACCGTAGCGACAATGATGGAATAGGTTTTTGTAATAAAGATGTAGACAAAAAGACAACCCATTCTCACAAGAAGACAAACAAGCAGTAGGTATTGAGCCCATGTGAAGAAGGACAAGAGTCAGATTTTAAGGGAGAAGTATAAGAAGAAGTCAAAATAGGAGAGAGAATCGTACGATGACCAGTGATAGGTATGGAAGAGGAAAGAGATATTTGATGAGTGGAGAAAGCAAGTTGTAGGAAATGCACCCTCATAAAAAAGAACATGCCTAGAGATATACAATCTACCCGAAGAAGCGAGACACTTGTACCATTTATGAAGAGTATTATACCCAAGAAAGAGACAAAGAAGAGACTTGGGCTCGATTTTGTGATGATTATAGGGTCTTAAGTTCGGATAACACAAACACCCAAATATTTTCATAAATGAATAATTGGGTTTCAAACCAAACAATTTCTCCATAGGCGAAGTACTTTGATGAACTATCGTTGGAAGCCTATTGATTAAGTACGTAGTCGTGGAAAAGGCATCATCTTAGAACATTAAAGAGAGAGAAGCATAAGATAATAGAGTTAAGCCCATTTAAAAAAATTGCCGCTGTTTACGCTCAACCATCCCATTTTGTTGAGACGTGTAGGGACATGAAAGTCTATGTGCAATACCATGAGTTTTAAGAAAGGAAATAAACGAACGAAATCCACCCCTCCATCAGTTTGTAAACGCAAAATAGATCTCCCAACAAGCTTTTCTATATGAGTTTTGAATAATAGAAAAGCAGGCAAAGCTTCAAATTTAGCTTTGATGAAATATATCCACGTATACCGAGAATACACATCGATAAAGCTAATGTAGAAGCAAAAACCATTTCTAGAATTTTGACCGGCAGGACCCCAAATGGTAGCCACAATTAATTGCAGAGGAGTGGTATACAAAGTCAAAGATTTAGAAAAATGAAGATTATGACTCTTGCCACAAGCATGACAAAGAGAAGATATATTATTTGAAGAGAAAGACACATTACATTCATTTAATATGCTTCGAATAATAGAGACAGTCGGATGGTCTAACCTATTATGTCACGAGGTAAAAGGATTACAAGATTTAGTCACACAAGACGAACTATAAGTATTAGGAGAAGAAAAATCAGTAAAGCCTAAACCTTCAGTTGGACTTTATAGATAAAATGAATATAAACCTAACTTCTCAACAAGAATTCAACCGGCCAACACATTTAAACCAACAATTCTTCAGCCCAACATCTCTAACGAGCTCTCTTAACGCACTGTTTATTTTTATTATCAATAGGCAATAACTTCAATTACAATTTAGAATATGTTTAAAGTTATATATATATATATATATATTTGTACAATATATGTGGTGGGAGAATCGACCTCGTGACCTCTTAGTCACTAGGTCGTACATTATGTCGGTGTCGGTTAAACTATGTTCATGTTGACTTTTAAAGTTATGTTTAATAGATCTATAATCTTTCTTCTTTTATCCAAAGCGAACATAATTCAGCGGTAATTGGTATATACTACCCTCATTTATTATACTAAAATAAATTTTTTAAACTTTTTAGGAGTTAAATAGTGTCTAATAGATCTACAAACTCACAATTTTATATCTTCTTAAAATTTTAATGTTGTATGTAATCAATATTTGTTCTATGAATTATCTTTTAAAGTTTAGACGTGAAATTAATAATTTATGGATTAAACACTTAAATATTTGTATAACATAATTTGTTAGCTACCATGGTTCCATCGCCATGATATCCTATGTCAGCCTGGTTGTGGGCTTAGTCTTGAAGAGTGTGATGGGCTAAATGTGTACAACAAAGGCTACAACTGTTCACACATGTGGAGTATTAGAAGAGGATCATTTAGTGCATTTCTTTAGTAGTTAATTTTCTTTTTAAGCTAACATATATTAATAACTCTTTATTTTAAAAGCAACATATCATCCTTTTGAAATAATGCATCAAATCTATTTTATAAATAGTCATTTATTTGGGATAAATGTTTACTTTTCTTCTAATATGTCGTGTCAAATCAACTAACATTTGTCCAATAGACATGTCACATCATCATTTAGTTTATTATGTTAAGAAATTTTTATATATAAATAATGTGTAAAAACTACATGGTTATGTTGATTTTGAAAGTAATGAAAGAAATAAAGTAGCTAAATTGCGTGTCTAAACCGTGATTTAAATAAATTGCACTCTTTAGTTGTGGTTTAATGGTAAATCGTAACCCTTACATATGTTTATACTAAAGTACGATTATGTTGTTGATTATGCTATTCAGTTTAATATGCTATAATCATAGCTAGCAACGGCAATTTCGCTACATTGGTCAACACTAGTTGGAGATAGTTTGTTGACCATTGATGGTATGAGTCTTTGTATCTTGTTTGCTCGAGATAGAAGTCTTACAAATTGCTTTTACATGTATGTTTATATCGTGTCACTTAGTCAAATGACTCAAATTCATGTAAACATAAAATCTGATTTTAAACACATAATTTTGCACCACCCTATTGGTATTTATGTTGTTTCCTTTATTTATGTTGTTTCCTTCAATGTTACTTCAAATTCATTTATAAATTTAACATCACTTAGTTATATAGGCTTGGTCATGGAGTTATCAAGTGCCAAATACATTTGAAATGCAATATTCAACTAGTTATGCATGATGAGTATTAGAGACTATAGTTCGAAAATCTTTTGGTACATATATTCGATTGTTGTAATTTTAAAATTCATACTAGGTATGTGGTATGCAACACAATTTAATTCAAGTAGCTTTTTATAGCCAAAGACTTTGATAATGAAGATAAATCATAGCTGTCCTTGCACAACCTCGTTAACTAAAGTCAAAATCAATTGATATTTGCCTAATTCAATAATGATCGTAGAAAAAAATGAACTCTTTATGCACATGGAACTCACAATTAGTCTTGTAGAGTTTTTACACTCCAATAATTTTTAGAAAATAACTTGTTCAATTATATGATGATAAAAAAAAAAATTGTGACATTAAACCTTTAAAATACTATCGTTTCCCTAATCGATTTCACGAAATTAAACCGTATAACCAAGCCCACTAAATATAAATTAAATTTTGACATAGTTAATTAGATCAAATCATGTCAAACCATCACTAAACCGGAAACCCGAGAGATTAGAGTTCATTAATCGGACAATTGCACAACCCGAACAATAATACTAGGTCTAAAATGTCTTTTTTTAACTTAACCTACAAATACGCCTAATACAAAATATGAGCAAAAGAGAACATGCCCAAATTTTAGCATAGCATGTGCAATGTCCTGAATTAGAACGAGCTTCAGTCAAGGATGAAAAAATATGGATATCGATATCAGGATTTCAATTTCACGAATATATCAATGAAATATCAATATCGACGGATATTTCTGTAAATCAAAATTTTAAAAACAAATTATTTAAATTAATAATTAAGTTCTTTTTACTTCCAAACTAAGTTGTAAATTTTGATATCGGAGATATCGATTAATCCTCAATATCCATGTCGAAACCTCCAATTTACGAATATATCGATAGATATTTCATCCTTGGATTCAGTTCAACAAGTAATATTTGAGCAAAAGCATGTATGTGTTCATTTGAGCTCTATAAATCTAACAAAAACTTTCTTATTTGCATCAGCTCCTCTCATCTGCAGTTCAAAAGAGTTCATTGCAATTCAGGCAAAGGCCCAATGAGAAAATAGGAAGTCCTTCAAATAATTTCAGTCCATTGTTATTCTTAATATCCTATGTTTCAAAAGAGTTCATTGCAATTCAGGCAAAAGCCCAATGAGAAAATAGGAAGTCCTTCAAATAATTTCAGTCCATTGTTATTCTTAATATCCTATGTTTCTTATTGTACTTCCAACTTTTAATCATAAAATACCTGCACCTAACAATAAATCTCATAAACAACCATTCATCCATCATTTTTCTCAACTTTATCATTCAATTTAATAAAGCTACCTCACAGTTTCAAAACAATGGTTTAAATGAAATTCATGACTTGAGTATAGACCATTATTGCTTCTATTGGATAGCCTAGAAACCCTATGGGAAGAGATAACAATTTCAACAATTTCACAACTTCAAGATTAAAAAAAAAATCAAAATATGGAGCTTTCATGGAGAAAAACGATAGGAAACAAAAGGGTCATTAATAATGGACCTACAAAAATGGAAACCAGAAAAGGAGCCAATGACCTAACCAAAGAAAAAAAGGCTTTCGGTCCAAAAGAATAAGGCATAATGAATAATTACAAAATTTTTTAGATACAAATGCCCAAAGGGAGGCAATAAACCTAACCAAGGATGATACTTCATCCCAAGACATCACCACCTCTAAAAATTCTATTGTTTCTCCCCATCTATATACTCCATGAAACAACAAAAACCAACAAGCAAATCCAGAGAATGCTGCCCTTATCCCTGAAAGGAGAATGAAACAAAACTTCCTCCATTATAAGGCAACAATCCCTATTATGGGTTAAACATACCCCAAACAAAAGTCTTAGAAAAAATTGAATGTAGACAACTCCAACAAGGAGGAATGATTATGAATCTGGTTCATAGGAGAGATGTTTTTTAATATGTTTTTTTCAAATAACATAGTTTCAAAATCATTGACAAGAATATGGTACTTTTTCTCAATTCAAGATAAATCATTAATCGTGTCTATAGGAGATTGTTCATATAAGAAATTCAGCTTCCAAAGGGATGATTTAAATGGAATGCACGCGTTAATAATCTATGATGATCGTATCAAACAGACAGTGGCATTTGACAAATGTCATTATTATTACGCCACCCTCCAGACCGTAAGGCTTTCCCCGACGATGTTTTCTCTCGACATTCTCGTCTCATAGAAAGAGCCATAAACGGCCGGACTAGACAGATGCAGGTCCTTAACCCGTCATTGAGACACTCTTTATGCACTTTCTCTCATTAACCTCTCCATATACACATTTTCTCACTATTCTCTCTTTGCACACATTTTCCCTTACTAACTACACACTTTCACTAACTCCCCTTTAGTCTAGCTCATTAACTTGTCTCCACTCCACATATACATTTTGTATCACTTGTCTCTCTTCCCACACTTTTTCCTACAAGTCTCTCGATACATACAATTTCTCTCTCTACACATTTTCCCTCATTTATTTTAGAATTTTAATAATTTCAATGTAGCTTTTTTTTTTTTTTTTTTTTTTTTTGATATCCGTGAGTGTCCGGGCCAGCTTACGCGCACCTCGACTATTCTCACGGGACAGAGTAGGTAGGTAGGTGGCCACCAAGGATTGAACCCATTCCCTTGACCCACAACATTTGGCTGCCAAGGAAACCCGTAGGAAATTAATTCCTAGGTAGGTGGCCACCAAGGAGTGAACCCATTCCCTTGACCCTACAATCCGTAGGAAATTAATTCCTAGGTAGGTGGCCACCAAGGAGTGAACCCATTCCCTTGACCCTACAACATTTGGGTGCCAAGGAAACCCGTAGGAAATTAATTCCTAGGTAGGTGGCCACCAAGGATTGAACCCATTCCCTCTTAGAGAGCATTGAAGTCCCAAGGCCCTTTATGACCACTAGGCCAACCCTTGATGGTTAGCTTTTTTTCTTTTTTTTTTTGTAATTTAAAGTATTTTCACTTTAGTTATTTGTAAATAATTCAAAAGGCATTGTAATTACCTTTTTTTTTATGTACATTAAAAAAACATTTTTAGATCCAAACTACGAAAGTATTTTACCATTACACTTTTTTATCAACCAGATTCATAGGCAAACACACCTCCATTTCAAATCAACCTCAATCTTTTTTTAGAATATAACAAGTCAACAAATATAGGGGTGGGATTTGAACCAAAAGGAAGTAGGGATATAATATAATGAGTTGTGCTCATGTTGGCTTTCAAACCAACCTCTATTAGGACTTCTTTTTCTTCAAAATAAACGTTAGAACTTAGAAGTCTTTATCATCTTCTTTAACCCAAATGTTGGCATTACTCCAACAGACCAAATCACAAAAAAATTGTTCAGAAAGCCAAGCAAGAGATTTCATTCCATCACATTAGAAGAAGCTATGAGCTATCATAACAAAACAACATAATTGAACCTCAAAACAGATGGTGAAAAAAAATTCTCACTAACAAATATAGGCACCATAAGCGGAGTCGAAAACTAATATATAGATATCTACCAATCCAATCAAGAGAATCAGAATCATACCAACTATACAGAACAACTCACCGTGGCATCTGCTCTTGAACAAGTAGTAGAAGTTGCAGCAGCTCTTCTAACACTAACAAAATGCTTCTACTCCAATTTATACATGGCCTCTTAAGATCAGAGCACATCCACACAACCTTCCTCTCCAGAGAATTTGATCTCTTAGCCTCCAAAAAATGAGAAAAAACCTCTTTTCTTCGGCTCCTCCTCGAACATCACAGCCGTCATACTGTCCTGTTCAACAAGCCTCCAAGCTGCCTGCTCGAAGGCCAAACCCGCCAATGTGGGTGGCTTGTTCAATACCAGAGGGTACCCTCTGTTTGTGCTACGAATTACCTCTGTATCCTCAGGAATTACACCCAATAAAGCCAATCCCAACATCTCTTGTACGTCTAGCACAGACATCATATCCTCCCCTTTGATCATATCCGTCCGAACCCGATTCACCATCATCTTAATGTCCCGAATTCCATCGCATTCAAGCAATCCAGTCACCCGGTCGGCATCTCTCAAGCTCGTGATATCGGGCGTCGTTACAAGAATTGCCTCATTGGCCGGCGTAATGGCGGTAATGAATCCAGCGTCAATTCCAGCCGGACAGTCTATAATAATGAAATCAGGACACCCTTCTTGCCTAGCTTTCAGCGCATCCACAAGCCAAACCAAGGCTTTCCCACCAAACCCAATCGGCAATTTCGACCTGGGCTTAGAAATACAAAGCAATTCAAAATTCGACCATCGTTTATCCCTCACCAGAGCCTGGTCCAACCGGCAGTCCCCATTAAGAACCTCGACAACCGTGTAATTGACGCGATTCTCAAGCCCTAAGAGAAGGTCGAGATTCCGGAGGCCAACGTCGGCATCAATGGCGACAACAGAGAACCCAAGGCGGGCCAAGGAAATGCCGACATTGGCAGTGGTGGTGGTCTTGCCGACGCCGCCTTTGCCGGAGGTGATGACGACGACGCGGGGAGTGTCACCGGAGAGCTCAGGCTTCCGATTCCATTGAAGGACAGATTTAACGGGGGTGGAAGAGCGAGATTTGGAGAAGGATTTAGGGTTGGGGATTGGGGATCTTAGGGTTTGGGCATGGAAGGGATTGAAGAAGAATGGGTTGGGATTATTGGGGAGGAAGAGCTGAAGGATTCGCATTGCTTTCAATGGAGAGATGAACTGTAAGAATTAGGGCAAACAACAAAAACGAATTGGATTTGATCACTGTGAATTTTTCCCTGTGAGAGAGATGACAGATATTTTGAGAGAAATTTTCTAAAAATAAGAAATAAATAAAACAGACAAAATTAAATGAAAAATAAATAAATAACAAAATGAAAAATAAATCGCGCCAGGTAGGGGTCGAACCTACGACTTTCTGCTTAGGAAACAGACGCTCTATCCACTGAGCTACAGGCGCTTGATGTTATAATTTTGCTAATTAAATTATCTATTATAATTAACTGTTTACTAATTTACCCTCTAATTTGATAAACTTGCTATTTATTTTTACTCTAAATTTTCAATTTAAACAAATTGAATCCAACAAATTGAATCCGAAATTTAGATAAGTCTTCAATCTAAACTATAGACTTTAAAAAAGGGTTACAATTTTAATCATTGACTAATTTTCGTTTGAATAATAAGTATTATCAAATTTGCATTTAATACAAAGTGATGAGATTTTTAAACAAAAACGACATTAGAACTAAATTTGTGAATTTTGTTCAAGGTTATTCAATGGTTAGTTTATGCCTTAATTAAACTTAATTTTGTGTAAAGCTCGATTTTATTGAAATTACTGAGTTTATGGGGATGTTTGGGGCACCAACTTGGAGTTGGGTGGACTGTGTTATTATAACTCAGTCGACGTTTGGCCACCGACTATTACAACTCACAGTCAATAAAGTAACTATACTGATTTCAATAGTATTTACTATTCACAGACTATTATAACCGACCAACTATTATAACCACCGACTATAATAACCCACTCAGCGTCCCAAACAGTCCATCGACATATTTACCTTGATTTTTTTTTATTATTATTATTGAAATTAGTGGGTGAATTGACGAAAAATGAATATTGGGTAAAAAATGCGACACTTGTCTAAGTATAGGGTCCAATTTGTTGAAATTTGATACAACTCGGCAAATTTAAAGACTAAAAATTGATTTTTTCCTTAAAAAAAAATGTCTAATGAGTCATTGGAGTTTAAAGTGTTTAATGTATGTTTGAATTTTGAATTTTGTATCTTTAAACTTTCAATGTTGGTTAAATTACAAATTTAGTCTTTGAAAATTTAGGTCTTAACAGTCTATTTAGTCCATGAATTTAACGAGTGTCTAATAGATTCATAAACTTTCAATTTTGTACTTAATAGGTAATTGAACATTAAAAATGTCTAGTAAATTCTTAAATTTTTAATTTTGTGTCTAATACGTCCATGACATATTAAAAAGAAAATGGTCTATTGGTCATAAAATTGAATTTATGTATTGTGGACCTTTAAAATTTTAATTTTGTATCTAATAAATCCGTGAATTTTAAAAAATATTAAATAAGTCAATGACTTATTAGAAACATAATTAAAATATCAAGAACTTATTCGACACAAAACTATAAGATAAAAGGACCTAATTAAACATTTGTTAATGTTTAAGACCAAATATATACAAACCTAAAGTTTATAGTCTATATTTGTAATTTAACCTTCAGTTTTAAATTTCGGAGTCGAATAATCGAAAGATGGTAGGATAAGAGGATGTTTCATGATTTTTTAATCGAAGGATGGTGGGATAAGAGGATGTTTCTTGATTTTTTTTTTTCTTTTTTGGATGTTGTCGAGATAATTCAACCATCTCTCTTATCCTCCTATAATCTATTTATTTATTTATTTTTTTTTATTTTTTTTTGCTAGTATTATTATAATAAAGGATTTTATTCGATAAATAGTGGCTATAAGTTCATGACCAAATATATACAAATCTGAAAGTTTATAGGCTATATTTGTAATTTAACCTTCAATTTTTTTATCTAATAAATTTCTAAACTTTCTAATTTTTATATAACAAATCTATATCACATTCGATATTTTTTAAATTTTGGAATCTGATAATTGAAGGATGGTGGGATAAGAGAATGTTTCATGATTTTGTTTTTTTGTTTTTTTTTTCTCCAAATGATGTCGAGATAATTCAGCCTACCCATCTCTCTTATCCTCATATGATCTATTTTTTTTTTGCTAGCATTATTATAATAAGGGATTTTACTCGATCAATAATGGCTATAAACTCGCGCAAATTGCGACAAATGTAACTTCTTCTTCTACGAGTATCGAGGCGGCAGGATGTGGAAGACTCTTTGGGATAATCAAAGATATTCTTATGGAGAGCATGATTTAATGCCCTTCCCACTAACGTTGACATCCATAGAGATCATTGATAATCGAAATTGTCCAACTTTGTCAATGAGGCTCTGAAATTGTCATCCATGCGCTATGACAATGCAAGGGAAGTAGAAAATTCTAGTTAAACTGGTCATCGTCCTTAAAATTGATTGGTATAAATTGTTATGATGTTGCTTCTCTTTTTTGCAGAGTCATCCTCACTCTTGACCTAGCGTAACTACGCATTTTTGTGTTCATCTTGTCAGCATTGTGGCACAAACAAAATGCTTTGCCGTTAAAGAAAACATAAGCATTTGGATCAAATGCAGTGGGAGTCGACAAAAGAAGAAGAGTTGGATGCTAGGGTGAATCGAACTCCTCAACTGCACTTACGAGACCAACAGACATTGGCAGACAAACCTAATGTAACTGGTCGATGACACCACCTCTAGTGCCTTCGTATAAATGCAATATGAACACAACAATAGTCGACAATAGCGTGGCTTGGGGGCGATTGCTAGGGATGTCAATGTTAAGACGATGCTCGCAACAAAAAGTTTTCAAACCTTGGGCGTGTCTATTGAGCTCTCAAAGACCCTAACTTTAACAGATGGCCTTTCCATTCCAAAGAACACGAAGTTGGTCTCATCGTAGGGTGAAATTCGATTATTTGATCCTCTAAAACTTGCTAATGGGAAAGGAAAATTTTGCAAATGAACTTTAGTCTTTTGTCGAAGTCGAGACAAACTACACTATGGAATGGTAGAAGACTTTCTTCTTACTAACCGTCAACGCAATACAACAACACATGAGCTTGCATGCCATGCTCGAAAGACCAAAACATCTTAGATTTGGGTTGAAAAACATTATCTTTGGATGAACAACGCTGTCATTCTTGTTGTCCCTAATTTTTTGTTTAATTTTTCTGTTTTTGTTTAGTTTAAAAGAATACATTAATTTTGTTAGGTAAATTTAATTTTTGAGTAAAAAAAAATATACTCGAAGGTCAATGGTTCGATTCTACGGCAATTGTTAGGTCCAACTCAAAAAACATAAAAAAAAAAAAAAAATTTCTAAAATAGGTATTTTAATGTCCAATTATGTTCGACATGTCGTTGGACACGAAATAAAATTAGAACTTGGAGGTCCGAATACCAAATTGGTTCAGTCGGACAACGGCCTCCGAGTGTCGCTACTGAGCTGGGCAACAATCTTAACTTCCCAATCCCAGCTGCGTTCTAAGCTTTGATCTGTAAGTATTTCCTTCTTCACTGTGCTCCACCATCGCGGCATTCCATTTTCCCTCTTCCTCCAATCTCCAACCTCTAGGGTTTTCAGTCGGAATCGACCCCTTTTCATGTTTCTTATTGTTTTGTAGTCCAGATATTCAATATTCCTTTTTCTGTGTGAGGAATCCGTTTTGATCTCGAATTTCTGTGTTGAAAGTTAAGCTCCCCTCGTTTTGGTTATCATGCAGTTCTTGAAATGGATGCGGTTTTCGTTTAATCGTAGTTTGATTTTTGCTTTGATTTGGTAGGATCACTGATGTTTTGTGACAAATGCTCTTATTGGAGCCTACAGCTATTGATTTCTGGTTTGAGTTGTTCCTAATAAACCTTAAATCTGCTTTAACTTCTGCAATGAGTTACATATATCGGGGATGATATAGAAAATAGGGTTCCTTTTATTTTTTACTTTTATAGGGAGAAGGACGAGGAAAAAGTTTTTTTGGCATTTGGCCTTTAGTTGGCTAGAAACGGAGACTTTAGAGAGATGATCGAAGAGTATCTTCTTCATTCGCCCTTTCAGTAGAAAGGGAGGTTGTTTTTGTGGCAGGCTGGGTCTGTGTTGTGTTGTGGGGGGAGAGAAATAATAGGATCGGCTTTAGAGGGGCTGAGAGAGACCATAGTGTTGTTTGACCCTTGCTAGGTTTTATGTTTCTCTGTGGGAGTCGGTGACACGGTCATTTTGTAATTATTCCTTGAACCTTATTTTGTTTGATTGGAGTCCCTTTCTTTAGTGGACCTTGTTTTTTTGTATGCCATTGTATTCTTTCATCTTTTCTCAATGAAAGCTCGGTACCTTATCTTAAAAAAAACAAAATTCTGTTGACATTTTATATCACCATTCAACTCACTGGAGTTCCTATATCCCAAAACCATGGCCTTTTGTAATCTCATTTCTGATAATTACAATAAAGAACTTAAAAGTAGTCTGAGCATTGTACTACTCAAAAGTTGGTTATTCATTTGTTTGATCAGAGAAGGTCAGCTGTTCATTACTAGAATCTTCTTCGGCAGGGGCAGAGGTGAAGGAAGAGTTGGTTATTCATTTGTTTGATCAGAGAAGGTCAGCTGTTCATTACTAGAATCTTCCTCGGCAGGGGCAAAGGTGAAGGAATAATTGCAACCGGTTTAATACCAATACATATTGAATGACTCTGACCATATTTATGGATTTTTATGTATTTTATACCATTGTATATTGTTGGGCAAGAATGTATATCTGGAAAGTAGATTGAATTTGAGGGGGAGCTTAGGGGTTTAGACGGTACTAAAAGATAGTTAGTTAGTCTCTTGATTCTTATGAAATTGTATTTGAAACTGATGACGATGTAACTAGATAAGATTAAATATTTGCCCCAAACTCCTCTGTAGTTTGGTGTTATGTTTCTATTTTGTATTAAAAAACTTTGAACATAACTGTCGATGGTCTCTAGCTGATAGCTCTCGTTGGTTCAATTTAATGAAGTATTTTTATATCAATTTGGATGTCTCTAAATAAGAAATCTTATTAAAGTTGTTCTTTATCATATACAAATTCATGCAGATATGCTGTGAAGTCCAGAAAAATCTCTATACTTTGTGGAACTTAACGGGCTGATTGGCTAACTTATGGTTATGGTATATTCCTGATCCTATTTTATATGCATTCACTTCCTTTTGACTATTTATTCTTTTAGTATTTGAGTCTAAATATCATATCTTATATATACACATTTTTTTTTCTTTTTCATTTTTTGTGTGTTTTGAATCCCTAATTTATGGCGTCTGGATAATAGCTGCTTAACGTTTTATGCTTGTAAAATGTTATCATCTTCTGGTGTTTCCTACTAGATATTTTTAGCAGTTTAATTTTAATGGATATAGAATTTCTAGTCCCCAGCATCCTCCCTGGAATTAATTTTAGATGCTTAACTATTCTTCATTATCATGAACCTTGAACCTGTGCCTGATTTGTTGATCATGAAGTTTCACATTATTTATTATTATTAGTATTTTGAGGAGCAAACAATAGATTTCATTCACAAATGAAATATACAAAAGGAAGGGAATACCCCAGCTACCAAAGGTGTATTATATGCATTCACTTCCTTTTGAATGTGTGTCCCATGAAGATGAGAGCAAGAAAATCTTGTATATTCCCCCGACATCGCTATAGTCCACTCAAAAGCCACCAGCATTGTATTCCAGAAATTTCTAGCGTATGAGAGCAGTGGACGAAGAGATGGCACTGAGATTCCATGTCTTTCATACACATGACAGCAGCTAGGAGATACAAAGAAGCAGGGCAATCTTTTTTGTAGTCTATCAGTATTCAGTCCACCATGGCTAAGCTCCCAAATAAAGGTCTTGATCTTCTTTGGATATGAGCCTTTCCAAATGACCTTGTAAAGAGGATTTTTGTTTATAAACCCACCGTGCAAGAAGTGTCCTCCATCAATGAGCTAACAGTAAACTTTTTGGATGGATCAAGCCTCCATAGCCATAAGTCTTTTGTTTCTTTTAGATTAACCGAATTTAGCCATAAGTCTTTTGTTTGTGAAAAGCCTATAGTTTATAAAATTGACAACTTTTTTTGTTTCTGATGTGGTGGCATTTAAGGGAGGTTCTGTAGACTTATTTTTTTTCTAGCTGTGATGATATAACACTATTTTTGAATTTATGGAATGACTGCCTCAGGATTCAAGTGGTTTTGTTGATGAGAAGTGTGAAAGCAAACTTTATATTGGTAATCTTGACCTCAGAATTACGGAGTAAGGAAAATTATTGTCCCTGCATCTGCAATGTATTTGTCTTCCAGTTTTCCTCTTCTATATTGAAGTTTGAATCGACTTGTTTCAGAGCGGCTCTCATTAAAATGTTCTCTCCTTTTGGGAAGATAACATCTGAGGATTTCTTGTGGCACACTCGTGGTCCGAAGCGCGGAGAGCCACGGGGATTTGCTTTCATTGAATTCAGCTCCAAGGAGGTAAGTTGCTTTGTTTACTACTTCATAGCCTCTGCCAAGCAATTCCTTATTTTTGCTTGTAAAGTGAGTATGCAGGAAGCTAAATTGGCTAAAGAGAAGATGCATGGAAAATTAGCTTGCGGTCGTCCATTGGTTGTACGCCTTGCGAGTGAGAAGTTCATGATCAACACAACAAATAATACTTCAAGAGCAGCAGGCGAGTCGAGCAAATCGAGAGTCAGTGGCAACAATTACGGACAGATGACTCGCAGCGATAAAATTGCTGCCATAAAGAATAAATTGAGAGCTATGGAAGGAGGTGGGGAGAGCTCTAGTGTGAAAAAACAGAAGCAAGATCACATCAGTTGCAGAGATAAAGATAATATTGATGATAAGTCATCGCTCAAAACATCCCGAGGTTGAAGAAAACTGTGAGATTGGTAAGCTGTATTTACCCTCTTCTACTGTTACTAAACCTCTATAGGCAAATCTCTGATGCAGAGTGTTTAAGTTCAAATATGATGCTGATATAAGAGCCTGATCCTTTATGGCCTGATATTCTGGATATGCGTTTCTCTTTTCTTCTCCACTCTTTTTCTTTCTTTTCTTTGAGGGGGTGGGGTATCGAATTGAGGTGGTAAATTCGACGATAAATTATTGGAAGGGGCCGCCACAGTTATGTGCCGTTGGATGTATGAGAAAAATTACAAAAGTATTTTGAATTTATATTTAATTGTTATTAGGGATGTGCAAATTTTTGAATCTACATCCAATAGCTATCGAAAGAAAACAACATTGTGGCGGCCTCGACTCGACTCGCCTCCACTCCTAATGCACCTTTCCTCATTTTCTTAGCATAAAATTTTGGTAGATACAAGATAGTTTGGACTAATGTGAATGAACTAATTATGTTCGAAATACTATTATCTAAAAGCACTCATTGCATTCCAATATAAACACTCTCAAGATTATGTCAATTTGTTATTTATATATATATATATATATATATATATATATATATATATATATATATATATATATGTGCTTGAATTAACCAAGTTGTCTTAAAAGTCTAGTAAGCTTTAAACTTTAAATTTGGTATGTAATAAATATTTACTATTAATTGACAGTTTAATATTCACATTAAATGACCTAATCAATCAAGCATAAACTAACCAACTTAATAATAACTCAATATAAGCATAATTCACCTAGTATAAAACATAGAAGGGATATTTGGCCCGATAATCCTAAATTAAGGCTCATTCAAGAGATTGACCTGAAATATAGGAATTAGTCAAACTAACTTTTTGCTGACATCACTCCCTCTCAAACTAACTTTTTGCTGACATCACTCCCTCTGAGATTCTTATAGCTCTAATGTGGACTCTATTTTATAACTGGCCAAATATCTCAACATATAAAGTTTGTTAAAAGTTTTATAGAGTAAAGTAAGGTTGAAAGTTAAGTTTAGGACTTATTAGAATTTTTTTTAGGAACAAGGATTAAATGAATACAATCTTGAAAGTTTAGGTCTCATTCGGGGTAACCAAGGTTTTTGATTTTTGAAAATAACTTTTGAAAAATTATTTTTTAAAATTTTCAAAATTTAACTTATATTTTTAAAATCTTTTTAAAAGATAGATAATACAATAAAAGAATTCATATGTGGAATTGAGTGTTTATAAGCTTCTAAAATAAAAAACTAAATGGTTATCAAATTAAGTTTTAAAGAGTAAATTTAAAATTTGACAAGAATTTGTATTTTTGTATTTGAATTTTTTTAGTTCAACATATAGAATGATGAATTCAAACATCTGACTTCTGGGTCGAAGACACATTAACTAATCCGTGGATATGTCGATATATCCGTGGATATATCCGTAAATCAGAAGCTTCGATATAGATATTAAAGGGTAATAGATATATCCAATATCTTTTATAAATACTCATAAAACATCAAAAATATCATATATTGAATTTAATATGAATCTAGATACTACTCACTACATCTATAACTTAGATTGAAAGTAAAATAACTTAAATATTAATTTAAATATATTTTTTTAAAAAATTGATTTATAGAAATATTCATGGATATCGATATTTTATCGATATATCCATGGATATATCCGTAAAATTGAAATGCCGATATCAACATGGATATCGATATTTTTATCCTTGTTTATAAGTAGAAGAATAATGGACATGCATGATTCATCTTATGAAACTTCTAAAACTATTTACAAAAATAGGACAGTCAAATCTTGTATCAAAGCCACGAGGATGGTAAG
Source organism: Herpetospermum pedunculosum (assembly GCA_028017165.1). Classification (NCBI taxonomy): domain Eukaryota; kingdom Viridiplantae; phylum Streptophyta; class Magnoliopsida; order Cucurbitales; family Cucurbitaceae; genus Herpetospermum; species Herpetospermum pedunculosum. The sequence continues at coordinate 50,428,683 of CM051527.1, forward strand.
ACGTCAACACTGCTGGGAAAAGTCTCTTGATCATCGCTCAACATTCTCCAAAAACACGATTTTATTTTTTCTCTAGTGCAACCGTCAACAAAAGGACAAAAAAAAAAAAAAAAACTGGATTAATTGTCAAACTTTTTTTAAAAAAATTGGATTAATTGTCATTACGACTTTGAGACGGGTCATCCGTACAAATATACGGTCTATTATTCCATTATTATCTATGAATTTTCGAATGAAAAAAAAAAAAAACCCCCATAAGAAGTTTCTCTGAACACAGTTCACCATTAATGGCGTCCTCGATGAAGAAGCCAGCCATATTCGCGCCTCATTTTCCATTGCTGCAACTTCCATCATTTTGCCATCACTCGCTTCTCCCTCTTCTCCATTGCCGCCGCCTCTCTGCTACTCCTGCCGCTTCAGTATCATCTAAATCCTCTTTCCGGAGAGCAAACGACAACAGAGAGCTTCTCTCATCTTCGTCTTCCTCGAGATACCGGTACTCGACTCGGTATGTGAAGGTTAGGTCGCAGCTGAGGCATCCCATTATTGCGCCGGATGATTCTTGGGGCATATGGACTGCTTTGTTTTCTATTGGCACATTGGGGCTCTGGTAATTTCTCTCCACATCTTATTTGTTTCTCGCTCAAAGTGAATATCGATTGTCACTCGCATTTATTGCTAATCAAAGCTACACACATTTTCTGGTGTTGGATTGTGTTTGTTTTGGTGAGACTGGTATTCTTTTCTGTTCTGCTGCCCTTGATATAGTGGAAATTGAAATGGAATCATTCATGAATGGATGAATCATACTCTGTTAGCAGTAAGCATACTGCTTAATTGAACCTGCAAATAATCTTTTTGATCTTTGTAAGACTGCTTCCTTTACACCAAGTAAGGGCATGTTGTTCGAGAGTGATTTTGAATTGGTTAAAATCACTTTTATTAGGTTCAAAATTACTCTCGATGTGTCTTTAATCATTCAAAATCGATTTAATATTTGTTTTTACCTTTTCGAACGCGATTTTCATACCATCAACATTGATTTTGAATGATTAAAGACATGTTTGGGAGTGGTTTTGAACTTGACATGACAAAAGTGATTTTAACCATTTCGAAATCACTCCCAAATATGTTATGAATCTCTCAAATGGCCAAATAGATAAGGGGAAATAGGAAAGGGAAAAGAAAAAATACAAGAAAAGTTTGTTGTTAGGCTTCCTTTATGCATATTTTTGTTGCCTATTTAATGACCATGGAAGATTTAGTTTGTGCTAAGCTAATGTGGGATAACTCTGTGAATGTGGGTTTAAAGGTCTGAGAAGACCAAGATTGGTAGCACAGTGAGTGCTGCTTTGGTTAGCACTTTGGTTGGCCTGGCAGCCAGTAACTTTGGCATAATCCCTTATGAAGCCCAGCCTTATTCAATTGTCATGGAATTTCTGCTTCCATTATCTATTCCATTGCTACTATTTCGAGCAGACATGCGACATATAATCCGATCAACTGGAACATTACTTGGAGTTTTCTTGCTTGGATCAGGTAATTTTTTTGTCTTCAGTTTCTTGGATAGGGTTATGTTTAACGTTAGCCCTGACTTTGTAATTCAGCCTATTTCTTGAGAATTGATTTGAAGTTTGAAACATTAATGATTTAGAGGTTCATGTTTCAAAATTAGTCGTGAATCTACTATTTCTTAATTATTTCACCAGTTATAATCTCTTGAAAGCCAAGCCAAATGGATAATAGTATAAAAAATAAAATTTGAATTGGCATTAATCATGTACCCTTAATCAAGAGGTTTGAGGTTTGAATCCCCACCCCACATCTTATAAAAAAAAAAAAATTAAAAGTTAAAGTTTAGGGTCAGATTTGTCATACATGAGTTGAAACTGAAGAAAACAAACATAAATTAATAGGTCTATTACAATTAAAATAACCGTTTGGCAGCTTGATTTTCAGAATTGAATGTTCAGGGTAATTTGGTATATTGTTTTAAAATTGCAACTGCAAGCTTCTTTTTATTAACTACTTTCTTTTCTTTGGATGGCAGTTGCGACTATTATAGGAACTGTGGTAGCATTTCTCATGGTGCCAATGAGATCACTTGGTCCTGACAATTGGAAAATAGCTGCTGCTCTCATGGGTAGTTATATTGGTGGATGTAAGTTGTCAGAAAGTGTTAGTCCTGTTACTTCTATATTTGTGTCTCAAGTTAGGCCTTTATGACTCGAACGAGATTAGATGAAATTAAATTGGGACAACTTCTTTTCATTGAATGATATCAAATTCTGTCAGCATCATTTGGGCAAGCAGCCCCATCAGTGGTAAAGATTCTTGTTATAAATCCAACCTCTCTGCCTTTCATATTGATACAGAGACGTTTTGGGACCACTACTACATTGCTATTTCTTTCCCAGTTGGATAGTTTTTTTTTTTTTTTAAATAAAATACAAATTCCTAGTGTTATTGGAAAAGGGAAGCAAGAGCTTTTAGAGCCTAATTGAATCTAGAAGATATTTAATCCAAGTGAAATTCAATCCCTTGATACTTATTGATGAAATTAAAATTGCTCTTGCAGCATTCAGGAAATTAATTTGAATAAAATATAGCTATCCACCTTGTGCAATAATGCAAAGAAAAGTGGCTATAATTTCCCCTCCTTGATTACTTTCTAGGTATTCTATGTTGGAATATACTATAAAGTATTTTAAGGATATCGAAGAAACGAATTGAACTCAGCCATTCCTATTGAATATTGATATGACACAATCTCAATTGTCTATGGAGCACATTCGTTGGTTCATTATCTTTCATTATCGTATTGATATATATATTTAGTAAACAGAATTTGTGGCTATAGCAATAATTTTTTTTGCCATGCCAACATTAGATAGACCTCTTATTTAGCATATAGGGGCTGAATTTTACTCGTCATCCAATGTCTTCCAGAACTAAGAAACATATACATCCTCCTCCTACTCATCTAGTATCCAATTTTCTCAATTTGATAGTTCTGATCTGAAGTATCTCGTTAATGTGACTCTACTCTTTTTTCTTCTTTGGCCTTTCTTCCCGGTTGATCTTTGCAGCTGTTAATTATGTTGCAATTTCAGAGGCTCTTGGTGTTTCTCCATCAGTTTTAGCAGCAGGAGTGGCTGCTGACAATGTCATCAGTGCTTTATACTTTGTGGCCCTCTTTGCATTGGCTTCTAGAACACCTCCTGAACCCTCAGCATCAACTGACGGTACATGGTTCCTTCTAGCTTTAGTTTCATGCAATTCGTTTTCAGAAAATATGCATTTGTGTCTAACGTAAGAATTGATTAAAGCTTGGGTTTGGATTGGAGTCCGTTTTTGTAGTTAGGATTTGGATTGAAGTCCTTTTCTGGGCTAGTTTTTCTTGTTGGTATGCCCTCGTATATTTCAGGTTTCCTACCACCAAATCTATGATTTTTCAATCAAAACCTGAAATTTTTCCCAGATGCTTCAACTGATATGGACTCTGATAACGGCACGAAGCTCCCTGTGTTGCAGACTGCTACGGCTGTTGTTACATCATTTGCGATATGCAAGTTCGTCACATGGATTACAAATATATGTAAAATTCAAGGTGCCAATCTTCCGGGGATAACTGCAGTTGTCGTCATTTTAGCTACCATTCTCCCAAAACAGTTCAGTTATTTAGTACCTGCAGCTGATACCATTGCCCTGATTCTTATGCAGGTACGTAATTTTAGTTAGTTGCATCTCTTACGGTAGCTTGTGCACCATTTTCTATTCCTGCTTGTTAATAACCACCACAGAAATTTTGCAGTAATACTGTATAGAGTACTTCGATTTTCCCGCCCAAAAGTTATATGCATTTGTTCTGTCTGGCCTATGGATTTGGTTCACCTTTATTTTATTTTTATCTCCGTTGCATACTGAGAGGTGGGGGAAGGTTTCAAGGAGTTGTTGTTTTGACTCTGTGAAAAAAGTACATGTTGGGACCCGAAGTAAACAAATGAAATACAACAATGGTCGGCCATTATAACTTGGTGTAAAAATTGCATGTTGGGACCAAGTTTGTTCCCTTATGGCATGTCATGAACATGATCTTGCAATTCTACCTTCCAATAATACTTCATTATTTTGTTTGCGCTAATGAAAGTGCAAATTTGAGCACAGGAAAGTATGGAAAATGACACTATTTTAGTTAAAAAAACTTTAGGTGCAATGTTAAGTCTTAAATGTTTCTAAACAAAAACTTCTGTAACGGCCAACTTGAGCATAACTCAACTGATTAAGACATACCTTCGACTATGTGGTCAGAGGCTTGAATTCCTCCACCCCTTCGTGTTGTTAAACTGACTTCTGTAACTTGTAGATTTGGGTAAAACATAGTGCGAGCTGAGATTTGAAGTTAACTGAGAAACACACATGAATGTTAAATTGGCTTGTTTATTTGATCTGACCTGAACAGGTATTCTTTACGGTTGTCGGTGCTAGTGGGAGTGTATGGTATGTCATCAACAATGCACCAAGTATTTTCATGTTTGCCCTAGTTCAAGTTACAGTCCATCTTGCTGTAATTCTTGGTTTTGGAAAGCTATTCAGCATTGATTTAAAGCTGTTGCTTCTGGCTTCAAATGCCAATATTGGAGGCCCAACAACAGCATGTGGAATGGCCACTGCCAAGGGTTGGAGATCTTTGGTGGTTCCTGCTATTCTTGCTGGCATTTTTGGTATCGCAATCGCCACTTTTCTCGGCATCGGTTTCGGGTTGATGATCCTCAGACGCATGTAGAATACACGTAAGTTTTCTTAAACATCGAAACTGTATTTACATTTCTTTCTACATACTTGATTATGTATTTCCATGATCAAACATCTTCTCATTGGCTCCTTGTGGCCCCACAGAGTAACCTGTTGTTTGCCCTATTGATGTAAACCATGATATTTTTGGACCTAAAGCACTGATTTATAAACTAAAACTAAAACGAAGAATACATAGTTCTTTAATATATCTAATTAATTGATGGACTTAAATACGAAAATCAATGATTATCGATTATATTAGTAAATGGTGCAAGACAGTAAGAGCTCATCTTTACTAATGAGGACCATGTAATAATGGTGGTAATAAGATAATTCTACCTACAGGCATAGATGATTGATCTTAATAGATATCTTATTAAAATATATCAATAGAAAATGGGAAAAAACAGGAAGAACTTTTAAAGAACTTCTCTCTCTTATGATTTGTAAAAGCAGTTGGAAAAATATGTTATTGCTTTGGAATTTATTCATATGGTCAAAGAACATTCAAATTCTCAATGCTTCAGGTGATGAAAATGCAAATCAAAGATGGCATCTGTTTCCTGTTTAAAGGATCAAACTTTTCAGAAGGGAAAGATAAAGACTGTATTTAATCCAGACGCTCGGTCGAGCAGTCAATGTAATCTGTAAGTTCAAAAGGTAAGTTTTTTGCAGTGTTGTAAAAGATCATAACTATAAAAAATGCTTAATTGGATTGGATCTTGTGAATATTTATGATGGAGAAGTACAAAAGAGGAGAATAAAGAACAAAATTGCTGCAGTTTCTCAATTTCATGATGGTTTTGAAGGATGGTGTTAAAAACAGAAGCCTCAAAGCATATCAATTTGGCTGTTTGTTATTTACCTTAAAAGTGGTCAAAATAGATATCTTTTCCAGAACAACTCCTACAAGGGAGACAGAAACGTACATAAACTTTTGACTCTTGAAAAAGGCCAAAAACATCATAGAGAAAGAAAGAAAGGGCAGTGATTTTTATTTTTATTTTTAGAGAGAACTATGCTCAAATTTGATCTTTTTTTCCCCCCTGAGATGAGAATGATTTATTCTTTGAAATGGAGAAGAAAAATCTAAAGGGGCTTGTGGGGTTGTGTTATTTTGAAATTGGAAAAGAATAGAATCTTGTCACGTGGTCAATGTATTATTATTATTTCTGTTTTCATTTTTTTTTAGTACTCAAAATTGTAGTGGATAAAATTTGAGTCTTTGACATTTTGGTCGAGATATAATGCTTTAAGCAACTGAGCTAGCCACTTTGAACATACTTCAACTATATACCCTCGACCAAAATGATTGATGTAAAAAATTGGTTAAATTACAAATTTGGATTCATCAGAGTTATGTCTAATAGCATACCAAGTGTATGTGTATCTATATTCATATTTGAGATATCCATTAACCCTTAATATCTATATCGAATCATTCGATTTACAGCTATATCGACGGATATTTTCATCCTTGAGCACAATCGACAAGTTGTTACATGTCTAATCTCATAATTTGTACTAGAGTGCCAATTGTAATCATGAAAAATGTAATCTTAGATACATACATTTTTATGGAATGAAATAATAAATTGAGGCCAATTGGGCACATGTATTACCTTCAATTCGATCAGACTGCAAAATTCGAGTAATATGGATATGAAGGAATTAAAATGAATGGTTGGTGGGAAGGTCGTTGTTGTTGCATAGCATAACTCCTCCCAAGTCCTATGTTATATTAATGACATTTATTTCTTGAAATATGCAGCTGCTGCAATCTTCTAAAAGTTTACCATTTGCAGAATATATATATATATTTATATTGTTATGGGACAATTTGTAAAGAGAATTTTTGTAACATTTTAATTTTGGCGCGTCAGCTTCTTTATTATTTAATTTTGTCATGTCAGCATGACAGGTTGATTATGCTATACTTTGACTCAACACTTCACCTAGTTATACTTTGACTCAACACTTCACCTAGTTGGGACTTCTTAGCCAAGTAGGCATAGCATAAGTTAACATTTTTTTTTTTTTTTTTTTTTTTTTTCAACATGAAGATAATTCAAATTCGTTTAAGAGGTTCGAAAAAAAAAATCTCCACTGAGTGCACAACTTAATATAACTAGCTTTTGAAAGATACATCCAATTGGTGTAGCTTCTTCTTTCAATTTGGATTTTTTTTTTTTTTTTAACAAGTAGAGGTGGGATGAAACGTAAGACTTCTTAGTTACTAATCTATAAATCATACCAGTTGAACTATGCTCTTGTTAGCATTTAATTGTGTAGCTTATCACATATTATATTGTCTAACACACATTGTTTATGACTCTAGTAGTGATAATTGCACCTTTTTTTTTTAATAAGTAACAAGTAGATCGCTATAGGTACGTTCACCATTACATTAAAAACTCTACTTCATAAAGTTGTTTTTTTTGTGTTTTTTTAGTTCAATAATGGTCCATGGGAGTTGAAAATTCGAACATCTAACTTTTAAAATAAATGTATAATATCTTAACTAGGGTTTTTGTACGGGTAAACCTACGTCTTAATGTCAAATGACTCGATTTTTTGAAACGCAAGTTTTTCCCTTCTCTCGTGATCGATCAACAATCTCTCTCCTTGACTAAGAAGTCATGTGTTCAATCCTCACATTAATTAAAATATCTTTGAAAAAAAGAAGGGACCAAAATGAATTTCTTTTAAAGTAAAAAAAAAAACAAACTAAAATACATTTAAAAAAAAATGAAAAAAAGTTAAAAAATGAAAATGGAATAAAGTAAAAAGTTGATAGCCTAATATGAGATTTAAGCATAGATATAATGATATGGTGAAGAATAAGATTGTTGTTTTGTAAGAATTGAAAGGTGAAAAATGATTGAGAAGTTGAAAAGGCTAAAATATGGAGAGTTACATAAAGCACAAAAAAAAGTAGTAATTGTCTCAGTCAGATTCCCTTAAATTTTGGGATAATGAATAAAGAAAGCAGTCTTTTTAAGATGAGAAAAATGTAGGATGAATTTGCCTAAAGTCCCATGAGTTGTAGTATAATGCAACATGAGATGTCTGATTTCATAGGATTATTGCATGACAGCAGACATCATTAATAAACATTATTGACTTCCTCAACAAAATATTACACTTTCTAGATTTGCAAATCCTTTTCATAGTCAACACTACTACACCAAATAGGATTGGAATCTACTATTAGCACTGCTAATTTAGGACCCCAAAAGACAATAACTTTTAATTATGTCACAAAATAAGGTTAAATTATGAATTATTTCATCCAGTTTCAATTGTCTTATGGTTCCGTCAAACTTCACAAATCATCCTCTTATAATTATCGTTAACTAAATATTAGAGGGGATATTTGCAGTGACCGATCCAGAAATTTTAGTCAGGAGGGACACAATTTCAATAGGTTTAATTCCAAGTCTAGTCTTTGAAATTTTCGATTTATGTCTATATAGTCTTTAAACTTTAAAATGTACGTAACAAACTCTTAAACTTTTAATTTTGTGTCTAATAAATCTTTAAACTCTCAAATATATCTAATAAAGACATATTAGAAAATTTAAAATATTAAATATTTTGTTAAACATAAAATTAATGGGTTCTCAACTTATTCGATATTTAAGAAAAATTACGTATCTATTAGATACAAAAAAATTAAAATTTTCAAATTTAATTGGACCCTCATATACGGAGAAAAAAACTTAATATAGGTAAGACCTGTTAGATACCAAATTTAAAGTAAATGAACATATTTTTTTAAAAAAATTGAAGGAGTAAACTTGTAATTTTATATTCATATATTTACATTCATATAAATATAATTTTAAATATTTATATATATATATATATATATATTTATTTAGAAGATATAATATTTGTATTAGATAATATTAAATAAAAAATAATAATAAACCATTTTAGAATTTTCTACTATATATATATATATATATATATATATATATATAATTAAATAATAAAATTTGAAATCATTTTTCAAAATAGAATTAATTATATATTTTTAGAATGTAAAATAATTTACTAAAAGATTTAAAATTGTAAAATAGAATTATGTTTTTTTTTTCAAATTGTAAAATAAAATTATGTTTTTTTTTTTTTAAATCTAAAATAATTCACCAAACTAAAAAACAAAACAAAAACTAATCTCGCCAAAGTTTAGCTGACATATATATGTCCAGAGGTCTGTAGTTCGAATCCCCCACCCCAATGTACTCAAAAAACACAAAAACTAACCTCAGAAGAATTTCGAACTTAGGTCACACCAGGACACAGGCTTGATTGTGGTGCCCCTCACAATCAGAGTAGAAGACAATTTTATTAAGTTTTTGGAAGTTGTACATACAAATATATAAAATTGTAGTTATATTTTTCGAAATTTTATATACAAATATATAAAACTAATAATTTGAGGGGGCACGTGCCCCTGACTCCAACGTGGTTCCGCCCCTGGATATTTGCACAGATGACTCTCCTTCGAAAGTTACAATGTTTTTTGACCTCCTAAAAAACTACATATTTTTGTCCATTTGCTGACGTCATCAGCACTACGCTGAGCACAAGGGCATTATAGCCATCCCCTCGCGATCGTGCTCATATCAATGAATTTTGACAGAGGGAGGGAGCTTGTTGATCACGAGAAGGTAAAAAAACATGTATTTTAAAAAATCGGATCATTTAGCGTGAAGACTCCCGGAAGGACGAGGGGGGGTCATCTGTGCAAAAACTCCCTGTTTAGAGACGATTTTGTGAGGTTTAACTAAATCACTATGAACAAATTGAAACTTTTAAAACTAAAGTTATCAAATTGTAAGTAAGTTATAAATAGAAACTTAGGATTAAATTCATAATTAAAACAAAAATAAATCACAAAACTACTCCTCATCCTTATGATGTTTCACGGATTAGGCTTGTTATTTGGGGATATTTGTACAGATGACTTCTTTTCGGGGGTCACAATATTTTTTAACCTCCTAAAAAATGCATATTTTTTGTTCCTTTATTGACGTCATCAACACTACGTTGAGCACGACAGCGAACGCTGAGCACGAAAGCACTATAGTCGTCTCACTCGCGATTATGTTCAGCGAAGGATACAAATGACTTGAAGGAATTTGTTGATCACGAGAGAAGGTAAAAAAAACATGCATTTTAAAATATTAGATATTTGACATTAAGACCCCCGAGGGATCATCCGTACAAAAACCCCTTGTTACTTGTATAGTGTAGGAGGATAAAAAGTTGAATATATGTTTGATATTTTGATTTGATTATCTTAAATTATAGATTTATTCTATTTATAAGCCTTTTGTTATATAAACTTAAACTTATGATTACGACACTAATGGTCTTCTATACTATAGATAAGACTAACATTTACAAAAAGTATAAACTCCACGAGCCAAACACATGTTAGCTCAAATTTTAATGAAGTACTCGTTTGTACAATCCAAACATAGATTATATAAATTTAGTTCTTGTTTCATAGCATTTGATTTTTTGTTTTGAAAATTGTACTTGTCTTTTTACCATTTCTTTGCAATAGTCTTTATATTTTTTAGGTAGACATTTGAATCTTGAACCAAATTTAATAAACAATTTTTTTTTTTTTTTTTTCAAATCTTAGATTGAATTTTGAAAACACTAGTAAAATGTAGATAACAAAATAAATGAACACATATGTGAAATGAGTGGTTATAAACTTAATTTTAAAAGACCAAAATTATCAAATGAGGCTTTAGATTTTTCATCCCTTCCATAAAAAGCAAACACAAATAATTATGAGCCAAACCTCTATTTAGATCTTGACTAGATTATCAATTTAACTTTGAAGTATAAGAAGCCGAGTTGGCAGATTGGTTTGAGGGGATAAAAAAAAAATTGAACTCAAAATATTTTTCATGTATTAATAAATGGGTTGGTTGCATAACAACAAGCATGTCCAAAATAATAACAAATATATCAAAATTTAAAATATTTTGCAAATATAGCAAAAAATCAGTGACTATCAATGATAAATTACTATAAGTGATAGTCACGGACAAAATTTATAAAAAAAAACTGAGGCGATAGACTACTATCAGTGATAGAAATTGACATATTTGCATTTTTTTTTTTTTTAAATGTGATAATTTTAATTATTTTACTCTAAATTTTCATCGGTTACAATTTCTCTTAATATATATGCGAGATAATTACACCCAAAAAAAAGTTATCCTAGCAGATTAATTTGCAATTGTTTTCAAAAACACTTTTGCTTCTCTAAGCTATTTTAAAACTATTGCGCTTATAATCTCATGATTTTGAAAGAAAACAACTTCCAAATATTCTCAAAGATAAGCCATTTTTGAAAAAAAAAAAAAAAAAAAAAAAAACTAACAATAAGATTTTGTTGTTCAAATAAGTTTTCACTATAATATTTTGTCTTCTAAATAGGAAAAAATAAAAGAGAAAACTATTTTCTATTTTTTTCTCCCTAAGGTTTAGGCTTTGTTTCACTGTTGAACCAAAACCAAACTGCATACAACATAATGAAAGCCATCTCTTTCCTACCAGAAAACAACTGTAATATCCAAATATTTCCCCACCACATCAACATCTCTTCCACAATTATTAAATTACAGCTTTCGCAATTTTCGTGTCTCTATCACCGCCCGTCTATACCAATTCGAATATAGTTCAATAGATAAAGTATCAATTATCTTTTTTATTTTTTTATTTTTTTAAGCGTAACGATCTCCAAACTCCACAATTATTTAACTAAAAAAGAAACACCATTGACCTAACAATTTTGGAGTCCAAGCAGAAGCTGGGACTAAATTCATCTGTTTCCACCAAATAATTCACTCCCCACCAACTTTTTTCAGTGAAGTTTCAGGCTGGAATTACACAGTAAACCACCAACAAGAAAAAGCCAAAAGCAAAAAAGTCAGAACAATATATTTTCAAATAGGCTAAATAAATAATTTACTCTCTCATGCCTACTTTTTCAATTTAGTATCTTATCTTTTTCCCAAAAAAAAAAAACTGATAGATTTAAAACTTTTAATTTCATCGAAATTAATGAAAGATTCAAATTTTTTAGTCAAAATATAATTTTATATCAATTCAGCTATGCTCGATTTGACTTTCAATAAAATTGTTAGGATCATTAATGTTTAACAAAATGATGATGAACGAATAAAAATGATAATTCTTAAAAAAAAGTTGAATAGTTAATATTTTAGCAGGTCAATCTTCTATAACACCAATCAATTTTGGGTTTTTTTTTTTTTTTTTTTGAGTACGTTGGGGTGGGGGGATTCGAACCACAGACCTCTTGGTCGTCAACACATACATATGCCCGCTGAGCCATGCTCGCTTTGGCCAATCAATTTTGTGTTAAGTCGTGTGAAATGATCAAATTTTTTTTTATTTTTTATTTTTTATTTTTTTTTGTAAAGGTACTTAAATTAATGTAGGGTAGAGGGTCGAATTTATGATCTCTTGGTCATTTAATTCACACTTATGTCAGTTGAGCTATGTTCATTTTGACAAATTTAAACGTTTTGTGACGATAAAAATTTGATTGAAAAAAAAACTATATAAATGATGAAATTAAATAAATCATATAGTTCAGCTTTATAATAAATTTGTACTGTAAAGAAATTGTAGAAATGTCAAAATAATTATTGAACGTCTCATTTTTTTATGATTGGTCTTCAGTCATGAAACTGTGATGAAATACTTCCACAAAAAGTACTCTTGAGAAAAGCTTTTTTGAATTCATCAATCTTTTGTTTGTTCTTCGATGCCCCCAACATGGTTTGGCTTGTTCGAGTTTGAAATGTCAAAAAAGTGCTTTTCTGAAAATATCCTTCTCCTCTTTCTAGGGCCATATAGAGTTTTTATTCTTAATGTGGCATCATTTAATCATCTTCTATATTCAAAAGAATTGAGATTTTGCCCAATATCCTTTTTCTTTTCTCATTCTCTCTTGTTTGAAAAATTAGTCAATTTACAATCCTTATTAAATAATCAGGTTTCCTCCAATATTCTTCTCATTTTTTCTTCTTTCTTTTTTTTTCTTACGAGTACATTAAATTTGTCAATTCAAACATAATTTAATGGATAAAACATCAATTTCTTTTTTTTCTTACGAGTACATTAAATTTGTCAATTCAAACATAACTTAATGGATAAAACATCAATTACTATTATAAAGGTTGGTTGTATAATCCCACCCATTCACTAGCTTAACTAAAAGAAAAAATGAATTTCAAACTTTTCCCTTCTAAAACTATACCTTCAAATATGTCTTATTCTCAGACAACTAGATTAAAAAGACAAAAACTAAACCTAAACCGAATAAAGAATAATGGATTGTTAAAGTTTATGCATAATACACCAAATCTATTATATAATTTTTAAAATTCACCGACTATGAATTTGGTCTCATAACACCTCAGATATTTCTATTTTTTTTTTTTTTTGTCCTAAAAATATAATTTTTTTTAAAAATGTCTAATAAATTAAAAGACTAATTATTAAATACAAAATTTAAAGTTTAAAGACTCAACACAATTTTCAAGTATTAAACTTATAATTTAACCTTTTTTTAGGTCTCGTTTACTTCTTTTCAAACACAATCAATCAAATGCATTTTTTTTTACTGTAGATCCCACTTTCATTGCCATTGAATTCGTTTATCGAAAACTGCAAACGTAATCAATCTGTGGATCCCACGTCATAATCCAGATCAGGTTGATCTCAAAAGGGTGCTCAATCTTATTTTCATTACACATTATATGGGATCAACCCCTTATTTTCCCTTTTTCTTCCACAATTGTTCCTTTCTCTTTCTTCTTTAGCATCTTCAACTTCACTCGTACCGTCTCGCCTACGTTTTTTTTTTCTCTTTCATTCTTCAAGCTCTGGTAATTTGTGTACCATCTACATAATGCATTTTAAATATTACACAAACATATTTTTGTTTTCTTTGGTTTCATCTATGATAAATAATTGAACATAGGTGATAAATAATTATATTTCGATTTATTAGCGACGGTTAAACATGACGAAAACTCATATTCTTAACTAGCCTTTAATCCGTAGACGATAGTCTGCCAAAAAATGAGATTCTGCTACGAAAAAGACTGATTGATTTGTCATTTCTTGGTCTATCATTGAATAAAACGTAAACACAAGTTGAGTAAGGGCTTATTATTGCTCGTCTACAAATATCCAAATTTTTACAAAGGACGATGCTATGGCATCGAGCCTGTTCCTGGAGAAGAAAATCAATATATTGCTTATGTAGCTTATCCCCTAGACCTTTTTGAAGAAGGTTCTGTTACTAACATGTTTACTTCCATTGTCGACAAAGAAAATGAACAAAATATTTTTTTCCCACTCATTAATTTGTTACTTTCGACACAAATATTGTGGAAATCGAAGTGGACGGTTCAGATTCATTGTACAGAGAAGACACAAAGACCTTGGTCGAAGAAGAAAGGAGAGGAAAGAAGACGGAAAGACTGTTCCATAGTTGAACGTTCAAATATGACAAACATAAAGTTAGAAGCACGTTTTTCAATTATTTTTTTTTATTTTTTTTTTATATTATATTAAAGAGTATTATGATAAGTTTATGTTTTTTTTATTATATTAAAGAGTATTATGATAAACTTATCAAATTTAACGCGTATGTAAACATTCCAATAAAAATCAAATCAAGTCATAAGTACATGAAAAGTAAGATAAATATTTTGAAAGTTTCAATATTAAAATAAAATAAATGAAATGCTGAAATTGAAGTAACCAAAAAAGCGATCACCTTGTAAAACCAACAAGATTGATATTGGTTGCTTGGAGTGGGAGTCAACTTTTAATAATCATAAGCCATGCCAACCGTCCAAACTTGAAAAGAAAAGTAATACAAGTAAAAGACAAATTGCTTTAAAAAGTCAATGACAACATTTATTTATTTATTTATTATTATTTTTATTATTATTATTATTTTTGAAAAAATGTTGGAGTGAAGATTAAACCTAAATCTCATGATAACTAGGCGATATATCATGTCGTTGAGCTATGTTTTTGTTGGTAGTAGCAACATTATGCCCTAATAATATTTTTAAAAAGTCAAATGACTTACATTATTAAAAAAAATGTAAATCTTATTTTAGCCTATGTTGTTTCAACATGGGTTCATTTTAGTTCCTACATTCTCAACACTTGCAACTCTAAATGAATGCAAAATTGTCTTT
Source organism: Herpetospermum pedunculosum (assembly GCA_028017165.1). Classification (NCBI taxonomy): domain Eukaryota; kingdom Viridiplantae; phylum Streptophyta; class Magnoliopsida; order Cucurbitales; family Cucurbitaceae; genus Herpetospermum; species Herpetospermum pedunculosum. The sequence goes on from CM051527.1 coordinate 50,443,763, forward strand.
TTTCTCACACAAACTTGACAATTTACTAGGTTACCTTTTGTAGGAGAAGGAAAGAGTTTGGTGATATCTCATTTCCAAAATCATCTGCCACGTGTATTTGGGCTCCATGCAAGTTGCCACGTGTCACTCCATGGGTGCCATTTATCAGCCATGCAGCCCATTTGTGAAGTAGACAATAGGATTCGTGGGTAACCTTGTGGGTTGCATTCACTCCTTGTATGCAGCTAAGCCTTTATTGCTGTATATAACAACTTCCTCCATTCACTTTTGTATTTATGGAAATAAATCCCTCCAACTCTTTGACGACGCTTTTTTCAAATATAACCTCTACTTTTCTTAGGTGTCATCGATCATATTGATGTGTGGGCACGTGCGAGTGTTAGCCTTTGCCACGTTTCCATCTGTATCTTGCATGCATGTATTAGTTTTGTTGCTTACTTTCAAAAGTATGGTGACGGTGAGTGTATGGACCCCTCGTCATTTTTAGTGTTTACTCATGTCATAGGTAGATTTGCTAAAAATGATGAACTCACCTAAGAATTTAGGGCAACAATAGAAGCCATTAGGGTTGAGATGGCTGGAATTTAACACTTGTGAGCAAGTTCAAGATCTTGGAACCCTAAGTCTTCAATACAAACTGCGTTTCCAAATAACTTCACAACTTTATCTTTGATGTCCAACAATATTTCGAAGCTATTGGGACAAATTTTGAAGAGATGAAAGTCACATTAGCCAACCATGCATCTTATTGATGATGTGAAGTTGTAGCGTGTTGAGGATCCTACATTGGAAAGATGAAAGGACCTCGCTACAAGAATATAGGGTTTTACCGACGCACAATAACGTCGGAAAAAGTCTACAAACGCGTCGGCAAAGACATTCCCGACGAAAATAATTTCGTCGGGAGGATCGTCGGCATATCTACGTCGGGAAAGCCATTCCCGACGCCAAAACACACAGCGTCGGGAAAATTACTTTTGCCGACGCCATTGCACGCGTCGAGAAAGATGATTTTTGCCGACGCCACTACGCGTCGTCGGCAAAAAAATACCTTTACCGACGAAATGGGAAAGTGCCACTTTTGCCGACGTCAAATTAATAGCGTCGGTAAAAGTACTCTTTCCCGACGCTGGTTTTTTTGGCGTCGGTAAATCTTTTTTTTATTAAAAAAAATAAAAATCTCAATTATTCTATTCCAATTTCATTATAATCCAATTTTTGCTACCTATAAACAATTGTGTATGCAATAATAATGGAAAACACAATTTATTGAATCAAATTTATGTTCTCACAATTCATTCCTTTGTATAAAGTTTAAGGTTTCATTAAAATAAGAAGTACAACACAAATATTGACAATTTTTTTTTAAAAAAAACCTAAGTAAGGTAAGAATAAAACTTCATGCTTGGCCGCTTTATATCATCATAATCTTGGGAAGTAGCCTTTGTTACATGGACTCCGTTCCAAAACACCTAAAAAAATCAAACCAATAACAATCTTATCATGAAAAAGAATACAAAGTTCATTGAACTAAGAAAAACAAAGCAACTTATAAATTTATCGAAAACATGAACATAATTACATCAAAACTTAACTATCTTATCAAAACTTGTAAGTATTAAAATCCCTTAAACATAACCAAAGTATCTAAACTTATCAACAATTAAAGAGTTTTGTGGAACAGATATTCAGATATATTTTCTGTTATTGAGAATGGCCAAAGCCATGAGTATATATACAGTCATACAGTTCCGATTTTGTAGGGAAGACTAACCATACCTTTATTCTAGGAAACAGAAAGCTTAATATAGAAACTAAAGTGCTGACTTGAAGAAATAGTCATTGTAGAAATAGTCATTGTATAGCCTTTAATACTCCCCCTCAAGTTGGAGCATGGAGATTACAGATGCCCAACTTGCGAAGAAGAAGTGAAAATTGTGTTTTACCAAGGGCTTTGGTTAAAAAATCTGCCAGTTGTGCACCTGTCCGAACATGAGACGTAGAAATCGTACCATCTTGCACAGCATCACGAACAAAGTGGCAATCCATTTCAATATGTTTCGTTCGTTCATGGAAAACCGGATTGGCTGCTATATAAAGAGCGGCTTGACTATCACAAAATAATTTCATGGGACGCGCATGTTGTATCCCAAAACAAGCCAAAAGGGATTTCAACCATTTTAACTCACATGTAGTAGTGGCCATAGATCGATACTCCGCCTCCGCCGAAGAACGAGAAATAGTTGGTTGTTTTTTCGTTTTCCAAGACACAGGAGAAGAACCTAATAAGACCACGTAACCTGTCAATGATTTTCGTGTTAGTGGACAACTCGCCCAATCACTATCACAAAAAGCATATAGTTGAAGGTCATTCTCTTCTCGCAGCAGAATGCCCTGACCAGGACAACCTTTCAAATACCGCAAAACTCTCAAAGCTGCATCCCAATGTTCAACACGAGGATCACCCATGAACTGAGCTAGTATATGCACAGAGTAACATAGTTCAGGTCGTGTAATCGTCAGGTATATAAGGCGACCTACAAGTCGTCGATACTTCTCCGGATCATCAATGTTGGCACCATTGATTGTGGCAAGATGATGATTCTGCTCCATTGGTGTAGATACAGGGCGTGCTCCAAGCAAGCCCGCTTCACTGATAATGTCAAGAACGTATTTGCGTTGAGAAAGAAACAAACCGTCTTTCCCACGTGCTACTTCTATCCCAAGGAAATACTTGAGTATGCCCAAGTCTTTCATATGAAATCTCTCGCTGAGTTGTTGCTTGAATTTTGTAATTGCCAAAGAAGAAGAACCTGTAATGATAAGGTCATCAACATATACAAGAACATGTAAAGCAACACCATCCTTGGAATAATTAAACAATGAGTAATCAGCATAAGATTGCGTAAAACCAATCTCCTTTAAGGCCGTCGAGAGCTTAGCAAACCAATTCCGAGGCGCCTGTCGAAGTCCATACAAGGACTTACGCAATCGACATACTTTGTCAGGAGCACCAGAGTTAAAACCAGGAGGGAGTCGCATATATACCTCCTCGGCAAGATCTCCGTGTAGAAAAGCATTATGCACATCCATCTGGTGAAGCTCCCACTTTCGTGCCACTGCAATAGCCAGACATGTGCGAATCGTGACCATTTTTGCTACAGGAGCAAATGTTTCATTAAAGTCGAGTCCAGCAATCTGACGATTCCCATATACAACGAGACGCCCTTTTAATCGTTCAATCGCACCATCAGATCGATATTTTATTTTATAAACCCACTTACAACCAATTGCTCTCTTTCCAGGTGGAAGATCCTCCAGAGTCCAAGTCTTATTCCTTTCAAGTGCATCTATTTCATCTTGCATAGCCTTTCGCCAACCTGGATCCTTAACAGCCTCTTTAAAGGAGGTAGGTTCAGTTCCTGTAGTAATTGCTGCCAAAAAGTGGGTGTGTTTTGCAGAAAATTTATCACAATTTACGTAATAAGCAATGGGAAAAGGAGTACCTGAGGACTTTGATGAATCGTGAACAAGTGATGTGACGGGTTTGGTAACACGAACGGTGTTGGTGATGAAACCTTTGAGTCTACAAGAGGGTTTCTTTAGTCGATGACCTCGACCAGTTTCAGGCACAATAGGTTCAACCGTAGGTACAACATGTCCAGTATCCAAGTCACTAATTGCAGGTGGTGTACGTACCGGTATAGTCAGTGGTATATCTTCTGACATACGCGAAGACTCAGCATTCCCCCGAGGTATATCTGCCGCCATACCCAAGGACTCAACATTTTCCATTTCTATATCTTCGGCAATGCCCGAGGCATCCTTACTCCCATATGGTAAGACAATATCCTCAAGAAAAGCAACACTATCATAATACTTCGTATTTTCAGATGAATTATCAACATTATGCAAGGAGACATCTTCGGAGAAAGGAAATTTTTGTTCACAAAATACAACATCTCGCGATATAAAGAATACCTTTGCTTCTAAGTCATACAAACGCCATCCCTTTTTACCAAACGGATACCCCACAAACACACATCGTCGAGAACGAGAGCCAAACTTGTCCTTTATACGAGGCTGATTTTTGGCAAAACAAAGACATCCAAAGACACGAAGGACATCATACTTAGGAGGTGATGCAAAAAGAATTTCGTGGGGTGTTTTATTATTGAGTAATGGAGTAGGGGTGCGATTGATGATATAGGCGGCTGTCAGAATACTCTCCCCCCAAAAAGAAATAGGTAGATTGGCTTGAAAAAGTAATGCCCTAGCCACATTAAGAATATGTCTATGTTTACGTTCTACACGCCCATTTTGTTGCGGTGTATCAACGCAAGAGGTTTGATGGAGAATACCATGATCAGCATAAAAACGATGAAGACATGTAAATTCTTTCCCATTATCACTTCGAAGAATCCTAACATGCTTATCAAATTGAGTTTTAATCATGCGACAAAAATCCTTAAGAAGTTGTGATACCTCAGCTTTGACAGTCATCAAATATATCCATACAGCCCGAGAACAATCATCAACAATAGTTAAGAAATAACGAGCACCACTACTAGCAGACAAAGAATACGGACCCCATATATCACAGTGGATTAAATCAAAAACATTTGTTGCTCTATTATTACTCAGAGAAAACATGCTTCTAGTTTGCTTAGCTCGTAAACAAATTTCACAAGAGTCATGGATAACATCAACATCCTTATTTCCTGGAGTTCTAATAGTATCTGGCAAAATAAAGTCTACTTTTCGAGAAGGATGACCCAACCGTCGATGCCACAATTCTCTTTTATTACCCACAATCGCTCGATAAGCTTGATGTTGTTGCAAAGGCCGAAACCAATAAACCCCGTCACATTGTTCACCCGCTCCAATCAAAGTCCTCAAGACACGGTCCTGTATGATGCAAAGCTTATCAGTAAAAGTGATAAAATATGATTGATCAGCAAGCAAGTGAGACACAGACACCAAGTTACAAGTGAGATCTGGAACATACAGTACATGACGGAGCACCATATAATTATTCAAAGTTATTGTGCCTTCCTTGGTAGCAAAAGTTTGTTTACCATTCGGCAGACCAACAGAAGTAGGAGAAACATCACGCAATTGGCTAAATAGTTTAGCATTACCAGTCATGTGATTCGAGCAGCCTGTATCGATTATCCATTCGGTAGAATCACACTTACCATTCAACTTATCATGTGAAGAGGGCTGCCCTTTTGAATTGTTGAGCATGTGCATAAGAGTAGTCCACTGATCATCTGTGAGACCGGGAATACCACGCCGATCTGAATCTTGGACAGGCACATATTCACCAGCAGGCTGCGAGGTGGTCGCCGCATGTGCTATCGGGCCACGACCTCCTCTGGCAAAATTTTTCTTTCCCCCTCGACCGGATCTGCCCCTGCCTCTACCTTGCACCGCATTATTGCGGCTCTCAGGAAACCACCATTCTGGGTACCCGATTCGTTCGAAGCAGTTGTCTTGTTCATGTCCAGACTTCGAGCAATGTGAGCAAACACTATTGGTTCGAGGTCTATCATTTCTCCCTCGAGCAACGCTTTGTGTCATGAAACCGACAACATCGGGATTGGTTTCATGAGACCGAGCGAGAGTGTGGCGTCGTTCTTCAGTCACGATTTTAGCAAAAACCGTGTTGAGGCTCGGCAAAGGATCCAACATCAAAATGTTTGAAACAGCAGTTCCATAAAGAGTTGAGTCCAAACCAACAAGAAAAGCATGTACCTTTTCGTTTTCCTTTTCTGTAGCAAGAATAGTGGCAGCATCACAAGTGCACGTTGGAACACTCGAATATCCCGCAAGTTCATCCCATATTTTCCTTAGTTCGTTGTAGTAATTGACTACAGGTTGCCCGCGCTGTTTGCACGTACCTAAAAGAGTTTTTAACTCATGAATTCTCGGACCATTTCCTATCGAGAATCTTTGTCGGATATCTTCCCACATATCTTTCACATCGTCTGGTTGCGGAATAGAGGAGCGTAGAACTGGATCAAGGGTATTATGAATCCACCCCACAAGAGTGGAATTAACTTGTACCCATAAGGATGCTTCTGGCGTTCCTACTGCTGGTTTGTTTAGCTTTCCTTCGAGAAAGCCGAGTTTATTTTTCGCACGAAAATTATTTCGCATTGACCGAACCCATTCGTTATAATTCTCACCGCATAACACAATAGGAGAAATTGTGATATGCGGTCCGTCAGAGGGATGGAGATAGTATGGTGATGTGGAGTCAAGAGGTTTGGGGATTCCATCACCTGCCATCGGGATGACGATCGTCGGATTTTGTGGTGAAGGATCAACCATTCAATTGTTCAAGAATGAGAAAATGGTCGTCGCCGTCTCCTGTCTTGGAGTGGCTCTGATACCATAAAGAGTTTTGTGGAACAGATATTCAGATATATTTTCTGTTATTGAGAATGGCCAAAGCCATGAGTATATATACAGTCATACAGTTCCGATTTTGTAGGGAAGACTAACCATACCTTTATTCTAGGAAACAGAAAGCTTAATATAGAAACTAAAGTGCTGACTTGAAGAAATAGTCATTGTAGAAATAGTCATTGTATAGCCTTTAATAACAATTCTTCCATTTTTAAAACGAAAACCTCTCATTCATTAACCCGTCGTTCCGTCACTCAATCACTCTCCAACAAAACCTTTCAACTTCACAAACTCAAACTAAAGCGAAAACATGAACATAATTACATCAAAACTTAACTAGTAAGTATTAAAATCCCTTGAACATAACCAAATTATCTAAACTTATCAACATTTCATCCATTTTCAAAACGAAATATTAAAATCCTTTAAACATACCAAATTATCTAAACTTATCAATAATTCTTCCATTTTCAAAACCAAGTTTTAAAATCCTTTTTAAACCTAACCAAATTAGCTAAAACTTAAATCTCATCACAACAACCACTCTTTCAATTCATGTACATTCAGCTAGAGCTATAGTTCTCGACAAAAAAATAAAAAATAAATAAAAACAAGCTCAAAATGCTTAAGCAATAAGAGTACCTCTCAATTGTTGAATCCTTCAAAAGGCAATTACAAAAACTCACTTACTAACCAAACTTTACCTAAATGTACTCGACCTACTAACCACAAACTTTACAAAATTTTATAAAGTGCACAAAAATTCACCTAAACATAAATCCAGCCTATCGTAAGTCTCCCATGACCCTCTTCATAAACTCACAACCAATAATACTTTTAAACTCCGAACTAATCATTCATATTGCATACAAATATGAAATGTACTCAACCTAATATATCTCATAGTCATAGATCAACACCACAAAGTTTACCTAAATGTACTCGACCTACTAACCACAAACTTAATCCATACAATATTTTGCTACCATAGCTGCAGGATAGCAAAATCTATTCGGTTTTATTACGAGAGGGAGATAGTTCATACCTCGTTTGATGTTTATGGTCCTGAACTCATTCCTTTAACGTATCATGATTTAGTGCCCAACACCATCTTAGTTATCTGTGTATCAAGTAGTTCTTCTTAATTTCAATATCAATCTCATAATCAAATCCTAAACATTAAAAAAAAAGAGTTAAAGTGAATGAAATAGATTCCCATCGATATTGTTTAAAGTGAAGACCAATTCAAATTGATCTAGAATTCAAGAAACTAGAAATAAAAGAAAAGAGTTAAAAACAATTAGCAGGATTCCCCCAATAGAGGGAATAGGATAATTTCCAATTCTCTTAGAAAACAATGATTGGCGATACTCCAAATTTAAGTGTGAATCCCACAAAATAAGAATTAGTATCCATTGTTTAATATAAAGTAAAAACAAAACAACAAGAAGAGTAATCTCACAGAGGCTTACAAGTTCTGAATTTGCGTCTCGCAAACAGGTCTTTAAGAGGAGGACGTACAATTCCCTCAGTGCTAGGAGATCAAGATATAACTCATCAACATTCATCTTGTCTGATAAATTACAGGCTAACTAATCAAGCTTCATAATAAACTCAAATCATGTAGTAACTAACTAATAAAAACAATGTGTATGAAACTGATAGTTTGTAAACTGTAAATCTCAATAAGAAAGAAAATTCCAGTGGGAAAAGTAGATGTTTCGAAACAAAAAAAATCCAATCTCCATTGCTTCAATAACCATGAGAAGTGAGCTCAGAGTACTATATCAGCTGAAGCATGCTTAATTACACTAAATTATTCCAACTTCGAAACCAGATAGACGCGCAGTTAGTTTCAGAAGCTCAATCATTTAACGATGCTATCTTATTGTTGCTCAAGGATCAGAAAGAGAGCTGAAGATCACCTGTCGCCGGAAACTGCAGGTTTGACGGAGAAAAACCCGAAGACGAAAAACGAGAGTCCGATGATCTGAACAGTAACAGCTGCAACGGTGAGTAGAGTTAGCCTAGTACAGTTTAGCGAAGAAGACATTTTCAGGTTGAAAAAGATGAAATTCCACTTCGTCGCGTTCTCTGCAATATTGTGGAAAGGAGGGAGGAGACGGCGGAGGCGTAGGAAAGACGAAGGAGACGACGACGATATTGTGGAAAGGAGGGAGGAGACGGCGGAGGCGGTAATGGAGAGACGGAGGAGACGACGACGGCGGTATTGTGGAAATGAGGGAGGAGCCGGCGCCGAAGGGCGCTTTCATTTGAGGGAGAGGGGGCGATTTTTGGGGGCGATTTCTGGGGGCTTAGGGCAGAGAACAAATGAAGAAGAAGAAATCGGGGCGTAGGGTTTTTTTTTATTTTCAGACCTTTACCGACGCGTTATAAAACGCGTCGGCAAAATCCATATTTACCGACGCCGTTTATGGACCGCGTCGGTATATCTACATAATTAATTATTCATTATTAAGTTTTACCGACGCAGTCCAAAAGGGCGTCGGTAAAGGTCGGCAATTGCCGACGGGGTTAAGGACCGCGTGGGCAATTGATTACATTTGCCGACGCGAATTTTGACCGCGTCGGTAATAGTTATATTTACCGACGTGGTCCAAAAGGGCGTCGGTAAAGATCGAAAATTGCCGACGGGATTATGGACAGCGTGGGCAATTGATTACATTTGCCGACGCGAAGTTTGACCGCGTCGGTAATAGTTACATTTGCCGACGCAATGTTCGACCGCGTCGGTAATAGTTATATTTACCGACGCGGCCCCTTAGACGTCGGCAATGCTTACAATTACCGACGTATTGTACAGCGTCGGTAATTGTTGGCGTCGGTAAAGCCCTTATTTGTTGTAGATAATTGTATTAGAGCCCATGAAACTTAAATCTAAAAATCCTAAATTCGCATTTGACTCAATTTGAGTTACTCTAGAGATTTAGGCCCTAAACCTACGTAATTATTTTGTGAGTTATGGACTCCTGCCTGTAAGGGCTCGTCCTTTGATTTGTATGAGTGAGAATGACTTTTATAGTCGATTCAATAAGCCTACCATTTTTGGGACTTGACCAAATAGGGAGCTGAGAACATAAGTTTCACAAGATGGAATTCGCTCATTCTCATATAGGGAAAGTAGATGAGTAGTTCCCTTAAGTGCTGATTTCGGGACTTGAACAATGGGGCTTCACCCTCTCACTGGCTCGAGAGGGACTTGGTTTATGGCTGTATCATAAACAGATTGTTCATTAGAGAATCAGTGGTACTTAAAGTGTAAGATGTAATTACAGGGGTAAAACGGACTTTTGACCCAACTGTAATTACAAACAACTCATGAATGATCGGCTTGCATGTAATGGTTATATCCATGGACACAACTTGTCCTACAGTGCATAAGAGTGCAACTCTAGGCCTATAGTGGAGTGACATAGAGTTAATGAATGAAAGTTAATTAATTAATGAGTTTAATTAATTAATTTTGTATGGAGCTTATAAATTTGTAGGTCCATAAGGTCTCATAGTAACATTAAAAAGATCAATTTAGTTGAAAGAAAAATTTAAAATATTCAAATTAATATTTAATATATTTGATATATTAAACGTAGAAGAGAAAAATATATGGGCAAATTGGCCTAATGGTCGCTCAGGTTTGTATTTGTAGCATTTGTGTTCCTAAGGTTTCAAATCCAACAATTATACTTCTGAGGTTTGAATTTGGTTTGTTTTTGGTCCCGCCGTCAAAATTTATGTTAAGAAAAATTTGAAAAAGAAAAGAGAAAGAAGAACCCTAAGAAGAAAAAGAAAAAGAACAAAAAGAAGAAGAATGGAGGGAGAAGAAGAAAAAAGAAAGAAAAAAAAGAGAAAAATAAAAGAAAAATAAAAGAAAAAAAGAAAAAAAGAAAAAAATAAAAAATAAATAAATCTTTTTTAAAAATAATTTTAATAATTAAAAAATTATTTTTAATTAAAAATAGGTGTCACGTCAACATTCTGTTAGCACTTAACAGAAATTCTGACGGAGAGACAAAAAACGAACCAAATTCAAATCTCAGGGGTATAATTGTTGGATTTGAAACCTTAGGGACTCAAGTGCTACCAAACTCAAACTTGAGGGATCATTAGGGTAATTTGTCCAAAATATATTTATTATAGGGAAATTGTAACAGATGCCCATTTAAAGTAAAATAATTAAAAATATAGCATTTTTTTTAAAAAAATTGCGGATATGACAATTTTTATCACTAATAGTATGGTCTATCGCTGATAGAAGTTTATCGCTGATAGAAGTCTATTGCTGATAGTAGTTTTTTTTATACAATTTTGTCAGTGATAATAGTCTAACAGTGATAGAAGTCTATCCGTGATAGTCATATATCAACGATAAAGTCTATGAGTGATAGACACTGATTTTTTGTCATATTTGCAAAATGTTTTAAATTTTACTAAATTTGCAATTATTTTGGGTCTGATTGTTGTTTGTGCAACCATCCCTTTATTATGTTTGATACATTAAATATTGGGTTGGTTGCACAAACACCAATCAGACCCAAAATAATTACAAATTTAACAAAGTTTAAAACCTTTTGCAAATATAGCAAAAAATCAGTGGCTATCACGGATAGACTTTATGACTATTACTGATAGACTTCTATCACTGACAAAATTCTATAAAAAATACTACTATCAGCGATAGACCATACTATCAGTGATAGAAATTGTCATATCCACAATTTTTTTTTAAAAAGTGCTATATTTTTAATTATTTTACTCTAAATTGACATTTGTTACAATTTCCCTTAAATATTAAAAAAAGTATTAGATACATTAATATTGAAAACTATATATACATGTAAAATTTGAATGAGATTCAAATTAGTTAAATGTATATTATAAAAAATTAATTTTATGATATTTGAATTAGATTCAAATAAATGTAAAATACACATTTTAATATAATAGATATTAAAATGTATTTTATTAAATAAAATTAATTCCTAGAAGCCCTATAAATAGGACCTTTAGATTTAGCAAAAGATTATCAAACAAACTACTCAAACTTATAGGGAGAGAATTGTTCTCTCCTTCTTTCAAGGAGGCTCCCACAAGCCTTGGTCCCGTGTTTTAGTCATGGCGAGAAAAATCTCGTGAAAAAGGAACACAAGAAGATTTGTGGTCTTCAAAGGTAACATAGTTGCTTAGCTTGTTTTAGTTTAATTCTAAATAAAAACAAAGATCGATTTCAAACGCTTCCGATGTGTGGGTTTGAAGAGTTCATTCCCTTCAGTAGCCACATAGTTGTTTTACTTTAGAGACTTATGGGCACAATCTATAGTAGTTGACAGATTTCTGCATATGAACATTAAAAAAAATAGTTAATTCTTATAAAAAATGGTTTTTTTACCGCGTAAATTGCTTCCTATTCCGAAAATGACCTTAAGCACGTGACTTTCCTATTTTACTGTTTTATAATCATTTACATGCATGTTTATATTTGATTTTATTTTTTTAAAAAAATCAAGTAATAAACATAATTTAAGGGTGAAATATGACATCTATAAATGACGTTCATCACCTGTTTGTCGGCACTCACCCTGTCTTCTTCATCCTGCGAATTAAGGTCACCCTCTCCCCCAATGTTCTTCCTCTGGCGACAATCGCCCCTTTCTCATGTCTTCTTCGTTTTTTCTTTTCGTTTTATCTTCGCATTTCCACTTTCGCTTTTCCACTTTCGGTCAACATTTTCTTCGTTTTTTCCTCCTAGGTTTTTTTTTTTAAATCTTTATTTTAAACAAAAATCGATGTGGGTTCTCTCGAGGAGACGTACGGGAAAGAGCGGGAGGAAAAAGAGGAATCAAGAGCGAAAGTGAGAGGGAGCCATATCGAGAGAAAAAAGAAAAATAGAGAGCTAGAGTCCGAGCGAGAGGAAAACATATTTTAAAAATGATTGTTGACATTAACAAAAAGGTTAGAAAACTTTGTTTTGAAAATTCGGTCAAATATCATTGTTGACCGAGAAATTTCGGCCAATCAGCGGTCGCCACGTGTCTTCATCTTGGCCGGCGGATCGAATAAACTTAACCGAGCAAATTCGGTCATAGCTCAATTGGGCTCGAAATCGAATCGGGCTAAAAAGTTATTTAAATGGAAATTTGGCCCAAAGCCCAAAAATTCATTGGGCCCAGAACCCAAAAGTCCATTGGACCCAAGCCCATTGGATCCAAGCCCAAGCCCACTAGGCCCATGAGAACTCTATAAATAGAGAGCTCATTCTTCATTTTCAAGGTTCAGAAAATTTCTACTCCTAAAAGCTCAGAGAGAATTCCCAAACAACGAAGACTCCCTGAATCCTTGGAAGACTGAACAATCCTTCAACATCGAGAACAAGCTGCGAAGCCCTCGATCCAAATTCAACATCGACAACAAGCTGCGAAGCCCTCGATCCAAATTCAACATCGAGAACAAGCTGCGAAGCCCTCGATCCAAATTCAACATCGAGAACAAGCTGCGAAGCCCTCGATCCAAATTCAACATCGAGAACAAGCTGCAAAGCCTTCGATCCAAATTCAACATCGACAACAAGCTGCGAAGCCCTCGATCCAAATTCAACATCGAGAACAAGCTGCGAAGCCCTCGATCCAAATTCAACATCGAGAACAAGCTGCGAAGCCCTCGATCCAAATTCAACATCGAGAACAAGCTGCGAAGCCTTCGATCCAAATTCAACATCGAGAACAAGCTGCGAAGCCCTCGATCCAAATTCAACATCGAGAACAAGCTGCAAAGCCCTCGATCCAAATTCAATATCGGGAACAAGCAGCGAAGCCCTCGATCCAAATTCAACGTCGAGAACAAGCTGCGAAGCCCTCGAGATACATTTACATTTGAGAGAGAAAGAATCAGAGGATAAACATTAGAGATTGTAATCCACTACGCACTGATACATACAATTAAATACAAATTCAAATTTCATTTACACGTGTCGAATTTCCATCCTTCGTTCGAAATCTCGTGTGAACAGATTGGCACGCCCAGTGGGACCACTCTACCTCTCATCTCTCCCTCTCTCAACTAAAAGTTAACAATGACATCGAAGAAAACAACATCCAGGTCTCTCATTTCCAACAACCCTTACAAGGGACCTGTCACCCGCAACCGCTTCATCAAAGAAGTCTCGCAGACGGACGAACACACTCCTGTCATCGTGAGCAAAATTTACAAACGATTGACGGAGTCTGCGCAGGGTGGGATAATCATCAAGGAAAATCCCTTGTACGATGAATATGTTCCTTCCTCTAATCAGTCGGAGAAGGTGTCTGATTCCAACGTATTGTCTGTAATGATGACAGACGCACGCACTAACGATGAAGCAATGGCTGAAATGGAAAAGAAATTAAATTTTCTGATGAAAGCAGTTGAAGAACGAGACCTCGAGATTGCAAACTTGAGAAATCAGATGCAAAGTCGAGAGGCTGCAGAGACAAGTTTAACTCCTGCAGCAAGGAGGAATGACAAAGAAAAAAATGGCATCCAAGAAAACCAACCGCATCACTCAACGTCGGTCGCTTCGCTGTCTGTCCAACAACTGCAGGACATGATCACGAACACTATCAGAGCTCAATACGATGGACCCACCCAAAGCTCCCTCTTGTATACTAAACCGTATACCAAGAGGATCGACAACTTGAGAATGCCCATTGGGTACCAGCCGCCAAAATTTCAACAATTCGATGGGAAGGGCAATCCTAAACAACATATCGCCCACTTCGTCGAAACGTGCGAGAATGCTGGAACTCGCGGAGACATGCTGGTTAGGCAATTCGTCCGGACTCTGAAAGGAAATGCCTTTGATTGGTACACTGATTTGGAGCCCGAGACAATTGATAGTTGGGAACAATTCGAAAGAGACTTCTTGAATCGCTTCTACAGTACGAGGCGAACAGTTAGTATGTCCGAACTCTCGCACGCTAACCAAAGGATGGGCGAGCCAGTCATCGACTTCATCAACCGTTGGAGATCGTTGAGTCTCGACTGCAAGGATCGACTCACCGAGGTGTCCGCCGTCGAAATGTGCATCGGCGGCATGCATTGGGGACTTCATTACATCCTGCAAGGGATAAAGCCCCACACATTTGAAGAGTTAGCGACTCGCGTCCACGATATGGAGTTGAGTATCGCCAACAGAGGGAGCAAGGACCTCCTAGTCCCGAATATCAACAAAGTGAAAAAAGAAATGAAGGACAGTGAGAATATCACGAAAAATGTCGTGGAAAAATCCATGGTCGTCAGCACGACCCCTGTAAGGTTTTCCTCAAAAGGAAAGGAAAACAGGACAGAAAGAAAAAATGACGGAGGCGAGAGACGTCACCTTACGTTAAAAAAAAGACAAGAAAAAGTCTACCCATTTCCAGACTCTGACATTCCTGACATGTTAGAGCAACTATTGAAAACACGACTGGTTGAGTTTCCCGAGTGTAGGCGCCCGGAAGAGATGGACAAAGTCGATGATCCCAACTATTGTAAGTATCATCGAGTTATCAGTCATCCGGTGAAAAAATGTTTTGTCCTAAAGGAGTTAATTCTAAGGTTAGCTAAAGAAGGAAAAAATGAGCTAGACCTTGATGAAATAGCTCTATCAAACCACGCTGCAGTAACAATGAACTTCGACGCTCAATTATTTCCAGCCTCATTTGATAAGCAAAAGGAAAGCCTGATCCAGTTTGGGATCTTCGAACCAATAATTGTTCGGTTCGGACATGAAACCCCAAAGCAAATTTCTCAGGTAAAACCTGAGGCCGTCGGAAATAAGGATAAAGGTTGGACCGTTATGGCTCGTCAGAAAATACGACGACAAAGACCTGTCCAGAAAGAAGATTGCATACTTCGAGATGATAAACGAAACAATAAACGGTCAAAGAAGAAAAGAAGAATCAATTCGAGGAAGCCTAAACACGAGAGAAGAGAAAACAAATATTTTTCTCAACCTCGATGACAGGTGAGTTTAAAAGAATTTTTCTCAAAAAGTTTCCTTCCCATCAAGAAAGAGGAAGAAATCTGTGCCAAGTTCATGCTACATCAATGCAGAAGAAGTCGACGACTCAAAAGAAGTCGACCAAAGAACTTCTGTCTTCAATCGCATCAAGCCTTCGACTACTCGAACTTCGGTCTTCCAAAGGATGAGTATGGCCGCGACAAAAGAAGAAAATTCATGTCTAACTTCTACATCCACTCGAACTTCAGCTTTCCAAAGGTTAAGTGTCTCCACATCAAAGAAAGACCGACCTTCAACATCTGTTTTTGATCGCCTCAAAGGGACAAGCGATCAACAAGAAAGAAAGATGAAGACTGTAGGGGCAATACTCTTTGATGAAGAAAGTAGCGACAAGAAGATTCACAGTCGTGTTCCTTCACGCATGAAGAGGAAATTTTCTGTCCACATAAATACAGAGGGTTCCTTGAAGGTGAAGAAAAATCTCATCATTATAACTAATCCTACAAGCGAAGGATTTGATCAAGACCATGATGAAGATAAGATCTCATAAAATGTACTACTCCTTAACGTAAGAGTATAAACTACATGTTGCTCCTGGCACGCACGAGCTTAAAAGGTGAACGGCCCCAAAAAAAATCATTGATTTGAACTACGTTATGACTTGATCCCTTCCATTCAAGGGTACGTAGGCAACTTAAAGAAAAAAAAAATACTTTAAGTTCAGTCACAACAATAAAAAAATCATCATGTATTGAACAAAAAAATAAAGGAGTAATCGATGTTCCCGTCGCCGCATCTCTATGAAGTTGAATTTAAATTATTTTTTTTTGCAAAATATGTATGAAGTTGATTCGAACTCAAAATCAAAGGAAGCAATGGTAGTACCAATTTCGGCCATATTTGTTAGGTCATTCATACAAAAATTCTTTAAGAAAACATGTATAGTTTGAGCCTGTTTGGTTGGTGATCTGTAAACAGAAATTTAAAAACAAGGATTCAATGAAAACAGAGTTCTCCCAGCTCAATGTATGTACTAAATATATATATATATAAACTATTATTAATTAATTTATGAACATATTTTATGTTATAAATTTTGTATAATTATTATTTTATAATATCATGTCATTTATAATATACGTATTTAAATTTAATAAAAAAAATGAGTTTATAACATTAAATACTATATTTATTTTGCCAAACCGAGCATAGCTCAATTGGCATAGGGTTGTGCCGTAGATTTATTTAAGTTTCTAGTCTTTTAAAAAGAATTCTCCATTTTAAAAAATAAAAAAAAAATAAAAAACCTAAACAGAATTCAAATTGTCTATAAATAAGCCCCTATTTATTAGTTGCAAAATAATTTTTAATTATTCGTCCTCGTGATTTATAGGCAAAAAAAAAAAAAAAAAAAAAAAAAAAAAAAAAAAAAAAAAAAAAAAAAAAATTGATCTAACTACCTCTCCCGTGTAAGTTAGGCATAATCTCTAATTCAATTTAAATATCCCTATCTAGAATTAAGTAAATATCTCTATCTACAATTAAGAATTAGAAATTGATTAATATCATATTCTTCATGTTCCTAGTAGCTAGAATGTTGTAAGTCTCTCAACTCAAACCTAGCTAGCCTCTATGTTTAATTATAAAAATGTGGCCTAAATTTCTCTCTCCTCGCTGCTAGAATCTAATCCTAAAATCAACTAACAAAATAAAGAATGAAATTAATATTATAAATGAAAGTCGATCCAAAAAGATACAAATATATAGTTTTATATTTCTTGAGTGTGTTACGAACTTTTGTTTGTGTTCGTGCAAAGTATATGTTGTTTGATTTACATGAACGAAAGTAATTAAAATGTATTTTCATTATAATTATGTTTTGGGAACATGACCAAATGGAAGGATTAACTTAACCTAACAACATTCTTACACGACATAGAATGAACTTTCTAATTATAGTTAGTGGAATGTAGTACTTCTCAACACAAGCTCCATATTAGGAAAGTCTATAAGTGGTTCTTTTTGTTGGGAATTTGAAGGTTCCATTGGATCCTAAATTCCTTATCTACAAATGTGATAACACAATAATAATAGGAGGAAGAAAGAAAAAGAGCAAAATGACAGAAATTACACCAAAATTCTATATAGGGTTTACTTAATGTGGGCTAAGTTTTATTTTCTACAAACTCTATATATTTCACTCTGATTATGATTATCAAAGTGAAGATTATAATTAAATTTAAGTCATCAACACCTTTTACTAAGTTTTCCTTTTTGAAAAACAATCAGAAAGTGGATAGTGTTGCTAGCTAGGATAAAGTACTTAACTTTATTCCTATATTGTAAATTTTTTAATGTATTGTTACGGGCTACCTCAACATGAGGTCAGCCGCTGACGTCACAACGCGCTTCTCCAGAAGGTTGAAGTCACAGCAGCCGCATCAAGCAAATCATCACTCTGGGGGCCGACCCTAGAGTCTTCGAGGGTCCGGACTTAACAGCCCACCCGAGGACCCACTGTTGTCAAGCCGCCACTCGATTGGCGTGAGATGTGATCGAAGGGACACCCCTGACTCATCTGATAAGAAGCAGGACAACAACGCCCCATTCCTCTTGAGAGTCGGGGAACGATGGTTATCACCATCATGACACGGCAAAGCGGGTCGACTCCGGTCGACCCGCTTCTCCCCACTCCGGTTCGGGAGTTGGCCTGATGGCAAAGCTAACAGAAACGTTCGGGGACCTCTCCTCACTTTACCACCTATAAATACCCCTCTTATTCATGGAGGCAAGGAAACACAATATAACACAATAACGGGCAACTCTACCCATTTCTCTACACACTACCGTTCCTATTTATGCTCAGACCTCTCTGACTTAAATATCGAAGCGTTGTGAGCCTAGTCCCACACCGATGCAAGTTTACCTTCTCCTCCCTATACAGGTACCCGACCCTTCCGGCGGACATCGCCACACGAAGGAGCGCGGCGAAAAAGAGAAGGTCTAAATTCCTGCATCAACAAATATTACTTCTTTAAACGAAATATTTTGTATATCAACTTCATAAGCAATTTAAGATTACATTCGATAAGCTTCTAAGTTAAGAAAATGGTTATACTTCATTTAAAATATTACATTAAAATTAGACACATGATTTTTTTACTCATGTTCTAAATGTTTGTGTATCATAATACTATGTGACATAACATTTATTAATCTCTCAACTTGCACTGTTATATGGGACATATTTTATGTCAAAGAAAAGCATAAATAATCCATCAATGGTAGGGTACATTTTTCATAAATTTTCTCATATATAGCTGTATGGAAAACTTGGGATTAATTCAGGCTAGCAAATATAGTGATGTTGGGTTGTATAAAGTTTTGCAGAATGATATATGTATTGATAATGGACAAAGCCATAGCATTTTTATACAACCTTAATGAACTAATCAAGAAACAAAGTCATGCATATTTATACAACCTTAATGAGCTAATAAAAAAAACAGAATAAACTAAATATAACAAGTAAATCTCTGACGACAAAGTATATACAACCATATACTCCGAGATTCACGGGGTTGATAAAGGTAGACGCCAAGATATACGACGCCTTCAAGTTGGAGCATGAAGATTCTGAATGCCCAACTTGCGAAAAACTCGTGAAAAAAAAAAGAATCGGTTATATATGTAAGTAAATCTTTGACTCATATATATACAATGATATACGCAGAGATTTTCGGAGTTGACCAAGGTAGACGCCGAGATATACGACACCTCTCATACTCCTCCTCAAGTTGGATCATGAAGATTCTGAATGCCCAACTTACGAAAAAATCGTCAAAAATGTGATTCGAGCATCCGTTGTCAATGATCTATTCAGCGGAAGAATCTGAGAGACCAAGGATGCCATTTCGATTTGAATCATGAACGGGTGGTTGAGCAATAGGTTGCGAGGTGGTTGCAGCGTTATATCGTCGGTCATACCCGAGGGCGCTTGCTACCTGCATTTTTGCTCCTACGATATATCATATGTCCTACTCGAGATTCACGACGCAAACCGCTCTTTCCTCATCGTTCTTTCCTCCTCCGTCCAGACTTGCCTCCGTCGAGAGGTTTATTGTTGTTTGATCGCCAACCATAATGAGATGGCGATAGTCAGATTTCGTCGTCACCCCAAAACGAGGTGACTTGGTCATATTTCCTCGTCACCTAAACCACGGTAACGTGGTTGACTTTCATCGTCACTCAAATCGAGGTAATGTGGTCGGATTTCGTTGTCACCCAAATCGAGGGGACATGGTCGATTTCTTTGTCACCCAAATTGAGGGGACATGGTCGGTTTCTTCGTCACCCAAATCGAAGGGACGTGGTCGATTTCACCGTCAGTCCAAAACAAGGCGACGAGGTCGTTTCTTCGTCACCCAAACCGAGGGGACGTGGTCGATTTCTTCGTCAGCCAAAAGCGAGGCGACGTGGTCGGTTTCATCGTTACCCAAATCGAAGGGACGTGGTCTGTTTCTTCGTCACCCAAATCGAGGGGGCGTGGTCAGTTTCTTCGTCAGCCCAAAATAAGGCGATGTGGTCGGTTTCTTCGTCACCCCAAAATAAGGCGACGTGGTCGGTTTCTTCGTCACCCAAATCGAGGAGACGAGATCGGACTTCGTGGTAGAAAAACAAAGTATTCAAATTTTGAGGGAGAAAATCGAAGTAATCGGATTTCAAAGGTTTCCATCACCAAAGATGAAAAATTTGATTGTCGTCGGTAGATGATCAAAATCGGGAAGCGGCGACGGCCCTAGGGTTTACTAGGCTTTTTGTAAAACCTGCTCTGATACCATATAAAGTTTTGCAGAATGATAATCTGGTATGTTTTGTCATTGATAGTGGACAAAGGCATGCATATTTATACAACCTTAATGAGTTAATCAATAAACAGAATAAGCTAAATATAGCAAGTAAATCTTTGACTAGAAAATATATACAACGTATATATGTAGAGATTTTCGAAGTTGACCAAGGTAGACGCTGAGATATACAACACCTCTCGTTGAGTCAATACAATGGCTTATGCATATTAACATGTCATTTTGTCATTTAGAAAGACTTTGTGTTGATATAAGGAATTGACAATTCAGGTCAGTATCAAACTTTATTTCTAAGGCATAGAAAAAGCAGTTTGAAATACTCTTTTTTTTTCTTTTTATTCGTTTGTTCGAGTTAGTTTATGCACATTTCGACTAATCTCATGGGACAAGTCGTCTAACTCTACAATATTTGTCAAAAAAATTCGTAAAAAAATAATTTTTAAGTTGGTAATCTTTGTTCGTGTTAGCTTTATCTTTGTATTTTTAAAAATTTCATTCAATATTGTACATCAATTTATAGTATGATTGACAATGTTTTTGAAATTATTAAAATAATTTTTGACACATTCAAAATATTCTAAAACATATATTTAATCATTTAAAACTATTCTAATAATTTATTTTATACTTTTAAACATAATTTACATACAATTAAAATTACATATTTTAAAGAAATTTTGTACCTATAAAAGTAATAGTAATCATTTTCAAACATACTGTGAAACATGTCCTTCAAACATACTGTGAAACATGTCCATCTTACTTTATATTTTTTTTAAACTATTCATTTCAGTAGTTCTTTATGCTGCATGCATTTAAAAAATTGTCAGACACATATTGTAGATAAATTTATTAGTGACTTCGACATATTGGTCATATAAATCGTGAATTGGAAAACAATAAAAATATAAAATTTACTTACTAAATTTGTTTTAGAACCTTATATAAATGTCATGGTTGTTTGTACAATTGTTAAGGCTCTTTTTGTCCATTCTTAAAAAAAAAAAAAAAAAAAAAAAAAAAAAAAAAAAAAAAAAAAAATCTTTAT
The DNA here is from genome assembly GCA_028017165.1 of Herpetospermum pedunculosum. Taxonomy (NCBI): domain Eukaryota; kingdom Viridiplantae; phylum Streptophyta; class Magnoliopsida; order Cucurbitales; family Cucurbitaceae; genus Herpetospermum; species Herpetospermum pedunculosum. The sequence continues at coordinate 50,465,088 of CM051527.1, forward strand.
TTTGTCTTCTTTAATGAAATAATTTAGTTAAAATCTCATAATAACAATTTGTTTTATAGTTTTTCATTTTTCATTTTTGAAGTTTTAGTTTCAAGTTTTGAAAATTGTTTTTGAAATGGTAAGTAAATTCCAAAAACAATAATAATAAAAATATTCTTTAAAAAACAGATTTATATTTTCCATTTAAACACTTTTTTTTTTAATTTTTTTTTTACATATTTCTCTAGCAAAAATTTATTTTTCTTCTATTTTTTTTCTCTCTAAATTTTTTCCCTCTTGTTAATTTTTTCTCACTAAAAAATTCTCAATTTTTTTTCTTGGGTTTTAACTCGTACTCTATGTGCCTAAATAAGTTGTACATGCTTAAAATGAAAATTATACAAATATAAGAAGATCCAAATTATTAGACACAACTATAAAATTTTAAGGATGAAACTTATAATTTAAACTTAAAATTAGAATAGTTTTATAAATAGTGTTGAAATTGTCTACTTGAGCAATTCAGAGTGAATAGAGTTGAAATTTTGTATTCAACTAAGAACACCAATTTTTTATTTTTGTGTTTATTCCTGCTAAATAGGCAATTTGTTTGTCTCTTAGTGAAATTTTGAAATTTTGTGGATTGAAATTGTTTGTTTTCTTAGTTTAAACCAATGAATGGAGTTTCAAACTTACCATGTTTAAGTGAAATTACTCTTGTCTTAATTAATTGGTTGACTTATGCTCAAACTATCTTGAAATGGTTAGTTGTATGATATACATGATTCCACTAATAAGAAAATAAAAAAAAAATAAAAAAAAATTAATTTATACCTTTAAAGTTTGGAGGTTGCATCAATAAAAATCTTACACGAATATATTGAATTTTCATAAATGTATCAATTTATATCCTTCACTAGAAAAAAAATATTAGTTTTCATCCATGTAAAGACTTATAATTTGACAATTAAACCTCTAAACTTTCATACATGGATTCAAGTATAAAAGTTTAGAGGTTTAATTGCTAAAATTATAAGTGTTTAAATTAATGTTTTTAAAATAAAATTATAACCGAATGTGTAAATTGATATATTTCTGAAAGTTCAGGGATTAATTTGATACACTCATTAGTTTCGAGTTTTAATTGATACAACCTCCAAAGTTTAAGGGTATAAATCGATTTTTTTTTTTTTAATATCATACATTTAAAAATGTAAATATATTATTAAAAAATGTAATATTAAATTTGAAAAATGAAAAGATGTGTTTGGGAGTAGGCATAATATAAATGTACTTTTTGGAATAAAGTTGCTCAAAGATAAGCATTAGTAAATTGTGTGCTTCCATTGCATGTCAAGTCCTTTCATTTTCAGATGCTAAAGCCTAAACCCTTCTTTGGGCTCCACAATAACTGCACACACTCTATTTCTCCTCTGCCAACAAAAAAAAAAAAAACACCCTCATTTTTTACCAAACCCTTTGACTCTTTACCCCCTTCTATGTTTTTTTTATTTTTTTTTTTTTTTAATGTACTATTCCAACATCCGACCTCTTATTTAAAAATATTTATCTTAATCAGTTGAATTATGTTCGAAGTTCGAACAATAGATCCCACGTTCAACGATTTTTTAATTTCTATTAAACATTAGATTATAAATTTTTCATTTAAATCTTCTTTTTTAGTGATTTATTTTAGTTTAGGGTTGGTTGCATAAATAGTCATCGCAAAATAATGACAAATATAGCAAAATATAAAATAATTTGTAAATATGACAAAAACAAATAGTGATAGTCACTCTGTTATCACTAATAGTCATTGACAAAATTCTAAAAAATACAGAAGTATATTAGTAGTCATTACGGATAGTCATTGATCTGCTATCAGTGATACATATTTACAAATCTTTTTAAAAAGTGCTATATTTTTAATTATTTTGTTCTAAATTGACCTCCGGTGCAATTTTTTTTATGAATTTTTAAGATATCTATTTGGTCACTACATTTTCAAACCAATCATTTTAATTTCTAAACTTTTAAAATATCTACTTTTAGCTTAACTTTTAACAAGAAACCTTTTGATCCTTACTATTATTTTGTCACATGATGTGTCTAATCTTCTGGCTCTAACATGTCACTATGTTAATACATATATTTGAAGCTGGGTGATTCATTTTCTTAAATAATTTACGAAAACTATCAATTACGACCAAAATGGTTATTTTGAAAAAGAAATTAAGGAATAAAATAAACCTTTTAAAATTTATAGGATCAAATCAAAATCAATTTGAAAGTTTATGGACTAAAATAGATATTTTGAAATTTTATGTACCAAAATGTGAGTTAAAATTTTATACTATTTCATTTTGGTTTTCATATTTTTGACTATTCTATTTTTTTTATTTTCTCGAAGGAATTTTATATAAAGATTTATTTTGGTTTTTTCATTATGTTTTTATGGTGCATTTAAACGTTAACCATACCTGACAACAACATAGCTCCACTGAAATAATGTATAAACAGGGTCAAGAGGCGAAATTCGAATCCTCCATCTCACAATACAAAAAAATAGATCCCTTTTAAATAGAAGTGTCATAGTTTGTAACTATTTTCTTCAAATGGCCATGGAAGCAATTCTCTTTCTCAATTAATTTTTTTAAGACAAGATTTCATTCTTACCTAAATGGGATGCAAGTATTATATTTCTCTCAAATACTTGAAAGCATAATTTTTTATTATTATTATTATTATTTTAGATAAGATAGCAGTTTAAAAATACATAATGAGTATAAAAAATTAAGTAAAAATAGGTAAATAATAAATGTTTAGTTGGAGATAAGTTTGTTAATTAAGAAATTAATTATAGAATGTAGAATTAGACTATTAAAGCAAAGAGAATAGAAAATTGGAGTGGAGAACATATAGGGCCTCACCAATCCATCATTAGTGGATGCAACCCACATCTCCTATTCTTTCAATAAATGAAAATGCAATTAAAATCACAAAATCATTATTATTATTATAGTGGGTGGGGATTGAACCTAGAACCTCGTAGTCACTAGTCGATAATCATGTCAGTTGAACTGTTCGATTGATCATGTCAGTTGAGTTATGTTCTTTATGACTTTATTTTTCGTGTATAAACTTTTGAATTACCTTTAAATTTAATTTTCAAACATTTAATAAAATTATTTCAGTTCTTATCTTCCATGAACGGGTTGATATGAAATTTAATATATATTTATTAAGAAGTGGGAAGATTGGTGTACAGGTGAATGAAACGATAAGGTAAATTTACGTTACGAAATGGGTTAATATTCTCATTAAATAAATAACAATAAAGTTAATGACAATTACTGAAATAATTTTATGCAAAATTTGGGAAGTTGGGTATTAAATCTCATATTTGTTTCTAAATACACATTCATTCTGATATTTTTTTTATTACTTATTTCCATTTGTTTAAAAAAAAAAAACAATTGGTCATCTAGAAATTGGTGAAATTCTTTAAACATAAAAACCTTATATTATAAAGTATGAACTGGTTGGTTGGAGTAAACAAAATTATAAATTTAGAAAGAATTGAAAAAAATGAAAGAAGATTGAAATGTACTCCATAAAAGCAATGTTATTTTAAGTAATAAGATTGAATAAGTTATTGAAATATAATAGCAATAACATGCCAAATAATTAATGCATGAGTAAATTACTAAAGTTACCCAATTCCACCATTAAATGTTTTCTTCCGTATTACTGTTTGAAATAATAATTTTCCAAATCATAAATAATTACACTTATTATACATTTCACGCCTACAAATTGCATTAATATCCAAATTACAAAAATTACAAAAATTACCCTTCATTTTACTTATTAAAAAAAAGAAAAAAAAAAAAAAAAAAACTAATTGACTTTTGAATTAGGTAACTAGTATTAATGATTAGAAAGAAAAAGTGAAATAGAATAAACAAATATATTAGAACCACGAATCAGAAACCGACACGTTGTTGAGAAAATAGTTTATATGATATTGAAAATAAAAAAATTAGGAAAAATAAAAGTGGGGCCCATTTAGTTTGGTAATTTGAGAGGGAATCGACACTACAACAAGTTGGCTCTTCACCAAACTTCCGCTTTCACACACCCCAAAATTAGGAAAATATTAATCAATTTTTTTTTAATTTTTTTTTAATTTTTAATTTTAGTTTACATTACAAGAATTTTCTCGGAATCCAAACACTACCCTTCACCCTTCTCTCTCTCTCGGTAGCATTTTCCTTTCCATTTTCTCGGGAAAATGTTAATATTAATATTAATACTTTAGAAAATTAGGTAATATTAAAAAAAAGAAAGAAAAAAAACATAGCAATGAGTGATGTTATTAACTAACGGCTAACGCCACGCCGTTGTAACGGTGAGAGTCCGGCCCATCCAACCGAAGCAAATTCCGCCGTTTTCTTCCTTCACTGTGAACCCCGGGTTGACTCTGTACCCTGAACTCAGCCGAGTTTTCATTGACTCGGCTACCGTTTGACTCATTGGCCTCGACTCGAACCCAGCCATCCCCATCCTCACCCGCCACTTCCCCGAAACCTCGCATCTTTCGACACGGTCCCTCCCCTCACAAGCCAAGGAATTGGCTAGCTTGCGGCCGAGACCCTCGTCGACCTTCACCCGGTCCGGGTGTTCTCGCTGCACGGTCGAGTCGATCGATTCGAAAAGCGAGCCGTAGTACGCGAACGACTCGGCCACACGCGCCGCGAATGGGGCCGTGTTCATGTTCAATTCTTGCTCCATTACCGTCACGACCGTGGGTGCCAGCGCCTTGACGCGGCGGAGCAGCTCGTCGCGGGGATTCTCCGTCGACACACTCTCGTCCGGCATCCGATACAGCTTGAAAGCGAAATTCACCGCCAGCAACTCGTCCGGCTCGCAGCCGAGCGACTCCCGCGTCAACTCGGCGAGTTTGTGTCTCACGATGTTGAATTGGAACCCCACGCCGAGTTCGTCCGCGAGTCGACTCAGTGACTCGGCGACCTGTTTTAACCTCTCGTCGCCGACGTTCTCCGCTAGCACCGCCGTCAGCTTCACGGCGACCTTCCCTTTCTGGCGGCCGGAGAGGAGATGGATTAGATTCATGTACTGACCGCCCTTCCCGATATCGAAATCCACAACGTGCAATTTCCGATCCTCTTCCCCAATCGCCTCAAGAATCGCGAGATTCGCCGCCATGAAAGCGAGCTTGAAGCAAGGAGAAACATCATACAGCAACTGAGTCGACGCCGAGTGCTCATCGCCGTAAATCTCCGCCACGGGGGGCGGAAATTCCGTCGGATGCACCCGCGATTTCAGAGCCAAAACCATATACTCCGCCAATCTCTGCACAGAATTACCCCTCGCATTCGAAATCTTAACCACCGGCGCAAGAATCTCGTCAACAACCTCCAATTTCCCCTCGGAAATCGCCGCCGCAGCCTCGATCACGGACTGCTTCCAACAATCGGAAGCCGGAGAAGCGACGGAGGACGACGTAGACGAAGAACAGGAAGACGAAGCAGAGGAAGTCGGCGAAGTAGAAATCAGCTTCTGATTCTGATTCTGCACCGTCGTCGGACTTATCAGATTATAAATCGTCTCACACCAGGCGCTATTCGAGTTCGTAATCACCGAAACGTCATCGCTTCCATCGTCGTCATCATTATCCTCAAGAAGCTCCTTCTCCAACTCCTGAAGCCGGTGGTTCATCATCATCTTCTTCTCCGTTTCCAGATTCTGCAAATCCCTCAGCGGATGAACCACCTGCTGCTGCTGACGGAGCTGCTGAAGAAGCGCGCCGGAACTCGTCCCGTAGAGACGATGAGACTGAACATCCGCGGATGGCAGAGACATAGTCGAGTAGAAATCCAAATTAGAAATCGGAGAAATGGGCTGATTGAATCCCCTGGGCTTGACGGAGCGGAGGAAGAGATTATTAAGAGGAAGATTATGGTGGGTGGTCTGTTGATTGTTGTAAGACTGAAGATCGGTGAGATTGCGTTTACCCAGGAGAGAAGAAGGGATTTGGCGAGCGATCTGGGCGGAGGTGGGATCTATGAAGGACCCACCGGAGAGCTGGGATCTGTAAGCATTGGGTTGAGAAGGATTGGCCATGGAGGATCTGCCGGCGGTATAGAAATCAGGAGGTCCACCGCCGGTGAAACCTGATTGCATCTTCTTCTCCCTTTCTCTCTGGTTTTCTCTCTCAATCGCTCAAAATTTTTACAAAACAAAAATAAAAAAATGTGTCAATTCGGATTCGAAAAACGAAGAAGGAATAATATGTATGGATGTATATATATATATATATAAAAATAATAATAATAAATGAAGGGAAGAAGAAACAGTTAAAAGAGGAGAAAGAAGAGAGAGAAATTTTTAATGGGGGTTGAAATAATCCTCGAGAATATAACGGAAGAAGATTGAAGAGAGAGAAAGAGCAAAAAAGGGGTTTGATTCAACTTTTTCAAAATTTTCTCAAGGGTTTCAGCATCTAACTATTCGAATACCTCTCTGTTTTTTGTTTTTTTATTTTATTAAATTATAAATAAAAAATACTTTAAAACTATGGATTGAGTTTAAAAAATAGTTCGTAATTTCAAAAATTTTAAAAATATTTTTAAACTATGAAAAATGTTTCATAAATAACCCCTCTTTCAATTATGATGTAGACAAATGAATTTTAATTTGTACTGTGTGACAAAGAAAAAAAAGAAAAATATGGATGTATCAGATGTTAAAAAAAGTATAAAAATCTTATTTTATCGATTCAAAATATCATGGCAAAATCTGTGGATAATAAATCAAATGTTCATGTTTTCATAGTTTTTTTAACACTTTAGGCGTCAACATTTTTTTTATGTAACACAGTACAAGTTAGAATTTAACCGCTCAGTCATGTTAATGGTAAAGATACTTTTGAAACGATTTTTATAATTAAGAGTAATATTAAAAAATTTAAAAGTCCATGGACTTATAGGTTAGGATATTTTTATAATTTAATTTTTTTAAAATTTAAATTAATGAAATGAAATTAATTTAGAAAAGAAAAGAGGGGAAAAAACGTGGGCCGTTGGATGAGAAGGGAGATGAGGTTGGGTGGAGACAGTTAAGAAGAATTTGTGGTGATAAAACGAGGTAGACCCAAGCCATGCTCCTTACTTTCCACGAAACTTTTGCTTCTTCCCACATCATTCCCCAACTCTCATCCACCGCGCGTGACGCGTGTGCTTCCCTTTCTTCTAAATTACAACTTTACTTTTGCTCTATTTAATAATTTTAAAATGTAAAAATATGTAATAAATTCTTAAAATTTTAATTTTCTACTAAGTATAAGATATATTTAAAAAAATTATAAATTAATTAATCTATTAGATTTTAAATTATGTAATAATTCTCTAAATTTTAAATTTTGTATTTAGTACGTCTGTTATTTTTTTTTCTAAATATCAAATATGTCAAAGATTTATAATTAAAAGTTTGAGAATCTATGAGTTATTTTTTAAATTTAAAGATTTTTTTTTTTTTTTTAACAATATGTGAGGAGGTGAATTCGAACTTGAGACATCTTGCTTGTAGTTCATACCTTAGGCGGATTGAGCTATGCTGATATAGGCAATCTAAGTAATAAATAAACTAAAATCTGAAAAAGTTAAACTTGTATTTTAACATATTTTATTTTACACTCATGTTTTTTTCTTTTAGGTTAAGTTTACTGTTTCATTTTTTATAGTTTTTATACGTTTTTAATTTTCCTTCCTATAACTTCTTTCCTTCCTAATGGATGACGCATATTTTATGACAGTTGAGTTAGATTTGTTTGGCTCTTATTTTGTTGATTGTATTGGCAAACTATGTTATGATTTAGAGATGTGAGCAAAAAAAAAAATAAATAAATAAATAATATAAAAAATTTATAAGATTTAACTATAATCATAGACCAAATTAGATATAGAAACATAAGAAAAGATTGAATTCAGACTAAAATTATATAGACTTCTCCACCGCATAATTTAACCTACGTAAAATATGTATCATGGATTAAAATATGAGAAGTTGGAATTTCTCATTAACGTTATGCATGGTTAAAAAAAATGTGGACTAAATTTGTGAACTAACTTTAATTTGGTTTTAATAAATAAACTTGATATAATATACCATTTGAAAATAATAATAATAATAATAATAATAATAATAAAGGGGAGAGTTGTTACCAATGCGTCACACAAATAAATGTCTCATTTATTTGTATTGTATCCTTCCTAATTCATTGAACGAAGAGAATATAATTTCTCATCTCATTTTTTAGGATTTAAAAAACTATATTTTCAGACAAATATAAATAATTACCAGAAAAAAAAATACAAAAGATTTGATAATGAACTTTTTCTAATTTGAAGATATTATACTTGTTTATTTAAAATTTCTTTATTTTGTTTTCTGCACCTTAAAAAGTATATTATAAAAAATTGTTTTGGTGGGTAATAAGTTTTTTTTTTTTTTTCTTTTTTTTAATAAAATTATTGTCAAATGGACGTGAAATAATAATATAGGTGGAAGTTTAATTGTATTATATATGTGTGATATCCTTGGTAGAAGTGGTGGTGGTAGTGGTAGTGGGATGATTTTGAAAAAGAAATTTTGTTAAATAAGCCAATTTGATGCCATTTGTTGTATTGCAAAAACAATTGATGCCATTTGTTTGTTAAGATATAATTATTTTTGTATTTTTCAGCTGCAATATATTAATATATTTCTATTTTAGTGTGTTTGCTGTTGACCATGATATACATTTTTTTTTATTTCAAATATTTTAATAATTGTACACTGTAGTTTTTCATTGCAGTACACTTTAACTTTGATTTGTATTAGTATTGCAATATTTACTTTAAGCTTGTGTTACAATTTATACCTTCGAAATAAAATATTTTTTAAATTGCATTTGAAAATAATGCAACTTCACATAAAAATAATTCCGGAGATGGATTTTGATTGAAATTGGTTAGAGTTTTGAGGGATTAATTTTACATCTTTTTTTGCAACGGTATTTTAATTAAAGTGAGGGTTGAACGCATGACCTCTTAGTCACGGACACAATTTATATCAATTGAACTATGCTCGATTTGATAAAAATATATAATGTGAGAAAGATTTGAACTAAAGAACTCAAAAATATAGGTTAGAGCATTAACCATTGGGACAACACTTCTTCCATTAACTCTTGTTAGAATTAGTGAATGTAGAACTAACAGTAAATTTGGAGTAAATAATATATATATATATATACAAGTTTTATAATCTCTATCTTCCTATATAATTAGTCCTTAAATTTTTAAACGTATCGAATAAGTCTCTAAACTTTAAAAACGTCAAATAAATTCTCTAAATTTTTAATTTTGTATTTGAAAGATTCACGACATGTTCAGCATTTTTTTTTAAAAAAAACCAATGTATCTAAGATATTAAACTTTAAATTTTGTGTCTAATACCTGAGAAGTACGACTTGCGTCAAATTTATGAAAGAATACTTGAACCGCACCGGCTGAACAAGGCCTCTTGAAAGTCTTTCGGAGATTATCAATTTCGGAGGGACCACCATTGTACTTCTAGGGGAGGGTCTAACATATCGAAAGGCCACGACTTTTGTGGGTGTTCAGCACAATACAGTACGATATGCCACCAGCATAGTTCATGAATTTTAAAAAATATTGAATAAGTTAAATACAAATTTGAAACTCAATTTTTTTTTTTTTTGCAACAGCGAGGATTGAACTCATGACTTTTTAATGAAAGATTTATTTTAATTGAGTTATGCTCGGTTTAACGAAACTCAAATTGTTTGTGGTGCGTCAAACGTGGACTCTAAGGGGCCGTTTGGCCCACGGAGTTGGGAGGAGTGGAGTTGTGGGGAGTAAACTTACTCCCCGTTTGGCCCAAGGAGTTGTTTAACTCGGATAAAAAATATAACTCCCCAGACTTCTACAGTAATTACTATTCAACTCCCCAGACTTCTACAGTAATTACTATTCAACTCTCCTTCATTTTCCTTTCTTTCTCTCTCTTCCTTTTACAATATTTTTTAATTATTTTTAAAAAAACATAATTTAGACAAAAGGTGTAAAATGACTAAAAATGCAATTCAACCTATTTTTTTATTTTAAATATAAATTAAATTGTTGAATTAAAATTAAAATTGGTACTTAAACAAAATTTAAAATGTAGTATTCAAGAAGAAATAAAAATATAAAAATATAGCTTATTTGGATTCACTTAGATTAATGGATTAAAATCTTTCAAATTCACACGTAATAGTTAATCGACTATTGTACGACTATTTGTTTTATTTCAAAACTATCCAAATAAAATGAATAATTAATGTGAGTGATATTGAAAAAAAAAGGTGAAGTATGATAGTCAAAGTTATTTTGGTTATCTTCGAATAAATTTGTAAAGGATACATAAAATAAAAAAACACAAAAATCGTATTCTTAAAATTTATTGGAAGAAGTTCTTGATAATAAAAATATGAAAAATTATAGAAAATAGGTCCTAGGTGTTGTGCATATGAAATTATGAGTTTAAGTGAGTGGAAGCGAGGAAAAACGTGTTTGACACATAGATATATTTATGTGTTGTTTTTTTTTTTTCTTTAGAGAAATTTGTAAAATATACTTACTAAAAAAGCAAAAACAAAATCTCACTTCTAAAATTCATAAAATTAAAAAAATTAAAGATTGAGTCTTTAAAAAATAATAATAAATATATATTATTGATAATTAAGGTAAATAATAATAAATATATATTATTGATAATTAAGGTGAGAGAGATTAAAAAATTAATGTGAAGTATTGTGTTCAAAATTATTTTTTGTCATCTTCAAAGAAATTTGGAAAGTAGATAAAATAAAAATAAAAAATTGCATTGTTAGAATTTATTAGGAAAAGTCCTTAATAAAGAAAATTAGAAAGTTTGTAGAAAAAAAAAAAATTGTATCGAAAAAACTAGTAAAATAAACTCAGATTTTAGAACTGGAGGCGGAGAAAGATGTGTTTGACACATGAATAGACTGTACTTATAGGTACACAATCTTATAATTCATAAAATTAAGGATGAGCCCTAACAAAAAAAAAAAAAAATATATATATATATATATATATATATATATATATATATATATATATTTTTTATAATTAATGTGAAAAAATAATATCAAATATTGTGCTCAAAATTATTTTTTGTTGTCTTCAAAAAAAATTTGTGAGATAGATAAAATAAAAATAAAATATTTCATTTTTAGAATTTATTGGAATTGGAAGAAGTCCTTAATAAGAAAATTTTGAAAATTTGTAGAAAAAAATTGTGCCGAAGAAAACAGCTAAAATAAACTTGGACTTCAGAACTCCAGACTAAACAACTCCCTGCTCCAAACACACCACAGACTTCAGAACTCCAGACTAAACAACTCCCTGCTCCAAACACACCACAGACTTCAGAACTCCAGACTAAACAACTCCCTGCCCCAAACAGACATACCTCAGAACTCCCCAGACTAAACAACTCCTCAGACAAAACAACTCCAACTCCTCCCAACTCCTTGGGCCAAACGCCCCCTAAGTTGGTAGTCAAAACACTCAACTCTAAGTTGGTAGTCAAAACACTCAAGTAAAAATCTTTTAAATTTGAGAAAATTATTTAAGAGAATCCTAAAAAGGTAGGGAGTAGAGTTGTAATTTAATATGGGGGGAGGGAGGAGGAATGGAAATGAAAAAGAAAAAGAAAGTAAAATAAAGGGGAGGAATTTGAGGGTGACGCGCGAAGTGGAGACGCGTGGAGGGAGATAGAAGAGAAGATGAAAGAAGCAAAATCTGACAGGTGAATTTTTTGTTTATAAAAAAAAAAAGAAAAAAAAAGAAAGTAAATGAGTGGTTTCACACGTGTACAAAGGGGAGAGGAACATTGATGTAGTAGTTTGTCACAGCCAGTTGGGATTTAAAAAAACTTCCTTCATTCAACCAGTTGGCAAAATCCACTCTTTTTTTATAATCTTCGGAAGGGGTTACCGACACCTGTCGGTTACCGTGTTTCCATTCTCTTTCCCTCCACTACGTTGGCCAACCCCTATCCACACAACTTGCCCATCCATTCTTTTTCTCTCTTTTCTTCTCCAAACTTTAGTCTTAAATCTCTTTTCTTTTCGGCTAAATTATTAAAAATATCACTCATCTGTTTTTTTAATAATATTGTATTTTTTAAAATTTGTTATAAAAATATTGTAAGTTTGAAACTATTTTTAAAAGTATTGCAGTTTTAAATGGAGCCGACCTCTACATCTTGCTCCACGTGGATGAAGACCTTCATCGGTATGTACTTATTTTATTGAAAAATTGATATCTTTTTAACCAGATATTCAAAATTTTCAAAAAATGTATGGTTGAAAAGCTAACAGCGAGAGCTTCAATTTGATGCTTGGTTTCACTATTTTTGAAGTTGTGTATCAAAAGATATAGACCATCGAAGTTGGACTATAGTTCTGCAAATTTCAGAACTGGAGATTCTTTTGATGAGTGCATTAAAAAATTGACATCTTTTTTACCCAGATATTCAAAAATTTCGAAAAAGGTACGGTAGAAAAGCTAACACAGAGAACTTCAATTTGATATCTAGTTTCACTATTTGTAGAGTTGTGTATTAAAAGATACAGATCGTCGAAGTTTAGCTGCAATTTTGAAGTTTTCAGTCGTATCTTCAGTTATGGGTTTAGTGAAGTTTTCATAACTTTGACGATATATATCTTTTGATACACAACTCTAAAAATAGTGAAATTACGTATCAAATTGAAGCTCTTTTTGTTAACTTTCCACAACAATACTCTTTTCGAAGTTTTTGAATATCTGGGTAAAAAGATATCAATTTTTGAATGCACTCCTCAAAAGAATCTTCAGTTCTGAAATTTGCAGAACTATAGTCCAAGTTCGATGGTCATTTATCTTTTGATACAACTCCAAAAATAGTGAAACCAGGTATCAAATTGAAGCTCTCGCGGTTAGCTTTTCAACCATACTTTTTTTGAAAATTTTGAATATCTGATTAAAAAAAAATCAATTGTTTAATAAAAGAAGTACATACCATGGAGGTCGTCTTTTGAAAAGTCAAAAGAACACCTCCATCCATGTGGACCTCCATTTTATCGGTTTCATTTCAAAAATATTCTTTTAACTTTAGAATAGATTAAATGTGTCACAGGTTCGATCCCCTATTTCCACGATAGTATTGTCCACTCGGGGCAAAACTCTCTTGAGTCTGCTTTTGGTTTTCCCAAAAACTCTCATATCGTTGGAGATAATTATTCTTCCTTATATATGTATAATCTTCCCTTCTTCTAACCGATGTGGGACTTTGGTCGCACTCCCAACATTTTCATGATTTTTTAACATCTTAGACGTTTACGTTTTTATTTTTTCCATGTAGCCAAGTACAAGTTAGAATTTAACCATTTATGTCAGAATTTTATGTCTTGTTAACGTTGAGAGAACATTTTTTAAATCTTTTTCATATTTCAAGGGTATTTTTGAAACATAACTCATAGCTTAGGAATATTTTTTTTATAATTTCATCGTGTCTTTTTGTAAAGCATAACTCACCTAACATAATGTATGTTTTTTTTTTCATAAGAGGTCAAAGGTTCAATTTTCAATCCCGCGTGGTGTAATTTTTTTTTTTGGAGGTTTTCTATTCAATTTATATTGTTTAAATAATTTCATTTTTTTAATTCAACAATGGTGAAGTGGAAGTTTGACCTCAAAGTCGAACAAAGTCGAACAAAGTCGAAAACACATCTTTTTATGTCAGTTGAGCTATGTTCGAAATCTCATAGCTTATTCAATTAACTCTCTTACATTTCTACATTTTTCATAGGTACTATTTTCTGTCGATGGATGATAACTTGCCAACATAAATTTAGCTCAACGATAGTCAGTATGCATTTACTTTTAATTCTCCTGAGGTCGAAGGTTTGTATCAGCATATCTTACCTGTGTTATAAAAAAAGTTATGATATGCTTACGACTTGTTTGTTTCATGGAATATAAGATGAGTTTTTGTGTGGGCAATTATTATCCATATTTGTTACTGAGATTTAATTTTGTAAACCTTAGAGGGGGCGTTTGACCCAAGAAGTTAGGGGAGTTAGAGTTATTTAGCGTGAAGAGTTTTGAAGTATGTGTGTTTGGGGCCGGAAGTTTTTTAGTCTGAAGTTCTGAAGTCTGTAGTGTGTTTGGGTAGAGAGTTATTGGTTCTGAAGTCTAAGTTTATTTTAGCTGTTTTTCTTTTTTTGCACAATTTTTTTTAACTTTCAAAATTTCATTACTATGTATTTCTTCCAATTCCAAAAAAATTCTAAAAATGGATTTTTTTTTATTATTATTATTTTATCTATCCTTTACAAAAAAAAAAAAAAAAAAAAAAACAAAAAAATAAATAAATAATAATTATAATAATAATAATAAAATAATTTTTAACAACATTATCAAATATATATATTTGACATATTAATTATCATATATATATATATATATATATATATATATATATATATATATATATATATATATATATATATATATATATATTTTACTCATTTTTTATTTTAAGAATTATAAGATTGATATTTTTTTTGTTTTTATTAATGTAGATATATTTTACACTTTTTAAAGAAAAAAAAAAAGAACAACACATAAGTATAGTTTTAGTCTGACTCATGTGTCAAACACATCTTTCTTCGTCTCCACCTTGTTAAACTCGTCATTTCATCTGAATCTACTGTATCCGAAAATCAACATCTCAACAATGACGGTTTATTTTAGTTATTTTTTTCACAATTTTTTTCTATAATTTTCCATATTTTCATTGTTAAGAACTTATTTCAATAAATTTTAATAATGCGATTTTTGTTTTTTATTTTATGTATCCTTCACAAATTTCTTTGAAGATAACAAAAAATAATTTTCACCACAATACTTCACATTCTTTTTTCAATATCACTCACATTAATTATTCATTATATTTGGATAGTTTTGAAATAATAGAGAGTCGTACGATAGTGTGTTAAATATTACATGTGAATTTGAAAGATTTTAATCCATTAATTTAAATGGATCCAAATAAATTGATATTTTTATTTATCTCATTGTAAGAATACTACTTTTTGAATTTGGTTTAAGTACCAAATTTGATTGAACAACCTAATTTATATTTAAAATAATAAAAATAGGTTGAATTTCATTTTTAGTCATTTTACTCATTTTGTTTAAATTACGTTTTTTTTTTAATAATTAAAAATATTGTGGGAGGAAGAGAGGAAGAGAGAGGAATGTATGCCTTGAAAAATGAGACAGATTTGAATAGCAATTATTTTAGGAGTCTGAGAGTTCAATAGTAATTACTGTTGAAGTCTAGGGAGTTGATATTTTTTATCCGAGTTCAACAAGTCCATGGGTCAAACCGGGAGTTAACTTCCCCTCCCAACTCCTTCTCCAACAACTCCTTGGGCCAAACACCACTAGATATTAATTTATCACGAGCCATCATGGTTAAAAAATATTTTTGGTCCTTAAACTTTCATAGACATAATTTTTTTTTTTTTTTTTTTTTTTAATAAAAAAGTCAATAAAAAAATAATTTAGTTCCTTAAATTTACTTTACAACAATTTGGTCTTTGTATTCTCAAATTTGTAACAATTTAGTCCATGTTGTGAAAAAAATTATTAAAATTTAATGAAATTTCTTATCCATGTATCGATAAATTGATTATACACCAAATGTGTTTATAAACTACAAAACTAAGTCATTACGTGCTAAAAAATTGAAACTTGATTTTAATGAAATTTTCTATGATAGAGATTAAATTGTTGCACATTTAAAAATTTATGGACTAAATTTTTATTTACATCAAAAGTTTAGGATACATGAAAAGTTTAGGATAAAAAATTTGTTTAACAAAAAATCATGCTGAGGTTTTTTATTACCCGAGGATGATACTTTTTTTTTTTTTTTCTTTTTTAATGCTAACATCCCATGTGGTAGCGGGCTGTTTTTTTTTTAATATTGTATTTTTTAAAATTTATTATAAAAATATTGTAACTTTCAAACTATTTATAAAAATATAGCAATTTTCCTTCACATCTGATCTTGCTCCACATGAGCTGGAGGTCGTCTTTTGAAAAATTGATATCTTTTGAACTAGATATTCAAAATTTTCAAAAAAGGTATGGTTGGAAAGCTAACAGCGAGAGCTTCAATTTGATATGTGGTTTCACTATTTTTGAAGTTGTGTATCAAAAGATAAAGACCATCGAAGTTGGACTATAATTCTGCAAATTTTAGAACTGAAGATTCTTTGATTAAAAAATTGACATCTTCTTACTCAGATATTAAAAAATTTCTAAAAAGATACGGTTGAAAAGCTAAGGTTCAATTTGATATCTAGTTTGACTATTTGTAGAGTTGTGTATTAAAAGATACAGATGGTCGAAGTTTAGCTACAGTTTTGAAGTTTTCAGTCGTATCTTCAGTTTTGGGTTTAGTGAAGTTTTCATAACTTTGACGATATATATCTTTTGATACACAACTCAAAAAATAGTGAAATTAGGTATCAAATTGAAGCTCTCTGTGTTAACATTCCAACGGTACCATTTTCGATGTTTTTTAATATCTGGGTAAAAAAATGTCAATTTTTTAATGCACTCCTCAAAACAATCTTCCGTTCTGAAGTTTGCAGAGTTATAGTCTAACTTCGATGGTTTTTATCTTTTGATACACAACTCCAAAAATAGTGAAATCAGGTATCAAATTGAAGCTCTACGGAAAGAAAAAGAAAAGAATGTGTTTTTTACTTCTCTCTCCTAACCCAACGCAGTAAAGCTAACCTTTTTTTTTATTAATTAACTATTCTAATGGTAATATTTTGTTTTGTTAAATTTTAAATTTTAAATAATAATTCTAAATATATATATTTTAATTAATTTTTTTTTTGCAACGGTAGTTTAATAAATGCGGGGATTGAACCCATGACCTTTTGGTCACCGGCACAACCATATGCCAATTGAGCTATGCTCGGTTTGGCTATATTTTAATTAATTGATCACTTAATCAATATATAATATTAAAAGTATAATTTTAAATACTTTAAAGTATTATATAATTATTAATACTATTTTAATATTTCAATTTCTATATAAAAATGAATCAAACACAAACCTTTAATTCTCGGGTATTAGTTATCTTGCATGCACCAAACAAAACATTTATTAACTCAAATAATGACATTTAAATTCTAGATATTTAATATTCATACCTATGAAACAATATATGAGATTCAAATGGATCTTCAGTTAACCTAATTCAATTGATATAGACATGATCTCGATCATGAGGTTAGAGGTTTGAATCTCCCACTCCAATATTAAACTAAAAAAACGAATTCTCAGTGAATTTTGTAAAAACTTAAAAAAGCAAAATATTTGAAAATTATACCTCCCATCTTTCTAAAAAATTGGAAGGAGAAATTATAAATATTTCTCCCCAACACTTGAAAAAAAAAAAACAGTGAATTTTGTAAAAATTTAAAAAAGAAAATATTTAATATACTTACCCCACACATATATATATATATATATATATATATATATATATATATATATATATATATATATATATATATATATTTTTAATTAAAATATATTTTGGTCTCGTAGTTTGAACCTGGTCCTATTTTAATCATTATATTTTCAAATGTCTAAAGTTAATCCATATATTTTCAATAAATTTTAAAATTATTTCTTAATATTAGTTTGAAGTTAATGTTTTTTTATTTATTTATCAAAATTGGCAAAATAATAATGATTAGTTTCATAACATAATATGAATATCTCTCCAAAATTTAAAGATGAACTAATAGAAGAGTCTAAATTTATTTTTAGAAAAGTTAACAATAAACTAACAATGCCAATAAGAACATAGTTCAACGACATGATTTATGGCTAGGTTCAATCTCCAACCCCAACATGTTGTAAAAAAAAAAAACAATAAACTAACAATAATGACTAATTTTAAGATTTATTGAAAGTACGGAAACAAAATTTGGACATGTGAAAGTACAGGAACTAAAATAGTGGTTCAATCCTTGATGCACACCTACCTGTTAATTAATTTTCTAAGGATTTTGTTGGAGTCAAATATTTTAAGGTCAAGTGGTCTGTCCCGCGAGAATAGTTGAGGTGCGCGTAAGCTGACCCGAACACAAAATAGTATAAGCGAAACACAAGGAAAAAAATGATATTTAGATCTTTTATTAATTTATCTTATAAAAAAACATATACGTGAATAAGGATTAGTTTATGACATATACGTAAATAAGAATTAGTTTATGATTGCGGTAACTTTTAAAATAATTGTTGTCAACCCAAATTTTAAGAAAATCAATCGTAGCATGGAGTTAATTAGTGTGGTAAATTTTAAATTTAAACATCGTCAGATTATCGTGTTTAGTAAATTACTACTAATTTTTCTTTTTGTGAAATAACTATAATGACTAAAATATACATTTATTTCAATTAAGTATGAGCTTGTATGCCATCAAGAGTATAGTTCAACGACATGGTGTATTGTTTAGGGACCATAAGATATGAAATGAAAAAATAATTGTGAATAATAATATTTGAAAACATTTTATATAAGATATGAAATGAAAAAATAATTTTAAAATTGTGAATCAAAAAATGATTTATTTAATGGCTAATTTTATCAAACAAAAAACGGTCTTGAAATTATTTTTAATGTGGAAGCAATCCCAAACTGAGCCTCTTTTGGTAGAGAAAAGAACACTCATGGAAAATCTCAACCATATATGATTTTTTGAAAGTACCGGACTATTTTTTAAACTCAAATAATTTAGATTAATTAATTCAATTTAAATCATATAAATTATTTAAAAAATATTTAGAATTTTATATGATTTAATTTTTTTTTCTTTTTTTCTATAAAAACTAAAATTAAATCATATAAAATTCTAAATAATTTTCATAATAAATTAGAAATAAAATATTAATATCAAAATAATTAAAATAATATGTCTTTCGTCATTATAACTAAATCAATAATTTAATATTAATTTATCAAACCTAAAATTAAATATAACCAAACACTAATTTATTTCATTTCTCAAATGATTTTTTTAAAAGTACCGTTGTAATTATTTTAAAACTGCCACAATCTCAAACTTAAGCTTAAATGTTTGAAATAATATGCAATAAATTAGGTTTTGGTTCCTAATGAATTTATGGTTTTTTTTTAAGTAAATATAATAAAGAAATTAGTAGAGGCAAATTGACTCTAGAACCGCCATAGGGTAGGTTGAAATATTTATTAAATTATTATTATTTTTTATAATATGTGAGGTAAAGATTCGAATTTCTATACTCTTGATCATAAGTTCATACACCATACCGATTAAATTATGGTCATGATTTATTAAATTATTATTAAAATCTTGATAATGAGAACAAAAATTATATTCTATCATTTGGTATCAAAATATTTTTGGTGTGATATCAAAAATGGTTTTACAATATAAAATTTAGAAACTAAATAAAAAACATTTAGAGTTGAAATACTAAAACAGAATATTTAAAAATTATTAGGAAACCAACCAAATAATATGAAAGCTCAAGACTAAAATGAAATTTGATCTATAATTTATTAATTCCAACCACTTGTTAAATGGGTGATATTAAATTAAAAAAAAAAGTTTGATGTGTAATGGTGATGTGGTGTCTAATGTGATATTGATTTGATTAACCAATTGTTCATACTTATTAAAGCCTACTAAAGTCTAAAACTAATAACATTAAGTTTATTGACAAAATTAAAACTTTTAAAACTATATACTTACATAAAAATTGCACAATGATGAAATATTCTAAACTTAAACAGTTGGTTAGGTGTCCAATCGAGCATAATTCAATTGATATCAGGTTGTGTCATTGACTAAGAGGTCATAAGTTCAATCCTCGCATTATTTAGAATATTTTTGTAAAAAAAAAATGGGTTCAATCCTCGCATTATTTAGAATACTTTTGTAAAAAAAAAAAATGGTT
Organism: Herpetospermum pedunculosum; assembly: GCA_028017165.1. Lineage (NCBI taxonomy): Eukaryota > Viridiplantae > Streptophyta > Magnoliopsida > Cucurbitales > Cucurbitaceae > Herpetospermum > Herpetospermum pedunculosum. Next base: position 50,485,250 of record CM051527.1, read on the forward strand.
AAATTTCTTTAGCAAAAGAAAGTAGTCGAATTGTAGAAGCAAATTGGATCTTCCTTCATCTATATTTTATTTGGTGTTAATTTCATCATTTAAAAGTTTAATTTGGAAGAAGTTATAATTATTATTTCATTTTGTGTTAATTTCATCATTCAAAAGTTTGATTTTGAAGAAGTTATAATTTTATTAATTTATCTTAACCATTAATTTGTAAATGGGGGATAAAAAGTTGTTCATCATACTCTCATCATAATCCAAAAAAAAAACATTTTTTTTTTAATGAAAGTATAACTTACCTTATAATATTAAAAACTGACATATGTTAAAAGAGGTCATACATTCAATTATCCTTCTCCAACATGTCAGAAAAAAATGAAAAAAATGATCTATTTGAAGATTTCGACTAAATTAGTTTGGGATTCAAATTTCAACATCCTTATTTGAATTTTAATATTCTATAAATTGTTTTGATATTTGGGCTATATCATATCAATTTTTCATTACAATTTTTTTTTTCCATAGCCAACAAGAACATAGCTCAACAACATGATGTGTCGCACTGTGACCATGAGATTTTAGGTTCAATCTCCCACCCCAACATGTTGTCAAATTAAAAAAAAAAAATCATATACAAATGTTAGTTTGTAAATTTTTCTGGTGGTCTTAAAAATTGTTTCTCAAATATACTTCTTTATTTTATTTTTTTATTTTTTTAGAATAGAGAAAAAAAAAAAAACAAAAAACAAACCAACCATTAAGTGTGATCAATAAAAATGAAAATGAATGATAAATGAGATAAGACAAACTTGGTCGTTCAAGAAGAGTTTCTTTCATCCAAATTTCTGAGATATGTGTTCTTTAAGCATGGCTAGCTAGACTGTGAGCTACATAGTTACAACATCTTAATACGAAGAAAAAACTCTTGATAAGTCCTATACTTTTCTTGCGTAAACCGTTGATAAAGGGTTGTATTAATTTAGTAGCTTAAAAATACACTACTATGTACCTTGAAAATTTATCAATTATATCATTCTATTAGTTTTTATTTTAATATTTGTTATTTCATTTTAAATACCATAACATTCTATCAGTTAACTTTAGTGAAATGGTGAAAGTAATACATGGGACACATTTAAAATAGTCAATGTTTATAATTTCTAATTTTTGATTAATATTAATGATAGATTCTAAAAAAAAACTATATATATATATAAATATATAAATTAGACAAACCAAAACAATATTTTTGTAATTATTATTTTGGAAAAACAACATGTTACCGCTATATTTAATGTTATGAGTTAATTTCTAATCTTAAACACTCAATTTTATTTTTCTCAAAACCAAAAATAAAAATAATAGGTAAAGAAATTAATACATCTTCAAATTAAATTAAAAAAACTATTCAAACTTAAGCAAACAAATCATACTAACAAAATATTTTTCAATTCCAACATAAAACACCCAAATTATCATTTAAAAAATCGAGAGTTTATTCTCACAATTATTGAACTAAATTAGATAAAGTATTTAATAAATCAAGCCAAATAAATGCTCAATTTTATAACTATGAGAGTAGAGGATCAACAATTCATGAACGTTAATAAATGTCTTATCTGTCATAAATGTCTTATCTACTTAATTATGTTCGAAAGGATAAAAATGGAAAGGATAAAAATGTCAAAATTTCAAAATTTCAATTCTTATTTTTTTTTAAACTTAGCTACAAATTTTAGTAAATAAAGATTCACTCAAACTCGACTAAGAAAGCAACAACTAACATTTAGAAGAATTAATACTTGCAAAAATAATATGATTCACCAAAAATAATTTTTTTTTTCACTAACTTGAACATAATTCAAGTGACATAAAAACACGTATCTTCGATCAAGAGATCAGAAGTTTAAAATTTTCATCCCACATATTGTTGAAAAAAAAAACCGTGTATCCAAACTTTACGTTTAATTTGATAAAATTAAAAGGTTTACATTTTAATTTATTTAACTAAATTCAAAGACAAAAATTGATTATTTTGAAGAGGATATTTTGAGGGATATTTTGAGATCCTCCATGTGCATTGAATTTCATATATACATTTTATTATCAGTTTTAGAGATAATAAATTCATTCCATTTATTACAATGGCAGGCCCGTTTTCTATTCAACCCAATTAATTTCATTATTAATAGTTTTGTCATTTCAATTACTTTAATTTTATTTTTCATATTCATGAACGGACAGACTTTTTTCAATTTGTTTTTCCCAACAAAGAAGAAGAAAAAAAACTCATCAATTCATCTTCAGCAACTTTACAAAAAATCATATTTCTTAAATTTAAAATTTCTATTACACCAATCTTACAAAATTTCTAGGAAATCTAATACATTTTAAGTACATCTATTGAAAAATTTGAACCACCGATCTTTTGGTCATCAACACATACATATGTCAGTTCAGACATTGCTCGCTTTGGCAAGAAATCTAATAGTCAATAGTACCTCTATAAAAGTTTTAAATAATTTATAAAGAACTAATTTATATATATATATAATAGTCGGTGGACCAAACGTAGACTGAGTAAATCCTAAACCCTAATAACTCAGTCTATCCAACTCTAAATTGATGCTCCAAACACTTTAACATTCTTATTAATTATAGGAATTATTGAGATCAATGAGTTAAAACATAGAGTTAGGATCAATGTTTTAAATGTCAAACATTGACGGGAATGTTGAGGTCTCAATTTTATAAAAATATAGATAAAATATTAATGTTGATGGACATTTATGGAACAATTATAAATATATAAAAAATTAACAAAATATATTTAAATTAATAAATAAGCATTTTACATTTTGAAATAAGTTTAAATTTTTTTATTACTAATATTAGGTCACAATTATAATGATAATTTGTTAATACTTTTGTTATATTTCGTCGATTTTTCTATGATGTAATGACTTTTTATGTCGATGTCGAACTAATGAATATGTTAAAATTTTGATATGTCAACCAAAATTTAATACCATAATTATGATAGAGTTGAGCATTTTTAAACAAGGGTGTAAAAAGGTTCGGTTCTAGTCAATTCTTGGGCAAAACTAATGCTGAACCACATATAGGTTGAAAAAAAAAAATCTCTTCATTTTTTTACTGAATCAAGTTTTTTTTTTTTTTTTTTTTTTTTTTTTTTTTTTTTTTTTTTGGGTGCTAAATCAGAGTATTCCTTTCGATATTCTTTGTTTTTTCATCATTTTCTGGTTAGAATAAGATGCTTATATATATACCACCTGAACTAACCTTAATTTACTAAAATACACATGTAATAAAATAAATGCATAAACATAACTTCGTAAGATAGATAAATCCTTAAGAGTTGGATTCGATCATTTGATTTTATAGTCATAGTCGATGATGATACATACTTTATGTTAGTTAAATTATTTTGATTCTAAAACTAATAAATCTACTTAATTTACAAAATCAATAATCAAACTAACTAAGGATGTGTTTTGTTTAGATTACTAACTTTTTAAAAAATTATTTTTGGGTATTTAATTGAAAAACTTAGCTAATCCTCATATAGGGATTGAACCCTCAATCTCTTAGTCAAATACATAATCTTATGCCAATTGAGCTAAGCTTAATTTGTTTCAATTGACAAATATATATTTAAAGTTATTAATTCATATGGTTTATTAATAATGACTTTTATAGTAATTTGACATTAAGAGAAACACTTCTAGTAGAGCAAACAAACACACTTAATACTTTTGAGAAAATGTAACCAAACACATGAGTGTTTTAATTATAAACATTTTTAGAAAAAATGTTTAAAAAAAAATGTATTTTTTGGAAAACATTTTTTTTAGTAGTTAATCCAAAGTCCAAACACACCCTAAAACTAAAGAGGGGTGTAAAGTTTATCCAAATCAAATCGACCAACTATTTTTTTTTTTTTTTTCAAGGTAATATATATTACTAAAAGCAAGCGAGGGGGTCCCACATCCCGGAATCAAGGCACTCAAGAACACAAAACGAAGAGACATAAAGAACTCAAGGAAATAAATCTCACGAAGGATTGCTAATAAACAAAGGATCAGTCATCAACGACCCTACCCACGAGGCACACCTAAACACCAAATCAGCCTGGACACTTATAAGAACCGACTGAGGAGAACGAAGCCTACCCCCGTGGACGCGGGAGTTACGCTCTCTCCAAATATGATAAAAGGCCGCACACCAAGCAAGCCTCCAAACATGACGCTTACGATGATCACCTCGCCCATGACACTAATCCAAGTCAACTCAGTTGATCAAACAACAATACGATGAGAGAAACGACCCCATCGAAGAAGACTCATCTACACATGCTCACTAAACGGACATTCGAAAGAAAAAAAGATGATCTCTTGTCAATCTACGAACTACTAGTGGTTATATACTTTAGAAAACTATTCTTCAAATTGATCAAATCGTATCCATATTTTTAAATATTGAGACATCTCAAAGTACACAAATAAAAAAAAAAAAAAAAATCCAAAAAGGGTAGCGTGTGGGCAAATTAAAATGAGAAATTAGTTACCAACTAACTTACTTTATCTTCATTTTTCTTCAAAATATATATTGACCAAATTTCACACTTTTGACACGTGTCAATTTCTCAAACATGGCCACCTTCTCTCTTGCCTAACTCAAAATTCCAATCACATTTTTTTCTTTTCTTTTTAATCTTTTTTATTATCTTATTTTCTCAATGGAAAGAGAGATACCTTTTGAACTCCAAATTTGCCTATAACTCTTCCTTCTAGACTACTTTGGGAAAAAAACTTTGTTTCAAATTCATTCCAAATTTAGGATAAATTCATCTTTTAACAAAGGTCAATTTTGAACAAAGATGATTTAACTTTGAATTAATTTTCAATATATGATTTTGATTAAAGGGTGTTTTGGTCAACCACTCTTTCTTAAAGATGAGCAAAGTATTTATCTTAATATATGAGTAAAGTATTTTATTCCGACCAAAGTTCTTAAAAACAAGTAATAATGATCTTCTGTGTTTGTATTAATATCAATTTTCATATAAAAAAGAGTAGTTTCTAGCTATATTTTTACATTGTAGCCACGAAATCACACTTTCTAATTGATAACTGTTTGTGAAAAGGAAAGATGATTTAATTTTGACATCAATATGATGTCTAGTCAAAATTAGTATGACGATCAAGCCAATAATGAAGGTCAAATGGTAGATTTTTAGTTTTGGAATAAGAAGAAAAATCTAAAGAATTAAACTAAATATTATTATTCGAGACTTGCAAAGATACCTCGACTCTATGTTTTGAATCACATAATCCTCTTAGATCATTTGGTCTAATTTTGAATGACGTATGAAAATAGTGATTTATACACGTTGTGCAACTTTTTTTTAAAAGATTGTTACTTTACTTTTTGTTCCACATAAAAATGATTCGAGTTTAACTTCTCCTACAAATAAGTTGACACATATTCATATTCTATAGAAAATTATATTCATTCTTAATATAAGATAAGTATAAAATTTAACAACCAATCAATCAAAAGAATCAATTTTTTTTCTCTAAATTCTCATTTGCTCAATAACATAAAATATAGTGAGAGATCACAAACCATTTAAATATTGAAATTTTTTATATTATTTAAATTGTCAATGTAGAGTTCGTATTTCTTTTTTTTTTAGAAAAAAATCAATTTATACCCCTAAACTTTGAGGGTTGTATCAATTAAAACCCTAAACTAACAATTGTATCAATTTAAACCCTAAACTTTCGTAAGTGTATTAATTTACACCCTCTAGTATAAAAATGTAAGTTTTTACATGTGTGGAGACTTGTAATTTATTAATTAAACTCTTAAACTTTCATAGAATTGATTCATTTATGAAAGTTTATGGGTTTAATTGTTAAAATCATAAGTCTCCACCCGTTTAAATTATTTTTTTTCAAATAAAATATAACAAAAGGTGTAAATTGATACACTTACGATAGTTCAGTGTTTAAATTGATACAATGGTTAGTTTAGAGTTTTAATTGATACAATCCTCAAAGTTTAGGGGTATAAATTGATTTTTTCCCTTCTTTTTTTAAAGAAAATGTTAAGGTTTTAGAAGTAACGGCAAATCGAGTATAACTCAATTAATTGTGTGATTGAGTAAAAAATCATAATTCAATCATTAATTAAAATATCTTTAAAAAAAAATAAAAATAGCAGTATTACCACGTGTCAAATTTATATATGATTTTCATACTAATATGAAAACGGAAATAAAGCTGTATTGCATGGGCAAAATCGTCAATTAGTTATGTCATTAGTATTTTGTCATTTGATTTGGTGCCAACTTTTTAGGAGTCGGTGAAGGACCGCAAAAAGGCCTAATTAATTCACAAAGAAAAATCTGGAAAATAGAATCAAATTAAAATCTTGTTTTTTATTTATTTATTTATTTTTTAAATTTCATTTATTTTCATAAAGAAACTATTTATTTTCTGTCTCATTAGTCTTTGAAAAATAATATTGAGAAACGCGGTTTTGTATTTTCATTTGTAGTTTTAGAAAAATATCTCAGTTTACAAATATTGAAAATAAAATTTTGATTTTCATATTTTTTATTAAAACTAAAACTGAAACTAATTATATTATTATTTTTTATTAGTTTAAAACTTATTTTACTCCCTCAATTTCCTAGTAATTATATTTTAGTTTCTCAAGTTTTAAATACTTCATTTTAGTCTTGGGGCTTTCAACTATTATGTTTTAATTCCTAAACTTTGTAGGAATATTATTTTAGTTTTTTCGGTCAAGATTTTGTTAATTATTTAACACAAGTCTAAATTTTTGTTTTTTTTTTTAAAGATTTAGATCAATTTTGAAATCAAACATTCAACCTACCATATGAAATAACATTTCTTCATATATCCGTACATTCAACAAATGAATTTTCGTTTGATATTATTTTTATTTTTTATTTTAAAAAATTAACTTGTTTCCTCGTCAATGCTTACGGTGATTTTTTGTTTTTTAATTTCATTTATTTGTATAAATAAACTATTTTTTTTCTATCGTAAGTCTTTAAAAATTAATATTGAGAAACACAATTTTCAATTTTCATTTTATACTTTTAGAAAAATATCTGTCAATTTTCAAACATTGAAAAACTATCAGAAATTGTACCGGTGTGAATTCGGTGTGAATTTAGCGTAAAATAATTAAAAATATAGTATTTTTATAAAAAAAAATTACAAATATGACAATTTCGCTGGTAGTAGTCTATCACTTCAATTCTATTTTTTTTTTATAGAATTTTGTCCGTGACTATCACTGATCGTGGTCTATTACTGATAGTCATTTTATCCTTAGATATCAGCGATAACAGTATAGTCACTAATTTTGTGCCATATTTTAAATTTGGCTATATTTACCATTATTTAGCAACCAACCCAAAAATTAATTGTAAAAATAAAATTTTGATTTTAATATTTTTTATTAAATAAAAACTAAAACTAAAATTAATTATATCATGAAAATTATTAATTCAAAACTTATTTTACTCCCTCTATTTTCTAGTAATTATATTTTAGTTTCTCAAATTTTAAATATTTCATTTTAGTCTTTATACTATTATAATTTAATTCATAAATTTTTTATGAATATTATTTTAGTCTTTTCAATCAAAATTTTGTTAATTATTTAACCACATGAAGTAACTTCAAACATTTGTTCATATAGACATCAGTCCATTTAATAGATGATTTTTTTTTTTTTACAAATGTATTTAATTAACATAAAGTGGGAGATCAAACTTCTGTCATCTTAGTCATTAATTCACACATATGTTTTGTACTAAAAAAAAAAAAAAAAAAAAAAAAAAAAAAAAAAAAAAAAAAAAAAAAAATTCACACATATGTTTTATGATGATTTTCATCCTTTTAAAAGAAATATTAGAATTATTAGTAAATTTTTTAAAACTTACTTTTTTTGAACTTGAAAATACTCCTAATTAGTGTCTATAAATTTAATTGCTATAACCTAAAAATCAAATAGTTATTAAATGAATATATGAAAAGAAACCAATGGTAAGGAAAGACAAGGTTTTTTTTTATAAACATGGGCCATCAAAATAAAATAAAATAAAGAGGAGGAAAGTTTAAGAATAAAATTAAAAATTAATAAATTAAGAGTCATAGAGAATAAAGGCAAATAAAAAAGAAAATGCGGGGGGCATTATTGTCTTTTGAGAATGATAATGCGGCGCTTTGACCTACTAAAACTCGGTGACCGGCTACTTGGAAAGAATCGGTCACGAGAAGCATTTCACGTAGTGCCGACTAAACAAATCTCACGCGCCAATAAGGAAGTTAACGCGCAAACGCTACCAGTTCTTTGACGTGACATTTATAATTTCTTTTAATTTTAATTTTTAATTTTATATTATTACACTTTTTTAAAAAACAATTATTATTTCGATTTTCTGATGCAATGCAACATAAGCCAAATGCAATTCAATCTCATTTTCCTTAAATCAAGCGTTACCATTGATTCCATATCACGCTCCCGATGGAATCTGCAGAAAGTTTCAAATATTATTATTATTTTTAATTCTTGGTTTAAGTAAAAGTTTCATCTCTAAATTTTAAAAATATTATTAAACAATTTTTATCATTTAATATTTTTATTTGTTTTAGGGTTTTAACAATTATAGAGGAGAGTGTTGACCGAGAAATTTCGGCCAATCAGCGGTCGCCACATGTCTTCATCTTGGCCGGCGGATCGAATAAACTTAACCGAGCAAATTCGGTCATGGCTCAATTGGGCTCGAAATCGAATCGGGCTAAAAGTTATTTAAATGACAATTTGGCCCAAGCCCAAATAACCATTGGGCCCAGAACCCAAAAGTCCATTGGACCCAAGCCCATTGGATCCAAGCCCAAGCCCATTGGATCCAGGCCCATGAGAACTCTATAAATAGAGAGCTCATTCTTCATTTTTAAGGTTCAGAAAATTTCTTCTCATAAGAACTCAGAGAGAATTCCCAAGACTCCCTGAAGACTGAAGACTCTTTGAATCCTGAAGACTGAACGCCACTCCAAATTCAAACACCTGAAGACTTCACCGCTACGCGAAGCTGAAGATCCAACATCGAGAACAAGCTACGAAGCCCTCGATCCAAATTCAACATCGAAAACAAGCTGCGAAGCCTTCGATCCAAATTCAACATCGAGAACAAGCTGCGAAGCCCTCGAGAAACATTCAACATCGAGAACAAGCTGCGAAGCCCTCGAGAAACATTTACATTTGAGAGAGAGAATCAGAGGATCAAATATTAGAGATTGTAATCCACTATGCACTGATACAGATAAATACAATACATCAATACAAATTCAAATTCATTTACACGTGTCGAATTTCCATTCGTCGTTCGAATTCTCGTGTGAACAGATTGGCACGCCTGGTGGGACCTCTCTACCTCTCATCTCTTTCTCTCATCTCAAAGACAAGTGAAGTTATGTCGTTCAGAACTCCTTCAACAACCGTAGTCATGAACAACCGCTGCACGAGTTCTACTCCCCACGATTGTCCACTTGATTTTGTTACAATCGTGAGCAGAGTAATGACATCGTCAGGGGCATCTACGAGTGACAAATTTAATGTTAGGTGTAACCCTTTGTTCGAGTTCGATTCTGACGTAGCATCCGTCATAACAACTGAAACAAATACTATGGAAGAAAGAATGACATTGGCGGGGGCGTCTACAAGTGACGAATTTGCCGTCAGGTGTAACCCTCTATTTGAGTTCGATTCTGACGTAACATCCTCCATGATGACTGAAATAAATGTTATGGAGGAACGAATGACAGAGTCTACGCGTGAGGGGATAATCACTCAGGAAAATTTCTTGTACGATGAATTTGTTCCCTCATCTGATCAACCAAATAAGGGGTCTGATCCAAATGTGATGTCTGTAATGATGGCAGACGCACGCATAAGCGACGAAGTGATCGCTGAAATGGAAAAGAAACTAAACTTTCTGATGAAAGTAGTTGAAGAACGAGACCTCGAGATTGCAAACTTAAGAAATCAGATGCAAAGTAGAGAGGCTGCAGAGTCAAGTCAAACTCCTGCAGCAAGAGGAAATGACAAAGGAAAAATTGTCATCCAGGAAGACCAAGCGCAACACTCAACGTCGGTCGCTTCCTTATCTGTCCAACAACTGCAGGACATGATTACCAACACCATCAGAGCTCAATACGGTGGACCCACCCAAAGCTCCCTCTTGTATACCAAACCGTATACAAAGAGGATCGACAACTTGAGAATGCCCATCGGGTATCAGCCGCCAAAGTTTCAACAATTTGACGGTAAGGGCAATCCTAAACAACACATTGCCCACTTTGTTGAGACGTGTGAGAACGCTGGAACTCGGGGAGACCTGCTGGTTAGGCAGTTTGTCCGGACTCTAAAAGGAAATGCCTTCGATTGGTACACGGACTTGGAGCCCGAGACAATTGATAGTTGGGAGCAGTTTGAAAGAGACTTCCTGAATCGCTTCTACAGCACGAGGCGTACAGTCAGCATGTCAGAACTCTCGCATGCTAGCCAAAGAATGGGCGAGCCTGTCGTCGACTTCATCAACCGTTGGAGATCCTTGAGTCTCGACTGCAAGGATCGACTCACCGAGGTGTCCGTTGTCGAAATGTGCATCGGCGGCATGCATTGGGGACTTCACTACATCCTACAAGGGATAAAGCCCCAAACATTCGAGGAATTAGCAACTCGCGCCCATGATATGGAGCTGAGTATTGCCAACAGAGGAAACAAAGACCTTTTAGCCCCCGACGTAAAGAAAATAAAGACAGAAACGAAGGGAGTTGGGAAAATCACTAAAAATGTCGTGGAAGAATCCATGGTCGTCAACACGACCCCTTTCAGATTTCCCTCAAAAAGAAATGAAAACAAGACAGAGAGAAGAAATGACGGAGGCGAGAAACGTCGCCTTACTTTAAAAGAGAAACAAGAAAAAGTCTACCCGTTTCCAAACTCTGACATTCTTGACATGTTAGAGCAACTACTGGAAACAAGATTGATTGAGTTTCCCGAGTGTAGGCGCCCGGAAGAAATGGACAAAGTCGATGATCCCAACTATTGTAAGTATCATCGAGTTATCAGTCATCCAGTGGATAAATGTTTCGTCCTAAAGGAGCTAATTCTAAGGTTAGCTAAAGAAGGAAAAATCGAGCTAGACTTAGATGAAATAGCTCAATCAAACCACGCTGCAGTAACAATGAACTCCGGCACTCAATTATGTCAAGCCTCATTTGATAAGCAAAAGGAAAGCCTGATCCAGTTTGGGACCTTCGAACCAATAATTGTTCGGTTCGGACATGAAACCCCAAAACAAATTTCTCAGGTAAAACATGAGGTCATCGAAAATGAGGATAAAAGTTGGACCGTCGTGGCTCGTCAGAAAATACGACGACAAAGACCCGTCCAGAAAGAAGATTGCATGTTTCGAGATGATAAACGAAACAATAAGCTTTCAAAGAAGAAAGGAAGAATCAATTCGAGGAAGCCTAAACACGAGAGAAGAGAAAACAAATATTTTTCTCAACCTCGACGACGGGTGACCTTAAAAGAATTCTTCTCAAGAAGTTTCCTTCCTATCAAGAAAGAGGAAGAAATCTTTGCAACTTCATGCTACATCAACGCAGAAGAAGTCGACGACTCAAAAGAAGTCGACCAAAGAACTTCTGTCTTCAATCGCATCAAGCCTTCAACTACTCGAACTTCGGTCTTCCAAAGGATGAGTATGGCCGCGACAAAAGAAGAAAATCCATGTCTAACTTCTACCTCCACGCGAACTTCAGCTTTCCAAAGGTTAAGTGTTTCTACATCAAAGAAAGACGGACCTTCAAAATCTGTTTTTGATCGCCTCAAAGTTACAAGTGATCAACAACAAGGAAAGATGAAGACTGTAGGGGCAAGACTCTTCGATGAAGAAAGTAGCGACAAGAAAATTCACAGTCGTGTTCCTTCGCGCATGAAGAGGAAATTATCTGTTCTCATAAATACAGAAGGCTCCTTGAAGGTGAAGAAAAATATCATTATTCTAACGAATCCTACAAACGAAGGATCTGATCAAGACCGTGATGCAGATAAGATCTTTTGAAATGTAATACTCCTTAACGTAAGAGTATAAACTACATGTTGCTCCTGGCCCGCACGAGCTTAAAAGGTGAACGGCCCAAAAAAAAAAAAATCATCTGAACTACGTCATGACTTGATCCCTTCCATCTAAGGGTACGTAGGCAACTTAAAGAAAAATTGTACTTTAAGTTCAGTCACAATAATAAAAGAAATCATCATGTATTGAACTACGTCTCGACTTGATCTCTATTGTTCAAAGGGTACGTAGGCAGAGCTTTAAACAAGTTTTAAGTCTAGTCTCTTCAAATACAAATAAACATAAGTGTCACGACTACTAAAGTTTGTCGTTGTAGATCAAAGGTTTTCATCCATATTTAGAGTGATGCCGCAAATTGAAGATGCCCAAACCTATTCAGAATGACGACGATACGTCAAATCCCACTGAACGACACGACACAAATTGAGAGCTTTCAACATTATCGAATGTAACACCATAATTGAAGTTACAACATGATATTAAACCTGCAGATGCACACCACAACAAAGGCGGCGCCACCAATCGAACGCGCACACTACTTCAAGTTCCTGAAGATCAAATTCAAGTGTTGCCCGCTTCAAGTCCAAGTTCGAGGCCTCACTCACTTCAAATGTGTGTTTTTGTTCGCTCCAAGTTCAAGCTTCGCTTACTTCAAGTTCCTGAAGATCAAATTCAAGTGTTGCCCGCTTCAAGTCCAAGTTCGAGGCCTCACTCACTTCAAATGTGTGTTTTCGTTCGCTCCAAGTTCAAGCTTCGCTTACTTCAAGTTCCTGAAGATCAAATTCAAGTGTTGCCCGCTTCAAGTTTAAGACCGAACATCGCTCGCATCCAGTTCGAAGGATTCCTCGCTTCAAGTTTGAAGGCTTCCTCGCTTCATGTTCAAGTTCGAAGGATTCCTCGCTGGGAGTTCAAGTTCGAAGGCTCCCTCGCTTCATCCCCAAGTTCGTTGTTGCTGCTGCATCATCCCCAAGTTCGCTGTTGCGCTGCATCATCCCCAAGTTCGTTGTTGCTGCTGCATCATCCCCAAGTTCGCTGCTTCTGCATCATCTTGCATCATCTCCAAGTTCGCTGCTGCTGCATCATCTCCTCATCAGCATCTCTAAGTTCGGTGATGATGCAGTCATTGTAGCTGCATCATCTCATCATCTCCAAGTTCGTTGTTGCTGCATCATCGCGCGCGCCCAAGTTCGCTGTTGCTGCATCATCGCGCGCGCCTCCAAGTTCGCGTGCCTGCATCATCGCGCGCGCCTCCAAGTTCGCGTGCCTGCATCATCGCGCGCGCCTCCAAGTTCGCGCGCCTCCAAGTTCGCGTGCCTGCATCATCGCGCGCGCCTCCAAGTTCGCGCGCCTGCATCATCGCGCGCGCCTCCAAGTTCGCGCGCCTGCATCATCGCGCGCGCCTCCAAATCATCGCGCGCCTGCATCATCGCGCGCCTGCATCATCGCGCGCGCCTCCAAATCATCGCGCGCGCCTCCAAGTTCGCGCGCCTGCATCATCGCGCGCGCCTCCAAGTTCGCGCGCCTGCATCATCGCGCGCGCCTCCAAGTTCGCGCGCCTGCATCATCGCGCGCGCCTCCAAATCATCGCGCGCGCCTCCAAATCATCGCGCGCGCCTCCAAGTTCGCGCGCCTGCATCATCGCGCGCGCCTCCAAGTTCGCGCGCCTGCATCATCGCGCGCCTGCATCATCGCGCGCGCCTCCAAGTTCGCGCGCCTGCATCATCGCGCGCCTGCATCATCGCGCGCCTGCATCATCGCGCGCGCCTCCAAGTTCGCGCGCCTGCATCATCGCGCGCGCCTCCAAGTTCGCGCGCCTGCATCATCGCGCGCGCCTCCAAGTTCGCGCGCCTGCATCATCGCGCGCGCCTCCAAGTTCGCGCGCCTGCATCATCGCGCGCGCCTCCAAGTTCGCGCGCCTGCATCATCGCGCGCGCCTCCAAGTTCGCGCGCCTGCATCATCGCCTGCGCCTTCAAATCATCGCCTGCGCCTCCAAATCATCGCCTGCGCCTCCAAATCATCGCGCGCGCCTCCAAATCATCGCGCGCGCCTCCATCATCGCGCGCGCCTCCATCATCGCGCGCGCCTCCAAGTTCGCGCGCCTCCAAGTTCGCGTGCCTGCATCATCGCGCGCGCCTCCAAGTTCGCGCGCCTGCATCATCGCGCGCGCCTCCAAGTTCGCGCGCCTGCATCATCGCGCGCGCCTCCAAATCATCGCGCGCCTGCATCATCGCGCGCCTGCATCATCGCGCGCGCCTCCAAATCATCGCGCGCGCCTCCAAGTTCGCGCGCCTGCATCATCGCGCGCGCCTCCAAGTTCGCGCGCCTGCATCATCGCGCGCGCCTCCAAGTTCGCGCGCCTGCATCATCGCGCGCGCCTCCAAGTTCGCGCGCCTGCATCATCGCGCGCGCCTCCAAATCATCGCGCGCGCCTCCAAATCATCGCGCGCGCCTCCAAGTTCGCGCGCCTGCATCATCGCGCGCGCCTCCAAGTTCGCGCGCCTCCAAGTTCGCGCGCCTGCATCATCGCGCGCCTGCATCATCGCGCGCGCCTCCAAGTTCGCGCGCCTGCATCATCGCGCGCCTGCATCATCGCGCGCCTGCATCATCGCGCGCCTGCATCATCGCGCGCCTGCATCATCGCGCGCCTGCATCATCGCGCGCGCCTCCAAGTTCGCGCGCCTCCAAGTTCGCGCGCCTGCATCATCGCGCGCGCCTCCAAGTTCGCGCGCCTGCATCATCGCGCGCGCCTCCAAGTTCGCGCGCCTGCATCATCGCGCGCGCCTGCATCATCGCGCGCGCCTCCAAGTTCGCGCGCCTCCAAGTTCGCGCGCCTGCATCATCGCCTGCGCCTTCAAATCATCGCGCGCGCCTCCAAATCATCGCGCGCGCCTCCAAATCATCGCGCGCGCCTCCAAATCATCGCGCGCGCCTCCAAATCATCGCGCGCGCCTCCAAATCATCGCGCGCGCCTCCATCATCGCGCGCGCCTCCAAGTTCGCGCGCCTCCAAGTCATCGCGCGCGCCTGTTTAAGAAAATTATCTAAAAATATGTATAAAGGTAGACTTGAACCCAAGACCAAAGGAAACAAAGGTTCTACATGTTCCACTTTGCCAAACAAGATTTATTGTTACCATTTATCTTTAGATTGTAATACTTCATTCAACTTGAAATTTAGGTGGGTTCTAAATTTCCTTCCATAATCATGACCTTAAGTTCAAATTTTCGAACTTCATGTCAAAATTGATTGGAATCCCAAAATTATACCAAGTCAAATTTTCATTCCAGCTAAATTTCCAGCAAAACCCAAAATTTTCCTAAAATTAAAATTTTGGGCATATTCCAAATTTTATTTCCAAGCGTGATTTAGAGTCAAAAGTTATCTAAATCCGAGTCTCAAATCAAATATGCCAAAATAAAATTTTCAACACTTCTACTCCGAATTCAAGCCAAACTTCAAGAAAATATCATAGTTTTTCCTAGAATTAAAATTTTGGGCATATTCCAAATTTTATTTCCAAGCATGATTTAGAGTCAAAATTTATCTAAATCCAAGTCTCGAATCGAAATTGGCGGTTTGGGTATACTCCAAATTTTATCCCACTTCGAAATTGGAGTAAAGTTCAAAGTCAAATCCTATTCAAAATTCAATTGGGCAACTCCAAAACTCTACTTTACATCCAAAATGGAATTAAAGTAGAACACAAGAATCTACTAAAGTTCAAGTCAAACTTCTGCCAAATAAGAAAGATCAAAATTGTAAATCCAATTCATATTTTTTGGTCAATTGGCATAGAAAGATGTATCAATCAAAAGAATTGATTTATGGACCAAATTTCATATTTCGATAAGATTGATATGTCGAGGCAGATTCAAAATTAGGGGTGTCCTACATTTCAATTTCAAAATTTAACTTTTCCGAGACTCACCCACACGTACATGTGCATAACTCTCGAAAAAGGGGGCATTTGTTGACCGAGAAATTTCGGCCAATCAGCGGTCGCCACATGTCTTCATCTTGGCCGGCGGATCGAATAAACTTAACCGAGCAAATTCGGTCATGGCTCAATTGGGCTCGAAATCGAATCGGGCTAAAAGTTATTTAAATGACAATTTGGCCCAAGCCCAAATAACCATTGGGCCCAGAACCCAAAAGTCCATTGGACCCAAGCCCATTGGATCCAAGCCCAAGCCCATTGGATCCAGGCCCATGAGAACTCTATAAATAGAGAGCTCATTCTTCATTTTTAAGGTTCAGAAAATTTCTTCTCATAAGAACTCAGAGAGAATTCCCAAGACTCCCTGAAGACTGAAGACTCTTTGAATCCTGAAGACTGAACGCCACTCCAAATTCAAACACCTGAAGACTTCACCGCTACGCGAAGCTGAAGATCCAACATCGAGAACAAGCTACGAAGCCCTCGATCCAAATTCAACATCGAAAACAAGCTGCGAAGCCTTCGATCCAAATTCAACATCGAGAACAAGCTGCGAAGCCCTCGAGAAACATTCAACATCGAGAACAAGCTGCGAAGCCCTCGAGAAACATTTACATTTGAGAGAGAGAATCAGAGGATCAAATATTAGAGATTGTAATCCACTATGCACTGATACAGATAAATACAATACATCAATACAAATTCAAATTCATTTACACGTGTCGAATTTCCATTCGTCGTTCGAATTCTCGTGTGAACAGAGAGATTCATGCTTCATATGATAATTGATCTTATCTGCTAAACTATATTATATTAACCAAAAAAAAAAAAAAAATGTTTAGAGATATATAAATTTATAATTCTCATTATAGAGGATTTTTTATATTAATAATATACTTTAAATAAATTATTACAAAAATTTGATAGTTTTCAAAGTATTTACAAAAATTAAGGTACCTAAATCGTTTATTATGGACACAATTTCTCTAACTTATGTCCATGATATACGATATGTAGGAGTAATTCGTGTACCATGGACACGAGTTATGATCTGCCACGTCACATGTAACTCGTATCCATGGTACACAAACTTTAGTTGGCAGAAGTCAAGATTACACACACATTTTGAATTTTTTTATATTAATAATGTATTTGAAATCATTTATTGTAGAAATAGAGTAGTTTTCAAAGTATTTACAATGGACACGAGTTAACTCTGAATTGTGTACCATGGACACGATTTAAGTATCCTAATTTTGTAAATATTTTGAAAAATATATTATTTTTATAATAAATTATTTAAAATATATTATTAATATAAAAAATACCATTATAGATATAGATTTTTCTTTGGTAAGTTATCCGTAATTATAATATTTAATATTTTAATTTATTATTCACCGATTAATATTAATGACAATGATCAATTTATTATTTAAATTTTATGTGAAAGCTTGATTTTAATAAAGAGTTAGTTAATTGATCTAAATTTGGATTAACTATAATCGAAGTAATCGTTGATTAAAATCTATATATTTTATTGTTTGCATGTGTTATAATATATATATATATATATTTTTTTTTTTTTTTTGAAACAAACACAAATTTCATTAACTAATACGAATGCCCGATGGGCTACATGAATTTTGATCCAGTTCAATCAGCTTAGTGAGCCAGACTGGCCCATTACAAAACCAGACTTCAGACTTAACATTGAGAATGGCCCAGTTTGCAATGTTGTGAGCCACTCCATTAATTTTTCTGGAAATAAATTGAATACAACAACCATCCAAAGACCGCTTTGCATTGATTATTTCCCCCAAAATTGCGCCAACGACAGAGGAGGCGAGATTATTACGAGGCAATCGCCGAAACCAAACCTTGAGAATCCGATTCCACCACTAGCTTGGAGAAACCGAAATGGATCGCCATTTGAAGACCCCGAAGAAGGGCTGTTGCTTCCGCTGCGAAGGGATCAAGTCGTGATTCTAAGCAAACAGCTTCAGCAACCATCAAAGCCCCAGACGAATCTCTGATTACAGCTCCGAAACCGGAACGATGAAGAAGAGGATGGCACGCAGCATCGACGTTGAGCTTGAAAACATTCACTTCCGGAGGCCTCCAATTTAGAACAGAGGGATTTTGAGGATCACCGAAGATCAATTTGGGAACACTCGGATTTACCTCCAAGCAGTAACTAAGAATCCAATCAATTTTTAAATCGATTGGAGGAATAGGATTGTGCACTCTCACTTGGTTGCGGGTCAGCCCAAATTGCCCAGCATCCGATGCAAAACAATTCCATTTCACATGCCTTCAGAAGCTTTTTGACAGCCAACAAAACGTCCGGGATAAAGAACTTACACAAATCTAAACGTCCGGGATAAAGAACTTACACAAATCTTTCACTGGGAGTTGAGGAAGAAGCATCCGCCAAATACTACGAGCTCGATTACACCCAAAAAAGGTATGCTCAACTGTCTCACGTTTCATTCCACACATCACACACCATGGCTGTATAGGGATTTTTCTGGCACATAGATTGTGGTTAGTGGGGAGAATATTATGAAACAATTTCCATATGAAAATTTTTATTTTATTAGGGATCTTCAAATGCCATAAAAATTTCCACCACTCCACCACACCTTCATCATTAGAACTTGAAGTCTCAAACTTAACATTGCAAAAGAGTTTGTAGGCACTTTTTGTTGAGAAAAATCCATCATTTGAGTAGTGCCAAATCCACCAATCTTTTCGGCTTGTCTTGCAAATTGGTATATTCCGAACACACTCCACATCCACCTCCCTCAACAATAGCCTGAGATATTGAATATTCCATTGGCCTTGGTCATTGATTAGTTCGCTGACAGTCATATCCTTCCACAGAGGTTGGGTATTTGAAAAGAGTTTGAAAGATCTCTCCCTTGGCACCCACGGCATACTAAAAATTAGAGTGTCCACCCCATTGCCAATGTTTCGGCGAAACCCCAGATTTAGGAGATCGCGTCCCCAAATAAGGCTTCTCCATATAAAAGATGGATTATTTCCCAACTGTGCATCTAGAACAGAGGAGTTTGGAAAGTACTTGCCTTTAAATACGCGGGCCATAAGAGAATCAGGGGATTGTAGTAACCTCCACACTTGCTTTGCCACCAATGATTGGTTAAAGCCCTCCAAACAACGAAAGCCAAGGCCACCTTTTTCCTTTGGGAGACATAATCGATCCCATTTCATCCAATGAATTTTGGGGTTGTTCCTAGACGACCCCCACCAAAACTTTGCCACATATTTGGTTAGATCATCACAAAAAGTTTTTGGGAGTCGGACACAAGACATCACATAAGTAGGGATCGCCTGAGCAACAACTTTTATTAGAATTTCCTTCCCCCTACTGATAAGAAGTTACCTTTCCAGCTTGTAATAGTCTTTTGAATTTTCTCTTTCAGGAACGCCAGGTCTCGTTTCTTATTACGAGTAAAATGGGCCGGCACTCCCAAATATTTACCCAAATTTTCCACATTTTTCATATTCATCGATCGACTTAGACATGTCTTCAAAACCTCAGGTACATTAGGGCTAAACAAAATTGTAGATTTAGATAAGTTAACACACTGACCTGATGCCTCTTCATAGGTAGTCAGAATCTTTTTCACTGCATCCAATTCCTCCTGGTTAGCTCTACAGAAGAGCAAACTATCATCCGCAAATAACATGTGTTATTGTTGGACCAAATCTCGAAATTTCACACCCAATAATCTGCCTTTGTTATAATATATATATATATATGTATATATATATAAATTTAGTCTATAAATTTTGAGGTTTGTGTGTATTATTTATATTTATTTGGTCTTTGAACTTTATAAGTTGAGGTTTGTATGTATTATTTATATTTATTTGGTCTTTGAACTTTCAAAATTATAAATTTAGTTTTTGACTTTCGAATCTTTTAAAATTCACACATCTTTTTTTTTGCAACTTTAGTTTAATAAATGCGGGGATTAAACCCATGACCTTTTGGTCACCGGCACAACCCTATGTCAATTGAGCTATGCTCGGTTTGGCAAAATTCACACATCTACTAAATACAAAATTAAAATTTTAAGCCAAACCGAGCATAGCTCAATTGACATAAGGTTGTGGCCGTGACTAAGAGGTCATGGGTTCAATTCTCGCATTTATTAAAATACCGTTGCAAAAAAAAAAATTAAAATTTTAAAGTTTCATTAGATATTAAATTCAAATTTTATATAATAGTTAATTATTATTTCAAAATTTTTAAAGATTTATTAAATACAAAATTGAAAATTTAGTGAGTTATTAGACACTTTTAAACAATAGATTAAAATTATAATTATAATATTATATTATATATTTTTTATTAGGGTAAATTTAAGAATATAATATATATATATATATATATATATATTATTAAAAAAAAAAAAGATAACTTTCCATATGTAATATTAAAAAACAAATATATTTTGTAAACAAAACAAAATGGCAAAAGTACAAAAAAAAAAAAAAAAAAAAAAAAAAATGGGGGGCTAAGTGCTCATTTTACCAGGCAAGAGTTAGTTTTTCAAAAATTACAATCAATTATATATTAAATTCAGGGGCCGTTTGAATTCACACTCAAAACAAAAGTGAACTGATTTCAAATAAACTTAATATCATCCTAAAATTTAGCTCATCTCTATGTGTTATTAATTAGAAAAAAAAATTAAATTACGAGTTTAGTCCACGAATTTTAAAATTTGAGTCTATTAGATCCCTAAACTTTAAAAAATCTTTAATGAATCCCTAAATTTTCAATTTTTTAGTTTACAGATTTCTATATTTTAAAGGTAAACAATAGATTTCTAATGAATCTAATTTTAAAAAATGGCAATATGACACAAATATACTAGACTTAAACTTAAAAATTCGAGAATCTATTAATTAAATACAAAATTGAAAATTTAAAAATATAGTGAACATTTTTTAAAGTTTGTGAATCTATTAAGCACAAAATTAAAGGTTCAAAAATTTATTAGACATTTTGAAAAAAAAAAATACAATAATATATGTATTTCTAACCTTTTATAGAGAGCATGTTAATATAAATTAAATTACATTTAAAAAAATTAATAAATAAAGTAATGGTAAGAATTAAATTTAAGATTTTTTTTTTTGAAGTATAAATACTAAATTTCAACATTTAAAATTACAATGACTAAAATAATACAATTCTTAGAGTACAAATATTAAAATGAAAATGAAACTCGAAACTAATTATTGTACAAATATTAAAATGAAAATGCAACTTGAAACTAATTATTGTACTTAAAAAAATATAAAAAATTAATATGACTCCTATAGCCATAGGTTTTCAACCCATGTTCTCATGGTCCAAAACTTGTCCTTCAACCACCAAGACACAATGAAGTTTCTTTAAATTTGGGGAGCCAATATATATGAGCCAATATATATATTATTTAAAAGAAAATATTTTAAAGTAATATTTTTACCTGCATATATAAAAAAAATTAAAAAAATTGGGGAGGCCTGGTACAGTCCGCCCCTAATTAAACCTGTATTGTTTCAAAGTTGAAGGGGGCTCGAACCCCCTCTGGGCCCTGGTAAATCTGTCCTTGATGTCAAATGTTCAACCTCTATCCAACAATAATTAAATTACCTTTTCAATTTTTTTTAAACTTAACTTATTATGCTGTCAACCCTAATACACTTCAACTAGTTAAGATATATATTGATTACCACACATATCATATGTTTAAATCTTCATTCCACCGGATGATTAAAAAAAAGAAAAAAAAAACTATTTTTTATTTTTTTTGTAAGTTTTTTTTTTATTTTTTTTTTAAATTAATTAATTTATGATATTTAATTAATTGGGGTCGAATCCATGACTTGTTAGTTACACAATTTATGTCAATTTAATTAGGTTGGTTTTGCGTTTTTATTTTTATTTTTATTATTATTATTTTGATTTCAATTGGTTGTTAAGTTTTTAAATTCTCTACTTTGCATATTTAAAAAAAAAGAGAAAAGAATAAATTTATACTTAGAATAAAAAAAATATTCTAATCTTATTAATTAAATGTTCAAATTTCATTTAAGAGTACGGATGAGTAGATATCTTCTGTACTCACAGCAAATGTTTCGAAGTTCGAACTAAAAAAAGAATTATCAAAAAAGACTAAATAAATTTTTTAAAACAAAAAAAGGTAATTGAATGGCATCTTGTTTGGTCATTTTGATAAATCGTGTCAGTAGATTCAGTTTCATTTTAAAATTTAAAATACTGTTTTAATAATCTCATATGTTTTACTCTTCTAAAAAAAAAAAAAAAAAATTAATCATCCTCTATCAATTTTAAAAACATATCAATCATTATTATTATCATTTTACTAAATTTAATAATAATAAAAAAAAAATTATAAAGAACTAATTTTAAGATTTATATAAAAATTAAGAATCAAAATAGTCTCCGTTAGTTGAGTTATGTTCATTGAAAGCCACCATATGCACGGATCAAAATTATATCTTTAATTATATTCAATTATGAGGTATATTATTAACCTTATAGCTTTATGGTAAATATATTGAGAGAAAAAAAATAGACAACTTTTCTTAGTACATAATATATGATATTTTATCTCCATGCTGATTTCATTATTTGTGGATGAAGGGAAAAGTAATAATTTAGTGTTGGTCTAAGTTGAGTCTTTTAAAATGATTATTATTATTACTATTTTATATATAACTTGAATACTTCTATAATGTATCAAGTTGGGTGTAGGTTTGGTTTGAGAATCATTAGATTATGCCCCCCACAATAAATTTAAAGATATGAACCCTAATAATAAAAAGACGGTTGCTTTTAAGTTTTACCAATAATTTTATTTTATTTTATTATTCTCATTAAATTATAGTTTTATTTGAACAAATATTTCATAATTTCATATTACATTCCAAGTATAATCTTACTTAGAAGGTTCGTTTTCAAACTGTTTAAGTTTCACATTAAAATTTAAGTTTAAATCTTATATTCATCTTTAAGCTTTATTCAACTTATATTGTTTTGGTAGGATATTTATCCTGATGACACTTCTTTTGGAGAGCGTAAGGTTTTTTGATCTTCCCTTAACAAAATTATGTTTTTTGACATTCTCTGATCATGATAAACAAGTGCCTTCTCCGGTGAAAATCCATTTGTATCATTCGCTTAACACGAAGGCACTATAGTTATCTTCTCGTGATCGTGCTCAGTGAAGGATACTACAGACTTTGTACGCTTATTTATTACGAGAGAAGGTCAAAAAATATATGTTTTTAAAAAATCGGGTTATAAAACCTTACGCCCCAAAAGAGAGTCTGTACAAATATCCCTTGTTTTTGTCCCTACATTACTTTCAAATGTTTTTTTTAGTCTAAAACTATATGGTTAATTATATCAGGGTTTGTTTGATAACGCTCCCGTTTCTTGTTTCTTGTTCCTGTTTCTCATTTTTTAAGAAACGAGCTTGTTTGATAACTGTTCCCGTTTCTTGTTTCTAAATTTTGAGAAACGTTTCTAAAAAATAATCAAAATTTAAGAAACTTCAAAAAGGTGTTTCTCCCGGTTCTGTTTCCATTTATATTAAACCGTTCCTATAAAATTAATAAATGGTTGTTGGTTGATTCGCAAAAGTAAAACTCAAATAAATATGTAGAATTTTTTAAAATAAATATCTATGAATAAATCATTGTCGAAGATATATAGAATTTTTGTTTTTTCGGACAATTTACAAAACAGTATAATTGAGTTAGATGTGAGTCAACAAAATTTAAGGCGAACGACTCGAATTTTTGGCAACATTGAAAAGATATATACAATTTTATTGATGTTTTTAATTATGTATCGAAACTTATTTGTATTAGATTAGATAAACTTTGGATAATTATTTTTTATATGTTTTGATGCATGTTATATTTTTTTTTTTTTATATATATATATATTATGTATACTAAATTTTATTTAAAATATAAAAAGGAAAAATATAAAGAAAAACAATAAATAATTATCAACCCACATGTTTTTGATAATTTTTTTCAAGAAACAAGAAACCTTATCAAGCAATTTTTTGTTTTCTTTTTTTCTTTCAAGAAACAAGAAACAAAAGCAGTTATCAAACATGTTCCTGTTTCTAGTTCTAAAAAATCAGGGAACAAAAAATAGGAAACGAAAAACATGAAACAAGAAATATGAACATTATCAAACGGGCCCTCAGTTATCAATTCCCTCCTAAATTTTGTTTCATTTTTTCAATTTCATTTCTACACTTTTAAAATTTTTAGAAAAATTGTAACAAATGTCAATTTAGAGTAAAATAATTAAAAATATAGCACTTTTTAAAATTTTTTGCAGATGTGGCAATTTCTATCCCTGATAGTATGGTATATTATAATTAATTTTTTTAGTTATTTTGCGATGTTATATTATAAATGAGTGAAAGAGCATTCCAACCTGAAGGGAATCGTCAACATAAGCTTATTTCAACTCATATATTGTATCAACTAGTGATCAATATGTGAGAGGTTCAATCATGGATCCCTCACCCTCCACACAAAAAAAAGAAAAAAAATAAAGAGAAAAAAGAAAAAAATTGTCAAATAACCTAATTATGCTCCAATTAATTGCTTAGAAATACTTTATTTAACCCTAAACCCTAAACCCTAAACTCCAAACTCCAAACCCTAAATCCTAAACTCTAAAATATTAAAAAAAAAACTATTAATTTTATATGATCCACCTCATAATAACTTACTTGGTCCAAATCGCTTATTGTTATACAGTGGGCCATTCAGAATGACACTGTACATAATTTCTTAGGGTTAATAAGAAGAATGTCTACACAAAAATACGGATAATCGAATTTGTCTAAATTTGAGTTTACATTGTAATGTATGGCTAGAGTGTTTTTAGGAGTAAATATCTGTGTGTATAATCTCTATTACACCCTCTGAACATGTTTTTTTTTCACAATATTATATTGGTAAAATTTGTTTATTTATTTTAATGGATTAATTAGTTTGTTTAGTTTATTTAATGAGGTGGCTTAAGTGCACGTTAAGATAGACGGCTGTTTTTTCCGTTTACTTTTGTATCCCATTATGCATCTTTGGTTGGCCGTAGGGTAGATCCCACGCACACAAGGGGAGGGCCGGGAGCACACTCGTCGGGCATATATTACGTGGGGGGTTACACCTGTACCTGCCGGGGTAAGGAGGAGGTCTATTTTTGGTTGTTATTAATTTCCGGAAATTGTGGATCTCCACATACACCAGTCAAAATTCATTTTTTGTCACAACTAATCCGCCCACAACTACTTAAAGGTTTC
This sequence comes from Herpetospermum pedunculosum, assembly GCA_028017165.1. Lineage (NCBI taxonomy): Eukaryota > Viridiplantae > Streptophyta > Magnoliopsida > Cucurbitales > Cucurbitaceae > Herpetospermum > Herpetospermum pedunculosum. Next base: position 50,510,781 of record CM051527.1, read on the forward strand.
AAATTGTCTGGTTGCATTCTTTCTTTAATATTTGCGTATTGCAGAACCCAATTAAGACCACCATCCAGGGAAAATAATCCAACCATCATTTTCCAGTCACTCTGCAAAACTCGAAAAACCCTCAACCACACAACAACCATCCATGTCGTCCCTTCATATTTTTATACGGTTATTTTATAAATACCCTATTCCACAAACTATTTTTATACGGTTATTTTATAAATACCCTATTCCACAAACAAATACGAAGTTGTTATATTTAACAACGTGTACATCCCCAATAACCGTCTTTTTTTAAAAAAATTTGGAGAACAACCGAATCGCTTAAAAAAAGGAATCACCGGCTATTTTTTAGTTTTTTTGAAATGTTGGAGTTTCCTTTGGTTTTAATAAACGAAATCATATGTTAAACTAAACAAAACATCTACACCTTCCTAAACTTCAAACCCTAGAATACTAACCTACTAACGGAAATCAGGTAGCCCTACAGTAGCATTACAATGAAACTCGTTCGTTGGTAAACACATGGAGGGAAAAAAAATGCGAGAGAGGGGAATGCTTACCAAGTAGGTTATGGAGGAACGACTTTGCGAGAGAGGAATGCCGAGTCTAGGTCGGACGTACTCGCCTAATGCGTCGGTGGTTCAGTTGCTCTCAGGGTTAACGTAGGGGCGTTTCGTTTGCCTACGCTTCTGATTTTTGAAGAATGGAGTTCACGATTCGGCGTTGGCGATCTTTGAAGAAGGCGTCCGTGGTTGAGGTAGCGTGTTCCCAGATTGCCGATTTTTCATCTACCCATAAATGAATGGAGTAACCGCGTGTTCATAAATGAATTTCCATCTACCCATAAAACACATCATTCCCATTATTGGGAAGCGATACATTTTTTTTTAAAAAAAACAATCACCTGTTGTTGGCTTCCTTTATTATTGAGTAATACTCCGAACTTCCAAACTCATTTCCACCCCCCTTGTTATTGGGTGTGCACGGACGCACACACCCCCACTGTCAATGCTATTTTTTACTGTCTGCAGCTGCACAAACGGAAAATTCCGCCCCAGCATTACTTTGTGTGCAGTCACACACACACAAACGGAAAATTCCGCCCCTAACTATAGGTATATACAGCTCTTTGTGGGTATTCTTTTTCCTTGGTATGCAAACATTCACACACCGCCCACTGATGGATGCAATCTGCCTGTATTACTTACTCCAGTATATAGGCTCATTTTCATTTTTAACGTTATTTACACTATTGGGGGTGGGGTATACTCATATATGCAAATTTGGATAGGTTTCATCCCTCTGCCTGTATTACTTACTCCAGTATATAGGCTCATTTTCATTTTTAACGTTATTTACACTATTGGGGGTGGGGTATACCCATGTATGCAAATTTGGATAAGTTTCATCCCTCTGGTTTTTAACGGCTTCTCTCTACTTAATTAACCCTCTCTGTTAAATCCACGTCAAACTCTGTTTTCTCTCTCTTCCTAAACTTTGATATTTTAAAATATTCTATTTTTAATTGTCAAAATTAGTAGCAATTGACGAAGGGTAAACAAGTCCATTTGGTTCTAAAATCTCATGCTAAATTTAGGATTTAGACATAATTCAAAAGAAAAAAGTGATTGGCCATTTTTCATGTTGGGTGGCTTAATTGTAGACATTCCTCTGATTTCCCCTAATTTCTTACCCGTTTTAAATTCCTACATAATTTCTCAAACACTTAGTAATAGTAGGAATTTGTTAGAAATAAAAAATCAAACATATAAAAAAGATGAGACCATTAAGTTGAGCCAAACATGATCTCTATACACCCTCCTCACAAAGACATTGGAGAATTTTCTCTAAACTTCTCATCTCCCAATCTCTTTAGATTATCTTTCAATAGACTCCCACAAGTCTTGGTATTGTTTTCGAGTCATAGTAAAGAAGACTTTGTGGAAGTCTTGGAGCACATGAATCTTAAAGACCCGCAAAAACTTTCTCCATATTTACTTCAATGTATGTTTGCTTAATGTTGTTTTTAGTTAATTTAATTCTAAATAAATGAAAGTCGATCCCAACTTGGTTTCTAAAACGTTTAGAAATCATAATCTCTTTTGTTGCGTGATGAAATGTTCATTTACATCAATCTACCGAGAATTCTCTCTTATATTCAAAACAATATATCAAGAAGATTGGCAATTGAGAATGACTATTAAGCCACCAAAGTTCTAATAGTTCGATGGAAAATATAATTGATGGCGACTGACTCAAATGACTAAAATGTTGTGTGGATTTGTGGAATGTGAAATAAATATCAATTAGAGGAGTACATAACTTGCAATAAGTAATATAAAATATAAGTAATATAAAATGGAAGTATTCCAAATATTGAATTCTATGAGAATGAATTTTAACAAAATTAAGTTTGATCTTATAGCCAACATGAACATAGCTCAACTAATTAACATATTGTATAAACTAGTGATCAAAAGGTCACAAGTTCAATCTACCACCCCACATCTTATAAAAAACAAATATTGGTCTTATAGGCGTCCCCTATGCCTAGGGCCAAGCAACGAAGTCTTATGTCTAAGTACTTCTCCTATATTATTTTTGTGATAACTATATTGCTAACACAAGTGAGACATTATTCACTACTTTAGGGCATCCACGAGTTGCTTAGCTTAGAATGAAAAAAATAAATAAAAAAAAGACGAGTGAAAATAATACTCATATAATAAACTTGAAGGAAAGACGAAAGTTGGTTACAAATAAAGTTTAAAAGAAAACATAACAAAAATAAAACAGTAACTAAGAAATTTTTATGGTTGCTTCTCTAACCTCACTCAATTCCTCTGCTTTCAAAGGGAAACAAGTGTTTACAATTTTGTTGCTTCAAACATGTGTATGTAGAATAGAATATTATAGAATCAATTTGTCCCAAAATCATGGATTTCGATTCGTTAGGGTATGTTGCAGGCGCAACTTGGCCGCAACAGTAGCTCCAATATATCTGTTTGAATAGACATTTATTACTTAAGTGAACAAAAAAAGTATCTATGTTAGACAATTCATTTTTCTATTGTAAAGTTAATTTATTAAAAGATGCTAGAGTTTAGAGGAACGAAGAACCCGACCGTTTTTTTGGGGTCCGGTCAGACCAGGGTTTGGCATAATGGTCATGTGACGAATCATATTTCCCCTCATGTGGGCTTGAAATCACTTAGAGTTGGTGTGTCTGGACCTAAGCCGTTATAGGGGAAAGTAATTAGGTCAGCACCCCCCTCTTGAGTTGTACTTTTTGGCTCACCTGCAGTTACAAAGGCCCCCCTCGTTTATTCTCCCTTAGTATTATTAATGGGAGCGTGTAGGTATTTCTCCTGATGATGTCATTGTTTTGTGGCCCTCCCGCGCCATTTGTATATAAAGGCAAGGATCTTCTTTTGCGAGACTTCATAAAGTAAAGAGCCTCGCCTAAAGGACCAGACCCGAAGTTGAGAACAAGATCGAAAGTGCAACTTCTCATTCGAAGCATGAAAGTGGTCAGGTCACACAAGCCGGAAGAGAGAGGAATGGCCTTCTCTACATTCCATTTAGGGCGAGCTCGTGTGGTTATGGAGGCGGGCACGAGCGGTCTAGTGTCCAAGCCAATTGGTCAGACGACGACGATGACTTAACTTATTAGATTAGTATTAGCCGCCTATCCCCAAACGGACTTACTCGTGGCAACCTTCCGGCCGCCCAACGACCTATAACGCTAGTCACTACTCCCACTGGGTTAGGAAGTGTGATGCTTTCTGTTTTTTGTTTGTGTGTGCAGTAAGGAGATGTTTAGGATAAAAGCCTCGTCTCCGGCCCTACTTAGTTGACTAACAATGACAAAGGCTTACGAAACTAAGTAGGACCTTTTGGTCATCAGGCAGCCTATCTGAACCAGACAATGAGTTTAGTTGGTTGCCGACAAGTCTGTCCCCTTCGGATACAAATGAAAGACTGCATGGGCTTTTACCTCTCCTTATGGGTCGAGAGCTGCCAGCGCTAGAGGTACCACACTAACAACGACATTCCAACCTGATACAGATCTCCCTAATGCAATTTACCGACCTGACATCTCTTTCGTTCAATAATGCCTTCGGCGTGAGAAAGCGAGAAATTATGATTATTTCTCCGATCTTCTAGTTCTCACCCACCATATTGTCATTTATATGTCGAATATCAATCCAAAGGTGCTCACTCATTGAGCTCCGATAAGCTAATCAGTTGGTGCCCAGACGGAAAAAAAAAAGTAAACAAAGTATAGCCGGTCGAGTACAAGAAATCACTCACGACGGACAAAATGTTGGGTTTTATGTCCTAAAACTCGTGGTTTGTAAACTGAATGTATATTCTATTTTGCAATAAAGTTGTTATTGAATAAAGTGAATTGTGTTTACTTTTAACCTAACTCCAATAAACAAAGAACCCATGGTTATAGGTTGTATACTTGAACTTCATGTGTGACATGATTGTGGATCAAGTTCAAGTAATAGCCAGAACGGTCTATAGTATAGGGATAATGCTTGGTACCTTATCTTGGGGACACTATTGGACGTGACCCGCTTTGTATAGTTCAAACGATGTGATCCGAAATCGTTCATGTGCAGACATGCGAGTGGGGGCGTCCTATGCAATGAGTTTGCATAAGACTGAACCGCAGAACAAGTCAGTCTTTCTTTATAACTCCGTTTACTGTAAAGACGGACTTTTTCATATGATGACCTAGGTAACTCGATCTGAATCCTGAGCACGCTATGAACTCCAGTTTATTCGGGCTTATCCTTTGACTTGTATGGGTGAGAGTGGCCCGAGATCGCCGACTCAATAAGCCTACCATCTTGGGGATAAGGTAGCTGGTAACACAGTCCTGCGAGATGGAATTCACTCCTACTCGCCTTGAGTGATTAGTAGAGAGGTTGTTCCCTTAAGTGCTGACTCCGGGTCTTGAACTAGGGATCTCACCCTCTCATTGGCCCGAGAGAGACTTGGTATAGTGATGAGATCACATACCAATCAGTTTGGTGGTTGGACCACAAACCAATAGTTCATTAGAGGATCAGTGGGACTTAAGGAACAAGATGTAATTACGGGGGTAAAACGATTATTTTTACCCAGCTGTAATTACGAACGACTTGTGAAGGATCGACTTACTAATGATGGTTATATCAAGAGGACATAAATATATCTACGATGAGGAGAGTGCAACCCTTGGACTTTAGTGGAGTCTCCGGGGGTTAACGAATGTTGGGTAGCTTGGCTAAAGAGTTTGGCCGGGTAATCTCGTATCGTTGGAGGTCATGATCTGTAGGTCCTTTAAGTTCTCCTGGCTAGCTCGGATTAAGCCGTGTAACATTATGAAAGAAAAAGAATTTGAATTTATTCAAATTCGTTTTTGGAAAAATGATGGACATATTTAAATATGATTTAAATATGAGATTGGTCTAAAACATGAATAGGGATTCATGTGTGAAGATTCAGTTTAAGAAACCGGGATTAGTCTTGTTATTTAATTAATATTGGATATTGAATTAAATAATAATATTAATTAATTAAAAAGTTTAATTAATTAAAATTTATTTTGTTTATTAAAATTAATTATGAATTAATTTTAAAATGGCAAAATATTACAAGTGAGATTATCCATGCTGCCATGGGCTTTTACCTCTCCTTAGGGGTCGAGAGCTGCCAGCGCTAGAGGTACCACGCTAACAACGACATTCCAACCTGATACAGATCTCCCTAATGCAATTTACCGACCTGACATCTCTTTCGTTCAATAATGCCTTCGGCGTGAGAAAGCGAGAAATTATGATTATTTCTCCGATCTTCTAGTTCTCACCCACCATATTGTCATTTATATGCCGAATATCAATCAAAAGGTGCTCACTCATTGAGCTCCGATAAGCGAATCAGTTGGTGCCCAGACGGAAAAAAAAGTAATCAAAGTATAGCCGGTCGAGTACAAGAAATCACTCACGACGGACAAAAGGTGTCGACAACGTGAGCTTTACTGCCTGACTTTCGACCTTCTTTCTTGATCCAACTTCATGACTCTTTGAAACCTACTTACTGTTTGTGCTTGGCTCAGGGTATCCTCATTTCTTCAAAGCTTTCTACGAGTGTTTGTTGTCGGCCAATTTGTTGATGATCAGATGTCCTATATGATGTTCTCCATTGGTTGGTGCGCAAGATCTAGATGAATGTGGAAGAACCATTAATTATGTTGCTGGATAGTGGACTCATCTGTTGGGTTTTATATCCTAAAACTCGTGGTTTGTAAACTGAATGTATATTCTATTTTGCAATAAAGTTGTTATTGAGGTTTATTCAGTAAAGTTGATTATTGAATAAAGTGAATTGAGTTTATATTTAACCTAATCCAATAAACAAATAACCCATGGCTATAGGTTGAATACTTGAACTTCATGTGTGACATAATTATGAATCAAGTTCGAGTAATAGCCAGAACGGTCTATAGTATAGGGATAAGGCTGGGCACCTTATCCTGGGGACACTATGGACGCGGCTCACTTTGTATAGTACAAACGATGTGATCCGAAATCGTTCATGTGGAGACATGCGGATGAAGGTGTCATGTGCAATGAGTTTGCATAAGATTGAACCGCGAAATCAAGTCGCTCTTTCTTTATAACTTCGTTTACTGTAAATACTGACTTTTTCATATGATGACATAGGTAACTCGATCTGAATCTTGAGCACGCTATGAACTCCTATTTATTCGAGATTATCCTTTCATTTGCATGGGTGAGAGTGACCCGAGTTCGCCGACTCAATATGTCTACCACTTTGGGGATAATACCGGGTAAGAAGCTGAGAACATAGTCCTGCGAGATAGAATTCACTCCTACCCGCCTTTAGGGTTTAGTAGAGAGGTTGTTCCCTTAAGTGCTGACTCCAGGTCTTGAACTAGGAATCCCACCCTCTCATTGGCTTAAGAGGGATCTGGTTTTGTGGTTGGACCACAAACCAATTGTTCATTAGAGAAACAGTAGGGACTTAAGGAACAAGATGTAATTACGGGGGTAAAACAGTTATTTTGACCCAACTGTAATTATGAACGACCTGTGAAGGATCGACTTACTAATGATGGTTATATCAAGAGGACATAAATATATCTACGGTGAGGAGAGTGCAACCCTTGGACTTTAGTGGAGTCCCCGGGGGTTAACGAATGTTGGTTAGCTTGGCTAAAGAGTTTGACCGGTTAATCTCGTATCGTTGGAGCTCATGATCTGTAGGTTGTTTAGGTTCTCCGGGCTAGCTCGAACTAAGTCGTGTAACAATATGAGAGAAAAAGAATTTGAATTTATTCTTGGAAGAATGATGGACATATTTAAATATGGTTTAAATATGTGATCGGTCTAAAACATGAATGAGGATTCATGTGCGAGTAGTCGATTTATTGAAAATCGGGATTAGTCTTATTATTTAATTAATATTTGATATTGAATTAAATAATAATATTAATTAATTAAAAAGTTTAATTAATTAAATATATATTATATTTTATTTATTTAAAATTAATTATGAATTAATTTTTTAAATAATAAAAATAATATATATTATAAAGAAAGTGAGAAATGTAAAATTCATGCATGAAAGACACATTGCCCGTGACTAATCCTATATTTTTCCACTAATTGAAACTTAACACTTAAGCTTGAAGAAGCCGGAGTAGGCTCATTTTGTGAAGGTTTGTTGGCTGAAGTTTGATAGAAATTTATGAATTATTGTAATTCATTCTCTCTCAATTTCTCCATCACAACCCTTCTCCTCCGTCATTCTCCCAAAAGCTTTCTTTTGTAAAGAGTTCCCACCACCACCTTGTTGCTCGACCTGAGAATAGCTGGGACTACTAGAGGTAGTCTTCGAAGAGTTCGAAAAGAGATCGTGTGAAGATTAAAGTTGCAGAAGTTGAAGAAACTCGAGCTACAAGAAGTATGTTTTTTGAATTTCGTTTTTGTGTTCCATCGCATAGTGTGCGATAACTATGCAATCGCATAGATGACTATGCGATGGGTCTGCGAACTCATAGCATATGCTACTTTTTGATGCTCTTTGAGTGCTGAAAATCCAAATCTGCTTTCGATGTGCGTTGTTTCGCACTCCGACTCCATCATCATCATCTTTCAATTTTGGCTAGCCATGTCTCGTGACTGTATTTTAACAAATGAGTAATGACATATTGGCGGCAAGCCTATTTTTTTTGCACCGTTGGAGCTCAGGTATTTTTTCGAAAAGCTTTGTGTTTGACCTTGTCCCTATATGGGTTAAATTATTTAATGTTCCAATGAAATTATGGACTTCTCGATGCCTGAGTGTTGTGGCTAGTGCGGTGGGATCTCCTATTTGTCTAGATAAGGTGATGGAGGATCAGTCTCAGTTATCCTTTGTTAGGGTTTGTGTTGAGGTGAGGGTGATTGATGTGTTGCATACCATGGTGCCTATCAGGGTTCCAGATATTGAGGGTGGGGTTCTGGTCGAGTGCTCGTGAAAGTCGAAGCGTTGTGTTCATTGTAAGGTTTTTCGGACACTCGAGTGGTAATTGCAGTAAGCAACCTACTGAGGAGTCTGATGACCCTCTTCATAGGGCGAGTGTTGGGCCCTTAGAGTTGGAGGCTCTTGTATTCCTTCCCCTAAAGCGAGGTTCTAGTGGGTTAGGTGAGCCTGTTGTCCCTCTTGATAGGGCTAGTTTTGGGATCGCGGGGACGATAGGCCGTGTAATTCTCCTCCAATGGGTCGGGTTTCTAGTGGGTCCGGAAGCATGGTGACACCCTATAGTCCATTTTGTCTCAAATTCCTTCTCTATTTGATGTCTCGAGTGACCTTTCAAATGCTAATAATGAGTCCATTTTCATTAATGTTTTTGGGAGAAGAATATGGAGAGAGAGGGGAAGAAGAAGAATAACGTTTTCCAATAATTGTTTTTTAAAATTTTTTTGAAAGGTCAATGATATTAACTAAAACTTAACCGTAAATGTATTTTTGAATGTTTTTTTATACGCTAGAGGTATTTGAAACTTTTTAAAGTTGAGGGTATTATTGAAACAAAATTTCAACTTTTTGCATCCGAAACTTATAAATATATTTTTTAACAATTTTGAAAGATGAAGAGTATATTTCAAAAAAATTTAAAAATAAAAAATATTATTAAAACAAAATTGATAATTTAAGAGTATTTTCTATAATTGACCCCAACAAAATTTAAAGAAACAACTCAAAGAACAAGGACATCTAGGGGAGGGAGGGGGCAGGCAATGTCAAATCATTGAAAAGAAATTAAAACAAAAGAGAAGGACAAAAGCGTCATTAAGGGAAAAAGAAGAAGAAGAAGAAACTGAAAGCACGCAATCCTTTTCTGCGCTTTCAGAGCGCCGTAATTAGCCGTGGGAATTGGCACATCGAAATTCCGTTTTGTCCAGGAGCGTCGGATGCGATTATGTAGAATGCGAGGGGACACGTGGCAAGATCGTAGTGCGGACCCACATGAAGTTGTCAGTACGGTCGCCCACGCGGGATTCGCATCCTCTGTGTACAAATGCTGGGAAGCACATTTAGCGATCAAACGTGATTTAGAACTCATCCTCTTAAATCTAAAACCTTCTAAATTCCACCTCCTTTTTAATTATATTTTTATCTTTATTTTTTTTTTTATATATATATATATTTTAATTAAATCTTTGCATTTATGAAAGTGGCCCATTCAATCTTCTACTAAATTATTGTCCCACTTTCGAGTTTCAATAGAAAAATATATATATATACATATATATATAAAAGATATAGATATTAATAACAAATTATTGTTTTATATTATTTTTTTGATTTTTTTTGGTACCAAAAAGTATCTTTTACATATTTTAAAAAAAGAATGTGAAGCAAACAATTAAAAAAAATTATCTTTGCATTTTTTTATTATTTTTTTTTAGGAGAAATTTGAACTTCAGGCTTCATGGTCTGAAATTTTTATATCAATTGAGCTCTACTCGATTTGTCATTTTCTATTTTAATTTTTAAACTTTCAAAATAGATACGCTACTCTTTGAAATTTTACAATTGATTATTTAGGCCCCGTTTGATAACTATTTCGTTTTTAATTTTCTATTTTTAAAATTTAAACTTGTTTTCTCCTAATTTCTTTACTATGAATTACACTTTATTTAGAGAAACATTTGGATTCTTAATCAAATTTCAAAATCAAAAGTTACTTTTGAAAACTACTTTTTTTAGTTTTCAAAATGGACTTGATTTTTGAAAATATTGGTAGAAACAGATAACAAAACAAGAGAAAGTTATAGGGTAAGAAGTGTTTATAGGCTTAATTTTCAAAAACTAAAATTCATAAACCAAATGATTATCAAACGGCGCCTTAGCTTTTTACTATTGTTTTGTTACATAATAGGTACTCATTACATAATTGTCCAGTCAAATTGTGTAATTTTAATATTAGAGGGATCTGTTACAAATTACCGGACCTTTACACTTTGATATGTGAACTTTATTAAGGCGAAATGGAGGAATTTTATGAGCGTTTAATTGGAAATAAGATGCTGGACAGAAAGTTAAAGAATAGAAATAAAAGAATTGAGAAATTGACACAATCGATTTATAGTAGTTCGGTCTTAACGGACCTACTCCACTTTGCAAAGATCTTTTAAGATCTTTGGTAGCCACTTTTATTAGAGGTTATCAAATACAAGAATGAGTAATTACAAAGCATTCAAGAAAGATCATTCAAAGAAAACAACAAGAAAGCAAGATGAAAGAGATACAACCTTTGGTGTTCAAGAAGAGAAGACAACGGACTTAACCCGAACGGTTTTTCTTCTCTTTCTTTAAGATCTAGCCGGCGACAACCACCACAAGACAAACGGCAGCGGGGACGACGATAATCTCTCGGGTTCTTCTCCTTCCCCTTCCCCTTCTTCTTCAAGTTTTGGGTGAAACCCAAAACTTCCTTTCTTTTTCTCTTCTTTGCATATGGATGAGGAAGATGAAATGAAGAACCCTCCTTCTCTTTTTTTTCTCTTACCTCTCTCTTCCAAATTAATTGATTTACAATTAATTCTCTCTTACTTTACCAATATTTTTCCAAATATCAAAAGTGTTATTATTCTCCCCAAAACTCAACTATTTATAACCTCTAGAAAGTAACTAAAGGGGTGAGTTTAATTTAGGTAACTAACTAGGATGAATAAAAAACTATAGTTAAAATCTATTAAATTGCTAAACAACCTAAATAATTCTAACAATCTCCACCTTGATTTCATATTTACATAGAAACCAAAAATGGAGCGTACTGTCGAACCATCAACCTTTAATCATCTTGTATCAAGCTGCATCAATCTCAAACACAGATTAAAAAATTCACAAAGTAAAGTTTTAATCAACATGTTAATAGCATCCAAAACAATAACATACCCTTTAATCAAAAAATCTATCCCTTTACAAACAACTGTAATGGCTCCACCGTACACAAGACATAAAACAATATAACATGCAAGATAACCAACAATCCACTCAACAGAATTCAAGTGTTGTTCACAAAGATAAGTAAAAAATCTATTAACAACACTAGGTGGATAAGCAAGGTCATGTCTAGTATAAACCATGACACTCAAACTCTCAACATTACTTGCATATCGAACATCATGCAATTCATAAAAAATAGTTGGAGTTTTAGGAGAATCAACAACAAATAATCTCAACAGTTTGCCAAAGGTAATAGTAACCTTCTTACTATCATGCATGTTTAATCTCTTAGCTAGTCTTGTTACATAACCACTTTGAGATAAATACAGTTTATTTCCATTCCAATTTTTAACAATGCTCAAGTCTAATATCCTTTTTGCATTGCCTAAAATTTCTATGTCAAAATCATTTCTTAAAAGATCATTCCACTTATACACTTCATGTATGAATTTACAAGCAATTACCATATTATCAACATAAAAAAACAAGTAGATAATGTTGTTGGGTTTTATGTCCTAAAACTCGTGGTTTGTAAACTGTTATGTTTGTAATTTTTCTATTTAGAATAAAGAGTTATTAGTTTTATTCAGTAAAGGAGTTTACTGGAATAAAGTGAAACGTGTTTGGTTTAACCTATACCAATGACCAACACCCTTGGCTGAATATGAGTACTTGAGCCTTATGTATGACATGATTGTGGATCAGGCTCAAGTAGTCAGTCAAAACGGTCTATAGTATACGGATAAGGCTGGGTACCTTATCCTGGTAACACTATTGGATGCGGCTCACTTTGTATTGTACAGAACGATGTGATCCGAATCGTTCCACATGGAGACGTGAGAAGTGAGGGCGTCCTGTGTAAAGAGTTTACACAAGATCGAACCGTGTATTAAGTCACTCTCTCTTTATAACTCCGTTTACTGATGAGACCGACTTATACATATTGATGGCCTAGGTAACTCGATCTCAATCCTGAGCTCGCTATGAACTCCTGCTTATTCGGAAGTATCCTTTGACTTGTACGGGTGAGAGTGGCTGAACGCCCGCTCAATAAGCCTACCAACTTGGGAATAAAGCCGAATAAGTAGCTGGGGACATAGTGTAGCAAGATTGGAATTCACTCCTAACCCGCTCTTCAGGGTTAGTAGATAGGTTGTTCCCTTAATAGCTGACTCCGGGGCTTGAACAATGTGAGCTCACACTCTCATGCGATGAGAGAGTTATATTGATCTGTTGGTTGCACCACAGATCTATTGTTCATTAGAGGTGTCAGTGGTACTTAAGGAATAAGATGTAATGCAGGGGTTAAACGGTTTAAATGACCCAGCTGTGATTACGAACAACCTGTGAAGGATCGACTTACCGATGACGGTTATATCAAGAGGACACAATATATCTACAGTGAGGAGAGTGCAACCCTCGGACTATAGTGGAGTCTCCGGGGGTTAACGAATGTTGATTAGTTCGGTTAAAAGAGTTTTGATCGGATAATCTCGTATCGTTGGAGCTCATGATCTGTAGGTCCTTTAGGTTCTCCTGGCTAGCTCGGATAACGTCGTGCAACAATATAAAAGAAAAGAAAAAGAAAAAGAATTTGAATTGTTCAAATTCGGCTTATGGAAGGAGGATGGACATATTTAAATATGATTTAAATATGAGATTGACCTAAAACATGAATAGGATTCATGTGTAAAAAAATCGGTTTTTCGAAAAACCGAGTTTAATTATATTATTTAATTAATATTTGATATTGAATTAAATAATAATTATTAATTAAAAAGTTTAATTAATAATTATATATATATATATATATATTATTTATTAAAAAGTTTAATAAATAAAATTATTATTATTATTTTTAATAATAATAATTAAATATATATATATGTGTCTTGCATGCACCAAGACACATATATATGTATATATATGTAAGTTTGGGCAATGAAGGAGGTAGATTAAAATTGAAAGACTTTCAATTGCTGGAGAAGTTTCACAGTAGGGGTATACGAAAGTGAAAAAACTTAGTTTTTCATTTTTTAGCCACTGCGTTACTTCTTCTTTCTTCTTCTTCCTCTCCTTTTCTTCTTCTTTTCTCTTGTTTCGGAGTCCCACAACTCCGTTGCGCGGCGCCGAGGATAGCGGGATTACCTGGGGTGGTCCTCGGAGCGTTCATGAGAAGAGGCCGGAAGAGTTCGTGACGAGGATTGGCCGGCGGAGCTTGAAGAAATTGGAACTACAAGGGTATGTATTTATAATTTCTTATTTCCGTCTTTTGAGCATGTTTACTATTTGTTAAATTGATGAAATTAAAGTATCATCGGTCCGAAATCGCTTTCCGCTGCGCAAGTCGCTCCATCAAATGTGAACATTAAAAACTTGTATAAAGTAAACACAAATATCAAACTTACTACTTCTATAGTTGATGGCTAACATATGGGTATCAAATCTTTTATACCAATAAGAAGAATGCTTTAAATCATACCAAGATCCTTTAAGAGCACAAACTTTCGTTTCTTGTTTGGGAGCTTCATATCTAGGAGCTTGACCCATGTAAATGGTCTCCTTATGCTCACCATGCAAGAAAGATGTTTTGACATTCATTTGCTTTAATTTTAAAACAAAATGAGCAACAAAGGCAAACAAAATTCTAATAGGTGTGTGTCTTACAATGGGGGAAAATTTTTCAGCATAGTCAATTTTATAAAACCACATGCAACCTATAGTTTTAGTAATCACAAGGGCATAGAAAACAAGGTCGACATGCTCATATCTAGTGAGAGCTACAATGGTCCTTCTTTCTCTATCCCTAGACAATTGGTAGCCACCTAAAGTTTGGTGCTCCTCTACCTCTTCCTCTTGGACTATTTCCTCTATAGGCTCTAAAGTAGATGACGTGGTATCATTTTCTACAATAGGTTCATCTACTTGATTGGTTTGAGAAATAACCAAGGGAGGTGCTAAAACTATTTCATTGTTGCTATTTGGAGTTTCAAAGTTAGACTCAATTTTCTCTTCTACATACCCCATTCTTTTTTCATCAAAGACAACATCTCTACTTATTAGGATTTTGGCACTATTTGGTTCTAGGCACCATAACTTGTATCCCTTAACACCCTCGGGATACCCTAGAAAGACACATTTCTTAGCCCTTGGATCTAGCTTTCCCTCTTTTGAATAAGCATAAGCGCTAAACATCCAAAAACTTTCATGTGTGATACATCAAGAGGACTACCTTGCCAAAGTTCTTGTGGTGTTTTTAGATCAATGGCAGTAGAAGGACACCTATTGATAATGTAGCATGCAGTTGCTACAACTTCCCCCAAAAAACTTTGAGGAAGGTGAGAATGGGTGTATGCTCTCTCCATTAAGGTTTGGTTCATTCTCTCAGCGGCCCCATTTTGTTGAGGTGTTCCTACAACAATCAAGTGTCTAACTATGCCCTTAGACTTACAATAGTTTTTAAACTCATGGTTACAAAACTCAAGCCCATTATCAGTTCTAAGCTTCTTTACTCTAAGACTAGTTTGATTTTCCACATAAGCAACCCATTCAATGAATTTATTAAAAGTGTTAGATTTATTCTTTAGAAGATAGACCCACACTTTTCTAGTACAATCATCTATGATGGATAAAAAATATCTAGCCCCCCCATTAGTAGCTACACTCGATGGGCCCCATAAGTCGGCATGCACATACTCTAGTTTTCTCTTAGCGGAGTGACCACCCTTCCCAAATTTAACTCTCTTGTGTTTACCATAAATGCAATGCTAACACATATCTAGGTCTACATATTTGAGTTTGAGAATAATTTGTTGTTTAACCAACTCCTTAATCCCTTGTTCACTAACGTGACCTAAGCGTTTATGCCGAAGAGAAGTTTTGGAATTTTCACTCTCCTTAACTAGATCACTTGATCCTACAACCGTTGAACCTTCTAAGGAGTATAGGGTTTCCTTAAGGCACCCTTTCATTGTCACTAGAACACCCTTCATGACTTTAAGCACACCATTCTCTAACTTAATGGTGTAACCTTGCTTATCTAGCATACTTAGGAAAATTAGGTTCCTTTTAACCTCTGGTACGTACCTAACTCCTGTTAGAAGCCTAATGTTCCCATCATGAAGTCTAAGTCTAATTTTCCCTTGACCTTCTACCTCACAAAAGTGTCGGTTCCCTAACATGACTTTACCAACTACACCGGTTTGGAAGTCTTCTAGCCAATCTTTATTAGGGTTCATATGGAAAGAACAACCTGAATCTAATATCCAAGTATCATCCTCACTAGTGGAACTAACCATAAGGGATTGGTTATACTCCCCACTTAGATTTACCACACTAGTCTCTTCTTTCCCTTCACCCGACGACTTTTTATTCCTAAGGTCCGGACAAAATCTTCTAATATGGCCTTCTTTTTTACAATGATAACACTTTCTATCATTAGCCCCCTTAGACTTTGATCTACCCTTACTTCTACCTCTATGACTCTTTCGATTTTCACTTCTTCCTCTCACAAACAAAGACTCACCGTTAGTCTTTTTATTTTCTTTTAATTCTTGTTCTTTAATTCTAATCGTGGCAAGCACAATTTCAGTAGTTAAGCTATCCCTACCATACTTCATAGCAGACTTCACATCATTATAAGCATCAGACAAAGAATTAACTAACGCAACAGCAAGATTCTCATCAGAAAAGATTTCACCAATATTTTCCATTTCAGAAATTATTCTATGGAATTCATCTAAATTTTATTTCATGCTTTTGCTAGAATCCATTTTAAAACTAAAGAATCTAGACTTTAGAAATATTTTGCTACTTATTGATGCAGATTGATATGTAGTTTGTAACTTACTCCAAAGCTTACCGACGGTGTCCTCGCTCCTCATTTGTCGGAGTATGGTGTCAGACAAATGGAGAATGATAAGGCTATGAGCCACTTTATCATTTTCCTTTCGTTGATCTTCAGTTATGCTCTCCGGAATTTTCTTTGCGTCCATGAGAGCATAATCAACCTTTTGTTGTCGGAGGACCGCCAACATCTTTATTTTCCAAAGACCGAAATCTCCTTTCCCGTCAAAGCGCTCCACCTCGAACTTACTACTCATCCTGCAATAATAAAGAACACAAACGGACAACAAATGTTTTTCCAAGAAAATATTCAAGAATATTCAAGAACAATCAAGAACAATCAAGAAATTAATTTCAAGGTTCTTTTAACAAAAAAAAAACAGTTTGCAAACACAACGGATTACTCAAGGTAAGGCTCTGATACCAATTGTTACAAATTACCGGACCTTTACCCTTTGATATGTGAACTTTATTAAGGCGAAACAGAGGAATTTTATGAGCGTTTAATTGGAAATAAGATGCTGGACAGAAAGTTAAAGAATAGAAATAAAAGAATTGAGAAATTGACACAATCAATTTATAGTGGTTCGGTCTTAACGGACCTACTCCACTTTGCAAAGATCTTTTAAGATCTTTGCTAGCCACTTTTATTAGAGGTTATCAAATACAAGAATGGGTAATTACAAAGCATTCAAGAAAGATCATTCAAAGAAAACAACAAGAAAACAATATGAAAGAGATACAACCTTTGGTGTTCAAGAAGAGAAGAAATCGGACTTAACCCGAACGGTTTTTCTTCTCTTTCTTTAAGATCTAGTTGGCGGCAACCACCACAAGACAAACGGCAGCGGCGACGACGATAATCTCTCGGGTTCTTCTCCTTTCCCTTCCCCTTCTTCTTCAAGTTTTGGGTGAAACCCAAAACTTCCTTTCTTTTTCTCTTATTTGCGTATGGATGAGGAAGATGAAATGAAGAACCCTCCTTCTCTCTTCTTTCTCTTACCTCTCTCTTCCAAATTATTTGGTTTACAGTTAATTCTCTACCTTTTCCAAATAACTCTTTCTCTCTCTTACTTTACCAATATTTTCCCAAATATCAAAAGTGTTACTATTCTGCCAAAAACTCAACTATTTTTAACCTCTAGAAAGTAACTAAAGGGGTGAGTTTAATTTGGGTAACTAACTAGGATGAATAAAAAACTATAGTTAAAATCTATTAAATTGCTAAACAACCTAAATAATTCTAACAGGATCTAAATCAAATTGAACACAATTCAACGACTATAAAACATGAGTCTTTGATCAAGAGATTAGATGTTAAAATTCTCTTCCTCGTATTTATTGTTAAACTAATATTCCATAGACATCTAAAATTTTATGTTAGAGAGTTTAATTTTGATTCTTTTTGTATTTTGTATTTTTGTTTTTTCTTGTAATTATTGAATTTTTTAAATTGTTCCTATTTTTTTTTTTATAAAAAAATCAAAACGAAGATTACTATATTATCTATAAGTTAAATAACTAAATACTATATATTTGTTTCGTTAAAAAAAATACTATACATTTGTTAGTATTTATAATAATTTATTTCGAAAAATTCTAAAACAAATAACTTTGGAATGATTATGGAATAAACTAGGAGAAACTTTAACATTTATGAACTAAAACAAATATTTTGAAAATTTTAGAAGTAAAAATTAGAAAAAATATTATTAAACTTTTATAGGCTAAAATAAGATTTAAACCTTTTTATTTAGGGTTGGTCGCAAAAACACTAATCAGACTCAAAATAATTACAAATTTAGCAAAATTAAAATATTTTGCAAATATGACAAAAAATCAGTGACTATCACTGATAGAAGCTATCTTTAATATATGACTATCACTGATAGACTACTATCCGTGATAGACTACTATAACTGATAGACTAAAATTCTATAAAAAACTGAGGTGATAGACTCCTATCGGCGATAGACCAAGCTATCAGTGATAAAATTTGCCATATCTGTAATTTGTTTTTGAAAAAGTGCTATATTTTTAATTATTTTACTCTAAATTGACATCGGTTACAATTTTCCTTTTATTTATTTATTTATAATTATTATTACTTTTACTAATTCTAATGATTATTATGAATACAAGAATTATTTTTTTTTAACACAATTAGGTATTTATTTATTTTGAAAATGTCATATATTACGAAAAGCAAGCAAGAAGATCTCCTCAGCCCGGAGACAAGGCACTCAAGACTACATCAAAGAGAAACACGGAAACACATCAAGAAAATAAATCCCAATGAGGAGCACTAATAGACAAAGGGGTCGTCAACACCCCAAACCAAGAGCCACATCTATAAGTCATATCAGCCTGGACACTAATGAGAACAGACTGAGGAGAACGAG
This sequence comes from Herpetospermum pedunculosum, assembly GCA_028017165.1. Lineage (NCBI taxonomy): Eukaryota > Viridiplantae > Streptophyta > Magnoliopsida > Cucurbitales > Cucurbitaceae > Herpetospermum > Herpetospermum pedunculosum. Next base: position 50,529,548 of record CM051527.1, read on the forward strand.
GACTAGTCCCATGAACACGAGAGTTTCGTTCTCTCCAGATATGGTAGATAGCAGCGCACCAAGCAAGCCTTCAAACATGACGCCTGCGAAGGGCACCACGCCCCATACTACAAATCCAAGTGAACTTAGTAGGCCAAACAACTATACGATGAGAGGAACACCCCCACTGTAAAAGCCCCGTCCACACCTGTTTACTAAACGGGCATTCGAAGAATAGATGATCTCTCGTCTCCACATCAGTTGAGCACAACACACAATCTGACGGAATCAAGGGGTCCCAGGCATGGAGACGAACCCTAGTATATAACCGATCCCGAACCGCCAACCACGCAATAAAGGAGTGACGAGGGATATTACCCTCAAACCATAATATGTTCGCCCAACTCATACAATTTTGCCGAGGATGCGGAGTTTCCCAGGCACTAGCAACCGAGAAAACATCATATCTACCAGGGTCTCAAATAACTCGGTCAGGCTGCTGCATGTTGGGGACTACTGCATGAACCAGAGGAAGCAAATCTTCCATTTCCCAAGTCACGCAAGGCCATTGCATGCCAAGACCCATATGGAAGAAGGAAATCAGACACAAGGGCATGCTTCGTGCTACCTACATCACTAGCCAATTCCTCCTCAAACCGCTGAGAAATAGGGGCCCCAGGAAGCTAGGATTCTGCCCAAACATGGCAACGCCGTCCATCTTCGATGACCACCCGAACAAGAGGACGAAACTGCTCCCAGAGATGGAAAATGACCCGAGTACACCATGAACAACTAGCTGACACTCGAACAGACCAAAGAGAACGACCACAAAGGATGTACGCATCAATCCAAGCAACCCACAGGAACCAAAACGCACAAAAAGAAGCCAAAGAAGCTTCATGACAACAACCACATTCCAAGAACGAACATGACGAATGCCCAGACCTCCCTCACACCTAGGCATACAAACAACCTCCCAAGCCACCTTAACTCTACCTCCACCGGACGAACTACCACGCCATAAATAAGCCCTGAGGACGCGATCAATCTCATCCGCCACACGAGCTGGCAGAATAAACACACTCGCCCAATATACCTGAAAACTTTGCAGAACAGACCGGATAAGCTGCAGTCGACCAGCGTAAGACAGGGCATGGACATACCAACTCTGGATCCGCTCAGTAATTTTCTCCACGAGAGGCTTGCAATCAGCATAAGAAAGCCGACCTGAGATGAGAAGAAGGCCTAAATAACGAACTGGCAAGGAGCCAAGAGAAAAACCCATTAGACGAACCAAGACTGCAACTTTAGGGAGGGAAACCCCGACATAGAACACCGAGCTCTTCGTAGAGTTAGCATAGAGACCAGACAACCCCTGAAATCTGCAGAGATTAGACTGGACAAAAGCTAGGGAGGCACAATCACCCCCACAAAAGATCATCAAGTCATCTGCAAAACAAAGGTGAGTTAAAATGATCTTCTTGCACTGATGATGGAAAGAGAAATCCTGAAGGGAAGCGATTTGCCAGGCTCAATAGGGAACCTATAATCGCCAGGCTCAATAGGGAGATCCTTCTTCTTAACCAGCGTAACCGCAATAGCATTCACTCCGGGAGGAAGGTAGCAAGAGTAAAAAAAGTGGAGCACCGCAGCGCAAAAGTCATCTCCAACAACACTCTAGGAAGCTTTGAAGAACCCCACTGAGAAACCATCTGGACCAGGGGCCTTACTGCTACTCATAGCGAAAAGAAAACGTTTAACCTCCTCATGCGAAATAGGTCTTACCGTATCATCTTCATAGTCCACTAACCAACGAAACCCAACAATCGAAGCCAACTCATCAGTAAGATCTCTATAACCAATCGTCTGGGTACCAATAATGTTGCGAAAGTAGGTTATCACCTCCTCAGCAATATCGGCCTGAGAAGTTAGGATGCGACCATCCCCACTGGTGAGAGACTGAATTCCATTACAAAGAATACGAGACTTGACACTACGGTGAAAGAAACTAGAGTTACGATCCCCAAGAGCCAACCACTGCACCCTAGATTTCTGTTTGAGAGAAGCCTTCTCCTTACGAGCAAGAGCCAAAAAATTCTGAGAAGCGCTACTGGCCAGGGCTTGAAGAGACAGGGACAAATGATTCTCAACATAAGCTAACTGAGCTTCCTCCATCTGAACACGAGCTGTGGACACCTGCAGGCTGAGGGACGACATGGAACAACCAAAAGCACGACGAAGGATAGGCTTGAGGGCCTTAAGGTTCCTCATTAAGCCAACCAAAGAAGACACATAAGGAAACTGAACCCAATTGCTAGCTACAATGTCTAAGAAACGGGGGTTCTCAGCCTAGTGGCAAAAGTAACGGAAAGGGGATGGCCAACGAGGAGCGGGATGCCCAGAATTAAACACCAACGAACAGTGATCCGAAATACCCCAACTGTGAGCTCTCACCTCACAAACAGGCTGGGAAGACATCCACCTAGAGTTAACTAAAACTCTATCCAAACGTTTCATAATGTCAGCAGGCCCCTGGGGCGTATTAGTCCAAGTGTACCAACTACCTGTGACAAGAATCTTAACTAGATCCGCTTGAGAGCACATACCATAAAAAACATTCATTCCTGAAGCAATCAAACTTCCCCCAAAAGACTCAGAAGAAGTTCAGATAGCGTTAAAATGACCCATCACCACCCCAGGGAGGGACCAAGAGTGACACATAGAGACAATCTCACTCCACAACGATCTCTTCTCTATCTTAGAATTAGCTACATACACACAGACAATATGGACAAAAACTTGGGAAGAGTAATCCACCAGAGTGCCCCAAATCATCTGAGAACCAATCACAGTAGAGATAAAAGAAAAGCGAGAAGAGCGCCACATGACCCAGATTCGACCCAATCCAGAGTCTCCGTAGCTGCAAACACACTGCCAGTCCCCACCAAACTTACGAAAGACTAACTGATACTGATGAACTTTAACCTTTGTTTCCAAAAGACCACAAAAACCCACTTGAGTCGACTGAAGGAAGGATCAAACAACACGACCCTTCACGGGATTGCTCAATCCCCGCACATTCCAGGAACACCAACTAGACATGAGAAATAGGGTTAGTTGATATGACTAAACCCTGATCCCAGATGGGATCACCACAAACCTCACCCACCATAATAGCCATAGTACAACATCCATACTATCATCCACACGCAGAGTCAAGGGAAACACACTTCCTGCCTCTATCATCAATAGAGTATCATCGGACGCAAGAGCAAAAAATGAATTAGACACACTCTGGCTCTTACTAGAGGGAGCCACAGCACGGGGAACAATGACTCGAGGAAAAACAAATGGACCTACAACTGGAGCCCCTTTACGAAACTTAATCTTGAAGTCGAAGTATGACCCACTGAAACTTGAGCCAAGGCTTCCGGAGGCAAAGGTAAGGGAGCAACAGAGGGACCAATGAGAGGACCAACAGGGACAACAACAGGGTCCAAGGTCGGGGTCACAACCAACTCCTGGGCCGCCTGGTTTCCGCATGTAGAGCTAGAATGACCAAACACTTGGCAATGAGCACAACGTTTCGCTTCCAGGCATACTCAAACCTAACCACAACATCCCCTTCATCCAGTTTAACCGAAACCGACGAAGGTAACTCACCATTCACCCCTATCTCCACTAAAACCCTAGCAAAGGAGAGACAGGACCGGTCCGTCGTTGTCCAGACATATAGGCTTCCCAGCAGCAGAAGCAATAGAGCCTAACCCGTTACGGGTCCACATCTCAAACGACACATTGAACAAATTAACCCAGACATGCATAGAATAAAAAACAAAGGTTTCAGGGGAAATACCTGGAGTCCATCCCCGTAACAAGATGGGCTGACCTCCAATGTGCCACGGGCCATTAGATAGAACCCAGTCACGAGAAGTCGCAGAACGAAACAGAAACATGATTAGACCACTATCCATCATTGATATAACTGGTACCTCGATTCGACCCCAAATTTGGCTCACCAAACGAGAAAACACAGCATACGAAAAACGTCCTTCCACAAACTGGCCAATAATTGAATACTGCCAAAACGCAACACCCTCATTACGGACACCTGCAGGGGGAACAACAACACGCACCCCATCGACAACCTGTAAGGGGGTATAAACAATAGGGACCTCTGTAGGAATCTTGGGGCCGAAGAGAGATGCCCACGAGGTCGTGGACGAATCTACACGTTTGCCACTATCGCCCTCAAAACCAGACAGACCAATAGGCCCCAATTCACGGTCGCGGGACTGATCCATACCCACCATAACATTATTAGCTCCCAAAGGTCTGGAGACACAAAGATCCGACTCCAATCTAGCTCGACGGTCCACCGTAACCACACTCACTAAACTAGTTAACCCAACAGGGCTCGAAGAAGAGATAACAAAACGATCCACCCTCCCAACATTAAAACCAGAATGAGTTAACTGAAAGGCGTCAAAACCGGTCTGGTCAGACCGCCCAAATATTGGACCGGTATGGTCCAAATGACCAGAGACCGAACCAGATTGGTTCGACTGACTAGAAGAAAACCCACCTCGAACCGATTGACCAGCAAAAGACCCAGACCAGACTGATTGATCTAAACCTGAACCTGAATCGGACCAGTCAGACCAAACCTCTATCGAACCAGACCGGTCCAAAATACTCTGTTCACTCCTCTTCTTCGACGTTACATTAACCCCCAACGACTGGACAACGCCAAGAGCGCCCTCACCCGCCTTGACCTGCATCTCCACCGCCGCCGCACTAATCTATCACCGAACAGAATCCCCACCGACGCACAGTACAACACCGCCGCAACCTCCCTCCGAGATAAGACTCAGCTCAACCGATTGCTTTCCTCGCAAATCGCCGCCCGAAAACCCTTGCAAACCCAGAACAACATCGCTGCCCGTCCTCAGGTGGTTCTTGACCTCTGCCAATCTCTTATTAGGGATTGGATTCTTCATAAGACCCCCTGAAATCGATTTGTGGTTGCCTACCATCGAACGACCTTTGGAGCCCTTCTTCCCCATTAACACGCTGCTCGTTGAAGACGGCAGATGGAGGGACATCCGCAGGTGCTGCCACCACACCGTAGCCGTCGCTCACAGAGAAGAAGAAAACCTACCGAGGAAAGCGATAAAACCCTAGCAATGTTTTTAATTTTTCCCACAATTAGGTATTTTTGCACTTTGTCTTCCAAGGTATTTTTGCAGTTGACTAATTGATAGGGGTGGCCATCGGTCGGTCGCGGTCGGTTTTGGGGGGGAAACCAGCCCTGAAAACTGACCAGTCGGTTTCCATTAAGGAAACCGACGATTTTTTATAAAGAAAATTTTTGGCCGGTAGGTCGGTCGGTTTCGGTCGATTCACTTTTTTTTTTTTTTTTCAAACTATGACAATTATAATTCTGATATTGTTTTTTTCAATTCAAATAATTTTATGATATTTGTCTTTTAATATCAAAATTTAATTTTAATAGTTTGTAGTTGTACTAGTTTTTTTTTTTTTGAAGAGCAAAGCTCGATACAAAGCTAGACAGTTACCAACTCATTCAAAATGAAAGTTTCGATCTCAGGAGGGATTTCCTCCAGCCAGACCATACGTTGTTGCACACCCAAAGCCATTTGTGCTAGCTGATGCGCCACCATGTTGCCTTCCCTAAAGGTAAAGTTGCATTTGTCCCTAAAGGGACGAGGAAATCGCGCACACACATCAGTAATCAACACACCCACTTCTGATAGATCCTCACAAGGATCCTCAAACAGGCGGAAGACCCGATGGGAGTCTGTCTCTAGTATTATCGGGCTTAAACCTGCTTCCCAAGCTAAAAAGAGCCCCTCAGCTGCCGCAAGCCCTTCTGCCATCAACGCACTTCGCACATGCGGAAAACACACCACTGCCGCCAACATTACACGACCCAGACAATCACGAACCACGACCCCCACTCCTGCTGTTCCATCGGTGCTCACAAAACCAGCGTCCACATTGACCTTATAGAAACCCTAGGGAGGAGCTGACCATCTCGCCTGTGCTCGCCTCACTGGGCCCATACCGCCCTCAAGCCTCCCCTTTCGATTGGCCTCCCGAAACGAGGTCAGATAGCTTGCACCCTAGGAGCCAAGATCTTCGGAAGACCGACACCCGGTAAATCGAGCTCGATTGCGCCTGTTCCAAACTGCCCACCACAAAATGCTCAGCTCCTCAAACTCCCCCAACCTACCTTACCCTGCAAGAACCACATAAGAGAGGCTATGTCCCCCTCAACGGAGAGACCCACTAAAGCGCCAAATTTAGAGGCTGCCAACACCCGACGAACGAACTTGCAATGCCAAAATACGTGGAGACTAGACTCCCCATTCTTCCCACAGAGAGCACAGACATTCGGAGTATCGATCCCACGCCGACCCAGGTTGTCCAAAGTAGGCAGACGATCAAGAAAAAGCCGCCAAAGGAAAATTCGGATCTTACTGGGAATACCCATCTTCCACACCCCTTTCCACCACCTCACCACTAACTCATCAGATGACGTAGAGGGCTCATGTTGAAGTACTCGTGACTGAGCTAAGCGGTACCCACTCTTCACTGTAAACATCCCCGACTCCTCCAAGTGCCAGATAGCCTGGTCCCCTGTATGCCGCCGGCCTGTCGGGATCGTCAAAATCGCACGAACCTCCTCGGGACTAAAATGGTTCCAAAGCTTGGCTTCATCCCAGACCCCTGAAGCGGTGAAAAGATCACATACCTTTGTCGAAACAGGCAGCGTAACTGACGAGGTAATACGTAAACTGGAAGATCTTGGCACCCAGTTATGCTCATAGACCCTCACCTCTTCCCCGTTGCCAATACGCCAACAGACTCCCACCTCCAACAAATCTCGTCCCCAAAGCAGACTCCTCCAGATAAAGGACGGAGACGACCCAGTTGGGCTGCGAACACATCAGTATCCGGGAAGTACCTCCCTTTCAAAACTCGCCCAAGGAAAGAGTTCGGATAATGTACCAGCCGCCAACATTGTTTCGCAAGAAGAGCTTGGTTAAAAAGCTCAAGATCCCTGAAACCCAAACCTCCTAGACATTTCGGCCGACATAACGCTTTCCAGCTCACCCAATGCATCCGTCGATCCTCATCGGACCCATTCCACCAAAACCTGGCCATAAGACGGTTAATGTCCTGCAAAAGCCCCTTAGGGAGCCTAAAGCAGTTCATAGTATAACAGGGAATAGCCTGAATAACTGCCTTTAAAAGGACCTCCCTACCACCCACAGAAAATAACTTCCCCTTCCATCCCTGTAGCTGGCGCAAAACACACTCCTTAAGATAGAGGAACGTACCAGATCGATTGCGAGGCATGAAGGAGGGCAACCCTAGATATTGTTTGTGAAAAGGAGTCTGCCCGACCTGTAAAACCTGACTCACACAGTCCCGCAATGCCACATTCGTACTCCGGCTAAATGAGATGGTAGATTTATCAAAATTTACGGTCTGCCCGGATGCCTTCTCATAACACCTCAAGATACCCCGTATAGTAGAGGTTTCACTCACTGTTGCCCTGAAAAACAGTAGGCTATCATCAGCAAAAAAGAGGTGGGAGATAGGTAACCCTCCTCGCGATAAGGCCAGCCCCGAAATATGCTTCTCTCGTTCTGCCCTGAATAACAACTGTGACAAACCTTCCGCACACAGGAGGAATAAATATGGCGACAGAGGGTCCCCTTGCCGAAGCCCCCGGCTCGGAATCATCTCCCCACATCGACGCCCATTCAGGTTAAAAGAATACCTGACAGAGGAGATGCACTGCATAAGCAGACGCACCTATACTGGAGCAAACCCCAATTGTCGCATGATGCCTTCTAGGAAAGACCACTCCACCTGATCGTAGGCTTTGCTCATGTCAAGCTTCAGAGCAGCCCACCCTTTCTTCCCCTGGCGCTTGGACTTCAGCGCGTGAAGGCATTCATACCCCAGAATGGCGTTGTCCACAACACATCTCCCCGGAATGAAAGCTCTTTGATGGTCAGATATCAACTCATTTAAGATAGGCTTCAACCTATTGGCCAACACCTTCGACACCAGTTTATATGAGACATTACATAAGGAGATAGGCCGGAATTCCGCGACTCGACGGGGTCGTTTCACCTTTGGGATAAGAACAATCAACGTCTCATTTATAGGAGCCGGAGAGAAACCTTCATTAAGGACATTCAAACAGCACTGGATGACATCAGGACCAACAATGTGCCAAGAGCGCTGGTAAAAGGCACCTGATAGTCCATCCGGCCCAGGGGCCTTATTAGGGTGAATCTGTTTCAAAGCCCGTAGCACCTCATCCTCAGAGAAAGGACGAGTCAAACGTTGGTTCATCCCATCTGTGACTGCACTCTGAACACCGGAGAGGGCCGCGCTCAGGTCTGCCACAGACGGACTCGAAGACGTAAACAACTCTCTAAAGTAGTTGGTGACCATAGCAGCAATCACCCCCGACTCCTCCTGCCACTGCCCCACACTATCCTCCAAACCGAGGATGGCGTTAGTACGCTGCCGATAGTTAGCCTTGTGATGGAACCACCGCGTATTTCGATCCCCCCACTTCAGCCAACTCTCTCTCGCTCTCTGTTTCCAGAACACTTCCTCCTCGGTAAGAAGGTTCTCCAGATTGTTTTCTGCTCGTTCTAACACATCCCGGGAATCACTCTGGCTGAGATCAGCTAAAGCATGTTGGACCCGAGTCGTCATCTCACAGATCCTCTGGGAATAGTTCCCCACCAACCCCTGCCCCCATCGGGAAAGCGACACCATACAACGGCCTGTCATCCCCGCCAGCTCTGACGGGCCCACTGGCGCAGACACCACCCCCCAGCACTGCCTAACAGTCCCTTCAAAATCCGGAGCTTGTAACCAAGCTTCCTCAAAACGCAATATCCTTTGCCCAACGAACCGACCCCCTCGCCCCTCAGGGTGCAGTGAGAGAAGGAGCGGCCGATGGTCGGAGCGGCTGTAATTCAGGTGCTCTACTGTCGCCTGAGGAAACATATTCCTCCATGCCAGGTTGCTAACACAACGATCAATACGCTCCCACACTGTATCCTGCCCAGGCCGGCCGTTACACCACTTGAATGGATCACCGTGATAACCCAAATCAATCAAACCACAATCGTCTATAGCCTCGCGAAAACCTCGCAATTCCCCCTCTGGTTTCATCCTCCCTCCCTTCTTCTCAGACTGATACACCAGCGCATTAAAGTCACCCCCAACCAACCAAGGGACCAACGCACTACCCCGCAGTTGTACTAGTTTGTTTGCTTTAAACTTGTAAGTTACATTATTGATGTAACCGTTAACGTTAATTTAATGTGCTCAAATGTCATTTTACTCTTTTCAGAATCATATTTGACGTGTAAAATATTGAATATCTATATTTTTTAATTAATTTTTTTACTCATCGATCTAAAGATTGAGTGATTATGAATATTCAATAATTGAGTTTTGTTCAATCTTAAATATCAAAGATTCCAAATCAAAATATATATTACATGAAAATATAAGTCTAAATTTCAAATTTTAAACAATAATCAATAAACATATGAAATGAAATATAATCTCAGCACAAAATAACTAAATAAGTCTTCATTACAAAAGAAAACAAAGCATTAATATGAAATGACTAATATCATAAAATTAAATTGCTATGTTCAAAAGGTCTTCAAGTTCTTCAATGTCCTTTTCTTCATCCATGATGAGTAAAAATCCTACAAAATTAGTAAAGAAAACAACACTTTTGTGATTGAAAATAACATAATAGTCAAACAAACTAAAAAATAAAGAAAAAAAAACAAAGTACAATACCTTCTTCAATCGTTGAATCTTCTTCCAATTGTTTGATAAATTCAAAATCTATCGGGTTAGGCTCATTTTGTGTGCATATAAGAGTCTTCATTACAAAAGAAAACAAAACATTAATATGAAATGACTAATATCATAAAATCAAATTGCTATGTTCAAAAAGTCTTCAAGTTCTTCAATGTCTTTTTCTTCATCCATGATGAGTCGAAATCCTACAAAATTAGTAAAAAAAACAACACTTTTGTGATTGAAAATAACATAATAGTCAAGCAAACTAAAAAACAAAGAAAAAAACGAAGTACAATACCTTCGTCAATCGTTGAATCTTCCTCCAATTGTTTGATAAATTCAAAATCTATCGGGTTAGAAGTGAGCCAATTTTGTGTGCATATAACAGCCTCAACTGTTCTTGGAGCCAATGAAGAACGAGACGAGTCAACTACACGTCCCTCCAGTACTAAAATTCGACTCAAATGCTACAGTCGATACTGGAATAGCCAAAAGATCTCTACTTATTGCACTAAGAACCTCAAATCGATGACCATTTTGCTTCCACCGATGAAGTATGTTAAAAATATCATCATTCTTAGCAAGAGTTTCTAGCAAATACACATCAACCTCTGACTCCTTATCGAAAGTGGTAGTCTCGACATTTGTGAATAAATGTGCAAATCCCCACTTATCATTCACATCAACATTCGTTGACAGAAACCTATTATTGGTAATGACATTGTCACTACCGCTACCACTTGCATTATCATTAGAAGCAAATGAACTATATGCATGGAAGAGACGCCTCAAAATCTTATCTACTTTATCAGTCATGCTTGTAGCAGCAATTGGATCTAACAAGTTCTTGAAACAATATGATAAAAATTTCAACTTGTATCGTGGATCCAACACAACAGAAACATACAACAACAAATTCGTCTTCTCATTATTTCTCCAATACTTGTCAAATTTAGCTTGCATGCTCGTAGCCACTTTGCAAAGAGTCTTATTTTGATAGAATAAGGCAAATGGATGTCAAGACTAGCTATCTTGATTTGAGTATCTATAAGTCTCAACCAGAAAGATTCATAATTCGAGGACAAAGAGCAAATGGTTTGCGAGCCTATTCTCGATTCATTTATGAATTGGAATAAACATCTTTATCCTGATTTGTAAGGTTTGATATGGTGATCAAATCTTATGGTTTTGAAGATCAGTTTGAATAAACGTTTGATAAACCTTGTTTGACAAGGGTTTAATCATTGTTGTAGCTTTCATAAACTGTTTTCGTAATTAATGTCTTAATCATTGAGAATGATGTAGGATTCACTTCTAACAAATAAGCATAAACAAGCGACCCACTCCCAAATAGTTGATCTGGAGGTAGGCTTGGTTTGTTCTAAGGATTTAGGTTGATCTGAGTCGTAAGAACAAATCGCTCGTGTTGTCTATAAAATCTTTTATTGACAAGCTGTTGTCAATATTCGATGGTCTATGGAAATGGTTTCCAGAGATACTGTTACGTCTCCAAAAGTGACTATTTTAGGACTTATTTGTGATAGAAAGTTGTGCATTTGTAAGTGTTTTTGGTAGGATTTAGCTTAAACCTATGCTTATATACGAGAATTAGAAGAATGAAGCTAAATTAGGACTTATATACAAAAGGAAAGAAAAAGAATTAAAAACGAAGTTAAAGGATTAAAAATTGTGCATTGCGAAGGCATTGCGGAAACATTGCTAAAACCGCAATGTTTTAAGTGAAATCCGTAAGTTGGCTAACTATCTTCTGTTTGTTCCGACCTTTCAGGGATTCATTCTTTCTCCTGCAGCCACGTAGTAGTACGACGTTGAGAATGGATGGTTCTCCTTGGCCCAATCGTACCTGCAGAACACTATAAAAGGGGGTCAAGATGGAAGGTTGAAACACACTCGAACAGCGTAGTCTTCCAGTTCAAACGCAGTCTTTCCCATTCTTTCTCTTCTCCGTCTGTTGGTTTGAGAGGTGCAGCTGTTGGAGTCGACAATCTGATAGGAAGGAGAGAAGATTCATCTTCTCTTCTGATTGGATTCATCCAAACAAGGCTTGCCTTTCTCTCCCTTCAGCTGAGGCGTCTGCGACGAGGCGATCACGCTTGAATTTACTGCTTTCTGTCTTAGCTTTCCCTTTCCATTGCTGTTGTTGTTATTTCCCTTTTGGTTTGTTACTCTAGTCCATTTCGTTGCTTTCTGTTTTACTTTAGTTATTCAAAGACATCATTTGTTTAGTTCAAACGATTGGTTAATCAACACACAATTCCATTACTTCGCAAGCTCTTTACCTTCTCTGTTTATCACTTCTGTCTACTATTTTGTCTTTAATTTTCTTCTAAGCATGTCTTCTTCATCTACTCTTTCTATTCTATCAGCATCCATGAGTAACTAAATCATATAAGGGCATGCTAATGACAAGGCTATAGGTTAAAACACGTGAATCAAGCATGTAGGATAGCTCTCGAATGCATTGATTGTATGTAAACTTCATCCCACGGGCAATTTCGATTGGCCATCCATTTTGTCCAAAGAACTCCTAACCTCTGGAAGGAGTAAGAGTTCAGAGTCGTACACTCATGCTAGCCTCTCAAGGTAGCCAGAAAACGACCTAGGAATAGGCGTTTTCCTAGTACAAATCTTAACTTACTGTTTTAACAAGATGCTTAAGACCTTACTTGGACATGAGTAAACTAAAGAATCTAATGCATGAAATCGGAAGATACATGAGAATGAGTTAGTTTGATGCATGGTGAGTTGATCTACTGCTTGAGAATCGTAGGAAAAAGCCTATAGAGGAGTCATTAGTAGCCCTTGTTTACACGCTTTACACACATTTCGCTGTTAAGTACATTGCGGTATAATTGCTGTTCCCGCAATTCCCTTAGTTAAAAATTCTGCCTTAGCCACTTTTTCTCTTCGTTTGTTTTCCTCTTCTCTTTACATTCAAGTTTGTTATTTATTTACACTTGTTCATGCTTGCACCCTCTACATGTTCCTTAGTAATTAGGCACCTCAAAATCAAATCTATTTCGTTTAATCCACCCATTCTTACTTAACAACACACTTCACGAGTAACTAATAATAAATCTCTGTGGGAAATCGAATGAAAAAATACTTATTACTTGCTACAAGATCATGTATGCTTGCATGTTCTGAGTGCTCTGTCATTGCATATTTCTTTTAAACATTGAGCACGCAACAAGTTTTTGGCGCCGCTGCCGGGGATTTAGTTTAGTGAAAACGAAGTTTGTTAAGTTAGAAAACCAATTCTTAATATCTATTGGAGCTGATCTCTTTCCATTTCCTTTTGCAGGTACCCTTGGGTAGTTTATGAGTGAGCATTCAAATAGCGATCTAGAGTTCAATCCTGAGCCTGAAAGATTACTTAGGGCCAGAAATAGAGCTAAGAAACGCCTCTTCAAACAACCCTCTATAACTCAAAACTTTGCTGATTCCGCAGAGTCTTCGCAATTCCTACAAACCGAAATGGATAGACCAGTCCCAAATCCGGTACCTACCACTCGCAACCCCATCGAAATAGCGAATGATAAGGATAGTGCCATTCTCTCATACCTAGTTCCCATGCCTGGAGAGCTAAACCCAAGCATAATCCGCCCTGAAATTACTGCCAACTCATTCGAGTTAAAGCCAGTAATGTTCCAAATGTTGTCCACTGTGGGACAATTCTTTGGAGTGGAAAATGAGGACCCCCACAACCATCTTAGAAATTTCCTAGGAGTTAGTGATACCTTCCTTATCCCTGGAGTTTCCCAAGAAGCTTTGAGGCTTTACCTTTTCCCTTATTCCTTAAGGGACAAAGCCAAAACGTGGTTAAACTCATTACCTTCCGGATCAGTTGTCAATTGGACAGATCTGGCTGAGAAATTCCTAGTCAAATACTTTCCACCTGATAGGAATTCAAACTTTCGTGATGACATAATCAAGTTCAAACAAGCTGAAAATGAGTCTCTTCACAAAGCTTGGACAAGGTTCAAAGACCTTCTGCTTAAATGTCCACACCATGGCATCCCATGGTGTATCCAAATAGAAGTCTTTTTCAAAGGATGCAACCCCAGCACTAGGCAAGTGCTGAATTCGTCAGCTGGTGGTTCCATGCTTTCGAAAAGCTATAATGAAGCCTATGAGATCCTGGAGAAGATCTCAGCATCTCACTGTAGGTGGTCAGATGATCCAGTTGAGCCTAGGAGAGCTCAAGACAAGGATGCTCTGAGTGCAATGAGCAACCAAATAAACGCCTTGACCAACCTAGTCAAACAAATGGCTCAAACCAATCTCCAATCCAGTGTCAACACCGCAGCAGCCATCTCAATGGGGGCACAAACAAGTCAAGGTGAGACACTGATCTGTGGATTCTGTGGGGAAGGGCACCTGTATGAATATTGCCCTGGGAATCCAGCCTCAGTCTCCTATGTTGGGAGCCAACAGCAGCCTAGGAACAACCCCTACTCTAACACATACAATCCTGGTTGGAGGAACCACCCAAATCTTTCTTGGGGTGGCCAACAAAATACTAACCAAGCTCCAAACCAACCAAGGCCGAGTGGAACACCTGGTTTCACTCCCCAAAACAATCAATCCATGTATCAGAAGCCATATAACCAACCAATAGGGTCTTCTGTAGAAAATCTACTTAAGAAGTATATTGCAAAGAATGATGCTACTCTACAAAGTCAACAAGCTACCCTTAGGAGCCTAGAGAACCAAATAGGGCAACTAGCCAATGAACTAAAAAGTAGGCCCCAAGGTAGACTGCCTGCTGACACTAAGGTGCCTAGAAGGGATGGTAAAGAGCAAGTTCAAGCAATTGAACTTCGAAGTGGAAGACCATTGGTGAGCAACACTAGAGAAACACCAAAGAGAGTAGAGAATGAAGAGTCTAGTGCTCCACTGGATTCTCTGCCTAACCAAGGTCAACCACCAACAAGCACATCTAGGGCAAGGCTGGAACCAATCATAGAGGAACTAGAAGAAATTCCAAGGCCTCCACCTATCCTGAGGCGACCTGAAGTGCCTGCATATGTGCCACCACCTCCATTTCCTCGAAGGCTAAAGAAAAAACAAGAACAGGAAGTGCACTTTAACAAATTTTTAGAAATTCTTAAGCAAGTGCATGTTAATATTCCTTTTGTAGAGGTTTTGCAATCTATGCCTTCTTATGTTAAATTTTTGAAGGATATAATCACTAACAAAAAAATTATTGGTGAATTTGAAACAGTGAATCTCACTGAGGAGTGCAGTGCTATACTCCAGAACAAGCTGCCAAAGAAGGAGAAGGATCCTGGTTCCTTCACCTTACCAGTGGAGTTGGGAGGCAAGCACGTGGGCAGAGCTCTTTGTGACCTGGGAGCCAGCATAAACATCATGCCCCTATCACTATTTCGTCAGCTTGGAATAAGAGAAGCACGTCCCACCACTGTCACCTTGCAATTGGCAGACAGATCCATAGCCTACCCTGAGGGTAAGATAGAGGATATTCTTGTCAAGGTTGACAAGTTCATTTTTCTTGCAGACTTCATCATTATGGATTATGAAGCAGACAAGGAGGTCCCCATCCTATTAGGCAGACCGTTTCTAGCCACAGGTAGGGCCTTGATTGATGTCCAGAAAGGTGAGCTCACCATGAGGGTTCATGATGAGGAGGTTAAGTTTAGTGTATTTAAAGCACTGAGGTATCCTTCTGACTCTGAATCTTGTGCAAGTATGGACATAGTAGATTCACTGATGGAAGAACAGCTTGAGCATGAGTTATTAACTAAGCATGCCAATGATTATGTGCAATTAGATGTAACTGACTTAAACATAGCTGAAATAATGGACATACCTGTGAATAACTTTCAGCATGATTGTATGACTATTGACTTGACTGAAAGATCCATGAATCCATTGAAACCATCCATTGAGCATCCACCTAGCTTAGAATTAAAACCACTGCCTGAACATCTTAAGTATGCATATCTAGGGAGTGATGACACTCTGCCTGTTATTATTTCGTCCAAACTAAGTGAAAAACATGAAATTGAGTTGATCTTATTACTTAAGCAACATAAAAAGGCTATTGCATGGACGATTGCTGACATTAGAGGAATTAGCCCTTCCTACTGCATGCATAAGATAATATTGGAAGAAGAGCATACACCCCGAGTAGATCACCAACGTAGGCTGAACCCTGTTGCGTGCTCAATGTGTAAAGATAAAGAAGCAAAAGGATGGAGAGAGCACTTAGAACATGCAAGCATACATGGTCTCACAGCAAGTAGTAAGTATATTTAATTCGTTTTTTCCACAGAGACTTAATTTTAGCTATTCGCGAAGTGTGTTTGTTAAGAAAGATGGGATGGATTTGATGGGGTAAAATTGGTTTTGAATTAACTACTTTCTGCTGAATGTATAAAGGAATATACCATAAACAACTTAAAGTTAAAATCAGGCTTAAAAGACAAGAGATGGACTCAATAAACGAAGAAGAAAACAGCTAGACAGAAAGCAATTTAGCAGAATTGCGAGAACCGCAATTAATCCGCAATTAATTGGCAGCGAAAAACTGGTTAGATGGGTGAATTAAGGGCTACTAATGACTGTCCTATAGGCATTTTATTACGATTATCAAACTTTGGATCAACTCTCTACACATTAAACTCACTCTATCTCAAGTATCGTCCGATTCCATGCATGAGAGACTCAAGTTTACTCGCCTTCAAAGTAAGGTCTTAAGCATCTTGTTAAAACAGGAGTGTTCAGTTTATACTAGGGAAACGCCTATTCCTAGGCCGTTTCCTGATTACCATGAAAGGCTAGCATGATTATACGACTCTGAACTCTTACTCCTTCCAGAGGTTAGGAGTTCTTTGGACAAAATGGATGGCCAATCGAAATTGCCCGTGGGATGAAGCTTACATATAATCAATGTTTGAGTGTTGATCTACCTACTTGACTTACGTTTTTTAGCCTATAGTTCTGTCATTAGCATGCCCCTAAATGAATTTAGTTACTCATGGATATATGTAGAACAGAAATATAAGATAAAGTAGACATGCTTAGAAGGAAAAAGTGCTTAAAACAGCAAGCCAAACTCGTAGCAGAATAAGGAATAACTGTGAAATGCAGAAACTTACTTTGATTACTTCAAGTGTTTGAATGACAAAGGAAAGCTTAAACAGAATGAATTCAAGGCAGACAACAACGAAATGCAATAAGTAAATGACTAAGCTAAGAACAACATTGAACAGAAATGGAATTGAGAAGAAAAGAGCAGAAAACAGTAAAGGTTGCTGGAAATCTTCGTGGCAGTCGCCTCGAATGAAGGTGATGAGAATTCAGCCGTGCTTGGATGAATCCAATCGAGAGAGAAGAAGAATCTTCTCTCCTTCCTATCAGATTATCGATTCCAAAAGCTTAGACTCTCACTCCAACAGACGGCAAAGAAAGAACAGTGGAAAGGGTGGACTGCAGAAAGACTTCTACGCTTCGAGTTGCCACTGAACCTCCGACTTTGGCCCCCTTTTATAGTAGTTTGCAGGTGCGATTGGGCCAAGGAGAACCATCAATCTTCAACGTCGTATATCAGAATGGGTGGAGGAGAAAGAACGAATCCCTGAAAAGTCGGATCTAAACAGAAAAATGTCAGCCAACTTACGGTTTTAACTTGAATAATTGCGGCCACCGCAATTATTCCGCAATGCATTCGCAAGGGTTATTTTTTCATTCTTTTCTTCGGTTTTCACCCCTTTTCCTTCCTATTATGCATAAGTCCTATATTAGCTACCTTCTTCTAATTCTCATATTAAAGCATAGGTTTAGGCTAAATGCTCACAAAAACACCTAAATGTGTACATCTTCTTAAGCTAAATGGGTCCTAAATAAGTCACTTTCAGAGACTTAACACACCCCCAAACTTAAGGCTTTGCTTGTCCTCAAGCATACTAAGGACTTACTTAGGCTGCTGTTTCTTCTTCTTTAACTACTCACTAACTCCCTTATATTCTTGTCTATAGCAATGCTGTCCTGTGACACACTTCTTAGTTTAGAACTAACCTCTTGTCTAGCTTCTTCTGACTTCACCTGCCTACTATACCTACTGCTTTTGTTAACCCCCTACTACTGATCTACCTACTTCTATGATATCATGCTATTATCCCTAAGGTTTCAAATTCTACCAAGCTTTACTCTAGACTCAGTACATGCTTCTAGCTTATTTTTAATGTGTCTAGGATTCCTTAGAGTCATGCCAGTCTTAGTATTAACAGTGACAGTGGTACTTTATAGAGAACAACCTAAACCCTGGCATCACTACATTGGATAAACATTCATCTTCCTAGACAAACCTAAAAGCTACAACCTTGTGCTTAGCTCATTAAGGATCAGAGTTCTTTTTCATAGGACATCTAAGCCACAAGATTATAACTCCCAAGCACACATTCTTCTTCCCCTATTTCTCTTTTTTCTTTCTTTTTTACTTAGGTGGAGTCTCCCCTTGGTTTGCCTTTTGATGCAATGCCACTTGTGGTTTACACACTTGGCACTGATTACTCAGTAACTTGAGAAAGACTCCCCTCTTTATTCTATTTTTCACTTTTTCTATTTATCACAAAAATTTTTTTTAGGAGAAGAAGAATGCTTATGTCTTAAGGAAGAGAGGAATGTTCCTAGGCCTAGGGTGGCCTCCCCCAAACTTCAACTACTCATTGTCCCCAATGAGTGTTTGAGGTGGCACACCCCCAAACTTGTCCTAGAAGCATCTAGTCTAAAGTAAAACAAAGAGAATCTAAACATCCTAGGCATAGGCAAAACATTCTAGAAGCAACTATCCCAGCAGCAGAAAATTTGAACATAACAGACAGGTTTAAGGACTTATGGTTTATGCATGCTGAGCACTATTCAGAGGCAAATTTAAACTATCAAAAGGTGTCCTATGACACTCATCCAGCATGCTTCAAGATCAGCTATATAAAGTAGTCATGCTAGCAGCAAAAGATAGAATTTAACAGATCACAGCCTAACTAAACGGGCAGTCAAAGACATGCAATCAGTCACAAAAATTGCGGGAACCGCAATTATTTCGCAATACAATCTGGGCAGATTTAACATTAACTCAGGCCCCTAGCATGCTTTTTCCCGTTACTCATGCATCCAAAAAAATAAAACTAAACTATCCTACCTAATCAACTAACATCAGACTATCCTAAGCAAAAGGAAAAACATAAAACTAAACATCCAAAACAGATCAAAACTTAACCAAAAAACAGCATAATATACATTACTCTATCAAAAAGCAGGAAAATTGTCTTTTGTTTCTTTAGGGATCAGTAATACTCCCTCTAGTGCTCTTCAAACCAGCACTCAATTCTCATTATCCTCATCTGGTCGCCTTGGTCGTGGGGGCACCCATGGAGTTAGGAGGTTGGTGGGGAAGTCTGGGAAGATGCACCCCAATTGGTCTGCAACTTCTCTGTCCCTCGCCTGCGCATAGTTGGCCCATTGAGCCATTCTTCTCTGCAGGTCCATCAAACAGGCCATGGATAGGGACTGCTCAGCAGCCAACCTATCCAACTCAAACTCCATATTGCCCTTCCTTCTCAGCCGTAGGTGTGCAGGCAACTCCAGATGGCCTGTGTAGGGCAGCTGCTGCTCCAAGCGCTCGGTAGGAACTCCTGCAAGCAAACATAACTTTGTTATGATGTTGGGGAAAAATAATGGCCCCTTACCCTTTTTAGCACACTCGGCGATGGCAGCATTGATGACTTCTCCCACGTTGATCGTGAGACCTCTCATGATAGCATAAACCAGCAGCGAACGGCTCTGGTTAATGGTAGTCTCATGCGTCACCGGGGAGAGTCGTCTTCTCACGAATGAAAACCACACAGCTGCCTTTGCCGTGAGGTTGGCACTCATGAGCGTGTGCCGCCCATTGCGTGAGACTGTCCAGGAGGCCTCAGGCTGGCCAATGGTGCGGATGGCTTCTTCTAGCACAGCCTCAGTCGGCTCATCCACTATCCGTGCATAGTCTGTGTGAGGCTGGCCCCTTAGACCGAATGCTTCATTGATGGCCTTAGCAGAGAAGTCCACTTCTACCCCTCTGACCACAGACAGGCCATCCTCAGGGCTGAGCACGTTCGCATAGAAGTCATACACCATGCTTGTGTATGCTGGATTGGGAGGTCGACAGAATTCCTCCCAGCCATGGTTGATCACCCCTGCGCGCAAGAACTGCGGCAGGTCAGCTAGGCGATCAAGGAACCCCTTCTCGTGCAACAGGTCCCTTTTCCTCAGCTCCACGCCCCTGGATTCGGCATCGGATGAGACATACCTCACTGATGGAGGTTCGTCTTCAGGGTAGAGCTTAGCCTTCCCCTTATCGGCTGGCTTGGAAGATTCAGCAGCCTCCACCTTGAGGCGTTTGAGCGAGGGCTCAGCACTGTCTTTGTCTGCTGAAGACACTCGCTTGGCCTTCTTCTTCTTGAGTTTCTTGGATTTCTTGGCCTTGACAAGCTTGGCCTTCTTTTTCTTTTTCAGCTTTGCCTGGAGTTGTGGGAAACAGGCCCCCAACGTCTCCTCCATAGAATCATCCTGCTGTGCAGGCTCATCAGGGCTGTCTTCTCTCATGGGAGAGAAGATTTCTTCTTCTTCTGCCTCTCCACTGCCTTGCGTGGATTCTTGGTAATCCCCATAAGGGAATTCCGGATCAGGCCGTGGAGAGTTGTGCTCTGCTGATGGGGTATGCGCAGAACTCCATGGCGAAGACGGCAGCTCAGGACTCTGCACAGCCGCAGGTGGTAGATCAGCACTCTGAGGCGCTGGAGATGACTCGGCGCTCTGCGCAGGTGGTGATGATTCGGTGCTTGGCACTGGTTCAGATGGCAGGGGGCTGCGCACAGGTGATTCAGACGGCAGAGGGCTGCGCACAGGTGATGCAGACGGCGTCGCACCTTCTTTAGCTGACTCGTGGGATGCACGATCAGATTCTTGACTCGCCACAGAGGGAGTCTTGGATTTGCTCGGTCCGGCGGCAGTCTTGACAGTCCACCGGCGCTTCGTGGGCGTGCCCACTGGCTCAGATGGGCCAGCAGGGATCTCAGTGACCACTCTCCACTTCTTCCTACGAATAGGAAGCTTACCAAGACTGCCAGTGCGTACAGCACCCTGATCAGCAAGGGTGAGAAGCGCTTCCCTCGCAGCCGCTTCAGCTGCGTCGTCGGCCTTCTTCTTGGCGGCGGATCTCTCAGCCCTAGTGGAAACCATGGTCGAATCTTGGAGGTTTGGAGAGAGAGATCAAAGGTGGAGAGAATCGCAGAAATCTTGGAGAGCAAAGAATGAGAAGATCGTATCAAACGGGCGCCTTCTAACGGCTATAAAAGCAACGGATGAAATCCCAACGGCTCTTTTTGCGGAGTCAGCAATTTCTGCGCAATTCTAGGGACAATATTTCATAATAAATCCCAACTTTGATCGCCCGTATCTTTCATTTGGCCCAACCGATTCTTGATTTTTAAAGTGCGATTTACTCCCCTTGATCCCCTCTTTCGATTCCCTACAAAAACAAACAAAACAAACATTAAATACGCAATTAAAATTACACCACAAAACGTACAAACGATCATCGAAAAAACCAGAAAAAATAAACTAAGGCATTGGCCTTGACTAAACGAGCACAGTAACCACTCGTTCTCTCTCGTTTCTAACTTCATGCTTCATGTAGGAGGAAGGTCGAGAGAGTCTTCACATCCCCCTCCTCATAGTAGTGCTTCAACCTAGCACCATTGACCATAAATGGTTGTCCTTGCTGCAAGTTTTTTATCTCTACTGCACCATGAATAAAGACATTAGTAACAACAAATGGACCCGACCATCTAGACTTTAATTTGCCTGGAAATAGCTTTAATCGTGAGTTAAATAATAGTACAAGTTGGCCTTTCTTAAAATCTTTGATCCTGAGTCTACTGTCATGCCATATTTTTGTCTTTTCTTTGTACATCTTGGCATTCTCATAAGCCATGTGCCTAAGCTCATCAAGTTCATGCAGCTGTAAAGATCTTAATGTCCCTGCATCCTTCACACAAAAATTTAATTCTTTCATGGCCCAAAATGCCTTGTTCTCCAACTCAAGTGGCAAGTGGCAAGCCTTGCCATATACCAACCTATAGGGAGACATTCCTAGAGGTGTCTTATATGCTGTTCTATAAGCCCAAAGTGCATCCTCAAGCTTGAAAGACCAGTCTTTCCTATTAGGTTTGACTACCTTCTCTAGGATGTTCTTTATCTCCCTATTGGAAATCTCAGCTTGGCCATTTGAGTGTGGATGGTAGGGAGTAGCTACCCTATGTCTGATGTTATACTTAGCCAATATTTTCTCCATAGCCTTATTAATGAAATGTGACCCCTCATCACTAATGATAGCACGAGGAGTCCCAAATCTAGTGAAAATGTGTCTATGCAAGAAATTAGTGACTGTCTTAGCATCATTATTAGGACATGCCTTAGCTTCTACCCACTTTGACACGTAGTCTACTGCTACTAGAATATACAAGTTACCTGATGATGGAGGGAAGGGTCCCATGAAATCAATGCCCCATACATCAAAGAGCTCCAACTCTAAGATGTAGGTGAGGGGCATCTCATCCTTACGACTGAGGTTACCTGTCCTTTGGCACTCGTCACAGTTGTGGGCATAGTTGTGGGCGTCCTTAAAAATTGTTGGCCAGTAGTAGCCACTTTGAAATACCTTGGCAGCTGTCCTTTGTCCACCAAAGTGCCCACCGTAAGGAGATGAATGACAGTGCTGCAGCACAGACTTCGCTTCAGCAGCTGAAACACATTTCCTCAACAACCCATCAGCACAGGTTCTGTAAAGTATGGGGTCATCCCAGATGAATTTCCTTGCTTCATGGAGGAACCTCTTCTTCTCTTGTCCTCCCTTGAACACTGGTAATACCTGTGCTGCACGGAAGTTAGCAATGTCAGCGAACCAAGGTTCCTCATCGTTATCACGATGAGTCAAAACAAAGATATGTTCATCTATAAAAGCATCAGAAATTGCGGGGTCCGCAATTTTTTCGCAATTGTGCTGCAATCGAGACAGGTGATCTGCAACCACATTTTCACATCCCTTCTTGTCCCGAATGTCCAAATCGAATTCCTGCAGCAATAACACCCATCTAATTAGTCTAGGCTTAGCATCAGCCTTTCTCATTAGATATTTTAAAGCAGAATGGTCAGTATATACAATGGTCCTAGTTCCTACAATATAGTTCCTAAATTTTTCACAAGCAAATACTACAGCAAGCATCTCTTTCTCTGTAGTTGTATAGTTACATTGGGCCTCATTCAAGGTCTTACTAGCATAATAAACAGGATGTGTGAGCTTGTCAATCTTCTGTCCTAACATGACTCCTACAGCATAGTCACTGGCATCACATAGCATCTCAAATGGGAGATCCCAATTTGGTCCTACTATGATTGGTGCTGTGACCAGTGCTTCCTTAAGAGTTTTCCAAGCTACTACACATTCCTTAGAGAAGATGAATGGCCTACCTAGCTCTAGTAGCTCACATAGAGGCTTGGCTATCTTAGAAAAGTCCTTGATGAACCTTCTATAGAAGCCAGCATGCCCTAAGAAACTCCTAATAGCCTTGACATTCTGGGGCTCTACCAACTTCTCTATGACCTCAATTTTCGCTCTATCCACTTCTACACCCGCCCTTGACACTCGATGTCCTAAGACAATCCCTTCATCTACCATAAAATGGCACTTTTCCCAATTCAGGACTAGGTTAGTCTCCTCACACCTAGTCAGGACTTGTCCTAGGTTTTCTAGACAGGTTTTAAAGGAGTCCCCAAAGACTGAGAAGTCATCCATGAATATTTCTATCATGGACTCATCCAACTCAGAGAAGATGGCCATCATGCACCTCTGGAAAGTTGCCGGTGCATTGCATAAGCCAAAAGGCATTCTGCGGAAGGCAAACGTTCCAAAAGGGCAAGTGAAGGTGGTCTTCTCTTGATCCTTAGGGTCTATAGTTATTTGATTGTAGCCTGAATAGCCATCTAGGAAACAGTAGTAGGCTCTACCAGCTATTCTGTCTAGCATCTGGTCAATAAACGGTATGGGGAAGTGGTCTTTTTTAGTTTCTTTATTTAGTTTTCTGTAATCCATACATACCCTCCACCCTGTGACAGTCCTTGTTGGAATTAGTTCGTTATTCTCATTGACTACCACAGTTATTCCCCCCTTTTTAGGTACACATTGGATGGGGCTCACCCACTGACTACTAGC
The DNA here is from genome assembly GCA_028017165.1 of Herpetospermum pedunculosum. NCBI lineage: Eukaryota > Viridiplantae > Streptophyta > Magnoliopsida > Cucurbitales > Cucurbitaceae > Herpetospermum > Herpetospermum pedunculosum. The sequence continues at coordinate 50,553,711 of CM051527.1, forward strand.
TATGGGGAAAATTACTCCTGCATCTAACCACTTTATTATTTCTTTCTTCACTACCTCTTTCATAGAGGGGTTTAACCTACGCTGGTGATCTACCCTAGGTGTGTGTTCTTCCTCTAGAATAATTTTGTGCATACAATAAGAAGGGCTAATGCCTCGAATATCAGCAATAGACCATGCTATAGCCTTCCTATGTTGCTTAAGCAGTAAAATTAAATCAACCTCATGCTGTTCACTTAGCTTAGAAGAAATAATTACAGGCAGCGTATCATTCTCTCCTAGATATGCATATTTGAGGTGAGTTGGTAGTGGTTTCAGTTCTAAAACAGGTGGATGCTCAATGGAGGGCTTCAGAGGGTTAATAATTCTATCAGTTAAATCTATAGTCATACATACATGCTGAGGGTTATTTACAGGCATGTTCATTATGTCAGCTATATTTAGATCATCTACATCTATTTGTACATATTCACTAGCATGCTTGGTTAATAATACATGCTCTAATTGTTCTTCCATAAGTGAGTCAATAACATCCATGCTAGCACAAGACTCAGAATCAGAGGGGTATTTTAAAGCTTTGTAAACACTAAATTTTACCTCTTCATCATGAACTCTCATAGTTAACTCACCTTTTTGCACATCTATTAGTGCCCTACCTGTGGCTAGAAATGGCCTACCTAGCAGGATGGGTACCTCCTTGTCTGCTTCATAGTCCAGGACAATGAAATCTGCAAGGAAAATGAATTTGTCAACTTTAACTAGAATATCCTCAATCTTACCTTCTGGATATGCGATGGATCTGTCTGCTAGTTGTAAAGTGACAGTAGTTGGACGTGCTTCTCCTATTCCCAACTGACGGAATAGGGACAGGGGCATGAGATTTATGCTGGCGCCCAGGTCACAAAGCGCTCTGCCCACATGCTTGCCTCCAAGTTCTACAGGTAAGGTGAAGGAACCAGGATCCTTCTCCTTCTTGGGCAGCTTGTTCTGGAGGATGGCACTGCATTCCTCGGTGAGGTTTACTGTTTCAAACTCACCAATTATCTTTTTGTTAGTAATGATATCCTTCAAAAATTTTACATATGAAGGCATAGACTGTAAAACCTCTACAAAAGGAATGTTCACATGCACTTGCTTAAGTATTTCTAAGAATTTATTAAAATGAACTTCCTGTTCCTGCTTCTTCTTCAGTCTTCGAGGGTATGGAGGTGGTGGCACATATGCAGGCACGTCAGGACGCCTTAAGATAGGTGGAGGTCTTGGAATTTCTTCTACCTCCTCACTGATTGGCTCCAGCCTGGCTCCTGATGTGCTAGTTGGTGGTGGACCTTGGCTTGGCAGAGACTCCAGTGGAGCACTAGACTCAGTGTTCTCTACTCTTTTTGGTGTGTCCTTTGTAATGCTCACCAATGGTCTTCCACTCCTAAGTTCAATGGCTTGAACTTGTTCTTTGCCATCTCTCCTTGGTACCTCGGTATCAGCAGGGAGTCTACCTTGGGGCCTACTTTTAAGTTCATTGGCTAATTGGCCGACTTGGTTTTCCAGGCTCCTAAGGGTAGCTTGCTGGCTCTGAAGAGTAGCATCATTCTTAGCTATATATTCCTTGAGTAGGTTTTCTACAGAAGATCCTACAGGTTGATTGTAAGGCTTTTGGTACATTGACTGGTTATGTTGGGGAGTGAAACCAGGTGTTCCACTCGGCCTTGGTTGGTTAGGATTTTGGTTAGTGTTTTGTTGGCCACCCCATGACAGGTTAGGGTGGTTTCTCCAACCAGGATTGTAAGTTTGTGAGTAGGGGTTATTCCTTGGCTGCTGCTGACTTCCTACATAGCAGACCGAGGATGGATTCCCAGGACAGTATTCATAGGGGTGTCCTTCCCCACAGAATCCACAGATTGGTGCCTCGCCTTGACTTGGTTGAGTGCCCATTGACATGGCTGTGGCGGTATTGGCACTGGTTTGGAGATTGGCCTGAGCCATTTGCTTAACTAAGTTGGTCAGGGCGTTTATTTGGGTGCTCATGGCGCTTAGAGCATCCTTGTCTTGAGCTCTAGTTGGCTCTACAGGATCGTCTGACCATCTACAATGAGATGTTGAGATCTTCTCCAAGATCTCATAAGCTTCGTTGTAACTCTTGGACAACATGGAACCTCCAGCAGATGAATTTAAGACTTGTCTGGTGCTGGGGTTGCATCCTTTAAAGAAGACTTCTATTTGGATACACCATGGAATGCCATGGTGTGGACATTTAACGAGAAGATCTTTAAATCTAGTCCAAGCTTCGTGAAGAGACTCACTTGGAGCTTGTTTGAATTTTATGATGTCATCACGAAAAGTTGAATTCCTATCTGGTGGGAAGTATTTGACTAGGAATTTTTCTGCTAGATCTGTCCAATTGCGAACAGATCCTGAGGGTAAAGAATTTAGCCACGTTTTGGCTTTGTCCCTCAAAGAATAAGGGAAAAGATATAGCCTAAGGGCCTCTTGGGAAACTCCAGGGATTAGGAAGGTGTCACTAACTCCTAGGAAGTTCCTAAGGTGATTATGGGGGTCCTCATTTTCTATTCCAAAGAATTGTCCCACAGTGGACAACATTTGGAACATCACTGGCTTTAACTCGAAAGAGTGGGCAGTGATTTCAGGACGGATTATGCTGGGGTTCAGCTCCCCAGGCATAGGTACTAGATATGAAAGAATGGCGCTATCCTTGTCATTCGCTATTTCGATGGGGTTGCGAATGGCAGGTGCTGGATTTGGAACTAAATCGCCCATTTCTTTGTTTTCAGGTAAGATTTGAGGTATAGGAGGTTGTTTAAAGAGGCGTTTCTTTGCTTTATTTCTAGCTCGAAGTGATCTTTCAGGTTCAGGATCGAACTCTAAATTACTATGTGAACGCTCACTCATAAACTACCTTAACAGTACCTGCAAAAGAAATGAAACAGATTAGTTTCACTCAATGATAAACTTGGTTTTCTTAAACTTAACAACTTCGTTTTCACTTAAAAATAAGTCCCCGGCAGCGGCGCCAAAAACTTGTTGCGTGCTCAATGTGTAAAGATAAAGAAGCAAAAGGATGGAGAGAGCACTTAGAACATGCAAGCATACATGGTCTCACAGCAAGTAGTAAGTATATTTAATTCGTTTTTTCCACAGAGACTTAATTTTAGCTATTCGCGAAGTGTGTTTGTTAAGAAAGATGGGATGGATTTGATGGGGTAAAATTGGTTTTGAATTAACTACTTTCTGCTGAATGTATAAAGGAATATACCATAAACAACTTAAAGTTAAAATCAGGCTTAAAAGACAAGAGATGGACTCAATAAACGAAGAAGAAAACAGCTAGACAGAAAGCAATTTAGCAGAATTGCGAGAACCGCAATTAATCCGCAATTAATTGGCAGCGAAAAACTGGTTAGATGGGTGAATTAAGGGCTACTAATGACTGTTCTATAGGCATTTTATTACGATTATCAAACTTTGGATCAACTCTCTACACATTAAACTCACTCTATCTCAAGTATCGTCCGATTCCATGCATGAGAGACTCAAGTTTACTCGCCTTCAAAGTAAGGTCTTAAGCATCTTGTTAAAACAGGAGTGTTCAGTTTATACTAGGGAAACGCCTATTCCTAGGCCGTTTCCTGATTACCATGAAAGGCTAGCATGATTATACGACTCTGAACTCTTACTCCTTCCAGAGGTTAGGAGTTCTTTGGACAAAATGGATGGCCAATCGAAATTGCCCGTGGGATGAAGCTTACATATAATCAATGTTTGAGTGTTGATCTACCTACTTGACTTACGTTTTTTAGCCTATAGTTCTGTCATTAGCATGCCCCTAAATGAATTTAGTTACTCATGGATATATGTAGAACAGAAATATAAGATAAAGTAGACATGCTTAGAAGGAAAAAGTGCTTAAAACAGCAAGCCAAACTCGTAGCAGAATAAGGAATAACTGTGAAATGCAGAAACTTACTTTGATTACTTCAAGTGTTTGAATGACAAAGGAAAGCTTAAACAGAATGAATTCAAGGCAGACAACAACGAAATGCAATAAGTAAATGACTAAGCTAAGAACAACATTGAACAGAAATGGAATTGAGAAGAAAAGAGCAGAAAACAGTAAAGGTTGCTGGAAATCTTCGTGGCAGTCGCCTCGAATGAAGGTGATGAGAATTCAGCCGTGCTTGGATGAATCCAATCGAGAGAGAAGAAGAATCTTCTCTCCTTCCTATCAGATTATCGATTCCAAAAGCTTAGACTCTCACTCCAACAGACGGCAAAGAAAGAACAGTGGAAAGGGTGGACTGCAGAAAGACTTCTACGCTTCGAGTTGCCACTGAACCTCCGACTTTGGCCCCCTTTTATAGTAGTTTGCAGGTGCGATTGGGCCAAGGAGAACCATCAATCTTCAACGTCGTATATCAGAATGGGTGGAGGAGAAAGAACGAATCCCTGAAAAGTCGGATCTAAACAGAAAAATGTCAGCCAACTTACGGTTTTAACTTGAATAATTGCGGCCACCGCAATTATTCCGCAATGCATTCGCAAGGGTTATTTTTTCATTCTTTTCTTCGGTTTTCACCCCTTTTCCTTCCTATTATGCATAAGTCCTATATTAGCTACCTTCTTCTAATTCTCATATTAAAGCATAGGTTTAGGCTAAATGCTCACAAAAACACCTAAATGTGTACATCTTCTTAAGCTAAATGGGTCCTAAATAAGTCACTTTCAGAGACTTAACAAACCCCTCTATGGAAGAGGTAGTTAAGAAAGAGATCATAAAATGGTTAGATGCAGGTGTAATCTTCCCTATAGCTAGTAGTCAGTGGGTTAGTCCAATACAATGTGTACCTAAGAAAGGGGGGATGACTGTAGTAGTAAATGAGAGTTTGTATGGACTATAGGAAATTGAATAAGGAAACAAAAAAAGATCACTTCCCTCTACCATTCATAGATCAGATGTTAGATAGAATAGCTGGTAGAGCTTATTACTGCTTTCTAGATGGTTATTCTGGTTATAACCAAATCACCATAGACCCTGTGGACCAGGAGAAGACAACCTTCACCTGTCCCTTTGGAACATTTGCTTTTCGCAGAATGCCTTTTGGCTTATGCAATGCACCAACAACGTTCCAAAGGTGCATGTTGGCTATCTTCTCTGACTTAGATGAATCCATGATAGAGATATTTATGGATGACTTCTCAGTCTTTGGTGATTCATTTACAAACTGTTTAGAGAACTTAGGACAAGTCCTAGCTAGGTGTGAGGAGACCAACCTAGTCCTTAATTGGGAGAAATGCCACTTTATGGTGGAAGAAGGGATAGTCCTAGGTCATAGAGTGTCTAGAGCAGGAGTAGAGGTCGATAGGGCCAAGATTGAAATAATAGAGAAGCTAGTGGAACCTCAGAATGTAAAAGCTATTAGAAGTTTCTTAGGACACGCAGGCTTCTATAGAAGGTTCATTAAGAACTTCTCCAAGATCTCCAAGCCTTTGTGTGAGCTTCTAGAGCTGAATAAGCCATTCGTCTTCTCTAGAGAATGTCTCTTAGGCCTGGACAACCCTTAAGGAAGCATTAGTCAAAGCACCTATTATAGTAGGACCAAATTGGGACCTCCCATTTGAGATGTTATGTGATGCGAGTGACTATGCAGTAGGGGTTATGCTAGGACAAAAGATTGACAAACTAACAACCCTGTATACTATGCTAGTAAGACACTGAATGAGGCACAATGTAATTACACAACCACTGAAAAGGAAATGCTCGCTGTAGTGTTTGCTTGCGAGAAGTTTAGGAATTACATTGTAGGCACTAGAACAATCGTGTATACAGATCACTCTGCACTTAAATACCTTATGAGGAAGGCTGATGCTAAGCCTAGGTTGATTAGATGGGTATTGTTGCTGCAAGAGTTTGATCTGGACATTAGAGATAAGAAAGGATGCGAAAATGTGGTTGCGGATCATCTTTCTAGATTGCAGCATAATTGCAAAAAAATTGCGAAAACCGCAATTTCTGATGCTTTTATCGATGAACATGTCTTTGTATTGGTACATCGTGATAACGATGAGGAACCTTGGTTTGCTGATATTGCTAACTTCCTTGCATCGCAGGTACTACCAACTTTCAAGGGAGGACAAGAGAAGAAGAGGTTCCTACATGAAGCTAGGAAATTTATATGGGATGATCCAACACTCTACAAAACATGTGCAGATGGTTTACTAAGGAAGTGTGTGTCAGCTGCTGAAGTGAAGTCTGTGCTGCAGCACTGCCATACTTCTCCCTACGGTGGACACTTTGGCGGTCAAAGAACAGCTGCAAAGGTGTTCCAGAGTGTCTACTATTGGCCTACGATCTTCAAAGATGCCCACGACCATGCACACAGCTGCAATGAATGCCAGAGAACAGGTAACCTTAGTCGGAAGGATGAAATGCCTCTCACTTACATCTTAGAGTTGAAGCTCTTTGATGTGTGGGGCATTGACTTCATGGGACCATTTCCCCCATCAGCAGGTAATCTTTACATACTTGTAGCTGTAGACTATGTATCTAAATGGGTAGAAGCCATAGCATGTCCAACAAATGATGCCAAAACAGTCATTAAGTTCCTTAATAGACATATCTTTACTAGGTTTGGTACACCTCGTGCTATAATTAGTGATGAAGGGACTCACTTCATTAATAAAGCTATGGAAAGAGTGTTGGCTAAATACAATGTTAGACATAGAGTAGCTACCCCTTATCATCCACATTCGAATGGACAAGCTGAAATATCAAATAGGGAGATTAAAAATATACTCGAAAAAGTGGTCAAACCCAATAGAAAAGATTGGTCGTTTAAACTCGAGGATGCACTTTGGGCATATAGGACTGCATATAAGACACCCCTAGGTATGTCTCCTTATAGACTTGTGTATTGTTGCGTGCTCAATGTGTAAAGATAATTATGCAAAAGTGTAGAGAGAGCACTTAGAACATGCAAGCATACATGGTCTCACAGCAAGTAGTAAGTATATTTCATTCGTTTTTTCCACAGAGACTCATTTTTAGCTATTCGCGAAGTGTGTTTGTTAAGAAAGATGGGATGAATTTGATGGGGTAAAATTGGTTTTTAATTATCTACTTTTTGCTGAATGTATAAAGGGATATAACATAAACAAATGCAAGTTGAAATTAGATGCAAAGGACAAGAGATGGAATTAATAAACGAGGAAGAAAACAGCTAAACAGAATGCAACTTAGCAGAATTGTGAGAACCGCAATTAATCCGCAATTAACTCAACAGCAAAAGTATGTAAATGGGCAAATTAAGGGCTACTAATGACTATCCTATAGGCAGTTTATTACGATTATCAAGCTTTGGATCAACTCTCTATACATCAAACTCACTCTATCTCAAGTATCGTCCGATTCCATGCATTAGAGTCTTAAGTTTACTCGACTTCAAAGTAAGGTCTCAAGCATCTTATTTAAGCAGGAGTGTTTAGTTTGTACTAGGGAAACGCCTATTCCTAGGCCGTTTCCTGATTACCATGAAAGGCTAGCATGATTATATGACTCTGAACTCTTACTCCTTCCAGAGGTTAGGAGTTCTTTAGACAAAATGGATGGCCAATCGAAATTGCCCGTGGGATGAAGCTTACATACAATCAATGTTCGAGTGTTAATCTGCCTACTTGATTCACGTTTTTTAGCCTATAGTTCTGTCATTAGCATGCCCCTAAGTGACTTAGCTACTCATGGATATATAGAGAACAGAAATGGTAGATAAGATAGACATGCTTAGAAGGGAAATGTGCTTAAAACAGTAAGCCAAACCCGTAGCAGAAGATGGGAAATGAGAAATGCAGAAATGAACTTTGATTACTGAAATTGTTTGTTGAACAGATAAAAGCTGTAAAGTAAATAGCAACAAGACAGAAAGCAACGAAATAAACTAATCTAGCTACTTAGGAAAAGAACAGCACGAAGCAGAATGTAAAACAGAAGAGAAAGACAGAAAAACAGTAAAGAGTTGCTGGAAAGCTTCGTGGCAGTCGCCTCGAATGAAGGGGATGAAAGATCAGCCTTGCTTGGATGAATCCAATCGAGAGAGAAGAAGAATCTTCTCTCCTTCCTATCAGATTATCGATTCCAACAGCTGAGACTCTCACTCCAACAGACGGCAAAGGAAAACAGATGGAAATGGTGGACTGCGAGAAGACTTCTGCGCTTCGAGTGATGATCAAACCTCCGACTTTGGCCCCCTTTTATAGTAGTTTGCAGGTGCGTTTGGGCCAAGGAGAACCATCAATCTTCAACGTCATATATCAGAATGGATGGAGGAGAAAGAACGAATCCCTGAAAATACGGAAATTAACAGAAAAAGATCAGTCAACTTACGGTTTTCACTTGAATAATTGCGGTCACCGCAATGATTTCGCAATTCATTCGCAATGTTTATTTTTTCATTCTTTTCCTTCGGTTTTCAACCCTTTTTCTACCTATTGTGCATAAGTCCTAAATTAGCTACCTTCTTCTAATTCTCATATTAAAACATAGGTTTAGGCTAAATGCTAACAAAAACACCTAAAAGTGTACATCTTCCTAAGCTAAGTGGGTCCTAAATAAGTCACTTTCAGAGACTTAACACACCCCCAAACTTAAGGCTTTGCTTGTCCTCAAGCATACTAAGGACTTACTTAGGCTGCTGTTTTATCTTCTTTAACTACTTACCGACTCCCCTATATCCCTATCTCTAGCAGTGCTGTCCTGTGACACACTTCTAAGTTTAGAATTAACCTCTTATCAAGCTTCTTCTGACTTCACCTGCCTACTATACCTGCTGTTTCTGTTAACCCCTTACTACTGATCTAACTACTTCTATGATATCATGCTACTATCCCTAAGGTTTCAAATTCTACCAAGCTTTACTCCAGACTCAGTACATGCTTCTAGCTTAACTTTTAATGTGCCTAGGATTCCTTAGAGTCATGCCAGTCTTAGTATTAACAGTGACAGTGGTACTTTTAGAGAACAACCTAAGCCCTGGCATCACTACATTGGATATACATTCATCTCCCTAGACAAACCTAAAAGCTACAACCTTGTGCTTAGCTCATTAAGGATCAGAGTTCTTTTTACATAGGACATCTAAGCCACAAGATTATAACTCCTAAGCATACATTCTTCTTCCCCTATTTCTCCCTTTTTCCTTTTTTACTTAGGTGGAGTCTCTCCTTGGGTTGCCTTTTGATGCAATGCCACTTGTGGTTTACACACTTGGCACTGATTACTCAGCACTTGAGAGAGACTCCCCTCTTTATTCTATTTTTCACTTTTTTCTATTTATCACAAAAAAATTTTCTTAAAGGAGAAGAAGAATGCTTATGTCCTAAGGAAGAGAGGAATGTTCCTAGGCCTAGGGTGGCCTCCCCCAAACTTCAACTACTCATTGTCCCCAATGAGTGTTTGAGGTTGCACACCCCCAAACTTGTCCTAGAAGCATCTAGTCTACAGTAAAACAAAGAGAATCTAAAAATCCTAGGCATAGGCAAAACATTCTAAAAGCAATTATTTCAACAGCAGAAAATTTGAACATAACAGACAGTTTTAAGGACTTACGATTTATGCATGCTGAGCACTATTCAGAGGCGAATTTAAACTATCAAAGCGTGTCCTATGACACTCATCCAGCATGCTTGAAGATCAGCTATATAAGGTAGTCATGCTAGCAGCAACAGATAGAATATAACAGATCACAGCCTAACTAAACAGACAGTCCAAAACATGCAATCAGTCACAAAAATTGCGGGAACCGCAATTATTTCGCAATTCAATCCGGGCAGATATAACATTGATTCAGGCCCCTAGCATGCTTTTTCCTGTAACTCATGCATCCTAAAAATAAAACTAAACTATCCTACCTATTCAGCTAACATCAGACTAGACTAAGCAAAAGAAAAAGCATAAAACTAAACATTAAAAACAGATCAAAAATTGAACACAAACAGCATAATTCACAATATTCTATCAGAAAGCAGAAAATTTGTCTTTTGTTTCTTAAGGGAACAGCAATACTCCCTTTAGTGCACTTCAAACCAGCACTCAATTCTCATCATCCTCATCTGGTTGCCTTGGTCGTGGGGGCACCCATGGAGTTAGGAGGTTGGTGGGGAAGTCCGGGAAGATGCATCCCAACTGGTCTGCAACTTCTTTGTCCCTTGCCTGCGCATAGTTGGCCCATTGAGCCAATCTTCTCTGCAAGTCCATTAAGCAGGCCATGGATAGGGACTGTTCAGCAGCCAGCCTATCCAACTCAAACTCCATATTCCCCTTTCTTCTCAGCCTCAGGTTCGCAGGCAGCTCCAAATGGCCTGTGTACGGCATCTGCTGCTCCAAGCGCTCGGTGGGAACTCCTGCAAGCAAACACAATTTGGTTATAGTGTTGGGGAAAAATAATGGCCCCTTACCTTTTCTGGCGCATTCAGCAATGGCAGCTGACATGATCTCCCCCACATTGACCGTGAGACCGCGCATGATGGCATAAACCAACAGTGATCTACTCTGGTTGATTGTTGTCTCGTGGGTCACAGGGGACAACTTTCTCCTCACAAAGGCAAACCAAACAGCTGCCTTTGCTGTCAGATTGGCACTCATTAAGGTGTGCCTCCCATTGCGTGAGACAGTCCACGCTGCTTCAGGCTGGCCAATTGTGCGAATGGCCTGTTCCAGCACTGCCTCAGTCGGCTCATCAACTATCCGTGCATAATCTGTATGAGGTTGGCCCTTGAGACCAAAGGCTTCATTGATGGCCTTAGCTGAGAAATCCACTTCCACCCCTCTGACCACAGACAGGCCATCCTCAGGGCTGAGCACATTGGCGTAGAAATCGTACACCATGCTCGTGTATGCTGGATTAGGCGGTCTGCAGAATTCCTCCCAGCCGTGGTTGATCACTCCTGCGCGCAAGAACTGCGGCAGGTCAGCGAGGCGGTCGAGGAAACCTTTCTCGTGCAACAGGTCCCTCTTCCTTAGCTCAGCACCCCTAGATTCAGCGTCAGACGAGACATACCTCACTGACTGAGGTTCGTCTTCAGGGTAGAGTTTAGCCTTCCCCTTATCTGCTGGTTTGGATGATGCAGCAGCCTCCACCTTGAGGCGTTTGAGCGAAGGCTCAGCACTCTCCTTGTCCGTCGATGGCACCTTCTTGGCCTTCTTTTTCTTCAACTTCTTGGCCTTGCCAATCGTGGCCTTCTTCTTCTTCTTGAGCCTGGCCTTGATATTGATCTGCTGGAGGCATGCCCCCAACGTTTCTTCCATAGAATCGTCCTGCTGTGCAGGCTCGGCAGGGCTATCTTCCCTCATAGGAGAAAAGACTTCGTCTTCCCCAGCATCTCCACTGCCTTGCGTGGACTCTTGATAATCCCCATAAGGGAATTCAGGATCAGGCCGTGGAGAATTGTGCTCTGCTGATGGTGTCTGCGCAGAACTAAGTGGCGAAGATGGCAGCTCAGGACTCTGCGCTGCTGCAGGTGTCGGATCAGAACTCTGAGGTGCTGGAGACAACACGGGGCTCTGTGCAGGCGGTGACGACTCTGCGCTTGGCACTGGTTCAGATGGGAGAGGGCTGCGCGCAGGTGAGGCAGACGGTGACGATCCTTCTTTGGCTGACTCGTGGGATGCACGATCAGGTTCTTGACTCTCCACAGAGGGAGTCTTTGCTGTGCTTGGTTCGGCGGCCGTCTTGACACTCCACCGGCGTTTCTTGGGCGTGCCCACTGGCTCAGATGGTCCAGCAGGGATCTCAGTGACCACCCTCCACTTCTTCCTACGAATAGGAAGCTTGGGAAGAGGACCGGTGCGAACGGCACCATCGTCTGCAAGGGTGAGAAGCGCTTCCCTCGCAGCCGCTTCAGCTGCGTCATCAGCCTTCTTCTTGGCTGCAGATCGTTCCGCTCGTGTGAACACCATTGCTAAGTCGTGAAGATCTTGAGAGAAGAATCAAAGATGGAGAGAATCGCTGAATTCTTGGAGAGCAAAGAGAGAGATAATCGTAACATTCGAGCGCCTTCCAACGGATATAAAGGCAACGGATAAAATCCCAACGGCTCTTTTTGCGGATCCAGCAATTTTAGCGCAATTCCAGGGATATTATTTCATTGAAATCCCCAACTTTGCCCGTCCGTATCTTTTATTTGGCTCAACCGTTTCTTGATTTTTAAAGTGGGATTTACTCTCCTTGATCCCCTCTTTCGAATCCTTGCAAAAACAAACAAAACAAACATTAAATACGCAATTAAAATTACACCACAAAACATACAAATGATAACCGGAAAAACAGAAAAAATAAACTAAGGCATTTGGCCTTGACTAAACGAGCACAGTAACCACTCGTTCTCTCTCTTTCTTTTTGTCATGCTTCAGTCAAGAGGAAGGCCGAGAGAGTCTTCACATCTCCTTCCTCATAGTAGTGCTTCAACCTAGCACCATTGACCATAAATGGCTGGCCTTGCTGCAAGTTCTTTATCTCTATTGCACCATGAACAAAGACATTAGTAATAACAAATGGACCTGACCATCTAGACTTTAGTTTGCCTGGAAATATCTTTAAACGTGAGTTAAATAATAGGACAAGTTGGCCTTTCCTAAAGTCTTTGATCCTAAGTCTACTGTCGTGCCATATTTTGGTCTTTTCTTTATACATTTTGGCATTCTCATAGGCCATATGCCTAAGCTCATCAAGTTCATGTAGCTGCAAAGATCTCAATGTCCCCGCATCCTTTACACAGAAATTCAATTCCTTCATGGCCCAAAATGCTTTGTTTTCTAACTCAAGTGGCAAGTGGCAAGCCTTGCCATACACCAACCTATAGGGAGACATGCCTAGGGGTGTCTTATATGCTGTTCTATAAGCCCAAAGTGCATCCTCAAGCTTAAATGACCAGTCTTTCCTATTAGGTTTGACTACCTTTTCTAGGATGTTTTTTATCTCCCTATTAGAAATTTCAGCTTGACCATTCGAGTGTGGGTGATAGGGAGTAGCTACCCTATGTCTAATGTTATATTCAGCCAATACTTTCTCCATAGCCTTATTAATGAAATGTGACCCCTCATCACTAATGATAGCACGAGGAGTCCCAAATCTAGTGAAAATGTGCCTATGCAAGAAGCTAGTGACTGTTTTAGCATCATTATTAGGACATGCTTTGGCTTCTACCCACTTGGACACGTAGTCTACTGCTACTAAAATGTAAAGGTTACCTGATGATGGAGGGAATGGTCCCATGAAATCAATGCCCCACACATCAAAGAGCTCCAACTCTAAGATGTAGGTGAGAAGCATCTCATCCTTGCGACTGAGGTTACCTGTCCTTTGGCATTCGTCACAGCTGTGGGCATAATTGTGGGCATCCTTGAAGATTGTTGGCCAATAGTAGCCACTCTGAAATACCTTCGCAGCTGTCCTTTGACCACCAAAGTGTCCACCGTAAGGAGATGAGTGACAGTGCTGTAGCACAGACTTCGCTTCAGCAGCTGAAACACACTTCCTTAGTAAGCCATCAGCACAGGTTCTGTAAAGTGTGGGGTCATCCCAGATGAATTTCCTTGCTTCATGAAGGAACCTCTTCTTCTCTTGTCCTCCCTTGAACACTGGTAATACCTGTGATGCACGGAAGTTAGCAATGTCAGCAAACCAAGGTTCCTCATCGTTATCACGATGAGCCAAAGCAAAGACATGTTCATCTATAAAAGCATCAGAAATTGCGGTCTCCGCAATTTTTTCGCAATTGTGCTGCAATCGAGACAGGTGATCTGCAACCACATTTTCACAACCTTTCTTGTCCCGAATGTCCAAATCAAATTCCTGCAGCAATAACACCCATCTAATCAATCTAGGCTTAGCATCAGCCTTCCTCATAAGATATTTTAAAGCAGAATGGTCAGTGTATACAATGGTCCTAGTGCCTACAATATAGTTTCTGAATTTTTCACAAGCAAATACTACAGCAAGCATTTCTTTCTCTGTAGTTGTATAATTACATTGAGCCTCATTCAAGGTCTTACTAGCATAATAGACAGGGTGTGTCAGCTTGTCAATCTTCTGTCCTAACATGACTCCTACAGCATAGTCACTGGCATCACATAGCATCTCAAATGGGAGATCCCAATTTGGTCCTACTATGATTGGTGCTGTGACCAGTGCTTCCTTAAGGGTTTTCCAAGCTACTACACATTCCTTAGAGAAGATGAATGGTCTATTTAGCTCTAGAAGCTCGCACAGAGGCTTGGCTATCTTAGAAAAGTCCTTAATGAACCTTCTGTAGAAGCCAGCGTGCCCTAAGAAGCTTCTAATAGCCTTGACATTCTGGGGCTCTACCAACTTCTCTATGATCTCTATTTTTGCCCTATCCACTTCTACACCTGCCCTTGACACTCTATGTCCTAAGACAATCCCTTCATCTACCATAAAATGGCACTTTTCCCAATTTAGGACTAGGTTGGTCTCTTCACACCTAGCCAGGACTTGTCCTAAGTTTTCTAGACAGGTTTTAAATGAATCCCCAAAGACTGAGAAGTCATCCATGAATATTTCTATCATGGACTCATCCAACTCAGAGAAGATTGCCATCATGCACCTTTGGAAAGTTGCCGGTGCATTGCATAAGCCAAAAGGCATTCTGCGGAAGGCAAACGTTCCAAAAGGGCAAGTGAAGGTGGTCTTCTCTTGTTCCTTAGGGTCTATAGTAATTTGATTATAGCCAGAGTACCCATCTAAAAAACAATAGTAGGCTCTACCAGCTATTCTGTCTAGCATCTGGTCAATAAACGGTATAGGGAAATGGTCTTTTTTAGTTTCTTTATTTAATTTTCTGTAATCCATACATACCCTCCAACCTGTGACAGTCCTTGTTGGAATTAGTTCGTTATTCTCATTCACTACCACAGTTATTCCCCCCTTTTTAGGTACACATTGGATGGGGCTCACCCACTGGCTACTAGCTATGGGGAAAATTACTCCTGCATCTAACCACTTGATTATTTCCTTCTTCACTACCTCTTTCATAGAGGGGTTCAACCTACGCTGGTGATCTACCCTAGGTGTGTGCTCTTCCTCTAGTATAATTTTGTGCATGCAATAAGAAGGGCTAATGCCTCGAATATCAGCAATCGTCCATGCTATAGCCTTCCTATGTTGCTTAAGCAGTAAAATTAAATCAACCTCATGCTGTTCACTTAGTTTAGAAGAAATAATTACAGGCAGCGTATCATTATCTCCTAAATATGCATATTTGAGGTGAGTAGGTAGTGGTTTCAGTTCTAACACAGGTGGATGCTCAATGGAGGGTTTTAACGGATTTATAGTTCTATCAGTTAAATCTATATTCATACATACATGTTGAGGTTTATCTACAGGCATATTCATTATGTCAGATACATTTAAGTCAGCTACATCTACTTGTACATATTCACTAGCATGCTTGGTTAACAATACATGCTCTAATTGTTCTTCCATTAATGAGTCAACAACATCCATGCTAGCACAGGATTCAAGGTCAGAGGGATACCTTAAAGCTTTATAAACACTAAATTTTACCTCTTCATCATGAACCCTCATAGTTAACTCACCTTTTTGAACATCTATTAGTGCCCTACCTGTGGCTAGAAATGGTCTACCTAGCAGGATGGGGACCTCCTTGTCTGCCTCATAGTCCAGGACAATGAAATCTGCAAGGAAAATGAATTTGTCAACTTTAACTAGAATATCCTCGATCTTACCTTCTGGATATGCGATGGATCTGTCTGCTAGTTGTAAAGTGACTGTGGTTGGACGTGCTTCTCCCATTCCCAACTGGCGGAATAGGGACAGGGGCATGAGGTTTATGCTGGCGCCCAGGTCACAAAGCGCTCTGCCCACGTGCTTGCCTCCAAGTTCTACAGGTAAGGTGAAGGAACCAGGATCCTTCTCCTTCTTGGGCAGTTTGTTCTGGAGGATGGCACTGCACTCCTCGGTGAGGTTCACTGTTTCAAACTCACCAATTATTTTCTTGTTAGTAATAATGTCCTTCAAAAACTTTACATATGAAGGCATAGACTGTAAAACCTCTACAAAAGGAATGTTAACATGCACTTGCTTAAGTATTTCTAAAAATTTATTAAAATGAACTTCCTGTTCCTGCTTCTTCTTAAGCCTTCGGGGGTATGGAGGTGGTGGCACATATGCAGGCACGTCAGGACGCCTTAAGATAGGTGGAGGCCTTGGAATTTCTTCTACGTCCTCAACAATTGGCTCTAGCCTGGCTCCTGATGTGCTAGTTGGTGGTGGACCTTGGCTTGGCAGAGACTCCAGTGGAGCACTAGACTCAGTGTTCTCTACTCTCTTTGGTGTGTCCTTTGTGTTGTTCACCAAGGGTCTACCACTTCTAAGTTCAATTGCTTGAACTTGTTCTTTGCCATCTCTCCTTGGTACCTCGGTATCAGCAGGGAGTCTACCTTGGGGCCTACTTTTAAGTTCATTGGCTAATTGGCCTATTTGGTTCTCTAGGCTCCTAAGAGTAGCTTGCTGGCTCTGAAGAGTAGCATCATTCTTAGCTATATATTCCTTGAGTAGGTTTTCTACAGAAGATCCTACAGGTTGATTGTATGGTTTTTGGTACATTGATTGGTTATGTTGGGGAGTGAAACCAGGTGTTCCACTCGGCCTTGGTTGGTTAGGATTTTGGTTAGTGTTCTGTTGGCCACCCCATGACAGGTTAGGGTGGTTTCTCCAACCAGGGTTATAGGTGTTGGAGTAGGGGTTATTCCTAGGCTGCTGCTGGCTTCCAACATAGCAGACTGAAGATGGATTCCCAGGGCAGTATTCATATGGGTGCCCTTCCCCACAGAATCCACAGATAGGTGCCTCGCCTTGATTTGGTTGGGTGCCCATTGACATAGCTGTGGCGGTATTGGCACTGGTTTGGAGATTGGCCTGAGCCATTTGCTTAACTAGGTTGGTCAGGGCATTTATTTGGGTGCTCATGGCGCTTAGAGCATCCTTATCTTGAGCCCTAGTTGGCTCTACTGGATCGTCTGACCACCTACAATGAGATGTTGAGATCTTCTCCAAGATCTCATAAGCTTCGTTGTAACTCTTGGACAACATGGAACCTCCAGCAGATGAATTTAAAACTTGTCTGGTGCTGGGGTTGCATCCTTTAAAGAAGACTTCTATTTGGATACACCATGGAATGCCATGGTGTGGACATTTAATGAGAAGGTCTTTGAATCTTGTCCAAGCTTCGTGAAGAGACTCACTTGGAGCTTGTTTGAACTTTATGATATCATCACGAAAGGTCGAATTCCTATCAGGTGGGAAGTATTTGACTAGGAATTTTTCTGCTAAATCTGTCCAATTGCGGACAGATCCTGAGGGTAAAGAATTTAACCATGTTTTGGCTTTGTCCCTCAAAGAGTAAGGGAAAAGATATAGCCTCAGGGCTTCTTGGGAAACTCCAGGGATTAGGAAGGTGTCACTAACTCCTAAGAAGTTCCTAAGGTGGTTATGGGGGTCCTCATTTTCTATTCCAAAGAATTGTCCCACAGTGGACAACATTTGGAACATCACTGGCTTTAACTCGAATGAGTTGGCAGTGATTTCAGGACGGATTATGCTGGGGTTCAGCTCCCCAGGCATAGGTACTAAATATGAAAGGATGGCGCTATCCTTGTCATTCGCTATTTCAATGGGATTGCGAGTGACAGGCACCAGGTTTTGATTTACTCCAGCCATTTCTTCTTGAGGTAATTGCGGAGGAATTGTAGTCTCTGCAATGATTGGAGGTAAAAGGGTTTGTTTAAAGAGACGTTTCTTGGCTCTATTCCTAGCTCTAAGTAATCTCTCGGGCTCAGGGTTGAACTCTAGATCACTACTTGGAGTCTCATTCATAAACTACCCTAAATGGTACCTGAAAAAGAAATGAAGATGGATCAAATTCAATGGAAAATAATTTGATGTTTCAGACTTAACAAACTTCGTTTTCACTTAAAATAAGTCCCCGGCAGCGGCGCCAAAAACTTGTTGCGTGCTCAATGTGTAAAGATAATTATGCAAAAGTGTAGAGAGAGCACTTAGAACATGCAAGCATACATGGTCTCACAGCAAGTAGTAAGTATATTTCATTCGTTTTTTCCACAGAGACTCATTTTTAGCTATTCGCGAAGTGTGTTTGTTAAGAAAGATGGGATGAATTTGATGGGGTAAAATTGGTTTTTAATTATCTACTTTTTGCTGAATGTATAAAGGGATATAACATAAACAAATGCAAGTTGAAATTAGATGCAAAGGACAAGAGATGGAATTAATAAACGAGGAAGAAAACAGCTAAACAGAATGCAACTTAGCAGAATTGTGAGAACCGCAATTAATCCGCAATTAACTCAACAGCAAAAGTATGTAAATGGGCAAATTAAGGGCTACTAATGACTATCCTATAGGCAGTTTATTACGATTATCAAGCTTTGGATCAACTCTCTATACATCAAACTCACTCTATCTCAAGTATCGTCCGATTCCATGCATTAGAGTCTTAAGTTTACTCGACTTCAAAGTAAGGTCTCAAGCATCTTATTTAAGCAGGAGTGTTTAGTTTGTACTAGGGAAACGCCTATTCCTAGGCCGTTTCCTGATTACCATGAAAGGCTAGCATGATTATATGACTCTGAACTCTTACTCCTTCCAGAGGTTAGGAGTTCTTTAGACAAAATGGATGGCCAATCGAAATTGCCCGTGGGATGAAGCTTACATACAATCAATGTTCGAGTGTTAATCTGCCTACTTGATTCACGTTTTTTAGCCTATAGTTCTGTCATTAGCATGCCCCTAAGTGACTTAGCTACTCATGGATATATAGAGAACAGAAATGGTAGATAAGATAGACATGCTTAGAAGGGAAATGTGCTTAAAACAGTAAGCCAAACCCGTAGCAGAAGATGGGAAATGAGAAATGCAGAAATGAACTTTGATTACTGAAATTGTTTGTTGAACAGATAAAAGCTGTAAAGTAAATAGCAACAAGACAGAAAGCAACGAAATAAACTAATCTAGCTACTTAGGAAAAGAACAGCACGAAGCAGAATGTAAAACAGAAGAGAAAGACAGAAAAACAGTAAAGAGTTGCTGGAAAGCTTCGTGGCAGTCGCCTCGAATGAAGGGGATGAAAGATCAGCCTTGCTTGGATGAATCCAATCGAGAGAGAAGAAGAATCTTCTCTCCTTCCTATCAGATTATCGATTCCAACAGCTGAGACTCTCACTCCAACAGACGGCAAAGGAAAACAGATGGAAATGGTGGACTGCGAGAAGACTTCTGCGCTTCGAGTGATGATCAAACCTCCGACTTTGGCCCCCTTTTATAGTAGTTTGCAGGTGCGTTTGGGCCAAGGAGAACCATCAATCTTCAACGTCATATATCAGAATGGATGGAGGAGAAAGAACGAATCCCTGAAAATACGGAAATTAACAGAAAAAGATCAGTCAACTTACGGTTTTCACTTGAATAATTGCGGTCACCGCAATGATTTCGCAATTCATTCGCAATGTTTATTTTTTCATTCTTTTCCTTCGGTTTTCAACCCTTTTTCTACCTATTGTGCATAAGTCCTAAATTAGCTACCTTCTTCTAATTCTCATATTAAAACATAGGTTTAGGCTAAATGCTAACAAAAACACCTAAAAGTGTACATCTTCCTAAGCTAAGTGGGTCCTAAATAAGTCACTTTCAGAGACTTAACATGTATGGCAAATCATGTCACTTACCATTCGAATTGGAAATCAAAGCATTTTGGGCCCTAAAGGAGCTGAATTATTGCGTGACCAATGCGGGAACATTGCGGTCTCTGCAATTACATGAGCTTGATGAGCTGAGACATATGTCCTATGAAAATGCTAAAATGTATAAGGAAAAAACTAAAATTTGGCATGATAGTAGACTCAGGATTAAGGACTTTAAGAAAGGCCAGCATGTCTTGTTATTTAACTCAAGGTTGAGATTATTTCCAGGCAAACTTAAGTCCAGATGGTCAGGTCCTTTTGTTATAACTAAGGTGTTTTCTCATGGTGCAATTGAGATTAGGAACCTGCAGCACGGGCAACCGTTCATGGTCAATGGTGCACGTTTGAAGCATTACTACGAGGAAGGAGATGTGAAGACTCTCTCGGCCTTCCTCTTATCTGAAGCTTGAAAATATGATCGAGAGAAGACGAGTGATCACTGTGCTCGTCCATACGAGGCTATGCCTTAGTTTATTTTTTGCTGGTTTTTCGGTTGTTATTTGTGTATGTTTATGTGTGATTTTTATTACGAATTTGATGTTAATTTTATTTCTTTTCATAGGGGATCAAAAGAGGAAATCAAGGAGATGAATCAAGGGTAAAGAATCGGGGAAGATATCGGGCCGAATCAAAGATTAAGTTGAGAGAATCTTGGCATTTAAATCAAGAAAAATCTCCAACGACCATTTAATTGCGGTGGATTTGCTAAAACCGCAACAGAAATAGCCGTTGGGATTCACATCATTACAAATAGCCGTTAGGATAGCTGTGGCCCGTACGCTTCCTTCATTCGTTGGACTTCAAGAAATCTATCTTCTTCTTCCTCTGCAATTCCTATTCTCAGTTCTCTTCGATTCCACGATGGTGCTTACACGGGCTGAGAGATCTGCGTCCAAGAAGAAGGCCACTGAAGTAGAGGCAGCTGCGAGGGAGGCACTCCTTGCCTTAGCAGAGGCCGAAGCTGCGCGCCCTGAACGACCTTCTAAGCTCCCTGTCCGCAAGAAGAAGTGGAAGGTGGTGACGGAAATCCCTGCTGGGCCGTCTGAACCAGTGGGCACGCCCAAGAAAAGGAAATGGACGATGGAGATTGGGGACGCACCGATCAAGGAAAAGACTCCCACTGTGGAGAGTCAAGGAAGTGGCCGTCCATCCTACGAGACGGCCAGACAGAGCCCTGAACCATCTCCACCAGCGCAAAGCCCCGAGCCTTCTCCATCTCCACAAAGCTCTGAACAATCTCCACCGCCGCAGAGCCCTGAGGCATCGCCATCATCGCCAACGCCCGAGCCTGAAATTCCAAGTGAGGAACATCAAGAATCAGCACCGGGCGAAGAATCGGCTGAGGAAGAAGAGGTTTTCTCCCCTTTAAGGGAAGTCAGCCCCGATAGCCCAGCAAAGGGGGGAGATTCGATGGATGAAACGTTGGGGGACTGCCTCCAGCAGATCACCACCAGGGCACGACTGAGGAAGAAAGCCCCCAAGGTTGTCAAGGCCAAACGGCCAAAATCTTCAAAGAAATCCAAGAAAAGGAAGGTCAGCAGTGAGCCTTCTCGGAAAAAGCTAAAAATCGAGGCTGCTGAATCAGCCAAGGCCAAGGAAAAGGGGAAAGCCAAATTATACCCCGAAGATGAGCCTCAATCTGTGAGGTATGTGTCCTCAGACGCCGAATCAAGGGGCACTGAACTGAGGAAGAGGGACCTACTCCACGAGAAGGGGTTCCTGGATGCATTGGCAGACCTGCCGCAATTCTTGCGCGCAGGGATCACCAACCACGGTTGGGAAGAGCTGTGCAGACCGCCCATCCCCGCCTACTCCAGCATGGTGTACGACTTCTATGCCAATCTGATGCACCCTGAGGATGGCCTGACCATGGTAAGGGGAATCGAGGTGGACTTCTCAGCCAAAGCGATCAATGAGGCCTATGGCCTCAAGGGGCAAAAACACACTGACTATGCGCGGATCATTGACGCTCCCACTGAGGCTGTCCTGGAAGAAGCACTGCGCATCATAGGCCAGCCTGAGGAAGCCTGGACGATCTCACGCAATGTGAAGCACACTCTGATGAGTGCTACCCTCACGGCCAAGGCAGCTGTCTGGTTTTCATTCGTGCGAAGGCGTCTGTCCCCAGTGACCCACGAGACCACCATTAATCAAGGGAGATCGCTGCTGGTATATGCGATCATGAGGGGTCTCACGATCAATGTTGGGGAGGTTATAGCAGCCTCCATAACAGACTGTGCCAAGAAAGGTAAGGGTCCTCTTTTCTTTCCAAACACCATTACTAAGCTGTGCCTTCGTGTAGGTGTGCCAATTGAGAGGATGGAGAGGCAGCTGGCCTACACAGGGCATCTGGAGTTGCCCACAGCCTTGCGGATGCGAAGAAAAGGGAATATGGAGTTTGAGCTAGACGGTCTGGCTGCAGCTCAATCTCTCTCTATGGCCTGCCTGATGGACCTTCAGAAGAAGATGGCGCAATGGGCTGAGTATGCTCAAGCGAGGGATAAGGACGTTGCAGACCAGTTGGGCTGCATCTTTCTTGAGTTCCCCACTGACCTGCTGACGCCATGGGCACCTCCAAGAGCACGGAGGGATGATGATGAGGATGTCTGAGTGCCAGTCTGAAGGGCACTCGAGGGAGTACTTCTGTTCCCTCTTTGAAAAAAAATCTTTCTGCTTTTCGTTAAACTGTGTGGATTCTGGTATTTTGAGTCAATAGGTGATCTGTTTTAGTTATTTCTTTTGATTGTTTAGGGTAGTTTAGTATAGTTAAATGGTATCTGAATAGGTAGTTTGTTTTAGTTTCCTTTTTTGTATAGCTGTAATGACTGGAAATAGCATACAAATAGGGCTGTTTACTGATATATCTGCCCTGTAGAGTCATTGCGAAATTATTGCGAATTCCGCAATTTTTGTTAGTTGTCACATGCTTTTGACTGACTGATTAGCTAGGCTGGTTCTGTTTCAATTTTGTTCTTGTGCTGCTTTCTTGACTACCTTATATAGCCTATCTGTGAGCATGCTGGATGAGTGTCTTAATGACACCTTTGATAGTTTGAATTAGCTCTCTTAAGTTGCTCAGCATGCATGTCTTTAAGTCCTTGCCATACTGTTTTTACAAATTTCTGCTGCTAAGTTATTTGCTTTAAGAATGTTCTGTCTATGCCTAGGATTTTTAGATTCTCTTTGTTTTGCCTTAGACTAGATGCTTCTAGATCAAGTTTGGGGGTGTGCCACCTCAGACTCTCATTGGGGACAATGAGAAGTTTAAGTTTGGGGGAGGTCACCCTAGGCCTAGGAACATTCCTCTCTCCCTTTAGACATAAGCATTCTTCTTCTCCTTTGCAAAAAAAATGATGAACTGAAAAAAAAAACAAAATGAAAAAAGAATAAAGAGGGGTGTCTCTCTTGAAGTTGCTGAGTAATCAGTGCCAGGTGTGTAACCCACAAGTGGCATTGCATCAAAAGGCAACCAAAGGAGAGGCTCCTAAAGAAAGAAAGAAAAAGGGAAAACTAGGGAAGAAGAATGTATGCTTAGGAGTTGCAGCTTTGTGGCTTAGGTGTCCTGAATAAAAGAACTCTGATCCTCAATTAGCTAAGCACAAGGTTGTAGCTTTTAGGTTTGTCTAGGGAGATGAATGTATATCCAATGTAGTGATGCCAGGGTTTAGTTTGTTCTATGAATGTACTACTGTCACTGGTTTGTACTAAGACTGGCATGACTCTAAGGAATCCTAGGCAGCTCAAAAGCTAAAAGAAGCATGTACTGAGTCTAGGGTAAAGTTGGGTAGAATTTGAAACCTTAGGGATAGTTGCACTATATGACAGAAGCAAAAAGATCAGTCGTGGGAAGTTAATGAAACAGTAGGATCATAAGGCAAGAGAAGTCAGAAGAAGCAAGATGAGAAGTTAGTTTTAAACTTAGAAAGGTGTCACAGGACAGCTTTGCCATAGATAGGAACTTAGGAGAGTCAGCAAGTGGTTAAAGAAGTTAAAACAGCAGCCTAAGTAAGTCCTTAGATTGCTCGAGGACGAGCAAAACCTTAAGTTTGGGGGTGTGTTACGTCTCCAAAAGTGACTATTTTAGGACTTATTTGTGATAGAAAGTTGTGCATTTGTAAGTGTTTTTGGTAGGATTTAGCTTAAACCTATGCTTATATACGAGAATTAGAAGAATGAAGCTAAATTAGGACTTATATACAAAAGGAAAGAAAAAGAATTAAAAACGAAGTTAAAGGATTAAAAATTGTGCATTGCGAAGGCATTGCGGAAACATTGCTAAAACCGCAATGTTTTAAGTGAAATCCGTAAGTTGGCTAACTATCTTCTGTTTTGTTCCGACCTTTCAGGGATTCATTCTTTCTCCTGCAGCCACGTAGTAGTACGACGTTGAGAATGGATGGTTCTCCTTGGCCCAATCATACCTGCAGAACACTATAAAAGGGGGTCAAGATGGAAGGTTGAAACACACTCGAACAGCGTAGTCTTCCAGTTCAAACGCAGTCTTTTCCATTCTTTCTCTTCTCCGTCTGTTGGTTTGAGAGGTGCAGCTGTTGGAGTCGACAATCTGATAGGAAGGAGAGAAGATTCATCTTCTCTTCTGATTGGATTCATCCAAGCAAGGCTTGCCTTTCTCTCCCTTCAGCCGAGGCGTCTGCGACGAGGCGATCACGCTTGAATTTACTGCTTTCTGTCTTAGCTTTCCCTTTCCATTGTTGTTGTTGTTATTTCCCTTTTGGTTTGTTACTCTAGTCCATTTCGTTGCTTTCTGTTTTACTTTAGTTATTCAAAGACATCATTTGTTTAGTTCAAACGATTGGTTAATCAACACACAATTCCATTACTTCGCAAGCTCTTTACCTTCTCTGTTTATCACTTCTGTCTACTGTTTTGTCTTTAATTTTCTTCTAAGCATGTCTTCTTCATCTACTCTTTCTATTCTATCAACATCCATGAGTAACTAAATCATATAAGGGCATGCTAATGACAAGGCTATAGGTTAAAACACGTGAATCAAGCATGTAGGATCGCTCTCGAATGCATTGATTGTATGTAAGCTTCATCCCACGGGAAATTTCGATTGGCCATCCATTTTGTCCAAAGAACTCCTAACCTCTGGAAGGAGTAAGAGTTCAGAGTCGTACACTCATGCTAGCCTCTCAAGGTAGCCAGAAAACGACCTAGGAATAGGCGTTTTCCTAGTACAAATCTTAACTTACTGTTTTAACAAGATGCTTAAGACCTTACTTGGACATGAGTAAACTAAAGAATCTAATGCATGAAATCGGAAGATACATGAGAATAAGTTAGTTTGATGCATGGTGAGTTGATCTACTGCTTGAGAATCGTAGGAAAAAGCCTATAGAGGAGTGATTAGTAGCCCTTGTTTACACGTTTTACACACATTTCGCTGTTAAGTACATTGCGGTATAATTGATGTTCCCGCAATTCCCTTAGTTAAAAATTCTGCCTTAGCCACTTTTTCTCTTCGTTTGTTTTCCTCTTCTCTTTACATTCAAGTTTGTTATTTATTTACACTTGTTCATGCTTGCACCCTCTACATGTTCCTTAGTAATTAGGCACCTCAAAATCAAATCTATTCCGTTTAATCCACCCATTCTTACTTAACAACACACTTCACGAGTAACTAATAATAAATCTCTGTGGGAAATCGAATGAAAAAATACTTATTACTTGCTACAAGATCATGTATGCTTGCATGTTCTGAGTGCTCTATCATTGCATATTTCTTTTAAACATTGAGCACGCAACAGATACCTCAAGTGTTGAGGATATTAGACGCACCCAAGTGCATTTACATATTGGAGGTCAGATACATCTTTCTAGATGTATGACCCGATATGTGCTATGGAGGGGGAGCTGTCACTAGTGAAAGCCCAATTAATTTTAATCATTGGATTCTGGTTAAAGTTTGTCTCAGGGCAAACGAGGAGTAGAATACAAGAGTTGTATTGTTGATTCCTCGGTGGTAGTTAAATCTTGTTGCAGCAAAAGATTTATAAGTTGAGCTCGCAGTTAGTGTTTTGAGGAGATGTGATAGTCACATAGAAAGCCTCGCAGCACTTCATGCTAATTTGTTTACTAAGTCTCTCATGACTAAAGTGTTTGAGAGACACCTAGAAGAGTCTAGGGATCCGAGTTGCTGGAGAGGACAGTGGGAGAAAACTTCATGATATATGATATATTAGTTTTCTCCACCTAACATGTACACCACGGACGTTTAAGTCCAAGTGGGAGTTTGTTGGGTTTTATGTCCTAAAACTCGTGGTTTGTAAACTGTTATGTTTGTAAATACTCTATTTAGAATAAAGAGTTATTATTATTCAATAAAGAAGTTTACTAGAATATAGTGACACATGTTTAGGTTAACCTATACCAATGACCAACACCCATGGCTGAATATGAGTACTTGAGCCTCATGTATGACATGATTGTGGATCAGGCTCAAGTAGTCAGTCAAAATGGTCTATAGTATACAGATAAGGCTGGGTACCTTATCCTGGTAACACTATTGGATGCGGCTCACTTTGTATTGTACAAAACGATGTGATCTAAATCGTTTGACATGGAGATGTGTGAGTGAGGGCGTCCTGTGCAAAGAGTTTGCATAAGACCGAACCGCGAAATATGTCGCTCTCTCTTTATAACACTGTTTACTGATGAGACCGAGATTTTCATATTATGGCTTAGGAATCTCGATATTAATCCTGAGCTCGCTATGAACTCCTGGTTATTTGAAAGTATCCTTTGACTTGCACGGGTGAGAGTGGCCCATAAATGCTGACTCAATAAGCCTACCATCTTGGGGATAAAGTAGAATAGGTAGTTGGGGACATAGTATAGCAAGATTGAAGTTCACTCCTAACCCGCTCTTCAGGGTTAGTAGATAGGTTGTTCCCTTAATAGCTGACTCTAGGGCTTGAAAAATGAGCGCTCACTCTCTCATCAGATGAGAGGGTTAATTGATCTGTTGGTTGAACCACAGATCTATTGTTCATTAGAGGTGTCAGTGGTACTTAAGAAACAAGACGTAATGCAGTGGTTAAACGGGTTAAATGACCCAGCTGTGATTACGAACAACCTGTGAAGGGTCGACTTGTCCATGACGGTTATATCAAGAGGACATAATATATCTACAGTGAGAAGAGTGCAGCCCTCAGACTATAGTGGAGTCTCCGGGGGTTAACGAATGTTGATTAGTTCGGTTAAAAGAGTTTTGACCGGATAATCTCGTATCGTTGGAGCTCATGATCTGTAGGTCATTTAGGTTCTCCTAGCTAGCTCGGATAACGCCGTGCAACAATATAAGAGAAAAGGAAAAAGAATTTGAATTGTTCAAATTCGGTTTATGGAAGGATGATGGACATATTTAAATATTATTTAAATATGAGAATGGTCTAAAACATGAATACGATTCATGTGCAAAAAGTCAGTTTTCGGAAAATCGGGTTTAGCCATATTATTTAATTAATATTGGATATTGAATTAAATAATATTAATTAATTAAAAAGTTTAATTAATTAATATATATATTTTTTTATTAATTAAAATGTTTAATTAATAAAATATTTATTATTATTTAAAATTAATTATGAATTAATTTTTAAATAATAATAATAAAATATATAAATTTATATATTTGTGTCTTACATGCATTATGTATGTAAGACACATGTATTACTTATATATATATATATATGGCAAGCGTGGGTGGTTTGAGGGGTATATGTTTTGAAGAACTTCTTTCATTTTGGTTTTGAAATAGAAACTAACGAAGTCAGAAATTCTTCAAACAATGGTTTTTTGAGCTCTGATAATATCTTCATTTCATTCCTCAGACCATCCCTTTTCTCCTTCCTCTGTTTTTTTCTTTTCTCTTTTTAACGGAGTCCCACAACTCCGTTGCACGGCGCCAAGGATAGCGGGACTACCTGGGGTGGTCCTCGGGGAGTTCGTGAGAAGAAGTTCGAAGTGTTCGTGACGAAGAACGGCCGGCGGAACACGAAGAAAATTCGAACTTCAAGGGTATGTTTTCTATTTTTTTTTTATTTCCGTTGTTTGAACATGTTTTCTATTTGTTAAATTGATGAAATTAGAGTTTCAACGATCCAAAATCGCTTCCGCTGCGTTTTACACTCCATCAGCAAGATGGTATCGTGTTGAACTTGGTCGACAAAGAGGGTTGTATTAGTGCCTTCAACCACACTCAAGGGCTGGTGGTAAGCGAGATAAGGCATCTGCTACTGTATTTTTCAATCCACGTTTATATTCAATAGTAAAGTCATAGCCCAACAGTTTCCCTATCCATCAATGATATTCGTCAGCGATAACTCGTTGTTCTAACAGAAATTTTAAGCTTTTTTTATCAGTTGAGACTAAAAAATTTCGACCCAAAAGGTATGGTCGCCATTTTTGTATTGCGAAGAAAATCGCCATCAGTTCACGTTCGTATACGACCTTGAAACGGTGAGTCGGAGGTAGCGCTCGGCTAAAGTAAGCCAAGGGTCGTTGTTCCTGCATAAGGATTGCTCTTACCCCTACTCCGGAAGCATCTGTCTCAACAACAAATAACTTCGAAAAATGAGGCAGCCCCAATACCGGTACTGTCATCATGGCATTCTTAAGTCGCTGAAATACATCCTCGGTTTCTACTGTCCACATAAATTTGCATTTTTTTTAGTAATTGTGTTAGGAAGGTTATCGTTCCATAACTAGCAACGAATTTTCGGTAATATTCGGTTAACCCTAGAAAGCCTCGTAGTTCTTTAATATTGTGAGGAATTGACCAGTTTTCCATGGCTTATAACTTAGATGGATCAGTCGCCACGCCCTCAGCCGACACAATATGACCCAAGTACTCAATGCACGGGAGCCCAAACTGGCACTTCTTAAAATTAGCCACGAACTGATGGACAACCAATACCTCTATTATCATGGTGAGATGCAATATATGTTCACGTAGAGATGTGCTGTAGATTAAGATATCGTCAAAGAATACCAAAACAGATATCCGAAAATAGGGTCGTAGTATATCATTCATGATAAGACTGGAATGTCGAAGGGGCATTGCGCAATCCAAATGGCATTACTAAAAACTCGTAATGTCCCAGAGTGGAGGTTGATTAATCCTGTATCTGTGAAAACAACAACGCACGAGGCAAGAACGTTTTAAAACAATTTATCAAACAACCACTTGGTGCAACGAGTAACACACCTAGATAGCCCAGAGTGGGGGTTGATTGGTCATGCACCTGTGCAAACAACCACGCACGGGACAAAAATTTAAATGCATTATTACCGCCCAAATTTTAGGCCAAACCGAGCATAACTCAATTGACATAAGGTTGTGTCATTGACTAAGAGGTCATGGGTTCGATCCCCACATTAATTAAAATACCGTTGCAAAAAAAAAACTTGTAATGTCCTTCGTGCGTTCGGAAGGCCGTCTTATGCACATCAAAAGGGTTCACCCGAATTTGGTGATAACCTGATTTGAGGTCGATCTTTGAAAACATAGAAGCACCAAACAGTTCATCAAGTAATTCATGGACAATAGGGATTGAATACTTAGCTGGAATCGTAGCTTGATTCGGTGCACGATAATCAACACAGAAGTGCCAACTTCCATCCTTCTTCTTGACTAGCAACATCGGGCTGGAAAAAACACTCTTACTTGGATGTATTATGCCCGCAAGAAGCATTTCTTGAACAAGTTTCTCAATTAGGGTTAAGTGTCAGCGTTCGGGTGTTAGTACCGAATCCACGTGACCCGCCCGTCTGACCTGACCCGATTGCGGTTGTCCCACCCTTTAGGCTTGGGGTGACGCTAACCCCTGACTTAACCCTCTACTGAAGTAATCGGTCTTCCTCAATTAGTTGGGCCATTAATATTTTAGCCTTCAAGCCCACATGCCATAATTTTCTCATTTCACTTTGTATCTCCTCTTTAAGCCCACATTCAAACTTTCCCTCTAAAACATCCTCACTTAATCATAACCCTATTGGATAATGCTAAAATCGCCGCCGATAATCCTTCATCGTCGTCTCCTGTTGAAGTTTCACAAATCGTGCATAAAGAAAAGCGTTCCCATGCTTTGTCGGCCAGAATCGCTCCAAGAAAAGCGTTCGAAATTCTCCCCGCGTCGTCATCGACGGTCTCTCGTCTTCATATTGATGCCAATATAGAGCTTCTCCCTTCAAACACATGATCACCACTTCCAACTTGTCTCTCTCCAGTAGTCGATTCACAACGAAGTACCTCTCAACCCGATGCAGCCATCCATCCGGGTCCTCTTCTTCTTCTCCTTTGAAAATTGGCACCTCCAACTTCTCCAGTCTCATATCGAACAACGGAATCTCACGATTAATAGGTGCGCCAATTCCTTCACTACCTTGCTATATTTTTCTTTTCATACTGTTCTTTTGCTCTCCCTGATTCTTCCCCCCATCAGCTTCTTACCATTGTCAAAATAGGTTCTCTCCGATGAGAGAGACGACATTGCCTCATTTTCCTCATTTGAAGCTCCTCCAGACCGTAACCACAACGTCTTCATTTCTTCTCGCAATATCGAAAACTGTAACTTCATCCTCACATCTGAGGCTGCTTGTCTTTCTTTTGCTTCATCAGTTGCCTCCTTGAATCGAGAATCCACTTTCGATTCCAAATCCATCTGCCTCTGCTCCTAGTTCCCAAATTTCTCCTCTAACTCGATCAGTCTGCTCTCCATTCTGCTACCCACCATTACCCACAACTTTGCTTTGATACCAAAATGATAAACCTCAGCCAACTATTTTATATATGAACATATCAAAGGAAGTTTAGAGAGTTTCCATTCTCTCCCAATTTCTCCAAAAAGAACCCTATTACAATACTCAGCAAAAAGATACTCACTTCTTCTAACAAACTTGCTTTAAATACTTATTCTCACTTACTCTGTGGGCCCTAATGCTAACTAACAATATTCTCTGGCCCTACATTCATTTCATGTACCACTGCCTTTCTTTCCTCTCTTTCTTACATACACTTTTGTTATTGGGGCCTATCAAATTACTTCTTACATCATAAATACCACTAATCTTTAATTAGCAATTCGTATAAGATCCACAACCATAAACTATGTCCTTTCAGACCACAAAGAGGGTGATACCCCAAGTTATAAAATTAACACTTCAGAAAACAACTCATTACTTTTTTCTCTAAATGTGAATGAGTAAATTTCATCTTGTAAAATTACGTACTCAGCTCTCTATTCAGCTATGTCCCGAAAATAACAGGTTTATTGAATCCACTATAAAAGTAATTTTCACCCATGTAAATTAAAGGACATGCCCTCGTAGGCAAATGTTTATAACCCAATCGCATGCATATGATTATTCATGTGAAATATTGATCTTTTCTTTAAATGGATTTACAAAGAAAGATTAAGGGCATGTTTGGGAGTGATTTTGGCATGACCAAAATCAATTTTTCCATTGCCAAAATCACTTCCCTTAAAAATAAATATGTTTGACAAAAGACAAAATTGATTTTAGCTAAATTTAAAATCATTTAAAATTGATTATTAAAGCATTAGTTGATAGATGGTTTTGGTTGAGGTGTTGGACCGGGAATCACCACTCAAATTTGTCCTCATTATATTCAAATGTGAAAATACAAATTTACCCTTCTATTTAAGAAAAAAATGTAAAATATAGATGACGGGCACGACCCGTCATTGAAACAAATATTTATCCCAACCCCCTCGCTTTCTATCTGTTTTTTTTTTCTTCCTTTTTTTTATAAATTTTCGTGTGATAAAGGGGCGTTGGATTACCAGAATGTACAGTTTCCTTTACCGCTTTTTAATATTTTTTGTTTATATAAATATATACCGTTTAAAATGTTATTATTTTTTTATTGATTTAAAAGTATATAGAAAATTATTAGGGAAATTGTAGTAAATGACAATTTAAGACTTATTGTTTGCAAATATAGCATGTTTTTAAAAAATTTGCGGATATAGTAATTTCTATCGCTGATATCTTATGACTGATAGAAGTCTATCGCTGATCACCTCAGCTTTTTATAGATTTTTGTCAGTGATAATAGTCTATCAGAGATAATAGTCTATCACTGATAGAAGTCTATCAGTGATATAATAAAGTCTATCAGTGATAGAAACAGGTTTTTTTGCCATATTTGCAAAACATTTTAAAGTTTGCTAATTTTGCAATTAGTTTGGGCCTGATTGCTATTTGTGCAACCACCCCAAATTATTATTTAATAAAGATTTAGAACTTTATTTTATATAAATTTAAATAAATGGTATCCCTCATTTCTAAATCTATTATAAAATAAAAAAAAAGTATAAATACTATTTCAAGTTTCTTTTCATTTTTATATATTGGTATAAAAATAGTTTAAAATAAGGGCAATGAGACAAATGATCCTTTTTAATTCTCAAAATGGATATATGTCATTTTTAAAAAACATGTGATATATGTCCCTTTTTAGTTTAATCTCTTTCTTCCCTAACTTTCACATTCCTTATTTACCCTCTCTAATATCTCAATCTCTTTCCTCATTTCTAAAATAAGATTTAGTAATTCAAAAAAACTAACTCTCTCCCAATCTTTTCTCCCTCTCATCTCTCTCCTTTCCACGTAATCTTCCAACAGAACAAAATATCACTCTCTCTGGAGTGTCATTGTTTAGCGATCTCTCTGGAGTGTCATTGTTTAGCGAAGATGATCAAAAATTAAAAATAACAAAAATCCTATATTTATTTCGTGTAAAAAATGAGCTTAAAAAATCAGAACTTGAGACAAACTTTCCCTACTTCAATCCATTATTGATACAAAATTGTAAATAAAATGTAACTGAGACAAACTTTACCTACCTATAAGTGCAAAAACAATACACGGTACATTTGAAGACAAAAAAAAAATACACATTGTTGGAGAAAAATATGCTAGTATGCGTATTAACATTCTAATTTTGCAAATTTAAATTACACGATACTTGCAAATTGCTATTATAGTGTATTTTCAATTTGTAAAATAGGAATTAAGTAGTACTTGCAATTGTGCAAATTGTAATTACAAGATTGAAATTACACATACTAACATATTTTCAATTTACAATTACAGTGTATTTTCAATTTGCAAAATTGAAATTATAATGGTCTGCAATAAAAAAAGTTTTCGAAAAAAATATAAACTCAAAAAAAAAAAAAAAAAAAACGAGAAAACTTAAAGTAGCATAAGAATCTAAAAACATTGACAGAGAGAAAAAAAAAATCAGTAATTGATGAATTGTTTTTTGAAAAAAAGAGAACAAAATACAGTGTATTGAATTGCAAATACATTGTATTCAAAATTCATTGAATTGTAAATACACTATATTCAAAATTCACAGAATTAAAAATACATTGTATTTGAACTCTAGTGTATTCTATTCGAACTTCAGTGAATTGCAAATATAGTGAATATACACTGTAAACTTTAGTGAATTGCAAAAATACTGTATTCGAACTATGTTGAATTCTAAACACATTGTAATCAAACTATGTTGAATTTTAAATACATTGTAATCAAACTATGTTGAATTCTAAATACATTGTAATCAAATTTCGTTGAATTCTAACTTCGTTGAATTCTAAATACACTGTATTCAAACTATGTTGAATTCTAAATACACTGTATTCAAACTATGTTGAATTCTAAATACATTGTAATCAAACTATGTTGAATTCTAAATACATTGTAATCAAACTTCGTTGAATTCTAACTTCGTTGTATTCTAAATACACTGTATTCAAACTTC
The DNA here is from genome assembly GCA_028017165.1 of Herpetospermum pedunculosum. Classification (NCBI taxonomy): domain Eukaryota; kingdom Viridiplantae; phylum Streptophyta; class Magnoliopsida; order Cucurbitales; family Cucurbitaceae; genus Herpetospermum; species Herpetospermum pedunculosum. The sequence goes on from CM051527.1 coordinate 50,587,328, forward strand.
GTTGAATTCTAAATACACTGTATTCAAACTTCGCTGCATTGTAAATACACTGTATTCAAAATTTACTGAATTAAAAATACACTGTCTTCGAACTTCAGTGAATTGCAAATACAATGTCTTCGAACTTCAGTGAATTGCAAATACACTGTCTTCGAACTTCAGTGAATTGCAAATACAATGTCTTCGAACTTCAGTAAATTGCAAATACAATGTCTTCGAAGTTCAGTGAATTGCAAATACAATGTCTTCGAACTTCAGTGAATTGCAAATACAATGTCTTCGAACTTCAGTGAATTGCAAATACACTGTATTCGAAATTCACCGAATTATGGATTGCAAATATTTGCAAAAACATTTATTTAAAACCTGGAAAAAAAATAGTATACTTACATCTTAAAGTAGAGGTCACTCTTGCAAGCCAACCCTATGCACTTCCAGCCAACTAAATTAAACCTGAGATCAATCAAATACCCTATGGATCACTCGCTATTGCACACCAAATGTCGTCAAAATTCGACGTGTTCAGTTTTGGGTATTGATGTTGGAGCTCCTAACTGGAAAATTGTCAAATCAAGGTCTTGGGCGAAAAATGAATCGATCTTCAGTTTTGGCGTATTGATGTTGGAGCTTATAACCGGAAAATCTTCAAATCAAACGTCCTTAGGCGAAGAATGGATCGATCTTCTGCAGTGGGTCCATTTGATGGCCAGGAGGAACGACGAAGGTTTTTGAGGAGTTAATGAGGAAGAGAGAATGAACGACGAAAGTTTTTGACATGGAGTTTTTTTTTTTTTTTTTTTTTTGAATCAGAAAAACCTTCAATATCACAAATTAACACCCATTGGGCTACAAAAACTAATATCAGAACTAACATAGCTTAAAAACCATCTAGGAAAATTATCATCCCAAACAATAGGGGAGTCTATTCCTAAAGCCCAACCCGCCAAATTATGGGCAACCTTATTTATTGATCTGGGAATAAATTTAATTCCAGTGGAATTGAGAGTCTTCATTAATGACCGAATTTCATCAAGAATCGCCCCTTGAGGAGAGAGCATTCGGCCGTAGTTTGTTATCGCATTTGACAAAACCATGGAGTCAGTCTCAACCTCCAATTTTCTCATCCCACATCTCTCCGCAATTTGAAGTCCCTGGAGAAGAGCCGAAGCTTCTGCCGAAAGAGGGTCCAGCCGAACCAGTAAAGGGGTTGAAGAAGCCACCACGAGATGGCCAGAGGAATCCCGAATTGCGGCGCCCAACCCCGTTTTCATTTCCACTGGATGGCACGCGGCATCCACGCTTAATCTGAAGGAATCCACCGCCGGAGGACACCAATTCAGACTTGAAATCGCGCCGGTCACAAGAGCTCCCTCTGGGGTGGCCGAAATCACTGGGTTGAACTCCGAACAGTACTTTAAAATCCAAGCAATCTTCGTTTCGACATCAGGTATGGATTTCTCCAATCTCATTTGGTTGTGATCGTTGCACAGAGCCCAACAACCAAAACAAAAAATCCCCAATTCTTTTCCATTTAGCCATTCGGACAGAAGAATCAGGCTGTCCTTAATCTGGTGATTACCAAGCTTAAACTTGGGGTGATTGGGGAAAAGAGATGTCCAAATACTCTTAGCCCTTTTGCATTCGAACAAAGTATGTTCAATCGACTCCCTCTGTTTTCGACATTGCACACACCAAGGGTGGATCAGAATCTTCTTGACCCACAAGTTGTTATTTGTAGGCAGTATGTTGTGGTAGACTTTCCACATGAAAATTTTAACTTTATTTGGGATCTTTGTTCCCCACATTAGTTTCCACCATTTTAGTTCTTTTCCATTGACTGTGCTGGGACTTTCTGTGTGCAGATTGCCATATAGCTTATAAGCACTTTTTGTTGTAAAAATACCATCATTTGTATAATGCCACATCCACATATCATCTCTTTTTGTTCTGCAAATCGGAATAGATTTAACCAACTCGACATCCTCATCCCCTAGCATTTCCTGCATTTTGGTGATGTTCCACTACCCCTCCTCAGTTATTAAATCGCAGACCATCAGATCACAAGTTTGGGGGAAGGATGAGTGAGGATTCTGAAAGATGTTTCTCTCGGAACCCATCGGGAATAAAAAATGGAAGTTGATTCCCCATTGCCAATGTTCTTTCGCAGCCCCCTAACTAGGAGATCACGACCCCATAGAAGGCTCCTCCAGATAAATGAGGGACTAGTCCCTAGAGTTGCCTCTGTGATATTTGTTGACGGGTAATATCTTCCATGAAAAACTCTAGCTGCCAACGAAGATGGGCTTTGGAGTAACCTCCAAACTTGTTTGGCAATTAGAGACTGGTTGAAACCTTCTAAACTCCGAAAACCCATGCCTCCCTTCTCCTTAGGAATACATAACAACTCCCACCTTTTCCAATGGATCTTTGGCTTGTTTTGGGTAGATCCCCACCAAAATTTGGCCATATACTTAGATAGGTCCTTGCATAAAGATTTTGGGATCCTAGCACATGACATAACATATGTGGGAATAGCCTGGGCCACGACTTTTATTAGGATCTCTTTTCCCCCGACGGAGAAAAACTTCCCTTTCCAACTAGCCATAACTTTTTGAACTCGTTCTTTAAGGAAATTCAGATCCCTGTTCTTATTCCTGGAGAAATGGGATGGCATTCCGAGATACTTCCCCAGATTTTCCACTACATTCATTTGCATAAGACTCCCAATCTGGCTCTTTAATGACAAAGAGACATTAGAACTAAACAGAATGGCGGATTTAGAAAAATTAACATACTGACCAAAAGCTTCTTCATAGATCTTCAATAACTGCCTGATTACCTGAAACTCTCTAATAGATGCCTTGCAAAATAGGAGGCTGTCATCCGCAAAAAACAAATGAGAAATGGTTGGACATTTCTTGGCAATTTGGCACCCGCTTATCTCTTTATTTGTTTGAGCCCTTGTGATAAGGCTAGAGAGACTGTCAGCACATAACAGAAATAAATATGGTGAGAGAGGGTCTCCCTGTCTGAGCCCCCGGTGAGGTTGGATAAGCCCTTTCGGGCTACCATTTATCAATACTGAAAATTTTACTGTAGTAATACAATCCATAACTAAGTTGACCCAAGGCTCCATAAAGCCTAACCGCCTCATAATTCCTCGAAGGAAATCTCATTCTACTCTATCATATGCCTTGCTCATATCTAGCTTCACCGCCGCCAATCCCAGTTTACCCTGTCTTTTGGTCTTAATGTGATGGACACATTCGTAACTTACTAGGAGGTTATCTGAAATAAGACGACCAGGGACAAAGGCACTTTGGGTCTCAGAAACCACCATTGGTAGTACCTTCTTTAGCCTGTTAGCAATTACCTTAGCAATTATCTTGTAAACTACGTTGCATAAACTGATTGGTCTGAAATCAGTCACCTCTTGCGGCCTTTTGTTTTTTGGGATTAGAACAATATTGGTATGATTAATTTCACCCACTGACTTCTTGTTGTTTAGGACATCTAAACATAGTGCTAAGGTTGGGCCTTTGATCACTTTCCAAAACCTCTGGTAGAATAAGGCTGGGAAGCCATCAGGTCTGGGGGCTTTAGTTGGAGCCATCTGAAATAAAGCCCCCCTAATCTCCGCTTCAGTATAATCGGCCATCAACAAGTTATTCATATCTCGAGTTACCTTTTTCTGGACCGGTTCTAAAGCAGCCTCAACATTGCACACATTTGGGCAAGTTGAGCTAAAAATCTTGGTAAAATAGTTTAGAAAAGTGGATTCCAACTCCTCCTCCTTCGAAGCCCAATTCCCCCAAGGGTCCCTAATTTTGTGAATATAGTTTTTCTCCCGCCGAATGGTAGCTTTTTTGTGGAACCATCCCGTATTTCTGTCGCCATAATTCAACCAGTTTTCGCGAGATCGTTGTCGCCAGTACAACTCCTCAATTTGGAGGGCCTTGTTGAGATTATCTTCAATGTAATTGATTGCATGAAAATTTGGGCCTCTTTTATCATTGTAAGCCTCTTGTAACAAGGTTCTCTGTTTTTTTATGTCTTTTTCAAACTCATGTTTTTTGGATCTTCCCCATTGACGTAACCTGTTTCTGCAACATGAAAGAAAAGTCAAAAAAGAACCCTCATGATGGGGTACAGTGCCTGAGGCATCACTGTCCCTTTGCCAACATTGTTTTACAATGTCCTCACACTCCTCCTCCTTCGTCCACATCTCCTCAAACCTGAACTGGGGTGGACTACGCCCCCCTCCTCTCCCATTGTAAAAACCCTCAGGTGCGTCGAGACTAATGCAAATCGGGCGATGGTCAGAACAATACCAATCTAAGTGTGAGACATTAATTTGTTTGAAGAGATTACTAAAAGTAGCATTTCCTAAGAACCTCTCAAGGCGCTTGGATATAGGTTCGCCATTCTGCCACCTGTTGGTCCATGTGAAAGGCTGTCCATTGTAACCAAAATCTCGCAGTTGGAGATCATCAATAGTTTCCCGAAACATAGCCATCGTGCTTGAGGACCTCAATGACCCTCCTTTTTTTTCGTTAGTCCTTAGGCATTCATTTAAATCTCCACCTATGAGCCAAGGGGAATCATCATCATTAGCCAATCTTCGTAACAAATCACAAGTGACTTTTTTCTTTCCATTTTCTGGGCAGCCATAAATTCCCGAAAACCGCCACCGATAACCAGCAAATACCATGCTGCAATCTATGTGGTTAGGTGAATAGGACCGAATTTCCACATCCACACCTTCTTTCCATAGTAATCCAATACCGCCCTTTTGACCCCAACTATCAATTGTTAATCCATTCTTGAAATTAAGATCAAGTTTCACTTTTTCCATTCGAACTTTATCACATTTTGTCTCCGATAAGAAAATCACCAAGGGGTTGTGAAGACGTACCACGTCTTCGAGATCTTTGAACGTCCTCGGGTTCCCCATTCCCCGGACGTTCCAGCATAAGATTTTCATTGGAACCGGCGGGGCTGTTCCACAGCCTCCACCGTTGGAATATTGGACTCTGGTTCGACATCATGCTTCTGTTTTTTTTTGCAAAATTGCATCCAGACCTTCACCCCCCCTCTTTCCCATTTTTACTCTCTGTGATCACAATTACTTCATCTGATTCAAAATTTGTTGGCAAACGGGTCACATTTGGTATGGGCCTTCTAAATCCTCTCATCTTCCCGTGGCTTGCTTCATTGTTTTTTGGGGCAACCAGAGGAATAGCTAGATTGAAATAATGGTAACTGAAAAATAGCTAATGTTTTTAAATGAATGAAATATAACTAACAACTATAATTAGTAAACTACTTAAACTATGTTGAGACTTAAATACCCCTATGAAATTTAAATGGTTGATAAATTAAATGAATTAGAAAAAAAGATTGATTTTAGGAGAGATAAATTAATTGAGAGGAAAAAACGCAACAATTAGAAAACTGTTAAAATTATTTGAAATAATTTGAATTTTTTTTTGCGTTAGCGTTTCTGTTGAGGTATATAGGCGTAATTAAACCTATAATTACATGATACTAGCTTTAAAAATGGTGTATTGAGAAGGATACAGAGATTCAAAAATGAAAAACTAAACTTTCTAATTTAAAATCAACCACCTAAAATGATTTAAAAATATGTTACATCCTCCAACAAGAATGTCTAATCAGTATTAAGATCCCAACAACGTCAAATAATATAAATTAAAAAATAATCCATAATTGCATTCACCCAATGAAAATATATTTACCTACAACTCTGTTTTGATTTCCTCTAACCTTCATTCTCATCGGCGTTTCCATCCACATCATGTTTTTCTTGATCCCAAATCAACTTTGCATTCTAGAAATTTGGGTTTGGGGACAAATTTGTGTTATTCGCTTAATTGATTTTTTTTAAAAATGTTTTGTATTTAAATCTTGAACTCTATCCCGATATTTTAGAAATTTTGTTGTATGACAAGCCTATGGAAAAATGATAGGACTTAGAGGTCCCACGTTTCACAATTTTAAATACAAATTTTGGATTTCAGAATTTATTCCACTTTTTAAGATTTTTTTGCAACGTATTTTTTATTTATAAAATAGATGGACTAATTTGATTCCATGTTTTTAGGGATTTTTATAATATCTTTTATTTAAATCACAATTTATCTATAATCTTAATACAAATTTTGGATCCTCCACTTTTTAGGGATTTTTGCAACTTCTCTGATTTATAAAAAAAAATTACTAATTTGATTCCAGATTTTTTTTTAATGTATTTGATTTAAATCACAATTTATCTCTTGAATTATTGTATTAATTGTAGGTAGATACTCTTATGTACATAGAGATGCATATATCATATATATGTAAGACACATATGTTACTAGTATATAGTACTATTGACTATTATAGATTGTGGTTGTAGTTTTCCACCCGTATGTATCGTTATATACACATAGATATTGTCGGATTTGATGTGTTTAATTACATGCATATGACACATTTTGTTGTTTCTCTTGATAGTTAGTAATTTATATGTATATAATACTATATACTCTAGTAATAATCATAACATATTTTTGGTATTGAGAATTTTAAGACCCGCGCCGTTCTTGTATGTGTTCATATCTACAACTTCATCATCCAAGACCAAACAACAGTCGTGGTACATCCGATTTGAATAAGCAGCATCCACACAAGATTAATGTCTGTAGATAGGCTTCTGATAAATAATTTCTCTACAAATTTTGGATTCTAAAACTTTATTCCACTTTTTGGAGTTTTTTTGCAACTTCTTTGATTTATAAAATGATGGGACTAATTTGATTCCACTTTTTTAGGGACTTTTGTAATGTCTTTGATATAAATCACAATGATTGTATACATAACTTTGTGATTAATTGCATGTATATACTCTTACGTACATAAAAATGCATATGCATATGATTGTATATATAGTTTGCTATATATTTAGTTTGTGTATCATATGTATGTAAGACACATATGTTATTAGTGTGTAGTATTATTGACTATTATAGATTGTTGTTGTAGTTTTTCACACGTATGCATCGTTATATACATATAGGTATTGATTGATTTGATATGTTTAATTACATGCATATAAGACACATTGTTGTTTTTTGTTGATAGTTGTTAGTAATTTACATGTATATAATATTATATACTGCAAATAATCATAACGTATTTTTGGTATTGAGAATCTTAAGACTCGTGTTGTCCTTGTATGTGTTCGTATCTACAACTTCATCATCCACAGCCAAGCAACAGTCGTACATCCGATTTGAATAACCTTCTAGCATCCACACAAGATTCATGTCTTTAGATAGCCTTGTGATCAATGATTTCTCTTCCTCGTTCCTAAAGAGGGTAAAAATGAACAATTGTGAAATTCATTTTGGGCATCTACTGCGAGAAGTTTGACGATAAAATTGTTGAGTTGAACAAGGTTAAATTACATATGTTACGTGCATCGTGCAAGACCTTAAGTTGTTGTAGATGAACAACCATTTCATCGTTGAGTTGACCAAGAGTTGAATCACATGTTACGTGCATCGCGCAAGACCTACTTTAAGTTGTTGTAGATGAACAACAATTTGTTTTCTGAAATCTAGTGGTATGAATAAATGAATTCCTCGTCTTTGATTTTTGTAACCCTCGTCAATTCGGGTGGATGACGACGTCGGGGCACTACCCATTAGACTATTACCCTCATGTTTATCGTGTATGTTAATATGTAGTAATAAGTCATTTATTCGAATGTATTGTGTGGCTGTAATTTGAAGTATACACCTTTAGGACTCGCTACCCCGAAGTAACGAGTGCAATGAAGAATGAGACAAATTACACCCGCAACTCAGCAAGGGGTGAAACGAGAAAAGACATCCGAGGGGAATAGGCAGAAAACAAAGGAGAAAGAGAAATATCTAGAGTTTAGAAAACATGGTGAATCAAATGATGTAAGTATCTTTATTTACAGTCATTCATATTGACATTTCTCCCCCTATATTTATATTTACACAAATTTACTTGTTGTTCTATAGAAACTGCGAAAAGAGAATTTGTGTGAGACTCTCGCAAGGTCGTCAGACAATAAACGAAAAGGGAAGACAGACAAAAGGGACAAGAGTGCGGTTCTGACTCCTGAAAATTTGGATGACATACCTTGTATCTACTATCATATACCTCCCTCATCGTATACATGTCGTAGTAAACCATAGTATATACCACGAGTGTAGTGCATTGCTTTGTTGTGTACTTTCATTGACGACGTTAAGCATATATAGGGATTAGTTAGGTATGATTGAGTGATATATCTTGTATCTGCTGTTATATACACCACCCTCATGTATGTTCGCCTGTGTTCATACTAGTTTATACAACGCAAATATATTATTAGAATGTTTGTCAACATGTATGTACGATGTTATATTAATCTAAACATGTATGTTCATCCCGTGATATCCCCGTTTTTCGGTAATTGTTGTTAGTAGCTTTAAACTAACTTTATACATACTTCGAATCATATTGAAAAGTAAATTAATGGTCCCCGTGTATACATGCCTGTATAACGCTGAATCCACACCATTTTGTAATGTGTGTTATATAAATCTAAGTATGTATGTTGATACCATACTTTGTCTTTTATTGGTAATTCGTCGGTAACATACTTAAGGAACACCATGGGGCAATGTTACCATGACCAATCAATCTAGTTTCAAGGTACATATTCCTAATTACACATCATTTCTCAACACAAAAAATATTGTGGTGTGGTCTATACGCATATTAACTGTCAATCTACCCCCAATTGTAAGTATGCAACTGTTTACACCTCCTTTGATACCTTGTCGCAAGATGGAGCCACCATAAGTGCGTAGTTACTGCCGATTTGAGTAACTTTTTGAAAATGTTGGATCCTCCACTTTTTAATACAAATTTTGGATCCTCCACTTTTTGAAATAACAAATCAGTTGAAATAACAAATTTTGGATCCTCCACTTTAAAGCCATAAATTTAGGATGGAAGTTCGAAATAATAGGAGAAAATATCTTGATGCTTGGGGGTTGAAGGTGAATTGTTACGTTTTTTTATTCCTAAATTAAATAAATTTGGTTAGTTGAAATAACAAATCAGTTGAGTGGCAGTTTTGTAAATAGGGTGATCTACAAATGACATATTAGGTATATCACGTCTTCTCTTTATTTCCCTATAATCTAGTTAGCTATTGGATACAAATAATAAAATAAGTTAGTTATATTTCATTACGGTTATTTTAGAGTAGCTATTTATTACAATTACCCTTGTTTTTTATCTCCAACCCACATTTCCACCAATTTGACAGGTTTCCAAAGGCCCATTTGGAGGCCCAGAATCCATGTTTTTAATTGCCAGATTTTCACTCCCCCTTTAGTAGGGGCTGTTAACGCTCGTGGGTCCCTTTTGGACTGGTGATTAATATCAATATCATCTCCCTTGAATTTCCAAATATAGGAAAAGAAACTTCCCCCTCATTTTTCTCCCTTATTAAGTCTTTCCCTTTTGAAACAGATTTCCCAAGATTTCCCTCATACATAACCGCCCCTTTCAATTTTTCTCTCTCCTTTTTATTACCCATCTCCCCCTCCTTAATTTCTGCCCCATGATTTCCAGAAATCTCTCTCTCATCAATGCTCCCCTGACCGCCACCTCCGCCCAAGATTTCCACCTCCATTGCCCTTTTTTCCGGTACCCCTTTTTTCCGGTACCCCCCCTTCTCCGGTCACCTTGGCAATCGGCCCCGTCATCTCTTCTCTTGTTTCTTTACTCACTGTAGTTCCTATCCTTGGTTCCTCCATAGTTTCCCTCCTCCAACTTCCCTCACTTCTTCCCCTCCCTCTCCCCTTACCCCAAAATTGATCCTGTCCCCTCCGCTCAAAACTTTCTTTAGGTCTGAACTCAGTGGCACGAAGCCAAGGTCCATAAGGATTTTTAACACCAAACTCCACCCCTTTCGGAATTCTATCACATTCGTTCAAAAGATGTCCCACCCGCCCACATCTAAAACAAAATTCAGGGAGCTTTTCGTACTTTAAAATGATCCATAGTTCCTCCTCTTGTTCCTCCGTTTTTAGTTTTAGAGTTCGTCGTAGAGGTTTTGTGATATCAACCCGAATTCTCACCCTCCCGAAGCGCCCCCAGCAATCCCCATTTATCATTAGTTCCACCTCTTCAACTTCTCCTACTTTTTTACCCAATTCAATTAGCACCTCCCGATTTCTACACCCAATTGGAAGGTTAAAAAATTGAATCCAGAAAGACACGAACCTGAATTCCATCTTTTCCGGTTGGTCCCAACTCTTGGGATGTTCCAATAGCATGATCGCCCCGTTAAAAAACCATGGCTCGTTGTTCAGGACTTTCTTCAGATCGAGTTTTGTTTTGAAAGTGATCAGAAATACGTTCTCCCCAACGCATTCCACCGTCGTGCTCCTTTGACATGGAGTTAATGAAGGAGAAAGATGAAAACTTTCATTTAAACCATATTCTTATTTTTTATTATTATTTTAAATTAGAATGAAATTAGGGAAGAAGGAAAATATATTTTAAAATAGATATCATTCGTATTACCGTAAATTATTGACGAGATTTAAACCTTATTCTTAATTTTTATTTTTATTTATTATTATTATTATTTTCAAATTAGAATTAAATTATAGAAGAAAGAGAAAATAGATTTAAAAATAGATATCATTAGTAGATTTTAAAATAGATATCATCAGTAGATTTTAAAATAGATATCATGAGATTTGGGATGAGAGGAGAGAAAAGAATTTTGTTGGAGAAAATCTGGAGGGTAGATGAGAAGTTTGAAAAAGATTTTGTTGGAGAAAATCCGAAAGGAGAGATAAAAAGGTTTTTTTTTAAAGATATAATTTTAAAATGAGATAAAAAGTTGGAGAGAAAAAAAAAAAATGAAGGATGAAGGAGAGAAAATGAAAAAAGAAAAGGGACACAAAACTCAATCATGTTTGATATGAGATCTAAAAAAGGGTCGTTTATTAGGATTTTTCTTTAAAATATCGATAATTTTTTTGGTTGTTTTATTTCGGGCTTTGTACTTCCAAATATCTAAATTTAGTCTACTTAGTTTCTATAAATCTTAAATTTAATCTCATTGTTGGTTTCTTATTAACATTAAAAAAAAAATAGTCTATATTAATTTTGAGTATAAAGACCTAAATGGTATTTTTACCTCAAAGTTATCAATCGTATATAAACTAATATCAAAATATACTAAACCCCCTCGCATAAACTTATGAATCTGCCACTGCATATGGTGCGTCGGTTTAGACTATGTTGCCTAACGCATGGCGTCAGGTTCATCTTTTTCGACGCATTTTTGCATTTGAAAATCCCTGAATTGTTGTAGAATTACCCAGATGCATGGTGAGGAAGATTTTCTTTCTGAATTTGTGTGATGAATTTTGAAGGATGAAATTCAAATATTGTTATCTAGAATTAGGATGAGGCTTCAGAGGATATAATCAATGTAAGCAAGAAGCTAGAATCCTAACCCGAGCAACATATAAATTTTTAGAAAATGTTTGCCTTGAAGTATTTTTATATGAGAAAATAAATTGGTTTGTCAATAGTTAAATAATGTCTTTAATTAATGCCTTTTTGGTAATTTAGCAATTATAAAATCAATTTTGAAACCAAACATGAATAATTCAAAATCTCACTTCAACCAAACATGAAGATTTTACAAAATTAATTATACTCAAATCACTACTTCAACAATCACTAATTCAACAATCACTCTCAAACATGCCTTAAATATTTTGCGGTCTAGTTTTATGTAAATTCATTATTGTATAAGATACTCTCGCTCACATGCCTCCACCTGAACAAATAGAATCAAACCATTTGTAACTTTTACACGATGAATGGTATCAACCAATGTTACCAAAAGGTACCCAACCATATATATCTATATATTTTAGCCTATTTAATTTATTTATTGAATATGATCATCGTGTATAACAATAACATATTATTCAAGAGTACATTAATTATATTATCTAGGATTTTCATAAAATTAATAATGAATATGGCAAGTAAAAAATAATCAATTATTTTATAAATAATAAAACATAAACTAGGAGGGCGTATATGGGCGTAATCCAAACACATGGTCCATATTTTTTTTTTTATTTTTTTTTTTATTTATTTATGATGATTCGAACTTGGTCGTCAACACATACATATATCAGCTGAGTCATGCTCACTTTTTCTCTCATTCTTAAATGTGTTTGTCCGGTATGAATCATTAACTTCATCTTCACTTTTTTCTCTCTCATTTTTTAAATGAATTTGTCTTGAAATAATCTTCAACTTCACCTTCTTCATTCTTTTCCCTTCTCATTCTTGAAATGAGTTTGTCTTGAAAATAATCTTCAGAACCATAAAAATCTTGTCGGAACCAAATTTGTGCAATGGTAGGTACGCTTAGAAAACCAGAGAATGAAGAAGAAGAAAATTGTGAAAGAAAACACGAATCCTCAAATAGCCTTTAATTGTAAACGAGAGTCCGCTAAAACACTAGGATCAAACAAAGAATATTCTTTGAACAAGATTAAGATGGAAGGGTATTGTGGCAAACTTACAAAATTTAACAAGGTGAGTAAACAACCCAATGAAAATCAAATTGCCGTTTGAATCATGTCATAATTAAACAATATCAAAAGAAAATCAATTGCAATTGAAGTCTTTTTTATTACGATTGCAAGTTAAATTACATTACGACGAAGTAAACGAGACCTAACAGAAACCATACGCTTTTGAAACCAAATTATTAAGAGTTTTGGACATTATTAACTCTAACTCCCCAATAAAAATTAATAATAAAAGGAGAAAAAAAATACTCCAATGCTAGATCTATAGTGGTATTCCCCAAACGTAAGACTAAGAGTACATAATCTTTTGCAATTACTTCTATTAATAATGATGAAAATTACAACAAACACATTTGTTGGTGCTAAAAAAAGATGTACCTCCTCTCTATTTTCTCTCATCTTTAAGCTCAAAGTTTAGGGACAAAATTCTAACCGCTTCTATCTCGCTCTCTTCTTTCATCGTTTTTACTTACCGATGACTCTATGAGATGAAACCATATATATCCAGGGTATAACTCAAAGCATAAAGTTTGACGACAATGGTTTATTAAGAGGACAAAAAGATAGCGTTGAGACACTATTCTTTAACATTAAGATGCTACAAATTCTAAGGTCTAACTACCTTTCTTTTCATCAAGACAACGCTGAGACGCTACAAACTTGAAGTGTTATTCATACACGGTAAGACTAAGACACTCTAAAAGGCGTTCAAATGCTCTCTTCTCAGATTACAAATTTAGAGTTGTGATATTCTTCTTTAAGATTAAGTTTTGTAGTTATTTCAACGCCATATTTTTATATTTTCTCCATGATTTGGTCATACTCAACACACACTAAACCATCCCAATTCTCAAAAATTTTATCTACTCGTCCAAATATAATATGCTCATTAATTTGCCTACTTGTGTCTCACATCGAGCTAATTTTAGCCAAAAATTATATAATTCGCATGCTACATAGCATCACGTGAGTAGTGTTACTAAAAAAAAAAAAAAAAAAAAAAGTAATGCAATTAAAACTTTTTAAATTTCATACTTATCTTTACTATATTTATGAAATCCACTGATTTGCTTGTATTTATGTAATCTATTTTTTTTAAAGAAAGATCTTAGATTTTTATATGTATAATTAATATTTTAATTTTTATTCAGATTTCATTATCTTCCATTAAATATAAAGATTATACCTTAAATTTATTGTTTTTGGTAATTATTTCAATTAATGCAAAATATAAACGTCATAAGTCTATGTTTACAGATATTAGGCAAAAAAAAAAAAAAAAAAAAAAAAAAAATCTTTGTTTACTGAACTACACATCATATACTATTTTTGTAAACATATAAAACTCACATCATATTTAAAACATTTTTTTTTACTAAATGACATAATAAAATAATATTTTTAAACATGTCTTTACTTTTATATGTTTACAAAATTAATTTGTGATCTTTTACCAGTGACAGGTGAAATATTATTGTTAGTTTATACTCTTATATTTTATTATTTTTACAAATTTGAACAAGTGCGTGATGTAATATATCATAATTTTGTTTTTAATTATGTATAAAAACATAACTCCACATAATTAACATATATACTCATTTCTTTAAATTAAAGTTTCATCATACTTCACATTTTTATTTCACTTCGTACTAACGAAAATATTTATATGTCAAACAAAACTTGGTTCAATTGACATAAAGTTGTGATCTTGATTAAGAAATCAGAGTTCAATTCCCACTCCACATCAAATAAATATTTTTATAATATATATATATATATATATATATATTATATTATAGATTAATCTATTATATCCTTTATTGAAAATTTCTATATATATATATATATATATATATATATATATATATATATATATATATTTTTTTTTTTTTTTTTTTTTTTTTTTTTTTTTTTTTTTTTTTTTTTTTTTTTTTTTTTTTTGAAGCCATAGTGAAAATTTCTATTGATATACCATAATAATTATTATAATAATAAAAAAGAAAGAAGCCATGTGTCCCTATTTCTTATAATATAATAGTAAAGAAAATAAGATACTTGTTCATGTGGTCCCAAAATTTATAAACAATCTTTACAATTTTTTTAAAAAAAATATATTTTCTATTTTAACAATCTTTATGATTAAACTTTACTTCTAAACAGAAATAATTATTCATGGTAGCCTGTAGGTTGTGGTCCTTCATCTTCTTCTCTCTTCTTGTTTTATGTATTTTTATATATTCATTATTCAATAAAATTTTAGCCTTGAGTTTTTTTTTTCTTATTTTTTGTTTAGATAAATTAATATTTTAATATCTATAGTTTATCTTTGATTTCACTTTGGCTTTAAAAGTTGCAATATAGTCCACATAGTATGGTTAATATCTTTTAAAAGTTGCAATTTTATGTTTTATGCATTGAAGGATGAGTGTCCTCAAAGTTAATCTTCACAAATACCTTTATGCTAAATAATACCTAGCAACCTTCAAAGAAAATGTGACATAGGGAACATGAATATAACATAATGTATGAACTATAAGTAAGAAGTCTGAAGTTCGAATCTCCTTCTCCATATATTGTTAAAAAAAAAAAAATATATTGTAACATGCACAAAGCTTTACATTTATGGCTTATATTCGAGAATACTTTTAAAAAGTATTTAAAACATGACAACCAAAACATTAACTCAATTAGATAAAATAATCATTAACATACCTAAATCGGGGTTCTCGCTTTCTCTCTAGTAGCGGTGGACTTTGGCAGCCATCGTGCTGTTTCAGGGGCAGTTTTTCTGCAAGGGGAGGTTTATTCTCTGAGATTTATCCGATCTTCAGGAGTGTCTGATTGGTGTTTCCCTTCCAATTACGATGGAAGCAGATTTGTTATCAAAACAGATTGGAAATTTGAAAGTCACAGAGGAAGAAAGAGCGTGTGTGTATGAGCTGAAAGAAGAGGATGTGGAGGAAGCTGAAACACAACTTCAGAACAGCTTAGTGTGTAAACTCTATACAAATAGAAAGATACATCCAGACGTCTTTAAAAACATGATGCCCAAAGTATGGAAACAAGAACAAACAAAAATTGAAAACGTAGGCACAAACCTTTTTATGTGCACCTTTCGGACGTTGAAAATCAAAGAGAGGATTCAAGAGAATGGGCCATGGTTTTTCAACAAGGCGTTATTGCTACTTGAGGAAGCTCGAGGTGATGTCTGCGGCGAAGATATGGAATTCAGGTATGTATCTTTCTGGATTCATTTTCATAAATTACCATGGGCATGTTTTTCCAGGCAATGCGCAACCGAGCTAGGAAATCTACTTGGTTCATTTGAGAAAACAAATATACTTGAACAAGAGCGTCGGTGTGGGCGCACCTTACGAGTTAAGGTGCGAATTGAGGTTGGGAAACCTTTGAAAAGGGGGGTCTACCTAAAACCAAGCCCCATGGCGACTGAGAGATGGATCCCTGTAACGTATGAGAAATTACCAGACTTCTGCTTTGTGTGTGGGCATATTGGGCATATACAAAAAGAATGCGATGATGCAGTAGATGAGGAGGATCTACCATATGGCCCCTTTTTGCGTGAGAATAGCAAGCTGGTAGGTAGAGATGAACATCAAAGTTCCATGAAAGAATTTTTAAGCTCTGTAAAGGATCATGTCAATCTGCCTAATCGAGGAAATGAGAAATCAAACTCTACAGAAAAAATATCTTCTCATGATTTGAACAAGACCGGTGAGGCATTTTTTCAGGCATTCGTTCCTCGGTCGACGGAAGAAGTTCTAGATCGCAGTGACTCCTCCGGTAAGGGTACGGTACAGCCGGCGAAGGGTATTTTGGGTACGGTTAGGAAAACAGTTTCAAAAAATAATCAATGCACTCATTTCGCCGAGATTTCAGATGCAGAGGAAGAGAACAACGGTCTAAATTTTAATTCTAAGGATCTTTTCATGGATAAGGATTTAATGCCTAAGGGTCAAAAAGTTGAAATTAGGGAGGAGGATAAATGCCCTGGAATTTCTGGAATTATTAAGAAAGAAGATACTGGACAAGAAAGGAATATAATAATTCAGGAGAGAGATAAAATATTGCTGAATAAATGTGTGGTAAGCAAGGGATCACCATGTACAGTCATCAATAAATTTAATGGGCCGAATCAAGTCTTCTGCCAAATTTCCAAAGACAATCTAATAATAGAGGAAGGTGGCACCAGGGTGGATGTGAATTGGAAAGGAAAAGGAAAGCCATTTTCTGATGCAATTGACTCACAAAAGGAAAATAATAATCAGAAGGAGGAGGCCCTCACGCATCAGGCCACGGTGGATAATAGGCATCTTATCCAAAAGAAAAGGACAAGATATCAATCAACTGACCATGGATGTCCAGCGTCTGAACATATGGACTCTTCAAGCTCTGCTTTTTCTGGAAGAAAGCGGGGCCCGGAAGATGAGGCGGGTAACGGGGATATTGGGAAGAAGCCTAGACGGGAGATACAAACTACATCTAATGCACAATCGGTGGAGGCTGAGAGTCAGCCCCGCCGGGAACAATGAAAATCCTAAGCTGGAATGTCCAGGAATTGGGGAATCCTAGGACATTAAGAACTTTGCGACACTGGGTTCGCAATCATCACCCCCAACTGGTTTTCCTAATGGAAACCAAATTAGTGAAAAAAGGTGGAGACAAAATTCGGAGAGAGATGCAATTTGATAACGCTTTGACTGTGCCTTGCACAGGCCAAAGTGGGGGGCTCCTGTTATTATGGAATAACGAGACAGATGTGAATATTCGATCTTTCTCAAAAGGCCATATTGACGTAGCTATTAAAGATTTTAGAAGACTTTGGAGGTTCACTGGAGTGTATGGGAATCCTGCAACGGAGCTACATCACGAAACTTGGACGCTATTGAAACGGTTGGGAGAAGATACTAGTTTACCTTGGATACTTGGTGGAGATTTTAATGAAATTTTGTACGCTTCTGAGAAGCAAGGTGGAAGAATCAGGAGGGCAGCTCAAATGAATGACTTTCGAGAGGTGGTGGATCAATGTGGTCTTATAGACCCTGGCTTTATAGGCCCTGAGTTCACTTGGTGCAACAATCATTTTGATGGGGATTTGATTTGGGAACGTCTTGACAGATTTTTACTAACTGAAGATATGAGCAATCTCTGTGATAAGATAAATATCCACCATTTAGCCCGCATTGCCTCAGACCATAGACCTTTAATTGCGGTATTGGAGTTCAACTCTACATATAGTGTTTGTTTCAATAGGCAAAGACCTCAAAGGTTTGAACAAGCCTGGACAAGATTTGATGAGTGCAAGAATATTGTTGGGCAGATTTGGAGAGAAAGCAATATTGGTGAGTCTGCAGTGCATCAAGGTAAAACTGAGGAGGTTTTGAGTAGATTGAGTAGATGGAGTCGAGCGAAGTATGGAGGATCTATTAGGGGGGCAATCACTAGGAAAGAAAAGACAATCAGTATCCTGATGGCAAGGAAGGATTTAGTAGGTCAAGAGGAGCTTCGCAAAGCAGAACGAGATTTAGAAACTTTGTTAGAAGACGATGAAATATACTGGCGACAGAGGGCTCGTGAGGACTGGCTAAACTGGGGTGATAGAAACACAAAATGGTTCCATATGCGAGCTAATAATCGAAGAAAGGTTAACAAAATTACCTGTTTAATGGATGAGAGTGGGAGAAACAGATTTTCGGAGACAGATCTGGAAGAAGTGGCCACAAATTACTTTCAGCAGCTGTTCAATCATGAGTCCTCTAATATGGAGGCTATAAGGAAAATACTGGACACGGTGCAAAATAAGGTTACAGAGGAACAAAATGGGGAGTTAACTAAGAGTTTCACGAGGGAAGAGATTTTTGGTGTGGTGAAGAGCATGCATCCTACTAAAGCTCCAGGTCCAGACGGAATGCAAGCCATCTTCTATCAAAAATTCTGGGAGATAGTGGGGGAGGATACAGTGAACATTTGCCTAGAAATTTTAAATGATGGGGCTGAAATGACTTCTATAAACAAGACTTTTATTACCCTGATTCCCAAGGTGAAAGACCCTTGTTTCATGAAGGACTTCCGACCTATAAGCCTCTGCAATGTGATCTATAAGATTATTGCAAAGACGCTAGCGAATAGGCTAAAAAATATTTTGGACAAAATAGTCTCTCCAAACCAATCGGCTTTTGTACCAGGTCGACTTATCACAGACAATGTTAACCTCGGTTTCGAGTGTATTCACGCAGTTAAGAGTAGGAAGTCGGGGAAGGATGGGATGGTGGCAATGAAATTAGATATGAGTAAGGCCTACGACAGAGTGGACTGGACTTATATCAGGCTGCTTATGAACAAAATGGGCTTCTGTGATAGATGGGTTGACTTGATTATGAATTGTGTTGAGTCGGTTAGCTTTCAAGTGCTCATCAACGGCCTTCCAAGCACTAGTTTCCGGCCCAAGCGAGGTTTGAGACAAGGGGATCCCCTCTCCCCCTATCTTTTCCTATTATGTGCTGAAGGCTTATCAACCTTGCTACACCAAGCTGAGGTGGCTAAAAGGTATGTAGGCCTGAAAATTAACAATTATTGTCCCACGCTAACCCATCTTTTCTATGCAGACGATAGTATTTTATTTTTCAGGGCTACGAACCAGGATTGCAATGCAGTTCATTTGATCCTGAGGACATATGAGAATGCCTCTGGCCAAGCTATAAACTTCGAGAAGTCTTTGTTCATGGTTAGTCCAAACACTAGGACGAAGAGGGTGGATTTCATCAAGAACACGTTGGGCGTGAAGCATTCAAACCAGCTGGGCCAATATTTGGGGCTACCCTCCCAAAATGCGAGGAACAAGCAAGAGATTTTTAATAACATCAAGGACAAAGTCTGGCGAGCACTACAAGGATGGAAAGGGAAGTTGTTATCGGTTGCTGGGAAGGAAGTTCTAATTAAAGTGGTGGCTCAAGCCATCCCAAATTATGCTATGAGGTGCTTTAAATTCCCTATTACACTGTGTAATGAACTAAACTCTATGTGTGCTAGGTTCTGGTGGGGCTCTACAAAAGAAAGCAGGAAAATCCATTGGCAAAGCTGGAAGCACCTCAGCTCGCACAAATTGAAAGAGGGAATGGGCTTCAGAGATATAAACATTGTTAACCAAGCTCTGCTTGCTAAACAAAGCTGGCGATTGATAAAGTTCCCAAACAGCCTCCTGGCAAAAGTCCTTAGAGGAAGATATTATAAAACAGGACATTTTCTGAAGGCCACACTTGGAAATAATCCGTCTTACACTTGGAAGAGCATATTATGGGGTAGAGATCTCTTTATGAAAGGTTATCGATGGAAAGTAGGTAATGGAATTATGGTGGATGTAGCCACGGATCCCTGGATCCCAAGGGAGAGCTCACGCACCCCTTTGTACTGTCCTACCCCTTTGAAAAATTACACAGTTTCTAACCTTTTATCTTGCCATGGAGATTGGAATGAAAGTCTCATCCGCGAAAACTTCTGTGCGGATGATGCTTCAGCAATCCTTAACATTCCTATTGGTTATGCTCGAGGAAACAATGAGATTCTGTGGAGTTATGATAAACGTGGTTTATTCACTGTGAAGAGTGCCTATAGGCTTGGGGTTCAGCTGCGAGACAATGGGGAGCCATCTACCTCAGATAGTCTTTCCCAACAAAATATATGGAAGCGGGTTTGGAATGTCAATGTGCCAACAAAGATCAAAATATGTGGTTGGCGAATACATAATAATGGTCTCCCTACTCTAGACAACTTGTGCAAAAAAGGGATGGATCCTAACCCTATATGCTACTTGTGCAGGAAAAAGGCAGAAACAGCCATTCACCTCTTTTGGGAATGCAAATTCACAAAGAGGATTTGGCCAAAATTTCTCCCAGGCACTTATGAGTCTTTTATTCTTAACAGGTACGCGTGGAATGTTGCTGATTACTACGAATGGTGGTGGAATGGAGGTGTGCACAATCAGATATAAGAGGAAGAAGGAAGCCTAGCTAAAAGTTTAATAATATGCTGGCAAATATGGAAATACCGGAATCAAGTGATGCATAACCAAATCAAACAGCCCAACTCAGATAACTTGCAGCAGAATATCTCAAGATATATGTCAGAATTTATAGAAAGGGCAGTTACACATGCTCCAGAAGGTCTAGGCCACACTAACCACAACGTGGCTGCTCCAAATCGCTGGATTCGTCCCCCCATTGGCTTGTGGAAGCTGTCTTGTGATGCTTCGTGGAGTCAGCAAAGTCAAAGAGGGGGAATAGGATGGGTCTTTCGTACTGATGCTGGAGTGTTGATCAGCGCAGGGCAAAGTAGCATCTCGTGGAACTGGGGCATTGAATGGCTTGAAGCGTTAGCCATTATTGCAGGTCTAACCGCCATTCGCTGCGCTGGTTCGCGAGGAATAATGGTCGAATCTGATGCCCTAAACGTCGTTCAACTGATCAACAATGAGCTAGAAGACCATACCGAGCTAAATAATATAGTAGGGGAAATTCGGAGGTTGGCAGAGGTAAGAAATATTGAGGCCTTTGCTCATGTAAGGCGACATCACAATGGGGTGGCGCACAAGCTGGCGTTGAGGGCGAAACTGAACAATCAAACAATTGAATGGCATGATTCTTTTCCCTCTTGGCTCACATCTTTAAATGAGAAAGACATTTCTGTCTTTTCACACCGTGGTGGGGGTCCTGTCCCACAGGTGCTCTTAGATAGGAGCTCAGTCTCCCTTTAACTGTTTGGTTATGTTGTCCGATGTTCAAAAAAGTATTTAATTAAAGCAAGGATTGAACCCATGACCTCATAGTCACGGGCACAACCTTATGCCAATTGAGCTATGCTCGGTTTGACACTAACATTTTTTTTTAGTTCTAACAATATTGAGACTATGATTCCAACCTCATATCTATTAATCATGGTACAAAGCTTTAACAAATTAATATATATGTCAATTTTCATTTGAAGAACAAAAAAGAAGTGGTTTATTGAATAATTATATAATTAAAAAAAAAAACAATCATGACTTGCTTCTTTTGATTCACTCTAGATTTCATTTCTCATTTTAGACTTATTATAAAATATACGAATTTCGTACTAAACTTTTATAATAACTATATATATATATATATATATATATATATATATATATCACATACTATAATGTTTTTTTTATGAGTTCAATAATTATGAGGTCGATCATATTAATTGATGTTGTATACATTCTAAATTCGAATTCATGTATTATCACGTTGAATTTGAGACACGGTGACAAAATATTTATAATATTAATGTACGCGAACATTTTTGTAACAAGTTTTTATACTATTGAAGACATAAAAAAAGAGTTTTAATTTATTCTTAAATATATATATTTAGAAATTTTCTGTTTTTAATGGATATGGGATTAGTTTTAGATTCCAACCTAAATTATTTTTTTTATTAATAATATTTAATTATTGTGGGGTGGGAGATGAAATATATGAACTCTTGTCATTGATTCATATTTAAGTTAGTTTTTTTTTACCGCGTGATCATTAGGCGATACATCATGCGCTATGCTCTTGTATAATTGATTTATGATTGAAATCATGCACACAACCTTATGTCAATTGAGATATGTCGTAATATTTTTGTATTATTATTATTTATTATTATTATTATTATTATTATTTTTAACCTAAATGAAAGTTTTTAATGCAGCACTTATTTATTTGATTTGTGTATCTCTTAAATGATGAGATATGATTTTGCGCCCATCAAATAAGCTCAATCTAAACCTAATAATTATTTGGGTCATATACTCCTTTTCAGATACAGAAACAGCTAACCCTTTTACTTATTTGTTTATTTATATTTATTTTTTTCGGTGCCTCGATGTGAATCCAACTTCCAAGATGCATGTATGTATATGAGATTTTTCTTATTGCAATTTTCGAAACTTTTAATAAAAATAATGTTTTGTGTTGAAACTTATTAAAGGCACCGTATATTTTGGCGTCTACCTGTATCAACACCGTAAATATCAGAGTATATAGTTGTATATACTTCGTATATCTCGACGTCTACCTGTATCAACATCGTGAATCTCAGAGTATATGGTTGTATATACTCCATATATCTCGGCGTCTATCTTTATCAACATCGTGAATCTCAGAGTATATGGTTATATATACGCCATATATCTCGGCGTCTACCTTTATCAACACTGTGATATCTCGGCGTCTACCTTTATCAACACCGTGAATCTCAGAGTATATGGTCGTATATAATCTGTAGTCAGAGATTTACTTTGCTATATTTAGCTTATTCTGTTTCCATGACTCTGGTTGTATATACTCTTCAAGTCAGAGATTTACTTCAGAGATTTACTTGCTATATTTAGTTTATTTTGTTTCCTTGTTATAAATATGCATGGCTTTGTCCATTATCAATGACAAAAAAATATCAAATTATCATTCTGCAAAACCTTATATGGTATCAGAGCAGGTTTTTTTTAAGAAGAGAGAAAAAAAGCCTAGTAAACCCTAGGGCGGCGACGGTTGCTGCCGCTGCCTCCCAATTTTGATCATCTACCGACGACAATCAACTTTTCCATCTTTGGTGATGGAAACCTTTGAAATCCGACTACTTCGATTTTCTCCCTCAAAATTTTAATACTTCGTTTTTCTACCACGAAGTCCGACCTCGTCTCCTAGTTTGAGTGACGACGAAACCGACCACGTTGCCTCGATTTGGGTGACGAAGAAACCGACCACGTCACCTCTTTTTTGGCCGACGAATAAACCGACCACATCCCCTAGATTTGGGTGACGAAGAAACCGACCACGTCCCCTTGATTTGGGTGACAAAGAAACCGACCACGTCCCTCGATTTGGGTGACGAAGAAACCAACCACGTCCGCTCGATTTGGGTGACGAAGAAGCCGACCACGTCCCCTCAATTTGGGTGACGAAGAAACCGACCACGTCTCCTCGATATGGGTGACGATGAAATCCGACCACGTTACCGTGATTTAGGTGACGAGAAAATCCGACCAAGTCACCTCGTTTTGGGGTGACGATGAAATTCGACTATCGCCAACTCATTATGGCTGACGATCAAACAACCATAAACCTCTTGACGAAGGCAAGTCTGAACGGGGAGGAAAGAACGATGGGGAATGAGCGGTCTGCATCTTGAATCTCGGCTATGACTGACGATATACCGCAAGAATCTCGAGTATGACACATGATATACCGTAGGAGTAAAAATGCAGGTAGCAAGCGCCCTCGAGTATGACCAACGATATACCGCAACAACCTATTGCACAACCACCCGTTCAGGATTCAAATCGAAATGACATCCTTGGTCTCTCAGATTCTTCCGCGGAATAGATCATTGACAGCGGATGCTCGAATAACAGTTTTCACGACTTTTCCGCAAGTTTGACATTCAAAATCTTCATGATCCAACTTGAGGGCAGTATGAGAGACACCGTATATCTCGGCGTCTACCTTGGTCAAATCCGAAAATCTCGACGTATATCATTGTATATATTTCCCGGTAAAAAATTTACTTACTATATATAGTTGATTTTTTTTTCCAAGACTTTTTCGCAAGTTGGGCATTCAGAATCTTCATGCTCCAACTTGAGGGGGAATATTAAAGGCGCCGTATATCTCGACGTCTACCTTTATCAACACCGTGAATCTCAGAGTATATGGTTGTATATACTTCATATATCTCGGCGTCTACCTTTATCAACACCGTGAATCTTAGAGTATATGGTCGTATATACTCTGTAGTCAGAGATTTACTTTTGCTATATTTAGCTTATTCTGTTTCCGTGATTCTCGGAGTATATGAGTATATGGTTGTATATACTCTCCAGTCAGAGATTTACTCACACAAATTTTTTAAGTAACGGTGTTTTCAAAAGACGAAGTGCATACAAGAGAATGCATACCATCTCTTGAAGAGACGATATACCACCAATTGTAACACATTAAGAGACGATGCACTGACACGCGTATCTTACATACATCATCTCTCAATAACTGATCTACAACCGATTTTAAATTTTAGAGTTGGGTGTCATTTTTGTCCGAATTTATTAAGAATTTATTCTCTTTGGCAGGAGATCGTTTGAGAGACTTGCATATATATATATATATATATATATATATATATTTTTATTAAACCTCTCCTCCCCTCTCGAGTTTCTTCACCATTTCATTCGAGAACAAAGTTTTCGTTTTCTCCAACAAGTCGTCGCGACCCTATGGGGTTCGCCGACTTACCCCTGTTGTCGGCTTTATGGTCTTTCGGTTGTTGAGCCTTGACAAATATTTGTGTCTATAACAGAGTCCAATTAACAAACATCAATCAATGAACTAAAAAATCAACTTAAACATAACTAATTGGATAAGACATCAGGTCACATATTTGAATCCCCACAATATATATGTTGACTAAAACCAAAGGAAAAAAGAATGCAACTTGAGTATAAGTTAACTAGTTAAGATATATATCCCTTCCACCATGAGGTAAGAGGTTGGATTCTCCATCTCATGTTGAAAAAAAAAAAAAAAAAAAAAAAAAAAAATCTAACATTGATTTTGTCAAGCCCTGAGAATGTTCAAATTCAATAACAAAGTTTAAAAGAGGTGCAACTCAATTAATGGAGTTTGTTTTAGGTTACAAATATGTGGTGGAGGTTTTAGGTTACAAATATGTGGTGGAGGATTAAACCTTCAATCTTGTAAGCTTTTAAGGAAGATAATAGATACTTAGCAATATTTACCATGTAATATTTGAATTAACAGGTTAGATTTATTTAAAGAAATTATTAGGAGTGAACACATTGTGGCCAACCTTATGTTGGATATCTCCAAAAAAAAAAAAAAAAAAAAAAACCCTTTCTCCGAGTGAAATTAATAGACAAATAACTTACAAAAACATATATTATAGCCTCAATAATAAAATATACTTTTAAAAAGTGAAAGATATCACTGATAGAAATTGAATAATTTTTGTCCCAACGAGTTGCTTTTTTCTTTTCTTTTATCTTTGACGCTACAAAACAT
Organism: Herpetospermum pedunculosum; assembly: GCA_028017165.1. Lineage (NCBI taxonomy): Eukaryota > Viridiplantae > Streptophyta > Magnoliopsida > Cucurbitales > Cucurbitaceae > Herpetospermum > Herpetospermum pedunculosum. The sequence continues at coordinate 50,613,099 of CM051527.1, forward strand.
TTGACTCTTGCGATTTCGGTAGTGAGATTGTTTGAATGCACGTTCTTATACAGTAATTCGTGAGCCTTTTACTTGAGAGAAAAGAGAGAGAAATCACTATTGAACGTTTGTAAACTCTTGTAACCTTCTCCCTGACGATTTAGTGGAACTTGCATTCAGGGGCGGACCTCTGAAGGGACTAGGAGGGCCACGGCCTCCCCAAAATTTTTGATTTTCTCATACTCGTAGGCAAAATTAATGCCTTAAATATATACTGTTGTTATTAAATACATTTTGACCCCCCCAAATTAACAAAATTTTATTTTGCTGCCGTGGTCATGTGCATGGTTTATATTTTGTTGTGCCTGAGTTCGAAACTCAACCATAACAATAATTTATCTGCTTTACATTTTCTTCCATATATGTATATTTTTTTTAAAAAAAATTGTTCTCTTTTAATATTTTGTTTATATATATTTAAAAATATATAAATTTCATTCTTAAATATAATTAACACCTATTTTTTGTTTTAAGAGTTATATTATTTTAGTCAGTCACTGTAATTTCAAATATCTAAATTTAGTATTTTTCATACTTTAAAAAAATTTATTAACTCTTAGTATTAATTTATTTATTAACATTTTCAAAAGTAATTTAGACTATATTAACCTCCCTTTTATAAATTTTGTAAACAAATTCATGTTATATTGTGTTTTTTTTTAATAATTTTTTTTTAAAAAAATGTCTAATAAATCTTTGAACTTTTAATTTTGTGTTTAATAGACCACGAACTTCAAAAAGAGTTCAATATGTTTTTTAACTTTCAATTTTATATTCAATTGGTCCTCAAATTTTCAAGTTTAAGTCTAATATATCCTTGTATTTATTTGACATTTTTTAAAATCTAGGAATTCATTAGAAACAAAATTGAAAGTATAGGGATGCATTAAAAACTTTTTAGAGTTTAGAGACTCAATTCAATTTTTTTTTTTTTTTTTTTGAGCAAAATTATATAATGGTATTAAGTTTATTTAAACTTAGTCTGTAAGTCTTTGATACACTCACATATGTTTATCACTGATAACTTTTTTTTAATGTCAACATAGTGAATTCGAACCTCTGGATTTTTGGCGATCTTTTTTTAATATTTATATACTTTAATTTTTTGGCCCCCCAAACATCAGTGTCTGGATCCGTCCCTGCCTGCATTGATAGCAGAGAACTGAATGTAGTCAACGTTGGGTGAACCAGTATAAATTCGGTGTCATTCTCTCTTCCCTTATTAGGTTTAATTATAAGTTTCTGAACTTTAAAAAAAATTCGTCACATCCCTATTGTTTAGGTAATTTTTGATTAAATTAATTTGATACTAAAAACAAAGATGTGGTTGTTGTTTTCCTTGCATCTCAAACATTTGGGTTTATTGAGTTCCTATTGAGTTGTTTCCTTGGAGAATGGTGTTTCAAAGGGAAGCCCACATTTTGAGGGGGAAAAAAACTCATAAAACAAACACAAATCACTCTCATAGACAATTTATGAAACATGTCACATGCATGCATTGTATTCTTTTTCTTGGTATTAATATTGGCTCAAAGTGAGCACCAAGCATTTGATGCATCACTCACAGTCACAAGGAAAAAAATAGATTCTCTATCACCTTTATTTATTTATTTATTTTTGGAAAAAAAAGGGTATTCAATCTTCAAGCATCTTGACCACCAAAAATTATATGGAATTTCTTTTAAAAAATAAAGAAAAAAATATAAATTTTATATGCTTTAAACCCATATCCAAAGTGAACATAAATGAATATGATCAAGAAGTTTGAATGGGTGTATTCAAAAGGAGAGAGAATGTTGTTAAAATAAAAAAAAAAAAAATAATAATGACAAAATAAAAAAATCCCTTTCAAAGGGTAGGGCCGTAGGGACATCGAACATGGATAGAGATTCTCTGCACGGGATGTGGGTTCTTGTTCGGAATTATTTTTCTTCTTAGAAGGGATTTTTTAATTAAATTACTTTATTCCTTTTCTTTTATGATTGAAATATATGCAATTTTTATGTTTCCAAACATTAAAAAGTTATATTATATATATATATATTATTTATTTTATTTTTTTCCTAAAAAAAAAGTTATATTATAATACTTATTGAATTATAAATTAGCATATAGTGTGAAGAAAATATTAATTATAAATTAATAGAATTTGATGATCGAGGAATATGAGGTGAGATTGGATGAAGAATATATTTTTCAAAAGCAAATTAATAGAGAAGAAAAATTAATAGAGAAGAAAAATCGACTGTTTTTTTAATAATATTGTACTTATTAAAACCGTTTATAAAAATATGGTAGGTTTGAAACAATTTTTAAATATAATGTTATTTTGAAGGGATGTTGTCTTTTCAAAAGACGATTCCTACACGCTCCACGTGGATGAAAATCGTCTTCTGATAAAAGACGGTCTTCCTCGACATCTACGTTCTTTTTATTAAAAAATTGAAATCTTTTTATCCAGATATTCAAAATTTTCGAAAAATGTATGGTTCGAAAGCTAACCGAGAGAGCTTCAATTTGATACCTGGTTTCACTATTTTTGAAGTTGTGTATCAAAAGATAAAGATCATCGAAGTTGGACTATAGTTCTGCAAATTTCAGAACTGAAGATTGAGTGCATTCAAAAATTGATATTTTTTTACCCAAATATTCAAAAACTTCGACGATTGGAAAGCTAACACAAAAAACTTTAATTTGATACCTTGTTTCATTATTTTTGTAGTTGTATATCAAAAGATACAGATTGTGGAAGTTTAGCTACCGTTTTGAAGTTTTCAACCATATCTTCAGTTCTGGGTTTAGTGAACTTCACCCGAACAAGAGCATAGCTCGACGACTTATGATCTTTATCTTTTGATACACAACTCCAAAACGTAGATTGAAAAGACGACGACCTCTTATTTGAATTTAGTTTTTTTTTTAGTATAACAAAGGAGAGATTTCAATTCGATGTTAAAAGAGATAGTAACTACTAATTATTGCATCATCAAAAGTAATATCGTTGAGCTATGTTCACTTTAGCTAGAATTGAGATTCTCCACTTTGTTAGACATACTTTCCAAACTTTCGTAGCTAAATCGTAGCAATTTAGTATTAATTTACCTAGTATTAATTTACCAAATGCTCCAACTGCATTTTGAAGTTTAAAATTGAAATTTACCGAAGACTAATTTACTCTTTATTACAATTGATTTTTTTAAAAGTAAATTCTCCACAATTATTTTAAAAACTATCCCAATTTCAAACGGAACCTAAATTATTGTTTATAAAAAAATAGATACAAACATATATAATGGTCTAGTGTTTACACTATAAAAATGAATTCTATGTTTGACATATTATATTAGTTTGATCAAGTATATATATCATCTTGTTTATTTTTCTTGACCAGATTTTGTTATTGTTTTTTTATTTTATTTTAATATGCATGTGAAACGCATATGAACACTTAAATTTAAGGTATTTTTTAAATTAGGTCTAAAGTACTATGAGATTAGGTATGGGCATAAAAAAAAAACATATATCATGCTTGGGTGTTTACACTATAAAAATGAATTCTATGGTTTTTTTTCTTCTTTTGAGTTCAAGGAGGGGTTCAATTGATATTTATGAAAGTAATTAATGTCAACGTGAGCATAGTTCAACCAACATAATATATGAATTATGAATTTGAAGTCTCAAGTTCGAATCCGTTTCCTAACATAATATATGAACTATGAGTAATTAATGACTTAACTATTTGAAGTATGTTTATGGAAGGTTAGAAAAAAAAATAACTTTATTCAAACACTTCAATTTATTCGGTTAAGTCAGATGAATGTAACAAAAAATACTTAATGTAATATTCCAAGAGTCGTCTTAATTAAAATTAAATCTGACCTAATGACTAAGAAGTCACAAATTTTATTCCCCACATATTGTAAAAAAAACAAAAAAAAAAAAAATTGACTTGATCAACTGATGTAGACATGAACATATGTTGGAATCCACATGTAGTATATTATGGGTTAGGTTTCTAAATATATTTAGATTTTCTTGTTAAACTATTAATATAATGTTATCTAAAACCAAATCAGAAAAGACAATTAATGTGGTGTGGATTTCAGTGCCTTCAAAGCAATTGTGACATGATTTTTGTGTGAATCGTTTATCGTCGGTTGCTCCCCAAGATTAACACAACACCCTCACTTGGACGTCTGATAGCTCACAAAATGAGCTATCTTTAGGACCTATTTTATGCTAGTTTAAAGACTTACACGGTTAATTTCACGTTTATATTTGATTATTTTATAGATATCGAGCATTTGGAGCAAACCGGAGCTTTTAGAAGTTATATGATGAAAAATAAGATAATATGATGCAAATATGAGGTCCCAAGTGAAGAGAAAGGATGAAAATAAGCCAAAACTCCGAGGGGAGAGCGTCTAGACGCTGCAAATAGCGTCTAGACGCTAAAAACAAAAATAAAATAATAATCTGCTGTATGGCGAGCTCGAACTCGGACCACACACTTGCAAACCTATTTTCCCTCCAACGCTCAACCAACTCACCCAGGAATGTAACTTGATGATTTTAGCAGCGATATAGTACTTATTCTGGGCCCAGCCCAAATTCAGCCCAACCGCAGCTGCATTATCCTCCATAGATGTGTGCTACACAGGATTTCAGCCCATCAGATTTGCCATATTTGCTTTATACACGATTTTTGCCTTATTTTACCTTATAAATACATCTTTTTGAAGAGTGTAAGGGGAGCCAATTTGTAGAGTTATTCCCAATTTCGAAAATACATAATTTTAAGAGTTAGAGGAGATTTTTGGGAGCAAAAAGAAGACACTTACATGCTCGGGATCGTGACGATTACAGCGGGAACGTGGAATCGACACTAGTTTTATTTCTTCTTCCCTTTTAATTTGTAGTTTCGTTATGAGTTTAATTTTGAGTTTAGATTTTATAATATTGAATATGTTTGGCTAAACTCATTTATCTTGGGGATTGATGTAGTCTTTTAGTTTTGATGTTTTAATTAATTGAATGCTTAGATTGATTGTTTATTACCCATTCATGCTTTTACTTTCTTAATGCTTATAATCTTTTGGCCAAGGGTTGTATGTCGTCATGGTTTAAATTATGCTTGGAAGAGAATGATTTAAACTAGATCTTAATTGCATGACTAAGAATAGTTCTAACATGGGAATGATTAGGCTATCTTAGAAGTTGTTTTAAAGAAGAGTTTTTAATGCCTTGCATGTCTTTAAAAACTAGATTGAAAAATTAGTTTTATTACATTGCATGAGACCAATTGCGCTCGGAAGAGGCAATTGTTATTTGTGTCCTTCTAGACTTATGGAAATTTGCATGAATAATCTAGGTATTTGATTGAATTGAAGCGTCAATCTAATTGGCGAAATCAACTCCCTAAGATATCTCTCTCCTTGTTGTTCTCCATCTTTTATTTTATGTTTTTATTTTGTTTTAATCCTATCTTTTATCGCTTTCTTTCTCTAAATAAAATTGGGTGACTGTATTCGCGGTACTTAAGTGAACTAGAAAACCAATCCTGAGGACGATACTCGTATTTACATACACTTTATTACTTGACCCGTACACTTGCGGTTTTGCACCTGCATTAAAAGTGCGCAACAACGTCCACTCATCAGAAAGGGGTTGGAAACAAGACAAAACCTTTATTCAAATTTGGAAGAAAAACTATACATTCTCGAGATGTCAAAATACCATAAAAATACTGAGGAAAAAATCTTTCGTTTTTATTAAGAAAATAAAATTGAAATTGAAGAGTTACGAATTCATAAAGTCAAAACAAAAATCACACATCTCAAATCCGATTCCAATATTAATTTTAAACACACGTGTGTGAGGAAGGGGAGAATATTCTTTTATACTAACAACTACTACCCCTAAATAATGAAGTCATTTCCATGACATGTAATACGATGAAACTAATATAACTAAAAATGCTAAAATATAACTATTGAAAGTTTAGAATAAAACATACTACTTAAAAAAAAAATTAGAGAAATGTAATGAGGTTTTAGAGTCCAAGATAATATTTAAAATTTTGTTATATTACAAGTTTTGGTTTAATGGTCTGGATTTATAATTTTCAATTTAATTCTTGTTATTGTTGTTTAAGACTTAGATCTAAGTAAAAGAACAAAAATATATTGAGGACTTCATACAAAAATAGTGTAGAACCTTTAAAATCATAGGATGATAATTTGTCAAAATCATACCAACTAAATAAATAAATAAATATATATATATATATAAAAAGTTATAATTGCTAAAAGGGTAATCTTTAAAATTATAAAAGTTTGAAAGGGCCGACCAAGCTTTGGGCCTATTTCTTAGGCGTTGGGTCGACCAACTAAATCTACTTCTTGGGCGTACAGCTCACACGGGTCGACCATGTTATTTATTTGTTTATTCTTTCACCATTATTTTTATTCAAATAAAATTTTAACATTTAAACAACAAATTTATTGCAGTGTTGAGAATATTTATTAGGATAAATTGCACATACCTCCATTGAATTGTAGTGATTGTTACGATGGCTCTACAAACTTCTTAATTATAAAAATTAAACCCTCCTACCTTTTGCCTTAATGAAAAAAAAATCCGTTGATTTTATTGATAATTTGTAAAAAAACTTGTTTCATGAAAGAGAAAACGTCATCTATAACAAATATATATATATAGGGAATTATCTATGTTAAAAAACTATTTAGTATTTAGTTAATATTTAGTTAAACATTCCTATGTGTTTTGAGAAATTAGGGTTAATGTTAAGTTGTATAAATACATATCATTCTAATGAGAATATCGAAAGAGCTCAAAATATATAAAAACCTAGGGCTGAGAATATCAGGAGGAAAAGAAGAAAAACATTGTGATTTGTCATGGAGGAAAAGAAGAAAAACATTGTGATTTGTCATGGTATAGAGCTAAGATCCTAAGAGCTCAAAATATACAAAAACTTAGGGCGGCAACCGTCGCCGCCTCCCAATGTCGATCCTCTCCGATTTCGTCTACACTCAGATTGTCTACATTCTTGTAAAGAAGAAATGAAAAAAAAATTGGTAAGATCTGAAGCCACAGTTGCTCGTGGTTCAGATTTGAAAACGTTTCACCGCACGTTTTTTGTTTGAAGAAGAAGAATAGTGAGGCCGATCTGATTTTTCAGTTGACATTGCATTAGATCTGGGAGTTCTGCCTTTGCAGCCGTTCGTGCTTGTTGTTCGTTCGTGCTTGTTGTTCAGCGCCGTCGGGCGTTCGTGGCTCAGATTTGAAGAAGTTCAACTGTCTATCCGTCCGATTTCATCCCCCTCCGACCTTCGTAGAGTTTCTAGATCTGAAAATGTTTGTTTGTTGTGGGGACCCAATTTTGGAAAAAAGGAAAAAAATAAAAAAATAAAAACTAATAAAAGAAATTGGTGTTATGAAAAAGAAAAGAAAATAATAGGAAATAAGAAAAAAAAAAAAAAAATAGGCACACTTAGAAGTGTGGTTTGTTGTGGTGGGTTTATGCTTGGACACGTGGTTTAAAATTGTTGAGGTGGTTTAAAATTGTTGAGGTGGGTTGGTTAGGAAAGAAAAAGAAAACGAAAAAGGCACCAAATTTTTAAAAATCAAATGGTAATTATCAAACGAAACTTTACATGATTAATTCGAATGTTTTTCTTTTTTTCTTCTTTCTTTCTGATGTACAATTTGAATATATATATATATATATATATATATATATATATATATATATTCTTTTGAGTTCATAATAATTTTGGTGGAGGTTATACACATATTTTTATAATAAGATGTGGTAAAAAAAAAAAAAAAACCTTTTTAAAAGACCACAACCTTCGAAAAACACTAAATGAACATTCGATAAATCTTTTTTCGAAGGTTAACTCTCTTCAAAAAGTATCAAATAAATTTCGTCGAGAATTTTTTTTCAAAAGTTCATTAACCTTCGAAAATTAGCTTTTTTTTTTCCACCAAATTAAATCATTTTTCATACCTTGTTTAAACTTTTCAGGTTCAGTTTTTTTTTGTTTCTTTTTTTTAAAAAAAATCGGATTCTCTCGACGGTTTGTGTAGACCGTCGAGAGAAGGGGGTCTTTCGACGCCTGAATCGACTCGTCGAGAGCAGGGTTTCTCTCGACGGTGAACAAAAAACAGTTGAGAGTTCTCCCGACGGATTTATTTCCGTCGAGAAAATCTCTCTCGACGATTTTCTGACTTCTCCCGACGATTTTTGTGTGTCGAGAGAAACCAAGATTCTTGTAGTTTATAATCAGAGACCAAATCCGTATTCGAGTAAGAATATCAAAAATTCTGAAGCAGAAGTCGGTGCGATATGATCGCCCTGAACTGAATCTAGGCTTTGGGAATGTTAATACACAATCTCTAAGAGTGAGAGCCCTAAATCAATAATTCCTAGAGATGAAATTTCATACAAAAAAACAGCGATAAAAAGAAGGGAAAATTACCCTAATGGTCCGTCAGGTTTGAGTTTGGTAGCACTTTGGTACCCAAGGTTTCAAACCCAACAATTATACCGTTTGGATTTGGTTCGTTTTTGGTCCCTCCGTCAATTTTTCTGTTAAGTCCTAATAGAATGCTGACGTGACACCTATTTTTAATTAAAAATATTTTTTTAATTATTAAAATTATTTTAAAAAAAATCTTTTTGATTCTTTGATTCTACCTCCCCTTTCTTTTCCCCTATCCCTCCTTCCTCCCCCATCTTCTCCCTCCCATGGCCGTTGTAGGCGACTTTTTTTTTCGATTTTTTTCTTCCCCTTTTACAAGAACTTAGACTATCTTGAATACAAAAAGCAAAACATGAATCTCAAAATACAAAGGCATCCTTCCTAAGCAAATCCGACAGCCAAAGTGCTATATATTTAACTAAAAACGAGCAATGCCATGAGAGAACTAAACATGCTGATGTAAAATTGCATTTCATAAGGAAGCATATACATCTCTAATAAGGTTGGAGCAGAGAAATGAAAAATTTAGAGAGAACTTACTTTTTAGTTCAACAATTGTGGGATTGAGAGATTGAACAACATGGACAAGCGAGGCACCAAAATCATCAGGCGCAACACCGATGGACGACAACCCCTCGACATCCAGCACCAGAGACACCTTCAGAACCACAGAACCATCTTCAGCTTCCATTCGCCTCCGCACAGACCCACCTCAGCCCAAAAAAACCTGGAATTCGAACAACAAACCTCCAAAACCCAGCACCCCAGACCTCAGATCCACAAAATCACGCTTTAAATGAATGAGCACACCCAAATAAAATTTGAATTCATAAGAACAGAGCACCCAAGGGAAAACTGCAGGTCCCAGATCCAACAAATCCTCCAAAAAAAAAATCGATGGACGGCACCCCATGGCCATGAGAGGGAGAAAATGGAGGAGGAAGGAGGGATAGGGGAAGGAGAATCAAAGAATCAAAGAGATTTTTTTTTTAAAATAATTTTAATAATTAAAAAAATATTTTTAATTAAAAATAGGTGTCACGTCAGCATTCTGTTAGGACTTAACAGAAAAAGTGACTGAGAGACAAAAAAACGAACCAAATCCAAACGGTATAATTGTTGGGTTTGAAACCTTGGGTACACAAGTGCTACCAAATCCAAACCTGACGGACCATTAGGGTAATTTTCCCTTATTTTTATCACTGCTTTTTTGTATGAAATTTCATCTCTAGGAATTATTGATTTAGGGCTCTCACGGTTAGAGATTGCGTATTAACATTCCCAAAGCCTGGATTCAGTTCAGGGCGATCATATCGCACCGACTTTTGCTTCAAAAATTTTGAGATTCTTACTCGAATATGGATTTAGTCTCTGGTTATAAACTACAAGAATCTTGGTTTCTCTCGACACACAAAAATCGTCGGGAGAAGTCAGAAAATCGTCGAGGGACATTTTCTCGACGGAAATAAATCCGTCGAGAGAACCCCGTCGGGAGAACTCTCGACTGTTTTTTGTTCACCGTCGAGAGAAACCCTGCTCTCGACGGGTCGATTCAGGCGTCGAAAGACCCCCTTCTATCGACGATCTACACAAACCGTCGAGAGAATCTGATTTTTTTAACAAAAAAAAAAATTGTTTGTAGAAACCGTCAGCTTGCTTGTGTGTATTATAATGTTATCTTTTGCGGGTCAATTCAAGCTAAACGAAAAAAAAAATGAAAAACTGAAAAATTGAACCTGAAAAGTTTAAACAAGGTATGAAAATTGATTTAATTTGGTGAAAAAAAAGCTAATTTTCGAAGGTTAATGAACTTCTGAAAAAAAAAAAATTATCGACGAAATTTATTTGACACTTTTCGAAGAGAGTTAACCTTCGAAAAAAGATTTATCGAATGTTCATTATTTTTTCGAAGGTTGTGACCTTTTAAAAATGTTGTTTGTTTGTTTTTTTTTTTTTTTTTTACCACATCTTATTATAAAAATATGTGTATAACCTCCACCAAAATTACTATGAACTCAAAAGTATATATATATATATTCAAATTGTGCATTAGAAAGAAAGAGAAAAAAAAAACATTTGAATTAATCATGCAAAGTTGCCTTTGATAATTACCATTTGATTTTTAAAAATTTATTGCAATTTTCATTAAAGTCTTCTAAATTACACACCGCTTGAAGATTGATGTTGATTTAGTTTTATTGGAATCTCAAGTAGATCATGTATTGAAATAACTTGCAATCCCAAGTGTAGTGAGTGGTTAATTTACGAAATATATTTGTTATTTAATTATTATTATGAAATTTCAGGATAAATAATATTATGTGTGAGTTAGAGAAATTAAGTTGAGATTTCATGAACTTGTTATGAGATCTTGTGAAATTGTTAAGAGTTTTCAGTGTTGTTGATCATTTTAATTGGAATTGTCTTTTGATAAATATTTGAGATATTTAATGAATGTTTGAATAAATGTTGTATGATTATTTGAGAAATCATAGGTGTTTTTATGTTATTTGAGAAACCAGAGGTGGTTTATGAAATGTTGTTTTCATAAAAGAGAATTATTTTAGAGTGATTTGAGAACTTAAATAGTTTTATGCCGAGAATGAATTTCAAACCACTAGATTTATGTTCCCATGTTGATTACCCGGATGCTATGTGGATGTGTTCCATAGTATACCAGAGATTAGAGAGGTCTTTGTGACCCACTCTAGCACACACGTAAGCTTTGAGCCGTGTGTTAGGGTGCTTAGCCCTTTGGGGGCAGTTCTTCGTGCACGTATGACAAAGGCTCTGCTATGTATCTAGAGATTACTCCGTACATAGTATGACAAAGATTGTTCTGTTGTGCGTATTGAGATTACTCTACGCCAGTATGGCGACTGGGTACATATTTGGTGATGAATTTTACAAACTTGTGTTTAAGATTTCGAGAGTTATTGTTACCAAACGGTTACTAGCCTGTGTTGGGAATTTAAATGTTGTTAAAATAAATTTCTCGTTGTATTATTCATCCAGAGTTTACTAAATTGTTGGTCGTTGGTTTTACAGAGTTTTGAATTATTGTTGTTTAATTAAAGAGTTTTCTTGAAAGTTATTCTATTATTAATGTACACCACTCATTGGGCTATTTAGCTCATTCTTTATCTTTATGTTTCCACCTGTTGTTCTTGAGTTTCAACTAGAGATAGTCGAGATCAACATCTGCCACCAGTCTCACCGAGTTAATGCATATCATCCACTGTATGTAAGAGAGTTATCTTTGTCACGTGGTTTTTGGACGAAGTTTAAGTTATAAACTAGAGAGGCTTGACAATAAATTCCATTGCACTCTTAGGGGTTGTTGTCATCACATCTTGTCCTAGGTTCGGTACGGTAATCTGGGACGGAGTGTGACATTTGTACCATTTGAATTTTTTCATTATTTTCATTTTGCCTCAATACTCTCTTCTACGAGGGAAGAAAGAAAGTTAAAGTTTAGATTTTGTTAAGAAAAGAAAATGGTGGAAAAGAAGAACAAAGCTCTCTAGAGGTGAAGTTGGGTGGAGATTGTATGTGAGAGGGGTTTACCTGGAGTGTCTTCTAATTTGATTTGATAAAAAAAGAAAAAAAAAAGCTTCAGATGATCTGACGTGTTGTCGTGAACCGCAAAAGTTTGTGTGTGAGTGTGAGATGAGGTTGGAGACCTTTAATTTGATACGAAAAAAAAATTAAATTAAAAATGACGCTTCGATTTACGTCCATTTGAGGAAGAAGAAAAAAAAAATATAAAGATGAAAGGCGTGCATCAAGCTCAAACACAAGCACTAAAATTAATGAAGGATCTTCTCTTCCACTAAGCAAGAGTATCTATTAGTAATATGATTAATATTTTCTTTTACTAATAGTATCTTGGTTTTAGCCTGTTTTTAGCACACATAATGGTGTGCATGAAGGGAACACTGAGGGAAGACAATCTTCTCTCAACTTCGATGAATGAAATGAAGGGAATAGTGAGGTCGTTTAGTTTGATTCTTCCTCTCATTCGAATTACTGAAAGGTGCACTGAGAGAACTCAAATTGTCCTATCCTTTGATGACGATAAATGTAGGGAACATTGAGACGAATACATATCCTTCGAATTACTAAGGGGAACACTGAGGTAATTGTTTCGTCCTCTCTTTGTTTTATGGTGAACTACCATGGAGTTTAATCTGCAATGAAGAGCGCCGACCCGTGTTCGGAGGCTCGCAATTTTTTTTTTATATTGCGTGGTCAAAGCGATGATGCGAAACTCGCAGAAAATTAAAGATGTTGACCCGACGATTGGAGCACCAACCATCGTTTGGAGGCTCTTGGAAAATTAAAGATGCAATGAGCATCCACCTGAAGTTTTGCAACACCGACTCGTGTTTGGAGGCTGCAATTTTTTTTTACCATAACATTTTATCTTATTCCCACCCTATTTTCAAGTTGGGCATTTATGATGCTTCATGCTCCAACTTGAGGGAGGGTATATTAGGAAATTATCTATGTTAGGAAACTATTTAGTATTTAGTTAACAGTTCTATGTGTTTTGGGAAATTAGGGTTAGTGTTAAGTTGTATAATTAAATACACATATCATTCTAACGAGAATAACGAGAGGAAAAGAAGAAAACTATTGTGATTTAATTAGGCATAAATTTGCGTTTAAGGGTGCACATAAAAATCAACAAACCGAGTCAAAACGATGGGTTTGATTCGGTTCGATATAAAGAAACAGTAAAAACGAAACCGAGGACACAATTTTTACGCCAACTCCTTTCATTTTTGCCACAATTTTTTTTCTCTCCCTAGTTTGTTTTCTTGTCCATTCGGTCGCACCATCTCAAAACTGTTGGGTTTTATGTCCTAAAACTCGTAGTTTGTAAACTGAATGAATGTATATATTATATTTCAATAAAGTTGTTATTGAATTTTAGTGAATTGTGTTTGTATTAACCTATACCAATAACTAACACCCGTGGCGATAGTGTGAGTACTTGAACTTCATGTGTGACATGAATGTGAATCAAGTTCAAGTAGACAGCCAAAAATGGTCTATAGTATAGGGATAAGGCTGGGTACCTTATCCTGGGGACACTATTGGACGCGGCTCACTTTGTATAGTATAAAACGATGTGATTCGAATCGTTTCATGTAGAGACATGTGAGTGAGGGCGTCCTGTGCAATGAGTTTGCACAAGACCGAACCAAGAAATAAAATCGCTCTTTCTTTATAACACCGTTTACTGTAAAGACCGGTTTTTTCATGTGATGACTTAGGTAACTCGATCTCAATCCTGAGCTTACTATGAACTCCTGTTTATTCGACCTTATCCTTTGATTTGTACGGGTGAGAGTGGCCAGTTCGCCGACTCAATATGCCTACCATCTTGGGGATAAGATTGAATAAGTGGATGGGGACATAGTTGTAGCAAGATTGGAATTCACTCCTACCCGCTTTAAGGGTTAGTAGAGAGGTTGTTCCCTTAAGTGCTGACTCCAGGTCTTGAACAATGGGCCCATCCTCTCCTGATCAGGGAGGAATCTGATTTGATGGTTGGACCACAAATCAATTGTTCATTAGAGGTGTCAGTGGTACTTAAGGAACAAGATATAATACAAGGGTTAAACGGTTTAAATGACCCGTTTTGATTATGAACGACCTGTGAAGGATCGACTTACTGATGATAGTTATATCAACCGGACACAATATATCTACAGTGAGGAGAGTGCAGCCCTTGGACTTTAGTGGAGTCTCCGGGGGTTAACGAATGTTGGTTAGTTCGGTTGAAAGAGTTTTGACCGGATAATCTCGTATCGTTGGAGCTCATGATCTGTAGGTCCTTACGGTTCTCCTGGCTAGCTCGGATAAAGCCGTGAAACAATATAAAAGAAAAGAAAAGAATTTGAATCGTTCAAATTCGGGTTTGTGGAAGAAGAATAGACATATTTAAATATGGTTTAAATATGGACATATTTAAATATGATTTAAATATGGACATATTTAAATATGATTTAAATATGAGATTGGTCTTAAAACATGAATAGGATTCATGTGCAAAAAGTCGGTTTTCGGAAAACCGGGATTAATTATATTATTTAATTAATATTTGATATTGAATTAAATAATATTAATTAATTTATATATATATATTTTTTATTAATTAAAAAGTTTAATTAATAAAATAATTATTATTAATAATAATAATATATAAATATATATATATATATATATATATATATATATATATATATATGTATATACATGTGTCTTACATGCAAGATGTAAGACACATGTTATATATACAGAGTATATATATATGTGATTCATCAGACTAATTAATTAAAAAAAAAAAAAGAAAAAAAAAAAAAGGAAAAGAATTAGATAGTGGATTTTTGGGTCTTGATTTGAGAATTGAAATTTGATTTCAAATTTAGAAGTCTCTCTCTATCTCTTCCTTCGTCCTTCCTCTCCTCTCTGCTTTGAATAAAAATTAGTTTTTATTCAGTGAGCTTCTTCCCTCTTTTCTTTTGTAAGAGGAGTCCCACTACTCCGTTTCTCGGCCTGAGGATAGCGGGACTACCGTGGGTGGTCCACGAAGGTTTCGTGAGAAGGCTCGGTGAGCTCGTGAGGAGTTTCTGGCGGTGAATTTGGAGAAATACGAACGACAAGGGTATGTGTTCTAATTTCTCTTTTTCATTGCTTTTGCATGTTTCCATTTGTTTAAATTGATGAAATTAGAGTGTCTATGATCCAAATCGCTTCCGCTGCGTTCCTTCAACGCTCCTTCAATTGGTATCAGAGCGTTTTTGGCCACTCAATTTCTATCAATTTAAATTATGGTGGGTTTTATTTAGAAATTGTTTCTGAATGGAATTCTAAAGTGAATATCGATTTTGGCATAGTTTCTTTTGAATTTCTTTATTTGTAATTGCCCGAGAATGTATGGGCTTTAATGCATGCTAAAGAGTCTGTATTTTTAGAGTCATTAGAGTCCATATAGGTTTCTTTGTGAAAGAAGTTTGAGTTTGAAACTCGCCGAAATGTTCGGTGTAAGTTCAAACTCATTCTGGGCAATACGAGGAGAAATTCGAAGAAAATTTGGCCGAAGCGTTCGGAGGAAGCAAGTTGGTCAAAGGCGGTGCGAAGAGTTCGAAGTCCGCTCAAGGCGTAGCTTGTTGATCAAGCTTGTAATAAATTAGTTATTGCTTGCTAAATGCCAAAATCGATCCACTTTAGTGTGTTTAATTATTTATGCATTGCGAATGTATGTTTTAATTAAATTCCATGTTTGTATGTGCATAACGTATGCCATATAGATTTAAAATCCCACCGTAGGAAGCATGCTTCATGCATTGAAAATATGTTATAAGTGTTATAATATATCGTATGCATATTTGGCAATTCATGAATTTTGATATAAAAGTTATATTAATTCATGAATTAGTTGTTGATTAGTTCAATAGGATAATTGATATAAGTGTTATATTAATTATGAAATTGAATCAACAACATAGGTTGCCCTAGTTTTATGCACATGGTATATTATAAGTGTTATAATGTATAGGATGCATGTTTATTCATGAGTATTAATATAAGAGTTATATTAATTCATGAATTAGATGTTGTTTGATTAATAGAATAATTGATATAAGTGTTATATTAATTATGAAATTAAACATCCAACATTTGATGCATTTTGTTTGTTATAAGTGTTATAATGTATAGGATGCATGCTTAATTCATAAGAATTGATATAAGTGTTATATTAATTTATGAATTAGGAGTTGTATATTTAAAAACATAATCGATATAATTGTTATATTAATTATGAAATTAAATATTCAACTTGTCGTGCCTTAGTGATGCATGTTTGAGAAGCATGTAGAAGTTTGTTGTAGTAAGTCTTAGTTTTGCAAAGCGTTGTAAAATTGGCATAGACTTTTAAAATCTATAACAAAGACAATGGCATGCTCACTTAGGGTTGAATGTATCGTTCCGTTTCATTAGATGAATAGGTCGATATCTTGTAAATGTTAAGGTTACAAGAAACTCACCCGGGGACATCCTGTTCGAGGTTGGAGGTATTTAAGCTGACGGTTTACGGAACACCTCCTACCTGGGGACCATCCGGTACTTGAGTAAAGTTAACCCGGCTTTATGAGCATGCGTGAGTGGTGTGAGGTAATAAAGTGTTTATCACCTAGACATCATAGGTAAAAGTTTGTTTTACCTAGACTTAGGTCTTATTGTCTTAGCCGGATAATGCCTGAGTAATTTACCCATTCCGTCTTAAAATACTTAGTAGAGGTGTTGAGAAGGTATATATGATATGTCCCTCTCCTCCTACGTTCTCTGTTAAGTTCACACCGTGAGAATTATGCTCGGCCTCGTGATGTCAATAGGGTATCCCCATTCGGATGGTATTTGCATAATTCAAGAGCAAGGTGAATGGAGAAAGTATTTATAGTAAGTGGGAGAAGGAAGTATCTCAATACATCCTGCGGTCTCCTCCATTGGATTGAACCGTGAGATTCCTATGTTCTGCCTGCTAGGTGCCCACAAGTGGTACCGATCCATTCGGAGGGCCGTTTCATAGGAATCAGAACATCTCAATCACCATTTATGGATAAAGAAACATAGAGCCATTCCCAACTTTGACATTTCCATTCGGTTGCATCGTTGGGGCGCCCTATGAATTCTAAAAATGGAGGGTCACACTTACGAGATTTGCTAAGGAGTTAGTAAATCTTGACCAAACATCGATAACTAAGATGCTATAGGAATATGAGATATTCTGGTATTAGCATTTAGTCAAGAATGTCTTGATTCAGTGAAGGAATGCTTGACTGCCCCTCGGTAGCGACCATTCTGACCCACTGAAGTATCGTTGCAGTTTAATAATGAGTTTTGGGTACATTATTATTCTTTGCTAAATTCTTGATTGGTGTGTAAATTAGGTTAAAACCTTTTCACTAATATTTATTCATTCTCTTTTCAGCATGTCTAGCTCTTTCATTCACTTACTAGCTTCCGATAAGTTAACGGGCGATAACTACGCGACCTGAAAATCGAACTTGAATACGATTCTCGTTCTAGATGATCTAAGGTTCGTCTTATCAGAGGATTGTCCTCCCCCTCCTAGCTCGGATGCGACTCGAACTGTTCGAGAAGCATATGATAGATGGACAAGGGCTAATGATAAAGCCCGAGTCTATATCTTAGCCAGCATATCTGATGTGTTAGCTAAGAAGCACGAGGATATGGTTTCTGCTAAAGAAATCATGTCTTCATTACAGGAGATGTTTGGACTTCCGTCCTCATCGGTCTGTCATGAAGCCCTCAAATTCGTTTACAACTCTCGCATGAAGGAGGGAACCTCTGTTAGGGAGCATGTCCTTAACATGATGGTCCACTTCAATGTGGCGGAAGTAAACGGAGCTACTATTGATGAGTCAAGTCAAGTAAGCTTTATCTTGGAATCTCTTCCGAAGAGTTTCCTTCAGTTCAGAACCAATTTGGTAATGAACAAGATAAAGTATAATTTGACTTCTCTCCTCAGCGAGCTACAGACCTATCAGTCCCTACACACTTCTAAAGGAAAAGAGAAGGAGGCAAACGTTGTCACTTCTAGGAAATTCCAAAAGGGGTCGTCTTCTGGGAGTAAGTCTGAACTTTCTTCTATTAAGAATAAGAGTATTCAAAAGAAGAAGAAAGATAAAAGGAAGGGAAAAGCACCTGCTGCTGCTAAGAGCAAGACTAGATCTGCAGACAAAGGAAAATGTTTCCATTGTGGTGTAGATGGGCACTGGAAACGAAATTGCCCAAAGTATCTTGCAGAGAAAAAGGCTGAGAAGGAAAGACAAGGTAAATATGATTTACTTGTTGTTGAAACATGTTTAGTAGAACATGATTGTCATACCTGGATACTTGATTCAGGAGCTACTAACCATGTTTGTTCTTCTTTTCAGGAAACTAGTTCTTGGCAGCCACTTTCTCGAGGTGAGATAACTCTCAGAGTTGGAACTGGAGAGGTTGTCTCAGCTGAAGCAGTGGGAGCTGTAAAGTTGTTGTATAGAGATAGTTTCATTTTACTAGAAAATGTACTCCTGGTTCTTACCTTCCAGAGGAATCTTGTATCTATATCTTGTTTGTTAGAACAGTTGTATAAAGTATCTTTTGTTCATAATGAAGCGTTCATTACCAAAAGAGGTGTACGTATTTGTTCTGCGAAACTTGAAAACAACTTGTATGTGTTAAGACCAACCGAAGCCAAAGCTATTTTGAATACTGAAATGTTTAAAACAGCTGAGACTCAAACTAAAAGGCAGAAACTTTCTCCAAGTACTTATCTTTGACACTTAAGACTAGGTCACATTAATCTCAATAGGATTGGGAGATTGGTTAAGAGTGGTCTGCTAAATCGTTTAGAGGACAACTCTTTACCGCCATGTGAGTCTTGTCTTGAGGGCAAAATGACCAAACGATCTTTTTCTGAAAAAGGTCATAGGTCCAAAGAACCTCTAGAAATCGTGCATTCGGATCTCTGCGGTCCTTTGAATGTCAAAGCACGAGGAGGGTATGAATATTTCATCAGTTTCATTGATGATTATTCTAGGTACGGTTATCTTTATCTAATGCATCATAAGTCCGAAGCTCTTGAAAAGTTCAAAGAGTATAAGGCAGAGGTTGAGAACACATTAGGTAAATCGATAAAAACACTCCGATCAGATCGAGGTGGAGAGTATATGGATTTAAGATTCCAGGACTATATGATAGAACATGGAATAGTATCTCAACTCTCAGCGCCAGGAACACCACAGCAGAATGGTGTGTCCGAGAGGAGAAATAGAACCCTGTTAGACATGGTTCGATCTATGATGAGTTATGCTCATTTGCCTAGTTCGTTTTGGGGATATGCAGTAGAGACTGCAGTATATATTTTGAACATGGTTCCCTCTAAGAGTGTTTCTGAAACACCTTATGAGTTATGGAGAGGGCGTAAAGGTAGTTTACGTCACTTCAGGATTTTGGGGTGTCCGACACATGTGCTAGTACCCAATCCAAAGAAGTTGGAACATCGTTCAAAATTGTGCCTATTTGTAGGTTACCCCAAGGAAACGAAAGGTGGTCTATTTTACGATCCTCATGAGAACAAGGTACTAGTATCGACTAATGCCACGTTCTTAGAGGAAGACCACATGAGAGATCATCAACCGTCGAGCAAAATTGTTTTGTCCGAATTTTCCAGGAAAGCTACAGACGGATCAACAAAGGTTGTTGATCAGGCTGGTCCTTCTCAAGAGTTGAGAAAACCTCGACGCAGTGGGAGGGATGTAAGACAGCCTGACCGCTACATCGGATTGTCTGAAACTCAAGTCGTCATACCTGATGATGGCGTTGAGGATCCATTGACCTTTAAACAGGCAATGAATGATACAGACAAGGACCAGTGGCTTAAAGCCATGGATCTCGAAATGGAGTCTATGTACTTCAATTCGGTCTGGGATCTTGTAGACCAACCAGATAGTGAAAGACCTATCGGTTGCAAGTGGATCTACAAGAGAAAACGAGACCAAGCCGGTAAGGTGCAAACCTTTAAGGCTCGACTTGTGGCAAAAGGTTATTCCCAAAGAGAAGGGGTGGACTATGAAGAAACCTTTTCTCCTGTTGCCATGTTAAAGTCGATTAGAATACTCTTATCCATTGCTGCATTTTATGATTATGAAATCTGGCAAATGGATGTCAAGACTGCCTTTCTGAATGGTAATCTTGACGAGAGTATCTATATGGCTCAACCAGAGGGATTCATACTTCAGGGTCAAGTGCAAAAGGTTTGCAAGCTTAATCGATCCATTTATGGGTTGAAGCAAGCATCTAGATCCTGGAATATAAGGTTTGATACGGCGATCAAATCTTATGGCTTTGAACAAAATATTGACGAACCTTGTGTTTACAAGAAAGTAGTCAATACTGTTGTAGCTTTCTTAGTCTTGTACGTAGACGATATACTACTCATTGGGAAGGATGTAGGGTTCCTAACTGACGTTAAGAATTGGCTAGCGACCCAATTCCAAATGAAAGATTTGGGAGAGGCTCAGTTTGTTCTAGGGATTCAGATTATAAGGAATCGTAAGAACAAAGTGCTAGCGCTGTCTCAAGCATCTTATATTGACAAGGTGTTGTCAAGATATTCGATGCAGAATTCCAAGAAAGGTTCGCTGCCTTTTAGGCATGGAATTCACTTGTCTAAGGAACAGTCTCCTAAGACACCTCAAGAGGTTGAGGATATGAGACGAATTCCCTATGCATCTGCAGTTGGTAGTCTCATGTACGCAAAGTTGTGTACAAGACCCGACATCTGCTATGCAGTAGGAATTGTCAGTAGGTTCCAGTCCAATCCAGGATATGATCACTGGACAGCCGTTAAACACGTCCTCAAGTATCTTAGGAGAACGAGAGACTATGTGCTTGTGTATGGCGCGAAGGATTTGATCCTTGCAGGATACACTGACTCTGATTTTCAGACTGATATAGATTCCAGGAAATCTACATCAGGATCAGTGTTCACTCTTAACGGAGGAGCAATAGTATGGAGGAGTATAAAGCAAGGTTGTATTGCTGACTCCACCATGGAAGCTGAGTATGTCGCAGCTTGCGAAGCAGCGAAGGAAGCTGTATGGCTTAGGAAGTTCTTGACAGATTTGGAAATTGTTCCAAATATGAACTTGCCAATCACCCTTTATTGTGATAACAATGGTGCAGTGGCAAATTCTAAAGAACCTAGAAGCCATAAGCGTGGAAAGCATATTGAGCGGAAATATCATCTCATCAGGGAGATAGTGCAACGAGAAGATGTGATCGTCACACAGGTAGCCTCGGAGCACAACATTGCTGATCCGTTTACTAAGTCTCTCACGACTAAAGTGTTTGAGAGACACCTACAAAGTATAGGGCTGCGAGCTGCTCAGTAGGATAGTGGGAGAAACTTTAGATATTTGATATTCTAGTTCTCTCGACCAGCATGTACTCCACTGACGTTTTAGTCCAAGTGGGAGTTTGTTGGGTTTTATGTCCTAAAACTCGTAGTTTGTAAACTGAATGAATGTATATATTATATTTCAATAAAGTTGTTATTGAATTTTAGTGAATTGTGTTTGTATTAACCTATACCAATAACTAACACCCGTGGCGATAGTGTGAGTACTTGAACTTCATGTGTGACATGAATGTGAATCAAGTTCAAGTAGACAGCCAAAAATGGTCTATAGTATAGGGATAAGGCTGGGTACCTTATCCTGGGGACACTATTGGACGCGGCTCACTTTGTATAGTACAAAACGATGTGATTCGAATCGTTTCATGTAGAGACATGTGAGTGAGGGCGTCCTATGCAATGAGTTTGCACAAGACCGAACCAAGAAATAAAATCGCTCTTTCTTTATAACACCGTTTACTGTAAAGACCGGTTTTTTCATGTGATGACTTAGGTAACTCGATCTCAATCCTGAGCTTACTATGAACTCCTGTTTATTCGACCTTATCCTTTGATTTGTACGGGTGAGAGTAGCCAGTTCGCCGACTCAATATGCCTACCATCTTGGGGATAAGATTGAATAAGTGGATGGGGACATAGTTGTAGCAAGATTGGAATTCACTCCTACCCGCTTTAAGGGTTAGTAGAGAGGTTGTTCCCTTAAGTGCTGACTCCAGGTCTTGAACAATGGGCCCATCCTCTCCTGATCAGGGAGGAATCTGATTTGATGGTTGGACCACAAATCGATTGTTCATTAGAGGTGTCAGTGGTACTTAAGGAACAAGATATAATACAAGGGTTAAACGGTTTAAATGACCCGTTGTGATTATGAACGACCTGTGAAGGATCGACTTACTGATGATAGTTATATCAACAGGACACAATATATCTACAGTGAGGAGAGTGCAGCCCTTGGACTTTAGTGGAGTCTCCGGGGGTTAACAAATGTTGGTTAGTTCGGTTGAAAGAGTTTTGACCGGATAATCTCGTATCGTTGGAGCTCATGATCTGTAGGTCCTTACGGTTCTCCTGGCTAGCTCGGATAAAGCCGTGAAACAATATAAAAGAAAAGAAAAGAATTTGAATCGTTCAAATTCGGGTTTGTAGAAGAAGAATAGACATATTTAAATATGATTTAAATATGGACATATTTAAATATGATTTAAATATGGACATATTTAAATATGATTTAAATATGAGATTGGTCTGAAAACATGAATAGGATTCATGTGCAAAAAGTCGGTTTTCGGAAAACCGGAATTAATTATATTATTTAATTAATATTTGATATTGAATTAAATAATATTAATTAATTTATATATATATATTTTTTATTAATTAAAAAGTTTAATTAATAAAATAATTATTATTAATTTTATTAATAATAATAATATATAAATATATATATATACATGTGTCTTACATGCAAGATGTAAGACACATGTTATATATACAGAGTATATATATATGTGATTCATCAGACTAATTAATTAAAAAAAAAAAGAAAAAAAAAAGGAAAAGAATTAGATAGTGGATTTTTGGGTCTTCATTTGAGAATTGAAATTTGATTTCAAATTTAGAAGACTCTCTCTCTATCTCTTCCTTCGTCCTTCCTCTGCTCTCTGCTTTGAATAAAAATTAGTTTTTATTCAGTGAGCTTCTTCCCTCTTTTCTTTTGTAAGAGGAGTCCCACTACTCCGTTTCTCGGCCTGAGGATAGCGGGACTACCGTGGGTGGTCCACGAAGGTTTCGTGAGAAGGCTCGGTGAGCTCGTGAGGAGTTTCTGGCGGTGAATTTGGAGAAATACGAACGACAAGGGTATGTGTTCTAATTTCTCTTTTTCATTGCTTTTGCATGTTTCCATTTGTTTAAATTGATGAAATTAGAGTGTCTATGATCCAAATCGCTTCCGCTGCGTTCCTTCAACGCTCCTTCAAAAACATCACGCCCCTCCTCCCCATTTGTCACACGTCCATCGCAACACCCTTCCCCGTCTTCTTTCCATTGACCGTCAACTTGCAACCTTCCTCACCCGATGGTTTCGTCTTTGCCTCGTTGCGGTTGCACACACCGTGTCATGCCTCTCTCTCTCTCTTACTCTCTTGTTTTCGTCCTTCGGCCATACTGAATATTTAAACAAATTCTAACCTTAAGTTACTACCACAAAAGTGATAATGATGACAATGTTGATCCCTTACGTCAACGACACCAATTTTTCTCAAAATTTCCAAGAGGCAACTACTTGAGTCATACTTGGAGGCTTTCCTATTTTTTTTTTTTTTTTGGGAGGGGTAGATTCGCTTACATGTAATCCTATCAAGAAAAACAAACAATATAATTTGAATATAATTTGAATATAATTATACGCCAACAAGAACATAGTTCAACTTACATGATGTATACATGACCAAAAAATCTCTTAGATCGAATTTCCCACCCCACAGGTTGTCAAAAAAATAATAATAATAATAATTATACGATATAATGAATAAAAAAAGTCTACTTAAAAGTATTATGTAACCAATAACAATGTGATTTGCATTTCTAAAAAACAAAAAAAAAAAAAATGTAATTTGCAAATTGCACAGTTATAAGGGTGTCATTTGCAGCAATTAAAATGGCTATAATGTGATAATTAATTATATTGAACAAAAGAGGAGGCATGAACAAGCGTGTGACTCTTGGTAAAACTCTATAGCATGTGTTCAACTTGTACGAAAATGTTGACCAGGGCGTGGTAGATATAAATCAAATTTTAAATTTGATTGTAACCTAATAAATCAAGGATTTTAATTTGTTATAAATACAAATTTAGAAAATAATAATAATAATAAGCGTGATTGTTTTTCGACCACCAACAAATAGAGTTACTAATAATCAAATGAACCCAAGCGAACATGCTGACATATGTATGTGTTGACGACAAAAATAATCAAATGCACCAAATTTGGTGACAAATAAAACCCAACCACCAAACCCTAATTTAGATAAAGCATTAAATTTGAAGTATTTAAATTTGTTAGCAAAAAAAAAAACAGTCCACAAATTAGTGGTCGTCGTATCTCTCCTAGCTAGCTTTTACTCATTTCTTTTAACCCACCACCAAACCCTATTTTGGATAAAGTATTAAATTTGAAGAGTTTAAGTTGTAAACATGAAAGAAAAGCAACAAAGTGTAGTCCTATCTCCTACGCTTGTTAGCTTTTACATTTTTTTTTTAGTATAATAAATTTGAGGTATAAAAAATTCGAACTTTGATCGAGAGAAAGAATATATGTCAATTATTGCTTAGTTATACTCACTTTGGTTGTAGCAATCGACCTTTAAAAAAATCACAAAAATTAAATTGTTCATTCATTTTCTTTTTCATTTGTGATTTATTGTTTCATTTTAACATTGATGTAAACATTTGAAAAATTAAAATTGTTAGGAAATTTAGGCCCCGTTATCAAACATATGTTTTTAATTTTCTGTTTTTCAAATTTATTTTTAGGAAATTTGGACATCCTTTCTTTGGTTTAAATCCCATGCATGAATGAAATTAAAATCTAGACATCTTCCCCATGCATGAAATTAAAATTTAGAGGCAACAACATATGTCGAGAATGACTTGGATGAATGAATCATTCTTCCTAAGTTGTTGGATCATGGAATGAGTTTGTGGCATGAACTCTTCCTCCCAAATTTGTGGATCATGGAATGAGTTTATGACATGAATTATTCCTCCCAAATTTGTGGATCCATGAAATGAGTTTGTGGTATGAACTCCTCATGTTTACTCTATAAATATGAAGTTTATTTGTTATATTTTCAAACAAAGCATAAGAGTTTTTCTATTGATTTCATCCCTTCTTCATCGAGTGCATAATTAAGTTGGAGTTGTGTTAACCTTGGTCGTGTCGAATTTGCTTTCAAAGCAGTAGCCTTTTCCATGGCACAACATATTAGGAAATATTTTCTTTAAGGAAATATTTACTTTCTTTTCCATATTTGGTATATACTTAGTATGTTTAGTTTGTATTTCTTTTGAGTTTTAACCTAAAATTAGAGTGTATGTTTGTACAAAATTAAGGCTAATGAGAGAGAAAATCAAGCTTGGCTTGACATGGTATCAGAGCAAGCTCTACAAAATTGAAAAGAAAAAAAACCCTAGCAGCTCCCTACGTCGCCGCCGTAGGAGTCTGCTGCACAACCTTGCTCTAGCGTCGAGCTCTGAAGCCACCGACGCTACGATCTGTCGTTGAAGACGTCGAGAAGCTCCGACGTTGAGATCTGAAGCCACCGGCGTTCAGATCAGCCGTTGAAGGCGTGGAGAAGCTCCAGCGTCGAGTTCTGAAGCTTCTGCCGTCGAAGATCTGAAGCTTCGACGTCGAGCTCAACCACCGCCGTCGAGGTCTGAAGCTCAGATCTGGTTTCGTCGCCGTCGTCGAGACCCGTTTGCTGCCATAGAGCTCCAGTCGCCGTCGATTGAAGCTTTGAAGCTTCAGTTCAAGCCGCCGTCGCACGCTGCCGAGATCTGCAGATTGACCGCCGTCGTGACTGCCGCCGCCGCTGTGATCTGCACATCGGGTTCAATTTTTTTTTCTTTTTTCTTTCTGCCCATTTCTTTTTCAATGGCAAATGGTGAAGAGATCGTTGAAGGAGGAAAAATTGACCCACACTCTCCATATTATCTTGGTTCCGGTGATCAATCGAGCAATTTAATTAGTCATGTGTTATTTGTTGGGTTTTATGTCCTAAAACTCGTGGTTTGTAAACTGAATGTATATTCTATTTTGCAATAAAGTTGTTATTGAGATTTATTCAGTAAAGTTGTTATTGAATAAAGTGAATTGTGTTTACTTTTAACCTAACTCCAATAAACAAAAAACACATGGCTATAGGTTTTATACTTGAACTTCATGTGTGACATGATTGTGGATCAAGTTCAAGTAATAGCCAAAACGGTCTATAATATAGGGATAAGGTTGGGTACCTTATCCTAGGGACACTATTGGATGCGGCCCGCTTTGCATAGTACAACCGATGTGATCCGAAATCGTTCATGTGGAGACATGCGAGTGGGGGCGTCCTGTGCAATGAGTTTGCATAAGACTGAACCGCGAAACAAGTCGCTCTTTCTTTATAACTCTGTTTACTGTAAAGACCGACTTTTTCATATGATGACCTAGGTAACTCGATCTGAATCCTGAGCACGCTATAAACTCCTGTTTATTCGGGCTTATCCTTTGACTTGTACGGGTGAGATTGGCCCGAGATCGCCGACTCAATAAGCCTACCATCTTGGGGATAAGACCGGGTAGGTAGCTGAGAACATAGTCCTGCGAGATGGAATTCACTCCTACCCGCCTTGAGGGATTAGTAGTTCCCTTAAGTGCTGACTCCGAGTCTTGAACTAGAGATCCCACCCTCTCATTGGCCCGAAAGGGACTTGGTATACTGATGAGATCACATACCAATCGGTTTGGTGGTTGGACCACAAACCAATAGTTCATTAGAGGATCAGTTGGACTTAAGGAACAAGATGTAATTACGGGGGTAAAACGGTTATTTTGACCCAGCTGTAATTATGAACGACTTGTGAAGGATCGACTTACTGATGATGGTTATATCAAGAGGACAGAAATATATCTACGGTGAGGAGAGTGCAACCCTTGGACTTTAGTGGAGTCTCCGGGAGTTAACGAATGTTGGTTAGCTTGGCTAAAGAGTTTGGCTGGTTAATCTCGTATCGTTGGAGCTCATGATCTGTAGGTCCTTTAGGTTCTCCTAGCTAGCTTGGATTAAGCCGTTTAACAATATATGAGAAAAAGAATTTGAATTTATTCAAATTCGTTTTTGGAAGAAGGATGAACATATTTAAATATGATTTAAATATGGGATCGGTCTAAAACATGAATAGGGATTCATGTGTGATGATTCGGTTTAAGAAACCGGGATTAGTCTTATTATTTAATTAATATTTGATATTGAATTAAATAACAATATTGATTAATTAAAAAGTTTAATTAATTAAAATTTATTTTGTTTATTAAAATTTATTATGAATTAATTTTAAAATGACAAAATATTAGAAGTGGATTTATCCAAGTTGAGTGGATTTATCCAAGTTGAGTGGTTTATCCAAGTTGTTAAGTGGATTGTGAATCACCAACCACATGCATAAACTCATCAATTTTGGAACACTTGGTTGAAGATTAATCCATCCAATTTGAGGTGTCATGCTAAGCAAACAGTTTGGTGCATGTGAATTGCCTATAAATTGGATGAAGTTCAAATGGTTTGAGGTTGATGAATTTTCAAAGAGTTTGAATTTTTGGATGAGGTTTGATAAAGAGTTCATGTTACTTGGAGAAATTAGAAATCTAAGTGTTAGATTTTTCTCACAAAACCCTCATCACTTTCACCTTCTCATCTTCATCTTCCAAACTTTTTCTCTTGTAAAGCAGTCCCACCACTCCGTTGCTCGACCCGAGGATAGCGGGACTACCGGAGGTGGTTCTCAGAGAGTTCGAGAGGAGCTTCGAAGGGTTCATGGAGAGATTCGAGCATCAGAATAGAAGTTTTTAGAACTACAAGAGATATGTGTTCTAATTTATTTTATTTCCAAGTTTTGAGCATGCTTCTAGTTTAACTAAATTGATGAAATTAGAGTGCCAATGATCCGACTCGCTTCCGTTGAGCTACATGCGCTCCATCAATTGGTATCAGAGCGTTTTTGGTCACTCAATTTGCATCAATTTGAGCTCGGTGGGTATTTGTTTTAGAAATTATTTTTCTGGGCGTCTAAAGTGTTTTTTCTGGTTTTGACATATTTTTTTTAGCTTTTATTTGTACTTCGTTTTGGAAATGCCCGAGCGTGTATGGGCTTTAATGTGTGCAGAAGAGTCTGTAAAAAATTCGGAGTCATTAGAGTCCATATAGACTTTTAATTCGAAGACAGAAGCTCGGGTGTCGAAAAAAACAGCTTGCTGTTTTTTTTCTTCTGCAAAACAGCACAAAACCGGTTCAGCGCAAGGTGGAAGAAACAGTCCGGTTCGGTCTGGTTCACTGAAAGTCAGTCCGGTTCCGGGTTCTTCACCCTCCGACGGTTTAGTTCAACGCTCGTTTGGTCCAGTTCGGGTTGGTTTTGATCCAGTTTCGAGCTGTTGAAGACGAGTTTGCTGTTTTGAACCGGTTCAGTTTTTGTTGAAGCTTTTGTTGCTGTTTTTTTGGTCAGTTCAAGCATTTACAGCTGGTTCGTGGCGGTTCGAAGGGTTCGAAAGCGTCTCAACCTAGTTTATGAATTATTCTTGCAATAATTTAGTTGCTTGCTTACCCGTGATGCCAAAACCGGTTCACTTTAGTGTGTTTAATTAATTATGCATTGTGAATGTATGTTTTAATTAAAGTCTCTTGTATGTGCATAAAGTATGCCATATAGATTTCAAATCCCACCATAGGAAGCATGTTGCATGCATTGAATGTATAATATAAGTGTTATGTTATATAGTATGCATGCTTAATTCATGAGAATTAATATAAGTGTTATATTAATTTATGAATTGAATGTTACTTGTTTAAAAGTGTAATTGATATAAGTGTTATATTAATTGTGAAATTAAACATACAACATAGTTGCCTTAGTTGAATATAATTGTTATATTCTTGCTTGGAAAGCATGTTATAAAATGAATGTAATGGTTATATTCTAGCTTAGGAAGCATGTTATAGAATGTCTTTGTTTTATAAAGCGTTGTAAAATGAGATAGACATTTAAAATCTATAACAAAGATAAATGCATGCTCACTAAGGGTTAAAGAATTCCAATGCGATTAGGAATTTAGTATCGATTCGTTTTAATAGTTAAAATAGCATGCACGTGGGGATCGACCAGGTACTTGAGTTAGGTTAACCCGACTTTATGAGCATGCACGTGAGAGGTGTAAGGTTTTAAAGCGTTTATCACCTAAACATCTTAGGTAAAAATCTTGTTTTACCTAGACTTAGGTTTTATTGTCTTAGCCGGAAAATACCTAAGTAAAAGTATACCCAAACTGTATAAAATACTTAGTAGGGTGTTGAGAAGGTATATATGATATATCGATCTCCTACTACGCTCTCCGCGAAGTTCACACCGTGAGATTTATGCTAAGCCTCGTGATGTCAATAAGGCATCCCCATTCGGATGGTGTTTGCATAAATCAAGAGCAAGGTGAATGGAGAAAGTATTTATAGTAAGTGGGAGAAGGAAGTATGTCAATACATCCTGCGGTCTCCTCCATTGAATTGAACCGTGAGATTCCCATGTTCCGCCTGCTGGTTGCTCTTAGAGGCATCGTCCATACGGAGGGCCGTTTCATGGTTGTCGAAACATCTCAGTCACCAGAAATGGATAAAGATTACTTAGAGCCATTCGCAACACTGACATTCCATACGGTTGCACTGTTGGGGCCGCCCTAAGAAATCTAAAAATGTCGGGTCACACTTACAAGATTTGCTAAGGAGTTAGTAAATTCTTGACCAAACAGCGATAACTAAGGTGCTATAGGAATATGAGTTATTCTGGTATTAGCATTTAGTCAAAAATGTGTTGGTTCATTGAAGGAGTGATTGACTGCCCCTCGGTAGCGGTTGCTCTGACTCACTGAAGTATCGTTGCAATTTAATAATGATTTTTTTGGGTACATTATTACTTTTGCTAAATCTTGATTGGATGTATGAAATGGGTTAAAATCAATTCACTAATAGAATTTATTCTTTTTCAGCATGTCTAGCTCGTTTATCCAATTATTAGCTTCTGATAAACTAAACGACGATAACTACACGACCTAGAAATCGAACTTGAATACGATTCTTGTTATCGATGATCTTAGGTTTGTCTTAACAGAGGAATGTCCTCCCCATCCTAGCTCGTCTGCAACTCGAACTGTTCGAGATGCATTTGACAGATGGACTAGGGCTAATGATAAAAGCCCGAGTCTACATCTTGGGCAGCACAGTCGATGTGTTAGCTAAGAAGCATGAGGTAATGGTCTCCGCTAAGGAGATCATGGATTCATTACAGACGATGTTTGGACAACCATCATCATCGGTCTATCATGATACCCTCATGGCAAGGAAAGCTGAAAAGAAACAACAAAGTAAATATGATTTACTCATTGTTGAAACATGTTTAGTGGAACATGATAGTTCTGCCTGGATACGGGATTCATGAGCCACTAACCATGTTTGTTCTTCTTTCCCAGAAACTAGTTCCTGGCAGCTGCTTCCTGAAGGTGAGATAACTCTCAGAGTTGGAACATGAGAGGTTGTCTCAGACAAGGCAGTGAGAGCTGTCAATTTGTTATATAGAGATAGTTTCATTTTACTTGAAAATGTACTGTTGGTTCCTAGCTTTAAAAGGAATCTTGTATCTATCTCTTGTTTACATGAATATTTGTATAAAGTATCTTTTGATTTTAATGAAGCGTTCATTACAAAAAGAGGTATACATATATGTTCTGCGAAACTTGAAAACAACTTGTATGTGTTAAGACCAACAGAGGCAAAAGCTATTTTGAACACCGAGATGTTTAAAACAGTCGAGACTCAAACTAAAAGGCAGAAACTTTCTCCAAGTACCTATCTTTGGCACTTGAGACTAGGCCACATTAATCTCAATAGGATTGGGAGATTGGTTAAGAGTGGTCTCCTAAATCGGTTAGAGGACAACTCCTTACCATCATGTGAGTCTTGTCTTGAGGGCAAGATGGCCAAACGATCTTTTTCTGAAAAAGGTCATAGGTCCAAAGCAACTCTAGAGCTTGTACATTCAGACCTTTGTGGTCCGATGAATGTTAAAGCACGGGGAGGGTATGAATATTTCATCAGCTTCATTGATGATTATTCTAGGTACGACTATCTTTACCTAATGCATCATAAGTCCGAAGCTCTTGAAAAGTTCAAGGAGTATAAGGCAGAGGTTGAGAACACATTAGGTAAAACGATTAAAACACTCCGATCAGATCGAGGTGGAGAGTATATGGATTTAATATTCCAATACTATATGATAGAACATGGAATAGTATCCCAACTCTCAGCACCCGGAACATCGCAGCAGAACGGTGTGTCCGAAAGAAGAAATAGAACCCTGTTAGACATGGTTCGATCTATGATGAGCTATGCTCAACTGCCTAGTTCGTTTTGGGGATATGCAGTAGAGGATGCTGTATATATTTTGAACGCAGTTCCCTCTAAGAGTGTTTCAGAAACACCTTATGAGTTATGGAGAAGGCATAAAGTGAGTTTACGTCACTTCAGAATTTGGGGGTGTCCGGCACATGTGTTGGTGCACAATCCAAAGAAATTGGAACATCGTTCAAAATTATGTCTATTCGTAGGTTACCCCAAGGAAAAAAGGTGGTCTATTTTACGATCCTCAACAGGACAAGGTGCTTGTATCGACAAACACCACGTTCTTAGAGGAAAACCACATTAGAGATCATCAACCATCGAGCAAAATTGTTTTGACCGAACTTTCCAGGAAAGCTACAGATGGGTTAACAAGAGTTGTTGATCAAGCTGGTCCTTCTCAAGAGTTTAGAATACCTCGACGTAGTGGGAGGGATGTGAGACAACCCGACCCCTACATGGGTTTAACGGAAACCCAGGTCCTCATACCTGATGACGGCGTTGAGGATCCATTGACCTTTAAACAGACAATGAATGACATAGACAATGACCAGTGGCTTAAAGCCATGGACCTCGAAATGGAGTCGATGTACTTCAATTCGGTCTGGGATCTTGTAGAGCAACCTGATGGTGAAAGACCTATCGGTTGCAAGTGGATCTACAAGAGGAAACGAGACCAAGCCGGTAAGGTGCAAACCTTTAAGGCTCGACTTGTGGCAAAGGGTTATTCCCAGAGGGAAGGGGTGGACTATGAAGAAACCTTCTCCCCTGTTTCCATGTTAAAGTTGATTAGAATACTCTTATCCATTGCCACGTTTTATGATTATGAAATTTGGAAAATGGATGTCAAGACAGCCTTTCTGAATGGAAATCTTGAAGAGAGTATCTATATGGCTCAACCAGAGGGGTTCATAGTTCAAGGTCAAGAGGAAAAGGTTTGCAAGCTTAATCGATCCATTTATGGGTTGAAGCAAGCGTCTAGATCCTGGAATATAAGGTTTGATACTGCAATCAAATCTTATGGCTTTGAACAGAATGTTGACGAACCTTGTGTCTACAAGAAAATAGTCAATTCTGTTGTAGCTTTCTTAATCTTATATGTAGATGATATCCTACTCATTGGGAATGATGTAGGATTCTTGACTGACATTAAGAAATGGCTAGCGACTCAATTCCAAATGAAAGATTTGGGAGAGGCTCCGTTTGTTCTAGGGATTCAAATCGTAAGGAATCGTAAGAACAAAATGCTAGCGATGTCTCAAGCATCTTATATCGACAAGGTGTTGATACGATATTCGATGCAGAATTCCAAGAAGGGTTTTTTACCTTTCAGGCACAGAATTCAATTGTCAAAGGAAGAGTGTCCTAAGACGCCTCAAGAATTTGAAGATATGAGACGAATTCCCTATGCATCAGCAGTCGGTAGTCTGATGTACGCCATGTTATGTACACGACCCGACATATGCTATGCTGTAGGAATTGTCAGTAGGTACCAGTCCAATCCGGGATATGATCATTGGTCTGCCGTTAAACACATCCTCAAGTATCTTCGGAGAACGAGGGACCATGTGCTCGTGTATGGCGCGAAGGATTTGATCCTTATAGGATACACTGACTCTGATTTTCAAACCAATAAGGATTCCAGGAAATCCACATCGGGATCAGTGTTCACTCTTAACGGAGGGGCAATAGTATGAAGAAGTATAAAGCAAGGTTGTATTATTGACTCCACCATGGAAGCTGAGTATGTCGTGGCTTGCAAAGCTGCGAAAGAGGCTGTATGGCTTAGGAAGTTCTTGACGGATTTGGAAGTTGTTCCAAATATGAATTTGCCTATCACACTTTATTGTGATAATACTGGTGCTGTGGCAAATTCCAGAGAACCAAGAAGCCATAAGCGTGGAAAGCACATTGAGCGAAAATATCATCTCATCAGGGAGATAGTGCATCGAGGAGACGTGATCGTTATGCAGATCGCCTAGGAGCACAATATTGTTGATCCGTTTACAAAGTCCCTCACGGCTAAAGTGTTCGAGGGGCACCTAGTGAGTCTAGGACTACGAGTTGTATAGTAGGATAGTGGGAGAAAAGCCATGGATATATTTGATATTCCAACTTTTCTCATCCAGCATGTAAAACTCCACTGACGTTTTAGTCCAAGTGGGAATTTGTTGGGTTTTATGTCCTAAAACTCGTGGTTTGTAAACTGAATGTATATTCTATTTTGCAATAAAGTTGTTATTGAGATTTATTCAGTAAAGTTGTTATTGAATAAAGTGAATTGTGTTTACTTTTAACCTAACTCCAATAAACAAAGAACCCATGGCTATAAGTTTTATACTTGAACTTCATGTGTGACATGATTGTGGATCAAGTTCAAGTTAATAGCCAAAACGGTCTATAGTATAGGGATAAGGCTGGGTACCTTATCCTGGGACATTATTGGACGCGACCCGCTTTGCATAATACAAACGATGTGATCCGAAATCGTTCATGTGGAGACATGCGAGTGGGGGCGTTCTGTGCAATGAGTTTGCATAAGACTGAACCGCGTAACAAGTCGCTATTTCCTTATAACTCCATTTACTGTAAAGACCGACTTTTTCATATGATGACCTAGGTAACTCGATCTGAAACCTGAACACGCTATAAACTCCTGTTTATTCGGACTTATGCTTTGACTTGTACGGGTGAGAGTGGCCCGAGATCGCCGACTCAATAAGCCTACCATCTTGGGGATAAGACCAGGTAGGTAGCTGGGAACATAGTCCTGCGAGATGGAATTCACTTCTACCCGCCTTGAGGGATTAGTAGAGAGGTTGTTCCCTTAAGTGTTGACTCCGGGTATTGAACTAGGGATCCCACCCTCTCATTGGCCCGATAGGGACTTGGTATAGTGATGAGATCACTTACCAATCGGTTTGGTGGTTGGACCACAAACCAATAGTTCATTAGAGGATCAGTGGGACTTAAGGAACAAGATGTAATTACGGGGGTAAAACGGTTATTTTGACCCAGCTGTAATTACGAACGACGTGTGAAGGATCGACTTACTGATGATGGTTATATCAAGAGGACAGAAATATATCTACGGTGAGGAGAGTGCAACCATTGGACTTTAGTGGAGTCTCCGGGGGTTAACGAATGTTGGTTAGCTTGGCTAAAGAGTTTGGCTGGTTAATCTCGTATCGTTGGAGCTCATGATCTGTAGGTTCTTTAGGTTCTCCTGGCTAGCTTGGATTAAGCCGTGTAACAATATATGAGAAAAAGAATTTGAATTTATTCAAATTCTTTTTTGGAAGAAGGATGAACATATTTAAATATGATTTAAATATGTGATCGGTCTAAAACATGAATAGAGAGTCATGTGTGATGATTGAGTTTAAGAAACCGGGATTAGTCTTATTATTTAATTAATATTTGATATTGAATTAAATAATAATATGGATTAATTAAAAAGTTTAATTAATTAAAATTTATTTTGTTTATTAAAATTAATTATGAATTAATTTTAAAATGACAAAATATTACAAGTGAATTTATCCAAGTTGAGTGGGTTGATCCAAGTTGTGGAGTGGATTGTGAATCACCAACCACATGCATAAACTCATCAATTTTGGAACACTTGGTTGAAGATTAATCCATCCAATTTGAGGTGTCATGCTAAGCAAATAGTTTGGTGCATGTGAATTTCCTATAAATTGGATGAAGTTCAAATGGTTTGAGGTTGATGAATTTTCAAAGAGTTTGAATTTTTGGATGAGGTTTGATGAAGAGTTCATGTTACTTGGAGAAATTAGAAATCTAAGTGTTAGATTTTTCTCACAAAACCCTCATCACTTTCACCTTCCCATCTTCATCTTCCAAACTTTTTCTCTTGTAAAGGAGTCCCACCTATCCTTTGCTCGGCCCGAGGATTGCAGGACTACCGGAGGTGGTTCTCGGAGAGATCGAGAGGAGCTTTGAAGAGTTCTTGGAGAGATTCGAGCATCGGAATAGAAGTTTTTAGAACTACAAGAGATATGTGTTCTAATTTCTTTTATTTCCAAGTTTTGAGCATGCTTCTAGTTTAACTAAATTGATGAAATTAGAGTGCCAATGATCCGACTCGCTTCCGCTGCGCTACATGCGCTCCATCATTATTGACATCGGATAATTATATTGCGTGGTCAAGAGCAATGATGCTCTCGTTGAAGGCTCGCAGAAAATTTGTGTTTGTAGATGTTAAGTGATATTTAGACTTATTAAAGCAAGTTGTTTTCAGAGTTTTGATTGAGTAAGAAGACGTTTTGTCTCTTGTTTCTGTCTGATTGTTGTTTATATTGCATGTAGGTGAAGAAAGAAGGAAGTTGGATGAAGATCGGAAATAAGAGTGAAAAGAGGGGCGAAGCAGCTGGAAATTGATGAAAAAAAAGCCTAGCGCCTAGGCGCTGATGAGAAGAATTTGACAGTAGCTGTAGCGCCTAGGCGCTGATCAGATGAAAAATGCAGTAGCTGTAGCGCCTAGGCACCCGAACGTAAAAATGGGCAGAAGCTATAGCGCCGAGGCGCTGCCTTTCAGCGCCTAGGCGCTACTGTTACGTCTCCAAAAGTGACTATTTTAGGGACTTATTTGCTATAGAATGATGTGCACTCTTAAGGGTTTTGGTAGAATTTAGCCTAAACATGTGCTTTTATATGAGAATTTGTAGAATGAAGCTAAATTAGGACTTATGTGCGAAAGGAAGGAAAAAGAACCAAAAACAAAGCTAAAGAGTTGAAATTTCCATATTGCTGAAACATTGCGAAAACATTGCTGTCTCAACAATGTTTTAAGTGAAATTTGTTAAGTTGTCTAACCGTTTGCCATTTTGTTACGATCTTTCAGCTGCCCATTCTTTCTCCTGCTGCCACGTGGAAGGTCGTTGTTCAGAATGGATGGTTCTCCTTGGCCGAATCGTACCTACAAAACACTATAAAAGGAGGTCAAAAAGGGGAAGGAAAAACACACACTCAAAGGCGTAGAACTCCCATCTCAACGCAGTCTTTTCTTCCTGTTTTCTCATCCGTTTGTTGGCTTGAAGGACTCAGCTGTTGGAGTCGATAATCTGAGAGGAAGAAGAGAAGA
The DNA here is from genome assembly GCA_028017165.1 of Herpetospermum pedunculosum. Lineage (NCBI taxonomy): Eukaryota > Viridiplantae > Streptophyta > Magnoliopsida > Cucurbitales > Cucurbitaceae > Herpetospermum > Herpetospermum pedunculosum. The sequence continues at coordinate 50,649,946 of CM051527.1, forward strand.
TCTTTCTTCTCTTCTGATTGGATTCATCCAAACAAAGCTCCCATTCTCCCTTCATCCGAGGCGGTTGCGACGAGGGGCTTTACGCACACATCTACTTGCTTTTTACTGCTTTTTTCTTTCCTTTTCGTTGCTGTCTGTTGTTATTTCCCTTCTGTTTGCTACTACAATTCACTTCGTCTTCTTCTGTTTAGTTGATATCAGTTTAGAGTTGTTGATTGTTAAGCGTTGAACCTTGTTTAATCGAAGAATTTTTTGACTAAGTTCACGAGTTCTTCATTGCTTTTATTGTTTTTGTTCTCTTTTATTTCCACTTCATTACTGCTAAGCATGTCTACACCATCTATTCTTTCCACTCCATCTTCATCCATGAGTAACTAAACCACATAAGGGTCTGCTAATGACAAGTTTATAGGTAGAAGTACATGAATTCAACATGTAGGATAGCTTCAAATGCATTGGATGTATGTGTGCTTCATCCCACGGGCAATTTCGATTGGCCATCCATTTTGTCCAAAGAACTCCTAACCTCTGGAAGGAGTAAGAGTTCAGAGTTGTCCATTCATGCTAGCCTTTCATGGTAGCCAGAAAACGACCTAGGAATAGGCGTTTTCCTAGCACAAATCATTAACTTGCTTACATAAATAGATGCTTAAGCCTTACTGGGACATGAGTAAACTAAAGGATCTAATGCATGAAATCGAGAGATACATGAGAATGAGTTAATTTGATGCATGGTGAGTTGATCTACTGCTGAAGAATCGTATGAAAAAGCCTATAGAGGAGTCGTTAGTAGCCCTTGTTTCCACACTTTACCCTTAAAACGCCGTTAGGACAATTGCTAGAAAATTGCTGTTTGCGCAATTTCCTTAGTTTAAATTTCTGCCTTAGCCGTTTTTTCTAGCTTTTTGCTTTGCGATTTTATTGCTAGTTATTTGCTTTCTCCGCAATTCTTTTTCTCCTATATTCAAGTCATCTCTTTACTTGTCTTGTTTATGCTTGCATATCTCGCACGTTTCTTATTAGTTAGGCACCTCAATCCCAATTCTACCCCACTTTAACCATCCTTTGTAGTTTAACATTTCACTTCGCTAGTAACTAAGAATAAATCTTTGTGGGAAATCGAATGAAAAAATACTTATTACTTGCTACAAGACCATGTATGCTTGCATGTTCTGAGTGCTCTCTCATTGCATTTTAATTTACACATTGAGCACGCAACAGCTACGAAGTCTGAAGCGGTGATTCCCCTGGCGCCGAGGCGCTGCCTTTCAGCGCCTAGGCGCTACGAAGTCTGAAGCGGTGATTCCTCCTAGCGCCGAGGCGCTGTAACTGAGCGCCTAGGCGCTGCGACGGCAACTGACCTAAATTTATAAGGGATCTGTTATTATTTTGGGGGAGGAGGCTGAACGTGGACCGAAGGACAGTGACGAAAGAGAGCGGAAAGAGCAGTTCTTGACATCCGAGTATCCAAACGAAGCGAGAGCTACGGAAGGAAGATCGAGGATTCATCGTGGCTCGTTTATTTTCCTTTATTTCATCCTTTATTTCTCTTGTAACGAATATGCATCAGAACATGAACCTTGTTGAGATTTTCTTCATGAACTAACTTCATTATCTAAAGTATTGATGGAGTCGTTGTTGAACTCTGTTTCTCATTGATCAATAGTTAAGAACTTGATTTCTTGTTAGATTGTGAAAATTCTTATTTGCTTACTAGATACATGTTAGGATTTGGCCAATCTTAGTGTGAGATCTCATCAACGCGTTGAAGTCGATAGACAATTCTCGTTGACGAACCCTAATTGTTTTCCCTAACTTATATGAGCGATAGACATATCCTTGTAGGTTTTGTGGCAAAGAAAATATAGTTCTACAATCTTAATAATTGAATTGTTCTAATTGTCATTGAGATATAGGCAATTGTCCTTGTAATGAATATTGTTATTACTCGAGAGAGAGTAACAAGTCTTTCGAGTAGAACTTGTCAACAATCATAGGAGTCAAGCGTTTATAACTAGAAAGTAATGAGGAGTAGGATGAGACAACGACAGAATCTTTGCTCTAGAACCTTCACCATTTCCATTCAGCATAATCGTACTCAGTTGCTGCATTCTTTTAATTACTCAAGTCAATAACATATTTAATTCTCGTACAACTCTGATAATTGATTGCTCAGATAAAACTAAGGTTTAGAATTCTGGTAATTGGTAGCTTTCATTCCCTGTGGAGACGATAACTAGTATTTACCAACTATATTACTTGGGACGATTCGTACACTTGCGAATTCGGACAACAAGTTTTTGGCACCGCTGCCGGGGAATGATTGTTTTTCTTTACTAATATCAGAAATCAAGAACTTTAATCTTTCTCTGAGTTTTGTGTTACTTTTATTGATTGTGTTCTTTCACTTTTGATTGCAGGAGTTAGAGAGAGTGCATGCGAAAATTTGGAAGTAGCAGCTTACTTCCAATTAATCTCGAAATCGAACGTACCTGTCGAAAGAACAGAAAAGAAAAGAGAGAGCGTGTTGCACAAGAGAAGTTGAAAATGGCGGACAACCAAGCGGGCGAAAACAGGACTTTGAGGGACTATGTGTTGCCAAATGTAACGGGGTTACATTCTGCAATCCAAAGACCCGCAATTCAAGCGAATAACTTTGAGATTAAACCTGCCACGATTCAAATGATCCAAACCTCAGTGAACTACAGTGGGTTGAGGAATGAGGATCCAAACTCTCATATTTCAGATTTCCTGGAACTCTGCGATACATTCAAGATGAATGAGTGTCAGATGATGCTATTAGACTTAGGTTGTTTCCCTTTACTCTTAGGGGGCAAGCTAAACAATGGTTGAGCTCGGTGCCAGCAGGTTCAATAGAGACTTGGAATGATCTTGCCCAAAAGTTTCTCGCCAAGTTCTTCCCACCAGCAAAGACAGCAAAGATCCGGAGTGAGATTGGAAATTTTCTTCAAGAAGATGGAGAATCTCTTTATGATGCATGGGAAAGATTTAAGGAGCTTTTGAGGAGATGTCCTCACCATGGATTTCCTAGATGGATGCAAGTGCACAACTTCTATAATGGACTAGGAGGTGGTACTAGGACAACAATAGATGCAGCTGCAGGAGGATCATTTATGAAGAAAACTGAGAGTGAAGCCTTTGAATTATTGGAGGAAATGACAGTGAATCATTATGAACTTCCCAGTGTGAGAACGACTCAGAGGAGTGGGATGGAAGTTAATGAAGTGGATTCAATAGCCGCGATGACTGCACAGGTTGCCTCACTTACTAGGCAACTTCAGTCAAACCAATTTGCGGTAAACTCGATTCAAGCTCCTACTTTATTTTGTGAAAATTGTAATGGAAGTCATAGGAGTGAAGATTGTCAGGTGGGAAATCCATTTATACAAGGTCAAGTTGAGCAAGCTCAATTTGTTGGGAATTACAATCGCCAACCAAACAACCCGTACTCCAACACATTTAATCCAGGGTGACGAAATCATCATAACTTCGCATGGAAGCAGAATCAGACACAAAATCCACCTCCTCTAGGATTTCAACAACCAGCAGAGAAGAAGAGCAGTCTCGAAGAAGCAATGTTGCAAATGGCAACCAACACAAACCAATTTATGGTTGAGACTAAAACAAATTTTAAAAATCAAGCATCAGCCATTCGAAACTTGGAGGTACAAGTTGGTCAAATTGCAAACATGTTATCTGATAGACAACAAGGGAATTTACCAAGTACAACTGATGTAAATCCTAAAGAGCAATGTAAGGCTATCATGTTGAGAAGTGGAAAAATAGTTGAAGTCCAGACTAAAGAAGGGAAGACTGATGATTCAGTGAGCCCTACAGAACCTCCATTAGTTTAAAACAATGAGGAAAAAGAGATGTCTAGTAAAAAGCCTCAGCCACAACAAGAAGTGGAGCAGAACGTGCCATATCCTCAGCGACTGCGAAAGAATAAACTGGATAAGCAATTCTCTAAATTTTTAGATGTTTTTAAGAGATTGCATATTAACATTCCATTTGCAGATGCCCTTGAACAGATGCCGAGCTATGTAAAGTTTATGAAGGAAATTCTGTCAAATAAGAGGAAGCTTGAAGAGTATGAGACAGTGGCACTCACTGAGGAATGTAGTGCCATCTTGCAACAAAAACTACCACATAAACTAAAAGATCCAGGGAGTTTTACAATTTCATGCTCTATTGGGAAACTTACTTTTGATAAAGCATTGTGTGATTTAGGTGCAAGTATTAATTTGATGCCTTTGTCCATTTTCAGGAAGCTTGGATTGGGAGAAGCAAGCCCAACAACGGTGACACTGCAACTAGCAGACCGCTCAATCAAACATCCGAGGGGAGTCATTGAAGATGTATTGGTAAAAGTAGACCAATTCTTTTTTCCAGCTGATTTCATTGTTCTTGACATGGAAGAAGATAGGGAAGTACCAATCATATTGGGAAGGCCATTTTTGGCGACAGGGCGAGCACTCATTGATGTTCAGAAGGGTGTGCTAAGTTTAAGGGTGCAAGATGATGAAGTCACTTTCAATGTGTTTGATGCAATCAAATACCCAGGTGAAAGTGACAGTTGCTTTCGAATTGATGTGTTGGATTCCTTGGTATCCAACGAGCTGACTACTACGCAAAAACCATTAGAGGTATGCCTTACTCATCCAGACCCTGAAGGACTGAAAGATTTAGATGTGAGTGAATGTGTAAATTGGTTGAATTCTGCGGTTCGTTATGAAGGAAAGAGATATGAATCCTTAGGAACCACTACATCTAAGTCTGTGCCATCGACAGAAAAAGCACCCATTCTAGAGTTAAAGGTGCTTCCCTCTCATCTCAGATATGCTTATTTGGGAGAAGAGTCCTCTCTTCCTGTGATCATCTCAGCAGAATTATCTAGTGAGGAAGAAGATAAGTTGTTACGTGTGCTTCGAAAGCACAAACCAGCAATAGGATGGACTTTGTCAGACATCAGAGGTCTGAGCCCTTCACTGTGTATGCATAAGATCTTATTAGAAGAAGGAATGTCACCCACAATAGAAGCACAGAGGGAGGCTCAATCCAAACATGAAAGAGGTAGTCAGGGGTGAGATTTTAAAATGGCTTGACGCAGGAATAATCTACCCGATTTCAGATAGTGCTTGGGTAAGCCCAGTTCATGTAGTGCCCAAGAAAGAAGGAATGACAGTGGTGTAAAATGAGAACAATGAGTTGATTCCTACAAGAACCGTAACGGGATGGCGAATTTGCATAGATTATCGGAAGTTAAATAAGGCAACCGAAAGGATCATTTTCCTTTGCCCTTTATTGACCAGATGTTGGATCGTTTGGCAGGGCATGAGTATTACTGCTTTCTGGATGGCTACTCGGGATATCAGCAAATTGCAATTGCACCAGAAGATCAAGAGAAGACCACATTCACTTGTCCCTATGGTACCTTTGCGTTTCGAAGAATGCCCTTCGGCCTATGCAACGTACCCGCCACATTTCAGAGATGTATGATGTCAATCTTCTCCGACATGGTTGAAAAATGTATTGAGGTATTTATGGATGGTTTTTCAGTTTTTGGAATTTCATTTGATAATTGTCTCATAAATTTGGAAATGACTCTTAAAAGATGTGAGCAAACTAACCTTGTCTTGAATTGGGAGAAATGTCATTTTATGGTTCGAGAAGGTATTGTTTTAGGGCATAAGATCTCTTCCCGAGGGATTGAGGCAAATAGGGCGAAGGTGGAAACAATCGAGAAATTACCGCCGCCGATTTCAGTGAAGGGAATCAGAAGTTTTTTGGGACATGCTGGTTTCTACAGGAGGTTCATAAAGGATTTTTCAAAAATCACAAAACCTTTATCTTCTCTATTGGTGCAAGGTACACAATTTGAATTTGATGATGCATGTTTACAAGTTTTCCAATTATTGAAAGAGAAATTAATATATGCTCCTATAGTTGTAACCCTACAATGGGATTGCCCTTTTGAATTAATGTGTGATGCCAGTGATTATGCTGTTGGGGCAGTGTTAGGACAAAGAAGTGAAAAAGTATTTCATGCCATTTACTATGCGAGTAGGACTCTTAATGATGCTCAATTGAATTATGCTACAACAGAAAAAGAATTACTTGCCATCGTATTTGCCTTTGACAAATTTAGGTCTTATTTAATTGGTAGTAAAGTCATTGTTTTCACTGATCATTCTGCTATTAAGTATTTGATGACTAAAAAAGATGCGAAACCTAGACTGATTAGGTGGGTTTTACTCCTTCAAGAATTTGATCTCGAGATAAAAGATAAAAAGGGACAGAAAACTTAGTAGCAGATCATTTATCTAGACTTGAACTACCAATTGAGGTTGAATCTTTGAAAGCTCCTATTGATGATGATTTTTCAGATGAGCATGTTTTTGCAGTAACAGGAAAGCAGGAAACGCCATGGTTTGCAGATTTGGTGAACTATCTAGGAGCAAAAATAGTGCCACAGGAAGCATCCTATCAACAGAGGAAGAAATTTTTCTCAGAGGTGAAGCACTATTTGTGGGATGAGCCCATTCTTTACAAGCATTGTGCTGATCAAATTTTGAGAAGATGCATTCCTGAGGAAGAAATGGACGATATTTTGCGTCACTGCCACAGCTTAGAGTGTGGGGGTCATCATGGGGGAGGTCGGACAACTGCAAAGGTGTTGTAAAGCGGTTTTTATTGGTCGTCGTTGTATAAAGACGCCCATACCTTTGTGATGAGTTGCGACCGATGTCAACGAACGGGGAATATTTCTAGAAGAGATGAAATGCTGCTGCAGAACATTTTGGAAGTGGAATTATTTGATGTGTGGGGCATGGATTTCATGGGTCCTTTTCCATCGTCCTACAACAACAAGTATATTCTTCTGGCAGTTGATTATGTGTCAAGATGGGTTGAGGCTATTGCCACTCCAACGAATGAGGGAAAGGTAGTCCTGAGTTTTCTCAAAAAGAATATCTTTACCAGATTTGGGACACCGAGAGCGATAATCAGTGATGGAGGTTCACACTTCTACAATAAACAATTTGCCGCACTTCTAGCAAAATATGGGGTAAAACATCGAATGGCCCTAGCATACCACCCTCAAACAAATGGACAAGTTGAAGTATGTAACAGAGAGGTGAAAAGGATACTTGAGAAAACAGTGCATCATTCACGCAAGGATTGGACAAAGAAGTTAGAAGATACGTTGTGGGCATATCAAACGACGTTCAAGACTCCTCTTAGGATGTCTCCCTACAGGTTAGTATTCGGGAAAGCATGTCACCTGCCAGTTGAATTGGAACATAGGGCTTATTGGGCAATGAAATTGCTCAATATGGATTTGCAGCCAGCGGGAGAAAAATGCTTGTTACAATTGACTGAGATGGAAGAATTCAGAAATGAAGCATATGAGAATGCTCGCATCTATAAGGAGAGAACTAAGGCATGGCATGACAAGCACATTAGAAGAAGGAGCTTCGAGACGGGCCAAAAGGTCTTGCTATACAATTCGCGGCTTAGGCTGTTTCCTGGAAAATTGAAATCAAGATGGTCGGGTCCGTTTACGGTGGTCCAAGTCTATCCTCATGGTGCGGTTGAAGTGAAAAACGAGGTTGGAGATACGTTCAAGGTGAATGGGCAACGTTTGAAGCCTTATGTGCATGACATGGTGAAAGCCATGAACACCACGCTAAGTTTGTGCTCACTTTAGTAAGAAAATGTTGGGCTGAGAACTTTAAACCAAACGCTAAAAGGGAAAGAAAGAATGCTCAGCGCCTAGGCGCTGTCGGAAATAAAAATCTGGGTTTAGGACAGAATGCTCAGCGCCTAGGCGCTGTCGGAAAGAAAAATCTGGGTTTAGGACAGAATGCTCAGCGCCTAGGCGCTGTCGGAAAGAAAAATATGGGTTTAGGACAGAGTGCTCAACGCCTAGGCGCTGACGCGATTCTAACGAAAAAAAAAAAAAAAAAAAGTTGGGGTGTTTAAAAACGTGTTTTTCCTTTCTCAAACCCTAGCTTCTCAAATTTCTTCAGCTTTCCTCTCTCTTTTGCTCTCTATTCACCTCTTCTCTTCCAAATCTCTCTCTTCATCTCTCTTCTCTTTCAAATCTTCTCCTTTACCCACAAATTTCTCCCCTCTTGTTTCACCAACCAAACCCTTACTTTACCACTAACCTTTGATTTTGTAGGAGTTTGAAGTTTGCAAAAGTGTGAAGTTTTCCAAGAGTTTCTTCTCCACAGTGACGGTTCTTCTTCAAGGTTGCCTCTTCGCTTCAACTCTCTGTGTTTCTTCTCCAAGTAAGCATTTATCTTTGTAAAGTGTTTTATTTGGGCTGAAATTTAGAGCTTGGAGGATTGGTAAATTCTTGTTGGAATTGCGGGGAAGTTCTGCCTTGTTAATTTGGGTGGTTGGAAGTGTTGTATTATTGAGGTGTTGATACGCAAGTTGGAAGATAAGTTCAAGGCATTAAGCGTGCGAAGTACTGTTAACTGTTATGGCTCCCAAGGCTTCTAAGCGTGCGAAAACGGGCGAAGGGTCTTCTGAAGCCTTTGACAGATATTGATTCCAGGACGAAGAGGCCTCGAAATTATATTCCGAGTTGGTTATTAAGCGGAATGTAATTCCGGAGCGAGGTTTGCTACCTTGTATTGGCGAGCAGCGAAGTATTTATCATAATATTCGCGAAAGAGGTTGGGAAGAATTCACGAAACAACCTAAGTCTGCTGTTGTCCCACTTGTTCGGGAATTTTATGCTAATATGCAAGACGACAGAACAAAAGTATTTGTGCGGGGCAAGTTGGTGCCGTTTGATTTTGCATCCATAAACCGATTTTATAATCTTCCAAGCATTGATCGAGATGGTTATGCAACCTATGCCGCCAATGAAGTTGATTATGATGAGATCATCGCGACATTGTGTCAGCCGGGCACCCAATGGGCAACTCGACAAGGAGAAAAGCTGAATTTTAAGGCAGCCCACCTTAGTGTGATGAATAAAGTTTGGCACAATTTTATTTGTGCTAAACTTTTGCCTGTAACACATGTGAGCGATGTGACCAAAGACAGGGCAGTCCTTTTGTACGCCATTGTAACTCGTAAGTCCATTGATGTGGGTCGCATCATTCAGCAATCCATCAAACATACCAAGAAGGCATCCACAACCGGTGGCCTCGCTCACCCTTCATTGATTACATCCTTATGCAAAGCCGCCGGAGTGATTTGGGGCTCAGATGAGGAGTTAAAGCATCCTAAGTGTGTGATGGACAAAAAACACATCTTAGGATTAAAAGGCCCGACATTGGTTGAAGACCCGGCCCATAGCCAACAATTTTTAATTGGCAGTTCGTCCCAACCTCCTCCAGAGCAATCGCCTCATGATCCACCTGAAGATCAGTTATCCTTGGAGGAAAGATTAAAGCGAATGGAGCTTCGTCAAACACAACGGTTGGACAGGATGGAGGAAAGACAAGAGCACGGACGACGAAGAATGGAAAGACGAATGCAACGACATATGGAGCATAACAATCAATGCTTTGATAGGCTTTTTCAGGTGTTGGCACGTCCAGGGTTCAATCAAGAAGATGATCCCATTCTTTGTCCAACGCCTCCTCGATCATCTGATGAAGAAGAGCATATGTGAGCGACGCTCACTCAGGGAAGTTTTCGTTTCCCTTGTTCGTTTTTTCTTCTTATTTGCTGTGTTTTTCCTTTGTGTCTTTCGTTTCTTTTCGCATTGAGGACAATGTTGAATTTTAAGTTGGGGGTGGGAATAGATTCTGTTGAGTATGTTTTTTAGGATAGGTGTGGCATTCTATATGATTTCTTCATTCTAAGAAGTGTGTCTATTCAATTTTTCGAGAAATTTTGGAAGACTATGTAAGTTAGGGACACATTGGTTGTTGGGTTATATTGCATAAGAGAGAAGAGCTTGATTCATGTTTTTACTTAAAAGGAATGCATGATGGTGTTTGTTGAATTATTGAATGACGAATGCGCAAGATCTATTGCCAAAACAACCTGTTTTCATGTGAGTTTTTAAGCCTTTAAGCACATTCATTACATTGTGCTTTCAATTCTTAAAGTGTGTGAATGCCATGCATATTTAGATTTTTGTAGAACTTGCTTTGTTATGCATGTTTGTAGCCTCTGAATAGTTTTGAATGCTTAAATTTTAAGGGTAATTTAGGTGAAGCCAATGTTTAGCTTTCTAAAATAGCCTACCTCAACATTGAGTCCTTAGTTAAGCCAAATATTGAGCCTTAGACCTTTTTCATTGGAAGATTACCGCACTAAAAGCCAAAAATGCCATTTGTTGTAATCTTTTTCTGTGAATCCTAGATTGAAAGATTACATATGCTTACCACATGAAGTTTTTAATTTGTTGGGAAAGTTGCAACATGTGTATTAAGGGATTCTTAAATGGAAGAGTGATTTTAACACAAACAAAAAAAAAAAAGAAAAAAAAATGGTGTGGATGAAAATAAGTCAATGCTTCAACCAAGCTAAAAAAAAAAATAAATAAAAAAAAAATAATCGTGCTTGAGTTTAAATTCCTTGAAAGTAGAAGTGTTAGCTTCATCTGGATAAGTTGTGTAAAATTCTTTCAATAAAAGAGCTTAAAATTTCCTTTTCCATCCACCCGTCCTAAGCCAAATTACATCCAAAATGAAACCCTTAATTTTTGTGCATCCATTATGTTCATCGATGGCTTGGATGTGATATATGAGCAAGTTTATGACAAAAGTTTTGTATGTATTGGTGTGAGAGTCATTGAAATATGCCTTAAACAGTTGAGCGTTATGAGTGAATTCCTGTGAGGGTAGTAGACCTTGTGCATTCAATTTTGATAGTTTGATGAGATACTTGAGTTTTTAGTTAAATTTGTACTCGATGAATGCTTATTCTCTTGACTGTTTGTATAATCAAAGTAATTGATGTGTACTTAGCTTACCAGTATTCTTAGATATTAAGAAATTTGAAAAGAACACTTGGAATTGTAAGGAATCTAAAAGTCTCACTGGTTGATTGTACTCAATTGTTTCACTTACTTTCGTGTGCATTTAGGTCGTCAATAAATGCGTGAGATTTGAGTCATTTGAATGTAGTTGTCTTTCCATAGAATCCTCTTGCTCTTTGCTCGAGGGCGAGCAAAATGATAAGTTGGGGGTAGTTTGTTAAGTGATATTTAGACTTATTAAAGCAAGTTGTTTTCAGAGTTTTAATTGAGTAAGAAGACGTTTTGTCTCTTGTTTCTGTCTGATTGTTGTTTATATTGCATGTAGGTGAAGCAAGAAGGAAGTTGGATGAAGATCGGAAATAAGAGTGAAAAGGGGGGCGAAGCAGCTGGAAATTGATGAAAAAAAAGCCTAGCGCCTAAGCGCTGATGAGAAGAATTTGACAGTAGCTGTAGCGCCTAGGCGCTGATCAGATGAAAAATGCAGTAGCTGTAGCGCCGAGGCGCTGTCTTTCAGCGCCTCGGCGCCCAAAAGTAAAAATGGGCAGAAGCTATAGCGCTGAGGCGCTGCCTTTCAGCGCCTAGGCGCTACGAAGTCTGAAGCGGTGATTCCCCTGGCGCCGAGGCACTGCCTTTCAGCGCCTAGGCGCTACGAAGTCTGAAGCGGTGATTCCTCCTAGCGCCGAGGCGCTGTAACTGAGCACCTAGGCGCTGCGACGGCAACTGACCTAAATTTATAAGGGATCTGTTATTATTTTGGGGGAGGAGGCTGAACGTGGACCGAAGGACAGTGACGAAAGAGAGCGGAAAGAACAGTTCTTGACATCCGAGTATCCAAACGAAGCGAGAGCTACGGAAGGAAGATCGAGGATTCATCGTGGCTCGTTTCTTTTCCTTTATTTCATCCTTTATTTCTCTTGTAACGAATATGCATCAGAACATGAACCTTGTTGAGATTTTCTTCATGAACTAACTTCATTATCTAAAGTATTGATGGAGTCGTTGTTGAACTCTGCTTCTCATTGATCAATAGTTAAGAACTTGATTTCTTGTTAGATTGTGAAAATTCTTATTTGCTTACTAGATACATGTTAGGATTTGGCCAATCTTAGTGTGAGATCTCATCAACGCGTTGAAGTCGATAGACAATTCTCGTTGACGAACCCTAATTGTTTTCCCTAACTTATATGAGCGATAGACATATCCTTGTAGGTTTTGTGGCAAAGAAAATATAGTTCTACAATCTTAATAATTGAATTGTTCTAATTGTCATAGAGATATAGGCAATTGTTCTTTTAATGAATATTGTTATTACTCGAGAGAGAGTAACAAGTCTTCCGAGTAGAACTTGTCAACAATCATAGGAGTCGAGCGTTTATAACTAGAAAGTAATGAGGAGTAGGATGAGACAACGACGAAATCTTTGCTCTAGAACCTTCACCATCTACATTCAGCATAATCGTACTCAGTTGCTGCATTCTTTTAATTACTCAAGTCAATAGCATATTTAATTCTCGTACAACTCTGATAATTGATTGCTCAGATAAAACTAAGGTTTAGAATTCTGGTAATTGGTAGCTTCCATTCCCTGTGGAGACGATAACTAGTATTTACCAACTATATTACTTGGGACGATTCGTACACTTGCGAATTCGGACAACAGTAGATGAGACTATCTCCAAACCCAAAGAAACCAAAAAGATACTTGACTAGGACACCGTAAATTCCATGCTTGTTTCATGGATTATGAGAAGCATTGACTCGAAGATTGCTACATCGATTGCTTATCACGACGAGGCAAAGAAACTTTGGGATTATCTAGAGAAGAGGTTTTGCGTTGCTAACGGTCCACGCCTTCAACAGTTGAGGTCGGCAATTATGAACTGTAAGCAAACAAAATCTAATACTATTGATGATTACTACAAGAAATTGATGGGTTTGTTTGATGACCTTGCTCGTCTTAAACCATTACATTCTTGCAAATGTGGATTGTGCTCTTCTGATGTGACTGGTAAAATCGCGAAGGATCGCGATGAAGAAAAATTTCATCAATTTTTTATTGAGATTGATGATACTCTATATTCTACTGTGAGGACTAATCTTTTGTCTCAGAATCCGTTACCATCCTTGGATGGTGGCTATCAGACTTTAATTCAAGAGGAGAATTCTCGTGATATGGCCCGCAACAAAATTGTTCCTGAAGAGCATCATGCTTTTTCTTTACAAGCAGCACGTCCAAAAGGAAGATTTGATAAGTCCAACAGACCTGACAAATCTCAGATGTATTGTACCCACTGCAAACAGAATGGTCACGATGTGTTCAACTATTTTAAAATTCAGGGTTATCCAGACTGGTGGGAGACTCGTTCAATGGGTGGCAAAGGAACGACAGGTCGGGCTCGAGGCTTTGACACTCGTGCTAACGTTGCAGTTGCAGGTAGTGTTGTTGCATAGAGTAGCAGCACACCGATATCTGTGAATGGTGATTCAACTTCTGCTTTGGCCGATCTCAAGCCCGAACATGTTCAGATTTTTTTGAATATGATAAACAAGAGTCAACATGATAACATGATGGGTAAGTGTGTATCTTCCTTCTCTTTGATTATTGACACTGGAGCGACTCGTCATGTGACCGGGAATTTGAATTATTTAACCCAATCATATTCTATTATTTCAAGTCCTGTCAGTTTGCTTAATGGGAATACAGCATTCACCACTATGGAAGGGCGAGTTGTTCTAGCTGGTGGTTTCGTCCTTGAACATGTTCTATTTGTACCTACTTTACAATGTAATCTAATATCGGTGTCGCAATTAATCGATGATGCTAATTGTTTTGTCCGGTTCACTTCTTCTTTATGTGCTATACAGGACCAACATTCGGGGAGTCTGATTGGCGCCGGTGAACGGAAGGATGGACTCTATTATCTTCGGGGACTTCCAGTAGTGCATGTAGTGAAAGTTCATAATGTATCTGATTTTTAGTTGTGGCATAGAAGACTGGGGCATCCGTCAGATAGAGTGGTAAAGTTAGTACCTGCAATCAGTTCTAGTTCTGTAAAAAAGAAACTGAATCATGCTTGTGTAACATGTCCTCAGGCTAAACAAACTCGTGATAGTTTTCCTGTTAGTAATAGCAAGACCAATCGTATTTTTGAACTTATCCATGTTGATTTGTGGGGTCCAAATATCAACACACCATCGTCTTGTGGTGCTTATTATTTTTTTACCATAGTAGATGATTTTTCACGAGCTGTTTGGGTATATTTGTTGAGTAGCAAAACTAAAGTTTCTACAGCTTTTCACTCGTTTTTTGCCATGGTTGATCGACAATTTGAGACATCTGTTAAAATCGTAAGGAGTGACAATGGTACAGAATTTAAATGCATACTTGCCTTTTTTGACAAGAATGATATTCTTTATCAAACTTTATGTGTTGGCACTCTACAACAAAATGGGAGAGTAGAGCGCAAGCATCAACACATACTTAATGTGGCTCGTGCTTTAATGTTTCAAGGCAGTATTCCTATCGCTTTTTGGGGTGAATGTATTTTGGGTGCCGTTTATCTGATAAATCGTACTCCGTCTAGTGTCTTCAAAAAATAAAACCACGTTTGAGATTCTGTTTGGCAGTGCCCCAAACTTCGATGTGTTACGTGTTTTCGGATGTCTATGTTTTGCCCATAATCAACGATCCAAAGGAAATAAATTTGCCTCACGAAGTCGGAAGTGTGTGTTTCTTGGTTATTATTGCGTGCTCAATGTTTAAAAGAAATATGCAATGATAGAGCACTCAGAACATGCAAGCATACATGATCTTGTAGCAAGTAGTAAGTATTTTTTCATTCATTTTCCCACAGAGATTTATTCTTAGTTACTAGCGAAGTGTTTTGTTAAGTGAGAATGGGTGGATTAAATGGGGTGTATTCGATTTTAAGGTGCCTAATTACTAAGGAATGTGTAAATGACAGAGGCATAAACAAGTGCAAGTAGATGATAAGCTTGAATGTAAAGAGAAGAGAATAACAAACGAAAAGAGAAATGACCAAGGCAGAATTTTAACTAAGGGAATTGCGGAAACAACAATTATTTAGCAATGTTACTAACAGCGAAATGTGTGTAAAGTGTGGAAACAAGGGCTACTAACGACTCATCTATAGGCTTTCTCTCACGATTCTCAAGCAGTAGATCAACTCATCATGCATCAAACTAACTCATTCTCATGTATCTTCCGATTTCATGCATTAGATCCTTTAGTTTACTCATGTCCAAGTAAGGTCTTAAGCATCTTTTTATAACAGCAAGTATTGGTTTGTACTAGGAAAACGCCTATTCCTAGGTCGTTTTCTGGCTACCTTGAGAGGCTAGCATGGATGTATGATTCTGAACTCTTACTCCTTCCAGAGGTTAGGAGTTCTTTGGACAAAATGGATGGCCAATCGAAATTGCCCGTGGGATGAAGCTTACATACATTCAATGCATTCGAAAGCTATCCTACATGCTTGATTCACGTGTTTCTACCTATAGATTTGTCATTAGCATGCCCTTATGTGATTTAGTTACTCATGGATGCAGATGGAATGGGAAGAGTAGATGAAGAAGACATGCTTAGAAGAATATTAAAGACAAAACAGAAGAGGAAAACAGTAGGCAGACGAGATGAAGAGCTTGTGAATTGACGAAATAACGCTTCGATTAACTAAAGTTTGAACTAAACAAATGACAACCTTGAATAACTAAAGTAAAACAGAAAGCAACGAAATGAAGTAGAGTAGCTAACGAAAGGGAAATAACAACAAACAGCAAAGGAAACAGAAAGCTAAAGCAGAAAGCCATTAAATTCGAGCGTGATCGCCTCGTCGCAGACGCCTCGGCTGAAGGGGGAAAAAGGCAAGCTTTGCTTGGATGAATCCAATCAGAAGAGAAGACAAAACTTCTCTTCTTCCTTTCAGACTATCGACTCCAATAGCTGAGACCTTCAATCCAACAACCGGATGAGAAAAACAGGAGAAAAGACTGCGCTGCGAAGAGAGTTCTACGCCTTTCGAGTGTGTTTCAACCTTCCATCTTGACCTCCTTTTATAGTGTTCTGCAGGTACGATTGGGCCAAGGAGAACCATCCATTCTCAACGTCGTACTTCTACGTGGCTGCAGGAGAAAGAATGGATCCCTGAAAGATCGGAACAAAACAGAAAATGGTTAGACAACTTACGGATTTCACTTAAAACATTGCGGTTTTAGCAATGTTTTCGCAATGCTTCCGCAATGTGCAATTTTCAATCCTTTAACTTCGTTTTGGGTTCTTTTTCTTTCCTTTTGCATATAAGTCCTAATTTAGCTTCATTCTTCTAATTCTCATATATAAGCACAAGTTCAAGCTAAATCCTACCAAAAACACTTACAAATGCACAACTTCCTATCACAAATAAGTCCTAAAATAGTCACTTTTGGAGACGTAACACACCCCCAAACTTAAGGTTTTGCTCGTCCTCGAGCAATCTAAGGACTTTATCTAGGCTGCTGTTTACACTTCTCTAACCACTTGCTGACTCCCCTAAGTTCCTTATCTACAGCAAAGCTGTCCTGTGACACACTTCTAAGCTTAAAACTAACTTCTCATTTTGCTTCTTCTGCCTTCTCTTGCCTTATGACCCTACTGTTTCATTAACTCCCCACAACTGATCTATTTGCTTTGGTCATTAAGTTCATTGTGCAACTATCCCTAAGGTTTCAAATTCTACCTAGCTTTACCCCAGACTCAGTACATGCTTCTAATGTTTTTCTTTTGACTACCTAGGATTCCTTAGAGTCATGCCAGTCTTAGTACAAACCAGTGACAGTAGTACATTCATAGAACAA
The DNA here is from genome assembly GCA_028017165.1 of Herpetospermum pedunculosum. Classification (NCBI taxonomy): domain Eukaryota; kingdom Viridiplantae; phylum Streptophyta; class Magnoliopsida; order Cucurbitales; family Cucurbitaceae; genus Herpetospermum; species Herpetospermum pedunculosum. Next base: position 50,666,774 of record CM051527.1, read on the forward strand.
ACTAAACCCTGGCATCACTACATTGGATATACATTCATCTCCCTAAACAAACCTACAAGCTACAACCTTGTGCTTAGCTAATTTGAGGATCAGAGTTCTTTTATTCAGGACACCTAAGCACAAATCTGAAACTCCTAGGCATACACTCTTCTTCCTTAGTTTTTCCTTTTTCTTTCTTTCTTTGGGGGCCTCTCCTTTGGTTTCCTTTTGATGCAATGTCACTTGTGGGTTACACACATGGCACTGATTACTCAGCAACTTTAAGAGAGACACCCCTCTTTATTCTTTTTTCATTTTGTTTTTTTTTTTTTCAGTTCATCATTTTTTGCAAAGGAGAAGAAGAATGCTTATGTCTAAAGGGAGAGAGGAATGTTCCTAGGCCTAGGGTGGCCTCCCCCAAACTTAAACTTCTCATTGTCCCCAATGAGAGTCTGAGGTGGCACACCCCCAAACTTGTCCTAGAAGCATCTAGTCTAAGGCAAAACAAAGAGAATCTAAAAATCCTAGGCATAGACAGAACATTCTTAAAGCAAATAACTTAGCAGCAGAAATTTGTAAGAACAGTATGGTAAGGACTTAAAGCTACGCATGCTGAGCAACTTAAGAGAGCTAATTTAAACTATCAAAGGTGCCTTAAGACACTCATCCAACATGCTTATAGATAGGTCATATATGGTAGTCAAGAAAGCAGCAAAAGAACAAAATTGAAACAGAACCAGCCTAGCTAATCAGTCAGTCAAAAGCATGCGATAACTAACAAAAATTGCAGAATCCGCAATAATTTCGCAATGAATTTACAGGGCAAATATATCAGTAAGCAGCCCCTTTTGCATGCTATTTCCAGTTATCACAGCTATACCAAAAGGAAAACTAAAACAACCTACTTAATCAGATACCATCTATCTATCCTAAACTATCCTAAACAACCAAAAGAAAGAACTAAAAACAGATCAAATATTGATTCAAAATAAAAGAATTCACACAGTTTAACGAAAAGCAGTTTGATTTTTTTTTTTATCTTTAAGAGGGAACAGAGTACTCCCTCGAGTGCCCTTCAGAATGGCACTCAAACATCCTCACCATCGTCCCTTCGTGCTCTTGGAGGAGTCCATGGCTTCAGTAGATCAGTGGGGAAGGCAGGGAAGATGCAGCCCAACTGATCAGCCACGTCTTTGTCCCTCGCCTGAGCATATTCGGCCCATTGCGCCATCTTTTTCTGAAGGTCCATCAGGCAGGCCATAGAAAGAGATTGAGTTGCAGCCAGGCCATCCAACTCAAACTCCATGTTCCCCTTCCTGCGCATCCTCAGGCCTGTAGGCAGCTCCAGATGACCCGTGTAGGCCAGCTGCCTCTCCATCCTCTCGATTGGTACATGTTGCGTGCTCAATGTGTAAAGATAAATATGCAAAAGGGTAGGGAGAGCACTTAGAACATGCAAGCATACATGGTCTCACAGCAAGTAGTAAGTATATTTCATTCGTTTTTTCCACAGAGACTCATTTTTAGCTATTCGCGAAGTGTGATTGTTAAGAAAGATGGGATGAATTTGATGGGGTAAAATTGGTTTTTAATTATCTAATTTTTGCTGAATGTATAAAGGGATATAACATAAACAAATGCAAGTTGAAATTAGATGCAAAGGACAAGAGATGGAATTAATAAACGAGGAAGAAAACAGCTAAACAGAATGCAACTTAGCAGAATTGCGAGAACCGCAATTAATCCGCAATTAACTCAACAGCAAAAGTATGTAAATGGGCGAATTAAGGGCTACTAATGACTATCCTATAGGCAGTTTATTACGATTATCAAGCTTTGGATCAACTCTCTATACATCAAACTCACTCTATCTCAAGTATCGTCCGATTCCATGCATTAGAGTCTTAAGTTTACTCGACTTCAAAGTAAGGTCTCAAGCATCTTATTTACGCAGGAGTGTTCAGTTGTACTAGGGAAACGCCTATTCCTAGGCCGTTTCCTGATTACCATGAAAGGCTAGCATGATTATATGACTCTGAACTCTTACTCCTTCCAGAGGTTAGGAGTTCTTTGGACAAAATGGATGGCCAATCGAAATTGCCCGTGGGATGAAGCTTACATACAATCAATGTTCGAGTGTTAATCTGCCTACTTGATTCACGTTTTTTAGCCTATAGTTCTGTCATTAGCATGCCCCTAAGTGACTTAGCTACTCATGGATATATAGAGAACAGAAATGGCAGATAAGATAGACATGCTTAGAAGGGAAATGTGCTTAAAACAATAAGCCAAACCCGTAGCAGAAGATATGAAATGAGAAATGCAGAAATGAACTTTAATTACTGAAATTGTTTGTTGAACAGACAAAAGCTGTAAAGTAAATAGCAACAAGACAGAAAGCAACGAACTAACTAATCTAGCTACTTAGGAAAAGAACAGCACGAAGCAGAATGTAAAACAGAAGAGAAAGACAGAAAAACAGTAAAGAGTTGCTGGAAAGCTTCGTGGCAGTCGCCTCGAATGAAGGGGATGAAAGATCAGCCTTGCTTGGATGAATCCAATCGAGAGAGAAGAAGAATCTTCCCTCCTTCCTATCAGATTATCGATTCCAACAGCTGAGACTCTCACTCCAACAGACGGCAAAGGAAAACAGATGGAAATGGTGGACTGCGAGAAGACTTCTGCGCTTCGAGTGATGATCAAACCTCCGACTTTGACCCCCTTTTATAGTAGTTTGCAGGTGCGTTTGGGCCAAGGAGAACCATCAATCTTCAACGTCGTATATCAGAATGGATGGAGGAGAAAGAATGAATCCCTGAAATTACGGAAATTAACAGAAAAAGATCAGTCAACTTACGGTTTTCACTTGAATAATTGCGGTCTCAGCAATGTTTTCGCAATTCATTCGCAATGCTCATTTTTTCATTCTTTTCCTTCGGTTTTCAACCCTTTTTCTACCTATTGTACATAAGTCCTATATTAGCTACCTTCTTCTAATTCTCATATTAAAGCATAGGTTTAGGCTAAATGCTAACAAAAACACCTAAATGTGTACATCTTCTTAAGCTAAATGGGTCCTAAATAAGTCACTTTCAGAGACTTAACACACCCCCAAACTTAAGGCTTTGCTTGTCCTCAAGCATACTAAGGACTTACTTAGGCTGCTGTTTTATCTTCTTTAACTACTTACCGACTCCCCTATATCCCTATCTCTAGCAGTGCTGTCCTGTGACACACTTCTAAGTTTAGAATTAACCTCTTATCAAGCTTCTTCTGACTTCACCTGCCTACTATACCTGCTGGTTTTGTTAACCCCCTACTATTTGATCTAACTACTTTTATGATATCATGCCACTATCCCTAAGGTTTCAAATTCTACCAAGCTTTATTCCAGACTCAGTACATGCTTCTAGCTTAACTTTTAATGTGCCTAGGATTCCTTAGAGTCATGCCAGTCTTAGTATTAACAGTGACAGTGGTACTTTTAGAGAACAACCTAAGCCCTGGCATCACTACATTGGATATACATTCATCTCCCTAGACAAACCTAAAAGCTACAACCTTGTGCTTAGCTCATTAAGGATCAGAGTTCTTTTTACATAGGACATCTAAGCCACAAGATTATAGCTCCTAAGCATACATTCTTCTTCCCTATTTCTCCCTTTTTTACTTCGGTGGAGTCTCTCCTTGGGTTGCCTTTTGATGCAATGCCACTTGTGGTTTACACACTTGGCACTGATTACTCAGCAACTTGAGAGAGACTCCCCTCTTTATTCTATTTTTCACTTTTTCTCTTTATCACAAATTTTTTTTCTTAGGAGAAGAAGAATGCTTATGTCCTAAGGAAGAGAGGAATGTTCCTAGGCCTAGGGTGGCTGTTAAGTCTCTGAAAGTGACTTATTTAGGACCCATTTAGCTTAAGAAGATGTACACATTTAGGTGTTTTTGTTAGCATTTAGCCTAAACCTATGCTTTAATGTGAGAATTAGAAGAAGGTAGCTAATATAGGACTTATGTACAATAGGTAGAAAAAGGGTTGAAAACCGAAGGAAAAGAATGAAAAAATGAGTATTGCGAATGAATTGCGAAAACATTGCTGAGGCCGCAATTATTCAAGTGAAAACCGTAAGTTGACTGATCTTTTTCTGTTAATTTCCGTAATTTCAGGGATTCATTCTTTCTCCTCCATCCATTCTGATATACGACGTTGAAGATTGATGGTTCTCCTTGGCCCAAACGCACCTGCAAACTACTATAAAAGGGGGTCAAAGTCGGAGGTTTGATCATCACTCGAAGCGCAGAAGTCTTCTCGCAGTCCACCATTTCCATCTGTTTTCCTTTGCCGTCTGTTGGAGTGAGAGTCTCAGCTGTTGGAATCGATAATCTGATAGGAAGGAGAGAAGATTCTTCTTCTCTCTCGATTGGATTCATCCAAGCAAGGCTAACCTCTCATCCCTTCCATTCGAGGCGACTGCACGAAGCTTTTCAGCACCCTTTACTGCTTTTCTGTCGTTCTTCCTCTTATTTCCAGTTTGATTATTGTTGTTCTTAGTTTAGTATTTTACTTACTGCATTTCGTTGTTGTCTGTCTTGGATTCATTTCTTCAAAGCTTTCCTTTGTCATTCAAACACTCAAAGTAATCAAAGTACAATTCTGCATTTTACAGTTTCCACCTTGTTCTGCTACGGTTTTGTCTCGCTATTTTACACACATTTCTCTTCTAAGCATGTCTGTTTTATCTACCCTTTCTGTTCTCCATATATCCATGAGTAGCTAAATCACTTAGGGGCATGCTAATGACAGAACTATAGGCTTAAAAAACGTGAATCAAGCATGTAGGATCGCCTTCAAACATTGATTATATGTAAGCTTCATCCCACGGGCAATTTCGATTGGCCATCCATTTTGTCCAAAGAACTCCTAACCTCTGGAAGGAGTAAGAGTTCAGAGTCATATAATCATGCTAGCCTTTCATGGTAATCAGGAAACGGCCTAGGAATAGGAGTTTCCCTAGTACAAACTAAACACTCCTGTTTTAACAAGATGCTTAAGACCTTACTTTGAAGTCGAGTAAACTTAAGTCTCTAATGCATGGAATCGGACGATACTTGAGATAGAGTGAGTTTGATGTATAGAGAGTAGATCCAGTGCTTGAGAATCGTATAAAAAGGCCTATAGGATAGTCATTAGTAGCCCTCAATTCACCCATTTACACACTTTCGCTACTGTTTAATTGCGGTAACATTGCGGTCCCCGCAATTCTACTAAGTTTTCATTCTGTTTAGCTGTTTTCTTCTTCGTTTATCAATTCCATCTCTTGTTCTTTGAGTCTGATTTTAACCTTAATTTGTTTATGTTATATTCCTTTACATATTCAGCGCAACTTAGATAATTAAAAACCAATTTTACCCCCTCAAATCCACCCCATCTTTCTTAACAAAAACACTTCGAGAATAGCTAAAAACAAGTCTCTGTGGGAAAACGAATGAAATATACTTACTACTTGCTATAAGATCATGTATGCTTGCATGTTCTGAGTGCTCTCTCTCTCTTATTTATCATTTTTATTAACACATTGAGCACGCAACAAGTTTTTGGCGCCGCTGCCGGGGACTTATTTTAAGTGAAAACGAAGTTTGTTAAGTCTGAAACATCAAATTATTTTCCATTGAATTTGATCCATCTTCATTTCTTTTTCAGGTACCATTTAGGGTAGTTTATGAATGAGACTCCATCTAGTGATCTAGAGTTCAACCCTGAGCCCGAGAGATTACTTAGAGCTAGGAATAGAGCCAAGAAACGTCTCTTTAAACAAACCCTTTTACCTCCAATCATTGCAGAGACTACAATTCCTCCGCAATTACCTCAAGAAGAAATGGCTGGAGTAAATCAAAACCTGGTGCCTGTCACTCGCAATCCCATTGAAATAGCGAATGACAAGGATAGCGCCATCCTCTCATATTTAGTACCTATGCCTGGGGAGCTGAACCCCAGCATAATCCGTCCTGAAATCACTGCCAACTCATTCGAGTTAAAGCCAGTGATGTTCCAAATGTTGTCCACTGTGGGACAATTCTTTGGAATAGAAAATGAGGACCCCCATAACCACCTTAGGAACTTCTTAGGAGTTAGTGACACCTTCCTAATCCCTGGAGTTTCCCAAGAAGCCCTGAGGCTATATCTTTTCCCTTACTCTTTGAGGGACAAAGCCAAAACATGGTTAAATTCTTTACCCTCAGGATCTGTCCGCAATTGGACAGATTTAGCAGAAAAATTCCTAGTCAAATACTTCCCACCTGATAGGAATTCTACCTTTCGTGATGATATCATAAAGTTCAAACAAGCTCCAAGTGAGTCTCTTCACGAAGCTTGGACAAGATTCAAAGACCTTCTCATTAAATGTCCACACCATGGCATTCCATGGTGTATCCAAATAGAAGTCTTCTTTAAAGGATGCAACCCCAGCACCAGACAAGTTTTAAATTCATCTGCTGGAGGTTCCATGTTGTCCAAGAGTTACAACGAAGCTTATGAGATCTTGGAGAAGATCTCAACATCTCATTGTAGGTGGTCAGACGATCCAGTAGAGCCAACTAGGGCTCAAGACAAGGATGCTCTAAGCGCCATGAGCACCCAAATAAATGCCCTGACCAACTTAGTCAAGCAAATGGCTCAGGCCAATCTCCAAACCAGTGCCAATACCGCCACAGCCATGTCAATGGGCACCCAACCAAGTCAAGGCGAGGCACCAATCTGTGGATTCTGTGGGGAAGGGCACCCTTATGAATACTGCCCTGGGAATCCATCTTCAGTCTGCTATGTTGGAAGCCAGCAGCAGCCTAGGAATAACCCCTACTCCAACACCTATAACCCTGGTTGGAGAAACCACCCTAACCTGTCATGGGGTGGCCAACAGAACACTAACCAAAATCCTAACCAACCAAGGCCGAGTGGAACACCTGGTTTCACTCCCCAACATAACCAGTCAATGTACCAAAAGCCTTACAATCAACCTGTAGGATCTTCTGTAGAAAACCTACTCAAGGAATATATAGCTAAGAATGATGCTACTCTTCAGAGCCAGCAAGCTACTCTTAGGAGCCTAGAGAACCAAATAGGCCAATTAGCCAATGAACTTAAAAGTAGGCCCCAAGGTAGACTCCCTGCTGATACCGAGGTACCAAGGAGAGATGGCAAAGAACAAGTTCAAGCAATTGAACTTAGGAGTGGGAGACCATTGGTGAGCAACACAAAGGACACACCAAAGAGAGTAGAGAACACTGAGTCTAGTGCTCCACTGGAGTCTCTGCCAAGCCAAGGTCCACCACCAACTAGCACATCAGGAGCCAGGCTAGAGCCAATTGTTGAGGAGGTAGAAGACATTCCAAGGCCTCCACCCATCCTAAGGCGCCCTGACGTGCCTGCATATGTGCCACCACCTCCATACCCTCGAAGGCTTAAGAAGAAGCAGGAACAGGAAGTTCATTTTAATAAATTTTTAGAAATACTTAAGCAAGTGCATGTTAACATTCCTTTTGTAGAGGTTTTACAGTCGATGCCTTCATATGTAAAGTTTTTGAAGGACATTATTACTAACAAAAAAATAATTGGTGAGTTTGAAACAGTGAACCTCACCGAGGAGTGCAGTGCCATCCTCCAGAACAAGCTGCCCAAGAAGGAGAAGGATCCTGGTTCCTTCACCTTACCTGTAGAACTTGGAGGCAAGCACGTGGGCAGAGCGCTTTGTGACCTGGGCGCCAGCATAAATCTCATGCCCCTGTCCCTATTCCGCCAGTTGGGAATGGGAGAAGCACGTCCAACTACTGTCACTTTACAACTAGCAGACAGATCCATCGCATATCCAGAAGGTAAGATCGAGGATATTCTAGTTAAAGTTGACAAATTCATTTTCCTTGCAGATTTCATTGTCCTGGACTATGAGGCAGACAAGGAGGTTCCCATCCTGCTAGGTAGACCATTTCTAGCCACAGGTAGGGCACTCATAGATGTTCAGAAAGGTGAGTTAACTATGAGAGTTCATGATGAAGAGGTAAAATTTAGTGTTTATAAAGCTTTAAGGTATCCCTCTGACCTTGAATCCTGTGCTAGCATGGATATTGTTGACTCACTGATGGAAGAACAATTAGAGCATGTATTATTAACCAAGCATGCAAATGAATATGTAGGATTAGATGTAGCTGATTTAAATGTATCTGACATAATGGATATGCCTGTAGATAAACCACAGCATGTATGTATGAATATAGATTTAACTGATAGAACTATAAATCCGTTAAAGCCCTCCATTGAGCATCCACCTGTGTTAGAACTGAAACCACTACCTACTCACCTCAAATATGCATATTTAGGAGATAATGATACGCTGCCTGTAATTATTTCTTCTAAACTAAGTGAACAGCATGAGGTTGATTTAATTTTACTGCTTAAGCAACATAGGAAGGCTATAGCATGGACTATTGCTGATATTCGAGGCATTAGCCCTTCTTATTGCATGCACAAAATTATACTAGAGGAAGAGCACACACCTAGGGTAGATCACCAGCGCAGGTTGAACCCCTCTATGAAAGAGGTAGTGAAGAAGGAAATAATCAAGTGGTTAGATGCAGGAGTAATTTTCCCCATAGCTAGTAGCCAGTGGGTGAGCCCCATCCAATGTGTACCTAAAAAGGGGGGAATAACTGTGGTAGTCAATGAGAACAACGAACTGATTCCAACAAGGACTGTCACAGGGTGGAGGGTATGTATGGATTACAGAAAATTAAATAAAGAAACTAAAAAAGACCATTTCCCTATACCGTTTATTGACCAGATGCTAGACAGAATAGCTGGTAGAGCCTACTATTGTTTTTTAGATGGGTACTCTGGCTATAATCAAATTACTATAGACCCTAAGGATCAAGAGAAGACCACCTTCACTTGCCCTTTTGGAACGTTTGCCTTCCGCAGAATGCCTTTTGGCTTATGCAATGCACCGGCAACCTTCCAAAGGTGTATGATGGCAATCTTCTCTGAGTTGGATGAGTCCATGATAGAAATATTCATGGATGACTTCTCAATCTTTGGGGATTCATTTAAAACCTGTCTAGAGAACCTAGGACAAGTCCTGGCTAGGTGTGAGGAGACCAACCTAGTCCTAAATTGGGAAAAATGCCATTTTATGGTAGATGAAGGGATTGTCTTAGGACATAGAGTGTCAAGGGCAGGTGTGGAAGTGGATAGGGCAAAAATAGAGATCATAGAGAAGTTGGTAGAGCCCCAGAATGTCAAGGCTATTAGGAGCTTCTTAGGGCACGCTGGCTTCTACAGAAGGTTCATTAAGGACTTTTCTAAGATAGCCAAGCCTCTGTGCGAGCTTCTAGAGCTAAATAGACCATTCATCTTCTCTAAGGAATGTGTAGTAGCTTGGAAAACCCTTAAGGAAGCACTGGTCACAGCACCAATCATAGTAGGACCAAATTGGGATCTGCCCTTTGAGATGTTATGTGATGCCAGTGACTATGCTGTAGGAGTGATGTTAGGCCAGAAGATTGACAAGCTAACACACCCTGTCTATTATGCTAGTAAGACCTTGAATGAGGCTCAATGTAATTATACCACTACTGAAAAAGAGATGCTTGCTGTAGTGTTTGCTTGTGAAAAATTTAGAAACTATATTGTAGGCACTAGGACCATTGTATATACTGACCATTCTGCTTTAAAATATCTTATGAGGAAGGCTGATGCCAAGCCTAGATTGATTAGATGGGTGTTATTGCTGCAGGAATTTGATTTGGACATTCGGGACAAGAAAGGTTGTGAAAATGTGGTTGCAGATCACCTTTCTCGATTGCAGCACAATTGCGAAAAAATTGCGGAGACCGCAATTTCTGATGCTTTTATTGATGAACATGTCTTTGCTTTGACTCATTGTGATAACGATGAGGAACCTTGGTTTGCTGACATTGCTAACTTCCGTGCATCACAGGTATTGCCAGTGTTCAAGGGAGGACAAGAGAAGAAGAGGTTCCTTCATGAAGCAAGGAAATTCATCTGGGATGACCCCACACTTTACAGAACTTGTGCTGATGGGTTATTGAGGAAGTGTGTTTCAGCTGCTGAGGCGAAGTCTGTGCTGCAGCACTGTCACTCATCTCCTTACGGTGGACACTTTGGTGGTCAGAGAACAGCTGCGAAGGTATTTCAGAGTGGCTACTATTGGCCAACAATCTTCAAAGACGCCCACAACTATGCCCACAGCTGTGACGAATGCCAAAGGACAGGTAACCTCAGTCGCAAGGATGAGATGCCCCTCACCTACATCTTAGAGTTGGAGCTCTTTGATGTATGGGGCATTGATTTCATGGGACCATTCCCTCCATCATCAGGTAACCTGTACATTTTAGTAGCCGTGGACTACGTGTCCAAGTGGGTAGAAGCCAAAGCATGTCCTAATAATGATGCTAAAACAGTCACTAACTTCTTGCATAGGCACATTTTCACTAGATTTGGGACTCCTCGTGCTATCATTAGTAATGAGGGGTCACATTTCATTAATAAGGCTATGGAGAAAGTATTGGCTAAATATAACATTAGACATAGAGTAGCCACTCCCTATCACCCACACTCGAATGGCCAAGCTGAAATTTCCAATAGGGAGATAAAGAACATCCTAGAAAAGGTAGTCAAACCAAATAGGAAAGACTGGTCATTTAAGCTTGAGGATGCACTTTGGGCTTATAGAACAGCATATAAAACACCCCTAGGCATGTCTCCCTATAGGTTGGTGTATGGCAAGGCCTGCCACTTGCCACTTGAGTTGGAAAACAAGGCATTTTGGGCCATGAAAGAATTGAATTTTTGTGTAAAGGATGCGGGGACACTAAGGTCTTTGCAGCTACATGAACTTGATGAGCTTAGGCATATGGCCTATGAGAATGCCAAAATGTATAAAGAAAAGACCAAAATATGGCACGACAGTAGACTTAGGATCAAAGACTTTAGGAAAGGCCAACTTGTCCTATTATTTAACTCACGTTTAAAGATATTTCCAGGCAAACTAAAGTCTAGATGGTCGGGTCCATTTGTTATTACTAATGTCTTTGTTCATGGTGCAATAGAGATAAAGAACTTGCAGCAAGGCCAGCCATTTATGGTCAATGGTGCTAGGTTGAAGCACTACTATGAGGAAGGAGATGTGAAGACTCTCTCGGCCTTCCTCTTGACTGAAGCATGACAAAAATAAAGAGAGAGAACGAGTGGTTACTGTGCTCGTTTAGTCAAGGCCAAATGCCTTAGTTTATTTTTACTGTTTTTCCGATTATCGTTTGTATGTTTTGTGGTGTGTTTTTAATTGCGTATTTAATGTTTGTTTTATTTGTTTTTGTAGGGAATCGAAAGAGGGGATCAAGGAGAGTAAATCCCACTTTAAAGATCAAGAAACGGTTGAGCCAAATAAAAGATACGGACGGGCAAAGTTGGAGATTTCAATGAAATAATATCCCCGGAATTGCGCTAAAATTGCTGGATCCGCAAAAAGAGCCGTTGGGATTTTATCCGTTGCCTTTATATCCGTTGGAAGCCGCTCGATCGTTACGATTATCGCTCTCTTTGCTCTCCAAGAATTCAGCGATTCTCTCCATCTTTGATTCCTCTCCCAAGATCTTCAAGAATCAGCAATGGTGGCCACACGTGCTGAAAGATCCGCAGCCAAGAAGAAGGCTGATGACGCAGCTGAAGCAGCTGCGAGGGAAGCGCTTCTCACCCTTGCAGACGATGGTGCCGTTCGCACCGGTCCTCTTCCCAAGCTTCCTATTCGTAGGAAGAAGTGGAGGGTGGTCACTGAGATCCCTGCTGGACCATCTGAGCCAGTGGGCACGCCCAAGAAACGCCGGTGGAGTGTCAAGACAGCCGCCGAACCAAGCACCGCAAGGACTCCCTCTGTGGAGAGTCAAGAAACTGATCGTGCATCCCACGAGTCAGCCAAAGAAGGTTCGTCGCCGTCTGCCTCACCTGCGCGCAGCCCTCTCCCAGCTGAACCAGTGCCAAGCGCAGAGTCGTCACCACCTGCATAGAGCCCTGAGTTGTCTCCAGCACCTCAGAGTTCTGATCCGACACCTGCAGCAGCGCAGAGTCCTGGACCATCATCTTCGCCACTGAGTTCTGCGCAGACACCATCAGCAGAGCACAATTTTCCACAGCCTGATCCTGAATTCCCATATGGGGATTATCAAGAGTCCACGCAAGGCAGTGGAGATGCTGGGGAAGACGAAGTCTTTTCTCCTATGAGGGAAGATAGCCCTGCCGAGCCTGCACAGCAGGACGATTCTATGGAAGAAACGTTGGGGGCATGCCTCCAGCAGATCAATATCAAGGCCAGGCTCAAGAAGAAGAAGAAGGCCACGATTGGCAAGGCCAAGAAGTTGAAGAAAAAGAAGGCCAAGAAGGTGCCATCGACGGACAAGGGGAGTGCTGAGCCTTCGCTCAAACGCCTCAAGGTGGAGGCTGCTGCATCATCCAAACCAGCAGATAAGGGGAAGGCTAAACTCTACCCTGAAGACGAACCTCCGTCAGTGAGGTATGTCTCATCTGATGCGGAATCCAGGGGTGTTGAGCTCAGGAAGCGGGACCTATTGCACGAGAAGGGATTCCTTGATCGACTTGCTGACCTGCCGCAGTTCTTGCGCGCAGGGGTGATCAACCATGGCTGGGAAGAATTCTGCAGACCGCCTAATCCAGCCTACACGAGCATGGTGTACGATTTCTACGCCAATGTGCTCAGCCCTGAGGATGGCCTATCTGTGGTCAGAGGGGTGGAAGTTGATTTCTCAGCCAAGGCCATCAATGAAGCCTTTGGTCTCAAGGGCCAAACGCACACAGATTATGCACGGATAGTTGATGAGCCGACTGAGGCCGTGCTGGAAGAGGCCATTCGCACAATTGGCCAGCCTGAAGCAGCGTGGACTGTCTCACGCAATGGTCGGCACACCTTGATGAGTGCCAATCTGACAGCAAAGGCGGCTGTGTGGTTTGCCTTTGTGAGGAGAAAGCTGTCCCCGGTGACTCACGAGACGACAATCAACCAGAGTAGATCACTGCTGGTTTATGCTATCATGCGCGGTCTCACGGTCAATGTAGGGGAGATCATGTCAGCTGCCATTGCTGAATGCGCCAGAAAAGGTAAGGGGCCATTATTTTTCCCAAACACTATAACAAAATTGTGTTTGCTTGCAGGAGTCCCCACCGAGCGCTTGGAGCAGCAGATGCCGTACACAGGCCATTTGGAGCTGCCTGCGAACCTAAGGCTGAGAAGAAAGGGGAATATGGAGTTTGAGTTGGATAGGCTGGCTGCTGAACAGTCCCTATCCATGGCCTGCTTAATGGACATGCAGAGGAGAATGGCTCAATGGGCCAACTATGCGCAGGCAAGGGACAAAGAAGTTGCAGACCAGTTGGGATGCATCTTCCCGGACTTCCCCACCAACCTCCTAACTCCATGGGTGCCCCCACGACCAAGGCAACCAGATGAGGATGATGAGAATTGAGTGCTGGTTTGAAGTGCACTAAAGGGAGTATTGCTGTTCCCTTAAGAAACAAAAGACAAATTTTCTGCTTTCTGATAGGATATTGTGAATTATGCTGTTTGTGTTCAAATTTTGATCTGTTTTTAATGTTTAGTTTTATGCTTTTTCTTTTGCTTAGTCTAGTCTGATGTTAGCTGAATAGGTAGGATAGTTTAGTTTTATTTTTAGGGATGCATGAGTTACAGGAAAAAGCATGCTAGGGGCCTGAATCAATGTTAAATCTGCCCGGATTGAATTGCGAAATAATTGCGGTTCCCGCAATTTTTGTGACTGATTGCATGTTTTGGACTGTCTGTTTAGTTAGGCTATGATCTGTTATATTCTATCTTTTGCTGCTAGCATGACTACCTTATATAGCTGATCTTACAGCATGCTGGATGAGTGTCATAGGACACGCTTTGATAGTTTAAATTTGCCTCTGAATAGTGCTCAGCATGCATAAACCGTAAGTCCTTAAAAACTGTCTGTTATGTTCAAATTTTCTGCTGTTGGAATAATTGCTTTTAGAATGTTTTGCCTATGCCTAGGATTTTTAGATTCTCTTTGTTTTACTTTAGACTAGATGCTTCTAGGACAAGTTTGGGGGTGTGCCACCTCAGACACTCATTAGGGACAATGAGTAGTTGAAGTTTGGGGGAGGCCACCCTAGGCCTAGGAACATTCCTCTCTTCCTTAGGACATAAGCATTCTTCTTCTCCTAAGAAAAAAAAATTTGTGATAAATAGAAAAAGTGAAAAATAGAATAAAGAGGGGTGTCTCTCTCAAGTTGCTGAGTAATCAGTGCCAAGTGTGTAAACCACAAGTGGCATTGCATCAAAAGGCAACCCAAGGAGAGACTCCACCGAAGTAAAAAAGGGAGAAATAGGGAAGAAGAATGTATGCTTAGGAGTTATAATCTTGTGGCTTAGATGTCCTATGTAAAAAGAACTCTGATCCTTAATGAGCTAAGCACAAGGTTGTAGCTTTTAGGTTTGTCTAGGGAGATGAATGTATATCCAATGTAGTGATGCCAGGGCTTAGGTTGTTCTCTAAAAGTACCACTGTCACTGTTAATACTAAGACTGGCATGACTCTAAGGAATCCTAGGCACATTAAAAGTTAAGCTAGAAGCATGTACTGAGTCTGGAGTAAAGCTTGGTAGAATTTGAAACCTTAGGGATAGTGGCATGATATCATAAAAGTAGTTAGATCAAATAGTAGGGGGTTAACAAAACCAGCAGGTATAGTAGGCAGGTGAAGTCAGAAGAAGCTTGATAAGAGGTTAATTCTAAACTTAGAAGTGTGTCACAGGACAGCACTGCTAGAGATAGGGATATAGGGGAGTCGGTAAGTAGTTAAAGAAGATAAAACAGCAGCCTAAGTAAGTCCTTAGTATGCTTGAGGACAAGCAAAGCCTTAAGTTTGGGGGTGTGTTAAGTCTCTGAAAGTGACTTATTTAGGACCCATTTAGCTTAAGAAGATGTACACATTTAGGTGTTTTTGTTAGCATTTAGCCTAAACCTATGCTTTAATGTGAGAATTAGAAGAAGGTAGCTAATATAGGACTTATGTACAATAGGTAGAAAAAGGGTTGAAAACCGAAGGAAAAGAATGAAAAAATGAGTATTGCGAATGAATTGCGAAAACATTGCTGAGGCCGCAATTATTCAAGTGAAAACCGTAAGTTGACTGATCTTTTTCTGTTAATTTCCGTAATTTCAGGGATTCATTCTTTCTCCTCCATCCATTCTGATATACGACGTTGAAGATTGATGGTTCTCCTTGGCCCAAACGCACCTGCAAACTACTATAAAAGGGGGTCAAAGTCGGAGGTTTGATCATCACTCGAAGCGCAGAAGTCTTCTCGCAGTCCACCATTTCCATCTGTTTTCCTTTGCCGTCTGTTGGAGTGAGAGTCTCAGCTGTTGGAATCGATAATCTGATAGGAAGGAGAGAAGATTCTTCTTCTCTCTCGATTGGATTCATCCAAGCAAGGCTAACCTCTCATCCCTTCCATTCGAGGCGACTGCACGAAGCTTTTCAGCACCCTTTACTGCTTTTCTGTCGTTCTTCCTCTTATTTCCAGTTTGATTATTGTTGTTCTTAGTTTAGTATTTTACTTACTGCATTTCGTTGTTGTCTGTCTTGGATTCATTTCTTCAAAGCTTTCCTTTGTCATTCAAACACTCAAAGTAATCAAAGTACAATTCTGCATTTTACAGTTTCCACCTTGTTCTGCTACGGTTTTGTCTCGCTATTTTACACACATTTCTCTTCTAAGCATGTCTGTTTTATCTACCCTTTATGTTCTCCATATATCCATGAGTAGCTAAATCACTTAGGGGCATGCTAATGACAGAACTATAGGCTTAAAAAACGTGAATCAAGCATGTAGGATCGCCTTCAAACATTGATTATATGTAAGCTTCATCCCACGGGCAATTTCGATTGGCCATCCATTTTGTCCAAAGAACTCCTAACCTCTGGAAGGAGTAAGAGTTCAGAGTCATATAATCATGCTAGCCTTTCATGGTAATCAGGAAACGGCCTAGGAATAGGAGTTTCCCTAGTACAAACTAAACACTCCTGTTTTAACAAGATGCTTAAGACCTTACTTTGAAGTCGAGTAAACTTAAGTCTCTAATGCATGGAATCGGACGATACTTGAGATAGAGTGAGTTTGATGTATAGAGAGTAGATCCAGTGCTTGAGAATCGTATAAAAAGGCCTATAGGATTGTCATTAGTAGCCCTCAATTCACCCATTTACACACTTTCGCTGCTGTTTAATTGCGGTAACATTGCGGTCCCCGCAATTCTACTAAGTTTTCATTCTGTTTAGCTGTTTTCTTCTTCGTTTATCAATTCCATCTCTTGTTCTTTGAGTCTGATTTTAACCTTAATTTGTTTATGTTATATTCCTTTACATATTCAGCGCAACTTAGATAATTAAAAACCAATTTTACCCCCTCAAATCCACCCCATCTTTCTTAACAAAAACACTTCGAGAATAGCTAAAAACAAGTCTCTGTGGGAAAACGAATGAAATATACTTACTACTTGCTATAAGATCATGTATGCTTGCATGTTCTGAGTGCTCTCTCTCTCTTATTTATCATTTTTATTAACACATTGAGCACGCAACAGTGGCCTCCCCCAAACTTCAACTACTCATTGTCCCTAATGAGTGTCTGAGGTGGCACACCCCCAAACTTGTCCTAGAAGCATCTAGTCTAAAGTAAAACAAAGAGAATCCAAAAATCCTAGGCATAGGCAAAACATTCTAAAAGCAATTATTCCAACAGCAGAAAATTTGAACATAACAGACAGTTTTTAAGGACTTACGGTTTATGCATGCTGAGCACTATTCAGAGGCAAATTTAAACTATCAAAGCGTGTCCTATGACACTCATCCAGCATGCTTTAAGATCAGCTATATAAGGTAGTCATGCTAGCAGCAAAAGATAGAATATAACAGATCATAGCCTAACTAAACAGACAGGCCAAAACATGCAATCAGTCACAAAAATTGCGGGAACCGCAATTATTTCGCAATTCAATCCGGGCAGATTTAACATTGATTCAGGCCCCTAGCATGCTTTTTCCTGTTACTCATGCCTCCTAAAAATAAAACTAAACTATCCTACCTATTCAGCTAACATCAGACTAGACTAAGCAAAAGAAAAAACATAAAACTAAACATTAAAAACAGATCAAAAATTGAACAAAAAACAGCATAATGCACATTATCTATCAGAAAGCAGAAAAATTGTTTGTTTTTTTCTGAGGGAACAGCAATACTCCCTTCAGTGCACTTCAAACCAGCACTCAATTCTCGTCATCCTCATCTGGTTGCCTTGGTCGTGGGGGCACCCATGGAGTTAGGAGATTGGTAGGGAAGTCCGGGAAGATGCACCCCAACTGGTCTGCAACTTCCTTGTCCCTTGCCTGCGCATAGTTGGCCCATTGAGCCATTCTCCTCTGCATGTCCATTAAGCAGGCCATGGATAGGGACTGTTCAGCAGCCAGCCTATCCAACTCAAACTCCATATTCCCCTTTCTTCTCAGCCTCAGGTTCGCAGGCAGCTCCAAATGGCCTGTGTACGGCATCTGCTGCTCCAAGCGCTCGGTGGGGACACCTGCAAGCAAACACAATTTTGTTATAGTGTTGGGGAAAAATAATGGCCCCTTACCTTTTCTGGCGCATTCAGCAATGGCAGCTGACATGATCTCCCCTACATTGACCGTGAGACCGCGCATGATGGCATAAACCAGCAGTGATCTACTCTGGTTGATTGTTGTCTCGTGGGTCACAGGGGACAACTTCCTCCTCACAAAGGCAAACCAAACAGCTGCCTTTGCTGTCAGATTGGCACTCATTAAGGTGTGCCTCCCATTGCGTGAGACAGTCCACGCTGCTTCAGGCTGGCCAATTGTGCGAATGGCCTCTTCCAGCACGGCCTCAGTCGGCTCATCAACTATCCGTGCATAATCTGTGTGCGTTTGGCCCTTGAGACCAAAGGCTTCATTGATGGCCTTGGCTGAGAAATCAACTTCCACCCCTCTGACCACAGATAGGCCATCCTCAGGGCTGAGCACATTGGCGTAGAAATCGTACACCATGCTCGTGTAGGCTGGATTAGGCGGTCTGCAGAATTCCTCCCAGCCATGGTTGATCACTCCTGCGCGCAAAACCTGCGGCAGGTCAGCGAGTCGGTCGAGGAAACCTTTCTCGTGCAACAGGTCTCTCTTCCTTAGCTCAGCCCCCCTGGATTCAGCATCAGACGAAACATACCTCACTGACTGAGGTTCGTCTTCAGGGTAGAGCTTAGCCTTCCCCTTGTCTGCTGGTTTGGATGATTCGGCAGCCTCCACCTTGAGGCGTTTGAGCGAAGGCTCAGTACTCTCTTTGTCCGCCGAGGGCATCTTCTTGGCCTTCTTTTTCTTCAACTTCTTGGCCTTGCCAATCGTGGCCTTCTTCTTCTTCTTGAGTCTGGCCTTGATATTGATCTGCTGGAGGCATGCCCCCAACGTTTCTTCCATAGAATCGTCCTGCTGTGCAGGCTCGGCAGGGCTATCTTCCCTCATAGGAGAGAAGACTTCGTCTTCCCCAGCATCTCCACTGCCTTGCGTGGATTCTTGATAATCTCCATAAGGAAATTCCGGATCAGGCCGTGGAGAATTATGTCCTGCTGATGGTGTCTGCGCAGAACTCAGTGGCGAAGATTGCAGCTCAGGGCTCTGCGCTGCTGCAGGTGTCGGATCAGAACTCTGAGGTGCTGGAGACAACTCAGGGCTCTGTGCAGGCGGTGACGACTCTGCGCTTGGCACTGGTTCAGCTGGGAGAGGGCTGCGCGCAGGTGAGGCAGACGGCGACGAACCTTCTTTGGCTGACTCGTGGGATGCACGAGTAGTTTCTTGACTCTCCACAGAGGGAGTCCTTGCGGTGCTTGGTTCGGCGGCTGTCTTGACACTCCACCGGCGTTTCTTGGGCGTGCCCACTGGCTCAGATGGTCCAGCAGGGATCTCAGTGACCACCCTCCACTTCTTCCTACGAATAGGAAGCTTGGGAAGAGGACCGGTGCGAACGGCACCATCGTCTGCAAGGGTGAGAAGCGCTTCCCTCGCAGCTGCTTCAGCTGCGTCATCAGCCTTCTTCTTGGCTGCGGATCTTTCAGCACGTGTGGCCACCATTGTCAAGTCTTGAAGATCTTGAGAGAAGAATCAAAGATGGAGAGAATCGCTGAATTCTTGGAGAGCAAAGAGAGAGATAATCGTAACATTCGAGCGCCTTCCAACGGATATAAAGGCAACGGATAAAATCCCAACGGCTCTTTTTGCGGATCCAGCAATTTTAGCGCAATTCCAGGGATATTATCTCATTGAAATCTCCAACTTTGCCCGTCCGTATCTTTTATTTGGCTCAACCGTTTCATGATCTTTAAAGTGGGATTTACTCTCCTTGATCCTCTCTTTCGATTCCCTACAAAAACAAATAAAACAAACATTAAATACGCAATTAAAAACACACCACAAAACATACAAACGATAATCGGAAAAACAGTAAAAATAAACTAAGGCATTTGGCCTTGACTAAACGAGCACAGTAACCACTCGTTCTCTCTCTTTATTTTTGTCATGCTTCAGTCAAGAGGAAGGTCGAGAGAGTCTTCACATCTCCTTCCTCATAGTAGTGCTTCAACCTAGCACCATTGACCATAAATGGCTGGCCTTGCTGCAAGTTCTTTATCTCTATTGCACCATGAACAAAGACATTAGTAATAACAAATGGACCCGACCATCTAGACTTTAGTTTGCCTGGAAATATCTTTAAACGTGAGTTAAATAATAGGACAAGTTGGCCTTTCCTAAAGTCTTTGATCCTAAGTCTACTGTCGTGCCATATTTTGGTCTTTTCTTTATACATTTTGGCATTCTCATAGGCCATATGCCTAAGCTCATCAAGTTCATGTAGCTGCAAAGATCTCAATGTCCCCGCATCCTTTACACAGAAATTCAATTCCTTCATGGCCCAAAATGCTTTGTTTTCTAACTCAAGTGGCAAGTGGCACGCCTTGCCATACACCAACCTATAGGGCGACATACCTAGAGGTGTCTTATATGCGGTCCTATAAGCCCAAAGTGCATCCTCAAGCTTAAATGACCAGTCTTTCCTATTTGGTTTGACTACCTTTTCTAGGATGTTCTTTATCTCCCTATTGGAAATTTCAGCTTGGCCATTCGAGTGTGGGTGATAGGGAGTAGCTACCCTATGTCTAATGTTATATTTAGCCAATACTTTCTCCATAGCCTTATTAATGAAATGTGACCCCTCATCACTAATGATAGCACGAGGAGTCCCAAATCTAGTGAAAATGTGCCTATGCAAGAAGTTAGTGACTGTTTTAGCATCATTATTAGGACATGCTTTGGCTTCTACCCACTTGGACACGTAGTCCACTGCTACTAAAATGTACAGGTTACCTGATGATGGAGGGAATGGTCCCATGAAATCAATGCCCCATACATCAAAGAGCTCCAACTCTAAGATGTAGGTGAGGGGCATCTCATCCTTGCGACTGAGGTTACCTGTCCTTTGGCATTCGTCACAGCTGTGGGCATAGTTGTGGGCGTCCTTGAAGATTGTTGGCCAATAGTAGCCACTCTGAAATACCTTCGCAGCTGTCCTTTGGCCACCAAAGTGTCCACCATAAGGAGATGAGTGACAGTGCTGCAGCACAGACTTTGCTTCAGCAGCTGAAACACACTTCCTTAACAAACCATCCGCACAGGTTCTGTAAAGCGTGGGGTCATCCCAGATGAATTTTCTTGCTTCATGAAGGAACCTCTTCTTCTCTTGTCCTCCCTTGAACACTGGCAATACCTGTGATGCACGGAAGTTAGCAATGTCAGCAAACCAAGGTTCCTCATCGTTATCACGATGAGTCAAAGCAAAGACATGTTCATCAATAAAAGCATCAGAAATTGCGGTCTCCGCAATTCTTTCGCAATTGTGCTGCAATCGAGAAAGGTGATCTGCAACCACATTTTCACAACCTTTCTTGTCCCGAATGTCCAAATCAAATTCCTGCAGCAATAACACCCATCTAATCAATCTAGGCTTGGCATCAGCCTTCCTCATAAGATATTTTAAAGCAGAATGGTCAGTATATACAATGGTCCTAGTGCCTACAATATAGTTTCTAAATTTTTCACAAGCAAATACTACAGCAAGCATCTCTTTCTCTGTAGTTGTATAATTACATTGAGCCTCATTCAAGGTCTTACTAGCATAATAGACAGGATGTGTGAGCTTGTCAATCTTCTGTCCTAACATGACTCCTACAGCATAGTCACTGGCATCACATAGCATCTCAAATGGGAGATCCCAATTTGGTCCTACTATGATTGGTGCTGTGACCAGTGCTTCCTTAAGGGTTTTCCAAGCTATTACACATTCCTTAGAGAAGATGAATGGTCTATTTAGCTCTAGAAGCTCGCACAGAGGCTTGGCTATCTTAGAAAAGTCCTTAATGAACCTTCTGTAGAAGCCAGCGTGCCCTAAGAAGCTCCTAATAGCCTTGACATTCTGGGGCTCTACCAACTTCTCTATGATCTCTATTTTTGCCCTATCCACTTCCACACCTGCCCTTGACACTCTATGTCCTAAGACAATCCCTTCATCTACCATAAAATGGCACTTTTCCCAATTTAGGACTAGGTTGGTCTCCTCACACCTAGCCAGGACTTGTCCTAGGTTTTCTAGACAGGTTTTAAATGAATCCCCAAAGACTGAGAAGTCATCCATGAATATTTCTATCATGGACTCATCCAACTCAGAGAAGATTGCCATCATACACCTTTGGAAAGTTGCCGGTGCATTGCATAAGCCAAAAGGCATTCTGCGGAAGGCAAACGTTCCAAAAGGGCAAGTGAAGGTAGTCTTCTCTTGATCCTGAGGGTCTATAGTAATTTGATTATAGCCAGAGTACCCATCTAAGAAACAATAGTAGGCTCTACCAGCTATTCTGTCTAGCATCTGGTCAATAAACGGTATAGGGAAATGGTCTTTTTTAGTTTCTTTATTTAATTTTCTGTAATCCATACATACCCTCCACCCTGTGACAGTCCTTGTTGGAATCAGTTCGTTGTTCTCATTGACTACCACAGTTATTCCCCCCTTTTTAGGTACACATTGGATGGGGCTCACCCACTGGCTACTAGCTATGGGGAAAATTACTCCTGCATCTAACCACTTGATTATTTCCTTCTTCACTACCTCTTTCATAGAGGGGTTCAACCTACGCTGGTGATCTACCCTAGGTGTGTGCTCTTCCTCTAGTATAATTTTGTGCATGCAATAAGAAGGGCTAATGCCTCGAATATCAGCAATAGACCATGCTATAGCCTTCCTATGTTGCTTAAGCAGTAAAATTAAATCAACCTCATGCTGTTCACTTAGGTTAGAAGAAATAATTACAGGCAGCGTATCATTATCTCCTAAATATGCATATTTGAGGTGAGTAGGTAGTGGTTTCAGTTCTAACACAGGTGGATGCTCAATGGAGGGCTTTAACGGATTTATAGTTCTATCAGTTAAATCTATATTCATACATACATGCTGTGGTTTATCTACAGGCATATCCATTATGTCAGATACATTTAAATCAGCTACATCTAATCCTACATATTCATTTGCATGCTTGGTTAATAATACATGCTCTAATTGTTCTTCCATCAGTGAGTCAACAATATCCATGCTAGCACAGGATTCAAGGTCAGAGGGATACCTTAAAGCTTTATAAACACTAAATTTTACCTCTTCATCATGAACTCTCATAGTTAACTCACCTTTCTGAACATCTATGAGTGCCCTACCTGTGGCTAGAAATGGTCTACCTAGCAGGATGGGAACCTCCTTGTCTGCCTCATAGTCCAGGACAATGAAATCTGCAAGGAAAATGAATTTGTCAACTTTAACTAGAATATCCTCGATCTTACCTTCTGGATATGCGATGGATCTGTCTGCTAGTTGTAAAGTGACAGTAGTTGGACGTGCTTCTCCCATTCCCAACTGGCGGAATAGGGACAGGGGCATGAGATTTATGCTGGCGCCCAGGTCACAAAGCGCTCTGCCCACGTGCTTGCCTCCAAGTTCTACAGGTAAGGTGAAGGAACCAGGATCCTTCTCCTTCTTGGGCAGCTTGTTCTGGAGGATGGCACTGCACTCCTCGGTGAGGTTCACTGTTTCAAACTCACCAATTATTTTTTTGTTAGTAATAATGTCCTTCAAAAACTTTACATATGAAGGCATAGACTGTAAAACCTCTACAAAAGGAATGTTAACATGCACTTGCTTAAGTATTTCTAAAAATTTATTAAAATGAACTTCCTGTTCCTGCTTCTTTCTAAGCCTTCGAGGGTATGGAGGTGGTGGCACATATGCAGGCACGTCAGGACGCCTTACGATAGGTGGAGGCCTTGGAATTTCTTCTACGTCCTCAACAATTGGCTCTAGCCTGGCTCCTGATGTGCTAGTTGGTGGTGGACCTTGGCTTGGCAGAGACTCCAGTGGAGCACTAGACTCAGTGTTCTCTACTCTCTTTGGTGTGTCCTTTGTGTTGCTCACCAATGGTCTCCCACTCCTAAGTTCAATTGCTTGAACTTGTTCTTTGCCATCTCTCCTTGGTACCTCGGTATCAGCAGGGAGTCTACCTTGGGGCCTACTTTTAAGTTCATTGGCTAATTGGCCTATTTGGTTCTCTAGGCTCCTAAGAGTAGCTTGCTGGCTCTGAAGAGTAGCATCATTCTTAGCTATATATTCCTTGAGTAGGTTTTCTACAGAAGATCCTACAGGTTGATTGTAAGGCTTTTGGTACATTGACTGGTTATGTTGGGGAGTGAAACCAGGTGTTCCACTCGGCCTTGGTTGGTTAGGATTTTGGTTAGTGTTCTGTTGGCCACCCCATGACAGGTTAGGGTGGTTTCTCCAACCAGGGTTATAGGTGTTGGAGTAGGGGTTATTCCTAGGCTGCTGTTGGCTTCCTACATAGCAGACTGAGGATGGATTCCCAGGGCAGTATTCATAAGGGTGCCCTTCCCCACAGAATCCACAGATAGGTGCCTCGCCTTGATTTGGTTGGGTGCCCATTGACATGGCTGTGGCGGTATTGGCACTGGTTTGGAGATTGGCCTGAGCCATTTGCTTAACTAGGTTGGTCAGGGCGTTTATTTGGGTGCTCATGGCGCTTAGAGCATCCTTGTCTTGAGCCCTAGTTGGTTCTACTGGATCGTCTGACCACCTACAATGAGATGTTGAGATCTTCTCCAAGATCTCATAAGCTTCGTTGTAACTCTTGGACAACATGGAACCTCCAGCAGATGAATTTAGAACTTGTCTGGTGCTGGGGTTGCATCCTTTAAAGAAGACTTCTATTTGGATACACCATGGAATGCCATGGTGTGGACATTTAATGAGAAGGTCTTTGAATCTTGTCCAAGCTTCGTGAAGAGACTCACTTGGAGCTTGTTTGAACTTTATGATATCATCACGAAAGGTCGAATTCCTATCAGGTGGGAAGTATTTGACTAGGAATTTTTCTGCTAAATCTGTCCAATTGCGGACAGATCCTGAGGGTAAAGAATTTAACCATGTTTTGGCTTTGTCCCTCAAAGAGTAAGGGAAAAGATATAGCCTCAGGGCTTCTTGGGAAACTCCAGGGATTAGGAAGGTGTCACTAACTCCTAAGAAGTTCCTAAGGTGGTTATGGGGGTCCTCATTTTCTATTCCAAAGAATTGTCCCACAGTGGACAACATTTGGAACATCACTGGCTTTAACTCAAATGAGTTGGCAGTGATTTCAGGACGGATTATGCTGGGGTTCAGCTCCCCAGGCATAGGTACTAAATATGAGAGGATGGCGCTATCCTCGTCATTCGCTATTTCAATGGGATTGCGAGTGACAGGCACCAGGTTTTGATTTACTCCAGCCATTTCTTCTTGAGGTAATTGCGGAGGAATTGTAGTCTCTGCAATGATTGGAGGTAAAAGGGTTTGTTTAAAGAGACGTTTCTTGGCTCTATTCCTAGCTCTAAGTAATCTCTCGGGCTCAGGGTTGAACTCTAGATCACTAGATGGAGTCTCATTCATAAACTACCCTAAATGGTACCTGAAAAAGAAATGAAGATGGATCAAATTCAATGGAAAATAATTTGATGTTTCAGACTTAACAAACTTCGTTTTCACTTAAAATAAGTCCCCGGCAGCGGCGCCAAAAACTTGTTGCGTGCTCAATGTGTAAAGATAAATATGCAAAAGGGTAGGGAGAGCACTTAGAACATGCAAGCATACATGGTCTCACAGCAAGTAGTAAGTATATTTCATTCGTTTTTTCCACAGAGACTCATTTTTAGCTATTCGCGAAGTGTGATTGTTAAGAAAGATGGGATGAATTTGATGGGGTAAAATTGGTTTTTAATTATCTAATTTTTGCTGAATGTATAAAGGGATATAACATAAACAAATGCAAGTTGAAATTAGATGCAAAGGACAAGAGATGGAATTAATAAACGAGGAAGAAAACAGCTAAACAGAATGCAACTTAGCAGAATTGCGAGAACCGCAATTAATCCGCAATTAACTCAACAGCAAAAGTATGTAAATGGGCGAATTAAGGGCTACTAATGACTATCCTATAGGCAGTTTATTACGATTATCAAGCTTTGGATCAACTCTCTATACATCAAACTCACTCTATCTCAAGTATCGTCCGATTCCATGCATTAGAGTCTTAAGTTTACTCGACTTCAAAGTAAGGTCTCAAGCATCTTATTTACGCAGGAGTGTTCAGTTGTACTAGGGAAACGCCTATTCCTAGGCCGTTTCCTGATTACCATGAAAGGCTAGCATGATTATATGACTCTGAACTCTTACTCCTTCCAGAGGTTAGGAGTTCTTTGGACAAAATGGATGGCCAATCGAAATTGCCCGTGGGATGAAGCTTACATACAATCAATGTTCGAGTGTTAATCTGCCTACTTGATTCACGTTTTTTAGCCTATAGTTCTGTCATTAGCATGCCCCTAAGTGACTTAGCTACTCATGGATATATAGAGAACAGAAATGGCAGATAAGATAGACATGCTTAGAAGGGAAATGTGCTTAAAACAATAAGCCAAACCCGTAGCAGAAGATATGAAATGAGAAATGCAGAAATGAACTTTAATTACTGAAATTGTTTGTTGAACAGACAAAAGCTGTAAAGTAAATAGCAACAAGACAGAAAGCAACGAACTAACTAATCTAGCTACTTAGGAAAAGAACAGCACGAAGCAGAATGTAAAACAGAAGAGAAAGACAGAAAAACAGTAAAGAGTTGCTGGAAAGCTTCGTGGCAGTCGCCTCGAATGAAGGGGATGAAAGATCAGCCTTGCTTGGATGAATCCAATCGAGAGAGAAGAAGAATCTTCCCTCCTTCCTATCAGATTATCGATTCCAACAGCTGAGACTCTCACTCCAACAGACGGCAAAGGAAAACAGATGGAAATGGTGGACTGCGAGAAGACTTCTGCGCTTCGAGTGATGATCAAACCTCCGACTTTGACCCCCTTTTATAGTAGTTTGCAGGTGCGTTTGGGCCAAGGAGAACCATCAATCTTCAACGTCGTATATCAGAATGGATGGAGGAGAAAGAATGAATCCCTGAAATTACGGAAATTAACAGAAAAAGATCAGTCAACTTACGGTTTTCACTTGAATAATTGCGGCCTCAGCAATGTTTTCGCAATTCATTCGCAATGCTCATTTTTTCATTCTTTTCCTTCGGTTTTCAACCCTTTTTCTACCTATTGTACATAAGTCCTATATTAGCTACCTTCTTCTAATTCTCATATTAAAGCATAGGTTTAGGCTAAATGCTAACAAAAACACCTAAATGTGTACATCTTCTTAAGCTAAATGGGTCCTAAATAAGTCACTTTCAGAGACTTAACAGTACACCTGCACGTAAACAAAGCTTAGTGATGGTGTTTGGGAAGAAAAGAGGGCCCTTACCTTTCTTGGCGCAGTCGGTAATTGAGGCTGCAATGACCTCCCCTACATCTATAGTGAGGCCCCTCATAATTGCATATACCAGCAACGATCTCCCCTGATTGATTGTGGTTTCGTGGGTTACCGGGGACAGACGCCTGCGCACGAAGGAGAACCACACGGCTGCCTTTGTCGTAAGGGTCGCACTCATCAGAGTGTGCTTCCCGTTGCGTGAGATTGTCCACGCCGCCTCAGGTTGGCCTATGATGCGCAGTGCTTCTTCCAGGACAGCCTCAGTTGGTGCGTCGATGATCCTTGCGTAGTCGGTATACTTCTGCCCCTTGAGACCATAGGCTTCATTAATAGCCTTGGCTGAAAAATCCACCTCAATTCCCCTCACCATGGACAGACCATCCTCGGGGTGCGTCAGATTTGCATAGAAGTCGTACACCATGCTGGAGTAGACAGGGATGGGCGGTCTGCACAGCTCTTCCCAGCCGTGGTTGGTGATCCCTGCGCGCAAGAATTGCGGCAGGTCTGCCAATGCGTCAAGAAACCCCTTCTCATGAAGTAGGTCTCTTTTTCTCAGTTCAGTGCCCCTTGACTCTGCATCAGAAGACACATACCTCACAGCTTGAGGTTCATCTTCGGGGTACAATTTGGCTTTCCCCTTATCCCGTGCCTTGGCCGACTCAGCAGCCTCGACCTTCAGCCTCTTCAATGAAGGCTCACTACTGACCTTCTTCTTCTTGGATCTTTTTGAAGCTTTCGGCCGTTTGGCCTTGACAACCTTGGGCGTTTTCTTCCTCAGCCGAGCCCTGGTGGTGATCTGCTGAAGGCAGTCCCCCAACGTCTCATCCATTGAGTCTTCCCCCTTTGTTGGGCTATCGGGGCAGACTTCCCTCAAAGGAGAGAAGACCTCATCTTCCTCAGCCGTCTCTTCGCCCGGCCCTGATTCTTGATGTTCTTCAATTGGAATTTCAGGCTCGGGCGTTTGCGACGATGGCGATGCCTCAGGGCTTTGTGGAGGTGGAGATAGCTCAGGGCTCTGTGGAGATGGAGATGGCTCGGGGCTTTGTCTGGCCGTCTCGTAGGATGGACGACCACTCCCTTGACTCTCCACAGTGGGAGTCTTTTCCTTGATCGGTGCGTCTTCGACAGCCATCTTCCACTTTCTCTTCTTGGGCGTACCCACTGGTTCAGATGGACCAGCAGGGATTTCAGTCACCACCTTCCACTTCTTCTTGCGTACAGGAAGCTTGGATGGTCGTTCGGGTCGCGCAGCTTCGGCATCTGCCAAGGCCAGTAATGCCTCTCTCGCAGCTGCCTCTGCGTCAGTCGCTTTCTTCTTGGAAGCAGATCTCTCAGCCCGCGTAAGCACCATTGTCGAATCGGAGAGATCTGAAAATAGGAATTGCAGAGGAAGAAGAAGATAGATTTCTTGAAGTCCAACGAATGAAGGAAGCGTACGGGCCACAACTGTTCTAACGGCTATTTGTAATCAAGTGAATCCCAACGGCTATTTCTGTTGCGGTTTCAGCAAATCCACCGCAATTAAATGGCCGTTGGAGATTTTCTTGATTTAAATGCCAAGATTCTTATAACTTAATCTTTGATTCGGCCCGATTTCTTCCCTGATTCTTTACCCTTGATTCATCTCCTTGATTTCCTCTTTTGATCCCCTATAAAAACGTACAAAATTAACAACAAATTCATAATAAAAATCACACCTAAACATACAAAAATAACAACCGAAGAAATTAAAAACAACAAAAAAAAAACTCTAAGGCATAGCCTCGCATGGACGAGCACAGTAATCACTCGTCCTCTCTTGGTTTTATTTTCAAGCTTCAGATAAGAGGAAGGCCGAGAGAGTCTTCACATCTCCTTCCTCGTAGTAGTGCTTCAAACGTGCACCATTGACCATGAACGGTTGCCCGTGCTGCAGGTTCCTAATCTCAATTGCACCATGAGCAAACACATTAGTTATAACAAAAGGACCTGACCATCTGGACTTAAGTTTGCCTGAAAATAATCTCAACCTTGAGTTAAATAACAAGACATGCTGGCCTTTCTTAAAGTCCTTAATCCTGAGTCTACTATCATGCCAAATTTTAGTTTTTTCCTTATACATTTTGGCATTTTCATAGGACATATGTCTCAGCTCATCAAGCTCATGTAATTGCAGAGACCGCAATGTTCCCGCATCGGTCACGCAATAATTCAGCTCTTTCAAGGCCCAAAATGCTTTGATTTCCAATTCGAATGGTAAGTGACATGCTTTGCCATACACAAGTCTATAAGGAGACATACCTAGGGGTGTCTTATATGCAGTCCTATATGCCCAAAGTGCATCCTCTAATTTAAACGACCAATCTTTTCTATTGGGTTTGACCACTTTTTCGAGTATGTTTTTAATCTCCCTATTTGATATTTCAGCTTGTCCATTCGAATGGGGGTGATAAGGGGTGGCTACTCTATGTCTAACATTGTACTTAACCAACACTTTTTTCATAGCTTTATTAATAAAGTGTGTCCCTTCATCACTAATTATCGCACGAGGTGTACCGAACATAGTAAAGATATGTCTATTAAGGAACTTAATGACTGTTTTGGCATCATTTGTTGGACATGCTATGGCTTCTACCCATTTAGATACATAGTCTACAGCTACAAGTATGTAAAGGTTACCTGCTGATGGGGGAAATGGTCCCATGAAGTCAATGCCCCACACATCAAAGAGCTCCAACTCTAAGATGTAAGTGAGAGGCATCTCATCCTTCCGACTAAGGTTACCTGTTCTCTGGCATTCATTGCAGCTGTGTGCATGGTCGTGGGCATCTTTGAAGATCGTGGGCCAATAGTAGCCACTCTGGAACACCTTTGCAGTTGTTCTTTGGCCACCAAAGTGTCCACCATAGGGAGATGTATGGCAGTGCTGCAGCACAGACTTCGCTTCAGCAGCTGACACACACTTCCTCAGCAAACCATCTGCACATGTCTTGTAGAGTGTAGGATCGTCCCAGATGAACTTCCTAGCTTCATGTAGAAACCTCTTCTTTTCTTGTCCTCCCTTGAAAGTTGGTAGTACCTGCGAGGCAAGGAAGTTAGCAATATCAGCAAACCAAGGCTCCTCATCGTTATCACGATGTGCTAACACAAAGACATGCTCATCGATAAAGGCATCAGAAATTGCGGTTTCCTCAATTTTATCGCAATTATGCTGCAACCTAGAAAGATGATCCGCAACCACATTCTCGCATCCTTTCTTATCTCTAATGTCTAGATCAAACTCTTGCAGCAACAATACCCATCTAATTAACCTAGGCTTAGCATCAGCCTTCCTCATAAGGTATTTTAGTGCAGAATGATCAGTGTACACGATTGTCCTAGTGCCTACAATGTAATTCCTAAACTTCTCACAGGCAAACACTACAGCTAGCATTTCCTTCTCCGTGGTTGTGTAATTACATTGTGCCTCATTCAGTGTCTTACTAACATAGTATACAGGGTGTGTTAGTTTGTCAATCTTCTGTCCTAGCATAACCCCTACTGCATAGTCACTCGCATCACACAACATCTCAAATGGGAGGTCCCAATTTGGTCCTACTATAATAGGTGCTTTGACTAATGCTTCCTTAAGGGTTGTCAAGGCTAAGAAACATTCTTTTGAGAAGATGAATGGCTTATTCAGCTCTAGAAGCTCACACAGAGGTTTAGAGATCTTTGAAAAGTTCTTAATGAACCTTCTATAGAAACCTGCGTGTCCTAGGAAACTTCTAATAGCTTTTACATTCTGAGGTTCCACCAGCTTCTCTATTATTTCAATCTTGGCTCTATCGACCTCTACTCCTGCTCTAGACACTCTATGACCTAGGACTATCCCTTCTTCCACCATAAAGTGGCATTTTTCCCAATTAAGGACTAGGTTGGTCTCCTCACACCTAGCTAGGACTTGTCCTAAGTTCTCTAAATAATTCGTAAAAGAATCACCAAAGACTGAGAAGTCATCCATAAATATCTCTATCATGGATTCATCTAAATCAGAGAAAATAGCCAACATGCATCTTTGAAATGTTGCTGGTGCATTGCATAAGCCAAAAGGCATTCTACGAAAAGCAAACGTTCCAAAGGGACATGTGAAGGTTGTTTTCTCCTGGTCCACAGGGTCTATGGTGATTTGGTTATATCCAGAATAACCATCTAGAAAGCAGTAGTAGGCTCGGCCAGCTATCCTATCTAACATCTGGTTTATAAACGGCAGGGGAAAGTGATCTTTTTTTGTTTCCTTATTTAATTTTCTATAGTCCATACAGACTCTCCATCCTGTAATAGTTCTAGTTGGAATCAGTTCATTGCTCTAATTCACTACTACAGTCATCCCCCCCCCCCCTTCTTAGGTACACATTGTATTGGACTCACCCACTGACTACTAGCTATAGGGAAGATTACACCTGCGTCTAACCACTTTATTATCTCATTTTTAACTACCTCCTTCATGGAGGGGTTCAACCTACGTTGGTGATCTACTCGGGGTGTATGTTCTTCTTCCAATATTATCTTATGCATGCAGTAAGAAGGGCTAATACCTCTAATGCAGCAATCGTCCATGCAATAGCCTTTTTATGTTGCTTAAGCAATAATATCAACTCAATTTCATGCTTTTCACTCAATTTGGACGAAATAATAACAGGCAAAGTATCATCATTTCCTAGATATGCATACTTAAGATGCTCAGGCAGTGGTTTTAATTCTAAGATAGGTGGATGCTCAATGGATGGTTTCAATGGATTCATGGATCTTTCAGTCAAGTCACTAGTCATACAAACATGCTGAGGTTTATCCACATGTATATCCATTATTTCAGAAATATTTAAGTCAGTTACATCTAATTGTACATAATCATTGGCATGCTTAATCAGTAGTTCATGCTCAAGCTGTTTTTCCATCAGTGAATCTACTATGTCCATACTTGCACAAGATTCAGAGTCAGAAGGATACCTTAGAGCTTTAAAGACACTAAACTTAACCTCCTCATCATGAACCCTCATGGTGAGCTCACCTTTTTGGACATCAATCAAAGCCCTACCCGTGGCTAGAAATGGTCTGCCTAATAGGATGGGGACCTCCTTGTCTGCTTCATAATCCAGAATGATGAAGTCTGCAAGAAAAATGAACTTGTCAACCTTGACAAGAATGTCCTCTATCTTACCCTCAGGGTAGGCTATGGATCTGTCTGCCAACTGCAAGGTGACAGTGGTAGGACGTGCTTCCCCTATTCCAAGCTGACGGAATAGTGATAGGGGCATGAGATTTATGCTGGCTCCCAGGTCACAAAGAGCTCTGCCCACGTGCTTGCCTCCCAACTCCACTGGTAAGGTGAAGGAACCAGGATCCTTCTCCTTCTTTGGTAGCTTGTTCTAGAGTATAGCACTGCACTCCTCAGTGAGGTTCACTGTTTCAAATTCACCAATAATCTTTTTGTTAGTGATTATATCCTTCAAAAACTTAACATAAGAAGGCATGGATTGCAAAACCTCTACAAACAGAATATTAACATGCACTTGCTTTAGAATTTCTAAAAATTTATTAAAGTGCACTTCCTGTTCTTGTTTTTTCTTTAGCCTTCTAGGGAATGGAGGTGGTGGCACATATGTAGGCACTTTAGGTCGCCTCAAGACAGGTGGAGGCCTTGGAATTTCTTCTGGTTCCTCTATGATAGGTTTCAGCCTCACCCTTGATGTGCTTGTTGGTGGTTGACCTTGGTTTGGCAGAGAATCTAGTGGAGCACTAGACTCTTCATTCTCTACTCTCTTTGGTGTTTCTCTAGTGTTGCTCACCAATGGTCTTCCACTTCGAAGTTCAATTGCTTGAACTTGCTCTTTTCCATCCCTTCTAGGCACCTCAGTGTCAGCAGGCAGTCTACCTTGGGGCCTACTTTTTAGTTCATTGGCTAATTGCCCTATTTGGTTCTCTAGGCTCCTAAGGGTAGCTTGCTGACTTTGTAGAGTGGCATCATTCTTTGCAATGTACTCCTTAAGTAGATTTTCTACAGATGACCCTATTGGCTGGTTATATGGTTTTTGATACATGGATTGGTTATTTTGGGGAGTGAAACCAGGTGTTCCACTCGGTCTTGGCTGGTTTGGAGCTTGGTTAGTGTTCTGTTGGCCACCCCAAGAAAGATTTGGGTGGTTCCTCCAACCAGGATTGTAAGTGTTAGAGTAGGGGTTGTTCCTAGGCTGTTGTTGGCTTCCAACATAGCAGACTGAGGCTGGATTCCCAGAGCAGTATTCATACAGGTGCCCTTCCCCACAGAATCCACAGATCAGTGTCTCACCTTGACTTGTTTGTGCCCCCATTGAGATGGCTGTTGCGGTGTTGACACTGGATTGAAGATTGGTTTGAGCCATTTGTTTGACTAGGTTGGTCAGGGCGTTTATTTGGTTGCTCATTGCACTCAGAGCATCCTTGTCTTGAGCTCTCCTAGGCTCTACTGGATCATCTGACCACCTACAGTGAGAGGCTGAGATCTTCTCCAGGATCTCATAGCCTTCATTATAGCTTTTAGAAAGCATGGAACCACCAGCTGACGAATTCAGCACTTGCCTTGTGCTGGGGTTGCATCCTTTGAAAAAGACTTCTATTTGAATACACCATGGGATGCCATGGTGTGGACATTTAAGCAGAAGGCCCTTGAACCTTGTCCAAGCTTCGTGAAGAGACTCATTTTCAGCTTGTTTGAATTTAATAATGTCATCACGAAAGTTTGAATTCCTATCAGGTGGAAAGTATTTGACTAGGAATTTCTCAGCCAGATCTGTCCAATTGACAACTGATCCGGAAGGTAATGAGTTTAACCACGTTTTGGCTTTATCTCTTAATGAGTAAGGGGAGAGGTAAAGCCTCAATGCTTCTTGGGAAACTCCAGGGATAAGGAAGGTATCGCTAACTCCTAGGAAGTTTCTTAGATGGTTGTGGGGGTCCTCATTTTCCACTCCAAAGAATTGTCCCACAGTGGACAACATTTGGAACATTACTGGCTTTAACTCGAATGAGTTGGCAGTAATTTCAGGGCGTATGATGCTTGGGTTTAGCTCCCCAGGCATGGGAACTAAGTAGGAGAGAATGACACTATCCTTGTCATTCGCTATTTCGATGGGGTTGCGAATGGTAGGTGCTGGATTTGGGTTTGTTCTATCCATTTCTATTTGAGAGAATTGCGAAGAATCTGCTGAGTCAGCAACGTTTGGAGGTATAAGGGGTTGGTTGAAGAGACGTTTCTTAGCTCTGTTTCTGGCCCTAAGTAATCTCTCAGGCTCAGGATTGAACTCTAGATCGCTACTTGAATGCTCATTCATAAACTAACCCAATGGTACCTGCAAAAGAAATGAAAATAGATCAGCTCCAATAGATATTAAGATGTGTGTTTCTAACTTAACAAACTTCGTTTTCACTGAACTAAATCCCCGGCAGCGGCGCCAAAAACTTGTTGCGTGCTCAATGTTTAAAAGAAATATGCAATGATAGAGCACTCAGAACATGCAAGCATACATGATCTTGTAGCAAGTAGTAAGTATTTTTTCATTCGTTTTCCCACAGAGATTTATTCTTAGTTACTAGCGAAGTGTTTTGTTAAGTGAGAATGGGTGGATTAAATGGGGTGTATTCGATTTTAAGGTGCCTAATTACTAAGGAATGTGTAAATGACAGAGGCATAAACAAGTGCAAGTAGATGATAAGCTTGAATGTAAAGAGAAGAGAATAACAAACGAAAAGAGAAATGGCCAAGGCAGAATTTTAACTAAGGGAATTGCGGAAACAACAATTATTTAGCAATGTTACTAACAGCGAAATGTGTGTAAAGTGTGGAAACAAGGGCTACTAACGACTCATCTATAGGCTTTCTCTCACGATTCTCAAGCAGTAGATCAACTCATCATGCATCAAACTAACTCATTCTCATGTATCTTCCGATTTCATGCATTAGATCCTTTAGTTTACTCATGTCCAAGTAAGGTCTTAAGCATATTTTTATAACAGCAAGTATTGGTTTGTACTAGGAAAACGCCTATTCCTAGGTCGTTTTCTGGCTACTTTGAGAGGCTAGCATGGATGTATGACTCTGAACTCTTACTCCCTCCAGAGGTTAGGAGTTCTTTGGACAAAATGGATGGCCAATCGAAATTGCCCGTGGGATGAAGCTTACATACATTCAATGCATTCGAAAGCTATCCTACATGCTTGATTCACGTGTTTCTACCTATAGATTTGTCATTAGCATGTCCTTATGTGATTTAGTTACTCATGGATGCAGATGGAATGGGAAGAGTAGATGAAGAAGACATGCTTAGAAGAATATTAAAGACAAAACAGAAGAGGAAAACAGTAGGCAGACGAGATGAAGAGCTTGTGAATTGACGAAATAACGCTTCGATTAACTAAAGTTTGAACTAAACAAATGACAGCCTTGAATAACTAAAGTAAAACAGAAAGCAACGAAATGAAGTAGAGTAGCTAACGAAAGGGAAATAACAACAAACAACAAAGGAAACAGAAAGCTAAAGCAGAAAGCAATTAAATTCGAGCGTGATCGCCTCGTCGCAGACGCCTCGGCTGAAGGGGGAAAAAGGCAAGCTTTGCTTGGATGAATCCAATCAGAAGAGAAGACAAAACTTCTCTTCTTCCTTTCAGATTATCGACTCCAATAGCTGAGACCTTCAATCCAACAACCGGATGAGAAAAACAGGAGAAAAGACTGCGCTGCGAAGAGAGTTCTACGCCTTTCGAGTGTGTTTCAACCTTCCATCTTGACCTCCTTTTATAGTGTTCTGCAGGTACGATTGGGCCAAGGAGAACCATCCATTCTCAACGTCGTACTTCTACGTGGCTGCAGGAGAAAGAATGGATCCCTGAAAGATCGGAACAAAACAGAAAATGGTTAGACAACTTACGGATTTCAATTAAAACATTGCGGTTTTAGCAATGTTTTCGCAATGCTTCCGCAATGTGCAATTTTCAATCCTTTAACTTCGTTTTTGGTTCTTTTTCTTTCCTTTTGCATATAAGTCCTAATTTAGCTTCATTCTTCTAATTCTCATATATAAGCACAAGTTCAAGCTAATTCCTACCAAAAACACTTACAAATGCACAACTTCCTATCACAAATAAGTCCTAAAATAGTCACTTTTGGAGACGTAACAGTTATCCGCATGGTAAGAAAGGGTGGAAGCTTTATGATCTCGAAACTGGAGAACTGTTTGTCTCTTGTGATGTACAATTCCATGAGAATGAATTTCCCTATGCTGAAACTAGTACTCATGTATCTTTCGATGAAAATGTGGTGGATGCTAATCCTATTTTGGATGATATGGACAATTTTTTTGAGGAAGTAGTACCTCCAAGGACTGTTGATCATATAGATGGAATTACAGGGTCTACTCATGTTGTTAATGATATAAGGGCAATTCAGGATGATGGTGCACACTCGGATCCCCCAACTACGACCATTGCTCCCCCAACGACAACACACCATGACAACGGGTCAATAACTGATGTGGTTGCTTTGGGTCGAGGTTTGCGAACCAAACGCACATCAGTTCTTCTTCGTGACTTTGTTACTGAACCTACACAAATTGAGAGTCCATCCCCAAGTTCATTGGCCTCCACGAGCTCCTCAGGTAATCCTCACTCTATAGCACATTTTGTGACCCGTGATCAATTTTCTGCGCGCCATCGTATCTTTCTTGCAGCGGTAACTGCAGGCCATGAACCTCAGAATTTTAATGAGGCTATGAAAGATGTTGGTTGGAGAGAAGCTATGCAGAAGGAAATAGGAGCTTTAGAAGTTAATCACACTTGGTCATGACAGTTTTGCCCCCAGGAAAGAAAGCCCTTGGATGCAAATGGGTCTATAAAATAAAATATCATGCAAATGGAGAGATTGAACGACTAAAGGCTCGTCTTGTCATTTTTGGCAATCACCAGGTTGAGGGTATTGACTACAACGAAACTTTTGCTCCTGTGGCAAAAATGGTAACTGTTCGCACCTTTCTAGCAGTTGCTGCTGCAAAGAATTGGGAATTACATCAAATTGGATGTTCACAATGCGTTCCTTCACGGTGATCTCGATGAGGAAGTATACATGAAATTGTCACCTGGTTTTACGAGCAATACGCTAGGTATGGTGTGTCGTCTCAGGAAATCTTTGTATGGCTTACGTCAAGCCCCGCGGTGTTGGTTCTCTAAGTTGGCTTCTTCTTTGAAGAAATATGGATTCACCCAGTCTTATTCAGACTACTCGCTCTTTTCATTTCATCAGGGACATGTTCAGCTTAATGTTCTCGTATATGTTGATGACTTGATTATATCTGGTAATAACTCTTCCGTTGTTGCTTCATTTAAGAAATATCTGGGTGAATGCTTTCACATGAAAGATTTGGGTACTTTGAAATATTTTCTTGGTATTGAGGTTGCTCGAAATTCAGAGGGTATTTTTCTTTGCCAACGGAAGTACACTCTCGACATCATTTTAGAGATGGGCTTATTGGGAGCAAAGCCTGCAGGTTTTCCAATTGAGCAAAATCATCATCTAGCTCTTGCTACTGGTGCTTTGTTGGAGGACCCTGAACGATATCGACGTTTTGTAGGACGTCTAATATACTTGTCTTTCACGCGGCCGGATTTGACATATGTGGTGCACATTTTGGCACAATTTATGCAGGCACCGCGACAAGACCATTGGGACACCGCCGTTCGTATTGTTCGTTACTTGAAAGGTTGTCCGGGTCAAGGAATTCTTCTACGCTCATACTGTGATCTCTCTTTAGCAGGCTGGTGTGACTCGGATTGGGCGAGTCGTTCTCTTACTGGTTGGATTGTGTTTCTTTGCGGCTCTCCTGTCTCGTGGAAAACCAAGAAGCAGCAAACAGTGTCTCGTTCGTCGACAGAGGCTGAGTATCGCTCTATGGCTTCTGTTACGTATGAACTCAAGTGGCTTAAAGCGCTTCTTGGGAGTCTTGGGGTAGATCATGCTCGTGCCATAAATATTTTTTGTGATAATCAGTCGGCATTGCACATTGCTCAAAATCCAGGGTTCCACGAACAAACAAAACACATTGAGGTGGATTGTCGTTATGTTTGAGATGCTATTCAAGATGGGATTGCACATTGCTCAAAATCCAGGGTTCCACGAACGAACAAAATACATTGAGGTGGATTGTCGTTATGTTAGAGATGCTATTCAAGATGGGATCATTGCTACAAGTCATGTCTCTACCAATGAGCAACTTGCAGATATCTTTACAAAGGCCTTAGGGAAACGTCAATTTCTTTATCTCCTTTCCAAGTTAGGCATTTGCAATCCCCATGCTCCAACTTGAGGGGGGTATTAGGAAATATTTCCTTTAAGGAAATATTTACTTTCTTTTCCATATTTATTATATACATAGTATGTTTAGTTTGTATTGCTTTTGGGTTTTAACCCAAAATTAGAGTGTATGTTTGTACAAAATTAAGGCTAATGAGAGAGAAAATCAAGCTTGGCTTGACACAACACGTTGTTGTTTATTTTTGTTTCCCAATTTGTTTTACAACATACACAATAGAATTTTATTTAAAATGTAATATAAAAGAATGAATACATTGTGAAGTAGTATGAAATAATAAAAGATTAATGAACTAATTAATGAAAGCATTAGAATCAAACACTGTTATAGGACTCCTGACTTTGTGTTGACCATCATCCCACACCAAGGAAGCCGAAGCAATGCTGACACTGATTTTTCCTTGAATTGTAAGCTCAAAGATTTTGACCTCTCCCAAAGCCTTGAATGAAAGAATAGAAGGATTCACTGTAATTTGAAGCCCTAAAGGAGCAATAACTGTGGCTTTATATGTCGAATTTCTGGAGCCAACATTTGTGAGCCTTCTTTTGTAAGTTTGAGTGATTGAGGTTGAGATGGATGTGGAAAGAGCAAACGAAGGATAGTTTAGATCGAAAACCGTGTCGGTATTGTTGGAAGAACAAATACTATTATCTTGAGAGACTTGTTGGAGCAAGTTTGTGCTATAACCTTGACCACATAGAAACCTAACATAATCATTTTCAGTAGCATTGTAGATCAATCCAGGATTCACTGCTCGTAGCGGATTTATATGGCCAGAACCATATGCGAATTCTGCATCTGGGTTAAGTTCAGCTTTCATGGGAAATGCTGTGCATAAATAGATTTAAATTGAATTAATTTCATAATTTTGTGACAATATGAGAAAATAATACCAAATTTCATCAAATTAAATTACCTGTTGTCATAAGTGCTGATTTAAGGGCAGCAGGAGACCAAGAAGGGTGGAATGATTTAACATATGCAGCAACTGCGGTAGCATGTGGGCAAGACATTGAAGTTCCTGAAATTATATTATAAAATATATTTCTATTATCATCTTCGGCTCCTGAAGGTGGACCCATTGGAGACCATGCTGCAAGAATTTCCACTCCTGGACCAGTCAGATCTGGCTGCAATTCCATCACAAACAAATTAATTATAAGAAAATCACTAGCTTAATCTTAGCAGTATTAAAAAATTGAACCCAATGAATCACCTTAAGAATATCAGGAGTTATTGGATTTGGACCCCTTGAAGAGAAAGATGCAACAAAAGGGCTTGATTTATACTTCCCTTGTATGCTTTTTAATATAGTTGCTGTTGGAAGGCTGAAAATCATGTGTAATTAATTAATGATTAATGATATCATACGAAGTATAATTGATTGAGTTGAATTAACTAATTACCTAGTTAAGTTGAGATAAGAAGAAATGAAAGCTCCATCCTTTGTGCCAAGGTGGGAGGCAGGCAAGGGAAAAGGGAAGGTGAGATCTTTTGGAGTTGTGTCTTGCATTATAATCCCAATTGCATCTTTGAAAGAACCCACTTGTCTCGGAGACACAAAAGAATCACACAAAGCAATTTTACCCTTCACCAACTCTTTGTCCAAAGAGTTTTCCAAGCAAAATCTATTTCACAAAAAACAAACAAATCATTTTTAAATATATTAATAGGATCAATTTTTAAGTTGAATAATTGAGTATTACCTAGACATGGATCCATTGAAGCCAGCAATTACATTTGGTATGTCTCCCGCATACACCAATGGATATTGTGTTCCATTTAGATCAAAAGTATTGATGGTAACTCCCTGTCATGAAAAGTTGGATTTAATATTGTATGATGTGTGGTTGAATTAGTACGTAATTAATTCACTTACATTGAATTTTCTTCCATCTCCAAGTTGAACTCCAGTCAAAAATTTCCTATCGGTAGTGCTGGCGGCCACGGATAGAGACCAAGGCGAGAAGTTTCTAATTGTGAAAGAGCCAGGACCGTCGTTGCCGGCGGACATTGACGTAAGAATTCCCTTCTTCATTGCATGGAAAGCTCCGATGGCCATGGAGTCATTGAAGTAATCTACCGGCGTGCTTCCTCCGATGGAGAAAGAGATGATGTCAACCCCGTCGGCAATGGCGTCGTCGAATGCAGCAAGAATATCTGCGTCGTAGCAACCATCGGACCAACATACTTTGTAGGCGGCGATCCGTGCTGACGGGACCCCACCCCTTGCTGTGCCTAAACCGAGACCAAGCATACTCGCTCGTCCGACCAACCCACCTGCAACGGTCGATGCTGTGTGTGTCCCATGGCCATTTGTATCTCTTGGATCTCGGATATCGTTTGCTGGATACAAACCATCACTGCGGTATGATCGAGCGCCAACGATTTTACTACATATACAACATTTGAAATCATGTTAGGCTTAGCTTGGGATGGTTTAAAATGAGAAACAAATGTGTGCATATGAAAATTGAACGTACTTGTTGCAAGAGAAATTGGCTGAGAGTTCACAACTGCCCTTCCATTTGGTAGGTGGTGGGCCATATCCATCGTCGAGGAAACTAAGGGATTCCGGCCAAATGCCTGTGTCCAACACTCCGACAATGATGTCGCTTTCCACAGATGGAACTCGACTAACCTTTTGAGACAAACCCATGAAGTCCCATG
Organism: Herpetospermum pedunculosum; assembly: GCA_028017165.1. Lineage (NCBI taxonomy): Eukaryota > Viridiplantae > Streptophyta > Magnoliopsida > Cucurbitales > Cucurbitaceae > Herpetospermum > Herpetospermum pedunculosum. The sequence continues at coordinate 50,707,897 of CM051527.1, forward strand.
ATCTTGTTGTGTGGAGTTGTTTTCTTCCATTTTCGAATATTGAGATTACACCCTTCATTTCTGAATTCATCAATTCAATTATATTATTCTTCCATATATTCAAAAAAATGAAACAAAAACTCAAGTATATATGATTTTTATGAAAAGGGTTTATGAATAATTTGTGGTACCTGAAACTTTTTGTGCTTCAGCCTCAGTCAACTTCACCGCAAACCCATTAAAGCTTCTCTTATAGCTATGGAGCAAAGAGTGTGGAGCAAAAGTGCTGAAAAACAAATTAAAGTTTTTTTTATTTTATTTTTAATTTCTACATATATATATTATTTGATCATATTACATGATCATAATATATAAGAATAGTAGTGGATGTGATAAATAATGACCTGCCAATGGCTCCTTGTAGCATTCTGATATGATGAGATGAAGTTGAAATCTGGTCTTTGGGATGACTTCCCATGTATACAATATATGTCTGCGCATTCAAAGATTATATGTTTAGAAGACAAATCAAAAGAAGAAGAAGAAGAAGATTAATTAAGCTTATTTAGAGATTAGAGAGAATTGCCTTTCGATGGTCATCATCTTCAGAATTTGAGCTGAAAAAAAGCAGAGAAATGCAAAAGCTGAGAAAAAGAAGCCTTCCTGAAAGAGACGACATATCTATTATTGATTTGGAGAATGTTTTGCAGTTTAATTTTGATATAAATTCTTGAAATGATTTGGAAGCTATTTATACATATATTCATGTGATTATCTTAAAAAATAATCCCACTTTCTAAACTACAAATTTCAAAAATGTCAACAAAGTATGCTGTTTCTTGTATTGACTTTTTATTTCTTCGAAAGTAACCTCTTAAACTTGGTCTACATTACGCGTTAGTGAACCAAATTATCAATTACTTCAAATATGAGACGAGACATTTTCTCCTTTGGCTTGCACTAATTAATTAATTAAAATTTCAATTCTAGGTTGCCTTGTTTCTATGTAATGTGTTCACAATTTATCGAACATAACTAACAAAATAGTGTATCTGTCAAATTAATGTTATTGTTACACGTTGAAGTTTTTTTTTTTTTTTTTTTTTTTTTTTTTTTACGAGTTCGAGTTGAGGATACTTAGTTCAGGATACTTAGGGCGCTATGTTAAAATAATTTAAATAGTAAATACTACTGAAGTCAATGTACTTACTTTATTGAGTGTGAGTTATAATAATCGGTGAGTTAAATATAGACTGAGTTATAATTATTTCGTTCACCCAACTCCAAGTCCAAGTTGGTGCCTCAAACACTCCTAATTTATTTTCGTCATTGATTTAAGATGATTAGTAATCCAACTTCAAGTCGGTGCCTCAAACACTCCTAATTTTTAGAGCACTGACTGAGTTAAAATAGTCTGTGGTTATAATAGTTTATGGGTTATTTTGGTATGCGAATAATAAATATTATTGAAGTCACTAGTTACTTTATTGGCGGTTAATTATAATAGTCAGTAAACGTGTGGACTGAGTTAAAAATCTAGCTTATAAACTCTATCTTGTTTCTTTATTTTGTTATTTACTTTTTACATAAGTTTTTAAAATCCTATCTAAATTTTGAAAATTAAAAAAATATTTTTATCTTTTGAATTTGGAAAAATATTCAAATGATATAGATTAATAAAAATTATTGAAATAAATGGTAAGAAAACAAGCACAATTTTTAAAAACCAAAATGAAATGCATATAAAACATGGCCTAAACTTTAATTTTTTTTTTTTTTTTCGAGTTCAACAATTATGGTGGGGATTCAAAACCTTTGACCTATTAGTCCATAACACATCTATATGCTAGTTGAATTATGTTCAGTTTGCCCAAACTTTAAAGTTTATGTCTATGTTGTTAAAGTATTTATATAATTTAATTTACCATAATTCATCAACCTAAGATTTTAGGTCCAATGGTGATTAATTAACAATTTAACATATGTGATCATTGTACTATAAATTTTTTTTTTATAATTTTCTAAGTTTTCAATTTTGTATCTTACAAGTTACTCATGGTTAATTATGTCAAGTTACTGGTTATATGTCACATTGACTTATAGGGGGCGTTTGGCCCCCGTAATGGGTTCAGAACCTTGGGAATCAAAATACGGTGGGTTTGTTTGGGAGGGTTCTGAAACCTGGGAATCAGAAAACGTTGTTTGGGGTGCAGTGTTGGAAAGTCTGGGAATCAGAATACAGTGTTTGGGGCGCAGTGTTGGGAAGTCTGGGAATCAGAAGTCAGTGTTAGTGTTTTGAAACTCGGGTTTGGACAATTTTTTTTTTTCCTTTCGCTACTTTTTTTTTTCTTTTCTTCTTCTTATTTTTAGTGGATGTTTTGTGAATTGTAGAATTTTTTATGCAACATGTGACTTTTTTTCTAGACGTTTGAATGAAGCATTTAATTTATGCTATAGTCTAAGAACAATAAAACTATTTCCAACAATCGAGATATTGCTTACAAGAATCAAATATATATTTGGATAATGAATTAAAAAATTAAATATTTCATTCAAACGTCTCAAAAAACATAACATGTCATGTCAATCGGTTTTTTTTTTTTTTTTAAATATATAGTTAGATATAGAATTAAAAAAAAAAATGAAAAACACAAAAAAAAAAAAAAAACAACAATTAAACAACAACCTACTATTATATTTGGATAATATTCTTAAGTATGTATCCCTTAAATACAAACTTACACTCAAGAACTTGAAGAACTGACATTGGAAGAAAATCTTGATTCAAATCATAATCTTTCAGAAGCTATTTCAAACATTTCATAAGTTTAAGCTTCACATGGATTATAAAACGAGAAAAAAAAAATCTAATTTTGTAATTAGAGAAAAATTACATTCTATTTTAAAATCAATTGAATATTGTTAATAATAATTATTTTTTAATTTTTAATTTGTTAACTTAAAAATTAAATATTATTTTTTAAAATATTAACATACACCTCAAATATTTTATTTTATCTTACAACTAAAAAATTAAACATATTTTGAGTTATGGTAAATTAGATTAAATATAAATAAATTAAAAAAAATAATTTTATTTAGATAAATATAATTAGAAAACTATATAATTATAATTAGAAGGGTGAAATTGGAAGAAAAATGATGGGACCCACCATAATAATGAGAAAAATTGATTGAAAAATGTTGGGACCCACCATAATTATAAAAAGAGATGAAAAGTAAGGGGCTGTTTGGCCCCCCGAGTTGGGTAGGGTGGGGTGGGCTTAAATAGCCCACCCCATGTTTGGAGCCCCAACTATATAAGTTGGGGCTGGGGTTACCGGGTGCTACAATGTTTACTATAGCAGTTCTACAGTAACACTAGCAGTTTTACAGTGTTTTTTTTTTTTTTTCTTTTCATTTTTCATTTTTCATTAAATTTTTCGGGTTTTTTTCTCTCTTTGTTTTTTTTCGAGTTTTCTTCTCTCTTTGTTTTTTTTTCTATTTTTTTTCACTCAATCTACCGATTTTTTCTCTCTCTTTGTCTTCCTCACCTCATTGATTTTTTATCTTCCATTTCATCCCAAATTAAACCTTTGTGATTTTCTAAATAATATTTATTTTTTAATTTTTAAAAAAATAATATGTAATATACATTTAACTATATAAATATAACAAAATGTTGTAGAAAAAAAATAAACTAACATAAACACATATTTCAAACTCCATGTTAAAGAAAACTGTATTATTTCTCTCTCCACCAGCCTCTTGTTATCGATTATTTGTGATTTTCTAAACAATATTTATTTTTTTAATTTTTAAAAAATTAATATGTAATATACATTTAACTATATAAATACAACAAAAAGTTGTAGAAAAAAAATAAACTAACATAAACACATATTTCAAACTTCATGTTAAAGAAAACTGTATTTTAAACCCACATTATTCAACTCTGTACCCCAAACACAGACTTACTAAACCCAGACTATACAACTCTGCACCCCAAACACAGACTATTATAACCCACAGATTATTATAACTCACCAACTATAATAACCCACCAACTATAATAACCCACCCTGCGCCCCAAACGCCCCCTAAGGGTTTGGGTTTGAAAATCATGGTTTTCAAACCCATCCTCCCAAACATGGGTTTGGCTTCAAAAGCCAAACCCATCCAAACACATTACGGGGGGCCAAACGCCCCCATAAAGATTATAAGTAGTGGGCTGATTTTGAAAGTTTTATGCATTTGGGGGCAATTTCGAGTTTGAATCTAAACATATAATTTAACCTAAAAATTAAATAATAAGAAATTTCACTAAATAGCATAAATTTAATATGTGAAAAAAATGTCGCAACTATTCACTTTTTTTTTCTTTCAAATATAATATATATAAGTGTGACCTTTTGCCTTAGGACAATTTTTTTAAAAAATTATCAAACAACCCCTTGACAACGGGTGAGTGAGCGCATCACCTAGATAATTCTGAGTGAGGTTGATTGATCCTGCACTTGTGTAAAAAAAGACGCACGGGACATGAATGAATTTAAATGTATTATTATCGCCCAAATTTATTAGCCAAACTGAGCATAACTTAATTGGCATAAAGTTGTGCCCGATTAAGAGAAGTTCAATCCTCGCAATAATTAAAATACCTTTACCAAAAAAAAAAAAAAAACAAATGTGACTTTCGTCTTATTGTGTTTTATATTGCACGTCAATTTGAGTTTAATTTAGATTAACCTATTTTTATAAAAGTTAAAACTTTTTGCTATATTTGAAAATACATATTTATTTTTATGATATTTATGTAAATTCCTCAAATAATTATGCATATTTTCAAATTTTGACTTTAGGATCAAAAACTATAATTTGAATGGCTTAAGGAATTATATTCTAAAATAATTATTAAATGATATAAACTCTCAGAAAAATTATTAAACATAAATATGTTTTTTATTTTTACAGAATAAATATTTTAATTAACTTTTTTTTAATTAGTTTATGCTCAATTTAAACAATTTCTTTTAAGTGTTATAACTAATTTCAAAAAGAGCTGAACCAACCCAAGCCAATAAAAAAAATCAAGTTATTTGATTGTAAATCAATACAAATTGACATTAAATATTGATTTTACAAAATTTGAATTAGGTTGATCGGATTTTTTAAGTCTATTATGTGAGTAGTCAAACCGAATATAATTCAATTGACATAAAAACATGTCCCAGTCATAAGAATCCAAAGTTGAACTAAAAAACAATGTCATCATGTGAGTATTTTAATAAAGACCAGGTTTTATTAATATTGTAAAAGTATTTTTTGACTTTTATTCTTGGAGAAAAAAGTAATTGTGAATTGGTCTAACTCTAATATAAAGGTAATTGAATCAATTAGACGATGGAAATGGATGAAGATTAGAAATTTTGGCATTTGGTTAACAAAACAACAAAATTCCAAGCTTAGTGATCCAAGAAGCCAGTGGTACTTTTTAAAAAAATAAATTAAAACTATGTATATTAATTTATTCTTGATGTCTGCAAATTATAATAATATATATACCCTAAACACGAAGAAGACAAATTGAAGATACATTTGAAATTTGAAATTTTATTTTGCTATTTTAAAACTTATTAGTTTTTTTTTATTATATAATTTTAATTAAATATTTAAAGAAAATTAGTGTATAATTGAGTTTTACACCAATTTTGGGCCACTTGCAAATTATTAGGAAATATTTCTTTTACATTATTTTCCTTCTTTGGTATATTGTTTACTTAGCTAGTTTAGGTTGTCTTTAGCTTTTAACCCACAAATAGATTGGGGATTTGTATTAATTGATTTCTAAATGAAGAGAGAGAAAGTGAAAATCAATTGGAAATTTCATGGTATCAGAGCCACCAAACAAATAACCCTAGAAATAGGTCTCCTCTGCCGCCGCCGCCGCCGCCGCACGCCTGTCGCCGCCGTCAGAGTCTGCCGGACAACGTCGTGGAGCGGCCGGAGTTGAGACCCGAAAACGTCAGCAGCTGGAGTCGTCCTCGCCAGCAGCTGAAGCTCGCCCTCGTCTGCGAAGCTCGCCGTGAAGCAGCACCCTCGCCGTGAAGCTCGCCCTCGTCTGCGAAGCTCGCCGTGAAGCTCGCCCTCGTCTGCGAAGCTCGCCGTTAAGCTGCACCCTCGCCGTGAAGCTCGCCCTCGTCTGCGAAGATCAGACGCCTGCGAAGCTGCGCCGTCGTCAACGCCTGCGAAGCTGCGACGCTGCCCTAGCTGTGAAGCTGCCGCCTTCCATCGTCGAGATCTGACGCCGTCGTCGGGATCTGAAGGTGTTGAAGCTTGAGTTGAGGGAAATCTGAAGCTGCCATGGTGGGAGATCTGACGCTGACGTCCAGATCTGAAGTTTGAGTTGAGTTGCAGCCATCGCCGCCGTGGTCGCCGCCGCCGCTCCTACAGAGGCAACCCACAATGAGAATGGGTCAACAAATGATGTGGTTGGTTTGGGCCGAGGTTTGCTAACCAAACGCACATCAGTCCTTCTTCGTGATTTTGTTACTGAACCTACAAGAATCGAGAGTCCATCCCCAAGTTCATCGGCATCCACGAGCTCCTCAGGTACTCATTACCCTATAGCACACTTTGTGAATTGTGACAAATTTTCTGCATGCCATCGTATATTTCTTGCAGCAGTAACTACAGGATATGAGCCTCGTAATTTTAATGAGGCTATGAAAGATGCTGGTTGGAGAGAAGCCATGGAGAAGGAAATAGGAGCATTGGAAGGTAATCAAACTTGGGTCATGGAAGTATTGCCTCCAGGAAAGAAAGCCTTTGGATGCAAATGGGTTTATAAAATAAAATATCATGCAAATGGAGAGATCGAACGACTCAAGGCTCGCCTTGTCATTTTTGGCAATCACCAAGTTGAGGGTATTGATTATAACGAGACTTTTGCCCCCGTGGCAAAAATGGTAACTGTTCGCACCTTTCTAGCTGTTGCCGCTGCAAAGGATTGGGAATTACATCAAATGGATGTTCACAATGCATTCCTCCATGGTGATCTTGATGAGGAAGTTTACATGAAAGTGCCACCTGGTTTTACTGGCAATACGTCAGGTATGGTATGTCGCCTCAAGAAATCTCTTTATGGCTTACGTCAAGCTCCGAGGTGTTGGTTCTCTAAGTTGGCTGCCTCATTGAAGAAATATGGATTCACCCAGTCATATTCAGATTACTCGCTCTTTACTTTTCATCAGGGGCACGTTCAACTTAACGTCCTCGTATATGTTGATGATTTGATTATATCTAGTAATACTTCTTCTGCTGTTGCTTCATTTAAGAAATATTTGGGTGAATGCTTTCACATGAAGGATTTGGGTACTCTGAAATATTTTCTTGGCATTGAAGTTGCTCGAAATCCAGAGGGAATTTTTCTTTGTCAACGGAAGTACACTCTCGATATTATTTCGGAAATGGGCTTATTAGGAGCTAAGCCTACAGGGTTTCCAATCGAGCAAAATCATCATCTAGCTCTTGCCACTGGTGCTATGTTGGAAGATCCTGAAAGATATCGACGTCTTGTAGGACGCCTAATATATTTGTCTTTCACGCGACCAGATTTGACATATGTGGTGCACATTTTGGCACAATTTATGCAGGTACCACGACAAGATCATTGGGACGCTGCAGTCCGTACTGTTCGTTACTTGAAAGGTTGTCCAGGTCAAGGCATTCTTCTTCGCTCAGACTGTGATCTCTCTCTATCAGGCTGGTGTGACTCGGATTGGGCGAGTTGTCCCTTGACTCGTCGCTCTCTTACTGGTTGACTTGTGTTTCTTGGTGGTTCTCCTATCTCTTGGAAAACCAAGAAGCAGCACACGGTGTCTCGCTCGTCGACAGAGGCTGAGTACCGCTCCATGGCTTCTGTTACGTCTGAACTCAAGTGGCTTAAAGCGCTACTTAGGAGTCTTGGGGTAGATCACGCTCGCGCCATCCCTTTATTTTGTGATAGTCAGTCTGCTTTGCACATTGCTCAAAATCCTGTGTTTCATGAACGCACAAAACACATTGAGGTGGATTGTCATTATGTCCGCGATGCTATTCAGGATGGGGTCATTGCTACAAGTCATGTCTCTACCAATGAGCAACTTGCAGACATCTTTACGAAGGCCTTAGGGAAACGTCAATTTCTATATCTTCTTCACAAGTTGGGCATTTGCAATCCTCACGCTCCAACTTGAGGGGGGGTATTAGGAAATATTTCCTTTACATTATTTTCCTTCTTTGGTATATTGTTTACTTAGCTAGTTTAGGTTGTCTTTAGCTTTTAACCCACAAATAGATTGGGGATTTGTATTAATTGATTTCTAAATGAAGAGAGAGAAAGTGAAAATCAATTGGAAATTTCACAAATATAGAAAGAAAATAAATTACATAGTTAATGGGAAAAGATAAATGTAAGAATAACTAGAATTAAAAAATTCAGTTCATACCAAATCGAGTCAATTCACATTAGATTCTGGATTAAAAAGTCTAATTAAAATAGTTTTGAAAAAAAAAACTAATAGCTAAGATTTGTTTTTTGCATTTAGCTGCCGATATTTAGGAGAGAGTCATTTTGTTCCAGGCATTTAGTTGGGACATTTTAGGAAAAAGTCAACAATTTTTGTTCTCAATATAATCTTGGTATACTATTTAGGGACAACCCACTTAACCTATTTTAAATTTTATTTTAGAATATTTTTTTTAATAACAACCATCTCCCTATTATATTGAACAACATTTCTAGAATGATGGCCAAAACTCATTTCTCCCATCAACCCGTTTTAGAAAAGAAAAAAAACAATCCGCCTAAAATAAAATTATTTTTATTGGTTTTTTTGTTTTTTTTAATATCCAATAGGATGATAATCCCACCAAAAATGAAAATCCCGATTGTTCGGATTTCAGTCTCACCCAATAGAGAAGAAGAGGAAATCTCAAACTTAAGAGATTGCAACAATGGTTGGAGGTAAAATTAGGTACAACCATAGCTTCTCCCTTTCAAATGGAAGTTATTCTCGCCTTTTATGAAGCTCTCATTCCCTCAAATAATCTTTTCCAAAGAAGAGTGAGGACTTAATAAAAATAAAAAAAATAAATAAAAAACATTTTAAGAGGTTTAAAAGTGTGAATTTTAAAATTTTGGGACTAAAAGTTCAAAATAGTTTTCTTGAAGGGTCTATAAACTCGAATTTCCGAATGTTAGTTGAGTTTGTCGAGATTTTTCAATAAGGTAGGGAGAAAAAAATTAATCCCCTGCCTCAGTTCTCGTGGGCTGAAAGGACTACGTGCATTCCTCCCTACATACACATGTTTATTCTATTAATCCACTTGGGGGCCTTTGCATCAGGTTGCAAAGCAAATTTCATTCTAACAAATTACAACTCTTGCTCATTTCTAATTCAAGGGAGGTTTAAGTCTTTTTTAGCCACTACAATGTTTAATATGTTTAAGACACTCACACACCTACAAGAACATTATTAGTTATTAGTTTGACAGGTACAAAAACACTTCTTCGATCTATTACTAGAGATAATCTGATATGTTTGAGACACTCACACGCCTACAAGAACATTATTAGCTATTAGTCTACCAGGCACAAAAACATTTGATCGATTACTAGAGATAATCTGATCCAGGATAGAGTGAGAACAATAGTCATCTTATTAAAGTGTTCTAGTATAGAGCCATTCAAGCATTTTTTAATTAATGCGGGTATTGAACCCATAACCTCTTAGTCAATAAGACAACTTTATGTCAATTGAACTATGCTCGATTTGACATGATTTTGAGTTTTTTTTTTTTGATAACTTTTTTGATAACATGTTGGGGGTGGGGATTGATCCTAGGACCTCATGGTCACTAGGCAATACATCATGCCATAGCTCTTGTTGGCGACATGATTTTGAGTTAATTTAATCATTAATTGACTATAAAAAAACATGACAAATTGAGGAGGCAGATTTTAAATGACATGACTATTTTTATTAATTGTATATCTTTCCTAATCCTCACTACATGGCCTTTTCCATTTATTCCCCTCTCTTTCTTTTCCTCTTCTTCCCATCGAGTTCATTCCTCGCCATTCTAGATTGCATAATTGCGAAGCTCAAACCCAAATTGACCGCAAATTCCATGGTCATTCATGCATGGTTTCAACAATGCCCACCAATTTAATTAGAATTGAAAATTTCAAATAATGTATCTTTTAACTTCGATTCTTCACGCTTTAGGGTGTATTATTATAATCTGCAGACATCAAGAAGAAAGTAATTTACATCATTTTAATTTTTGGAAAGAAAAAAAAAACGTGCTTGAATTGAATGCAGCAGACATGTATTTAAAAAAAATAAAAAAAATACCACAGGGCCTTCAGCTTGGAATTTTGTTTGTTTTGACCAGAATCCTTAATTTATCCATTGCCCAAATGAATTCAATTAACACCCAAGAATAAAATGTCACAAATAGTTTGACAATATCAACGATGTCTTCAAAGATGTCTTCAAAAACTCGATCAACCTAATTCAAATTGTATAAGGTCAATTTTAATGGATTTGTGTTACTTCATCAGAACTTAACTAATTAAAATTAGTAGTTCATGTATGTTATATTGTAAAAGATACTCATATATAGTTAAAATTAGTAGTTCATGTATGTTATATTGTAAAAGATACTCGTATATGTTATATTGTGAGTTTCATTGGGATCAACATTTTATAATATTTCCTTTAAAAAATTCCTTAAGCCATAATAATATGTGGCATTAAGTTTTTTGTTTTTTTTTTTTTTTTTTTTGGAAGTTTGACATTAAGCTTTTAATCTTAAGTGAATATTTGAAATATGCATATTTATTTTATAAAATGACATAATCCAAATCCAACTCAAATTTAAATGTAATATATAACAGAGTAAGACAGAAAAGTCACGGTTATACGATATTTAAAAAAATGAATAGTTGTGACAATTTTTTAGAATCCATATTAAGCTTATGCTATTTAGAAAATTTTCTCAATTTATTTTTTGGTTAAACAATAAGTTTATATTCAAACTCGAAAATGCCACCAAATGCAAACATTTGAAATTGCCACCAAATGCAAACATTTTTTAAAATTAGCCCACCATGTAATTTTCGTATTAGTCAATATGTCAGGTAAAATTAAATAATAAATTTGAAAGTTTAGATAGTTGTTAGAAAATTTTAAAGTACAAATCATCACATTGACACAAAAACTTTTCAAAGATTTTTTTTTAAAATACCAAAGAAAACCTTTTAAAATACATATATCAATTAGATAAATTTTAAGGGGGTGTTTGGTCCAAAGATTTATTGGAGAAAGAGTTGGGTAGAAATTAACTTCCGTTTGGGTCCACATAGTTGTTGAACTAGGATAAAATATATTTACTCCGACTTCAACAACAATTAATATTGAACTATCCAGACTTCAACAACAATTAATATTGAACTATTCAGACTTCAACAACAGTTATTATTTAGGTCTGTCCCATTTTCGAAGGCAGCACATTTCTCTCCTTTCTTTCTCCCACGACATTTTTAATTATTTTTTTAAAAAATTAAACAAAATGTGTAAAATGACTAAAAATGCAATTCAACCTATTTTTATTATGGAGAAAAAAATTATTGGTACTTAAATCAAATTCAAAATGTAGTATTTTTACGATAGAGAGAAATAAAAACATCACTTTGTTTTGATTCGTTTAAATTGGATTAAAAAATTTCAAATTCACATGTAATATTTAACTCACTATTGTACGACTCTCTTTTATTTCAAAACTATCCAAATAAAATGAATAATTAATGTAAGTGACATTGAAAAAAGAATGTGAAGTATTGTGGTCAAAATTATTTTTGTTATCTTCAAAGAAATTTGTGAAGGATACCTAAAATAAAAAGCAAAAATCGCATTTTTAAAATTTATTGGAAGAAGTCTTAACAATGAAAATATAGAAAATTATAGGAAAAAAATGAAAAAAAAAAAAAAACAGCTAAAATAAATCGTCATCAAGTTTAGGAGGGTGGAGACGGAGAAATATGTGTTGGACACATGGGTCAGGTAAGACTATACTTATGTGTTGTTTTTTTTGTTTTTTTGTAAAGAAGTTTGCAAAATATACATACATTAATAAAAACAAAAAAATCTTAATATTAGAATTCATAAAATTAAATATGAGTCTTAACAAAAATGGAATACATATATATTTTTTATAATCAATAATCAATGTGAAAAAAATAATGTGAGGTATTGTGCTCAAAATTATTTTTGATGTCTTCAAAGAAACTTGTAAATGATAGATAAATTAAAAATTAAAAATTTTAGTTTTAGAATTGATTGGAATTGGAAGAAGTTCTTAATAATAAAATTTTGAAAGTTTGTAGAAAAAAAATTTGTGCAAAGAAAACAACTAAAATAAAATCAGATTTCAAAACATTTCAGTTTCAATAACTCTCAACCCCAAACACACCACATACTTCACAACTACAGACTAAACAACTCGTCTCAAACACATACTTTATACTTTATAACTCCCAGACTAAACAATTCCAAATTAAATAATTCAAACTCTCCAACTCCATATGGCCAAACCACCCTACAAAAGTTAAGAAAATCAAAATTTTAATTTTAACTTTATTTTAATTTAAATTCATTCAAAAGCTAGTAATATTAAGTTCAATAAATAAATAAATAAATAAATAAATATATATATATTTGAAAGTGTTAGTTCAATAATTGAAAGAAAATATTCTAAACTCAATGTAACATTGTATAAGTCAACCAAATTCTAATTTAACTCGTTAAGACATATATTATTGACCAAGCTATGAGGTCAAATGTTCGAATTCTCCACCTCACATGTTGTTGAAGGAAGAAAAAAAATCAACTTTAATATATAATTTGTCGGGTTAATTATATATATACACTACTCTTTTTAGTTTTTTTTTTTTTTTTTTTTTGAAGGGAAATTTATTAACAAAGCCACTCAAGGGCAAATGGGACAATCCACTCTTACTAAAGAAACAAGAGGGAAAACGATCCAACCACAATACAAAGAAAGGGGGAGAAAAAGAAGAAGAAGCTAGGACATCCGCCAAAGCGTTACTACTCTTTTTAGTTATGTTTGATAAAGGGGCTTGCAAAAATAGCAAAAAAAAATTAATAGGAATTCCTTTGTAAAGGAAATTCCTCCTAAATATCGCTTTTGGAGAATCACTTGGTAAAAATGTCCATAATTTAATTCATCAGAATAATGTCCGAGTTTAATATTCCACACTTTTACCATTTTAACCTTCTTAAATAATTCATACGCATAACCTCCCTTACTTTGAGGACAGTATGTATATACATGAGCTTTCCTGAAATTACTCCAACAACCAAACACACAAATCTTTTTGTTTTTATGGATTTATGAAATTGATATCAAAAATAATATCTTCAAAAAATTGAGATTTTCTATTTTATTATTTTGAATTTATTTAAATTAGAATATAACTAAGATTTTATTTTTATTTAATAAAATATAGTTTACAGATTCTATACTCTAATAAAATAGTTTATTTTATTTATTAACCTATTTTATTTTCTGTTTTTCTACGTCATCACAATTTTCTTCCTAATCAGAATTCTCAAGGTATTTTATAATGGCTCCTCAACAAATTACAATTTTGTACAGTGGAAGATGGGATGAAAACTGTCGGTATTTGCTAGTTTGAAGAACTCGTTGAAGAATTTTAGGAAATTTTAGGGATTTGCAAAGTGATGAGGAGATGCTTTAGATAAACTAGAGAATGAGTTTAGGCGTCTTTTAATGGAGCCCAGTTTCTGAGTTGAATGATGTGGAGAGCATTGTGGGGTACATTGCAAAATGGAGAAAGCATTTGGAGTTTGCAGTGAAACACTTGTTTGAGGCTGAGTTCAAGCTTTGTAATGATGTTTTTTAGAGGATAAGATTGAATGTTTTGATGGGTTGTTTTGCAAAGATAGCAACTCAAGCAAGTATTTGCATTTTTTAAATTTGGGAAAACTGTAACAGACAACAAGAATGATCCTAATTAATAAGCTATTGAAACTATTAGATATATGTGTATCCTTCAACAAACCGAGACTGGACTTCAATAGGCTTTTTGGCGGGACTGCCTGTTTGGAAATTTAAAACCTAACTAGAGATCTCATTAAAAAGGTTATTGATGGCGCCGAGATTTTCTGGAAACTCCTAGTTCAGGTGGAGTTTACAGAGGCACCAATCGCCATTGTAGGACGTTTGGCCTAAGGAGTTAGAAGGAGTTGGAGTTGTTTAATCTAGAGAATTCTGAAGTATGTGTGTTTGAAGCAGAGAGTTGTTTAGTCTGGAGTTCTAAAGTTTGTGGTGTGTTTGAGAGTCTGAGTTTATTTTAGCTGTTTTTTTTTACAAACTTTCAAAATTTCATTAGTAAGGACTTCTTTTAATTCCAATAAATTCTAAAACTGATTTTTTATTTTTTTTTATTTTATCTATTCTTTAGAAATTGTGAACACATGCATTACATAGAAACAAGGCAACCTATAATTGAAATTTTAATTAATTAATTAATTAGTGCAAGCCAAAGGAGAAAATGTCTCGTCTCATATTTGAAGTAATTGATAATTTGGTTCACTAACGCGTAATGTAGACCAAGTTTAAGAGGTTACTTTCGAAGAAATAAAAAGTCAATACAAGAAACAGCATACTTTGTTGACATTTTTGAAATTTGTAGTTTAGAAAGTGGGATTATTTTTTAAGATAATCACATGAATATATGTATAAATAGCTTCCAAATCATTTCAAGAATTTATATCAAAATTAAACTGCAAAACATTCTCCAAATCAATAATAGATATGTCGTCTCTTTCAGGAAGGCTTCTTTTTCTCAGCTTTTGCATTTCTCTGCTTTTTTTCAGCTCAAATTCTGAAGATGATGACCATCGAAAGGCAATTCTCTCTAATCTCTAAATAAGCTTAATTAATCTTCTTCTTCTTCTTCTTTTGATTTGTCTTCTAAACATATAATCTTTGAATGCGCAGACATATATTGTATACATGGGAAGTCATCCCAAAGACCAGATTTCAACTTCATCTCATCATATCAGAATGCTACAAGGAGCCATTGGCAGGTCATTATTTATCACATCCACTACTATTCTTATATATTATGATCATGTAATATGATCAAATAATATATATATGTAGAAATTAAAAATAAAATAAAAAAAACTTTAATTTGTTTTTCAGCACTTTTGCTCCACACTCTTTGCTCCATAGCTATAAGAGAAGCTTTAATGGGTTTGCGGTGAAGTTGACTGAGGCTGAAGCACAAAAAGTTTCAGGTACCACAAATTATTCATAAACCCTTTTCATAAAAATCATATATACTTGAGTTTTTGTTTCATTTTTTTGAATATATGGAAGAATAATATAATTGAATTGATGAATTCAGAAATGAAGGGTGTAATCTCAATATTCGAAAATGGAAGAAAACAACTCCACACAACAAGATCATGGGACTTCATGGGTTTGTCTCAAAAGGTTAGTCGAGTTCCATCTGTGGAAAGCGACATCATTGTCGGAGTGTTGGACACAGGCATTTGGCCGGAATCCCTTAGTTTCCTCGACGATGGATATGGCCCACCACCTACCAAATGGAAGGGCAGTTGTGAACTCTCAGCCAATTTCTCTTGCAACAAGTACGTTCAATTTTCATATGCACACATTTGTTTCTCATTTTAAACCATCCCAAGCTAAGCCTAACATGATTTCAAATGTTGTATATGTAGTAAAATCGTTGGCGCTCGATCATACCGCAGTGATGGTTTGTATCCAGCAAACGATATCCGAGATCCAAGAGATACAAATGGCCATGGGACACACACAGCATCGACCGTTGCAGGTGGGTTGGTCGGACGAGCGAGTATGCTTGGTCTCGGTTTAGGCACAGCAAGGGGTGGGGTCCCGTCAGCACGGATCGCCGCCTACAAAGTATGTTGGTCCGATGGTTGCTACGACGCAGATATTCTTGCTGCATTCGACGACGCCATTGCCGACGGGGTTGACATCATCTCTTTCTCCATCGGAGGAAGCACGCCGGTAGATTACTTCAATGACTCCATGGCCATCGGAGCTTTCCATGCAATGAAGAAGGGAATTCTTACGTCAATGTCCGCCGGCAACGACGGTCCTGGCTCTTTCACAATTAGAAACTTCTCGCCTTGGTCTCTATCCGTGGCCGCCAGCACTACCGATAGGAAATTTTTGACTGGAGTTCAACTTGGAGATGGAAGAAAATTCAATGTAAGTGAATTAATTACGTACTAATTCAACCACACATCATACAATATTAAATCCAACTTTTCATGACAGGGAGTTACCATCAATACTTTTGATCTAAATGGAACACAATATCCATTGGTGTATGCGGGAGACATACCAAATGTAATTGCTGGCTTCAATGGATCCATGTCTAGGTAATACTCAATTATTCAACTTAAAAATTGATCTTATTAATATATTTAAAAATGATTTGTTTGTTTTTTGTGAAATAGATTTTGCTTGGAAAACTCTTTGGACAAAGAGTTGGTGAAGGGTAAAATTGCTTTGTGTGATTCTTTTGTGTCTCCGAGACAAGTGGGTTCTTTCAAAGATGCAATTGGGATTATAATGCAAGACACAACTCCAAAAGATCTCACCTTCCCTTTTCCCTTGCCTGCCTCCCACCTTGGCACAAAGGATGGAGCTTTCATTTCTTCTTATCTCAACTTAACTAGGTAATTAGTTAATTCAACTCAATCAATTATACTTCGTATGATATCATTAATCATTAATTAATTACACATGATTTTCAGCCTTCCAACAGCAACTATATTAAAAAGCATACAAGGGAAGTATAAATCAAGCCCTTTTGTTGCATCTTTCTCTTCAAGGGGTCCAAATCCAATAACTCCTGATATTCTTAAGGTGATTCATTGGGTTCAATTTTTTAATACTGCTAAGATTAAGCTAGTGATTTTCTTATAATTAATTTGTTTGTGATGGAATTGCAGCCAGATCTGACTGGTCCAGGAGTGGAAATTCTTGCAGCATGGTCTCCAATGGGTCCACCTTCAGGAGCCGAAGATGATAATAGAAATATATTTTATAATATAATTTCAGGAACTTCAATGTCTTGCCCACATGCTACCGCAGTTGCTGCATATGTTAAATCATTCCACCCTTCTTGGTCTCCTGCTGCCCTTAAATCAGCACTTATGACAACAGGTAATTTAATTTGATGAAATTTGGTATTATTTTCTCATATTGTCACAAAATTATGAAATTAATTCAATTTAAATCTATTTATGCACAGCATTTCCCATGAAAGCTGAACTTAACCCAGATGCAGAATTCGCATATGGTTCTGGCCATATAAATCCGCTACGAGCAGTGAATCCTGGATTGATCTACAATGCTACTGAAAATGATTATGTTAGGTTTCTATGTGGTCAAGGTTATAGCACAAACTTGCTCCAACAAGTCTCTCAAGATAATAGTATTTGTTCTTCCAACAATACCGACACGGTTTTCGATCTAAACTATCCTTCGTTTGCTCTTTCCACATCCATCTCAACCTCAATCACTCAAACTTACAAAAGAAGGCTCACAAATGTTGGCTCCAGAAATTCGACATATAAAGCCACAGTTATTGCTCCTTTAGGGCTTCAAATTACAGTGAATCCTTCTATTCTTTCATTCAAGGCTTTGGGAGAGGTCAAAATCTTTGAGCTTACAATTCAAGGAAAAATCAGTGTCAGCATTGCTTCGGCTTCCTTGGTGTGGGATGATGGTCAACACAAAGTCAGGAGTCCTATAACAGTGTTTGATTCTAATGCTTTCATTAATTAGTTCATTAATCTTTTATTATTTCATACTACCTCAATTTCACAATGTATTCATTCTTTTATATTACATTTTAAATAAAATTCTATTGTGTATGTTGTAAAACAAATTCGGAAACAAAAATAAACAACAGCCTGTTGTGTCAAGCCAAGCTTGATTTTCTCTCTCATTAGCCTTAATTTTGTACAAACATACACTCTAATTTTGGGTTAAAACCCAAAAGCAATACAAACTAAACATACTAAGTATATACCAAATATGGAAAAGAAAGTAAATATTTCCTTAAAGGAAATATTTCCTAATACCCCCTCAAGTTGGAGCATGGGGATTGTAAATGCCCAACTTGGAAAGGAGATAAAGAAATTGACGTTTCCCTAAGGCCTTTGTAAAGATATCTGCAAGTTGCTCATTGGTAGAGACATGACTTGTAGCAATGATTCCATCTTGAATAGCATCTCTAACCTAACGACAATCCACCTCAATGTATTTTGTTCGTTCGTGGAACCCTGGATTTTGAGCAATGTGCAATCCCATCTTGAATAGCATCTCAAACATAACGACAATCCACCTCAATGTGTTTTGTTCGTTCGTGGAACACTGGATTTTGAGCAATGTGCACTGCCGACTGACTATCACAAAAAATATTTATGACACGAGCATGATCTACCCCAAGACTCCCAAGAAGCGCTTTAAGCCACTTGAGTTCAGACGTAACAGAAGCCATAGAGCGATACTCAGCCTCTGTCGACGAACGAGACACTGTTTGCTGCTTCTTGGTTTTCCACGAGACATGAGAGCCGCCAAAAAACACAATCCAACCAGTAAGAGAACGACGAGTCAGGGGACAACTTGCCCAATCCGAGTCACACCAGCCTGATAAAGAGAAATCACAGTCCGAGCGTAGAAGAATTCCTTGACCCGGACAACCTTTCAAGTAACGAACAATACGAACGACGGTGTCCCCAATGGTCTTGTCGCTGTGCCTGCATAAATTGTGCCAAAATGTGCACCACATATGTCAAATTCGGCCGCGTGAAAGACAGGTATATTAGACGTCCTACAAAACGTCGATATCGTTCAGGGTCCTCCAACAAAGCACCAGTAGCAAGAGCTAGATGATGATTTTGCTCAATTGGAAAACCTGCAGACTTTGCTCCCAATAAGCCCATCTCTGAAATGATGTCGATAGTGTACTTCCGTTGGCAAAGAAAAATACCCTCTGAATTTCGAGCAACCTCAATACCAAGAAAATATTTCAAAGTACCCAAATCTTTCATGTGAAAGCATTCATCCAGATATTTCTTAAATGAAGCAACAACGGAAGAGTTATTACCAGATATAATCAAGTCATCAACATATACGATAACATTTAAGCTGAACATGTCCCTAATGAAATGAAAAGAGCGAGTAGTCTGAATAAGACTGGGTGAATCCATATTTCTTCAAAGAAGAAGCCAACTTAGAGAACCAACACCGCGGGGCTTGACGTAAGCCATACAAAGATTTCTTGAGACGACACACCATACCTAGCGTATTGCTCGTAAAACCAGGTGGCAATTTCATGTATACTTCCTCATCGAGATCACCGTGAAGGAACGCATTGTGAACATCCATTTGATGTAATTCCCAATTCTTTGCAGCAGCAACTGCTAGAAAGGTGCGAACAGTTACCATTTTTGCCACAGGAGCAAAAGTTTCGTTCACATAAGCATAGCGAAATCTAATTAAATGCGGAATAAACTAAATATATCTCAACCTCCCACTTCACAGGTTAGAATCCAAAAGGCAATCGGTCACAAAATACAATAATAAAAGATAAATGAAAGAGATAACAACACCGAGAGATATACTGGTTCGCCCCGATCTCGGGACTACGTCCAGTCTTCTGCAACGGCAGGTTCTACTATAATGGAGATTACAAAGTCCATCAAGCTCGCGCTACAAAACTCACCCAAATAGCCCAACTAGAACTATTTGCTTCCAAGTACCACAACCCGATAGCTTGGGATAAACAAGGAGAAATACCCACTAAAAATACTCACTCTATTTTTATATTGCTCACTTGCCCACGAAATCAACACTGAACAAAACAAAACTATCCTTGAAAAAAATGTTCAGCCGCAGAAGGTTCTCCCCATCAGATTTTTACCAAGTCAAAATGATAAAATATATATGTATGAAAGTTGATGACCTAACATAAATTGGCCTCAAGCCCATTAGCTTGTAACTCCATTAATTCCATCATGTTCAATTCAGTGAGTTTCTAAAATAGTTTATATATAATATAATATAATATATTATATATATATACTTTTCCATGAGATTTGTCTCCACTAAACCTAACAATCTCCCACTTGGAGACAAAACGACGATCTTGCTCCCACTGCAACAAACTGATCATCTTGGCAAACTCCAAGGCTCTACTCTCACTACAACTGTTATTTCTGATCTTCTTGGCAAACTCCAAGGTTCAACAAAAAACTTGTAATACAACAAACTAACAAAACATACAACTATCAGAAAAATAATTGTAGCTCATCTGTGCTCGCCCTGAGGTATGGGCTTGCTACGTGGAACTGTCCCCCATACATAAAGGACAATCACGTACTCCCACTTTAGCTAAGTGGTAACAACTGACATCTTCTTCGATCCTGAACACCTGTTCCTGAAGAAGATATATTCTGCAAGTGACTTGACTTCTTTATTCAAGTCTGCGGTCAAGCTAGAGACTAAATGTAATGTCCCACATTACCATTAAGGGTATTTTCGTAATTTTCTATTGTTGTTTGTTTATTATGATTGTTATAATTGGAGAAATTCATTTCATATATTAATAACTTATTGAATTTGTATTTAGTTATTTATCCATTAGGAGAGTCAAATATTTATGCATAAAAGGTTAATTAACAAAGAATGTAACTTTAAATTGGAAGTATGATGTGGTTACTTATAAGTATAGTGAATTGTAACTTTTACCATAAGTTATATTATTTTATAAACTATTTTACTACAAGGTAATAAAAGAAGTAAACTATAATTCTTGACATTTACATTCCATAATTTATCCTAGTCAAATTAAATAGACAAAAGAGGAGGAAAATAGTCATCTTAGTTATTAAGTTCTTTAATCTTAGTAAGTTTTTCTTAAGACATCTTTTAGACTTTCACCCGAGGGTCATTAGGAATTTATGTGGGTGAGTTGAAGAGCCAAATGACATGTTGTAAGACCTCTTTGATGTTCATACAAAGAGAAGAGGAAACACTTGGTTGCTTCAAATTCCAATGAACTTTACTCTTAAGTTCTATGTGTCCTTTCATTGTCATTCCAAAATTGTCTAAAGAAATATCCAAGGTTTTCTCTCTAGCACCTATTCTAATCCTGTAAATCTCATCTTGAGAAAGGATCACTTGTTTTCCAAGTTGTTTCAAGTGTTGTTCTTGGATTTTACAAGATCGTTCATCGGTTGCACCAAATCGGTAAGAAATGAGTTGTTTTCCATCTAGTTTCGTAGTGAATCTTTTCTTGATATTTTTCATAGATCCTAAACATGTTCATACATATCTTTTCTAAGGTATTCCAGCATCATTTGAATCTAATTAGTTGCTGGAAATTTTCCTTCATTCATCGTTTACGGTAGAGAGGAAAAACACACCATCGGTAAGCCTCTTTTTCTATGTTGTTTGAAATCGTTTAGGGGTTCTCATGGAAAATTTTAGGTGTTGTTTTAGATCTAAAAAGTGTTGATTTTGGGGCTGAAAATCAGAATTAAAATTCTTAAAAAAACAATCTTTAAAATTGCTCTAAAATGGTGTTTATCGGTTTACGCTATTTCCTAGTTCTAGCTCGAAATTGATTGATATAGAAGTTTAATTACATTTGTTTTGAATTTTTTTTATCATGTCCAGTAGCATAAAGTAAGCTTAAATATATTTTCAAGGAGTTGAAATTAACTTTCATGATCATATTTTCATACGGCTTAAAATCGGTAAAAACTAGTATAATTTGTGTTTTCAATTTTTAAAGAATTCTATGAAGTAGTAAATTATTTTAATGTATTTTTTATCTATAAATCAGAGCCTAATATGTTCACAAAAAGTATCTTATGAGTTTTGAATATTAATTTTATGATTAATTATAACTATGGAAATTAATATGCAAATTAGGTTAGCTAGTAAAGTTAGTGTGTTTTAGCTAGTGAATGAAGTTTCTTTAGCAAAACTAAATTTAAGTTAGACCTAATTTAATTTGTATCATATGTTATTTAGGAAGCTTTAAAGGATTTAGATTTGAAGCTTGAGGTAAGTGGATTCTATCATAAGTAGCCGAATTGATTGTTGTATTGTATAGTTGTGATGTTTGATTGATCTTTTTATTGTGGTATTGATTGTATGTGAGTTATATTATATTGTTTTAATATATACTTGATTGATTTGTTGTTTTATGATATTTGATGTTTTGCAAAGTATGTTATGTCATGTTATTTTTGTATGGTTCTACACTTCACATGATCTATGTTACTTTGATTGGTTAGTGAAGCATGCTTAGGTTGAGTATGACATATATGTGTGTTACATTACATTCATGGAGTCAAGTAGAGTAGAGTCATGAAGTTAGGAAAGAATATGCTACGCATGAAATACCCAAATTAAGCAGTTATGTTATGCAGCTAGATGTATGATATGACAAGTATGGTTTCTGTTAACGGGCTGGGCCCTAGGAAACAAAATTAGTTCATGTTAATGATATTTATAAGGGGCAATTACCTTGTAAATATTACATGCGGAATTGACGGTTATGGTATGGGGTATTTCTGCTTAGCATGGCGCCAAATCAAGGATATAAGTATGTACGTAAGAATATGTAAGCAAGTACAAGTATGTTAAGGTAGATTGTTTCATAGTCTACATGTTAGGATGTGATATGCAAGCATGTAAGCATGTTGTGTGTGTTTGAGCATGAAGGTTCCTTATGATAGGAACCACTTACAAGGTATTTTTATACTACCTCTCGTGGTTTTATATTTTTCAGATAGCCCTGTAGATGATGGTGAATTCATCGAGCATGATCTTGGCATTGAAGGGGAAGAACCATGAGATGTGCCCGAAATTTTAAGTTTAATGATTTATGATCACAACTTTAGTTTATGTTTATTGTATTTATAGACATTGTTTTATAATTTCCGCTGCTACAGATAAACTTTAAGTTTTATTTAAGTTGTTAAGACTTATGATTATGAAATTTAGATTTTTATTTAAAAAGAAAATTATGCGTTATGAGTAATTATCCCATTTTAAGTTAATTAATTATATGTAAAATTTGGGGTCATTA
The DNA here is from genome assembly GCA_028017165.1 of Herpetospermum pedunculosum. NCBI lineage: Eukaryota > Viridiplantae > Streptophyta > Magnoliopsida > Cucurbitales > Cucurbitaceae > Herpetospermum > Herpetospermum pedunculosum. Next base: position 50,731,142 of record CM051527.1, read on the forward strand.
CAGTTGGTATCAGAGCAATAAAATCCGGTAGACTAGCTTATAATATAAGCTAAAAAATAAGTAGATGTTTAGGCAAAGTAAATCAAATAGTACTTTGAATAAAGTAGGGCATAAGTAGATGTTTAGGCAAAGTAAATCAAATAGTACTTTGAATAAAGTAGGGCTTGTCTCATGCTTCGACTTCGACAATGCCAGGTATTATCTCTACATATTCTTTTGTTGATTTACTTTCTTTCTTTCATGATATATTGGTACTTTATTTGTTTGTATATTTATCTTTGAACTTGGTATAACATGATCCTTTAGAAATTAGCTAGGTGTAGAAAATGTTTGACTTTATACGACTCGATATTAGTTCTTAGGTTTATGATGACTTTATTTAATAGAAAAGCATCGATACTTTGAATTTAGATTTAAAAAAAAAAGTACTTATAAGGTACCATTATAGATATGCCTCCAAGGAATCAAGGTGGTCGTGTGAACCCTCCTCTAGGTCTAGTCATTCATTCATATCTACAGAATTGGTTAAACAAGTTGGGTTGTATCTCAAGCCGTTAGGGTATGAGTTAGTGGTATCTAATCCTCCCGGAGCTACTTTGTCTGCTACCCAAGTTGTTAAGGCTTGCAAAATAACTTTAGCAAACCATCTCTTGGATTCAAAACTAATTAAGTTAGACATGTGTGACTTTGAGGTGATTTTGTGGATGAATTGGTTAGCTAGAAATCAAGTTATTATTGATTGTAGCAAGAAGAAAGTGCACTTGAAACTACCGACTGGTCAACCTTTCAAGTTTAGAGAAATCAAGATTAAAACCATTCCAAAAGTCATATCTGCATTGAAGGCAAATAAGTTACTACAACAGGGGGTGTGGGCCTATTTGTTGAACATTGTGGATATAAGTCTAGAGACTCCTAAGGTTGACTTAGTACCAGTGGTCAGAGACTTCGCCGATGTATTTCCAGAGGAGTTACCTGGATTGCCTCCGAATAGAGATTTCAATTTTTTTTTATTGACTTGTTGCCTGGGACATGCCCGATATCTAAGGCCCCATATCGTATGGCTCCAGCCGAGCTTAAAGAGTTGAAGACCCAAATTCAAGAACTCTTGGACAAGGGTTTTATTCGCCCTAGTGTCTCACCTTGGGGAGCCCCTGTTCTATTTGTAAAAAAGAAGGATGGCTCTATGAGGCTATGCGTTGATTACCGAGAACTCAACAAGGTGACTATTAAGAATAAATACCCGCTTCCTCGGATTGATGATTTGTTCGACCAATTCCAAGGAGCAAAGGTGTTTTCAAAGATTGACTTGAGATCTGGTTACCATCAGTTGAGAATTAGAGACGAAGATATACCTAAAACCGCATTTAGAACTAGATACGGACACTATGAATTTGTGGTAATGTCCTTTGGACTCACTAATGCCCCTGCAGTATTTATGCAGTTAATGAATAGTGTTTTCAAAGATTACCTTGATTCATTTGTTATAGTCTTTATTGATGATATCTTGGTCTACTCCAACTCAAGGGAGAAGCATGAAGAACACCTCAAGAAGGTTTTAGCAACTCTGAGGCAAAATAAACTCTTTGCCAAATTCTCTAAGTGTGAGTTTTGGTTGAATAGAGTATGTTTCCTTGGTCATGTTATCTCTGAAGATGGAGTTTTTGTGGATCCATCGAAGGTTGAAGCTGTGAGTAATTGGCCTAGACCTACCAATGTAACAGAGATACGCAGCTTTTTGGGTCTTGCAGGCTACTATCGACGATTTGTACAAGATTTCTCGAAGTTAGCAACACCTTTGACTCAACTCACCCGTAAGAATGCTGCTTATACTTGGAATGAAGATTGTGAGACAAGTTTCCAAGAGCTAAAGAAGAGGTTGGTGACAGCACCAGTTCTAACAATACCTGATGGTACAAAAGGGATGGTAATCTACAGTGATGCTTCCAAGAAAGGCTTAGGTTGTGTTCTTATGCAACATGGTAAGGTAATAGCCTATGCCTCACGTCAATTAAAAAAACATGAGTTGAATTATCCCACACATGATATGGAGTTAGCAGCTGTTGTTTTCGCATTGAAAATTTGGCGGCACTATCTTTATGGAGAAAAGATTCAAATATTTACCGACCATAAAAGCCTTAAGTATTTATTTACTCAAAATGATCTAAATTTAAGGCAAAGACGATGGTTAGAACTCGTGAAAGATTATGATTGCGAGATAAATTATCATCCAGAAAAGGCGAATGTTGTAGCTGATGCCTTGAGTAGAAATACATCTCATATGCCATCTTTTGACGTCACGTCAAAGGAACTTGCAAATGAATTAGAAGCATTTGAGGTTGAGTTAATTTCTAAAGATACCAAAGCATTGTTAGCACATCTTACAGTAAAATCATCCCTACGACAGAAGATTATTGACGCTCAGCAAGGTGATATAAAGCTAATGGAGTTGCGAAAGTCGGTTGGCAAGGGCGACTTTACAATATCCTCAGAGTTTGCCTTATTGTTCCGAGGTAAGCTATGCGTTCCTTCAAGTCCTACCATTAGAAGGGAAGTGTTGGAAGAAGCACATAACACACCATTCTCTGTACATCCTGGTAGTACAAGAATGTATCGAGGGTTGAAACAACACTACTGGTGGCACAATATGAAGAAAGATGTGGCAAATTTTGTTAGTCAATGTTTGACTTGTCAACAAGTGAAAGCCTTGAAGCAGAAACCATCAGGTTTATTGCAACCCTTGAGTGTTCCTTTATGGAAATAGGAGAATATCTCGATGGATTTTATAGCTGGTCTTCCAAGGACTCCTAAGGGTTATACTACGATTTGGGTTATTGTGGATAGACTCACAAAATCAGCTCACTTCTTACCTGGTCAAGCTACTTATACAGTAGAAAAGTGGGCACAATTGTATATCAAAGAGATTGTGAAACTTCATGGAGTTCCAGTTTCCATCGTGTCTGATAGAGATGCCAGGTTCACATCTACTTTTTGGAAAAGTTTGCAAAAGGCTATGGGTACTAAGTTGGAATTTAGTACAGCCTTCCATCCTCAGACAGACGGGCAGACAGAACGGGTAAATCAAATTCTAGAAGATATGCTTAGAGCCTGCGTTTTAGATTTCAAAGGTAGTTGGGATACACATCTACCTCTCGTGGAGTTTGCATATAATAATAGTTTCCAGACTACAATTGGGATGGCACCATTTGAAGCTCTTTATGGAAAGAAATGTAGATCACCGGTCCATTGGGACGAAGTGGGGGAGCGAAGTTTACTGGGACCAGAGTTAATTCGAACTACTAATGAAGCTATTCAATTGATTCGTAAGAGAATGCAAACAGCACAAAGTAGACAAAAAAGTTATGCTGATAGTGGAAGAAAGGATTTGGAGTTCGAAGTAGGAGATCATGTGTTCCTTAAAATAGCTCCAATGAAAGGTGTTTTTCGGTTTGGTAAGAAAGGAAAATTGAGTCCTCGATATATCGGACCATATGATATTTTGGAACGCATTGGTCTAGTGGCGTATCGACTAGCATTGCCACCAAACTTGTCGACAGTACATAATGTGTTCCATGTGTCAATGCTACGAAAGTATGTATCGTCCCCTTTCAATGTGTTGGATCCTGAGCCGCTTCAGTTGAATGAAGATCTTTCTTATGAAGAGAAACCTATATGTATTATTGCTAAAGAGACAAGGAAGCTAAGAATTAGGGAAATTCCTATGGTGAAAGTCTTGTGGAGGAATCACTCAGTAGCTGCTGCGACTTGGGAATTTGAGAAGGATATTATAGAAAAATACCCGGACTTACATTACGAGGATCAGGTAATTTTCGAGGACGAAAGTTCTTTTAAGGGGGTAGTTTGTAATGTCCCACATTACCATTAAGGGTATTTTCGTAATTTTCTATTGTTGTTTGTTTATTATGATTGTTATAATTGGAGAAATTCATTTCATATATTAATAACTTATTGAATTTGTATTTAGTTATTTATCCATTAGGAGAGTCAAATATTTATGCATAAAAGGTTAATTAACAAAGAATGTAACTTTAAATTGGAAGTATGATGTGGTTACTTATAAGTATAGTGAATTGTAACTTTTACCATAAGTTATATTATTTTATAAACTATTTTACTACAAGGTAATAAAAGAAGTAAACTATAATTCTTGACATTTACATTCCATAATTTATCCTAGTCAAATTAAGTAGACAAAAGAGGAGGAAAATAGTCATCTTAGTTATTAAGTTCTTTAATCTTAGTAAGTTTTTCTTAAGACATCTTTTAGACTTTCACCCGAGGGTCATTAGGAATTTATGTGGGTGAGTTGAAGAGCCAAATGACATGTTGTAAGACCTCTTTGATGTTCATACAAAGAGAAGAGGAAACACTTGGTTGCTTCAAATTCCAATGAACTTTACTCTTAAGTTCTATGTGTCCTTTCATTGTCATTCCAAAATTGTCTAAAGAAATATCCAAGGTTTTCTCTCTAGCACCTATTCTAATCCTGTAAATCTCATCTTGAGAAAGGATCACTTGTTTTCCAAGTTGTTTCAAGTGTTGTTCTTGGATTTTACAAGATCGTTCATCGGTTGCACCAAATCGGTAAGAAATGAGTTGTTTTCCATCTAGTTTCGTAGTGAATCTTTTCTTGATATTTTTCATAGATCCTAAACATGTTCATACATATATTTTCTAAGGTATTCCAGCATCATTTGAATCTAATTAGTTGCTGGAAATTTTCCTTCATTCATCGTTTAAGGTAGAGAGGAAAAACACACCATCGGTAAGCCTCTTTTTCTATGTTGTTTGAAATCGTTTAGGGGTTCTCATGGAAAATTTTAGGTGTTGTTTTAGATCTAAAAAGTGTTGATTTTGGGGCTGAAAATCAGAATTAAAATTCTTAAAAAAACAATCTTTAAAATTGCTCTAAAATGGTGTTTATCGGTTTACGCTATTTCCTAGTTCTAGCTCGAAATTGATTGATATAGAAGTTTAATTACATTTGTTTTGAATTTTTTTTATCATGTCCAGTAGCATAAAGTAAGCTTAAATATATTTTCAAGGAGTTGAAATTAACTTTCATGATCATATTTTCATACGGCTTAAAATCGGTAAAAACTAGTATAATTTGTGTTTTCAATTTTTAAAGAATTCTATGAAGTAGTAAATTATTTTAATGTATTTTTTATCTATAAATCAGAGCCTAATATGTTCACAAAAAGTATCTTATGAGTTTTGAATATTAATTTTATGATTAATTATAACTATGGAAATTAATATGCAAATTAGGTTAGCTAGTAAAGTTAGTGTGTTTTAGCTAGTGAATGAAGTTTCTTTAGCAAAACTAAATTTAAGTTAGACCTAATTTAATTTGTATCATATGTTATTTAGGAAGCTTTAAAGGATTTAGATTTGAAGCTTGAGGTAAGTGGATTCTATCATAAGTAGCCGAATTGATTGTTGTATTGTATAGTTGTGATGTTTGATTGATCTTTTTATTGTGGTATTGATTGTATGTGAGTTATATTATATTGTTTTAATATATACTTGATTGATTTGTTGTTTTATGATATTTGATGTTTTGCAAAGTATGTTATGTCATGTTATTTTTGTATGGTTCTACACTTCACATGATCTATGTTACTTTGATTGGTTAGTGAAGCATGCTTAGGTTGAGTATGACATATATGTGTGTTACATTACATTCATGGAGTCAAGTAGAGTAGAGTCATGGAGTTAGGAAAGAATATGCTACGCATGAAATACCCAAATTAAGCAGTTATGTTATGCAGCTAGATGTATGATATGACAAGTATGGTTTCTGTTAACGGGCTGGGCCCTAGGAAACAAAATTAGTTCATGTTAATGATATTTATAAGGGGCAATTACCTTGTAAATATTACATGCGGAATTGACGGTTATGGTATGGGGTATTTCTGCTTAGCATGGCGCCAAATCAAGGATATAAGTATGTACGTAAGAATATGTAAGCAAGTACAAGTATGTTAAGGTAGATTGTTTCATAGTCTACATGTTAGGATGTGATATGCAAGCATGTAAGCATGTTGTGTGTGTTTGAGCATGAAGGTTCCTTATGATAGGAACCACTTACAAGGTATTTTTATACTACCTCTCGTGGTTTTATATTTTTCAGATAGCCCTGTAGATGATGGTGAATTCATCGAGCATGATCTTGGCATTGAAGAGGAAAAACCATGAGATGTGCCCGAAATTTTAAGTTTAATGATTTATGATCACAACTTTAGTTTATGTTTATTGTATTTATAGACATTGTTTTATAATTTCCGCTGCTACAGATAAACTTTAAGTTTTATTTAAGTTGTTAAGACTTATGATTATGAAATTTAGATTTTTATTTAAAAAGAAAATTATGCGTTATGAGTAATTATCCCATTTTAAGTTAATTAATTATATGTAAAATTTGGGGTCATTACACTAAACCTGTGACCATAGCAACTGCCTTGGTCTTCAATTTTGATGCCCTTACTCGCCTAGGTGACTTCATCAATTCATTCGAATGTCTGACAATTGGGGATTGACGATAGCCATCATTTTTCTCTCTCGGACATCCCAATTGTTTCTGAACTGATGGTTCTTGATCTAACTTATCGAAATTGGCTATCATTGTTGTTGGCTCAACTGTACCTCTACACCTACCATCTGCAGCTTTAACTGACATCCATTGTCTGTTTGATCTTTTGGCAACACTAAACTGACATCTATATAGTGTGGATTTTCTGTGGCCAACTGCCACTACCTGGGATCCTAACTTGAGTTTACACTGGCGACTGCCAAACTCACAACTGTAACCCTCATCCTCCAACTTGCCAATAGAGATGAGATTTATTTTCATCCTAGGCACAAACCTGACATTGCGCAACACCAGAACACTGCTACATATTGACTTCAGACTAACATCCCCAATCCCACATGTCTTGGAGACTCTACCATCACCCATTCTCACTAGACCATGATGTCCACCTGTGAATGATGTGAACAAATTTCTATCTGAAGTTATGTGAACTGACGCTGCACTGTCTACAACCCATTCAGATGAGTGGTTACTACTCTCTATGCTACTCTCAACACAGACATAGGAATCATCAACTATGTTTACCTCATGATCCTCTTTTAGTTTCCTACACTGACTTTTGTAATGACCTTTCTTGTGGCAGTAAAAGCACTCTACCTCCTTATTCCTACAACTCCACTTTTTCCTATTGCTATTCAATTTATTATCTTCATAATCAATTTTGTCTTTACCCTTAGTTAAAGCTAAAGTTGATCCTACACAGTAGATTCTTTACTACTCCCCTTCCTACGAATTTCCTCAGCTATAGCTAAATCACAAACCCCTGAAAATTTCAGAGTGTTATCTCCACTCGAATTAGACACTGTTGTCTTCATCGTTTCCCAACTATCAGGTAAAGACATTAATAATTGAATAGCATACACTTCATCAGTAAATGCTATCTTGACAGACTTCAACTGATTAACTAAAGTGGTAACTTCATTAATATAGGAATTAACTGATGAATTTTCAATCATTTGCATGTTGAAAAATTTCTTAAGTAGATATGCTTTACTATTGGCAGACTGTTTCTCATACCTGTTTGTAAGCGCTTTCATTAGCTTGATTGCAGTAGTCTCATTGGCTACAAGACTAGCCACTTCCATCGACAGACACATCCTTATATTTGCAACTGCATGTTCATCCATATCCAACCAATCTCCATCTGACAACTCTTCCGGTCTCTCCTTCAGTGCCTTGTGGACTTTCTTGCAGGTTAGGAAATCTTTGATTTGCATCTTCCAATAACCAAAATTTTCCCCATCAAATTTTGCGACTCCCTCGAAACATTTTGGATTCATCGCTCCTATGATTCCTAAACCAAATGCTCTGATACCACTTGTTGGGATTAAAAATAGCGAAATATAATTAAATGCGGAATAAACTAAATATATCTCAACCTCCCACTTCACAGGTTAGAATCCAAAAGACAATCGGTCACAAAATACAATAATAAAAGATAAGGGAAAGGGATAACAACACCGAGAGATATACTGGTTCGCCCCGATCTCGGGACTACGTCCAATCTTCTGCAACTGCAGGTTCTACTATAATGGAGATTACAAAGTCCCTCAAGCTCGCGCTACAAAACTCACCCAAATAGTCCAACTAGAACTATTTGCTTCCAAGTACCACAACCCGGTAGCTTGGGATAAACAACGAGAAATACCCACTAAAAATACTCACTGTATTTTTATATTGCTCACTGCCCACGAAATCAACACTGAACAAAACAAAACTATCCTTGAAAAAAATGTTCAGCCGCAGAAGGTCCTCCCCATTAGATTTTTACCAAGTCAAAATGATCAAATATATATGTATGAAAGTTGGTGGCCTAACATAAATGGGCCTCAAGCCCATTAGCTTGTAACTCCATTAATTCCATCATGTTCAATTCAGTGAGTTTCTAAAATAGTTTATATATAATATAATATAATATATTATATTACTATATTATATATATATATATATATATATATACTTTTCCATGAGATTTGTCTCCACAAAACCTAACAGTTGCGATGGACATCTGACAAATGGGGAGGAGGGGCGTGATATTTTGCGATGGTGCGACCGAATGGAGAAGAAAACAAACTAGGGAGAGAAAAAAAATTGTGGCGAAAATGAAAGGAGTTGGCGTAGAAATTGTGTCCGGTTCGGTTTTTACTGTTTCTGTGAATAAAATATCGAACCGAATACTTTTTTTATTTATCAAATTTTTAACTGACATGTCCAATTAGGAAAACAACTGAATCAAACCCAACGTTTTGACTCAGTTTGTCGGTTTTTACGTGCACCCTTAAACACAAATCTATGCCTCAACATTTGACAAATCACAATAATTTTCCTCTTTTCCTCTTGTTATTCTCGTTAGAATGATATGTATTTAATTATTACAACTTAACACTAACCCTAATTTCCCAAGAAATGTTAACTAAATACTAAATAGTTTCCCAACATAGATAATTTTCTAATACCCTCCCTCAAGTTGGAGCATGAAAGATTGCAAATCCCCAACTTGAAAATAAAGTGGGAATAAGATAAAATGTTATGGTAAAAAAAAATTGCAGCCTACGAACCTGGGTCGGTGTTGCAAAACTTAAGGTGGATGCTCATTGCATCTTTAATTTTCCAAGAGCCTTCAAACGATGGTTGGTGCTCCAATCTTCAGGTCGACATCTTTAATTTTCTACGGGTTTCGCACCATCGCTTTGACCATGCAATATAAAAAACAATTGCGAGCCTCTGAACACGGGTCGACGCTCTTCATTGCAGATTAAACTTCATGGTTGTTCACCATAAAAAAAAAAGAGGACGAATCAATTACCTCAGTGTTCCCTCCATTTATCGTCATCGAATGAGAGTACAGTTTGAGTTCCCTCAATGCACCTTTCAATAATTCGAATAAGAGGAAGAATCAAACCAAACCACCTCAGTATTCCATTCATTTCATTCATCGAAGCTGAGAGAAGATTGTCTTCCCTCAGTGTTCCCTTCATGAACACGATCATGTGTGCTAAAAACAAGCTAAAACCCAGATACTATTTTGGTAAAAGAAAATATTAATCAAATTACTAATAGATACTCTAGCTTTGTGGAAGAGAAGATTCTTCATTAACTTTAGTGCTTGAGTTTTACCTTGATGCACCCCTTTCATCTTTATACTTTTTTTTTTCTTCTTCTACCTTAAATGGACGCAAATCGAAGGGTCGTTTTTAATTTAATTTTATTTTCGTATCAAATCAAAGGTCACCAACCTCCTCTCACACTCACACGCAAACTTTTGCGGTTCACGGCAACGCCAGATCATCTGAAGCTTTTTTTTATCAAACCAGAAGACACTTCACGTAGACCCCTCTCACACGCAATCTCCACCCAACTTCACCTCTAGAGAGCTTTCTTCTTCTTCTTCTTCACAAATTAGATTTCCACCATTTTCTTTTCTTAACAAAATCTAAACTCTAACTTTCTTTCTTCCCTAGTAGAAGAGAGAGTATTGAGTCAAAATGAAAATAATGAAAAAATTCAAATGATACAAATGTCACACCCCGTCCCAGATTACCCTACCGAACCTAGGACAAGATGTGATGACAACAGACCCCGAAAGTGCAATAAAATCTATTGTCAAGTCTCTCTCTAGTTTATAACTTAAACTTCGTCCAAAAACCACACGGCAAAGATAACTCTCTTACATACAGTGGATGATATGCATTAACTCGGTGAGACTGGTGACAGATGTTGATCTCGACTATCTCTAGTTGCATGTATATACTCATACGTACCTAGAATGAAGAATATGATTGATAGAGTGATTAAGTGTGTTTGGCTATTTGTATATATTCATATAGACATAGGTTTGCTATATATTTATGGCGTGTATCATATGTATGTAAGACACATATGTGTTATTAGTATGTAGTACTATAGACTATTATGGATTGGTGTTATAGTTTTCCACACGTATGTATCGTTATATGCACATAGGTATTGACTGATTTGATGTAACTTGATTCCACTTTTTAAGGATTTTTGTAACATCTTTGATCTATAAAATAACAGGACTTTGATTCCATTTTTTTTTAGGGATTTTGGTAATGTCTTTGATTTAAATCACAATTTATCCCTTGACTTATTGTATTAATTGCATGTATAGACTCATACGTACCTAGAATGAATATGATTGATAGAGTGATTAAGTGTGTTTGGTTATTTGTATATATGCATACATACATAGGCTTGCTATATATTTATTGCGTGTATCGTATGTATGTAAGACACATATGTTACTAGTATGTAGTACTATAGACTATTATCGATTGTTGTTGTAGTTTTTCACACGTATGTATCGTTATATACACATAGATATTGACTGATTTGTTGTGTTTAATTACATGCATATGAGGCACATTTTCTTGTTTATCTTGATAGTTAGTAATTTTACATGTATATAATACTATATACTCTGTTAATACTCATAACATATTTTTGGGATTGAGAATCTTAGGTTCACGTCGTTCTTGTATGTTTTCGTATCTAAAACTGCATCATTCACGACCAAACAACAATCATGGTACATCCGATTTGAATAACCTACTAGCATCCACACAAGATTCATGTCTTTAGATAGTATTGTGATCAATGATTTCTCATCCTCGTTCCTAAGGAGGGATAATTATTGTTGTAGATGAGCAACCATCGCTTGGTGGGTTTTTGTTTTTCATCGTCATTGTCATTTTTTTTAGTTTCTCATTATTTTTTCGGAATAAAAATGGCTAATGGAATTGAAAACAACTGTGATAAAGAACCTGGACTTCTCAGAAAGAAGCTAGTTGTTGTTGTGAAGAACATTCAATGGAGTTATGTGATTTTCTGGTCATCGTCGACTAGGCAACATGATTATTGATTTTTCTTTTCTTTTGATCAGTTCTTGATGCCATTGTTTTCTTCATTTTTGGCCTTGTATATCTATCTGGTCGGGTTTTTCATATGAATCTCGTGGTATGAACAATATAAATCAATTTGTTTAGAAAAAAAAATCAGAAAAATGAGTTGAAACAACTCTCTAAAACAAATTTTAGTTATGTGGATATTTTCTGGTGGTTGGGATGTGATATTTTTTGTTTGAGAAAAATGAGTTCTGGTAGGTTAGTTCGAAATTTTAGGATGGAATATTTTTTTTGGTTGTTGGGAGATTTAAAAATAATAATAAAAAAAATCAAATCAAATCAAATTTCAGTTAGGTGGGCTGACCGTAAATATCCATATATACTCAAGGTATAATTGGAGGAAAAATGTCCCTCTCCCCCTAACTTTTTATCAGTTATTAATTACAATTTCCCTTATTATAACCTTCAACTTGCTACAGTAACCCACCGTAAGACAGTCGGTTAGGGTTAGAGTTGGGGTTCATTTTACACATTTTCCATCTCTCATCCAATTTTGTTTCTTTCTCTTTTCTATCTCTCATCCGACTTTCAAATTCAACAATTTAACTTAAGAAATTTAACTCATGGGTTCGAATTCGGGGGAGGACAACAATTTCGTATATTTTTGTATTAAAAAAAAAAAAAAAAAACTCATGAAATTTAGGATAATGTCTTCTTTGGTCTATGGCAGTTTTCATTAGTGTAGTTTTTTTTTTTTTTTAATAAAATTTTCATTAGTGTAGTTAACACTAAATAATGTCTTTATTATTTTCTTAGATTGACATGATATTATTTTTAAATTATAAGACATGCTAACAAAATTAATAATTTTATATATTTTAATTTATTAACAACAAATCATTAAAATAAACAAAAATATTAAATATAAGTTTTTTTTTTTTTTTTTTTTGTAAAAACACACAAACAATAACATGTTTTTTCATCTTTTTCATCTTCATTTTTTTAGATTAATTCAACGAAAACAAAAACAATTTTTTTTTATTCCTTCCTCCTCTTCCTTCTTCAATTTTCTCTTCTTCCTTCTTGTTCCTCTTCTACTCTTCTCTTATTTCCCAGGTTAAGTTGTTTTCGATCTGAAAGACATTGGTTAAATGACCGTCAAATATGATTTCAAAACATATAAAATACACTACAATTTACTTTTGGGAAGTTTGTAGTGAATCTTAATTATTTTTGGTGCAATTCTGATTGTGGACTGAAATTGGCAATTAAAACTCCAAAATATTTTGTTTTAGGTAGAATGAAGTTGCCAATTAGTTATCTAATGTACATCTCCAAGTATGGAGATTTAGATATACATGTATGCAATGTTTTATGAATCACAATTATTTTGTGCATCCTAAACAATATTTATTCTTATAAGTTTTCAAAACTTAATATGTAATATACATTTAACTATACAACATAACCAAAAAAGTTGTAAAAAAAAAAAAAACATATAAACTCAGACTAAACAACTTTGCACCCCAAGCACAGACTTCCTAAACTCAGACTAAACAACTCTGCACCCCAAACACAAACTTCCTAAACTCAGACTATACAGCTCTGCACTCCAAACACAGACTTACTAAACTCAGACTAAACAACTCTACACCTCAAACATAGACTATTATAACCCACCAACTAGAATAACCCACAGACTATTATAACCCACCCTGCGTCCCAAACGTCCCCTAAAAGAGTAAAAAAATCAAAAGAACTCAATCGTCTCGTCTACCCGAGTATTTAAATTGTTTTCCTAAAATGGTCAAATCAGTCTTTTTTTCACTTTTCTTTTATGTATTGTTGAGGGTTCTTATTAACCTAAAATCCTATAGTTGAAAATCTATAACCCTTGAATACAACACCTTAAACCTCTAAAACATTTAAAAATTAAAAGTGCTTATTTGAAGTGCATGGTTAGATAAACTGGATTAGGTTTAAAATTTGTTTATTCTCCTGATATTGTGTGAATATGAACGAGAATTGCAAAATGTGACCTGCATTCTAAAAGGTTTGTAAAAATTGACTTCAATTTGAAATTTTATCATTTTGAACCTCAAATTGACAGTTGGCAGCACTGTTCATTTTTAAAAGGTTGTGAAATTCCTCTTTTACCCTCGGTTAAAAAAAACCCTCCTATCTCATTTTCTTCTCTCTCCTTCCTGTTCTTCTTCGATCATTTTCTATTCTCCGTCCTCTTCATCTTTAGACTTCAGTCTTCCAAAACAGAAACAGGCGACCTTCAGAAATTATCCCAACAGCCTGCTGTATCATTAGAGTTGAAGTAGCATTTGCAAATCAATGGAGAGAATGAAAGATTTACCAGAAATGTTTTTTTGCAAAGGAGAGTTTTTAGACGATTGGTTTAAAGCACTTCAATCTTCTTCTTCTTTGTACGATTGATATTTTTTTTACACGATTCTGAGATTTTTTAGACGATCATGGTATTTGTTTAGATGATCGTGGGATTTGTTTAGACGATCGTGGGATTTGAGATTTTTTAGGGATTTGAGATTTTTTAGACGACCGTGGTATTTGTTTAGACGATCGTGTTATTTGTTTAGACGATCGTGGGATTTATTTAAACGATCGTGCAATTTGTTTAAACGATCGTGAGATTTGTTTAAACGATCGTGGGATTCGAGATTTTTTTTACACGATCGTGAGATTTTTTTACGTGTATTTTTTCCTCTTCACGGTCCTAATCTCAAATCTAATATTTTTTAACACGATCTGAATCTTTTTTTCAGCGATCACATTTTTTTCAGATCTTTTTTTTCTGGGCAATCACATTTTTTTTCTCCTCACGATCCTAATCTCAAATCTAATATTTTTTAACACGATCTGAATCTTTTTTCTGCGCATAGACGAATTTGATTTTTAGAAGGTGAGAGGGAGGAGAGAGTGTCGCAGAGGAAAAAATGGAGGAGAGAGTGTAGAGAGAAAAATAGAGGAGAGAGGTCAGAAAAAAATGGAGGAGTGATAGCTCCAAAATAGAGCTATTATCTACTCCCTAATTAGCTAAATATCATGCTTAATATTGTTTAAATGCCTCTGTTGCAGGTGGTTCGCGGTAGAGAGCTCGAGAAGTCCAATGGCGCGTTTTGGTGCTAAGGAAGGCGTTTTAGAAGCTTCGGGAAGCAACCGAGCGTAAAAGAGGAGCTAAGGACCAAAGTTTCACTTTTGGTCCAGCATCTCGACGGTGCCCCTAGCGTCTCGACGCTACTCCATCAGAATTTCAAGAAGAACTCGAGAGCAAGCGTCAAGATGCTGCTCAACGCTGCCCAGCGTCGAGACGCTGCGAACGAGCGCGCAAGGGAAATTTCGTCCGTAGCGTCTCGACGCTACAACGAGTATAAAACCCATAAGTCCGATTTTTAAGTCACTTCTTATTTTTCCCCTCTTCCCCTTTTACGATTTTCTCTCTAGAATTTGTGGTTTTCTTCCCTCTTTGTTGTATAGAACCTTAAACCATTGTGGATTTGCTTGATTTTCATCACGAGCACCCAAGGTAAGTGCTCTAATTTGAGATTTATAGATTTTACCTTGATGCATTAGTGAGGGTTTGTCTTAATTTCTTAGCTTAACATTGATTATTTCTTGCATCTCCTTCCTTTGTTTGTATCCAAGTAGCATGTGTAACTGATTAGGAGTGACGCCCGAGTCCTTATGCATGTTATACCGTTAAAGATTATGACGTATAATTGCCTTAATCGCCAGGTAACAAGGGTCTAAGTGTGACTAATTAACTCGAGCCTAAGTGACAGTTGGGGGTATGAGTTAATTATTGCTTCCATGAAAGACTTAGGGTAAGAGATAAATAAAATTAGTCTTAGGAGTATTTCGTCACAATGCGCCCATCATCGCTTTTAATGAAGTCTAGGATTGACACCTTTAGATGAGTTAATTGCATGATTTACTGTTTTTAATAAAGTCTAGGATTGGCAACCTTAGATGAGTTAATTACAAGTTTAGTTAGAATTGACAACTCTAGCTAATTTTCCTTGGGTCAATTACTGCGGGGGTTTCTTGGTAATTGTTTGTGTGATCAAATAATTGACTAAGTAAATTTGAATCCCTAGGATCTAAGTCGCATCAAGTAAATCCCGATCCCTCAAATTAGGAACACAAGTTACTTTTTTTTATCTTTCCGTTATTTAATTTTCTGTTATTTAATTTTTTCGTAACTCAATTTCCCTTTTTTATTTTGAGTTTTAATTAAGAGCAAATAGGAATTAATTAGGAGAAATTGATTTAGGTTCCTTGCGGATCGACCCGATTACCACTAGCTACAAGTTAGTTTAGTTGTATCGGTATTATAAATGTTATTTTTGCGGGATTCGACACCCCAAAAAATAGTGAACATTCAAAAAGTTCACTTACCAAGGAGAGCCCATTTTTTAGATGAGGGGTAAAAGAGGAATTTCACAAGTGGTCAGAAATGAACAATGCGGTCAACTGTCAATTTGAGGTCAGTTTTGGCAAGCCTTTTGGATTCCAGGTCAGATTCTGCAATTCCCCGAATATGAACCCATATTTTCTAATAAAAATATTCAAAAAAAATTGTGTAACCGAGTATTTTAATTTTTTTCATAAAATGGTCAAATCCGACACTTTTTAACACTTCATGTTTGCTTTTTTTTAATAATTTATTGTCGGGATTCTTATTAACCTAAAACACCATATTTAAAAATCCATAACCTTTGAATACTGAACTTTAAAGTCCTAAAACCCATAAAAATTAAAGATCTCATTCAAAGCACGTGGTTAAATAAACAGAGTTAGGTTTAAGATTTTTGTTCATTCTAAAGTCGGGAATGTGAATATTTTGTGAATATGAACCCATATTTCCTAATTAAAAATTTTGGAAAAAATCGTACACCGGACTGTTGGGTTTTATGTCCTAAAACTCGTAGTTTGTAAATTGTTTGAATGTAATTATTCTATTTTGAAATAAAGTGTTATTGAGATTTATTCAGTAAAGTTATTGAATCAAGTGAAATTATGTTTGCATTAACTTGTGCCAATAATAAACACCCATGGCGATAGTATGAGTACTTGAGTTTCATGTATGACATAAATGTGGATCAAGTTCAAGTAAACAGCCAAAACGGTCTATAGTATATGGATAAGGCTTGGTACCTTATCCTGGTAACACTATTGGATGCGACTCACTTTGTATTGTACAAAACGATGTGATCCGAATCGTTTCATGTGGTGACATGTGAGTGAGGGTGTCATGTGCAATGAGTTTGCATAAGACTGAACCGAGAAATCAAGTCGCTCTTTCTTTATAACACTGTTTACTGTAAAGACCGATTTTTTCATATGATGGCTTAGGTAACTTGATCTCAATCCCGAGCTCACTATGAACTCCTGTTTACTTGAGCTTATCCTTTAACTTGTACGGGTGAGAGTGGCCAGATCGCCGACTCAATAAGCCTACCATCTTGGGGATAAGAACGAATAGGTAGCTGGGGACATAGTCTTGCAAGACGGAATTCACTCCTACCCGCTTTTAGGGATAGTAGAGAGGTTGTTCCCTTAATAGCTGACTCTAGGTCTTGAACAATGGGACCACCCTCTCCTGGCCCAAGAGGGATCTGATTTGTTGGTTGGACCACAAATCAATTGTTCATTAGAGGTATCAGTGGTACTTAAGGAACAAGTGTAATGCAGGGGTTAAACGGTATAACCGACCCGCTGTGATTACGAACGACCTGTGAATGATCGACTTACTGATGATAATTATATCAAGAGGACACAATATATCTACCGCGAGGAGAGTGCAACCCTTGAACTTTAGTGGAGTCTCCGAGGGTTAACGAATGTTGATTAGGTCGGTTAAAAGAGTTTAACCAGGTAATCTCGTATCGTTGGGGCTCATGATCTGTAGGTCCTCTAGGTTATCCTGGCTAGTTCGGATTAAGTCGTGTAACAATATAAGAGAAAAAGAATTTGGATTTATTCAAATTCAGTTTTGGAAGGATGGTGGGCATATTTAAATATGATTTAAATATGGGAACGGTCTAAAACATGAATACGATATCATGTGCAAAAAGTTGGTTTTCGGAAAATCGGGATTAGTCATATTATTTAGTTAATATTTGATATTAAATTAAATAATATTAATTAATTAAAATATATATTTATATTAATTAAAAAATTTAATTAATTAAAATATATATTATATTTATTTAATATTAATTTTAAATTAATATTGAAATAATGGATAATTGTTATAACATGCATTTAACATGCATGACATGTGTACTTCACTAATCCAAGAAACTTTTCATGTAAGCTTATGTTTACCTTGTCATTTTGATGATAAAAATTTGTTAGATGAGGAGTTTTGGAGTTCTTTTGGTAGCTCTCGGTAAAGAAAAAGGAAAGAAGAAAAACTCATGTGGATGAGTTTTTGTTCTTTGTAAAAACCATTTGATTTTTCTCCTTTCTTCATCTCAAGACCTTTTTATCTTCTCGATCTCCATCTTCCTTTCAATCTTTCTCTTCTAAAGGAGTCCCACCACTCTGTTGCTCGGCCCGAGGATAGCGAGACTACTGGAGGTGGTCTTCGAAGAGTTCGTAAGCATGTTTCTGTTTAGTTAAATTGATGAAATTATAGTATCAATGATCCAAATCGCTTCTGCAGCGTTATGCGCTCCATCAATTGGTATCAGAGCGTATTTTGATTACTCAATTTGCATCAATTTAAGCTTGGTGAGTTTTAATATAGAAATCGTTTATGTATGGGCGTCTAAAGTGTTTTCGATTTTGGCATCTCTTTTAGCTTTCGTTTGTTTTGCGTTGGTTTGTAAATAGCCCTAAATATATGGGCTTAATGTTTGCTTAAGAAGTTTGTATTCTTTAGAGTCATTAGAGTCCTAGGGCTATTTTCCGAAGCAAGGAGCAAATGAGAGAAGCTAGTCGAAGTGTTCGGGGAGCGAGGCGGTTCGAAGAGTTTGAAGAGGTCGCTCAAGACTTAGCTTGTTGTAACAAGCTTGTAATAGCTTAGTTTTCTTGTTCGATGCCAAAAACGGTCCACTTTAGTGTGTTTAATTAATTATGCATTGTGAATGTTTGTTTTAATTAATTTTCCGAATTGTATGTGCTAGGATTTATGCCCTAAAGCCTCGTAATTAATTAATAATTATTTGATAATTATATTATTATTATTATTTGCAATTTATAATATTCATTATATATATAAAATCCAAGGTTATTAGCGTAATCTTGAACTGTATGTAGTTGACAGACGACAAGGATAATGTTCAAGTAATAACCTAAAGGGTCTATAGTATATGGATAAGGTTGGGTGCCTTATCCTGGTAACACTATTGATACGACCCACTTTGTAATTGTCACAAATGATTTGATCCAAATCATTCATGTAGAGACATGTGAGTGAGGGTATCCTATACAATGAGTTTGTATAAGATTGGACCACGAAATATATAATCTCTCTTTATAAATCCGTTATTTGAGAAGATTAATATTTCACAGGATGATCATATGTGACTCGATCTTAATCTTGAGTGAGTTATGAACTCCTGTCTGTAAGGGCTCGTCCTTTGATTTGTATGGGTGAGAATGACCTTTATAGCCGATTCAATAAGCCTACCATTTTGGAGACTTGACCAAATAGGGAGTTGGGAACATAAGTTTCACAAGATGGAATTCACTTCTTCCCATGTAGGGAAAGTAGATGAGTAGTTCCCTTAAATGCTGATTTCGGGACTTGAACAATGAGGCCCCACCCTCTCACTGGCCCGAGAGGGACTTAGTTTATGGTTGGATCATAAACAGGTTGTTCATTAGAGAATCAATGGTACTTAAGGTGTAAGATGTAATTATAGGGGTAAAACGGACTTTTGACCCAGTTGTAATTACGAACAACTCGTGAAGGATCGACTTGCATGTAATGGTTATATCCATGGACACAACTTGTCCTACAGTGCATAAGAGTGCAACTCTAGGCCTATAGTGGAGTGACCTAGAGTTAATGAATGAAAATTAATTAATTAAAGAGTTTAATTAATTAATTTTGTATCATTGACTTATAAATCTGTAGGTCCATAAGGTCTCCTTGCTAACTCATAGTAACACTAAAATGATCAATTTAGTTGAAAGAAAAATTTGAAATATTTAAATTAATATTTAATATATTTGATATATTAAATGTAGAAGAGTAAAATATATTTATTGTATTTGATACATTAAATATTAGAGGAAATAGTTTATGTATATGATACATTAATATTAAAACTATATACATATGTTATTTGAATGAGATTCAAATTGGTTTAAAGTATATTATAAAAGATTAATTTTATAACATTTGAATAAGATTCAAATAAATATAAAATACATATTTTAATATATTATATATTAAAATGTATTTTATAAAATAAAATTAATTCCTAAAAGCCTTATTATAAATAAGACATTAAGGTTTAGCCAAAAGGTTGGCCAAACACACTACTCACCCTCTGAGAGAATTGTTCTCTCATTCTTTCAAAGAGCTCCCACAAGCCTTGATCCTGTGTTCGAGTCATAGCGAGGAAGATCTCGTGGAGAAAGGAAAGATATATTCCAACGCTTCCGCTGCGGGGTTTGAAGAGTTCATTCCCTTCAGTATGTGCATAAAGTATGTCATATAGAATTAAAATTCCCCCATAAGAAGCATGTTCCATGCATTGAAAGTATGTTATAAGTGTTATAATATATAGTATGCATGTTTAGGAATTCATGAGTATTGATATAAGAGTTATATTAATTCATGAATTAGATGTTGTTTGCTTAATAGAAATAATTGATATAAGTGTTATATTAATTATGAAATTAAACAGACAAGATAGTTGTCTTAGTAGTATGCATGTTTGAGAAGCATGTAGTTTGTTGTAGTTAGTCTTATTTTTGTAAAGCGATGTAAAATTGGCATAGACTATTAAAATCTATAACAAAGATAAAGGCATGCTCATTTGGGGTTGAATGAGTTGCACTGTTTTATTAGATAAAATAGGTCGATATCTTGTAAATGCTAAGGTTATAAGAAACTCACCCGGTGACATCCTATTCTAGTATCACCGGTATACCGACTGGTAAATTTACCAGATCGCACGAAATGGCAGAAAAACACACATTTTTCCTGCAGATGAAATCTTCTTGTCTCCTCAGCTGTCTACTACTCCTTCTCCCCCTCTAGGTCACGAACACAGCAGGTCGAGGACCAACCTTAGAGGAGTCCCAGCTATCCTCAGGCTTAGTAGCGGAGTTTTGGGACTCCTTGAGCTAAGGGGGTTTGTTGAGAGGTGGAAGAAAGGAAGAAGAAGATGGTGTTTGTATGAGGAAGAAGATGAATTCCCAGCTTGAATGTGTTGAACACTTTAACATTCACAAGCTATCATCTTCAACTCATAAAACTATCAACAATTGAAATGCAAAATGAGGGTAAGAGGATGAACACTTCAAACCTCTTCTATTCTTCTTAAGAATTACTCAAATCCAACACCAACTTCTTCAGAGCTCCAAGCTTCTTCAATGGAGTTTCCTCAACGCTTGAAGAAAAATCGAGAGAGAGAAGTGAGCTTGAGGAGAGAGAAAAAATTCTCAATTTTTTTTTCAGAAAACTAGAATGAACCAAATCATTCCAACCTCATCTCCAACAAACTCATCTCATATGAAAGTGGGGTACATGTGTTCAACATGCAAATGTTGAACACATTAATGTTAATTAAATTATTATAATAATAAATAATTATAATTAATTAAAACTTTTTTAATTAACTATTTTATTTTTTAAGTTAATAACTGCTACATCGCTTTTTCCAATATGAATCTCTATTCATATATTTCTTCGGTCTCGTATTTAAATCACATTTAAATACGGCTTCCTCCGGTCACATATTTAAATCATATTTAAATACGTCCAACCTCGATCAACAGACCCGAATTCAGATTTCTCCAAATTCTTCCCTATAGAACTGCTACATCGCTTTATCCGAGTTAACCAGGAGAACCTAAAGGACCTACAGATCATGAGCTCCAACGATACGAGATTATTCGGTCAAAACTCTTTTAACTGAACTAATCAACATTCATCAAACCCCCGGAGACTCCACTATAGTCTGAGGGTTGCACTCTCCTTACTGTAGATATATTATGTCCTCTTGATATAACTGTCATCGGCAAGTCGATCCTTCACAGGCCGTTCGTAATCGCAGCAAGGTCATTTATACTGTTTAACCCCTGCATTACCTCTTGTTCCTTAAGTACCACTGACACCTCTAATGAACAATTGATTTGTGGTCCAACCAGCAAATCAGATCCCTCTCTAGCCAGGAGAGGGTGAGCGCTAATTGTTCAAGCCCTGGAGTCAACTATTAAGGGAACAACATATCTACTAACCCTGAAAGCGGGTTAGAAGTGAATTCCATCTTGCTGTATTATGTCTCCAGCCACCTATTCGAGTTTATCCCCAAGTTGGTAGGCTTATTGAGTCGGCGCTAATTAGCCACTCTCACCCGTGCAAGTCAAATGATACTCTCGAATAAATAGGAGTTCATAGCGAGCATAGGATTAAGCTCAAGTTACCTAGGTCATCATATGAAAAAGTCGATCTCTTCAGCAAACGATTTTATGAAGAGAGAGCGACTTGATTTCGCGGTTCAGTCTTATCCAAACTCATTGCATAGGACGCCCTCACTCGCACATCTCCATGTGAAACGATTCAGATCGCATCGTTTTGTACTATACAAAGCGAGTCGCATCCAATAGTGTTACCAGGATAAGGTACCCAACCTTATCCATATACTATAGACTGTTTTGACTATCTACTTGAGCCTGATCCATAATCATAGCATACATGAAGCTCAAGTACTCATATATCGCCATGGGTGTTGGTCACTGATATAGGTTAATGCAAACACGTTTCACTTTATTCAATAAACTCTTTTACTGAATAAAACTCAATAACTCTTTATTACTAAATAGAATGATTACAAACATAACTGTTTACAAACCACGAGGTTTAGGACATAAAACCCAACAGTTGCAATATTTTACAAATCTCGAATTCCCCAAATCCGGCACGTTCATACACTTGTTGTTATTTATCCGTTAGCTTATTTTTAAATCCCACCATAGGAAGCATGTTGCATGCATTGAAAGTATAATATAAGTGTTATATTATATAGTATGCATGCTTAATTCATGAGAATTAATATAAGTGTTATATTAATTTATGAATTGGATGTTGCTTGTTTAAAAGTGTAATTGATATAAGTGTTATATTAATTGTGAAATTAAACATACAACTTAGTTGCCTTAGTTGAATATAATTGTTATATTTTTGTTTGGGAAGCATGTTATAAAATGAATGTAATCGTTATATTCTAGCTTAAGAAGCATGTTATAGAATGTCTCTGTTTTATAAAGCGTTGTAAAATGAGATAGACATTTAAAATCTATAACAAAGATAAATGCATGCTCACTAAGGGTTAAAGAATTCCAATGCGATTAGGAATTTAGTATCGATTCGTTTTAATAGTTAAAATAGGTCGATATCTTGTAAAGCTAAGATTACAAGAGAACTCACCCGATGAGATTCTGTACTAAGGTTGGAGGTATTTAAGATGACGGTTTACGGAACACCTCCTACCTGGGGATCGATCCGGTACTTGAGTTAAGTTAACCCGACTTTATGAGCATGTACGTAAGAGGTGTAAGGTTATAAACCGTTTATCACCTAGACATCTTAGGTAAAAGTATGTTCTACCTAGACTTAGGTTTTATTGTCTTAGCCGGATAATGCCTAAGTAAAAGTATACCCAAACCGTTCTAAAATACTTAGTAGTGGTGTTGAGAAGGTATATATGATATATCAATCTCCTCCTACGCTCTCTGTAAAGTTCACACCGTGAGATTTATGCTCGGCCTCGTGATGAAAATAGGGCATCCCCATTCGGATGGTGTTTGCATAAATCAAGAGCAAGGTGAATGGAGAAAGTATTTATAGTAAGTGGGAGGAGGAAGTATGTCAATACATCCTGCGGTCTCCTCCATTAGATTGAACCGTGAGATTCCCATGTTCCGCCTGCTGGTCGCCCATAGTAGCACCGTCCATTCGGAGGGTCGTTTCATGGGAGTCGGAACAACTCAATCTCCATAAATGGATAGGGTCTCTTAGGTCCATTCACAACTCAGACATTTCCATTCGGTTGCATTGTTGGGGCCGACCTTTGAGTTCTGAAAATGGCGGGTCACACTTACAAAGGATTACTAAGTTGTTAGTAGATTATTGACCGAAGTAGCGATAACTAAGGTGTTATAGGAATATGAGTTATTCTGGTATTAGCATTTAGTCAAGAATGTCTTGGTTCAGTGAAGGAGTGATTGACTGCCCCTCGGTAGCGGTTGCTCTGACTCACTGAAGTATCGTTGCAAATTAATAATGAGTTGTTGGGTACATTATTACTTTTGCTAAATCTTGATTGAATGTATGAAATGAGTTAAAATCAATTCACTAATAGAATTTATTCGTTTTCAGCATGTCTAGCTCGTTTATCCAATTACTAGCTTCTGATAAACTAAACGGCGATAACTACACGACCTGGAAATCGAACTTGAATACGATTCTTGTTATCAATGATCTTAGGTTTGTCTTAACAGAGGAATATCCTCCCCCTCCTAGCTCGTCTGCAACTCGAATTGTTCGAGATGAATTTGACAGGTGGACTAGGGCTAATGATTCTAATTCCTTTTATTTCAAAGCTTTGAACATGTTTCTTATTTAGCTAAATTGATGAAATTAAAGTGCCAATGATCCGACTCGCTTCCGCTGCGCTACATGCGCTCCATCAGAAGATACACTGGTTTATGGCAGCCAATGGATACCGAGAGAGCACAGGTTCAGACCCATTACACCGATCATTCCGGAGCATCTTAACATGAGGGGGGGTGAGCTAATCACGGATAATGGTAGGTGGAACTATTCTCTTCTAGAGAAAGTGTTCTGGGAGGTAGACGTGAATCAGATAAAATCAATCCCTATATGCAAGACGGACATTCCAGAGAAGTGGCTATGGCATTTCACAAAGAAATGAGACTTCACCACAAAAAGCGCCTACAAGGTATTTATTGATAATAACATTATTACTCCAAGCTCAAACTTAGAGGAGATGGAAAAATGGTGGAATCTTTTATGGAAGTTGAAAATCTCAAACAAAATAAAGATATTCATATGGAAACTATTCAATAATATACTGCCTACGAACAACAATTTGAATCGAAGACACATCCCTGTTCTCCCTTGGTGTGAGAGGTGTGGAAAAGATAGAGAAACTGTGGAACATGTATTCCTATTTTGCAAAAGGGCGAAGAAGATTTGAGAGAAAATTGTACCTTATGTGAGGGAAATTTATGTGGACAAAATTTCAATCCAAAAGGTTTTGTTGAAAACAGCGAAGGAGAGACCTGATTATGATCTTGAGCTCGTCTGTGTGGGGTGTTGGGCTCTGTGGGGAGACATAAATCAAAATGCACATAAAAAGCATAGTGGATTGGGGGTTACCTAACTGAGTGCATGATAGAAAAAGCCCCTCAAATGCGAGCGGCTGGTGCGACTGATGTAGAGAGAAGGATGGAAATAACAGATGTGAGATGGCACCCGCTAGAAGTGAACATTCTAAAGCTCAATGTCGATGCTTCATGTGGCCCTAACTCGAATAGAACTGGAATTGTGGCTGTCATCCGTGATGAGCATGGCCAATTGGTGGTAGCAGTGGCGGAGTTTCAACCGAAAAGGCTTGATGTGCTCTCAGCGGAAGCGTTAGCTCTGTTGGTCGGCCTGAAAATGGTTGTTCGAAGGGGCTACTCGGATCTGATGGTGGAAACAGACTCCCAAAGCTTGGTGATGGCCCTAAAGGAAAGGACGGGATTTTGTTGTCTCCAGGGAGTCATACTTGAAGAAATCATTTCGTTGCTGGAAATGTTGAGGGTTAATGAAGTTAGTTACATCCCTAGATCTGGCAACAGGGTGGCTCATAACTTGGCGGGTTGGGCTGTAACCAATAGAGAAAATGGAGAATGGTCGGGATGTTCTCCTTTATTGGTTTTTGATGTTTTAAGTTTTGATGCTAACTGTTGTAGCCCATTGGGCATTTTGAATTAAGTAATGTTATCTACTTTTCAAAAAAAAAAAAAAAAAAATATCTTTTAGTGGAGGCTGAAATTTGAAGCGAGAGTAGAAGATTGTGAATTGTATCTTATCACTATATTTGAAAAATGATTGGAGGATTGATTAACTTTTAATTAGCAGCGGTTTGAAAAACTCAACCAACGTTAACATTAGTTTAACAACCTCTACATTTTTTTCAATGTGAGAGGATGCATAAATAATCCTCGATACATCCTCTCAACAAGAATTTAAAATTATCAAGGAAATCAAAATGAAAAAGAAACACCAAAAAAGAAAAGAAAAAAAATAAGAAAGGAGAGGTGTGAGCAATTTTTAG
Organism: Herpetospermum pedunculosum; assembly: GCA_028017165.1. Classification (NCBI taxonomy): domain Eukaryota; kingdom Viridiplantae; phylum Streptophyta; class Magnoliopsida; order Cucurbitales; family Cucurbitaceae; genus Herpetospermum; species Herpetospermum pedunculosum. The sequence continues at coordinate 50,757,178 of CM051527.1, forward strand.
AAAGAAAAAAAAAAATGGTGAACTGTTTATTAACTAATTTGAATATTTTTTCTAATTTTTTATTTATATAATTTATCTAAAAAAAAATATCTCGACATTGACATTTTATAAATATTTTCATCGACATTGAGTTGATATGCATTTCGTACTCATACGACTTTTGAGGACTTATCATCGCTTTGGTATTGGATGCTTTCAACAAACAAAAGAATGATTGATCTTATACAAAAAAAAAAAACAAAAAAACAAAACATAGAAGAAGAAACCGAACCTAGTACAATTAGTAAAAATTGTGGTTTTGATTAAGAAGTCAAGCAATAAATAAATACCTTTACCAAAAAGTAAAAAACAAAAGAATCAAATTTTAGAGGCAAGGCACCACCATACATAATAGAACTTTATTTAAATTTTAAATTGACAAAATACATGAATGCGTATTTATAAATGTTTAATAATTTGAAAATTCAGCCAGCATTAAATAATAAAAGATCAATTAACTAATTAATGAAAGCATTAGCATCAAACACTCTTATAGGACTTCTCACTCTATGTTGACCATCATCCCACACCAAGGAAGCCGATGCAATGCTGCTGCTGATTTTTCCTTCAATTGTAAGCTCAAAGTTTTGCTCCTCGCCCAAAGCCTTGAAGGAAAGAATAGAAGGATTCACTGTAATATTAAATCCTAATGGAGCAATAAATGTGGCTTTATATGTCGAATTTTTGGAGCCAACATTTGTGAGCCTTCTTTTGTAAGTTTGAATGATTGAGGTTGAGATAGATGTGGAAAGAGCAAACGAAGGATAGTTTAGATCGAAAACCGTGTCGGTATTGTTGGAAGAACAAATACTATTATCTTGAAAGATTTGTTGGAGCAAGTGTGTGCAATAACCGTGACCACGTAGAAACCTTACATAGTCAATTTCAGTAGCATTGTAGATCAATTCAGGATTCACTGTTCGTAGCGGATTTATATGGCCAGAACCATATGCGAATTATGCATCTTGGTTAAGTTCACTTCTCATAGGTAATGCTGCATGAAATAGATTTAAATTAAATTAATTTTATTTTGTAACAATATTGAAGAACATAATGCATAGAAAAAGTTCCAACTTTGCAATTGTTCACGTCAAAATTCTATTAAATTAAAGTCCGGTTTGATTATCTTTTTGTTTTTGGTTTTTAGTTTTAGAAAATTAAGCCTACAAACACTACTTCCATCAATAGATTCCTTTGTTTTGTTATCTACATTTGTTCAAGTGCCTTCAAAACCCTCCTTAAGTTTTGGAAATTATAAAAAGTAGATTTTAAAAACTTATTTTTATTTGGATTTTGGCAAAGAATTCTAATGATTCTTTAAAAAAGAAGAAAATTATTATAAAGAAATTGCGATAAAACAAATCTAAATTTCAAAAATTAAAAATTAAATAATTATCGAAGGAGGCTTAAATTACCAGTTGTCATAATTGTTGATTTGAGTGCAGCAGGAGACCAAAAAGGATGGAATGATTTAACATATGCAGCAACTGCGGGCATGCGGGCAAGACATTGAAGTTGTTAGGGGTCGATACAAATATAATCAATCCAAATACTACCAGATTCAGACAATATATATTTTATCTAAAATCTCAGATCAGTTTATGGTTCCAAATCTAAAGCTAACAATTTGGAACTCAACGGTTTACAAGAATTAGATAAACCAACCTAAAGCTTCTAAACAATAAGAACGATATTAGTCAAGATTAAGGGAAAGAGAATGACACCGAATTTATACTGGTTCACCCAATGTTGGCTACGTCCAGTTCTCTGTTACCGATGCAAGTTCCACTAAATCGTCAGGGAGAAGATTACAAGAGTTTACAAAACGCTCAAAATGATTTCTCTCTCTTTTCTCTCAAGGAAAAGGCTCACGGATCACTCTATAAGAACGTGCACTCAAAACTCTTGAATGGAAAGAAAAATCACTTACAACAACCCACCAAAAAAATCTCTCACAATCTCACAAAGAGTAGCTCACAAATTTTCTTCTTATTTTTAGTTTTTCATAAGAAAAGCCAAAAAAAGCTACTGCCCTTTTTTTTTCTTCTTCAGTTGCTGCCGACCACCCCAAGTTGTAAAACCAACTAACTCCAAAAATTATATCAGTCCATCAAATTAGGTTAATTAAATTGACATTTGGCCTTCATTTAAGTGTTGGGCCTGATTTCTGATTTGGGCTCCACTTATTTCTAACAATCTCTCACATGGTGACAAAACAAACAACATGTCTCCCCTTGCAAACGGTAGCGACTCTTCTCTACTCATGGAGAAGTCCAACTGAAGTTGCGCTCAACTTCTGTTTGCCAACATGAACGATCTTGGTAAACATATCAGCTGTATTCTCACTCCCTAGAATCTTTTCAAGCACCAACGCCTCATATCTTCCAAAACTGATCTGATAAAATGGTACCTCACCTGGATGTGTTTCGTTCTCGAATGGAATACTGGATTCTTTGCTAAATGAATAGCACTCTGACTGTCACAATGCAAAGTCCCCTTTCCCAATTTCAAGTCAAGTTCTTCTAAGAAAGACTGAAGTCATGTCATCTTTTTACTTGCTTTAGTAAGGGCAACATACTCAGCCTCTGTAGTAAAAAGTGATGGAGCGATTTACCGCAGCGGAAGAGATTTTGGACCGATGATACTCTAATTTCATCAATTTAACAAATAGAAAACATGCTCGAAACGACGGAAATAAGAAATTAAAAATACATACCCTCGTAGTTCCGAATTTCTTCAAGTCCGTCAGTCGTTCCTCGTCATGAATTCTTCCGGCCTCTTCTCACGAACGCCCTGAAAACCACCCCAGGTAGTCCCGCTATCCTCGGCGCCACGCAACGGAGTTGTGGGACTCCAAAAGAAGATAAAAAGAAAAGAAAAGGAGAAGAAGAAGGAAGAATAAATAATCAAGGCAGAGGGCTTGAAGTTTTTTTTAAACTTTCGTATACCCAGCCACTTTCTTCCTTGGATTTGGCCAAACTAAAGTTTATATATATATATACATAACTTAATGTATATATGTGTCTTGCTGCATGCAAGACACACACATATATATATATATAATTATTAATTAAATTTTTTAATTAATAAATATTATTTAATTCAATATCAAATATAAATTAAATAATATGATTAAACTTGGTTTTCCGAAAACCGACTTTTTTACACATGAATCCTATTCATGTTTTAGGCCATACTCATATTTAAATCATATTTAAATATGTCCATCATTCTTCCACAAACCGAATTTGAACAATTCAAATTCTTTTTCTTTTTAATTTCTCTTATACTTTTGCACGACGTTATCCGAGCTAGCTAGGAGAACCTAAAGGACCTACAGATCATGAGCTCCAACGATACGAGATTGTCCGGTCAAAACTCTTTCAACCGAACTAACCAACATTCGTTAACCCCCGGAGACTCCACTATAGTCCGAGGGTTGCACTCTCCTCACTGTAGATATATTATGTCCTCTGATATAACCGTCATGGGCAAGTCGACCCTTCACAGGTTGTTCGTAATCGCAGCTGGGTCATTTAAACCGTTTAACCCCTGCATTACGTCTTGTTCCTTAAGTACCACTGACACCTCTAAAGAACAATAGATCTGTGGTCCAACCAACAGATCAATTAACCCTCTCATCTCATGAGAGTGTGCGCGCTAATTGTTCAAGCCCCTGAGTCAGCTATTAAGGGAACAACCTATCTACTAGCCCTGAAGAGCGGGTTAGGAGTGAACTTCAATCTTGTTGTACTATGTCCCCAGCTACCTATTTGATTTTATCCCTGAGATGGTAAGTTATTGAGTCGGCGCTAATGGGCCACTCTCACCCATACAAGTCTAAGGATACTATCAAATAAGCAGGAGTTCATAGTATGCTCAGGATTAAGATCGAGTTACCTAGGCCATCAAATGAAAATGTCGGTCTCATCAGTAAACGGTGTTATAAAGAGAGAGCGACATATTTCGCGGTTTGGTCTTATGCAAACTCTTTGCACAGGACGCCCTCACTCGCACATCTCCATGTGAAACGATTCGGATCACATCGTTTTGTACAATACAAAGTGAGCCACATCCTATAGTGTTACCAGGATAAGGTACCCAGCCTTATCCGTATACTATAGACCGTTTTGACTGACTACTTGAGTCTGATCCACAATCATGTCATACATGAGGCTCAAGTACTCATATTCAGCCAAGGGTGTTGGTACATTTCACTTTATTCCAGTAAAACTCTTTTACTGAATAAAACTAATAACTTTTTACTCTAAATAGAATATTTACAAACATAACAGTTTACAAACCACGAGTTTTAGGACATAAAACCCAACAAAAAGAGCTACTATCTCCTACAGTCTAGAAACCCAACTAATTGCAGTATTACCCAAAGTAAAAACATACCCGGTAGTACTTTTCCTGCCATCTGTATCATCTGCCATATCTGCATCAACATAGCCCTGAAGTTTAAAGTTTGACTTATTAAAATGCAGAGCATAATCAGCTGTCCCTCTCAAATATCTGAAAATCCAATTCACTGCATCCCAATGATGCTTCCCTGGATTACTCATATATCTGCTAACAACTCCCACTGCATGTGCAATGTCCAGTCTTGTGCAAACCATGGCGTACATCAGGTTATCTATAGCTGAAGCATATGACACTTTAGCCATATGATCTCTTTCCTACTCAGTAGTGGGTGAGTGCTCTTTAGATAATCTAAAATGACAAGCTAAAGGAGTACTCACAATTTTTGCATCTTCCATGTGAAATCTGGTTAACACCTTTTTCACATACTCTTCCTGTGACAATGTCAATGCTCCATCTTTTCTCACAATCCGCATTCCTAAGATTTGTTTGGCAGCTCCCAAATCTTTCATATCAAATTCTTTAGATAATTCAGCTTTTATCTTTAGAATTTCTTGTTTGTTTGCACCTGCTATCAACATGTCATCAACATATAGCAGTAAAATAATGTATGAGTTACCATGAGATCTTACGTAGCAACAGTGATCTGCCTCACATCTGTGAAATCCATTATTGCACATAAAATTGTCAAACTTCTTATACTACTGTCTTGGAGCCTGTTTGAGACCATACAAGCTTCTCTGAAGTTTGCAAACCATTTTCTTCTGTCTCTGTACTGTGAAACCTTGTGGTTGTACCACATGTAAATTTCTTACTCCAAATCACCATGAAGAAAAGTTGTCTTTACATCCATCTATTCTAGGAACAGATCCTCTTCTACCACTATTGGCAATACAGTTCTAATAGTAGTTAATTTAACTACAGGATAAAATATTTCATTAAAGTCAATACATTCCTTCTGTTGAAAGTCTTTGACTACAAGCCTTGCTTTGTATCTTTTGCTACCATCGGGCTCTTGCTTAATTCTATAAACTCATTTGTTCTGCAAAGCTTTCTTACCTTTTGGTAACTCAGTAAGTTGCCATGTCTGATTCGTCATAAGAGAATCCATCTCACCCTTCATGGTCGACTCTCACTTGATAGAATCTTTGAGTTGATCCGCCTCATCATAATATTCAGGTTCACCTCTGTCAGTCAATAATATATAATTTAAACTAGGGGAATACCTCTGTGGTGGTCTAAAAGTCCTGCTAGACTTTCTAGCTGTTGTAGGTAGCGTTCTCTGAACTTCATCAGGTTCCACGACCAGTTCATTAGGTTCCACAACTTGTTCCTCAAATTCTACAGTCGGTTCCTCAAAAGTATTTGTATTCTGATCTTCAATTCTTGTGGTTCTGGTTTCAACCTCAGGAAGACTAACAAACTTTTATGAATCAACTGTTGTTATGTCTTTATACAATACTTCTTCATTGAATATCACATTCTTGCTTCTGACTATTTTACTGCTTTGGCCATCCCAAAACCTGTAGCCAATCTCAGCACCGTCATATCCAATAAAATAACATTTCTTGGATTTGACATCTAGTTTACTCTTGTCTGCAGCATCAATGAGACGGTAAGACACACAACCAAAAATCTTTAGATGAGAAAGATTTACCTGTTTACCGCTCCAGACTTCTTCAGACAACTTCAAGTCTAGTGATATGGTCGGGCTCTTATTGATCAGATAGGTTGTTGTGTCGAGTGCCTCTTCCCATACCGTTTTAGGCAGTCCTGCATGTAATCTCTGAAGGGAATGAACTCTTCATTCCCCGCAGCGGAAGCGTTTGGAATCGTTAATTTGTTTTATTTAGAATTAAACTAAAATACAGGTTAAGCATATAATACAATTACCTTTGAAGATCAATCATCTTCTTGTGTTCCTTTTTCCACGAGATCTTCCTCGCTATGACTCGAACACGGGATCAAGGCTTGTGGGAGCTCTTTGAAAGAATGAGAGAACAATTCTCTGCAGAGGGTGAGTGGTGTGTTTGGCCAACCCTTTGGCTAAACCTAAATGTCTTATTTATAATAAGGCTTTTAGGAATTAATTTTATTTTACAAAATACATTTTAATATCTAATATATTAAAATATGCATTTTATATTTATTTGAATCTTATTCAAATATTATAAAATTAATCTTTTATAATATACTTTAAACCAATTTGAATCTCATTCAAATAACATATGTATATAGTTTTTAATATTAATGTATCATATACATAAACTATTTCCTCTAATATTTAATGTATCAAATACAATAAATATATTTTACTCTTCTACATTTAATATATCAAATATATTAAATAATAATTTGAATATTTCAAATTTTTCTTTCAACTAAATTGATCCTTTTAGTGTTACTATGAGCTAGCAAGGGGACCTTATGGACCTACAGATTTATAAGCTCCAATGATACAAAATTAATTAATTAAACTCTTTAATTAATTAACTTTCATTCATTAACTCTAGGTCACTCCACTATAGGCCTAGAGTTGCACTCTTATGCACTGTAGGACAAGTTGTGTCCATGGATATAACCATTACATGCAAGTCGATCCTTCACGAGTTGTTCGTAATTACAGCTGGGTCAAAAGTCCGTTTTACCCCTGTAATTACATCTTACACCTTAAGTACCACTGATTCTCTAATGAACAACTTGTTTATGATCCAACCATAAACCAAGTCCCTCTCGGGCCAGTGAGAGGGTGGGGCCCCATTGTTCAAGTCCCGAAATCAGCACTTAAGGGAACTACTCATCTACTTTCCCTATATGGGAAGAAGTGAATTCCATCTTGTGAAACTTATGTTCCCAACTCCCTATTTGGTCAAGTCCCCAAAATGGTAGGCTTATTGAATCGGCTATAAAGGCCATTCTCACCCATACAAATCAAAGGACGAGCCCTCACAGGCAGGAGTTCATAACTCACTCAGGATTAAGATCGAGTCACATATGATCATCCTGTGAAATACTAATCTTCTCAAATAACGGATTTATAAAGAGAGATTATATATTTCGTGGTCCAGTCTTATACAAACTCATTGTATAGGATACCCCCACTCACATGTCTCTACATGAATGATTTGGATCAAATCATTTGTAACAATTACAAAGTGGGCCGTATCAATAGTGTTACCAGGATAAGGCACCCAACCTTATCCATATACTATAAACCCTTTAGGTTATTACTTGAACATGATCCTCCCGTATGTCAACTACATACAGTTCAAGATTACACTAATAACCTTGGATTTTATTTATATAATGAATATTATAAATTGCAAATATTAATAATAAAATAATTATCAAATAATTATTAATTAATTACGAGGCTTTAGGGCATAAATCCCAACAATCTCCCACTTGCACTAAAGCCGGTGAGACATGTATCCTAGGGCATACTCTACACCCAACATGTTCTCCCACTTTCCCTAGTGAAGATGAGACATGTCTCATAATCCTAGACATTCTAGGTGGCTTTCAAACACTTTAGCCTGGAAAGTCTTTTTATATAGATCAAAACGATTGTCAATTAAAAGTCATCTTGGTCCTACCACGATTCTTTCTCTCTCAAGATACCCTATATATTGATGTTATCTAAGTTCCTTAAGTTTAGCCATTACATAAAATGTTTTAGGCTTAACTATATCTGAAACATCTTTCAGACCAATAAGAAATTATTTGAGTTATGCAAGTTCTTTACTTCATAAGTAAGAACATTTAACTTGCATACCATACTCCATCATCTAGAGTAAACATAGATTTCCATAAATCTTTGTTAAAACCAGTGCATCTCGTAAAGATCAAATCTTTAACCTCATACACAAAAATATAATTTCTCAATTTATCCATAGATATTTTGAGAAAAGTTTTTATTTTTCCGTGCAATGGTCATACCATTGGGTTAACTAATAAATGCTAACCAATTTTACTGTCAAATGTCATGTCTCAAGTGTACATTAGATTTTCTCCCACTCAAACGTAGATAGTCAATCTTATGTTCTCAACATTTTGAAATGTCTTTGGACACTATTCCTTAGACAATCTAAACTTCATGTAAGAATGATACATTATCATTTTTTGAAGTACTACATCATATACTTGACAACAAATTTGTCAATATAAGATGTGTGAGACATAAATAACATTTTGTCCTCGAAAACTCTATTTTAGGACATACCCAGTAATTTAAATCATTCATTTGGAATTGGTTAGGTAGTCAACATTTTATGTTGGATTCAAATCTTACAGCATTCACAATGGGTAATAAGTCATCCACATAAAATATGAGAAAATTCCACTAAGTAATTAATGATTTTCTTGTCTATACAATATCATTAATATTTATTCAAAGTCATAGTTTTTGATACTTTTATCAAACCTTACATTCAAAAATCTAGTGATCAAATTCATTTCATAAATGAACCTTTACTGCTTGCAAACCTTTTGCTTTTGATTTTTGAAATTGAACTCATGTAATTGATTTGTAAATGCATTCTTTAAGACTTCTTTTCAAAAAAAAGATTTCTTAAACCTTCACTTGACATATCTCATATGCAACTATGAATTAGGAAATGTTTTTATACTCTAATATGACAACAAATGAGAAAGTTTATCCATAGTTTACTTTCTCCATCTATATTTGTCATTAGTCTTATTTTGAAGGTCTGTACCTTCTTATTTACAAATCTTTTACTTTTGTAGATATATTCAAAACCTATGGGGTTTACCCCATCACGAATATCTACAAGTTCTAGATAAAGATGAGTACATCTACTCTATCTCGAGATTTATGACTTTGGTCTACTAGTCTTTGTCATTGACCCTCATTTCAACTTTGAGGTCAAGAAGCCCTACATTTTGTCATCTAATACGACAACTTAGGCTTCATATAAGCTCTTGTAACGGTTGGGTCATCTCATAACTCTCCCACTACGATGAGGCTTATTCAATTCATGACTAGGATCCATTTGACTATTAAATGTAATTAAATTGTTAACAACTTTTGTTAACTATTTAGTGGCTTCACTTGGAACCAACTTTTCAGCACTATTGAACATATTCAAGTTTCAGCATGTATGCTTAAAACTCTCAAAACTCGAAGGGTTGTAAACTAACTTTACTACTCTTCTATAATCTCAAAGTTGTCTCATGGACACCTTTTAGATAGAATCATGTTCACTATACAATCTATATTGTATATCCTAACAAGAGTCTTATAATGGCGTGTAATTCTTTATTGTTCTGACCATGTCTAACAAGGTCTTGTTTCTCCTCTTACAGCACAATTTCACACAATTGTACTTTGTGCTAGAGTTGAGATAAAATCTCACTTTCTATCAATTAGTCTTAGTACATAACGTTCCTGTACTTTTCACTGTGATCTGATCATAGTGTTTTGATAGATTTACTTAATTGACCTTCAACTTGAGTCTTATATTCCTTGAACTTTTCAAAATATTCAGACTTATGTTGCATTAGGTTACGATACTTATTTCTTGAATAATCATCCGCTAGAGTGATATGAAATATTCATCAGTGTTCTTTGGCCTGTAGGCTTTTCCAACAAAAACCTATTAATTATCTTGCATGAAAGGCAAGATCTTAAGACATATAAAGTAATTAACTCTAACATTTAGAGAATCACTTCGTAGTAGTCTTTTTATTCAAATTGATCAGAATCAATCTTGAATGCCAAAGACGGGTATCATATTTTAGGAGAATATAAATTGTCTTTATATTCTGGATTCTATAATCCTGAATATCTCACTGTGTAGTATTTTATATGTTAACAATTTAACACATACAAATTATTCTTATTTTTCGGCTGAACTTTTCAAACAATTTTGAAAATAAAAATTTAGTACTAAAATATTCATACTATATGAACATTTTATTAGTAATAAAGTTAGAGAAATTGAATTTCTCCTATGGTACTAAAAACACCATATTCAGCATTAAATAACAATTATTTCTTATGGACATCTTAATGTCTCCCACTACATTAATTGAGATGGGTTTTCTGGTGCCAACAAGTAGAGATCATTCTACATAATTAAGTATTTTCCAAGAATTATATAAAATGTAATGAAGAACAAATCTTAATAGTGGATCTAAATCTACTATATAGGTGGTAATGAAAAAATCTAGTAAATCAAATTTACTTTTATCCATGTTCTTCTTATAGAGGTATTTCATAAATTCCTCTTATTATGACTACTATGCTAATTTAGAAACTATTTTCTTTTAGCTAGAGTCATATGGTTTCTTTTCTTGGATTTTGGTAATACTTAATTTTTGAGATTATTTAGATAAATATCTAAATCTAGCTTTTATTGACATCAACAATATCTCATATGTTGTTGTCATCTTCTTTATCTTCTTAGCTTGACATCTAATATGTCAAATAGAAAATTTGTATAAGCCATCTCGTTATATTGATTTATTAATCATGTGCTTTACGAACAATTCGATTAGCATTGGCAACAGGTTTTTGAGAACATTTCTCAATAAAGACAAATTAAAGAAAAAATTTACACGGTCATTATATAGTGTTAACATTATTTTTCCAAGTGATATTATTTTCTCAATTTGACAAATTAGTAACGAAAATTAAAATTGAGAGAAATAGACATAATATTGAAATATATAAAAAAATATATATATTTATCTAATAACATGCAATCAATATTCATTCAATTTCAGCATAGAAAACAAACAATTTGATAATAGAACCCTAAAACATTAATTTCTAATGCTATGATACTTTAGTGAGTTAGAACAAGTGCCGTCGTAGGGTAGGTCAAATGCTCCTTCACTAAACCGAGACAATCTCAACCAAGTGTTATCCCAAAATAACTCTTATATCTATAACATTTAGTTACCATTAGTTTGGTCAAGAAAATCATTAACAATCTTAATGATATCTTTGTAAGTGTAACTCATCATTTTAGATTCTATAATTTTATCCCAACAAGTGCCGCCGTAGGGTAGGTCAAGTATTGGAAATAAAATTACAATCCTATCCTTCTCAGGAGATTCACCCTGATATTGACCCATGTAAACACCTTCCGTAGGGGGACGGTCCAAAAGCCGCCGCGAGGCCCCACATGAATCTCACGTTGTGAACCAATGATGGAGACCGTAGGATATGTTGACACATTTCCTTTCCCACTTACTATTTAAAAATACTTTCTCAAGAGATTCACCCTGATATTGACCCATGTAAACACCTTCCGTAGGGGGGCGGTCCAAAGCCGCCTCGAGGCCTCACATGAATCTCACGTTGTGAATCTATGGTAGAGACCGTAGGGTGATTTTGACATATGTCTTTCTCCCACTAAGTATTTTGAAATAGAGTTTTCTATTACTTAGACAAATTAGGCTAATCTCATTTATCTAAGTTTTTCAATCTACCCTTTCATAACCCTTATGTTGGTTAGATTGATTTTAATGTGAATTATCAAGTATATTAAACTATTTAAAACTAATCACATTATGAGCCTGCTTAATGAAATAAAATAAAATTTGACTAATTCAACCCCCAGGCCAGTTCTTAGGTAGAGGTGTTCCTTTTCAGTCAACTTAAGTACCTCACCCGAGTAACCTTTCTTAGACAGGGTTCCCTTATAGTCAATTTTTATTTTAAATTCATTAATCTTTAATTAACTATTAATTACTAGATCAATGAACTTCAGTTGATTTTAAGCAATGTTTTTAATCCTATTAAAAACCAATTCACCTTATGGATAATCTTGAATTTTTAACAATTTTAAACCCTTTAAAATAAAATTAAAGATTATCATATATTCTAATCTCATTAGAATAAAAGATAAACTAATTCCTCCTATTGTTAATCTTGAAATTTTAACAATTTTAAACCCTTTAAAACAAAATTAAAGATTATCATATATTCTAATCTTATTAGAATAAAAGATAAACTAAATTCAAATATTTAAACTATTTAAAGAATGAATTAAATTATCTTTTAAATAAGGAAAGAAAGAAAAAAAAAATCTAATCTCATTAGGAAAATATCCTAAGTTTATTTGAAAAATATCCTAGGAAAAGATTTCCGAATCTCATTGGAAAAGATTTTCCAATCGAAAAGATTTCTGAATCTCATTGGAAAAGATTTATCAAGATTTCTCTGAAAAGATTTCCGAATTCCCAATCTTATTAGGAAAAGATTTATTTCCGAATTCCCAATCTTATTAGGAAAAGATTTTCCTCATATCACCCAATCTTATTAGGAAAAGATTTCCTGATATCACTATATCTAGGAAAAGATATCCTAATCAATATTAGAAAAATATGGATTCCTATTATAAAAGGAAGTATCCTAATTTAAAATTTCCAAATATAACATTTATATTGTAAATATGGAAATATAAACATATTAGGAAATCATCTAATCAAATTAGAAAGCATTTTAATCATAATATTCCAAATATAACACTTATATTAAAAATAATTAAAATGCATGATCATGCTTAACCTATGGTGGGATTTTAATCTAGATGGCATACTCTATACAATCAATTAAAATTTAAAACATACATCAACATGCATAATTAAATTAAAAACAACATGCATAATTAAATTAAAAACACAGCAAAATTGACCGGCATATTTGGCATATCCTAAGAAATTGAAAGCAATTTTGAATTACATTAATTTAAATTCAAGACATATCTTGGTCTTCAAAATTCTCCTTGAGCCTTCCAAATTTGAATCCAATTTCCATAACTCAATTTGGACATTCCAAATCAAATCAATAGACATTCCAAATCTAAATTTAAATTTAGAGATTTTATTTTGGACATTCCAAATATTCTAAATCTGAATCTAAATCTACCGAATTGATTTTGGACATTCCAAATCAATTCTATAGATATCCCAAATCTGAATTTAAATTTACAGATTTTATTTTGGACATTCCAAATATTCTAAATCTGAATCTAAATCTACAGAATTGATTTTGGACATTCCAAATCAAATCTATAGAAATTCCAAATCTAAATCAAAATTTCTAGATTTTATTTTGGAACACTTGTTCCACTTTTGGAAGACCCTGCGTTATATCACCAGATCGTGATTCCAAACATTCCAAATCTGAAATTCGGTAGGATTCACACAAATTGAATCTTCAATTTCGTAATGGCTTCATGGCTTCAATTCCACCATCGTTTTACACCATCTTCAATTCCGTAATGGCTTCAAATCCACCAATTTCAATTGGTTTCAATCCGTAATGGCTTCAAAAAAAATGATACAGAAAATTCCTATCTCTTTCGAGTTTCACATTTGATCTAAACAAAGCAATAAAACTAATGCCAAAATACGCCTAAACAATCAATTTGCAAACCACATATATCACATATATGAAAAACAAATTAAAATACCCACCATGAACTTTTAATTCTAAACAAAAGCAAAGTTGCTCTGATACCAATTGAAGGGAATCAGCGGAAGCGTTTGGAATCGTTACTTTGTTTTATTTAGAATTAAACTAAAATACAGGTTAAGCATATAATACAATTACCTTTGAAGATCAATCATCTTCTTGTGTTCCTTTTTCCACGAGATCTTCCTCGCTATGACTCGAACACGGGATCAAGGCTTGTGGGAGCTCTTTGAAAGAATGAGAGAACAATTCTCTGCAGAGGGTGAGTGGTGTGTTTGGCCAACCCTTTTGCTAAACTTAAATGTCTTATTTATAATAAGGCTTTTAGGAATTAATTTTATTTTACAAAATACATTTTAATATCTAATATATTAAAATATGCATTTTATATTTATTTGAATCTTATTCAAATATTATAAAATTAATCTTTTATAATATACTTTAAACCAATTTGAATCTCATTCAAATAACATATGTATATAGTTTTTAATATTAATGTATCATATACATAAACTATTTCCTCTAATATTTAATGTATCAAATACAATAAATATATTTTACTCTTCTACATTTAATATATCAAATATATTAAATAATAATTTGAATATTTCAAATTTTTCTTTCAACTAAATTGATCCTTTTAGTGTTACTATGAGCTAGCAAGGGGACCTTATGGACCTACAGATTTATAAGCTCCAATGATACAAAATTAATTAATTAAACTCTTTAATTAATTGACTTTCATTCATTAACTCTAGGTCACTCCACTATAGGCCTAGAGTTGCACTCTTATGCACTGTAGGACAAGTTGTGTCCATGGATATAACCATTACATGCAAGTCGATCCTTCACGAGTTGTTCGTAATTACAGCTGGGTCAAAAGTCTGTTTTACCCCTGTAATTACATCTTACACCTTAAGTACCACTGATTCTCTAATGAACAACTTGTTTATGATCCAACCATAAACCAAGTCCCTCTCGGGCCAGTGAGAGGGTGGGGCCCCATTGTTCAAGTCCCGAAATCAGCACTTAAGGGAACTACTCATCTACTTTCTCTATATGGGAAGAAGTGAATTCCATCTTGTGAAACTTATGTTCCCAACTCCCTATTTGGTCAAGTCCCCAAAATGGTAGGCTTATTGAATCGGCTATAAAGGTCATTCTCACCCATACAAATCAAAGGACGAGCCCTCACAGGCAGTAGTTCATAACTCACTCAGGATTTAGATCGAGTCACATATGATCATCCTGTGAAATACTAATCTTCTCAAATAACGGATTTATAAAGAGAGATTATATATTTCGTGGTCCAGTCTTATACAAACTCATTGTATAGGATACCCCCACTCACATGTCTCTACATGAATGATTTGGATCAAATCATTTGTAACAATTACAAAGTGGGTCGTATCAATAGTGTTACCAGGATAAGGCACCCAACCTTATCCATATACTATAGACCCTTTAGGTTATTACTTGAACAATCTCATGCTCCTCACACGCTCGTTCAGTGTTTTGTTCATTCTCTCTGCCACACCATTCTACTGCGATGTCCCTGGAATAGTCTTTACCATCACAATCCCATTGTCTGCACAATATCTTTTGAACTCCCCATCAACATATTCACCACCGTTGTCTGACCTCAAGCTTTTGACTTTTAGACCTGTCTCATTCTCAACCATAGCCTTCCATGTTTTGAAAACAGAAAGTACATCAGAATTATGTTTGAGAAAATAAGTCCATACCTTCCTGCTTGAGTCATCTATGAAGGTCACATAATATCTGGAACCACCAAGGGAAGGAACTTCAGCAGGCCCCCACACGTCAATGTGAACTAACTCCAACTTTCTAGGTTTTCTCGTTGGACCTATTTTTGAGAAACTGACACGTTTCTGCTTCCCAAAAATACAACTCTCACACAACTTGTGTTCAACGACCTTTAGTCCCTGTAGCTTCCCTGCAGAGTGAATTTTTTTTATACATTTTTCACTCATATGTCCCAATCTGTTGTGCCATAAATCAGTCTGACTTGAATGATCTACAGCAACCACCATGTTCTTGTCATTTTTGTTGACATATAAAGTCTCTGACTTGCTTCCTCGAGCTATTAACATGACACCTTTTGTAACCTTCGAGTTTCCTTTGCCAAAGGATACTTCACATCCTTCATTATCTAACTGCCCTACAGAAATCAAGTATTTCACCATATTTTGAATGTGACGTAGCTTGCAAATTTTCCAGACTGAATCATTCACCATTTCAAATTCACGTCACCAGTCCCAATGATGTCCAAAGGCTCCTCATCAGCAAGATAGACCTTTCCATGATTTCCTGCAACATAATTTTCAAGAATGTCATGATTCCCTGTAGTATGAAATGACGCACCTGAATCTATCAACCATGTCTCATGAGCACTTTCAACTGCAAGAACCAGAGCATCATCTTGTATCTCATCTTCAACAACATTTGCACTGTCTTCGTTCCCCTCAGTTCGCTTTGGGGCCTTGCAGTTCCTTCTCATGTGTCCAGACTTACCACAGTTCCAACATTCAAATTTCTTGTTTCTGGACTTGCTTCTATTATTTTGTGATTTACCTCGATTGCCATGACCTCTGTTATTACTCCTCCCCTGCCACATTTAGTGTTGAACCAGAAGAAGAAGCAACACTTGAGTCCTTTCTGCGAATCTCTTCTGCTATAACAGAATCTCTAACCTGTGAAAACTGCAATTTCTCTTTTCCGCATGAATTAGAAAATACAGTCTTCATGGTATCCCAACTATCAGGTAAAGATCTCTACAACAATATTGCATTCAATTCATCAGTCAATTCTAAATCAACTGCAACTAATTGATTTATCAGCAAATCAAATTGATTTAAATGAGCAGTAACATATGTACCATCAGCCATCTTCAAATTAAAGAATTTAGTTGCGAGATACAACTTATTGTTTATCGATGGTTTTTCATACATGTTAGACAGAGCTTTCATAAGTCATGTTGTGGTTGTCTCCTTCGCCACACTGCTTTGCACATTCTTTGTCAAAGTCAAGCGAACCGTCCCCAACACTTTTCTTTCCAACTTTTTCCATTATGCTTCTCCCATATCATCCGGCTTTCCATCCAATGGTAAATCTAATTCCTTGGAATGTAAATAATCCAATATTTGACACTTCCAAAAAGAAAAGTCTGATCCATTAAATATTACCATCTTCACATGATCTTCTACTGACATCGTTCTACAACCAATTGCTCTGATACCACTTGTTAGGGGTCGATACAAATATAATCAATCCAAATACTACCAGATTCAGACAATATATATTTTATCTAAAATCCCAGATCAGTTTATGGTTCCAAATCTAAAACGGAATTAACAATTTAGAACTCAACGGTTTACAAGAATTAGATAAACCAACCTAAAACTTCTAAACAATAAGAACGATATTAGTCAAGATTAAGGGAAAGAGAATGACACCGAATTTATATTGGTTCACCCAATGTTGGCTACGTCCAGTTCTCTGCTACCGATGCAGGTTCCACTAAATCGCCAGGGAGAAGATTACAAGAGTTTACAAAAGGTTCAAGATGATTTCTCACTCTTTTCTCTCAAGAAAAAGACTCACGAATCACTCTATAAGAACGTGCACTCAAAACTCTTCCAAAAATCACTTACAACAACCCACAAGAAAAATCTCTCACAATCTCACAAAGAGCAGCTCACAAATTTTCTTCTTATTTTTAGTTTTTCATAAGAAAAACCAAAAAAAAAGTTACTGCCCTTTTTTTTCATTCTTCAGTTGCTGTCGGCAGACCACTCCAAATTCCAAAAATTATATCAGCGAATCAAATTAGGTTCATTAAATTGACATTTGAGCCTTCATTTAAGTGTTGGGCCTGATTTCTGATTTGTGCTCCACTTATATCTAACAGAAGTCCCTGAAATTATATTATAAAGAATCTTTCTATTGTCATCTTCAGCTCCTGAAGGTGAACTTATAGGAGACCATGCTGTGAGGATTTCTGTCTATAATCCCAATTGCACCTTTTAAAGAACCCACTTTTTTTTGGAGACACATAAAGATCACAGAGGGAAATTTTACCCTTCACCAACTCCTTGTCTACATAGTTTTCGAAGCAAAATTTATTTCACAAAAAAAGAAAAAAAAAAACGAAAAAAAAAAAAAACAATTTTAAATTTTAGTTTTGTTCACACACATTCATAAAATAAAACATAAACTAGCATAACTAGTTACATAAATAGCAACTAAAAGAAACGTTTACAAATACAACAATAAAAACATGTATATAAATTATTATTTTTTTGTCAATAAGAACATAACTCAACTGATATGATGTAAGTACTAGTGACCAAGAGTTCTTAAGTTCGATCCTCTACCCCACATGTTGTCAAGTAATTTGTATGTCCCTTGAGGCGCTACAAAAAAGTTGGTCTATTTCGACCATCTTTTATCGAAGGTTATAAAAAACTGATACAAAGGTTCTAAAATTTTGAATTATGTTTCTAAGTTTCTTGTAGTGAGGTCGGAAGTTTAAAATCTTTATTTTGTTGTACTAAACATTAAATAATAAATTAATTATAGAGTGATTATTTTGAAGTTTAAAATTGAGCATTACAGATAACATTTGGTATATCTCAGGCATAAACTAATGGATATAGTGTTCGGCCATTGAGATCAAATGTATTGATAGTAACTCCCTGTCATAATTAAACAAATGACAAATATATGTTCAATTCCATAAAATTTGGTCGAATTGTAATTGATAAATTTACAAAGATTTGAAACAAATGGCTAATTTTTTTATTTACTTTATTAATTAGTTTTGATCCTTCACGGGAATAAAAAGAAAATATGAAGTTCACTAATATATAGATTTTTGGATCATACTCTGTGAATGAAAAATTAATATTTAAATCCTATTTTCTTCTTTCAAATGTGTTATATTAATCCTCCAACGCTATATCAATAGTTGAATTATTAATTAACTGACTTACGTAGAATCTTTTTCCAATTTCCTATCGCCACCGTTAGAGACCAAGGCGAGAAGTTTTCAATTGTGAAAGAGCCTGGACCGGCGTTGCCAGCGGACATTGACGTAAGAATTCCCTTCTTCATTGAAGTAATCTAGCGGCACGTCTCCTCCGACGGAGAAAGAGATGATGTCAACCCCATCGGCAATGGCATCGTCGAATGCAGCAAGAATCTCGGCATCATGACAACCATCAGACCAGCATACTTTGTAGGCAGCAATTCGTGCAGATGGGACTCCTCCCCTTGCTGTGTCGGAGCCAAGACCGAACATACTCGCTTGCCCGACCAACCCACCCGCTACTGTTGAAGTCGCGTGCGTCCCATGGCCATCTGAATATCACTTACGTGATACAGGCCATGAATGCGATATAATCGAGCTCCGACAATTTTACTACATAGAAGATTTTATTTGATGTAATGTAGACTTAGTTTGGAATTGTAAAATAGTTGCAGGCTACGACTATATGTTTACAAATATTAGGGTTTAAGATTTACTATTTTGAGGTTTAGGGTTTACATATAGTAGTAGTATCAAATAAATTAGTATTTAGTAAATTTCAATCGTAAACCTAAAAAAATGAAACAAAATTAATATTACATTAATATTAAATTATATATGTTGTGATTTGGCTATAATGTTTGTAATGGATATATTATTTCGATTTTTTTTTTTAAATTTGTTATAAGTTAATTAATTAAAATTTATATGATTTAAATTACAAATTCTTCTACTTACTCTAATTTATTTGATAAAAGATTAAGAAAAATAACTATTCAAAACAAAATTGAATAAATCAAAATTTCATTCCAATTTAAAATATATATATATATATATATATATATATATATAGGAGACAAACAAACATCAATAGTAGGAAGAGGTGGTAAGGTTTTAGAATTTTTTTTTCAAAAGTCATCTATGAGATTTCACAAATTAAATTTGACTAAATTAGAAAATTGTTTTCTTTAGGAGGAATTGTAAAAATAGCAAAATCAATTAGGCTAATTGCATTTGTAGCAACTATCTTTGGACTAAAAATCTTTTTAGTTTTTGCATATATAGCAAAAAAATCAGGAGTAATCGCATGTTAATCATTAATCTAAAAATTGAAAAGTCGAAAATACCTTTCTTAACAGTACTTCTTTACCGTAATCACATGTTAATCACTAACCTAAATGATTGCATGTTGATACACCTGTGCTGATAGATATACTTTTCCATTCTTTTTACATTCAAAATATTTAAGTTCAACCCAAATGAAAAAATTGAAGCCCGTTTATAATGGAAATGTCAAAAATACCCTCTCCCTCAAAGTAATCAACTTGTATTAACATGCGTTAAACCTAGAAGTAACTTTTCGAAACCTTTACGATTTCTCTGATCATTGCGATTTTCCTCTCCTTTCAACGTCGATTGATTCACTCTTGTTATTGCGTTCTACTCACCAAGTACAAGGTAATAATAATTCTTTGAAATTACTCTCTACTTTAGATTCATTCTTGTTTTGAAAGAAGGTGAAGCTTGATTACTGTTTGTTTTTCACCTTTTTTTTTGGTGTATCACTCTTGTTTTAATTTACTATTTGTCTAGAAATTGAATGAAAGTGAAGTCTGATTACTGTTTGTTTTTCTTCTTGTATTGTTTCCCTTTTTTCACACTTATTACATCATCTTGATAATTTAGATTGCAACATGATATCCATTAGTAGCTCTTGATTATTTGAATGATAAACTACCTAACTTCCCACTTAATTTATACAACCCATTGACGTGAATCAGATGTATATAACTGATACACCAAATCTAGGGTTTATCAGTTGTACAACTGATACACTAAATATAAGGTAAATCATTTGTACAACTGATACACCAAATATAAGGTATATCAAGTGTCACTGATACATCGTATAGAAGGTAAATCAGTTGTATAAATGACACACCCAATAGAAGGTAAATCTGATGTACATAATTGATACACCAAGTAGAAGGCAAATAAGTTGTACAATTGATACACCAAATATAAGGTAAATCAGTTGTACAACTGATACACCAAATATAAAGTATATCAAGTGTCATTGATACACCGAATAGAAGGTAAATCAGTTGTATAACTGATACACCCAATAGAAGGTAAATTAGATGTACAACTGATACACCAAATCTAAGGTAAATCAATTATACAACTGATACACCAAATATAAAGTTTATCATGTGTCAATGATACACCAAATGGTAAATCAGTTGTACAACTGATACACCAAGTAAATTAGATGTACAACTGATACACCAAATCTAAGGTAAATCAGTTATACAACTGATACACCAAATATAAAGTTTATCATGTGTCAATGATACACCAAATGGTAAATCAGTTGTACAACTGATACACCAAATATAAGGTATATGAGATGTCACTGATATACTAAATAGAAGGTAAATCAGTTGTATAATTGATACACCAAATATAAGATAAATCAATCGTGTAACTGATACACCACATATAAGGTAAATCAGATGTACAATTCATACACCAAATATAAGTAAATCAGTTTTATAACTGATACACCAAATATAAAGGTTACCAAATATGAGGTAAATCAGTTGTACAACTGATACACCAAATATAAACTAAATCAGTTTTATAACTCATACACCAAATATGAGGTAAATCAGTTGTACAACTGATACACCAAATATAATCTAAATCAATTTTATAACTTATACACCAAATATTAGGGTTATCAAATATAAGGTAAATCAGTTGTATACACCAAATATAAGGTAAATCAGTCCTATAACTGATATACCAAATATAAACTAAATAAACTAAATCAATTTTATAACTGATACATCAAATATAAGGGTTATCAAATATAAGGTAAATCAGTATATAAGAGTTATCAAATATAAGGTAAATCAGTTATATAATTGATACACTAAATATAAGATAAATTCAGTTAATACACCAAATATAAGATAAATCAGTATATAAGAGTTATCAAATATAAGGTAAATCAGTTATATAATTGATACACTAAATATAAGATAAATTCAGTTAATACACCAAATATAAGATAAATCAGTTGTCATTAATACACCAAATATAAGGTAAACCTCGTACCATTGATACACTAAATAGAAGGTAAATCAGTTGTATAATTGATACACACTAAATATGAGTAAATCAATTATAAAATTGATACACAAAATATTAAGTAAATTAAATGTAATACACCATATATTAAGTAAATTAAATGATCAGTTATATAACTGATACACCAAATAAAAATGTTAAGGATAAATTGGGAATATAAAAAACGAAAAAATCTAACCTTTAGAAATTTTGTTATACTTACCAACCAAAAAAGTGTAGCTAAATTTTTAATTAGCCTAATTTATTTTGCTATCCTTTATAATTTCCCTTTCTTTAAATTTAGTAAATAATTAAGTTTACTAATTAAGTTTACTAAATACTCTAAGTATAGTTGCAATTACTAATCAAAATTTTGGTCTTAGGACTTTCATCAAACAAAAAATTTAGTCCATAAATTTTAGGTTGTAATGATTTAGTTCATATACTTTCAATTTTTTAACAATTTAGTCATTGAACTTTCATATGAACAATTTAGTCTCTATCATCATAAATCTCATCAAAATTAGGTATCAATTTTTATTATTTAACGATTTAAAGTTTATATACAATTGGTTTCTAATCAATTTATTGATTTACATATATAAAAAATATCATTAAATCTTAACCATAACTTTTTCGATAAATACTAAATCGTTACAAATTTAAGAGTACATAGACTAAATCGTTACATATTAAACTTTAGGAACTAAATCGTTTCAAAATTGAAAGTAACTAAATCGTTTCAAAATTAAAAATAGAAAACTAAAGGGACGTTTGATAACACATTCAATCTTTATTTTTGGTTTTTAATTTTTAGAAAACAGGTTTGTTTGGTAACCCATTAAGTTTTTGGTTTTTAAGTTTTTGAAAACGTTTTTTACCTTCATTAACAAATTTTGAAAAAAAAAAAAAAAAATTCAAAAACCAGTTTTTGATGTCAGAATTTCAGATTTTTTCTCACTCCCAACTTTATTGGAATTGATTTCAAGGTCGGGGTCCCTGGTGCAGTTGCCTATGGTCATCTCAAGAGAAGCTGGGTGGCAGAATTTTGAGGAGTTTTGTGTACTGTGGTGGGCGGTGTGGGGTTATCGAAATCGCGTGCCGATACAAGGGGTTCGCCCTTTGACTAATCTTGGCTCATGGGCTTTGTGCTACCTAGGTGCCTACCGTGCGGCGAATGGAAATTAAGGCACCCGAGTGTTATTGAAATTATCTTGTTTATTTATTCATCTATTTATTTATTAAAATTTGAATCAAATTGTCATTAATATTGTTTGCAATGGAAATTATCATTAATATTATTAATATAATATATTATAATTTTACTCAAATAATTTTTTTCTAGTATATTATATTTTAATATTAATTTGATGTTACACCAATATATTTATCCACTTCACACAATCTAACATATTTTATTTGTCTGACTTTAGGGATGTTAAATGTCAACGAAATTGTTTAACATTTTAAACTATCGACACAATAATTTCTTTTTATTTTAGAGAAAAATATTTTTCACCATAAATTTTCAATTTCATCAAATAATTGGACCTTAATTAAATTTTGATAAATGTTGCAATTTTTACATTATAATAAATTAATATTATTTTAAAAAAAAATAATTTTTTTTTATAAAAAAAATACAAAACATATAGTAATTATCCAACCACTTTAAATTTTTGGTATTTTAAAAAATGAAAAACAAAAAATAGTTATCAAAACATATGATTTTTGTTTTTGAAAAAACAGAAACGAGAAAAATAAAAAATAAAAAACAAAAACTGAATTTGTTATCAGAGGGCTAAATTATTACTTTCAAATTTTTATACTTTCATATATTAAAAAAAAATGCAATAAAAACTCAAGTACTTGATCATATATATATGTTTTTTTTATGAAAAAGGTTTATGAATATGTCGTACCTGGAATTTTTTGTGCTTCGACTTCAGTTAACTTCACCACAAACCCATTAAAGCTTCTCTTATAGCTATAGAGCAAAGAGTGTGGAGCAAAAGTACTGAAAAACAAATTATAGTTTTTTTTTTATTATTATTTCTACATATATTATTTTATCATATTATATGAGTACATGATATAATAATATGGCTGTTTTTTTTTAATATTGGAATTTTCTAAACTTTTTATAAAAAATATTGTATTTTTAAAAATGATGTTTTTATGGGAGATCGTTTTTTGAAAAGACGACCTTCTCAAGCGAGCAAAGGTCGTCTTTTGAAGAGGCGATCTTGTTCCACGGGGATAAAGACAAAAGAGACAATCTTGTTCCACGAGGATGAAGATCGTCTTTTAGGCCCACACAGGTCGTCTTTTTAAAAGACGCGATATCCAAAAGTTTTGAACAATGTACTTTCAAATATCAATATCTTTCTACTTAGATATGCAAAAATTTCGAAACATATATTGTTGAAAAGCTAACACCGAGAGCTTCAATTTTATATGTGATTTCACTATTTTTGAAGTTATATATCGAAAGATAAAGATTATCGAAGTTGAGTTACAGCTCTGAAATTTGCAGAACCATAGTCCAACTTTGATGCTTTATTTTTTTATATACAAATTTAAAAATAGTGAAACCAGGTTTTAAATTGAAGCTCTTGGTGTAAGCTTTCCAACCATATATTTTTCAAGTTTTTTTTCATATCTGAGTACAAATTTATTGATCTTTGAAAGTACTGTTCAAAATTTTTGGAGATCGTCTTTTGTGTGGGGCCTAGAAGAAGGTCGTCTTTTAGATAGAGCATCTACGTCTAACAAGATATTCTTTTCAAAAGACGACTTGTGCTGTCGTGGAGAGATCATCTTTTCAAAAGTCGATCTCCCATAAAAACAATATTATTTTTTAAAATAGTTTCAAAACTGCAATATTTTTATAAAAAATTTTAAAAATTACCATATTAAAAAAAGCAGCCTAATAATAGGGTTTCTAAAACTCTAAACCCTTAAACCCTAATAATAGCGGTGGATGATAAATAATCACCCGCCAATAGTTTCTTGTAGCATTCTAATATGATGAGATGAAGTTGAAATTTGGTCTTTGGGATGACTTCCCATGTATACAATATATGTCTGCACATTCAAAAATTATATATTTAGAACACACAAAAATAATTGTATACATCATTTGATTGGAAGTTCTGTGGTTGTATGCAAAAGAAAAAACCATTTTCTAAATTACACATTTTGAAATGTCAAACAAAGTGTTGTTGTTCTTCGATAGTAACCTCTCAACTTGGTCTTTCTAACGCGGTAGTAAACTATTAAATCAACCATTAATTTACAATATGAGTGACCTGTATTTATTAAGGTCCCGTTTGATAATCATTTAGGTTGGATAACCATTTCGTTTTTCGTTTTATGTTTATTAAATTTAAGTTTGTTTTCTCTCAATTTCTTTAGGTTACATAGGAAAACATCGATAGAAACTAGAAAACAAAATAAAGAGAAACTAGAAACTAGATTTTTGAAAATATTGATAGAAACTAGAAAACAAAATAAACAAAAGCTATTTTTTTTAGAGTTATTGCTTTTAGCTTTTAAAATTAACTTGATTTTTGAAAATATTGATAGAAACTAGAAAACAAAATAAAGAAAATTATAGGTGAAAATAGTATTTATAGGCTTAATTTTCAAAAACCAAATGGTTATAAACGCGGCCTTAGTTTCTGGTTTTTTAAAATTAAGCCTATAAATAATATCTTCATATATGAATTCTTTTGTTGTGATAGCTACTTTTTACAAGTATTTTCAAAATTCAAGCAAATTTGTGTAAACTAAAAAATATTGTTTCAAAAAATTGTTCTACTTTTTGGAATTTGGCTAAGAATTCTAATGTTTCTCTTAACAAAAATAAAAATTATTTTAGATAGTAGGAGAAAACAAACTCAATTTTTAAGACTAAAAACTAAATGATTATTAAACAGAATTATTTATTATTTTATTTTATTTTATTTTATTTTTAGAAGCATATAAATATCAAACTTAAAAGAGGTTACTTGCCCCTACAATTAATAAACCAACTAGTGTGGGACATGAGTCCCCACTAATTAATTACGAATAACTATCAACCCCATTTAATGTAACCACCCAATTAAATGAAATTTTTTAACTTTTCTTGTGGTTGCGGCAGCCCCTTCGCCTCGTTGGTGAAATTAAAATTTTAATTCTTATAGAGATGTTTGGGCACCAACTTGTATACTGAATTATTATAACTCAATTTACGTTTGACCTACTAACTATTATAATTCACTCCAATATAATAACTTGTTGCGCACTTTTAATGCAGGTGCAAAATCGCAAGTGTAGCCAAACCGAGCATAGCTCAATTGGCATAGGGTTGTGCCGGTGACCAAAAGGTTATGGGTTCAATCCCCGCATTATTTAAATTACCGTTGCAAAAAAAAAAAACCGCAAGTGTACGGGTCAAGTAATAAAGTGTAAATAATTACGAATATCGTCCTCAGGACAGGCTTTCTAACTCACTTAAATATCCCGAATAATAGTGTTTAATTTTATCTAGAGAAATAAGATGCAAAGTGGTTTGTGACAGAAATTACGAAAACAAACAATAAAATAGAGTAACGAATTAGACAAATCACGAGAAAAGTATCTTAGGGATATGATTTCACCAATTAGATTGACGCTTCAATCAATCAAATGCCTAGATTATTCATGCAAATTTCCATAAGTCTAGAAGAACAAAAATAACAATTGACTCTTACGAGCGCAATTGGTATCATGCAATGTAATAAAACTAATTGTTCAATCTAGTTTTTAAAGACATGCAAGACATTAAAAACTCTTCTGTAAAACAACTTCTAAGAGAGCCTAATCATTCCCATGTTAGAATTAGTCTCAGTCATGCAATTAAGATCTAGTTTAAATTATTCTCTCTCAAGCATAATTTTAAACCATGAAGACATACAACCTTTTGGCCAGAAGATTATAAGCATTAAGAAAGTAAAAGCACGAATGGAAGATAAGCAATCAATCTAAACATTCAATTAATTAAAACATCAAAACTAAAAGGCTACATCAATCCCCAAGATAATAAATTTAGCTACACATGTTCAATACTAAAAACGTCTTAAACAATGAGAAATCCATAAACAAAATTCTAAGAAAGGGAGAATAAAACTCAATGTCGTGCCGTTCTCCGTTTCCGGCGTCTGGTCTACGATCCTTAGCTTTGAAATCTCTTCCTCCGCTTTAATCCTCGTTCTTCTCCTCTCCCAAGTGTGACAATCTCGAAAATATGGCTTTTTCTCTCTAAAAATCAGTCCGTAGGTCGGCTGGAAAAAGATCCATTTATAGTGAAATTTGTCGCAGCGTCTCGGCGCTGTCCCGAAAATAATATCTTTCTGATTTGGAATACCAGCGTCTCGACGCTACGGACGGAGTTGACGCTGGAAGACTTTCCGTAGCGTCTCGACGCTTCAGGTAGCGTCTCGACGCTACTGCTGCGGGATTCTTGGCTTGGAAGCAACATTCAAGCGTCTCGACGCTCTGCCCTCGGGATTTTTGGCTTGGGCTTCATCTTCAATCACCCAATTGGATCACTTTTCATCTTAATCGTCAATAATGCTCCATTTAGCTCCAATGGCTCAATTCCTATAACATAAAAGAGAATCAAGATTAAAATGCTCATTTACACGGTAAACTAGCGATAAAAAGGCTATAAAGATAGCACACTTTGTGAGCTATCAAACACCCCCAAATTTAAGTTTTTGCTAGTCCTCGAGCAAAATAAAACAAGACCATAAAATAAGTCAATAAATGCATGCATGTGACTCCAACCTCTATATTCTCAATGATGGCAATCCACAATTGAAGAATAAATTCAACCATAGCCTATTGTTTTTCTTTTGTATCCAAAACTACCCATAAAACTAAGCATTCATCTATGGTTTGAGCCATGGTGACAATCGAGAGAACAAACAATCATAGGCTATTTTTATGATAAAGCTTGAGTATCTCATTAAATTACCACAATCGAATGCACAAGAATTAACACCTCACACAATTTCGCTCCATCATCTCACTAATCGGGATATATATATATATAGGAAAAACACTCAACCCAATGCATAAAAGAATTTTACCATAAGCTTGCTAAAATATCAAATCTTCATCATCAATGAATCAAATGAATGTCAAATTTTCGGGTCTCGCTTTGGTTGTAATTGGGCTTAGGTAAAGGTGGATGGATGGACATTTTAAGCTACTTAATTGGAAGAATTATTGTTTATACCACATGAAGCTCGAAAGATTTGTTGATTCTTTGTAAAGTTACTCCTCTCAGCGGCTTTTGTCCAAATTTTTTTTTTTTTTTTTTTAACAAAGATACTAAGAGGGATATTTCATGCATTGAGTAATACTTCACTTTTCTCCTTTGGATTGATTCAAGCATCATGTGGTATACATCTTTATTCTTCAATTCAAGGTTCAAATGGAGGAAATCACAATGGAATGGATATAAGGCTTGTAATGTGGCAAATTTCCAACAAAAATGTCTAAGGCTCAAAAATAGGCTTTCTAAAAATAATGTCAAGGTTGGCCTTCTGAGAAAGCTAAAAAAAATGGGTTAACCTACTTGCCCTTGTGAAAATAAGACATTCAAATTGAGTTCATAGATTACAGACATGCATATCAAAGCATGTTCTAGAAAAGTCAATCATGCATGAAACGCTCAATTTAAGAGAAAAGAGCACTGTGTAAAGATAGTGCTTAATGGCTCAAAATCTCACAGACAGGCAAGGTATAATGACATTAAACCTTATGCATTCATAAATCAGTAAAACAATGAGATATTATCTAAAAAAAATTATATTTTTTTTTTCAAATAAAAGCCAAATCATGTTGTCTCTCTCATGCATGAAAACTCAACACAAAGATGCATTCTTAGCTTACAAGGTAGTCAAACATACAAAAGGGAAACAAAAGTTGAAAAAAATTTCAACTTTTCAAATATGGTTTCATAGTTCACCAATTCAGATCATCAACATTCAGAATATCTCATAAGTTATCCTAATCACATGCAATGCATCACAAATCAGCTCAATTTTATAAAACATACTCAGGGCCTTTAACATGCTAGTCCCACCCCCAAATTTTAAAACATGCATTGTCCTCAATGTATAAAATAAAAAACAGCATGCATAACACAATAAGAAAAAGAGATAGGGGTAACGAAACTGCCCTGAAATGTAGGCGCTCACTGCTCCTCATCAGATGATACGTATGGAGGCATCGGAAGAGGGAAAGAGTGATCGGCGCTAGGCTCATACTGATAGCGCAGACACTCGTATAGGTGAGTGAACTGCGCTTCAGAACGCCTGTGATGGCACTGAACTCGCAGCGACAGATGCTAGAGTTGCTCGTCGATAGAACGTGAGTTACGAGCTGGCTGAGGAGGAACGGGCATAACTGGAACAGGTCCCTCCAGATAGATATCGTCCTCATCTTGGCTACTTGCACCGGCAACCGCATCATCCCTTCCATGCAACCTCATGATAAAAAAATTCTCCATGAGCGCCAGAGGGTGGATCACCTCCTCTCGTCCATCCCAGTCAACACCGGCTCGCTTACAGAGCTCCGTGATGAGGGACGAGTGCCCAAGTTCGCCTGTGGTGGCACCTCGTCGAGTGCGTCGCATCGAGCGGTGGATAAGTTTGCCAACATCCACTGATCGACCTGTGGCAATCGCATACAGAAGGATTGCCCTATCCTTCGTCACATCGCTTAGACGAGCAATGGGGAGCAGCCTGGCACAAATGAAACTATGCCATACCCTGTTTATGACAGTGAGGTCGGTTGCTCGTAATCGAATGACCTCACCGTGCCTGGTGACCCACTAAGCACCCGGATGACACAGCTCTCT
Organism: Herpetospermum pedunculosum; assembly: GCA_028017165.1. NCBI lineage: Eukaryota > Viridiplantae > Streptophyta > Magnoliopsida > Cucurbitales > Cucurbitaceae > Herpetospermum > Herpetospermum pedunculosum. Next base: position 50,787,112 of record CM051527.1, read on the forward strand.
AATTACTTGATATACGTCGAGCTGCTCGCTGGCATATAAACTGTACTCGTTTCGATCAATGTTAGGCAGCGAAAAACATGCGTTTATAGAGGTTGCGTCAAACGGGATGTGACGGCCTCTCACATAGGATCTGGTGTCTCCCTCAGTCATGTTGGCGTAAAATTCCCGCACAAGGGACACGACGGCAGTGCTAGGCTGCTCCACAAATTCTGCCCAACCTCTTTGTATGATGTTTTGAAACAGGAGATGTTGGTGCACTTCATCCGGAGCCAGGCCCCGTTCAGGGAGAACATTTCTCTCAATTATGTTTTTTTGAAAGTTCTCAAATGCAGCAAGACTAATGAACCGATCAGAATCAAACTCAACCCTTGATGAGGATGAAGAAGCTCGTGAACGTTTTGATCCGGCCATTTTTTTTATTATTTTTTTTTTCAAGAACACGAAGAACACACACCCAACAAACCCCAAATTTTTATGCCCAAAATAACAAAACAAAACTCCCACAACACACTCAACTCAACTCTAAAATTTTCTACACAACAACAAAAGATTATAAAAGAGATAGAAAGTGTAGAAATTACCCTTGAAGAAAACCTTGAGTTTGAACTTTGAATGCTCAAAAATGGTGGAAATAATCTTCAATCGAGCATTAACGGCCAAAGAACTCAAGATCGGGAGTTATGGAGTGGAGATTTGAAGAAAAATGAAAGATTTGTGGGAAGATTTGGGTGATTTGGGTTGAAAATCGAGAGAGGAGAAGGAAGAGAAGTTCGGGTTTGAAAGGAGGGGAAAAATTTGATTTGGCTTCTGTTTTGCGAAATCTGGAATTTTAATTCCAGATTTCGTGATAGGGTCGAGACGCTAGGGCAGCGTCGAGACGTTGTCCCCTCGGTATTTGACTCTGCAGCAGACTTCGTAGCGTCGAGACGCTAGGGCAGCGTCTCGACGCTGTCCTCTCGGTTTCTGACGCTGCAGGAAAGTTCGGAGCGTCGAGACGCTAGGGCAGCGTCTCGACGTTGTCCTCTCGGTTTCTGACGCTGCAGTAGAAGTTTGTAGCGTCGAGACGCTTGACCAGGGTCTCGACGCTGTCCTCTAGGGTTTCGTGCCTGCAGAATTTTTTTTCTTTCTTTTTTTTACCTACAAAACAAACAAACAAAAATTAGAGTAAAAAGAAAAAATATCAAACAAACAAAACAAACAACAATGAAAGAAAATACAAACGAAATTGGGTTGCCTCCCAACAAGCGCTTTAGTTAACGTCTTTAGCTAGACGGGACGATGCATCATTCAGGTTCGTCCAAGTAAAGGCTCTCTAGACGTCGTTCCTCAGTGCCACAATAGTGTTTGACTCTTTGTCCATTGACCTTGAATGAATGTCCATCAGTGACTTGCAGCTCGATTGCTTCATGTGGAAACACTTCCTTAATAGTAAAGGGCCCCGACCACCTAGATTTTAATTTACCTGGAAACAAACGTAAACGAGAGTTAAAAAGAAGTACTTGTTGTCCAGGTGTATATGAGCGGTGTTGAATTCTTTGATCATGCCATCTCGCAGTGCGTTCTTTGTAAAGCTTGGCATTCTCATAAGCTTGGCCTCGAAACTCCTCCAACTCATTAAGTTGTAGCAGTCGTTCTTCGCCAGCTTTCTAAGAGTCAAAGTTCAACTTCCTGGTGGCCCAGAATGCTTTATGTTCCAATTCCACAGGTAAGTGACATGCCTTCCCAAACACCAATCGATACGAAGATGTACCAATTGGAGTTTTAAAGGTTGTACGATAGACCCACAGAGCTTCATCCAATTTGAGAGCCCAATCCTTCCTAGTGGTGCGAACGGTCTTCTCCAATATCTGTTTTATTTCCCTGTTAGAAACCTCAGCAAGACCGTTAGTTTGGGGATGATAAGCAGTTGAAACCTTATGTCTAACTCCATATTTGACAAGTAAAGCATTAAACAATTTATTACAAAAATGAGATCCCCCATCACTAATGATAGCTCGTGGAGTGCCAAACCTAGTAAAGATGTTCTTATGAAGGAACTGTAAGACAATACGAGCATCATTTTTCTTAGTGGCAATTGCCTCTGTCCATTTAGACACATAATCAACTGCAACTAAAATATAGAGATAACCATGGGAATAGGGAAAGGACCCATAAAATCAATTTCCCAAACATCAAACAACACGACTTCAAGAATAGGAGTTAAAGGCAATTCATGGTGTCTCGAGATATTACCTGTTCTTTGGCACCTATCACATGTCTTAACAAAAGTATAACAATCCCTAAACATAGTAGGCCAATAGAAACCAGATTGCAATACCTTGGCAGCAGTACGTGTGGGTCCAAAATGACCACCATAAGGAGATGAATGACAATCATGCATAATCTTAGTTACCTCCTCATGTGGAACACACCGTCTTATTAATTGGTCTGAACAAACCTTAAAGAGCAACGGGTCGTCCCACAGGTAAGATTTGACATCATGGAGAAATTTCTTCTTTTGGTGAGACTTCAAGTCTGGTGGCATCATCTTTCCTGCAAGAAAATTAACATAGTCAGCAAACCATGGAATAGTAGATTTTACCTGGTATAATCTCTCATCAGGAAAGTCCTCTGTGATAGGAAAGGTCTCATGGTGGTTCTCATGCTCAATGCGAGACAAATGATCTGCAACAACATTCTCACATCCTTTTCTATCTCGTATGTCAAAATCAAACTCCTGCAAAAGAAGAACCCATCGAATCAAACGAGGTTTAACATCTTTTTTATCAAATAAATATCGAAGAGTTGCATGGTCGGTATGAACAATGACTTTAGTTCCTAACAGATAGGACCTAAATTTATCAAAAGAAAATACAACAGCAAGCATTTCTTTTTCAGTGGTGGTGTAATTTTGTTGTGCATTGTCCAAAGTTCTACTAGCATAGTAAATGGCCCTAAACAGCTTATCACGACGTTGGCCTAAAACTGCTCCTACAGCAAAATCACTAGCATCACACATAATCTCAAAAGGTTGACTTCAATCAGGTACAACAATTATAGGTGCATTAGTTAACCTTTCCTATAACAAATTAAATGCTAGCAGACATTCATCAGAGAAAATAAAAGCAGACTCTTTTTCAAGAAGATTGCACAAGGGTTTTACTACTTTAGAAAAATCTTTAATAAAACGACGATAAAACCCTACATGCCCAAGAAAACTCTGAACTCCCTTCACATTTATTGGAGGAGGTAGTTGCTCAATAGCTGAAATCTTCGCTCGATCTACTTCCAAGCCTTTTTCAGAGACTTTATGGCCCAACATTATACCTTCCTTAACCATAAAATGACATTTTTCCCAATTTAAAACAAGGTTAGTTTCCTCACAACGCTGCAAGACAAGAGAAAGGTTAGCTAAACATGAGTCAAAGGAAGATCCAAAAACTGAAAAATCATCCATGAAAACCTCCATAATATCCTCCATCATGTCATGAAATATGGACATCATGCAACGCTGAAAGGTGGCGGGAGCATTACACAGTCCAAATGGCATTCGCCTGAAAGCAAAAGTACCATAGGGACATGTGAATGTAGTCTTCTAATGATCCTCATGAGAGATGGCAATCTGATTATAACCTGAATATCCATCAAGAAAACAATAGTAAGGATAACCAGCAAGTCTATCAAGCATCTGATCAATAAAGGGAAGAGGGTAGTGATCATTTCTTGTGGCCTTGTTCAATTTTCTATAATCTATGCACACTCGCCACCCTGTTACCGTCCTTGTAGAGATGAATTCATTATTTTCATTCTTTACAACTGTCATCCCCCCTTTCTTAGGAACAACCTGCACAGGACTCACCCATGAACTATCAGATATGACATAAATAATACCTGCATTAAGTAATTTCAATACCTCAGCCTTTACCACTTCTTTCATGGCGGGATTGAGTCTTCTCTAGTGCTCAATTGATGGACTAAAAGTATCCTCCATTAAGATCTTATGCATGACAACAGTTGGGTTAATTCCCTTAATATTACTAATAGACCATCCTATAGCAGAACGATGAGCACGTAATATCCTCAATAATTTTTCTTCTTCTACTTTATTTAATACAACAGATATAATAACAGGAAAAGTAGAAGAATCATCTAAGAAAGCATAGCGAATATGTGCAGGCAATTGCTTTAATTCAGGCTCAGGAGGTTTCACTGTAGCTATTTCATTCACAAACAATTGAAATATCTTTTCTTTTCTAAACTCTCCTATGGATAAATGATCTAAAGCATCATAATATAAAGCAATTTCTTCATATAAAATTCCTAGATTTTCAAATGTCAAATCCAACATGCATTTCTCAAGAGGATCAGCAGGCAACACTAAGTCCCTAAACTCATGAACAATGTGATCAACTATATCAATCATGTGACATGTACTAACCTCATTTGGATATTTCATAGTTCGAAAGATATTGAAGACTACTTCTTCATCATTTACCCTCAGAGTTAGGTTTCCTTGCTGCACATCGATCAATGCCCTCTCAGTGGCCAAGAAAGGTCTCCCCAGAATGATAGGGACCTCAGCATCTTCCTCCATATCTAAGACTACAAAATATGCAGGGAAGAAGAATTTATCAACCTTTACTATAACATCCTCTACAATACCTCTAGGATATGTGACAGAGCGGTCAGCTAACTGCAATGATATTGTAGTGGGTTGCACTTCTCCAAGGCCAAGTTTCCTGAAAACAGATAAAGGCATCAAATTAATACTTGCACCTAAATCACATAAGGTCTTTTGAAAGAAAGAACTACCAATATGACAAGGAATAGTAAAATTCCCCGGATCTTTCAATTTTTGTGGTAACTTCTTCTGAAGTATGGCGCTGCATTCCTCAGTCAGGTTTACAGTCTCATAAGCCTCCAGTCTCCTTTTCTTAGACATAATCTCTTTCATGAACTTCACATAATTTGGCATTTGTTCAAGTGCATCTGCAAAAGGAATGTTAATGTGAAGTTTCTTGAAAATATCTAAAAACTTAGAAAATTGAGAATCAATCTTTTTCTTTTGAAAACGTTGAGGATAAGAAATAGAGTTAGGAATAATAGGAAGAGTAGAACTAGAAGGCCTGTCAATTATTGGAATGTGTGTGGCCCCTACTGGAGCTTCCTCAATGATTTCCTCATCCTCAACTGTGACTGGTGCTTTACTTTTTCCTTTCACACTGTTTCAGCTAACTGCTTTCCACTTCTCAAGGCTACTCTGCCTTGCATGATTCTCTTGGATTCACCTCAGTGTCACTTGAAAACTTCCCTTTTTGCAATGTATGCAAAGAAGATGTTATTTGACTCAGCTGAACCTCTATGTTCTTGATAGCAGATCCATGGGTGTGCATTGTGCCGCAAACATTTTTCACTGTCTGCTCAAGCTTGGTCGTTCTATTATGAGACTCAGCAAACATAGATTTTGTCTCAGAAAGGAAAGCTCCCAACATATCTTCAATAGATTTTTCTTTTCTTCCTGTGGTGGAGGTGCAAATCCAGGAGGATTTAATACATTCCTGTTGTTGGCATATGAAAAAATCTCATGATTCCTCAATCCAGGATGATAATGAGTAGGGAGTGAATTCTGCATCTGATTTCCCCTATAGCCAAAATTCCTGTTGTTGACATATTGAGCTTGCTCAACATTTGGCTCCTCATAATGTGGTGTAGCAACGGCAGCTGCTATGGATTCCATGGACTGAGGTGCACTTGGCCCTGTAAGTCTAGTCAAAGCATGAGTTAATGTAGCCATTTGAGACTTTAGAGCACTAACCTCATCGACCTCATATTAAGCCGGCAACTGTCTTATGAGAAGATCGTTCAGTGGGCCATTGGTAACTGTTGGATGCCATATCTTCCAATAAAGTGAGTGCACTTTCAACAGTTCTTGAAAATATAGTGCCACCAGCTGCAGCATCCAAAATGGTCTTTGTGTTACCATTCAACCCATTATAAAACAATTGAATCTGTAGTGGTCCATCATAACCATGTTGTGGGCACTTTTGCAAAAGATTCTTGTAACGGTCTCAGGCCTCATAAAGCTGCTCATAATCATGTTGTCTGAATGTCCCAATTTCAGTCATCAGCTGGATTGTCTTGGCAATTGGGAAGAATTTTATCAAGAACACCTGAACCAGCTGATCCCATGAAGTAATGCTCCCAGGTGCCACAGAATCTAGCCAATCCTTCGCTTTATCCTGCAAAGAAAAAGGAAATAAACGTAAGTGTATAGCCTCGGGAGTAACACCATTAATCTTAACTATACTGCAAAGCTCAAGAAAAGATTTAAGATGAGAATTTAGGTCTTCAGAAGGAAATCCTTTAAAAGATTTATTTTGAGCCATCTGGATGAGTCCTTTTTTAGCTCAAAATTGTTGGCATTGATGGGTGCGTAGGCTATTCCTGAATGTTCAGTAGGGAAGACAGGTTGGAAATAGTCTCTAATGGGTCTCTGATCCTGCTGCACAGCTTGATGCAAAGGTGCATTCAGTTGTATTTGTTGCTCAATTGGAAATTGGTTCATCGGTTGATTTTGAAGATTCATGACTTCAGTCCCGTCCTTTTTCACCCTTCGATTCTTTTTGCAGGTCTTTTCAATTTCAAGATCAAAAGGAACTAAAGCCGTCTCTTTATCCTTTCGCATGCACAACCAATGATTCTCTGAAAACAAAAAAATACACAAGTCAATAAAATACTAAAAAAAAATAAACTCTAAAGTAAGACCAAACAAGTTCTCCACGGTATTAAGTGAAACTAAATATTTGTCAGTCCCCGGCAACGGCGTCAAAAAAATTTCAACATTTCAGATATGGTTTCATAGTTCACCAATTCAGAATATCTCATAAGTTATCCTAATCACATGCAATACATCACAAATCAGCTCAATTTTATAAAACATACTCAGGGCCTTTAACATGCTAGTCTCACCCCCAAATTTCAAAACATGCATTGTCCTCAATGTATAAAATAAAAAACAGCATGCATAACACAATAAGAAAAAGAGATAGGGGTAACGAAACTGCCCTGAAATGTAGGCGCTCACTGCTCCTCATCAGATGATACGTATGGAGGCATCTGAGGAAGGAAGGACTGATCGGCGTTAGGCTCATACTGATAGCGCAGACACTCGTACAGGTGAGTGAACTGCGCCTCAGAACGCCTGTGATGGCACAAAACTCGCAGCGACAGATGCTGGAGTTGCTCGTCGATAGAATGTGAGTCACGAGCAGGCTGAGGAGGAACGGGCATAACTGTAACAGGTCCCTCCAGATAGATATCGTCCTCATCTTGGCTACCTGCACCGGCAACCGCATCATCCCTTCCACGCAAAAACTTGTTGCGCACTTTTAATGCAGGTGCAAAACCGCAAATGTACGGGTCAAGTAATAAAGTGTAAATAATTACGAATATCATCCTCAAGATTGGCTTTCTAGCTCACTTAAATACCCCGAATAATAGTGTTTAATTTTATCTAGAGAAATAAAATGCAAAGTGGTTTGTGACAGAAATTACGAAAACAAACAATAAAATAGAGTAACGAATTAGACAAATCATGAGAAAAGTATCTTAGGGATATGATTTTACCAATTAGATTGACGCTTCAATCAATCAAATGTCTAGATTATTCATGCAAATTTCCATAAGTCTAGAAGAACAACAATAACAATTGACTCTTACGAGCGCAATTGGTCTCATGCAATGTAATAAAACTAATTGTTCAATCTAGTTTTTAAAGACATGCAAGGCATTAAAAATTCTTCTTTAGAACAACTTCTAAGAGAGCCTAATCATTCCCATGTTAGAATTACTCTTAGTCATGCAATTAAGATCTAGTTTAAATTATTCTCTCTCAAGCATAATTTTAAATCATGAAGACATACAACATTTTGGCCAGAAGATTATAAGCATTAAGAAAGTAAAAGCACGAATGGAAGATAAGCAATCAATCTAAACATTCAATTAATTAAAACATCAAAACTAAAAGACTACATCAATCCCCAAGATAATAAATTTACCTACACGTGTTCAATACTAAAAATGTCTTAAACAATGAGAAATCCATAAACAGAGTTCTAAGAAAGGGAGAATAAAACTCAATGTCGTGTCGTTCTCCGTTCTCGGCGTCTGGTCTACGATCCTTAGCTTTGAAATCTCTTCCTCCGCTTTAATCCTCGTTCTTCTCCTCTCTCAAGTGTGACAATCTCGAAAATATGGCTTTTTCTCTCTAAAAATCGGTTCGTAGGTCGGCTGGAAAAAGATCCATTTATAGTGAAATTTGTCGCAGCGTCGAGACCCTAGGGGCAGCGTCTCGGCGCTGTCCCGAAAATAATATCTTTCTGATTTGGAATGCCAGCGTCTCGACGCTAGGCACAGCGTCTCGACGCTACGGACGGAGTTGACGCTGGAAGACTTTTCGTAGCGTCTCGACGCTACTGCTGCGGGATTCTTGGCTTGGAAGCAACATTCAAGCGTTTCGACGCTCCAGGCGGCGTCTCAACGCTCTGCCCTCGGGATTTTTGGCTTGGACTTCATCTTCAATCACCCAATTGGATCACTTCTCATCATAATCCTCAATAATGCTCCATTTAGCTCCAATGACTCAATTCCTATAACATAAAAGAGAATCAACATTAAAATGCTCATTTACACGGTAAACTAGCGATAAAAAAGCTATAAAGATAGCACACTTTGTGAGATATCATAACTACACTAACTTTAATAGTATTTACTATTCACAGACTCTATTTTAACTCACTCAATGCCCCAAACATCCTCATAAAGATTAGTCGTCTATGTGTTTGTGTTAACAATTTATCTCTAACACACATTATCAAATTCTTATTTTATTTTTTCTTTATCTCTTTTAGTTCAAAGTGAGTAGAAATATTATCTTACTTTCACAATATATATGTCAACTGAGTAAGACATATATCAAAAAGGTTTCAAATCTTCACCCTTTATCTAGTACCACATTGAATTATGTGTTTAATTATAGCTGAATTATGTGTTGAAGTTGATAGTATTATTTTTATATGTGTTGAGGAAACTTTATTTTCTAACATTGAACTACTATTAATAGCTTAATGTTCTAAATAAATAAATATATATATATATATAGCTTAATCTTAAATTTTATTTTATAAAAAAAAAAGGGTTAATAAATTATATTCTAAATCAATTTTGCATTTTTTTTTTTCGATTTTAATAATTATGGAGTGAGGATCAAACCATCGATTTTTGGGAAAGTAATTAATATTGTTGGCGCAAGATTTTGGACTTCTCCCTTCCGTCGTGCTTCGTCGTCGTACTGTGATCGCTGGGGTGGTTGGTACCTGCACAGGGAGGAGAAGATAAATTTGCATAGGTGTGGGGTTAGGCCCACGGGACTCCGATGCTAAAGTCAGAGAGATCTGTGTTGGAATTAATTAAATAATTAATTCATATGTGGGTAACAAATTCAATAGCAATTATATTCGGGCTATTTAATGGGCATTTGAGTGATCTTGATTATGGGCCCAAGACTTCCATATAGTGGTGTGGCCTGCTGAGTAGAAACCAGCCCGTTGGTCCTAGGGAATTATGGGAAACCCTAGAATCAACATATATATAGTTTAGGTTATGGTCCCCAATAAGCTATGCAGCTTTAGCCTCCTATTCCCCATCTGATAGAGAGGATTGCCCATGATTGGTCTGGGTTGCATAGATGAGGAAGACCACAAACCATCAGAGTATTACAGGCTATGGATTATCACATCTAATGGTTCCAGGTAATTCTAATCCCCTCTAATTTAGTTTTTCTTTCATGCTTAGATCCCAAAAGTTTGTCATGATTGTTCTTGGATTAAATGTATTTATTATTGAATAATCATATATTGGGGTTTTCCCAATAAATATTCCAACAAGTGGTATCAGAGCGGTTTTTGCATGGTAGATTACTAATTTTATCAAACATGTTGTCTTTCCTTTGATTCATAAGATTTCGATTCAATAGGATTTTAGAATGATTTTACAACATGTTGTGTGAATTACTCGAACGATTGAATAGTCAAATTTAATTCGGATGCTTTTGCATATTTGAGTTATATCATTAAGAATTATGAATGTTTTCATATGCATCTTTTGGCTCAATGATAAAAAAAAAAAAAAAATGTTTTCATTTTCAATCTTTGACTGTATGGTGGTTGTCATGAAGAAAGATCATAAAAGAAAGAATTAAAGAAAAAAAAAATAGTGTTCGCAGCAACACTGTTGTTGTGGAAAATGGCTTAAGAGATGTTAGGACACTGTAGCATTGAGATTTGCAGTGGGCCTTAGCCCACTGCAAATATACATATAACATAATAAATTTTATGTTATGTTAATATATATAATTTTAACTATTACCATTGTTTGTATTTTTCTTTTATAACAATAGTATTTGTTTATAAAATTATATATATGCCTTATGTTATAAATTTGAATTTGGGCATAAAAAAAGTGTGGAGAATTATTTAATTTTTCATTTTTGTGTGCTTAAGAAGGTATCAAGAATTAGCACAATTAGTACAATTTATTTTGAATGTTTTGTAAATTAAAACATTTATAAAGTTATTAGATTATTAGATGGAGTGTATTTGTTGCTTATGCATATTGTGATCGGCCCAAAGGAAGGTTACAATTTGGCCAAACAACAAATATCAATAATAAGTATGAATAACATAATGATGTGTCCTTGAAGTTGTTAGTCGGCCCAAAGGAAGACTATCTTCTAAAAGGGATAAGTTATTATATTTTATTATTGAATTCTAAATGTGATGCCCAATGCATATGTTAGGTTGTCAGGTGGGTTGAAATCCCAATAAAGTTTTTTTTTGGGCATTCTATTTTTTATTTTTGAGGACTTTTCCCTTTATAAATTATGCAGGTAAAGATATTACTCTTAATTTTGAAAATAATTTTGGTAATTTCATTTTCATGAAGATACAATTAATAGTAATTCAAATAAATGTGTTTTTGCATAATAATCTGATTTTCTATGTTAGTGTTGATTTGATGGATCATGCTGCCAAAGTAGCCTCTGATTTCTGATATTGACATCTTCATAGTTAATTAGATGTTTGTGGACCTGTTGTTTATGCGTTCTGTTGTCGGCCCAAAGGAAGACGTCAGTTTGGCCAAATAACAGGTACATCTATGGTTATTTGGTGATAAAACATGGATAATATAAAGTTATGTCATGTGAGTGATTGTCGGCCCAAAGGAAGACTTTCACTTGACCGGATTAGGTATCAGTGTTTCGGCCAAATAACAGGTACATCTATGGTTATTTGGTGATAAAACATGGATAATATAAAGTTATGCCATGTGAGTGATTGTCGGCCCAAAGGAAGACTTTCACTTGACCGGATTAGGTATCAGTGTTTCCTCACCACATTGAGAGTACTGTTTGCAAGTTGACAGTCGGTCCAAAGGAAGGTTGTCAATGTTGTGTTTGGTATCTTGTTGTTCTCATAAAGTTTAATTTTAAGGTATTTTTATAAATACTAAGTTATTCATGAGCATGTTTGAGTTGTTTTTCAAAATTTTAAATACTATTGCCTTGTTTGATTTTGAGAATATTTTTGTTCACGTTGTTATGAATAAAGAAACACTTTCATTTTTTTTTTTTCTACTTAGCAACATCCCATTCAGATTAATTGGGATTTATATTAAAAAAAAAATGAAATAATCTTAATTTCATAAGCTTTATGATGATGAAATTTTTATTCAAGGGAATCATGTTTGATAAGGAAATAATTAGGAAATTTCTTTAAAAGATAAAGATTGTTCTGAAATGAACATAAAGTAAGAGACATTTAAACTTTTGGTTAAATGTGTCTAAATGAAGAACAATGGAACATAAGAGAGTACACTATGATGCTTGTAAGGGTAGAGGAACCCTTAATGAGCGAATCTTCGATGGTATGTTGAAGAAAATTGTTTTAAGTATGAAAGAACAAAATGTACTCAATTAACTATTTCCTTAAGGGAGAAATTAAAGTCGACACAAAGATGTATTTTGAACATATTAGTCTAAATTACTAAAAATTAGGATCCAGATTTCTCCTATATTTTTTTTTTTTTTTTTTTTTTTTTTAGAAAATTTGGACATGTAGGAAAATATGTAATTTGACTTCTCACTTAGGATTTAAACAAAGTTAGTTTAGTTTGCATGTCAGACTTCCATGTGTTGAATAGACTCTAGTATTTCTATTCATTGATGATTTGTTCTTTTGATTTAACAAATTGTAGAGCCTGTATTAGGTAGAATCAATGGAGAAATAATGAAATAGTCAATAATTAAGTGCATTGAGAGGTTTACTCTCTTTGAACAATCTTTCATAGTCTATTTTATATGGCTTCTTAAAATGCTTAACAATATTGTTTAATATTTTCATAAATATATTCTCAGTGAAGTCACTTATGTTTGATGTCAGAGAGGTCTTTAGTTCTGGATATCTTAAAAGTCATATGATTAGTTTCTAGTGATGAAACCCTATGAATTTGGTAGAGAATGTCTAAGGTCTTTTGTTAAACTTCTTTAAGAATTTATAGAGCCATTAAGTAAGACGTTTTTTTTAAGGCAAACCTGAGTAAAGTGTGTTGCTTATAGAATGATTCAAAGCTCATAAAGATGAGGTTAGAAGTATGACAAATTATTTCTCTTTGCATTTAACTTCTTTGGGAAAAAACTTAAGATTGCAGCATAAAGTTAAAGTGGTGTACCACATAAAACAACAACTAAATCTCTTGCAATTAAAGGTTAGGCAAATGCTTAACATTATGTTTGCATTTAGAGATGTCCAACTAATGATTGGTCCTAAAGGTAATAAGAAAAATTTGGACTTAAGATTATTTGTTGTTACTCTAGGTACACTAGTCATTTTCATGATTTCTAAAATTATGTCTCACTTAGGTTCATTTGCTAGATATCTTTACTTTCTTAAGGATGTTGAGTTTGAGGGGGAAGATAAAATGAGGAATGTTATCCTTATGAAAAGAGAATTTGAGTTAGTTTCTATATGTGAAAACATTAGTTAAGATTCTCCTCATTTAAGTAAGACAAACTCAACATTATTAAAAGTGTTATTAAAGTAATCACAAGAGATGGGAGAAATCCAATTATAAAGATTTAAGTTTGACTTAAACGTAAAAGTAAGATGATCTTCCCCTAAAGTCAAACAAAGATTTAACTTTTAAAATAGAGAATTAATGTCACAAAGAATTAGGTGAAACAACAATGACAATATTTAACATCTTGTCATATTGCCTTTAAGAGGTAATGTGTGTTGAAAGATATAAGGTTTGTCTAGTTATTATGTTTCAATTATTATGGGTGACATTAATTATTTAGAGACTTGTGATAACACTTCAAAACTATTTTTAAAAGTTATGTCAAATAGATATAAAGATTGATAGCCTATATAGTTTAGAAACTCTTGATCTAGTAACACAAGGTTTCAAAGGTTTCATTCCATTTGTGATCTTAATAAGGTTTTTGTTTGTAACTTCATAAGTTTCATTCATTAATTATCACATTTAAGGTCTAAGGTATACAAAAGTGATAATTATGAATTACAGACTTAGTAGGAGTAAAATTATTTTCTTAGTGTAATATGACTATGACGTGATAAATACTAAGCTATAGGATGAAAGCTTGTATGAATATCTCTTTTTATATTGTGAAATGATATTGTGAGATCAATCTCAAGTAACATTGAGATTTCACAAAAGAGGTTATGTCAGAAAGTCTCCCAAGTTTTCTAGCATAAAGTTGTATGCACTAAGAAATATTCAAATCATTAAAGACACAAATTTAGTCTCAATAAAGGTCCCTTGAATAAAGAAATGAAGAATTTCATGCTTGAAGTTTAGACGCTTCCGCTTCCGTATTCATATCAATAACAAAAGGCAATATTTTTATAACTCTTAATTGGATCTAAAGAGTTTTAAAGTAATTAACAAAATGATACATGCTCACTCGTCAAAATCAAATAAAGTAGAGATCATGAGGTAATTTGATTTTGATAATAGTAAGGGTTGCCAGCAGGATCCACCTTCCCGGTTATGTTCACTAAATGAGTAAAAGATACTAGTGTAAATAAAAATGACAAATAGTCATTTGTAGTAGTTTCTTTTATCATTAAGGTTTGTGGTCATAACACTTTGTGTGGCAAGAAACTCATAAATTTTAATTCTTGTCACTAAGTTGTCTTGACAAGAATTTGTAATTCTTTTCAATTTATAGCAACAAAAGCTTTATGAGAATCATAAGCTTTAGTTGATAAAGAAAATTCAGAGTTTTTATTGTGTCTAAAGGAATACAACTTCATCATTACGGATACGTTCATTAAGAAATTTCACACACAAAAGTTTTGGGAGCATAATGCTCATATAGGTGTGAAAATTATGGTACGTCAGTTGAGTGGGAGTTTGTGCTTTCGTAAAGTAGACACAAAATTTTGTTTCTGCAGAATAAAGAAGATGAATTATTTTTGTTACTCTGAATCACTTTCTTTCTAACAGTAGTTTAACATAAGGCTAGAAAGAGTTAAGTTTGATCTCTCTAAAGAATAAAGTTGACCAGTTGAAAATAAACATGTTTAGATCACATTACATGTAATTTTCATGTTGCTCTTCCACACTTGATCCATGTCATTGAGTATATTTGGTGTGGTGATCATTGAAGGCTGAGTTGCGACCATACATGTGACAAAAGTCGCTTTGGTTCCTCATTGGTATACAAAATGGACCGGATTGTGATTAAAGGGAAGTTATTTTTAAAATAGCATTAAGTTGTGCACTAAAGAATAAATTAATAATTGTTAATAAGGAAATTGTTGCCCGAGATTGTTGGAATTAATTAAATAATTAATTCATATGTGGGTAACAAATTCAATAGCAATTATATTTGGGCTATTTAATGGGCATTTGAGTGATCTTGATTATGGGCCCAAGACTTCCATATAGTGGTGTGGCCTGCTAGTAGAAACCAGCCCGTTGGTCCTAGGGAATTATGGGAAACCCTAGAATCAACATATATATAGTTTAGGTTATGGTCTCCAATAAGCTATGCAGCTTTAGCCTCCTATTCCCCATCTGATAGAGAGGATTGCCCATGATTGGTCTGGGTTGCATAGATGAGGAAGACCACAAACCATCAGAGTATTACAGGCTATGGATTATCACATCTAATGGTTCCAAGTAATTCTAATCCCCTCTAATTTAGTTTTTCTTCCATGCTTAGATCCCAAAAGTTTGTCATGATTGTTCTTGGATTAAATGTATTTATTATTGAATAATCATATATTGGGGTTTTCCCAATAAATATTCCAACAATCTGAGCATAAGTTGGAGTAGTGCACAACCATCTGCCAGTCCATACGTCGCTCGCGGGTCGTGCACAACGATCAGCACACCCCCGAGTCGCAACAAACAGGCGGAGAAGCGCCCGACGACCGACAACGGGTATCGACTATCGGTACAGACGACTGCCCAATCACGTCAACGACCGAATTTAATCCTTAGTGCTCGTCAACCAAACCCACCACCTGTGGCCCCTCCACAGACGAATGAGCATAAAATGGTTACGAGCCAAGCGCCCGGAGGACAGACGGGTCGAGCTACTCCCCGAAGACGTCCGACGGGTCAGACGGAACGATCCTCCGACTTTCGGCCCAGGGTATATGGTCGGTCGATATTTGATTATCGCCACTCTCAGGGTGTCGAATCCTCCCAAATTAAATTTATAATACCGATCTTGCTAAACTAACTTGTAGTTAGCGGCAATCAGGTTGATCCGCAGGGAGTTAATTCTAATGTCTTTAATTGAATTGAATTTGTAATTAAAATGTAACAAGTGGGGTTGTGATCGGTTTTTAGATAACATGCAAAGAAAGTAAGTGCTAACGGAAAAATCAAACAATTATGTGAACGTGTGAGACTTGGGGAGTCGGGATTGAAAATCAATGTAAATCAAACATCGAACTCTATAGACTTAGAAAAAGCTATCCAAGCACACAAACGGTCACCCGGACCCTCCGTAGCAACCGTCCCAAAGAAAGTAGCTAGATACGTGCAATTCTAACTAAACTTGACAATTAATTAACTTAAGGTGATCAATCCTAAATTAACCAAAGCTAGTAACGGGCAAATTGCGACGGATGTTTGACTTGGATAGCCTAAGCCAATATTCCGATTTATCTACTTCTTCAAGGTTAGCTAACACAGTCTAAGGTGTGCAATGCTACCTACGGCTTCACCGAACTCATGTTACTTAGGCGATTAGGAGAGGCACGACATCACTAATCTAAATAACGATCTAACATGCATATATTCATGAGCGTCAATCAATCCTATACACATGCTAATAAGGATTAAATCAAAAGAAATAGATGCTCAAAAGATTAAGACTAAGTAGAATTGAAAGTTGCAAAATCTCAAATCATTACATCAGTTGCAAATCCCTAAAATTTCCCAAATCTAACACTTACCTCTAGCCTTCCATGGGAGTTGGAGGAATCCAAGCTTTCACGGTGGTTCTAGAGCTAATACAACAGTGGAGGGAAGAAAAGCTCGAAAATGGTGAAAAATGGCGAAATCCCGAGGCTGAAACGGATGAAAGTTGACTTAAAATCGAAGAAGACGACTTAAATAGTCGACGTAGCGTCGAGATGTTACAGGCAGCGTCGCGACGCTACGAACGAGAATTTATGCGCGCGCGCTCTCGGAGCGTCGAGACGCTAGGGACAACGTCTCGATGTTGTCGCCTGATTTGCTCTCGGGTCTACAGCGTCCCGACGCGGGGCCTATTGTGTCAACTTGATATTTTGGCTCCTCTTCTTTGCCTGGTGCACTCCTGAAGCCTTATAATGATCTTCTTAGCTTCGAAATGCGCTCTTTGAACTCCACGAGCTCTTTACCGCGAAACACCTACAACAGAGACAATTAATCAACAATAAACACGGTATTTAGCCATAATTAGGGAGCAAATAATAGCTCTAAATAAGAGCTATCAGTATACCGAACGCCCACGCATTCGGCTGCGAGGCGGTAGCCCCGATCAAAATTGAGCTACCAATCCCGAGGACACGATTCTCTCCCTGCGAGACCATCAGGCCAATGTAGAGGGCTAGGGTCGATGTGCGGAGGACCCTCCGTGCCGCGACACGCAGTCCGGGCCGGTAACCACATCCCCGGAAGTCGCGAGTAGGGCCCCACTACCTCATTATCATGGATCGCCAAGCACAACTTGAACGACCCTCCGTGGCCAAAAGCACCGAACACGAGTTCAAGTGGACACCCAATGAGTCTCACTCGCCCTCTCATCTCGATATTCTCTCTGTATCTAGGCACATACGTGTACGACATCAGCCGCCACAAGCCAGCAATCAAAGACAGAAGTAAGAGAGTCAAGAGAACTGCAACAAAGGCCTGGCGTTTTATTAAAGAAAGTCATCTACCGTACGCCCGACAGACTGGGGACACGGATAGTTTCTATCTGCTACACTCCGAGGCTACAGACAGCACTTGGAAATCAAGTAAGGCACATTACTTGTACACATTCAGGCAGCTCTTGGAGGTTGGCGGCAACCATTGCGCCCACCACGGCCTTGCATCTTCGCGTCTGACCGACCCATGTCAGCGTCGATGCCCCTAAGGGACACCCTGGGACGACAACCCTGCCTCAGCCACGAGCCCCAAGGGAAGAGCAGCGTCCAGACAAACGAATCTCCCGAACTTTTAGGCGAAGAAGGGTGATTGTGACAAGCCCGAATGAGAAGGCCACGCTCGGCGCCCTCAGGAGGACCTGTAACAACCAACCCTCCGGACGAGGAGGAGTGGTTGTCGACAAACCCAAATGAGGGAACCGTGTGTGGCGCACTCATACATCCATGTATGGTCACCCCTTCACGCCACATCGCTCCACGATACTCATATGGAGCCCGCCCAAACCCTGCGTACCAGAAGATCTGCGCTCGAGAAAGCTCCAAACAGCACCCGTTGCGCCCAAACAGCAACGAAGACATCGAAGAGACATATCGAAGAACACCACCGATGGTTGGATCCTTATAACAGTCCTTGATCGATCTCGACCGTCCACCCCCCATCGGACGGACAACGGTGACCTGGGAACCATGCGCCTCGCACATCCCAACCAAGTGACTAGTCACTTCCACGCACAAATGCGCCTCTAAACTTGGAAAATATCAATTTATACCTCTAATGAACAATTGATTTGTGGTCCAACCAGCAAATCAGATTCCTCTCGGGCCAGGAGAGGGTGGTCTCATTGTTCAAGACCCGGAGTCAGCTATTAAAGGAACAACCTCTCTACTATCCCAAAGCGGGTAGGAGTGAATTCCGTCTTGCTGGACTATGTCCCCAACTACTTATTCGATCTTATCCCCAAGATGGTAGGCTTATTGAGTCGGCGATCTGACCATTCTCACCCGTACAAGTCAAAGGATAAGCTCGAATAAATAGGAGTTCATAGCGAGCTCAGGATTGAGATCGAGTTACCTAGGTCATCATATGAAAAAATTGGTCTTTACAGTAAACGGTGTTATAAAGAAAGAGCGACTTGATTTCTCAGTTCAGTCTTATGCAAACTCATTGCACAGGACGCCCTCACTCACATGTCTCCACATGAAACGATTTTGGATCACATTGTTTTGTACAATACAATGTGAGTCGCGTCCATAGTGTTACTAGGATAAGGTACCCAGCCTTATTCCTATACTATAGACCGTTTTGGCTGTTACTTGAACTTGATCCAGATTCATGTCATACATGAAGCTCAAGTACTCATACTATCGCCAAGGGTGTTTGTTATTGGTATAGGTTAATGCAAACACAATTTCACTTTATTCAATAACATCTTTACTGAATAAATCTCAATAACACTTTATTGCAAAATAGAATATTCATTCAAACAATTTACAAACTACGAGTTTTAGGACATAAAACCCAACAAATAGGAGTTTAAAGGTGAATTTTCTTAGGTCTTCATTCTTGAGCTATTGTATTTGGTTGGAAGTGGAAGCTTAGAAATAAAGAATAATGATGGTAGATTTGATTTGATCTCCATCAACCTAGGGAGTTGGATGAATTTTGATGTTGGAAGAGGAAATTAGAGAAAAGAAAATGATGGGTTGTTTTGGGTTGTGAAAATCAAAGAGATGAAATGGAGAATCAAGAAAAATGAAATTAAAGAAATGAGAAGTAAAAGAAAAACTATAAGAGATCTTGCAATTAAAAGAAGAGGGGAAGATCTGGTTGAGATGTGTGTGTGCTGGAAAAGGAGAAATAAAATAGTGTTGGGATGAGGAAGAAGAAGGAGATGAATGAATTTAAGAAAAAGAAATTAAATTTGTTGTGTAATTTTAGGGAAGTTAAATGAAGACGGAGAAAGTTTGTTGGGAGTATTGAATTGTAGGTTGGAATAAATGAAATATAAATGAAATATAAATGAAATAGTACAATGTATAAATGAAGAGAGAGTAATGTTCTTGAGAGTTATAATTTGGGGAGGATGAATATTATTTTATTATGATAAATGTGATCTAAAAGGAGAGAATATAGTAATATTGAATCCGGAATAATTACCGCGATTGTATTTTGGTTATTATTCCCGATTCAATATAATTTTATTAATGGATGAAAGAGAAAGGAGAAATATTTAATTTGAAATTTAAAGTAAGAGAAAAAAATTATAAATTGGTTTAATTGTTACTATGGTTTTTTAATTATATGGGTTTGGACAATAATATTGATATGATTATTAGATTTCATGTTGGACTGAAATTGAAATAGTTGGCGAACTGAATTATATCGCCAATAAGTTCTGTGAGTGATTTATTTTATGAACTGTTTCTGTTATTTAATTATTATTATGAAATTTCAGGAAAGTTATAATTATGTATGATTTTAGAGCAATTCTTGTCAAATTTAAGAGAAATTGTAAAGAGGTTTTCAAGAGATTGTTATGAAATTTCATAAATTGTTAGAAAAATATTTGAGATATTTGATGGATATATATATATTTGAGAGCTTATAAATATTTTAAGTTATTTTTAAAATCAAAAATATTTTATGTTATTTGAGAAATTAGAGATATTTTATATTATTTGTGAGAGAGAATTTTATGAAATGTTGTTTTAGAAGAAGCATGATTTTGATAATAGATTAAGTTTGTGAAATGTTGTTTTATAAACAGAATAATTTTAAAAGTAATTTAAGAATTTAGTTAAGAGTAACTTTCAAACCATTAAATTTATGTACATATAATCAGGAGCGGAGCCACGTAGGAGTCAGGGACACGTGTCCCTCAAATTATTAATTTTATATGTTTGTATATTAGATTTCGAAAAATATAACTATATGTTATATATTTGTACTAACAAAATCGGAATAAATAACAAAATGTTCTTTTTGGTCTGATGGCAAGAGACACACATTTCAAGTTCTCTCTTTAAGACAACTTGAGTTCAATACTCAATGCAAAATTCTGTTTTGTATTTGTTTTTAGGTAAATTATGTTTGATTTGAAGAAAAAAACATAGTTGTATTTTAAAATTTTAAATCCTTTACTAAATTATTTTAGATTCTAAAAAAATAAAAAATTATTATATTTTAAAAAATGATAAATATTTCAAATTTCATTATTTAATCATATATATTTAAGTTGAGGATTCTAAAATGGTTTATTATTATTTTTGAATTAAGATCACTTAATATAAATATTACATCTTTAAAAAAAAAAAATCAATTGATTACACTTGAAATTTTTAATTTTGTATCTAATAATTATGTGATTTTTTTTAAAATGTCGAACAAGTTGATGGATGACACATTAATTTTATATTTAACAAAATATTTAATATTTTAAATTTTCTAATATGTCATACAAAATTGAGAGTTTAATTATTCGACACAAAATTAAAATTTGAAGAACTTGTAAGACTCAAAATTAAAATTTGAAGTTAGACACAAAATTGAAAGTTTTAGGATCTATCAGACTAAAAATTGAAAGTTTAAGAGTCTGTTACGCACATTTTAAAGTTCAAGGACTATATAGATATAAATCGAAAATTTCAAGGACTATATAGACATAAATCGAAAATTTCAAGAACTAAACTTACAATTAACTCTTATTGGAATTGTGCCTCTCCTGACAAAAAATTTTGGATCCTACCCTGCCTATAATGATTACTCGTATGTTATGTGGATGTGTTTCTATAGCATACCAAAGATAGAGAGTTTTGCATGCATGTATGAGAGAGCATTTGCTATGTACCAAGAGATTACTTGGTGCATAGTATGACAAAGAATGTCTTACTGTACGTATTGAGATTATTTTACGCCAGTATGACCAGAGATTGAGTACATATTTGGTGATATATTTTACAAAACTTGTATTTACGTTTTCAAAAGTTGTTGGTAATTTAAAGATTTTTATGAGAGATTCTCAGATGTTCTATTAATCACGAGTTTAATTAATTGTTCGTGATTTACGTTGGTATTACAGAGTTTTGAATTATGGTTGTCTGTGAATAGAGTTTTTCAAAAAGTTACTTTATTATTGTCGTCCACTCACCGGACTTTTTAGCTCATTATTTTATATTTATTTTTTTCGATCAGAATTACTCCTTGAGTTTCAACCAAAGATAGTTGGGATCCGCATCTGCCATTAATCTCGTCAAGTCAATGCATATCATCTAGTAAAGATCGTAAGTTTTAGCTGCAAGATTTTTTTTGAATGGGGTTTAAGTTATAAACTAGGGAGAGACTTGACAATAAATTCTATTGCACTTCTGGAGTCTATTGTCGTCACCGTTCATCTTCAATTCGTTAGAATAATCTAGACGGGATGTGACAATTTTAGTAACTTGATCGATATTAGAAAAAATCTAAGAAATCTATAACCAAACCTTTTGGTCATCTTTCAAAAGAATCTGGACTTTTTAACCCTTTATTAAAATTAAAATACTATTTATGTTGTTAGATTTAAATTAAAGTTTTAAAAAGTTATATTAAAATTGATTAAGATTTTAAAAATAACATTTAGAATTAAAACAAAATATAAAACCAATGTCCAATAAAGTCTTAGCATTGCACGTGTAGTTTTTAGATTTTAAATGATTTGTGCAACACCATACAGAGAATATAACTTTATTTAAATTTAAAATTTACAAAATACATGAGTTCGTATTTAAAAATGTTTAATAATTTAAAAATTGAGCTAGCATTAAATAATAAAAGATGAATTAACTAATTAATGAAAGAATTACAGCATCAAACACTGTTATAGGACTTCTGACTCTGTGTTGACCATCATCCCACACCAAGGAAGCGGATGCAATGCTGCTACTGATTTTTCCTTGAATTGTAAGCTCAAAATTTTGCAGCTCTCCCAAAGCCTTGAATGAAAGAATTGAAGGATTCACTGTAATTTGAAGCCCTAAAGGAGCAATAACTGTGGCTTTATATGTCGAATTTGTAGATCCAACATTTGTGAGCCTTCTTTTGTAAGTTTGAGTGATTGGAGTCGAGATAGACGTTGAAAGAGCAAACGAAGGATAGTTTAGATCGAAAACGGTGTCGGTATTGTTTGGAGAACAAGTATTATTTTCTCCGGAGACTTGTTGGAGTAATCTTGTGCTATAACCTTGACCACATAAAAACCTTACATAATCATTTTCATTCGCGTCGTAGACTAATCCAGGATTCACTGCATTTACTGGATTTATATGGCCAGAACCATATGCCAATTCTGCATCTTGGTTGACTTCACTTCTCATAGGAAATGCTGCATCAATAGATTTAATTTGAGTTCATTTTATTTTGTAACAATATTGAAGAACATAATGCATAGAAAAGTTGCAACTTTGCAAGTGTGTTCATGTCAAAATTCGATTAAACTATTTGGTTTTTTATTTTAAAAAATTAAGCCTATAAACACTACTTTCACCTATGAGATTCTTTTGTTTTTATATATATATTTTGCCTAATAATGCATTTAAATTTTTGGATCAACCCTTACTTACCTTGTTTGATACTTTGTTTTAAAACTCTGCACTAAGGTAGGATCAAACCTCGTCAACCCCCCTTGCACCAACTCGTTGTTTGATCATTTATTTTAAATTTCGTTGTTTTGTTATCTACAGGGGCGGACCCAGACGGTAACGGTTGAGGGGGCCAAAAAAGGATATTATATAAATATGAAAAACAATTATCACACAAAGTCAGCGGTTTGAAACTCCTACATTTAGTTGACTTTCAAAAAGTGATAGGTGATAAGAATATGTAAGTGTATCAAAGACTTCCTAACTAAATTCAAATAAGCTTAGTACTATCATATAATTTATTTTATCTCGATGTCTTATCAAATAAAAAATAAAGTTCATTCACTTTAAAGTTTGAGTCTATTTAGATCCATAAACTTTAAAAAGTTTTTAATCACTTTCTAAACTTTCAATCTATTTTTTATTATCTTATAAGTTTCTAAACTTTAAACGTGTCCAATAGATCCTTAAATTTTTTATTTTGTTTCTAATGAATCCCTTGTCGAATGAGACAAAAATCAATGTTAGACTTAAAATTAAAAAATTCGAGAACTTATTAGATACAAAATTAAAAAAAAAAAATTGAGGGTTGTCCCACCTAGTCTCCGCATAGGTCTGCTCCTGGTTATCTACATTTGTAAGTGTCTTCAAAACCTACGCTAAGTTTTGGAAACTAAAAAAATATTTTAAAATTTTGTTTTTGTTTTGATTTTTAGTTTAGAAGTCTAATATTTCATTTAAAGATGAAATTATAATAAAGATATTGCAAGAAAACAAATCTAAAATTCAAAAATTCAAAATAAAATAGCTATCAAACCAGACTTAAATTACCTGTTGTCATAAGTGCTGATTTTAGTGCAGCAGGAGACCAAGAAGGGTGGAATGATTTAACATATGCAGCAACTGCGGTAGCATGTGGGCAAGACATTGAAGTTCCTGAAATTATATTATAAAATATATTTCTATTATCATCTTCAGCTCCCGAGGGTGGACCCATTGGAGACCATGCTGCAAGAATTTCCACTCCTGGACCGGTCAGATCTGGCTGCAATTCCATCACAAACAAATTAATTATAAGAAAATCACTAGCTTAATCTTAGCAGTATTAAAAAATTGAACCCAATGAATCACCTTAAGAATATCAGGAGTTATTGGATTTGGACCCCTTGAAGAGAAAGATGCAACAAAAGGGCTTGATTTATACTTCCCTTCTATGCTTTTTAATATAGTTGCTGTTGGAAGGCTGAAAATCATGTGTAATTAATTAATAATTAATGAAATCATATGTAGTATAATTGATTGTGTTGAATTAATTAATTACCTAGTTAAGTTGAGATAAGAAGAAATGAAAGCTCCATCCTTTGTGCCAAGGTGGGAAGCAGGCAAGGGGAAAGGGAATGTGAGATCCTTTGGAATTATGTCGTCTTGCATTATGATCCCAATTGCACCTTTTAATGAATCCACTTTTTTTGGAGATACAAAAAAATCACACAGTGCAATTTTACCCTTCACCAACTCCAAGTCCACCGAATTTTCCAAGCAAAATCTATTTAACACAAAAAAAGAAAAACATTTTTTAATATAACATAAACTAGCCTAACTAGTTACATAAATAGCAACTGGAAGAAACATTTACAAATACAACAAAAACTATAAAAAAAAAAAAAAAAAAACATATGTTAATAAATTTCGAAAAAAGTATGGATGGAAAGCATCAATTTGATGCCAAATTTTACTATTTTTGGAGTTGTATATCGAAAAATAAAGATCTTCGAACTTGAGTTACGCTTCTGAAATTTGCAGAACTATAGTCCAACTTTGATGATCTTTATCTTTTGATATATGACTCAAAAAATAGCGA
The DNA here is from genome assembly GCA_028017165.1 of Herpetospermum pedunculosum. NCBI lineage: Eukaryota > Viridiplantae > Streptophyta > Magnoliopsida > Cucurbitales > Cucurbitaceae > Herpetospermum > Herpetospermum pedunculosum. Next base: position 50,812,078 of record CM051527.1, read on the forward strand.
AACTAGATATCAAATTGAAGTTCTCTAGGTTAGCTTTCTCAACCATACTTTTTTCGAAATTTTTTAACATCTAAGTAAAAAAATGTCGATTTTTTAATGCACACCGCTCAAAAGACCCTTTTCGCGGATGCAAATCGTATTTTCAAAATATCATATGTGTGGGCTTAAAAAACATGTCTTCAATTAAAACTGCAATATTTTTATAATAAGTTTCAAAAATTGCAATATTAAAAAAAGAAAGGTTTGTTGGGATTATGATGAACTAATACAATGAATATAATTCATTATATAGAAAGTTAAAGTGAACATAAATCAATATATATATTCTCTTTTGAAATCGGAGGTTCAAATCTTTCCTCTTTTATACTAATAAATATATAATAAGTGATTATTTTATAAGTTGAAAATTGAGCATTACCTTGATCTGGATCCATTGAAACCGGCAGTAACATTTGGTATATCTCCGGCATAAACTAATGGATATAGTGTTCCATTGAGATCAAATGTATTGATAGTGACTCCCTGTCATAAACAAATGACAAATATATATTCAATTCCATAAAATTGGGTAAGGTATGATTTAGGAAATTAAAAATTATTTATTTTTAAGTGTCTTATTATAGATAATCAATTTATAAAGATTTGAAACAAAGGGTTAATTTTGATTCTTACATTGAATCTTCTTCCATCTCCAAGTTCAACTCCCGTCAAAAATTTTCTATCGGTAGTGCTGGCCGCCACCGACAGAGACCAAGGCGAGAAGTTTCTAATCGTGAAAGAACTTGGACCGTCATTGCCGGCAGACATCGACGTGAGGATTCCCTTCTTCATTGCATGGAAAGCTCCGATAGCTATGGAGTCATTGAAGTAATGTCTTGGCACGTTTGCGCCAATAGATAAAGAGATGATATCAACTCCATCGGCAATGGCGTCGTCAAATGCGGCAAGAATGTCGGCATCGTGACAACCGTCGGACCAACATACTTTGTAGGCAGCAATTCGTGCAGATGGGACTCCTCCCCTTGCTGTGCCGGAGCCGAGACCAAGCATACTCGCTTGCTCAACCAACCGACCCGCTACTGTCGAGGCCGTGTGCGTCCCATGGCCATCTGAATCTTTTGGACCTTGGATGTCATTTACTGGATACATATTATCAATGCGGTATGATCTACCTCCAACGATTTTACTACATAGAAGATTTGATGTCACCTTGAGATTATAAAATAGTTTCAATTTGTAACAATTTAGTCCTTAAACTTTCATATGAATAATTTAGTCTCTATCGCATATCAAAATTAAGTGTCAATATTATTTTCAATATGGACTAAATCTTAAGTACATGGAGTATTAAATCGTTACCTATTAAAATTCAAGGATCAAATGGTTACGAAATAAAGTTTCAAAGACTTAAATGGTTACTTTAAAAATATTTTTCAACCTTAATTAATTATATTAAATAATTCCTTGTTGAGGATCCCACATCAGAAATATGGAGGGACCTCACTCACAATATAGCATACATGGACTACTTCTTCTATCACCAATTGGTTTTAAGATAGAATCCGATGATGTCTATTACAAGGAGATACCATGTTGAGTGGGATCCCACCCAAGGAGGCATCATCTTAAGAGGGCATGTTGAGATCTCACATCGGAAAGATTAAGGGACTTCACTCACAATATAGACTCTTGATCTTATCACCAATTGGTTTTAGATGAACCCGATGATATTTATTATTCCTTAATTCGGATAAATGAGAAAATTGTATGTATTTTGAACCTACTTGTTGCAAGAGAAATTGGGTGAGACTTCACATTTCCCTTTCCACTTGGTTGGTGGTGGACCATATCCTTTGTCGAGGAAACTAGGGGATTCCGGCCAGATGCCAGAATCAAACACTCCGACAACGATGTCACTTTCCACAGACGGAACTCGACCAACTTGTTGAGACAATCCCATGAAATCCCACGACCTCGTTGTGTGGAGTTGTTTTCTTTCATTTGGAAAAATTGAGATTACACCCTTCATTCCTGAAATTCAAGGTCATGCAAAATCTCCCATTAATTAATAAACTAAAACAAAAACTCTCAAGTTTTACTATAATGATCAAATAAGTTTATGAACACGTACCTGAAATTTTTTGTGCTTCGACTTCACTCAGCTTCGCGACAAAGCCATTAAAACTTCTCTTATAGCTATGGAGTAAAGAGTGTGGAGCAAACGTGCTGAAACAAATTTTCCAATGAATTATTTAATTTCTACATTATATCATCATATAATATATGGTTTGATATAACAATAATGGATGATAATAATTATTATTCACCTGCCAATAGTTTCTTGTAGCATTCTCATGTGATGAGATGGAGTTGAAATTTGGTGTTTTGGATGACTTCCCATGTATACAATATACGTCTGCACATTCAAAAATTATATATTTAGAACACACAAAAGAATTAAGAAAAAGGAAGATCCAAAAGAATTATATATTGCCTTTCGATGGTGATCATCTTCAGAATTTGAGCTGAAAAAAAGCAGAGAAAAGCAAAAGCTGAGGAAAATAAGCCTTGAAAGAAACGACATGTCGATTGATATGGACTATAATGAAGAATGAAACTAAAAAAGGAAGAGGTTTTGATATAATTTCTTGAAATCATATATTAAATGAGAGGTAATTTATATGCATATAATGTGATTGGAATTTCTTCTGTAGTTTTTTTGTGGAAATTAAAAGAAAAAACCATTTTCTAAAGTTTACATTTGAAATGTCAACAAAGTGTTGCTGTTCTTGGATAGTAACCTCTCAACTTGGTCTTCATAACGCGTTGTTAGTAAACTAATAAATCAACCATTAAATCAAAATAAGAGCGACCTTTTTTTTCTTTCTTTTTTGGGTTGTATTTTTATTTATTAGAGAAAAAATCAATTTATACTCCTAAAATCTTGAATTAATGATTGTATCAATTTAAACTTGAACTTTTTGAAATGTATCAATTTATACCTTCGGTTAAAATTTTATTTTAAAAACGTTAATTTAAACACGTGAAGACTTATAATTTTAGCAATTAAAACCCTAAATTTTCATAAGTGAATCAATTGCATGAAAGTTTAAGGGTTTAATCGATAAATTATAAGTTTCCACACGTATGTATAAACTAACATTTTTCTAAGAGAGGAGGTAAATTGACACACTTATGCAAGTTTAGGGTTTAAATTGATACAATCATTAGTTTAGAGTTTTAATTGATACAACCTCTAAAGTTTAAGGGTATAAATTAATTTTTACCCTTTTATTATTATTTTTTGATTTATGTGTGTTCATGTAGATAGTGTATAGAGTAGTATCACAATGTTATATGTCTTCAGTTGAGGAAAGTTTATACTTTCAAACATTCAACTGCTATTAATAGCTTAATGTTAAAATTTATTTTATCAACAAAATATATTCCAAGGGCTAATAAATTATATTCTCTTTTTTAATGCAATAAATTATATTCTAGAAATTTGTAAGAGTATATAAATCTAAAAATACTAATTATTGAACAAAACTATAATAAAATAAGGTCAAATTACAATCGTGTCTCTTAAACTATTTAAACTCCATACATTTATAGAAGTTTTTAAGTAAGTTCTTAAATTTTTAAACATGTATGTTAGTTGTCAAACTGAGTATAGCTCAATTGACATAAGGTTGTGTTGAGATCATACATAAAGTACATAAAGTTGTGTCGAGGTTATGAGCTCAATTGACATAAATTTTATACTTTATTGGAAAAAAGCACATTTATTTTTATTTATTTATTTTTTTATTATTTATTTATTTATTTTTTTGTTATTTATACAAATGCCTTAGGTAAATATGCATATTTTAAAATATTGAATTAAGGTAAAATGATTAAGGTAAAATGTTATTTTTATAAAATATATATATAATAAACTCAAAAAAATACAAAATAAAATGAAATAAAAATAAATATGTTTTGAAGACATTAATGTTGTTAATATGATCACATTATTATTATATATATATATATTAATAAAGTTAAATTATGTTGGAGTTAGTAATATTATCACCATATGTTAAGTGTTTAACTTCAATTCTTGGGAGAGAAAAAAAAAAGAGCAAGGTGAGTCAGTGACTCGTGAGGGGAGAATTTCTAGTACATCGGTGGTATGAAATTTTTTCATATCACTGTCTTTGAATGGATGGCACGTGACGAAATGGTTGTTTGACTGGGACCCATTCTATTAAATATATTATTTTTTAAAATCACATTTCAGCACGTGTCATCCATTCAAGGACACTTGTATGGAAAAATTTCATACCACGAATATATTAGAAATTTTTTGGAGTCGTGAGTGTGACACTGTGACTTGGTCTTACTGAAATAATGGTAGGTAATTGAATCAACTTGGGCGATGGATCATGATTGGAAATTATGGGTTTTTGGGTCAAAACAACAAAATTCCAAGCTCAAAAATCCAAGAATCCCCTGGTGTTTTTACAATACACGTCTGTACAGTCAACCACGACTTTGTTTTTAGACAAATTGTCCCAAACCACCACCATATTTTCAATTTATTATTTTTACTTATCATTATCCCTCTGATCAATGTATTTTCTCTATAATAAAAATATGTTTTCTAAATCCATTTTATGTCTTAAATTTAAATAGTATAATAAATATCATTTTTTTCTATTTTTTTATATATACACATCATATATATATATAATATATATTTATTTTTAAAAAAATATATGTATTTTTATACCCACTTATAGATAATATGTATTTATTTTTTAAAAAATATATGTATTTTTATACCCACTATATATATTTATACTAAGCATATATTTCATATGTGTATATATTCATATATATATATATATATATAGTACTTATAGGTAATATGCACTTGTTATTTGAAAATATATGTATTTTTTATATATCACACCATATATACGATTTTCTATTTCATATATATTTATAGATATTATGTATTTTTTTGAAAAAAAAAATATTTTTTTATATATACCTACCTTTTTTTTACAACATGTGAGGAGAATCGAACGACCTATAACATTTTAGTCACTAGGTTATACGGTTGAGCTATGCTCATATAGGCATGTGCCCACTTTATATATGAATACATATTGCGGAGAGAGAAACTTTTAAACCTGATTATGAAGAGGAAGGAGACAATTTTAATGAAGATAGAAAAAATTGTTTGAATAAGGAAAAAGAGAAACGTGATTAATGAGAAGAAGATAGAATATAATTTCATTAATTCTCTTTATTTTTTATATTTTGAGTTTTCAATTTAGAAGATATTATTTTATTTTATTACTTTAAAACGATAGAGATAATTGAAGGGTTTGAAAGTAATTGTAGCCCAACTTTTATTAAGTAGTTGAACGTTTTTTATTAAAATAGTAATGGTAGATATTAACATAAAATCATAAATATAAGGTGACTATTTGGATACTTATTTTTTTTATTATTATTATTATTATTATTATTAGAAAAACAATAAAAAAAAATGCCTTTAAAAAGAAAAGTTTAATGATGACTATAAAATTTGTAAATAAGAAGAAAAAAAATAGTATACATTAAAACATAAAATATAAAATTTGTCATAATATTAAAATTTTCGAAAAATAATGAATAAGATAAATATGAAAAAAATATATATATAAATAATTCATATTTTATTTAATAAAAATAAATTAATAATCTAAACATAAAATATAAAATATAAAATTTCAAAAACTAAAAAATTAAAATTAAATTAAAAAATTAAAATGATTTGAAAATTTTAAAAATTGAAGGGCATTTTAGAAATTAAAAAAAATAAAAGTAAGTCGTACTAAAACCGTAATATTTCAAGCTAAGTAACATTTATGAAATATATGGTGAAAAAATTACCTTTTGCCATAATCTTCTATAATAATGGTCATGGACATAAAAATTTAATACATCGGTTCACTATTTTTTTTTTACAATAATTTTTAACTCGTTAAAATTACTTCCACCTATGAGTTTCTTTGTTTTATTATCTACTTTCTAAAAATGTTTTCAAAATACAAACCAAAATTTTGAAAACAAAATAAACAAAATAAGGAATTCTTCCAATTCCAATAAATTTTAAAAATGATTTTTTTTATTTTTTTATTACCTATCATTTATAAATTTTGTTGAAAAAAAAAAAAATAAAAAATAATGAGCACAATACCTCACATTATTTTTTCACATTGATAATCAAAATATATATATATATGGCTGGTTGCACAAATAGCAATCAGGCTCAAACTAATTGCAAATTTAGCAAACTTTAAAATGTTTTGTAAATATGGCAAAAAAATCTGTTTCTATCACTGATAGACTTCTATCAATGATAGACTATTATCACTGACAAAAATCTATTAAAAGTTGAGGTGACTAGCGATAGACGTCTATCAGCCATAAGATAGGAGCGATAAAAATTGGCATATCCGCAAAATTTTTAAAAACATGCTATATTTTTAATTATCTTATTCTAAATTGACATCGGTTACAATTTTTCTATATATATATATATATATATATATATTCATTTTTGTTAGAACTCATCTTTAATTTTATAAATTCTAAGATTGAGATTTTTTTTTGTTTTTATTAATGTATTTATATTTTACAAACTTTTTAAAAAGAAAAAAGAAAAAAAAAAAAAAACATAATATACTTTTGTCCTGACCCATGTGTCAAACACATCTTTCTCTACCTCCACACTCCTAAACTCGTCATTGAATCCACTCGAAAAAAAACCAGCATCTCAACAATAAAGGTTTATTTTAGCTATTTTTTTTTTTTTACAATATTTTCTATAATTTTTCATATTTTATTGTTAAGAATTTCTTCCAATAAATTTTAAGAATGCGATTTTTGTTTTTTATTTTATGTATCCTTCACAAATTTGTTTGAAGGTAACAAAAATAATTTTGACCACAATACTTCACATTCTTTTTTCAATATCACTCACATTAATTATTCATTTTAGTTGGATAATTTTGAAATAAAAGAGAGTCGTACAATAATATGTTAAATATTAAATGTGAATTTGAAAGATTTTAATGCATTAATTTAAACGGATCCAAATAAGCTGGTGTTTGTATTTCTCTCGCTTGTAAGAATACTACATTTTGAATTTGGTTTAAGTATCGTTTTTATTTAACAACTTAATTTATATTTAAAATAATAAAAATAGGTTCAATTGCATTTTTAGTCCTTTTACACATTTTGTTTAAATTACGTTTTTTTTTTAAATAATTAAAAATATTGTGAGAGGGAGAGAGTGGAGTGTGTTGCTTTGTAAAATGGGACAGACTTGAATAATAATTAAAGTTTGGGAAGTGCAATAGTAATTATTGAAGTGTGAGGTTGATATTTTTTAGGAAATTCAGGCTGTTTTTTAATAATATTGTATTTTTTAAAACTTATTATAAAAATAGTGTAAGTTTGAAACTATTTTTTAAAAATATTGCAGTTTTAAATAGAGGACGACCTCCACATCTTGGTCCACGTGGATGAAGGTCGTCTTTTCAAAAGACGATATTGCTCCACATTGGATGGAGGTTGTCTTTGGTATGTACTTCTTTTATTAAAAAATTAATATATGAATTGAGTTATGTTCGAGAACTATATACACATTGGATGGAGTCGAACCTCTGATCTCTTAGTCAAGGGCACAATTTTATGTCAATTGAGTTATGTTCGGTTTGAAAATAATAATGTATTTATTAGATACAAAATTAAATTGAAAGACTAAACTTGTAATTCTCTATTCATATAAATATAATTTTAAATATTTGTATATAATTTATTTTTTAGAAGAGAATTCTCTATTATTCATATAAACATAATTTTAAATATTTGTATATAATTTGATTCGAGAAGATATAATATTTATATAAAGTAATATTAATTACAAAATAATAATAAACCATTTTAGAATTCTTAAATAAATATATTAAGTACTAAGATTTGAAATATGTTTTTTTTAACAAACAAAATTAAAAAAAAAAAAAAAAAAGAAGTTGGCACTAAAAGGGCTCGAACTCAGGGCACATTCAAAACGGCAAGTTGAAATTCGTGCCCCTTGCCAACGAACCAAACACTAGTTTTGCTTTAATTTTTAATTTTGGAAAAACAAATTGCAAATATATTTTTCAAAATTTTATATACAAATATTTAATTAATAATTTGAGGGAGGCGGGTGCCCCTGGCCCCCATGTAGCTCCGCCCCTGATTACATTGTCGTGTAATTGCAGTTTGGAGACGGGTACCCGTGATTTTATTTTCAATTAAAAAAATATTATATTTTTATTTCTAGTGAATTGAAAAAACATTGTAAACACTGTATTTTCTTCTTATGTTCAATTTTTTTTATTGTTCAGGTGATGGAGTAAAAAGACTAAAAGCATATTTTTTTTCTCCAATTTTGTGTCAGTATGTTTTTTTTCTCTAAGTATTGTTGTTGTCTTTCCCGAAGAATAATACACTCTAATTACAAAATGAAAAATACGGTGTAATTGCAAAAACATTATTTTTGAATTTCTAGTGATTTGCTAAAACACTAAATTTGCAATTCTTTGTTTATTTTTTTCATCGTTTTCTTTATGTAATTTTCAAATTATCTATCAATTTGCAATTAGACTGTTTAGATTTACTATGTATTTATCCATATGTTTGATTTGTGGGAGAAAATAGTAGGAGAGAGTTCATTTTTTTGAATTATTAAATCTTATAAATTAGTGAGAAAATTGAGATCTTAAAAAGGGTAAATAAAGAATGAAAAAAATAGAAGAGATCAGAGATTAAATTTACAAGACACATATATCAAACATTTAAAAGAAAATGATGTCTATCGATTTTGATAATAAAAGAAAAAGAAAATGATCTCTATCGATTTTGATAATAAAAGGACGTGTGATTTATGTCATCTATGTCTTTGCACCTATTTTGTACCATTGTCATTATTGTACTATTCTACTGTCACGTATTGAATTGGTTAATAATTTTGAATCTATCTAAAATATTTATGAGATTTTATGAAAGCATAGGCAGGAAATTGTAAGTTTTAAATTTAATAATAAAGTGGTAGTTGTGGTGGCATTAAAAAAAAAAGGAAAAGAAAAATAAGAACAATATAAAGTGGTTGAAGAAGAAGGAAATGAGACGAAAGGTGTATTATTATGATCCTTTTAACGGCCAATAAGAGAAGTTTCTAATACTCTCTGCGATAGCTACGTGAAAACAAAACAAATAAATATCCAAACCCCTTCTTCTTCGTCTTCTTCTTCTTCGTCTTCCTACAGGAGCAAGATTGCAAGAACAACAATGGACGAAGCAGCGCCTTTCCTCAATGTCGTCGCCGTCACGGACTACGAGCCGGTCAAAACTTTCAGTGAGCTCAATCGTGTCTTCTTCGCTGAGTCGGCCAAGCTTTGGAAGATTGCGGCTCCGATTGTCTTTGGTATCATTTGCCAGTACGGAATCAACTCACTCACTACCATTTTCGTCGGCCATATCGGCGATGTTGAGCTTTCCGCTGTTTCTATCTCTGTTTCCGTTATCGGAACCTTCTCCTTCGGCTTCATGGTTCGTTCTCGCTTTCTTCTTGTTTTGCCTTTCACGAACCAATGCCACATTAACTATTCATGTAGGATCATGTCTGGATGACTATTTTTCTTTCTCGTTTTGCTCTTCGATTCAATTGCATCCTCAAATTAGCTGGAGATTAGAAAAATTGTTCTCCCGTTTCTAGATCTGAGTGTTTTTTGCTGATTATAAGAATTGTGTACATAGATGTGTGGTTTCTTCTCTACCAATTCCGTAAGAAAGATTTCTTACGGACCGCCATTGGATTATGAGAGAAAAATTGTAAAAGTAGTTCGATTTTGTATCTAATAGTTACCAGGGGCAGACAAATTTTAAAATTACATCCGATGATTTTAAAGAGACAGCACTTGTGGCGGCATCATTGAATGATTTGTGGTTATAAGGGGAGCAGCCATATTGTGGTGGCCTGATTGAATAGTTTTTTCGAGAGGATGGTCTGATTTTGTATTTGAGTAGGATATGAATGTCTTTCAATTGTCCTCCTCATCTTGCTCTAATTTCTCTACTATTGAATATTGTTAAATTTAAATTTGTTCAAAATGTAGCTTGGAATGGGAAGTGCACTGGAGACACTGTGTGGTCAAGCTTATGGAGCTGGACAAGTTTACTTGCTTGGTGTTTATATGCAACGTTCATGGATTATTCTCACAGTCTCCAGCTTCTTCATTCTACCAATTTACTGGTTTGCTGAACCAATCCTAAAGTTTCTAGGACAATCAGATGAAATAGCTGAAGTTGCAGGATGGTTCACAAAGTTGCTAATTCCAGAACTCTTCTCACTAGCAGTGGTTTTTCCCACCCAAAAGTTCCTACAAGCCCAGAGCAAGGTCAATGTCCTTGCCTATATTGGGTTTATAGCCTTACTATTACATGCTGCAATGCTCTGGCTCTTTATTTTCGTATTCAACTGGAACCTAACTGGTGCAGCTATTGCAACTAACATTTCAAGTTGGGTTACTGCTATAGCACAAGTTGTCTATGTTGTTGGTTGGTGTAAAGATGGATGGACTGGTTTGTCAATGTCGGCTTTCCATGATATATGGGCCTTTGTTGGCCTTTCCTTTTCATCCGCCGTTATGCTTTGCCTAGAACTCTGGTACATGATGAGTATAATTATTCTTACTGGCCATCTCGATAACGCGGTATACGCTGTTGGTTCCCTTTCAATTTGGTAAGAACAGAACTTATTGCAATACTAATTTTATGTTTGTCTTATCAATGGCATTAGATTCTGTAGTTTGTACAACAAAAATTAAGTTTTATGCTGAATAGGAGTTGTTTGAGAATGCCTATTAAGTTTGTGGCACAGTAATGGGATCATAGAGTGATATGGCTATGAAATTGAAATTACCTTGTTGTGAAGTATAAAAAAGTAATGGATACCTTTGTTAGAGGAACTTGAATTTTAAAGCATGTACGTCTAAAGTAGGATTTGAGTTTTGACTAATCCACTTTACTTTTGCTTTTCCAGCATGAATATCAACGGGTTGGAAGCAATGTTATTCATAGGTATAAATGCTGCCATTAGGTATGTGATTCTCTCTGTTGGCTTGCTGCTACTTACAATTCTGATACCAGGGGTGATGTTAATCATCAATCTATAATTGTAAAACATGAATATATATATATAGTTCACTACTTCACTTGAAGGATGATCTCATATTCCTTATAAACTATAGTGTCAAAAAACAGAACAATGTGATAATATGCTACTGTTTGGTAGATTTTGGAGGATAATATTGGATTGGACTACCAATAGCCAGAGTGAGCATAGCTCAGCGGTAATTGACATATACTACCTCACTTGATGTACTCCAGATTAATATTCTTGTGTTGCTTCTACCTTCATATAATTATCGTGATGATATAATATTTAAACGCGGCTTATATGTCCACATTAGTATTTGATCTGTCAATTTCTTTGCTTGATCTATGTATATAATTATTAATATTAGTGTACTGAATTTGCATTTGTTTCACCTTCCCAGCGTGCGGGTTTCCAATGAGCTTGGACAAGGACATCCAGAGGCGACCAAATATTCTGTCTATGTTGCAGTAATTCAGTCTCTTCTTCTCGGATTACTTTCCATGGTGGTTATCTTAATCACCAAGGATGATTTTGCTGTCATTTACACCGACAGCAAAGAAATGCGAGCTGCTGTCTCTAAACTAGCATACCTTCTTGGAATCACCATGGTTCTTAACAGTGTTCAGCCTGTAATTTCAGGTACCAAATTTACCCTGCTTTACATACAGGTCTTTGTCTTAGGCCCGCTGGGCTTCTGCTTGGATCGAGCTTGGGCCGAGCTAACAAGTCTATATATACTTTGTTGATAAGATTCTCCCTTTCTCTTTTAACTTTTTCCTGAGTTTTTTCAGGTGTTGCTATTGGAGCTGGTTGGCAAACGTTGGTAGCATATATCAATCTTGGCTCATATTATGCTTTCGGTCTTCCCCTTGGTTATCTTCTTGGTTATACAAAACATTTGGGAGTTCAGGTCAGTAAATTTCCATTCCCTTTTCAAGAAAATGAAGGTAAACGATGAAAAAAATAGGTTAAAACACCCTTTTTGGTCCATGTATTTTGAGATTTCATAATTTCAAACGTTTAAATTTAATTCTTCTACTTTTAATAAATCTTAAAATTAGTCCTACTACTAGTTTATTGTTAACCTTTTTAAAAAAAAAAAGTTTTGTTGTTATTTTTTTGAAGTTCGATAAAAATTAACTTCAAATTAATAATACGGACTAATTTTAAAATTTATTGGAAGTATAGGAACTAAATTTGGACATTTGAAAGTACAAGTGTTAAAATCGAACTAAACCAACTTAGGGAGGCTAAATGATGTTTTAACCAAAAAAAAAAAATATATATATATATATATATGATTTATGGGAATTTTCAACAACCTTAGATGCTGAGTATTTTGATTTTATCATCCTTTTTAGATTTTATCTTATACAGTATGCATAAACATATTACCATTTTTTCCTTCAGCCATATCAAATGTAACATATATTATTCTTCATAATCACAGGGACTTTGGGGAGGCATGATATGTGGACTTTCTCTCCAAACCCTTCTGCTTCTGATCATACTCTATAAAACAAACTGGACCCATGAGGTAAGTTTAATCTCTAGTAATTCAAAATCTCTCTCCCTCTCTTTTATTATTTATAACTGGGTTTACATTTGATAAAGACAACTCTAACTTGGTCAGAAATCTTCTGTTCCAAAGTATTGGTGAAAATTTTGGCACATTAATGATTAAATATTATATCAAAATGCATTTGAATAAAAAGAGGGGTTGCAACAAAGTGCATCCAACTCACTTTCAATTGCTAGAGGAGAGTGTGTTTAGGGAATAGTAAAAGTATTTTTAATTGGCTAAAAATATATTTTAAAATTTTCATGTGTTTGGCTACCTATTCAAAAAAATTATTAAAAAAATCTATATATACTTAGAAGCACTCTAAAGTACTTTGAGAGAGCAAGTGTTTGATTTATGCATAATACTATCAAATTTATCCTAGAATTAATTCTTAGGATATGTTTGTAGTGATTTTGAAATTATTAAAATCATTTTTTTCATGTTCAAAATAATTATGAAACATGTATTTAATTGCTCACATGCATGTTTTGAAGTGTTTTTTAACATGAAAAATGTGATTTTAACCATTTCAAAATCATTTGCAAACATGTTCTTAGTATAGTATGAACTATTGATTTGTAGAAACTTAACGGAGGCACATAATTAACCTACGAAATTATACTTCCAGGTGGATCAATCAATAGAACGAATGAAAAGATGGGGAGGACAAGAAGTCAAAATTGACAATACAGTTGATTACATATGAAAAGTAGATTGTTACCATCTCAAGATTTTATTTTATTTTTTATTATTAGTTTATAGATTTTAGAGTTTGTTCGAGTATTTTTCTAATTCAATTAGTTAAATAAGTGGTTTGTGAATTATTATAATAAAGAAAATCAAAGTAGTGGCTTAGTTTTAAGAATATTTAGTAGTGAGTTGTTTTAGTTGAATGGTGGAAAGCATAGACAAGAGGTGTGCAGAACTGAGCATAGCTCAACCGAGATGTATGAACTATGAGCAATAGGTTTTAAGTTTGAATCTCTCTTTCTTCCATATTGGATCAAAAAAGAAAGAGGTGTGCAGAACTTTTCCTTTAAACTCTCCCTCAAATAAGTCTATTATCTGTTTTATTTTCCTTTGATTTTGTATTTCCAAATACAAAGAGGAAAGCAAATTGAGAAGACTATTGAAACCTTATCCAATGGCCAAAAGGAAATCATGGTGCATTTTTTAGAAATATTCCGTCAAATTTAGAATCAAATGCAACAGTTATCTCACCAAAGGCACTCCAGCTCAGAGAATAGCATAAAGACAAGCCAGCTTTCAAGGGCAAGGTCCCAAGACCATCAAGTTTGACTCGAAGAATGATGGAGTTTTTGTACGGATGACTCATTCCTTAGAGATTGTGAGATTTTTTTACTCGATTTTTAAAAATTTATGTTTTTTTGACTTTTTCTCGTGATAAGCAAGTGCACAAAATCTGTAGTACTCTTTATTGAGCACGATTATGAGGAGACAACTATGGTGCTCTCGTAATAAGCGAATGATACGATTGACTTTTCAGAGAGAGAAGACACTGTTTATCACGAGAATGTCAAAAAAAAACATAAAATTTCAAGGAAAGGTCAAAAAAAACTTTGCGCTTCCCGAAAGGAGGGTCGTCCGTGCAAAAATCCCGAAGAATGATCCCACCAGTTGGTTCCAAGTCTTCATGTATCAGCATATCATCAATCATGTTACTTGGGAAGAATTGAAGGTAGGTCTATTAAAACAGGCATGGACTAAACCAATTTTGAGATTATTTTTTTGGCAAATAAACATTTCCCAAAGATGGAGAAGTTAATTTGTTTTGTTAGCGGGTTGAGGAACTCCACTACCATATCCATATGATTTAGAATTTAGGATATTCCTTAAATGTTAAATTTAGAGTTTAATACTAAACCTTCAAATTTAAACCCTAAATTTACCATACATCATCAACCCTCAACCTTAATAGATATTTTATTGCTTTAAGTACAGTTTTTTTTATGGTCCACTTTTGGAAATTATCGTTTTTTTTTTCTTTTTTGAGTTAAGATTATTGTAAATTGATTATGGATACTTGATAGGTTGAACTTTTGAGTGATTACTAATCAGTTCACGGACATGTTTTTTAATTTTATTTTAAATAAATATTAATCCAACATTCAAATTTTGGGTTTTATTAAAAAAAAATGAGATTTTTTTTTTCCACAAGTATTTAATTAAAGCGAACCAAAAATAATAATAATAATAATACTGAGAAGTTAGAGTTTGAAATTAATTCCCTGAATTAAATGCAACGATTTAAAGAAGAAGAAGAAGAATCCTTTTTAAGTTTAAAAATTATGATAAAACTGCTATTTAAAGGTAATATTTTGTAGAATTATTTCACAAAACAAAAGTAATAATTAGTAGTATAAAGGTTAAGATTATAAAACAAAAGTCAGGATGGCCGAGTGGTCTAAGGCGCCAGACTCAAGTTCTGGTCTTTGAAAGAGGGCGTGGGTTCAAATCCCACTTCTGACAATTAATTATTTTTTAATTTTTTCTCTACGTTTACCTCTAGTTTATTTTTATATTAAATTATACAAAATACTAAACGTTATATTATATATAGAAGATTAAGATCGTTGTTCTTATTTATTTTCTCTCAAAAGATATCGTTAAAATCATTTATATAACGAAAGTCTGAATTTTCCACTGAAGTCGGCTCGAAATATTTGATCTTATGTGCATTTTTCCCTAGCATCTTACTGGGTGCGACCGGAAAACTACCGAAATCTAAAAAAATCCTCTCTTAAAATATTGGTTGTGATATTCATCTTGCAGAGCGAAGTCAAAGTATATATATACAACTAGAGACCTTCTATGTAGTTGTCGAGATAGGGAAATCGATCTACATCTTTGTCCATAGCCCTGGGGCAGTGTCTCGATCTCCTACGTGCGAAATCAGTGGGACTAGTTCTCAATTATGAATTTTCGGAATCATCTTTTTCCAAGCAAAAAAACCTTTTACGAAACCCTAGTTATGATTCATGTTTTCATTTTTTTTATGAACTCATAATTGGCACCTCATTTAAAATTAACACATCAACAAATGTCACTTAATCTCTCAAATTTCACGTCAACATTTCGATAGGGACACAACATTTACTCTATTGACCTTTTAAAACCATTTTTTAAAAGTTGGAGACCAAACTATGTTTTTTAAACTTAGGCACCAAATAGAAACTTATGTTTAAACTTGAGGGTCAAAATTATTTTCTTAAATAACAAGTTAGAATAGTCGAGTGGTTTATTTAAAGCATTAGACTCAACTTTTGGTCTTTGTGGGAAAGTGTGGTTTCAGATCTCACTTTTGACAATTATTTATAATTTCTCTTTTTTTTTTTCTTTTTTTTTTTTTCTAATTCTTTCTCTACGGTTATCATTCTCTTTTTAGTATGACCATTTTGTATTAAGGAATTTGTGTTTTCTTTTTGTCCCTAGTTGATTTCTAGATTAAATTATACAAAATACTCTTGAATTTTAAGGTAAGTCTCAATTATGCCTCTAAATTTTGAAAAATTTCATTTTTATTCTTATTTTAAAATTTGTTCCAAAAAATATCCTTAAACTTTAGAATTGATAAAAAAAAAAAAAAATTTCAATTAAAATAAATGATTAAAATTGACGTGACAACCGATGTATAAAACGTACATGACATTATTTACATAATCAATTGGGAGCAAAAGCTTAAAATCTTTATATTTATTTCATCTAAAAATAATATCATTAAAACCATTTATATAATCAATTGTGAATTTTCAGAATCGCCTTTTTACAAGCAAAAAAAACTTTTAGTCAAACCCCCTAGAAAGTTACTATTCTTGTTTTCATTTTTTTTTATTAACTCAATTGTCACATCATTTAAAATTAACACATCATTTGAAAAATATTCAAACATGTTTTTTATTTAAAAAATGGTCAAATATTAGAATCTAAAAAGATGTCATGGACTAAAATACTCATCCAAACCCTAAATACTAAACTTTAAAACCCTAAACCTTAAACCCTACAAATAAGGTAAAAGTTTATTTCAATTTTGGTCATTTTTCAATAAAAAAATCTTTTTGGTCTTTTTTCAAAACAAACCCCTCAAAAATGATATTTAGAAAGATTGTTTTCCCTATAAAATATCAATAATAATCTAGGAGGTGCTTAGGGCACCAACTTGAAGTTGGGTGGTCTGAGTTATATAACTCAGTCCACCACAGACTATTATAACTCATAGTCTATAAAATACATTGACTTCTACAATATTTACTATTCACATACTTTTATAACCACCAACTATTTTAACTCACTCAACACCCACAAACAACTCTTTAGAGCCATTTTATAAACTCCAAGGACTAAAAGTGTCCCTTTTGAGACCTCAAGAACCAAATAACCAACAAACTCAAACTTAAAAACTAAGATCCCATTTGATAACTATTTGATTTTTTGGTTTTAAAAATTAAGTCTATAAACAACACATTTTCCTATGAATTCTTTTGTTGTGCACTTGTGCTATCCATTTTTTCAAGTGTATCTAAAATTTAAGCCAAAATTTAGAAAATAAAAAAAGGAGTTTTCAAAAACTTGTTTTTGTTTTTGAATTTTGGCTAAGAGTTTAATGTTTCATAAACAAAAATGAAAGTGATGGTAAGAATTCATATATGAATGTATTGTTTATAGGCTTAATTTATAAAAATAAAAAACAAAAAATCAAATAATTAGCAAACGGAGCCTAAACCACTAGAAAGGTATTTTGTAGTCCTTACTCCAATGAAAATACAGGACTAGGTGTCTTTTAACCTACATTTCATATCAATTTCTTTTAGGGAAAGAATCTAAAAAAGATGGGGCAAATACTCGTACTTCAACCTCCACTCGAAAACGCTTGTAAAATTTATAATAGAAACAAATGATTGATCCTAAACAGCCATAAAATGTCCATTAAATTCCAATGAGAGAAAATAGAAACAAAACCAATTATAAGTTATAACAAACAATTATTGAATAAAATGTCCTCTAGAGGAAGAGAATAATAATATAAAAAAATTAAAAATAAAAAGAGAATGGAAATAAGTAACCATCAAGTAATAGAATAAAATGTCCATGAGAGAGAAGAGAGAATATTGAAATTCAATGGCTAAGTGCTAAATTCAATAGTTATTTGCTACAACAAGCTCAGTGCTGAAACAAACAGAGTATTTGGAATAAACAAATTGTGGCTACATTACAAAAACGATGCAGGAACCAACCTGTTTGTATAACTTTGACCAATTTATTGCAGAAGAATAAAGTTGAAGTTCCATACAATTGAGTTGTATAACCTAACGTTTCACCCATTGGAAGCTCTTTCTTGCTTTCGCCTTTCCGGGCTTCTTCCTTTCCACGACACGTGAATCTCGCGTCAAGAAACCAGCTACCGAGCAAACAAAAGATGAACAAAATTGATCAGGGAAAAAACAAATAAATGCTCATGATTCATATGTATCATTTTCATCATATCTAGACAAAAAAAAAAGTGTAATCAGTTTATCTTACATGCTCGCAATGGAGGACGGAGATCTGGTTCCCAGTTCTGCAAGGCTCTGCTGATCCCCAACTGAATAGCTCCAACTTGGCCTGTAACCCAGAAAGTTCAGAACTTTCACTCACTTGAAAACACATTCAAAAAGGGTAGAGAGAAAAGGAAATTTGTTTGCAAGAAGCATAAACATATAAGCAGCGAAGTCGAAACTTCAATGCATTCTCTTTTTTTTTTTCTTTTTTTATAAGAAACTGTAACCATTCATTGATAAGGAATACATTCTATTCAAATGTTACAAAAAACATCTCCAATTTGTAGTAAGTAAAAATAAACTTCAATGCATCCTCTAATATAATCAAAAGCATAAATGTTTCCATTCAACCATTAGACAGAAGAGCTGACAGTAATAGATATTATAAGCTGATGAAGATAAAAGAAGTTATTAAGGCACTGCATCATCTCTTACCGACTTACAAAATTCAAAAGACAAACCCAGTTGTAATTGATATATAATGTAAAGTAAATCGTTATGATGATCTACCGCCAATAATAAATGTGTATCGACAAAAACAGGTTAAAGGAGGCAGTGCTTAGATGGCAAATTAGTTAGAAAGGGCCTACTTTTGTAACTAAGTCATATGTGATGCAAGAGAGTTGTGAACAACGTGGAACTTAGAGAATGCGAGTAAAAAAAAGGGTTTGCCTTTGTGAACTGGAGTAGTCAGGTCTGGGAGAAGGGAGGGATATCATAAGACCACGATAGTCCCAAGTTCGAAGTTACCAGTTCTATCATGAAGTTCACATGTATTTGAACTTTTATGGTTGTAGAACATAAATCAAAGAAGTTTATGAATTGTGCATCATTCCATGACGACGAACTTAAGCACAGACTGAAGTCTAATAAACATTTATTTTTGTATCAATCATAATATATATACTAACTTGGGCATTTGCTTCAAATGCATATCCTATGTTTGAACAGCAGGGTTGAGGTATGTGCGACCAAGTACTATATAATAAAACTGATAAGTTACAAAGTAGTAGCAGACAAATCTTTTTTTAAGAGAGTTTTTTCAAAAGATAGATTAGTACACAGAATTAGACGAGGTGGTGGTAAGAGATATTATGGCCCACTCAATGCCAAAGGAGAATTACAGAAAGTTCTTTCAATTGACATTAATCAAAAAAGAACTACAAATACGAAATAATAATAAGAAAATGGGAGTACCACAAGCAGAACACAAAAAGTAAAAAACCATAAAAAAAAATCCCCCCCAAGCTCACCCAACTCTAGCTTTATTCTTTATGATTCTAATGATTTCTTACTGTGCCTCCCAAAAGACCATAACCACCACATTAACTGCCCAAAATCGAAACAGTTCTAGCTCTATATTGAAAATGATGGCCACAAAGAAGCCAACTACGTTTGTCAGCTTGAGCTTTGTAGTTAGAGTTTGGTTGGGCTAAATGTTCTTGATGGCCACAAAGAAGCCTCCACACAACCCAGAGAAATCTTAGAAAGGCCCAATGTAAGGACTTCCTGAAGAAGCATACCTCAGCATCCACGGGTGAATGAACGAGAAAGAAAAATAAGAGTTTCCTCATCCGGTCTTTACACAACAACGCACAACTAGGAGAAATAGAAGAAATGGAAGTTTACTTAGAACTGCATCTACAGTGCCCCTGATATGGCTTTGAACCTCTCAGGAGTTGATTTTATACAAGCTACTCAGTAAGCTGACAGGCCTGAAGTCTTTTATCATAGTAGTTTTTGAGGATGAGTCTATTAAAGTCTCTTTCCTACTTTCCTTGGCTGGTTGGTCTACAGATTGCTAACTTTCCTCGTGCTCGAGTCTTTCTTTAGACTTTTCAGAAAAATTTTAGGGATAAGAAACAATTCATTTCATTGATAAAATGAAATTACAAATTATGGAGAAACCCTATCCAAATGAAGATTACAAAGGAAACGTTTTCAATGGGTTATGAGAGAAGAAAGGCTGTAGTTACAAATAGGTGGAGACAGTTTACACCAAGATAGAGCTAAAAAAATAGTAGAATCAATAAAAGTATCGAAGCCCTGTTCTTCGTCAGAGAAAATTCATGAGTTTCTCACTAACCAAATAGACCAAAAGACAAGGCCCGAATAAAATTGAGCCATAGGATCTTTTTCTCCTTCTTGAAAGGAAGGTCACCAGTAGTGAGTGTGAGAGAAAGGAGAGAAAAAATGTCCCCAGGCAACACTGTGAATCATCCAAAAGCGGCAATTATAAAATTCCAAAAGGCTGTTGCAAAGGAATAGATGCTGAAAAGATGAATGTGTCTCTGATGGGGAAGCCCTTTAGTAGGCTTAAAAAAAACCCGTACAACCGGTTAATAACCTATACAGCTAGCAATACGCCCTATTTAACTGGCTAAACCAGTAGTAAATATCAAGTCCCTGTAAGTAAATAGGTTGAGCAATCTGAAAAGATCTCGTGTTCATTCACATATCTTGCAAAGTTGGTAGGGGAGACAGTACTCTGTTTTGGAAAGATCATTGGATGGGTAGAACAGTTTGGATGGGTAGAACAGTCCTCATGAATTTCCCTCTCTATATGCTTTCACCCTCAATAAGGAAGCTTCCATTTCTGACTTAAGGATCAACGCATCTTGTTCTTGGAACCTCTTTCTGATGGGATCACATTTCCAACTTGCTTTCATCAACCACCCTCACCTACCAAGAGGAATCATGGGTATGGAATACTGATAAAGATGGTGTTTTCACCTCAAAATCTCTGTCAAGGTCTCTTGCAACAGCTAGAATTAGCGGTAAAGAACAGATTTATCATTCTATTTGGGAAGGAAAATGTCCAAAAAGAGGTTAAATTCTGATGTAGTTGTTGTTCATCTTGTGTTTTCAATAATAATAATAATAATAATACATATGAATGTTTCTTATGAAAAAAAACAATATATGAATGTTGAAAATCTTTATTTCCCCATTAATCATTGCTGGTTTCTTCTCTCTCACCAGTTCTGATTTTTTTTAGAAATCTCAGGATGCTTTGGACCCCGATCCTTCTAGGGGATTCTCTTGCCATTCTTTTTTTCATATCTTGTCTTCTCCTTCTTCTCCAGCTGCATCTGGTTTCTCCTCACTCAGGAAAGTTAGAATTCCAAAAATGTTAAGTTCTTTGCGTGACAGGTTTTACATGTTAGAGTTATACCATTCTTCCTACGTGTTGTACACGCAATGATCCATTATTTACCGGAGGCACGAGGAGGACCTTGATCATATGTTGTGGGATTGACTGTTTGCTCAATACCTTTGGAGTCATTGGATGAGATCGTTTGGTGTTTGTGGGGCTTGGAATAGAGATGGTGGATCTATGATGGAGGAGGTGCTTATGAATTCTCCCTTTAGAGAGAAGGGCAAAGTTTGTGGTCTGCTAGTTTCTTTACAATCTTGTGGGACATTTGGCTTGAGAGGAATAATAGAACCTTAGAAAGGCCGAGAGATCGGGTGAGGAGGTTTTGGAGGTGGCTAGGTTTAATACCTCCTTGTAGGTGTCGATCGCTAGGCCTTTTTGTAATTATGAGTTTGATCCTGTTCTTTTGGATTTGAGTCATTTTCTGTAGTTAGGGTCAGGCTTTTATTTTGTATATTCTTTCATAGTTGCAAGTCTTCTCCCATTTTATCCAGATAGTAAATTTCTAAGAAGTTATTTAAAGGTACTTGGAAGTCTATTTATCCAAAAAAGGAGAACTTTTTCTCTGGGAGGTTTTCCTTTGAGGCTTAAATACTAATGATAGAGTCCGGAATCTAGAAATTTCTCTCCAGCCCTTGTGCTCATTTGTGAGTCTTCCCAAAAGAGATGCTGACCACTTGTTCCTCAACTGTGAAAGGGGGATAATGGTAGATGATCAAGTTTCACCTTTTATGACCGTTTCTGGGTAGGACTACGTTGAGAATAGATTAAAATGATGAAATTTAAACCTGACAACTTAAGTTTTCAGGTCTAGGTAGTTGTCATTTATTCGTTGTTATCGAACTCTCGATTAATACTGTTGTTTCAACACCGTGCATGTGGTTCATATATTTCCATTGTTAGGATTGATTATATGTTATCTGAATTGTTTCTCCTCTCTAAAAAAAAAAAAAAGAACAGACACAAACACATGCATCATGCATGTATGCAAGTGTGTGTGTGAGCACTTGTGTATATATATTGGTACAGCCACTGCAGCAAAGTAAAGCAATGCAGTACCAATATCATCTTTAAGGATGCTAAAAACTTTTAAAGTTCACATGGAACCATTTAAACCAGGAAAGGATACACCAAAATTAATGAAGGGATTAACTTTGTTTGTATCCATCCAGTGTTTTAAAAGGCGCGCCCAGGCGCGCGCCTAGGCGCAAGGCGCAAGCTTGGCGCCTCGCCTTGAATTTTTCATATTTTCACTTCAACCATGCTATCTCTTCTTTATAATTTTTTATATTCTTTTTCTATCCAAAGTGCGCCTCGCAAAATAAAGCCCGCGCTTTATTGTGCGCCTCGCAAAATAAAGCCCGCGCTTTATTGTGCGCCTTGCGCCTAGGCTCCAGAGGGTCTTTGCGCGTTAGTGCGCCTTGCGCCTTTTAAAACACTGTATCCATCTAAATAAAACGAAATAAAGAGCATGCATAAGTTTGCAGAAGAAAAACTATAAAGTTGATTTATTCTTTATAACTGCTAGCATTTCCATTTTATTGTTGCTTGGAACCTAGTTGACATCATAACCTTAAATGCAAAACACAATTTTAAGCACAGACATAACTCAATATAAAGATGTAACAAGAAGTGTTAAATGTGATTTAGTATTAGCTTAAGCTTACCTGTTGTACCACCTCCTTTAACAGTACATTTGACATCCCAAAGGCCTAAAGTTTTGGTATCGGAGAAAGGTCGAAGAAGAGCAGCCCGACTATCAAGCATTGGAAAATAGACATCAAATTCTTTATCATTCACGACAAACTTGCCATCTCCTGGCTCAATCCATACACGGGCAATGCTGCATTTCCTTCTTCCTGTGCCATATGCTCTTCCTTTGTCATCTACCTGTCTCACCCTAGCTTTTGCAACCTCTTCTTGTTTCTGGCGCTCAATTTCAGCTCTTGAGGATTTTCTTGTGTTTTTCTCATAACGCATATCCTCTATTTCACTTAGAGGGGGCAACCCATCAACCCCTTCCAAATCTTTCAAAGCAATCAAACTGTCTAGCATGTCATCCGTGATTCCTGATGCAGCAATAAGGTCTCCAAATGCGCGATTGGGACCTACAGTTGATATATTAAATAAATGTCAACATTAAATAAATAAGATAATTGATACAAATATGTGAAACAATTATAGAAACGCATCATGATCCAAACGAAAGGGTGTAGTTCATACTTGCTCACAATAATCCTACACTACAGAGCATTCTTTATTAGTTTCTAGTTTAAAACTAAAGGAGATGCCTTCCAAGGGTTCCTACAAGTGCCTCTAGCCCAGGAATTGAAACACAGCTAGACTGATGAATCCCATATTTACTCACAATCTAAGAAGCATAATGACAAGTTAAAAAGAAAAACTCGTTTATCCGACGTAGTGACAAACCGTTCAGAAATAAGAAAAAGAAAAAAAAAACCATTTGAGAGAGCTCATTTATACAATACCATGGCACAACCCTAAACAAAGTGAATACAATGATGCATAGACAGGGATACAGGCCACAAATATGACATGTCACAAACACAATGACACATCAATTTCTAAAGAGACTAAGACAAGGGTCCCAATTCAACAATTTTTCACTCGTTTATCCGCCGTAGTGACAAACAGTTCAGAAATAAGAAAAAAAACTCATTGAGAGAGTTCATTCATACAATACAATGGCACAACCCTAAACAAAGTGAATACAATGACGCATAGACACGGATCCAGAACACAAATATGACATGTCACGAACACAATGACACGTCAATTTCTAAAAAGACTAGGACAAGGGTCGCAATTCAACAATCTTTCACTTTGTGCCAAAAACACTTTACAAGTGATTATCACAGACACAAACAAGAAAAATTTGAGAGAAATACGTTTAACCATGCCAAAAGCACTCCCAAACATACCCTTAAGAAAGGATAAAGATGTCCTCCTCCACTACTTTATCCTTAACCACCACCACACCATTTTCAACCTCAAGGGAGGTAATAGCATTCTTATTTCTCCTCAAGCTTGTATTTCAATGAAAGAAAAAGGTATGAAGTCACCCTCCTTTAACCGACCTCACTTTGGCCTTTTGTCTCAAACACGCATCATTACCTATTTTGATTGCAGAAAACTTAACAAATGTATCTTTTAGCTTCAAACTGTTACATCAAGGACTTCTACATCTCCCGAATTTCTTTTGATTTATACACCATCCAAAATCCTCTTTCCCAATGTGCATTTGCCACCACTTAATGCCACAGTTTATCAGAATAATTATTGTTTTCCTTTTGATAAGAATCAAAGATATATAAAAAGCAGGAAAACAGAGAGCACCACACAACCTAAGACAAGGGGTTGAGTAAACCCCTCTTCCCGAAAACTACGAAATAATGGCCTCCAAATCACAAAGTATCATAAATGAGTAGTTAAAAAGAATTTTATGTGACGATGACACACCAAGCAAATGTGAGTTGTCCACTATTACAAACAGAATCAAAAGGAACCTCCTCATCTTCAAAAGTTCTAAGGTTTCTCGCCTTCCAAAGGCCCAAACAAAAGTGCTAGCAGCATAGTTCCATAAAATCTTAGCAAATGGCTTTAAAGCTCCAACCTGTGAATACCTCCAAAAGCCAATCGTCCACTTGATTTTTATGTAAACCTCCAAAGTCGTTTAGTTAAATGGGCTTCATTCTTCTTCTTAATACACATTTACAAATCTAGAAACCTGAAAACCTTGTGTTTACTAGATCAAAGCTTAGGGGCAGGGGGTATACCAGCTAAAATACATCACAGAAGAGTAACGGCATTAACCAATAAAACTCAACTTATTTGACTTACCAACAAATGACATTGTTTAAACCGCTACACAGAGGAAAAAGGTAAAAGTTCAATGGTCTCAACCCTATACTTTTGCCGTTCTCAAGATACACACAAAAGCTATGAGTAAGAACATTCTTATGAATTGCCTCAATCAGAATAACCATCATAGAATCAAATGATCTGGAACACACCAACATTATACCAAACTGAATGGTCAAACAATACATACATACCCAGAATATAGAAACCCATTCAAATGCATTAATGTATTGAACTTGAAATACACTCTTCCCAATCTAGGGGGAGAAAAAACTTGCCTTTAAGGATGGCAGTGAGTTCCTGCTCCTCCTTTTCGAGCTTCTTAGCATCCTCGCTGCTCTCACTGTCCACTTCTTTAATCTCATCTCTGGATTCATTAATTTTGACTGCATCCTCCTCAATGTTAAAGACATCACTCTTTTCTTCCTCCACCAAGCTCCACGGCTCGAATTTTTTCGCCGTAACCCAATCATTATCACCATCGACATCTTGACTTCCTCGAATTTCCTTCTCCACGTTCGCAAAAATGTCCCCCTCGGCACCCTGATCCCCGTCCTTCGACTTCACCCATGAATCTTCGTTTCCCGGAGCAGAGACATCCTCCGCAATGCCATCAAGGTTGTCAGCTTCCTGAGTGAACAATTGGTCAAAATTTCCGTCGTTTTCTTGTGAAAGTTTCCAGACATTGCTCGTCGGTATGTCTCTGCTTCCACTGTTCTTATTGTTATTACTTCCATTGTTATCGGTGGAGAAGAATCGGGGAAGAAAAGGAAAAGTAGGAGTTTGAACTGGGGGTTTAGTGGAAATCAAGGCAAGTAATCTGAAATGGGAGGGTTTAGAAAGTAAACGAGAAAGCATGGTGGAACAAAAATGGCTGCGAGAGCCTAGGGGGCCGCGGCGCCGCTAGGTATTTTAAGAGAGAGAAGAAGAAGAAGAAGAGAAGGCTTTTGTGAGATAGGAGAGACTACTAGCAGATCTAAATGGCGGCGAACGAGAGAGAAACGACAAGTGACAACGGCGACCAACGGCGGCGAGTTGGAACGGCGACGGCGAGAGAGGTGGCTCCGGAAATGTTAAGGGGCAGCATGAATGTTGACGAGAGACGAGATTTTAGAAGGGTTTTTGCCAAAAGCAAGAGTTTTGCAGAAGGGAAATCACCCAAATTTATTTTGGGTTTTTTTTTAGTAAATGAACTAAACTTGAGGGGCTAAATGAAATATAACCAAACTTTTTAAAATATATTTTTTTAGGTTAAATTATATAATACCTGAAGTTTGTAATTTGTTTAAAAATTGCATCTACTCTCTTCAAAGTTGCAATATTTTTTTTTTTTGCAACGATATTTTAATTAAAGCGAGAATTGAACCCATGACCTCATAATCACAACCTTATGTCAATTGAGGTATGTTCGGTTTGGCAAGTTGCAATATTATCTCAATATTATCTTTAAAATAGAAATCCTTTAGAAGGTTGAACAAAAAATCAATGTGGCAAAACGTCGTTCTTTTAGACGGTGTCTCTATCACCACCATATTGTTCTAAGTCACTTTCACGTTGATATTATGTCCAACATTTTAATGAATTTTTACTCCAAGAATAATTTTGAAACATTTATGGAAGATTTGTTAATATTACTACATTTGAAAGAATATAGGTATTTCGAAAACAATTGGCAAAATTCAAGGGATTGTTTTTTATAATTTAGCATTTTATTTATATGAGGTTTATGTTATATTAAATGAAAAGTTAGGCCGCCAACATGAGCATAGCTCAATTGGCATATTGTATAGACTTGTGATCAAAAGGTCACGGGTTCAAACCGCAACCCCACATGTTGTCAGAATCTACGTCGGATTGGGTCTTGGAAATGAGTTTTCTTTTTTTTCTTTTTCTTTCAACAAATTCTTAGAAACTCATTAGTCCTGGAAATGAGTTTTCTTTTTTTTCTTTCAACAAATTCTTAGAAACTCATTACTTTAATGTTGAAACCCTTGAAAATGGGGGTTGTCTTTCTTTTGTGAGGAAGAAACATAAATGGGTTAAGGGAGGATATTGAAGCTCCAATGGCGAAAAACGAAGAAAGAAGAGAGAATAAACGGAGAGAAGTGAAGATTCCGGTTGAAAAATGGGTTCACGAGTCTGCACATGAGTAACGCTCGGAAAACGAGTCAACATACGATTCTGAGTATCATGGGGGTTGTCTTTCTTTTGTGAGGAAGAAACATAAATGGGTTAATGGAGGAGGGAGGATATTGAAGCTCCAATGGCGAAAAACGAAGAAAGAAGAGAGAATAAACGGAGAGAAGTGAAGATTCCGGTTGAAAAATGGGTTCACGAGTCTGCACATGAGTAACGCTCGGAAAACGAGTCAACATACGATTCTGATTATCCACACGAGTAACGTTCGAAAAACGAGTCAACATACGATTCTGAACATGATTAAAGTGAAAGGGTATTATGGTAAATTCCCGAATGATTACGTGCAAGTAAACACCATCAATGGAATTCATATTACGTTTGAATTAGCCTTAAGTAAAGGCTATCAAAGGTAAATCGATTACAATTGAAGCCTTAATCCATTACAATTGATTTTTTACGATTGTTGGGAAAAATTCGTGAAGTGAAGATTCCGGTTGAAAAATGGGTTCACGAGTCTGCACATGAGTAACGCTCGGAAAACGAGTCAACATACGATTCTGAGTATCCACACGAGTAACGTTCGAAAAACGAGTCAACATACGATTCTGAACATGATTAAAGTGAAAGGGTATTATGGTAAATTCCCGAATGATTACGTGCAAGTAAACACCATCAATGGAATTCATATTACGTTTGAATTAGCCTTAAGTAAAGGCTATCAAAGGTAAATCGATTACAATTGAAGCCTTAATCCATTACAATTGATTTTTTACGATTGTTGGGAAAAATTCGTGGTAAACATAGCAGATGGAGCGCATGTAGCGCAGCGGAAGCGAGTCGGATCATTGGCATTCTAATTTCATCAATTTAGTTAAACTAGAAACATGCTCAAAACTTGGAAATAAAAGAAATTAGAACACATACCTTGAATTAGTCTTCACACAAGTGTTCAACAATTGATGAGTTTATACATGTAGTTAGTGATTCACAATCCACTTACTTAACTTGGATAATCTCACTTATATTATTTTGTCATTTTAAAATTAATTCATAATTAATTTTAATAAACAAAATAAATTTTAATTAATTAATATTATTTTTTAATTCAATATCAAATATTAATTAAATAATAAGACTAATCCCGATTTCTTAAACCGAATTGCTTCATATTGAAAAAGTCGGTCTTTACAGTAAACGGCGTTGTAAAGAAAGAGCGACTTGATTTCGCGGTTCAGTCTTATGCAAACTCATCGCACAGGACGACCCCACTCACATGTCTCTACATGAACGATTTTGGATCACATCGTTTGTACAATACAAAGTGGGTCGCGTCCATAGTTTCCCCAGGATAAGGTACCCAACCTTATCCCTATACTGTAGATTGTTTTGGTCGTTACTTGAACTTGATTCACATTCATGTCACACATGAAACTCAAGTACTCATATTGTCGTCATGGGTTCTTTGTTTATTAGAATAAGTTTAATAAGAACACAATTCACTTTATTCAATAACAATTTAATTGAATAAAACTCAATAACAACTTTATTGCTAAATAGAATATACATTCAGTTTACAAACTATGAGTTTTAGGACATAAAACCCAACAAATTTCCACTTCGACTAAAACATCAGTGGAGTATATGGTGGACGAGAAAAACTAGAATATCACATATATTCATAGCTTTTTCTCCCACTGTCCTACTGTACAACTCACAGTCCTATACTCACTAGGTGCCCTTCAACACTTTAGTTGTGAGGAACTTTGTAAACAAATCAGCATTATGTGCTGCGAGACATACTACGTGACGATCACGTCTCCTCGTAGCATTATCTGTCTAATGAGATAATAATCGAGATCTACTTACAATCCTTCGTCGCTCCGTAAGTTGCGACATACTTAGCTTCCTAAATGAAATCAGCAATACATGATCAAATCCTTTGCGTCGTTCACAAGCATAAAGTCTCTCGTCCTCTGAAGATACTTGAGGACGTTTCTAACGATAACGACAGTCCAATGATCAAAACCGGATTGGACTTAAAACTACTGATAACTCCCACTGCATTGTACAAATCGGGTCGTGTGTATAAAAAGACATACAACATACTACCAATATGTAAATGCAAAGGGAATACGTCTCATATCCTCAACTTTTTGAGGTGTCTTAGGAGAGAATTCCTTTGACAACTGAATTCGCATCCTGAAAGGTACCTTACCGTTCTCTTGGAATTCTGCATCGAATATCGTAACAACATATTGTCGACATAAGATGCTTGAGACAGCGCTAGCATTTTTGTTCTTATGATTCCTTACGATCTGAATCTCTAGAACAAACTGAGTTTTTTTTCCAAATTTACGATTTGAAATTGGGTTGCTAGTCTTTGCTAGCTTAATGTCAGTTAGAAGTCCTACATCATTCCTAATGATTGGATACAGTCTACGTATAAGACTAAGAAAGCTACTATAATATTGACTAATTTCTTGTAGACACAAGGTTCATCCATTATTTTGTTCAAAGCCATAAGATTTTATCACAGTATCAAACCTTATAATCCAGGATCTAGATGCTTGTTTCAATTCATAAATGGAGTGAATAAGCTCGCAAACCTTTTGCCCTTGACCCGGAATGATGAACCCCTCTGGTTGAGTCTTATATATACTCTTCTCAAGATAGTCATTCAGAAGAACTGTCTTGACATCCATCTGCCAAATCTTATCAAAAATATAACGTGGCAATGGACAAGAGTATTCTAATAGACTTTCACATGGCAACAGAGGAAATAGTTACTTCATAATCCACCATTTCCCTCTGGGAATGACCCTTTGCCAGAGGTCGAGCTTTAAAGGTTTGCACCTTACCGGCTTGGTCTCATTTCCTCTTGTAGATCCACTAGCAACCGATAGGTCTTTCACTATCTAGTTGGTCTACAAGATTCCAGACCGAATTGAAGTACACAACTCTGATGGCCAAAACGTGTGTGTATAGTTTGGTTCAATAACCTGCAATGAAATATATGGTCAAGTGCAAGTATACACTGTCAATCAAGTAATAATATGGAAAAGTATTCCAAGTATTGAATCCCAAGAGACTATTGTGGACTTTAATTTTTAGAAAGAATTTGTTTTTCGAATGAAATGAAATGTAACACAAATAAATTGATAATGTGGTTGGTTGATTTTGGTTTGAAAATAATAATAAAAGCGGGGATCCAATCATGTTTCAGCCCTAAGTTGAGTTTATGTTGGGATTTATGCCCTAAAGCCTCGTAATTAATTAATAATTATTTGATAATTATTGTATTATTATTATTTACAATTTATAATATTCATTATATATAAAAATCCAAGGTTATTAGTGTAATCTTGAACAGTATGTAGTTGACATACGGGAGGATCATGTTCAATAAATAACCTAAACAGTCTATAGTATATGGATAAGGTTGGGTGTCTTATCCTGGTAACACTATTGATACAACCCACTTTGTAATTGTTACAAATGATTTGATCCAAATCATTCATGTAGAGACATGTGAGTGGGGGTATCCTATACAATGAGTTTGTATAAGACTGGACCACGAAATATATAATCTCTCTTTATAAATCCGTTATTTGAGAAGATTAATATTTCACAGGATGATCATATGTGACTCGATCTTAATCCTGAGTGGGTTATGAGCTCCTGCATGTGAGAGCTCGTCCTTTGATTTGTATGAGTGAGAATGACATTTATAGCCGATTCAATAAGCCTACCATTTTGGGGACTTGACCAAACAGGGAGCTGGGAACATAAGTTTCACAATATGAAATTCACTCTTTCTCATATAGGGAAAGTAGATGAGTAGTTCCCTTAAGTGTTGATTTCAGGACTTGAACAATGGGGCCTCACCCTCTCACTGGCCCGAGAGGGACTTGGTTTATGGTTGGATCATAAACAGGTTGTTCATTAGAGAATCAGTGGTACTTAAGGTGTAAGATGTAATTACAAGGGTAAAATGGACCTTTGACCAAGCTGTAATTACGAACAACTCATGAAGGATCGACTTGCATGTAATGGTTATATCCATGGACACAACTTGTCCTAGAGTGCATAAGAGTGCAACTTTAGGCCTATAGTGGAGTGACCTAGAGTTAATGAATGAAAGTTAATTAATTAATGAGTTTAATTAATTAATTTTGTATCATTGGAGCTTATAAATTTGTAGGTCCATAAAGTTCCTGTAATGTCCCACATTACCATTAAGGGTATTTTCGTAATTTTCTATTGTTGTTTGTTTATTATGATTGTTATAATTAGAGAAATTCATTTCATATATTAATAACTTATTGAATTTGTATTTAGTTATTTATCCATTAGGAGAATCAAATATTTATGCATAAAAGGTTAATTAACAAAGAATGTAACTTTAAATTGGAAGTATGATAAGGTTACTTATAAGTATAGTGAATTGTAACTTTTACCATAAGTTATATTATTTTATAAACTATTTTACTACAAGGTAATAAAAGAAGTAAACTATAATTCTTGACATTTACATTCCATAATTTATCCTAGTCATAGTAAGTAGACAAATGAGGAGGAAAATAGTCATCTTAGTTATTAAGTTCTTTAATCTTAGTAAGTTTTTCTTAAGACATCTTTTAGACTTCCACCCAAGGGTCATTAGGAATTTATGTGGGTGAGTTGAAGAGCCAAAGGACATGTTGTAAGACTTCTTGGATGTTCATACAAAGAGAAGAGGAAACACTTGGTTGCTTCCAATTCCAATGAACTTTACTCTTAAGTTCTATGTGTCATTTCATTGTCATTCCAAAATTGTCTAAAGAAATCTCCAAGGTTTTCTCTCTACCACCTATTCTAATTCTATAAATCTCATCTTGAGAAAGGATCACTTGTTTTGCAATTTGTTTCAAGTGTTGTTCTTGGATTTTACAAGATCGTTCATCGGTTGCACCAAATCGGTAAGAAATGAGTTGTTTTCATCTAGTTTCGTAGTGATTATTTCTTGATATTTTTCATAGATCCGAAACATGTTCATACCTATCTTTTCTAAGGTATTCCAGCATCATTTGAATCTAATTAGTTGCTGGAAATTTTCCTCCATTCATCGTTTAGGTAGAGAGGAAAAACACACCACCGGTAAGCCTCTTTTTCTCTGTTGTTTGAAATCGTTTAGGGGTTCTCATGGAAAATTTTAGGTGTTGTTTTAGATCTAAAAAGTGTTTATTTTGGGGCTGAAAATTAGAATTAAAATGCTTAAAAAAACAATCTTTAAAATTGCTCTAAAATGGTGTTTATCGGTTTACGCTATTTCCTAAGTTCTAGCTCGAAATTGATTGATATAGAAGTTTAATTACATTTGTTTTGAATTTTTTTTATCATGTCTAGTAGCATAAAGTAAGCTTAAATATATTTTCGAGGAGTTCAAATTAACTTTCATGATCATATTTTCATAGGGCTTAAAATCGGTAAAAACTAGTACAATTTGTGTTTTCAATTTTTTAATGAATTCTATGAAGTAGTAAATTATTTTAATGTATTTTTTTTTTATCTATAAATCAGAGCTTAATATTTTCACAAAAAGTATCTTATGAGTTTTGAATATTAATTTTATGATTAATTATAACTATGTGAATTAATATGCAAATTAGGTTAGCTAGTAAAGTTAGTGTGTTTTAGCTAGTGGATGAAGTTTCTTTAGCAAAACTAAATTTAAGTTAGACCTAATTTAATTTGTATCATATGTTATTTAGGAAGCTTTAAAGGATTTAGATTTGAAGCTTGATTTAAGTAGATTCTATCATAAGTAGCCGAATTGATTGTTGTATTGTATAGTTGTGATGTTTGATTAATCTTTTTATTGTGGTATTGATTGTAAGTGAGTTATATTATATTTTTTTTACTATATACTTGATTGATTTTTTGTTTTATGATATTTGATGTTTTGCAAAGTATGTTATGTCATGTTATTTTTGTATGGTTTTACACTTCACATGATCTATGTTACTTTGTTTGGTTAGTGAAGCATGCTTAGGTTTAGTATGGCATATATGTGTGTTACATTACATTCATGGAGTCAAGTAAGTAGAGTCATGGAGCTAGGGAAGAATATGTTAGGCATGAAATACCCCAATTAAGCAGTTATGTTATGCAGCTAGATGTATGATATGACAAGTATGGTTTCTGCTAATGGGCTGGGCCCTAGGAAACAAAATTAGTTCATGTTAATGATAATTATAAGGGGCAATTACCTTATAAATATTACATGCGGAATTGACGATCATGGTATGGGGTATTTCTGCTTAGCATGGCGCCAAATCAAGGATATAAGTATGTATATAAGAATATGTAAGCAAGTACAAGTATGTTAAGGTAGATTGTTTCATAGTCTACATGTTAGGATGTGATATGCAAGCATGTAAGCATGTTGTGTGTGTTTGAGCATGAAGGTTCCTTATGATAGGAACCACTTACAAGGTATTTTTATACTACCTCTCGTGGTTTTATATTTTTCAGATAGCCCTATAGATGATGGTGAATTCATCGATCTTGGCATTGAAGAGGAAGAACCATGAGATGTGCCCGAAATTTAAAGTTTAATGATTTATGATCACAACTTTAGTTTATGTTTATTTATTTATAGACACTGTTTTTATAATTTCCGCTGCTACAAATAAACTTTAAGTTTTATTTAAGTTGGTAAGACTTATGATTATGGGATTTAGATTTTTATTTAAAAAGAAAATTATGCGTTATGAGTAATTATCCCATTTTAAGTTAATTAATTATATATAAAATTTGGGGTCATTACAGTTCCCTTGCTAGCTCAGAGTAACACTAAAATGATCAATTTGGTTGAAAAAAAATTTGAAATATTAAAATTAATATTTAATATATTTTATATATTAAATGTAGAAGAGTAAAATATATTTATTTGATACATTAAATATTAAAGGAAATAGTTTATGTATATGATACATTAATATTAAAAACTATATACATATGTTATTTGAATGAGATTCAAATTGGTTTAAAGTATATTATAAAAGATAAAATTTATAATATTTGAATAAGATTCAAATAAATATAAAATATTTTAATATATTAGATATTAAAATGTATTTTATAAAATAAAATTAATTCCTAAAAGCCTTATTATAAATAAGACATTTAGGTTTAGCCAAAAGGTTGGCCAAACACTAGGGGTGAGTATCGGTCGGTCGGAGTCGGTTTTGGGCTCAAACCGTCCCCGACCACCGACCAGTCGGTTTATGTCGGTCGGTTTTGATCGGTTTGGGCCGAAATCGATTTGAGGAGAGAACTCCGACGAGAACTCCGACGAACTGTGAAAAAAAGAGTAAAAAAGAGAAGATGGAGGCGAGAGAGACGACGATGGAGAGACACTGTGATGAAGATGAGAGAGACACGAATGGAGGAAAATACTTGTAGGAAGAAAGAAGATGAAAAGAGATGAGAGAGAGGGAGAAGAAAGGTTAGGGAGAAAGAAATAGAGAGAAAAAATGGAAAAAGAAAAATAAGAGGAAGGAGACAAAAATGAGAGGAAGGAGACGAAATGTTAGAGAAGGAGAAATGGAGAGATGCAAAAATGATTTAAAAAATATATTTTTGTTTATTATTAAATGGATTCTTGGGAAGATATATCTTCCTCTCTTCCCAAGGGTACTGCATACATCCAGTCAATTATTATTATTATTATTTTTTTTTATTTTTTTTTTAAAAAGAAAATTTAGTCGGTCGGTTTTAATAATTTTGGGTCAACCGACCGACCGACTGTTCTGTTTTTCTACATGAAAAACCGACCCCGACCGACTATTGGCATAAACCGACCGACCGAAGTCGGTTTAGTCGGTTTCGATCGGTCGTTTCGATTTTTCGGTTAGTTGTGCTCACCCCTACCAAACACACTACTCACCCTCTGCAGAGAGAATTGTTTTCTCATTCTTTCAAAAAGCTCCCACAAGCCTTGATCCCGTGTTCGAGTCATAGCGAGGAAGATCTCGTGGAAAAAGGAACACAAGAAGATGATTGTTCATCAAAGGTAATAATATATATGCTTAACTTGTATTTTAGATTAATTCTAAATAAACCAAAGTAACGCTTCCAACGCTTCCGTTGCGGGGTTTGAAGAGTTCATTCCCTTCAGAGTTTACTTGACAGTCTGTCACCACAGACTCACCACATAGTACCTTATGCTTTTGGATCGGATTCATTTCCTATTCAGCCTCTTTGCGAGTACATTTAGGAGTCTAAACCATTATACTCACGATCCAGTGGATAATGTGATCTTAGATGGTTAAGAATGCAATCATATTGATCTTATAGTCTTTTGCCTCAATCATCAAGGACAATCGACGAAATCATATTCCTAGGCTTTTCTGCTATATCACATTTACGAGAGTCGTTAATTTCCCGACCTGTCCAATATCGACATTAACATTTCATGCTGATTAAGTGATCAAGTTAATCTAACATTTTTGCATATATTCAGTAAAGGACGAACCACACAAGGCATAAAGGGTAAAACCGTAATTTACAACTGTCAAGCTAGCTCATTTCTTAATGGGCATTCACATAATTGAATCCCTTAGAAAAAATTAGTTCATAATGAAAAATAAACTAAAATACTTCATTGATAAATAATGCATAAGTACAAAAAATGACTAAAGGGTAAAATGGTAATTTTACTTGAAAATTAAAGACAAAATGAAAATGGAATAAAAACAGAATGTAAATAATAAATAAAGGACAAAAATTGAAATAACGAAGGTTCTGAACTGAAAATTAAATTATAAATGCAAAAACTAACAAAAGGGTAAAATGGTAATTTTGCATGAAAATTAAGAACGAAAAGAAATGTGAAATAAAAACAGAATGTAAATAGAAAATGTGCAGAATAAAATAGAAAATAAATCTGGAAATTTTCCAACTTTCTCTCTCTCGAACTCGTGGACAATGGATGAAGGGTCTCTACTCGCTCGATTCACGTCGTCAATGCGAATCGAATCCTCTCAGCACCTTCCTTTCCGAGCACATTGAAGTAGAACTTTTACAGAGAAGTGTGTTACTTCTCCAAAAGTACATAATTTAGGGACTTATTTACCATGGAATCGTGTAATCTCTTAAGCATTTTTGTTAGAATTTAGTTTAATACGTGCTTAAATATGAGAATTCAAGGAATGAAGCTAAAATAGGACTTATTTGTAAAAGGAACGAAAAAAAATAGAAAACGATGCTAAAAGAGTTAAAATGTACATTGCAGGAGAATTGCTGAAACATTGCTGTCTCCGCAATGGATATTGCGGTCACAACGAGGAATCCGCAATGCCAAGCTGCGGCTGTTGAGTTTTTCCCAACCGTCAGTCGTCTCAGTTGCGATCTTTCAGCCACCTAAGCTTTCCCCTGCTGCCACGTGGAGGATTGTTGTTTAGAATGGATGGTTCTCCATGACTGAAGGTACCTGCAAAAAGCTATAAAAGGAGGTGAAGGGTGAAGGAGAACAACAACTCATAAGCGTAGAGTTCCTCTGTCTCAACGCAATCTACACACCCATTTCCTTATTCCGTTTGTTGGAGCGAAGAAATTAGCCCTTGGCGCCGATAATTCGAGAGGAAGAAGAGAAGATCCTTCTTCTCTTCTGATTGAATTCATCCCCAAGAATCGCTAATCTTCCCCTTCATCCGAGGCGTTTGCGACGAGGAGATCCGCGCACACTTTAATCAGCTTTCTTACTGCTTTCTGTCCTTCGTTTCCATTTGTTTGCCTTGCTTCAATTCGTCTTCATTTGTTCAGTTCTTTACTGTTTTACATACTGTCGCACATTGATCTTTGAATCTTAATTTATAGAGTTATCGTTTAAGTCTTTACAAGTCTTCATCTCGCCATCTGTCGTTTCATTGCTTTTATTTAAGTACTTTAAAGCATGCTTAATCAATCTAGTATCTCCAATCCCCCATCAACCATGAGTAACTAATCACGCAAGGGTCTGCTAAAGATGAATCTATAGGTTAGAAATACGAAAGTTCAGCATGTAGGATAGCTTCGAATGCATTGAATGTATGTGTACTTCATCCCATGGGCAATTTCGATCGGCCATCCATTTTGTCTAAAGAACTCCTAACCTCCGGAAGGAGTAAGAGTTCAGAGTCGTCCATTCATGCTAGCCTTTCATGGTAGCCAGAAAACGACCTAGGAATAGGCATTTTCCTAGCACGGTTCATTAGCTTGCTTGTATAAATAGATGCTTAAGTCTTACTTGGATATGAGTGAACTAAAGGATCTAATGCATGTAATCGAGAGATGCATGAGACTAAGCAAAATTGATGCATGATAAGTTAAGCTACTGCTGAGTGATCGTATGAAAAAGCCTATAGAGGAGTCTTAAGTCGACCTTGTTTCCTTATCTCACCTTCAAATTGTTGCTAGATTAATTGCTAGATAATTGCGGGAATCGCAATTCTATAGTTCTGTTTTTGCCTTAGCCATTTTTCTAGTCTTTTACTTTTGCGATTTTATTGCTAGAACATTGCTAAGCCCGCAATTCTTTCTTCTCTACATTGAAGTTAATCTCTTTACTTGCTTTCGTTTATGCTTGCATACTTCGTACATTCTTCGTTAGTTTGGCACATCAACCTCAAATCTACCCCATTTAAGTGACCCTCTCTAATTTAACACCTCACTTCATTAGTAACTAAACTCAATCTCTGTGGGAAAACGAATGAAAAAATACTTATCACTTGCTGCAGACCATGTATGCTTGCATGTTCTGAGTGCTCTCGCATTACATTTTATTTACACACTGAACACGCAACAAGTTTTTGGCGCCGCTGCCGGAGATTTTGTTTAGTAAACACGAAGTGAGTTATTTTAGAAAAAAAAAACTTAAGATCTATTGGAGCTAATCTTCTTTCATTTCCTTTACAGGTACCATCAAGCTAGTTTATGAATGAGCATTCAAATATCAACCTAGAGTTCAATCCTGAGCCTGAGAGACTTCTAAGGGCCAGAAACAAAACTAAGAAACGCCTTTTTAAACAGCCACCTGTAACTCAACACATTGCGGACTCCGCAGAGTCATCGCAATTCCAACAAACCGAAATGGATAGAGAAGCCCCAAACCGAGCACCTATCATTCGCAACCCCATCAAAATTGCGAATGATAAGGATAGTGCCATCCTCTCATACCTAGTACCCATGCCTGAGGAGCTTAATCCGAGCATTATACGCCCTAAGATTACAGCTCACTCTTTCAAGTTAAAACCCGTCATGCTCCAAATGTTGTCCACAGTTGGACAATTCTTTGGAGTGGAAAACGAAGACCCCCACAATCACTTGAGAAACTTCCTAGGAGTAAGTGATACGTTTGTCATCCCAGGAGTGTCCCAAGAAGCCTTAAGACTTTATCTTTTCCCATACTCGTTAAGAGATAAGGCCAAAACGTGGTTAAATTCCTTTCCCTCTGGATCAATTGTCAATTGGACAGATCTAGCTGAAAAGTTCCTAGTAAAATACTTCCCACCAGATAGGAACTCCAACTTCCGTGATGATATTATTAAATTCAAGCAAGCCGAAAACGAATCATTACACGAAGCTTGGACTAGATTCAAGGACCTCTTACTTAAATGTCCACACCATTGCATTCCATGGTGTATTCAAATAGAAGTGTTCTTCAAAGGATGCAACCCCAGCACGAGGCAAGTGTTGAATTCCTCAGCTGGTGGTTCCATGCTTTCAAAGAGCTACAATGAAGCCTATGAGATTTTGGAGAAAATCTCAACTTCACATTGTAGATGGTCAGACGATCCTGTGGAGCCAAGAAAAGCTCAAAACATGGATGCACTTAGTGCAATGAGCAGCCAAATCAATGCCCTGACCAATCTAGTAAAACAAATGGCTCAAATTAATCTCCAACAAAGTGTCAACACCGCAGCAGCCGTTTCAACGAGCGCAACAACTAATCAAGGTGAGGCACTAGTCTGTGGATTCTGTGGG
The DNA here is from genome assembly GCA_028017165.1 of Herpetospermum pedunculosum. Lineage (NCBI taxonomy): Eukaryota > Viridiplantae > Streptophyta > Magnoliopsida > Cucurbitales > Cucurbitaceae > Herpetospermum > Herpetospermum pedunculosum. The sequence continues at coordinate 50,851,629 of CM051527.1, forward strand.
GAAGGGCACATGTATGATTTTTGCCCTGGGAATCCATCCTCGGTATGTTATGTTGGAAGTCAACAGCAACCAAGGAACAACCCCTACTCCAACACTTATAACCCTGGTTGGAGAAACCACCCAAATCTCTCGTGGGGTGGACAACAAAATACTAACCAAGCACAAAATCAACCAAGACCAAGTGGAACACCTGGTTTCACTCAACAAACTAACCAACCCATGTACCCAAAACAATATAACCAACCAATAGGATCATCAGTAGAGCATTTGCTTAAGGAATACATTGCAAAAAATGATGCAACCCTGCAAAGTCAGCAAGCCACCCTGAGGAGCTTAGAAAACCAAATAGGGCAATTAGCAAACGAGCTAAAAAATAGGCCCCAAGGTAGATTGCCTGCAGACACTGAAATACCAAGAAGGGATGGAAAAGAACAAGTTCAAGCAATTGAACTTCGTAGTGGAAGACCGTTGGTGATCAACAACAGAGAAGCCCCAAAGCGAGTAGAGAATGAAGAGTCTAGTGCTCCACTGGATTCTCTGCCCAACCGTGATCAATCACCACCAAGCACAACAAGGGTGAGACTGGAACCTATCATTGAGGAACCAGAAGAAATCCCGAGGCCTCCACCTGTCATTAGGCGACCTAAATTGCCTACATATGTGTCACCATCTCCATTCCCTAGAAGGCTGAAAAAGAAACAAGAACAGGAAGTGCACTTTCATAAGTTTTTAGAAATTTTAAAACAAGTGCATGTTAATATCCCATTTGTGGAAGTTTTGCAATCTATGCCTTCTTTTGTTAAATTCTTGAAAGATATAATTACTAACAAAAAAATCATTGGTGAATTTGAAACAGTGAATCTCACTGAGGAGTGCAGTGCTATACTCCAAAACAACTGCCAAAGAAGGAGAAAGATCCTGGTTCCTTCACCTTACCAGTCGAATTGGGAGGCAAGCACGTGGGCAGAGCTCTGTGTGATCTGGGAGCCAGCATCAATCTCATGCCCTTGTCACTATTCCGTCAACTTGGGATAGGGGAAGCACGACCTACTACTGTCACCTTGCAGCTTGCAGACAGATTCATCGCATACCCTGAGGGTAAAATTGAGGATATACTTGTCAAGGTTGACAAATTTATTTTTCTTGCAGACTTTATAATTATGGATTATGAGGCAGACAAGGAGGTACCGATCTTATTGGGCAGACCATTCTTAGCCACAGGTAGGGCTTTAATCGATGTCCAGAAAGGTGAGCTCACCATGAGAGTTCATGATGAGGAGGTTAAATTCAGTGTATTTAAAGCTCTAAGGTATCCCTCTGATCTTGAATCCTGTGCAAATGTAGATGTAGTAGATTCACTTATGGAAGAAGAACTTGAGCATGAACTGTTAATTAAGCATGCTACTAACTATGCACAAGTAGATATAGATGATTTAAATATCTCTGAATTGATGGATGTATCTGTGGACAACCTTCAGCATGTATGTATGACTAATAAATTGTCTGAGAGAACCACAAATCCTTTGAAACCATCAATTGAACACCCACCTTTACTAGAATTAAAACAATTGCCTGATCATCTTAAGTATGCATATCTAGGAGAGCAAGATACTTTACCTGTTATTATTTCATCCAAATTGAGTAAACAGCATGGAATTGCGTTAATATTGTTGCTTAAGCAACATAAAAAAGCTATTGCTTGGACGATTGCTGATATAAGAGGTATTAGTCCTTCCTATTGCATGCATAAAATATTGTTGGAAGAGGAACATACACCTAGGGTAGATCACCAACGTAGGTTAAACCCCTCCATGAATGAGGTAGTTAAAAAAGAAATTATCAAATGGTTAGACGCAGGTGTAATTTTCCCCATAGCCAACAGTCAATGGGTTAGTCTGATTCAATGTGTGCCTAAGAAAGGTGGAATGACTGTAACAGTTAATGAAAACAACGAACTAATACCAACTAGAACTGTTACAGGCTGAAGAGTCTGTATGGACTACAGAAAACTTAACAAAGAAACCAAAAAAGATCACTTTCCTTTACCATTTATAGATCAAATGTTAGATAGAATAGCTGGCCGAGCCTATTACTGCTTTTTAGATGGTTATTCAGGATATAACCAAATTACCATAGACCCTAAGGACCAGGAGAAAACAACCTTTACATGTCCCTTTGGAACATTTGCTTTTCGCAGAATGCCATTTACCTTATGCAATGCACCAGCAACATTCCAAAGATGCATGTTGGCTATTTTCTCTGACTTAGATGAGTCCATGATAGAAATATTTATGGATGACTTCTCAGTCTTTGGTGATTCTTTTAACAACTGCTTAGAAAACTTAGGACAAGTCCTAACTAGGTGTGAGGAGACCAACCTAGTCTTAAATTGGAAAAAATGCCACTTTATGGTGGAAGAAGGAATAGTCCTAGGACATAGAGTATCTAGAGCAGGAGTAGAGGTCGATAGGGCCAAAATAGAAATCATAGAGAAGCTAGTAGAACCTCAAAACGTCAAAGTTATTAGGAGTTTCCTAGGTCATGCAGGTTTTTATAGGAGATTCATAAAAAACTTCTCAAAAATCTCTAAACCCTTGCGTGAGCTGCTAGAGCTTAATAAACCGTTTGTCTTCTCAAAAGAATGTTTCCTAGCATGGACAAAACTTAAAGAAGCCTTAGTCAAAGCGCCAATTATAGTAGGCCCAAATTGGGATTTACCTTTTGAACTAATGTGTGATGTTAGTGACTATGCGATTGGGGCTATGCTAGGGCGGAAAATAGATAAACTAACACATCCTGTATATTATGCAAGTAAGACTTTAAATGAAGCACAATGTAATTACACTACCACAGAGAAGGAAATGTTGGCTGTAGTGTTTGTGTGTGAAAAATTTAGGCCTTATATTGTAGGTACTAAAACAATTGTGTACACTGATCACTCTACAATAAAATATTTAATGAGGAAGGCTAATGCTAAACCACGGCTAATTAGATGGGTGTTACTATTGCAAGAGTTTGACTTAGACATTAGAGATAAAAAAAGGATGCGAAAATGTAGTTGCTGACCATTTATCTAGATTGCGGAGTAATTGCGAAATAATTGCTGAGCCAGCAATTTCTGATGCCTTTGTTGATGAGCATGTCTTTGTGTTAGCACATTGTGATAACAATGAGGAGCCTTGGTTTGCGAATATTGCTAACTTCCTTGCCTCGCAGGTATTACCAACTTTCAGAGGGGGGCAAGAAAAGAAGAGGTTCCTACACGAAGCTAGGAAGTACATCTGGGACGATCCTACACTTTACAAAAGTTGCGCGGATGGATTGTTGAGGAAGTGTGTATCAGCTGCTGAGGCAAAGTCAGTATTGCAGCACTGTCATACATCTCCTTACGGTGGACATTTTGGTGGTCAAAGGACGACTGCAAAGGTATTCCAAAGTGGCTACTACTGGCCCACGATCTTCAAAGATGCACACGACCATGCACACAGCTGCAATGAGTGTCAACGGACAGGTAACCTCAGTAGGAAGGATGAGATGCCTCTCACTTATATCTTAGAGTTGGAACTCTTCGATGTATGGGGCATTGACTTCATGGGACCATTCCCTCCATCTGCAGGTAATCTGTATATACTTGTAGCTGTAGATTACGTTTCTAAATGGGTAGAAGCTATTGCATGTCCCTCAAATGATGCCAAGACAGTCATTAAATTTCTGAATAGACATATTTTTACAAGATTTGGTACACCACGTGCAATAATAAGTGATGAAGGGACCCACTTTATAAATAAAGCTATGGAAAAGGTACTAGCTAAATATAATGTTAGACATAGAGTAGCAACTCCTTATCACCCACACTCAAATGGACAAGCTGAAATATCCAATAGGGAGATCAAGAGCATACTTGAAAAAGTTGTTAAACCTAATAGAAATGACAGGTCTTTTAAGTTAGACGATGCACTTTGGGCGTATAGGACTGCATATAAAACACCCTTAGGTATGTCTCCTTATAGGCTAGTGTATGGAAAAGCATGTCATCTTCCCTTCGAATTAGAAATCAAAGCCTTTTGGGCCTTAAAGGAGTTGAATTATTGCGTAACCGATGCGGGAACCTTGCGGTCTCTGCAATTACATGAGTTAGATGAACTAAGACACATGTCCTATGAAAATGCTAAAATGTATAAAGAAAAAACTAAGATTTGGCATGATAGTAGACTTAGGATCAAGGACTTTAAAAAGGGTCAACATGTTTTATTATTCAACTCGCGATTAAGGTTATTTCCAGGCAAACTTAAGTCTAGGTGGTCAGGTCCTTTTGTGATTACTAACGTCTTTGTTCATGGTGCTATTGAAATTCGAAACCTAAACCAAGGGCAGCCATTCATGGTAAATGGTGCAAGGTTGAAGCATTATTATGAGGAAGGAGATGTGAAGACACTCTCGGCCTTCCTTCTATCTGAAGCCTAAGAGGCGAATCGAGACAGGATGAGTGATCACTGTGCTCATTCGTCAGAGGGTTATGCCCTAGATTTTTCTTTAGTATTTTGGATTGCGTATCGTATGTTTATTTCTTGTTTTAATTAAGTATTTTTATTTTGATTAGGAGTATAATAATGGGAGATTTTAAGCGACAATGAGGGAGATGAATCAAGAGGAGAAGATCCACGAAAAGATCTGGAGAAATCAGAGATTTGGTTGCTAAAATCTTGCAACTCAAATCAAGAAAATCCTAACGGTTATATTATAAATGTTGAATAATTGCTGAAGAATTGCGGAGTCCGCAACGAAAAGAGCCGTTGGGAGAACACTTGAGTATAAATAGCCGGCATTGGGGATCTCTGTCCTCTACGATTTCTCAAACCGTTGGAACTCCACAACTCAGACTTCTCTTTCCTCTGCAACTCCCACACTCAGATCCTCAAAGGAGCGGCAATGGTGACCACAAGAGCAGACCGATCCACGCCCAAGAAAGCGTCACCTGACGCAGAAGAGACTGTGAGGGAGGCGTTGCTTTCTTTGGCAGACGTCGATGCTGCGCAACCCTCGAGACCCCCAAAGCTGCCTGTGAGAAGAAAGAAATGGAAGGTGGTGACGGAGGTAGCGGCTGATCCCTCTGATTCGGTAGGAACACCTAAGAAGAGGAAGTGGAAGGTCGCGGTGTCTGATTCACCGATCAGAGAGAAGAAGACCCCAAGCGAGGAAAGCCTCGATAGTGGCCGCCCATCATTTGAGACGGCCATGCAGAGCCCCGAATCTTCTCAACATACGCCGGAGCCTGAAGTTCCACCTGAAGAGCACCAAGATTCGGTGCCAATCGACGATCCGGCTGAGGAAGACGAGGTGTTTTCCCCCTTAAGGGATGTCAATCTTGACAGCCCTGTGGAGGGGGAAAGAAGGGACTCAATGGAGGAAACGTTGGGGGAATGTCTCCAGCACCTGGCCACCAAGGCACGGCTCAAGAAGAAGGCCCCCGTGATTGTAAAGGGCAAGCGGCCAAAGGCCTCCAAACGGGCCAAAAGGAAGAAGGTTGAAGCTGAACCCTCTTTGAAGAAGATGAAAACCGAGGCCTTTGAGTCGGCTAAAGAAAGGGCCAAGGGGAAGAGGAAAATGTACCAAGAAGAAGAACCTCGAGCTGCGAGGTATGTCTCCAAGGAAGCAGAGGCCAAGGGTCTCGAACTGATGAAGAAAGAACTCCTCCACGAGCGAGGATTTCTTGATGCCCTTGCGGACCTGCCGCAATTCTTGCGCGCAGGGATCATTAACCATGGCTGGGAGGAGCTTTGCAGGCCTCCAATTCCAGCCTACCCTGACATGGTGTACGACTTCTACGCCAACCTCACGCATCCTGAAGCGTGTCTGTCAATGGTGAGGGGGATAGAGGTTGGCTTCTCAGCCAACGCCATCAACGAAGCCTATGCTCTCAAGGGGCATAAGCACTCTGAATATGCCAAAATAGTCGAATCACCATCAGAGGCAGTCCTAGAGGAGGCCCTGAACACAACAGGCAAACCTGAGGCAGCCTGGGCGGTCTCAAGGAATGGGAAGCACACCTTGATGAGTGCGACCCTTAGAGACAAAGCAGCCGTCTGGTTCTCCCTTGTACGCAGACGCATCTCTCCAGTGACACATGAAACAACCATCAACCAAGGGCGATCGCTGCTGCTCTATGCCATAATGAGGGGGCTCACCATTGATGTGGGTGAAGTCATTGCCGCCTCTATCACTGAATGCTCAAGAAAAGGTAAGGGCCAACTCTTTTTCCCCAATATTATTACTAAGTTGTGTTTGCGTGCAGGAGTACCTGTGGCGAGGGATGAGAGGCAATTGGCCTATACTGGCCATCTGGAGCTGCCCACGATCTTGAGGATGCGGAGAAGGGGCAATATGGAGTTCGAGATGGATGGTCTGGCTGCTGCACAGTCGCTGTCTATGGCCTGCCTGATGGACTTGCAACACAAGATAGCCCAATGGGCTGAGTACTCGCAAACAAGGGACCAGGAGCTGGCTGAACACCTGGGATGCACACTCCCCACCTTCCCTACTGGTCTGTTGAAGCCTTGGGTGCCTCCAAGAGAAAGGAGAGAAGAAGATGAGGATGTTTGAATGCCAGACTGACGGCATTCGAGGGAGTATTTCTGATCCCTCTTAAAAAAAAACACAATAAACCTGCTTTTCTGTGAACTGTTACCCCCTTAATCAATGATGTGATCTGTTTTGATTTGTTCATTTATTTGTTTAGAGTAGTTTGGTTTTGTTTGATTGTCATCTGAGTAGTTAGCTTAGGTAGTTTAGCTGTTTGTTGTAGTTATTTAGGTACGAATATCGCATGCTAGGAGCCTTGATCACAGCTAAAATTGCTCTGTAGGATTAATTGCGAATTCCTTGCGGTGTTCGCAATATTTTTGTTAGTTTTGCATGCTGTTAGATGACTTTTTGATGGGCTGGCTATGTTTAAATCTCGATATTTTGCTACTTTACTGACTTCACTATGTAATCTATCTATTGAGCATGCTGGATGAGTGTCATAGTACACCCTTGTTCGTTTAATTTAGCTTCATTTATTGCTAAGCATGCACCTCTGGAAGCCCTTACTATGCTGTTTTTTTTAAAAAAATTGCCTCTGAGTTATCTGCTCTACGAAGGTCGTTCTATACCTAGGAGTTTTATGTTCTACTTGTTTTTCCTAAGACTAGATGCTTCTAGGACAAGTTTGGGGGTGTGCCACCTCAGACTCTCATTGGGGACAATGAGAAGATAAGTTTGGGGGAGGCAGCCTCTAGGCCTAGGAACATTCCTCTCTCCCTCTTGAAAAAGCATTCTTCTTCTTTGAAAAAAAATATGATGAAAGAGAAAGAAACAGAAAAGTAAAGGGTAGTGTCTCTCTAAAGGATGCTGAGTAATCAGGGCCATTTGTGTAACCCACAAGTGCACTGCATCAAAAGGCAAACCAAAAGAAGACTCTACCAAAAGTAAAGAAAAAGAAAAATAAGACCAAGGAAGAAGAATGTATGCCAACAAGCTATGGCCTCAGTGCTTAGGTGTCCTGTATAATTGAACTCTGATCCTTAGTTTGCTAAGCACAGGGCTGTAGCTTGAAGGTTTGTCAAGGGAGATGAGTGTTGATCCAACACAGTGATGCCAAGGCTTAGTTGTTCTATGGACTGAACTCTGATTCTCGTGTGTGCTAAGCTTGGTATGACTGTAAGGATTCCTAGGTAGCTCAATAATAAATACCTTAGAAACATGTACTGAGTCTGGGTTAAAACTAGGAAGAATTTGAAAACTTAGGGATAGCTGCACAATGAACCTAATGACATAGGCAGATAAACCAGTTGTTAGGAGATTTGTAAAAGACAAAAGGTTTTAAAGGCAAGAGAAACCAGAATAAGCAGAATGTGAAGTTAGTTTGAACTTAGGAGGTGTCACAGGACAACCATGCCTTGGATAGTAAGCCTAGGGAAGTCAGCAAGTTAGTCAAATAGAGTTTAAAAGACAAGAATTAGCAGCCCAAGTAAGCCCTTATATTGCTCGGGGACGGGCAATAACTTAAGTTTGGGGGTGTGTTACCTCTCCAAAAGTACATAATTTAGGGACTTATTTACCATGTAATCATGTAATCTCTTAAGCATTTTTGTTAGAATTTAGTTTAATACGTGCTTAAATATGAGAATTCAAGGAATGAAGCTAAAATAGGACTTATTTGTAAAAGGAACGAAAAAGAATAGAAAACGATGCTAAAAGAGTTAAAATGTACATTGCAGGAGAATTGCTGACACATTGCTGTCTCCGCAATGGATATTGCGGTCACGACGAGGAATCCGCAATGCCAAGCTGCGGCTGTTGAGTTTTTCCCAACCGTCAGTCGTCTCAGTTGCGATCTTTCAGCCGCCTAAGCTTTCCCCTGCTGCCACGTGGAGGATTGTTGTTTAGAATGGATGGTTCTCCATGACTGAAGGTACCTGCAAAAAGCTATAAAAGAAGGTGAAGGGTGAAGGAGAACAACAACTCAGAAGCGTAGAGTTCCCCCGTCTCAACGCAATCTACACACCCATTTCCTTATCCCGTTTGTTGGAGCGAAGAAATCAGCCCTTGGCGCCGATAATTCGAGAGGAAGAAGAGAAGATCCTTCTTCTCTTCTGATTGAATTCATCCCCAAGAATTGCTAATCTTCCCCTTCATCCGAGGCGTTTGCGACGAGGAGATCCGCGCACACTTTAATCAGCTTTATTACTGCTTTCTGTCCTTCGTTTCCATTTGTTTGCCTTGCTTCAATTCGTCTTCATTTGTTCAGTTCTTTACTGTTTTACATACTGTCGCACATTGATCTTTGATTCTTAATTTATAGAGTTATCGTTTAAGTCTTTACAAGTCTTCATCTTGCCATCTGTCGTTTCATTGCTTTTATTTAAGTACTTTAAAGCATGCTTAATCAATCTAGTATCTCCAATCCCCCATCAACCATGAGTAACTAATCACGCAAGGGTCTGCTAAAGATGAATCTATAGGTTAGAAATACGAAAGTTCAGCATATAGGATAGCTTCGAATGCATTGAATGTATGTGTACTTCATCCTATGGGCAATTTCGATCGGCCATCCATTTTGTCTAAAGAACTTCTAACCTCCGGAAGGAGTAAGAGTTCAGAGTCGTCCATTCATGCTAGCCTTTCATGGTAGCCAGAAAACGACCTAGGAATAGGCGTTTTCCTAGCACGGTTCATTAGCTTGCTTGTATAAATAGATGTTTAAGTCTTACTTGAATATGAGTGAACTAAAGGATCTAATGCATGTAATCGAGAGATGCATGAGACTAAGCTAAATTGATGCATGATAAGTTAAGCTACTACTGAGTGATCGTATGAAAAAGCCTATAGAGGAGTCTTAAGTCGACCTTGTTTCCTTATCTCACCTTCAAATCGTTGCTAGATTAATTGCTAGATAGTTGCGGGAACCGCAATTCTATAGTTCTGTTTTTGCCTTAGCCATTTTTCCAGTCTTTTACTTTTGTGATTTTATTGCTAGAACATTGCTAAGTCCGCAATTCTTTCTTCTCTACATTGAAGTTAATCTCTTTACTTGCTTTCGTTTATGCTTGCATACTTCGTACATTCTTCGTTAGTTTGGCACATCAACCTCAAATCTACCCCATTTAAGTGACCCTCTCTAATTTAACACCTCACTTCATTAGTAACTAAACTCAATCTCTGTGGGAAAACGAATGAAAAAATACTTATCACTTGCTGCAAACCATGTATGCTTGCATGTTCTGAGTGCTCTCGCATTACATTTTATTTACACACTGAGCACGCAACAGAGTGGCCCGCTCTTGTTTGGAGTTTCGGGATTTGGGTGAGTTCTTCGAGAGAGAAAAGAGGTTGATCGACTATGTGGAGATTGATTGTTGTAAAGATTGATCGATGATTTGAATGAAGACTTGAGGTGCCTTTTATAGGCCTTATGGTTTGTTTGAAGGTTGCTAAAATGGGGGAGATATCTCTGGAAAGGGTTCTTAGGTCAAATGGGGATTTGGTTTGCTGGATCTTTTGAATATTTTTGACAAAATATCTCAATAAATTTGTTTGACCAGTCAATTGCACTCTGCGACTTCTATGTGGCCACAAGCTGAAGCTGAATATAGTTTTCCTGAAAATAATTAAAACAACATTAATTTTTATAAAAAAATGACTCTTTTACCCTTCAAATTACTTCATATTGACAAAGCGACATTGAGCATGTGACTTTCCTATTTTTATTCTTTTTTAATCGATTACATGCACAATCATCTTTAATTTAACTCAAAAAGTCAATTAATGAGTAGGCTTTAAAGGGTAAAAACAGGACATAAATGACGTTCATCAGACTCCAATTCGTTATTTATGGCTTTAAACCATTGGTCTTTGTCTATGACATCCATTGTCTGTTTAAAGGTCAATGGATCCTCAATGCCATCATCAAGTATGACGACCTGTATTACCGTCAAATCCATGTAACAGTCAGGTTAACAAGCATCCCTCCCACTACATCGAAGCATTCTCAACTTTTGAGAAGGACCTGCATGATCAACAACTTTTGTTGATTCATCTGTAGCTTTTCTGGAAAGTTTGATCAAAACATTTTTTTTCTCGAATACTGATGATCTCAAATGTGGTTTTCCTCTAAGAACATGACGTTTGTTGATACAAGCACCTTGTCCTTGTGAGGATCGTAAAATAGACCACCTTTCGTTTCCTTTGGGGTATCCTACGAATAGGTATAGTTTTGAACGTTGTTCCAACTCCTTTGGATTGGGCACTGGCACGCGTGCCAGACTCCTCAAAAGACTGAAGTGACGTAAACAACCTTTACGCCATCTCCAAAACTCATAAAGTGTTTCTGAAACACTCTTAGAGGGAACTATGTTCAATATACATGCAACAACCTTTACCACAAATCCCTGAAACGAACTAGGCAGCTTAGCCTCTTGTTAGTCACACAAATAAGTTGTTTATAAGATTTGCAGAACATATTTGTACACCTTTTTTACAAATAAAAAATTCATTAATAACAAAAGATACTTTATACAAAGGTTCAAACAAATAAGAGATAGATACAAGGTTCCAGGAACCAAGAATACATCTTCTAATAAAATGAAGTTATCTCTAGAACAACTGCTTTATAACGCTCCCACTGTTTTGACTAAGATAACCTCTCCTGTTTCAAACCTGAGAGTTATCTTATCTTCAGAAAAACAACTGTCAGGAACTAGTTTCCTGAAAAGAAGAATAAACATGGTTAGTGGTTCCTGAATCAAGTATCCAAGTAGAACTATCATGTTATAACAAGATGTAAATCATATTTACCTTGTTCTTCCTTCTCAACTTTTTTCTCCGCAAGATACTTTGGGCAGTTTCGTTTCCAGTGCCTGTCAATGCCCCAGTGGAAACATTTTCATTTGTCTATAGCTTTGGCCTTGTTTTTGTCAGTGGGGAGAGTTATTCCCTTCCCTTTCTCCTTCTTCTTCTTCTTCTGAATACCCTTATTCTTGAAGGAAGTAGACTCAGACTTATTCCCCGAGGACAATCCTCTTTGGAATTTAGAAGTGACAACGTTTGCGTCCTTCTCTTGTTCCTTAGATCTATGCAGGGACTGATAAGTCTGTAGCTTGTTGAGGAGAGAGGTCAGATTATATTCTACTCTATCTTGTTCATAACCATATTGGGAATTGGAGGAAGCTCTTCAAAAGAGATTCCATGATAAAGTTAACCTGACTTTTCTCGTCAATGGAAGCTTCGTTTACCTCTGTCACATTGAAGTGGATCATCATGTTAAGGACATGCTCCATAACAAAGGTTCCCTCCTTCATGCGGGAATTGTAAACGAATTTGAGGGCTTCATGACGGACCGATGAAGACGTTTGTCTGAACATCGCCTGTAATGAAGACATAATCTCCTTAGCGGTGATCATAACCTCGTGCTTCTTAGACAACACATCAGATATGCTGGCTAAGATATAAACTCATGCTTTATCATTAGCCCTAGTCCAACTATCAAACGCATCTCGAACAATTCGAGTTGCAGTCGAGCTAGAAGTGGGAGGACAATCCTCTGTTAAGACAAACCTCAGATCAACGAGAACAAGAATCGTATTCAGGTTCGATTTTCAGGTTGCGTAGTTATCACCGCTTAATTTATCAGAAGCAAGTATATGGATAAAAGAGCTAGACATGCGGACAAAAAGAATGAACTCTATTAGTGAATTGATCTTAACCTATATTAAACAACAAATCAAGATTTAGCAAAAAATAATAATATACCCAAAACACATTATTAATTTGCAACGATACTTCTGTGAGTCAGAATGGTTGCTACCGAGGGGTAGTCAAACACTTCTTCACTGAACCAAGACATTCTTGATTAAATGCTAATACCATAATAACTAATATTCCTATAGCATCTTAGTTATCGTTGTTTGGTCAAGATTTACTAACTCCTTAGCAAATTTTGTAAGTGTGACCCGCCATTTTTAGAATTCAAAGGTCGGCCCCAACAGTGCAACCGAATGAAAATGTCAGCGTTGGGAATGGACCTATGTTTCTTTATCCATTTCTAGAGATGAGTTGTTCTGACTCCTATGAAACGACCCTCCGTATGGACGGTGCCTCTAAGAGCAACCAGCAGGCGGAACATACGAATCTCACGGTTCAGCCTAATGAAGGAGACTGATAACTCCATTTTGGAGCTATTATTCACTTCCTAATTCTAGCTAAATTCCGCTTTTAATTGGTTTATTTATCTCATTTATAGAATATTTGCGGAGAAGAGCTTGTGCGTCCATTGGACCCGTTTTGGAGCTAAGAGCGGTGTTTTAACGCCCCGGGAATGCATCGGGAAAAGGGCAAGTTGATCCAAGAAGAACCGGACCAAAATTGCCTCGCCAGCTTAAACCCGAGAGCAAGCGTCGAGACGCTTGCTCGACGCTGCCTGGCGTCGAGACCCTGCCCTAACGTCTCGACGCCATCGGGAGGCGCGCGCAGATTAATTAGGTCGCAGCGTCGCGACGCTGCCCTAGCGTCTCGACGCTCCGACGATTTTAAAGGGCTGCAAGACGATTTTTACAGCCACACTTTAGATCTTTTGGCGAATTTTTGTAACTTCATCTTCTTCCTCTCGGTTTTTCTTCTTCTTCTAACTTAGCTCCGTCATTTGTGGCATGTTTTGGAGCTTTTAATTTGTAATAGGATAGAGATGACTTCCATGGCCTCCGTTGGAGCGGTGGTGACAATCTGTCCCATGGACGACTAAGGTATTGTGAACGGTTTGGGATAATTTGAGGGATTATTTGTTAGATTTCTATGCTTTGATAATCCATGCTTTAAATTTCAACTTGGTTTCTGATTTGTATGCATTTATTGTTCTTACTTCATCCTATGCATGCGTTAGATTTCGCCGACTGACAATCGCGTTTTCTAGCTTATGTTAGCGTTAAAGAGTAGCGATGTCGTGCCTCTCACTATTCGACTAGTAACACAGAACAATAGAACTAAATCGGAGTATCGAGTCATGCATGATAGTTATTGGTTACATTCAGCGTTGGCGGGTAGCCAGTTAGCAATTTGATTACGTGATCGAATGTCCGTCGCGGTATGCTAGTGACTGTTTAGAGTCAATTTGGGGTTGATCACCCTAAGAAAACTTTAAATAATGTTTAATTGGATCTTCTGATTTGGTTAATTACTATGGAGCCGGTTACACTAGGTGTTTGTCGGGGTAACCGACCGCGTGTATTACAAACTGTTAGCCTTAGGATTGTATTAAATGATAAGTTGTAGAATGTCTAACAAAGAAATCCCGAAAATCCCCAAACCGTGCACTCGTCAATCTCTCTCTTTTAATTTTCCGTTAGCGATTAATTCCTTTATTTGCATGCTTAAACTCCCCCTCGTTACAAAAACCCATCTGATCAATTAAATTCAATTCCAATTTAATTTCAATCACGTCCTTCTCCGTGGATCGACCCTGTTACCACTAGCTGCAAAGCTTTTGTTAATAGGCTTATAAATTGTATTTTGGCGGGTCTCGACAACCCGAATTTATAGTAGGATATTCAAAAATCCTGCTACCAGAGACCATAAGATGTATTGGCATACTTCATTCTCCCACTTACTATAAATACTTTTTCCATTCACCTTGCTCTTGATTTATGCAAACACCATCCGAATGGGGATGCCCTATTGACATCACGAGGCCGAGCATAAATCTCACGGTGTGAACTTCACGGAGAACGTAGGAGGAGATTGATATATCATATATACCTTCTCAACACCACTACTAAGTATTTTAGACGGTTTGGGTATATCTTACTGATGGACCAAAATGTGGGTGTGTAATTTGGTTCAATAACCTGCAATGGATATATGGTCAAGTGCAAGTATACACTGTCAATCAAGTAATAAAATGAAAAATATTCCAAGTATCGTATCCCAAGAGACTGTTGAATAATTTAGTTTTAGAAAGAATTGTTCTCCGAATGCAATGAAAAGTAATAAAAATAAATTGATAATGTTTGGTTGGTTTTGGGTTGAAAAGAAATAATAAAAACAGGGATCCAATCATGTTTCAGCCCTAAGTTGAGTTTACTTGACAGCCTGTGACCACAGAGTCACCACATAGTACCTTATGAAAGAGTTTCGGCATGCATAGCGGAAGCAACGTTGGATCTAAGTACTCTTATTTTGTTAATTTAAAAGGAAAAAGCATGTAATTTGAAAATCAAAGACAATAATTTAGAAGTTACCTTTGAAGTTCAAATTCTTCTCGATTCCAAACTCGATCTTCGAACGTAACGGTCACGAACCACCACGAGAGTCTTCCCGACTATTCTCCGACCTTAGAACGGGATTGTGGGATCCTTTGAGTGACTAATTTAAAAGAGAATTGAAGATGGAATTGGAGAGAATGCTAGAGAAATTGTCTTTACAATTCTCAAAGTTCATCAAAATTTCAAGAAAAAGTCAATCTATATAACCATTTGTATATATAGAAGACTACATGCAAAAACATGCAAAATTGAGTTAACAATAGGATGCCATGTAGAATTCACTCAATTTAGTGGGATTAGTGGCTTGATGTGGGATGAACACTTAGCAAAAAAGTTTGACTCATAAAACCACCAACAAATGGTTTTTCCCACTAACTCAAGAATTGGATTTTTCCACTAACTTAAGAATTTGATTTTTCCACTAACTTTAGTCATCAAAATGACTCTTGACTTTCAAAGTTTAGTGGAGTCAACATTTGACTTTTGACTTTCAAAGTTTTAGTCAATTGTCTTTAATTTGACTTTTGACTAACTTTGATCAAATTAATTCAATTTAAAAATTAATTCAAATAATTAATTTTAAATTAAATTAAATTAATATTAAATAATTAATTAAACAATTTAATTAATTCAAATTTAATATCCAATAAATCCAACATTAATCCCGATCATTCCCGATATACATGATTATGAATCCATATTCATATTTTCGATATTTAAATCTTATTTAAATATCACCATCTCTCTCTATTGTTCAATTCGCAATTGAACGTTATGTCGTTAAATATATCACATATATTTAACGCTAATTCCGTAATTTGAATTCGAACACTTCGAATTCACTCGTCACACTATTCTAAGGTTTAGTCCGATATGAGCTAGTAGGGGGACCTCATGGACCTACAGATCATGAGCTCCAACGATCCGAGATTAACTGATTAAACTCTTTAACCCAGTTAATCAACATTCGTTAACTACCAGGACATTCCACTATAGCCTAGTAGTTGCACTCTCCTCACTGTAGATATATTATGTTCACTCGATATAACCATGATTAGTAAGTTGACCCTTCACAGGTTGTTCGTAATTTACGGTCGGGTCAAATATCTGTTTTACCCCAGTAATTACATCTTTCTCCTTAAGTCCCACTGATCCTCTAATGAACAATTGGTTTGTGATCCGATCACTAAACCGATTGGTATGTGATCTAATCACTATATCGAGTCCCTCTCGGGCCAATGAGAAGGTGGGGCCCCTTGTTCAAGACCTGGAGTCAGCACTTAAGGGAACAACCTATCTACTATCCCTAGAGACGGGTAGGAGTGAATTCCATCTTGCACCCTATGTCCCCAGCTATCTATCCGGTCTTACCCCTGAAATGGGAGGCTTATTGAGTCGGCGTTGTTGAGCCACTCTCACCCATGCAGATCTAAGGATAATCCCGAATAAACAAGAGTTCATAGTTAGCTTAGGATTAAGGTCAAGTTACCTAGGTCATCGTTTTGAAATAGTCAGTCTTTAAAACAGTAAACAGCGTTATAAAGCAAGAGTGACTTATTTCGCGGTCCGGTCTAATGCAAACTCTTTGCATAGGACGCCCCCATTCACATGTCTCCACATGAACGATTCAGAATCACATCGTTTGTACTAAATACAAAATGGGTCGCATCCAATAGTGTCCCCAGGATAAGGTATCCAGCCTTATCCGTATACTATAGACCGTTTTGGCTATTTACTCCAACTTGATCCACTTTTATGTCTCCACATAAAGTTCAAGTACTCATGTTATAGCCATGGATCTTAGTTTATTGGATTTAGGGTTTTCTAAAATGAAATAAGCAATTCACATATTCAATAATAACTTTAATGAATAAACCTCAATAACACTTTATTAGTAATAAAATATGTTTATCGTTTACAAACCACGAGTTTTAGGACATAAAACCCAACAAACTCCCACTTGGACTAAAACTCCAGTGGTAACAAATATATATCCATATATATACATAATGTTGAGTTTTTCAAAATGAGAAATAAATACAATAAATTAGGGCATCACATACCCATAGTTTTCTCCCACTTGCCCTAGATTATACATCATGTAGTTCTAGTCTCACTAGGTGACCCTCAAACACTTTATCCGTGAGAGCCTTTGTAAATGGATCAGCAATGTTGTCCTCAGAGGCTATCTGTTTCACAATAACGTCTCCTCGTTGGACGATCTCTCGAATGAGATGATATTTTCGCTCAATATGTTTCCCGCGTTTATGGCTTCTTGGCTCTTTTGAATTTTCAACTGCTCCACTGTTATCACAAAAGAGAGTGATAGGCAGATGCATATTTGGAACAACTTCCAAATCGTTCAAAAACTTTCTAAGCCACACAACTTCTTTTGTTGCTTCACAGGCAGCTACGTATTCTGCTTCCATAGTGGAGTCAGCAACACAACTTTGCTTGATACTCCGCCATACTACAGCTCCTCCATTCAGAGTGAACACTGATCCCGATGTTGATTTTCTCGAATCTCTATCCGACTGGAAACCAGAATCAGTGTATCCTGTAAGAATCAAATCCTTACCTTTATACACGAGCATGTAATCCCTCGTTTTCCTAAGATACTTGAGGATATTCTTAACGATTGTCCAATGTATAAGTCCAGGATTGGACTGAAACCTACTGACAACACCTACTGCATAGCATATGTCGGGTCGTGTACACAACATAACATACATCAGACTTCCAACTGCCGATGCATAGGGAATGCGTCTCATATCCTCAACTTCTTGAGGTGTCTTAGGACATTGTTCCTTCGACAAGTGAATTTCATGCTTGAAGGGTAACAAACCCCTCTTGGAATTCTGCATCTTATATCTTGACAACATCTTGTCAATATAGGATGCTTGAGACATGGCTAATGTTCTATTCTTGCGGTTCCGAACTATTTGGATCCCAAGAATATATTGAGCTTCTCCCAAATCTTTCATTTGGAATTGAGTTGCTAGCCATTTCTTGACGTCAGTCAGGCATCTTACATCATTCCCAATGAGTAAGATATCATCGACATATAACACGAGGAATGCTACAGATGTTTTAACAATCTTCTTGTAAACACAAGGTTCGTCAATGTTTTGTTCAAAACCATAAGATTTGATCGCAGTATCAAACCTTATATTCCAGCATCTAGATGCTTGTTTCAACCCATAAATGGATCGTTTAAGCTTACAAACTTTTTGTTCTTGATGTTGTATTATAAATCCCTCTGGTTGAGACATATAGATACTCTCTTCAAGATTGCCATTCAGAAAGGTTGTCTTGACATCCATTTGTCAAATCTCATAATCATAATATGTGGCAATGGACAAGAGTATTCTAATTGATTTTAACATGACAACATGAGAGAAGGTTTCATCATAGTCTACCCTCTCTCTCTAGGTATAACCATTTGTCACTAATCGAGCTTTAAAGGTCTGTACCTTACTAGCTTGGTCTCGTTTCCTTTTGTAGATCCATTTACAACCAATAGGTTTTACCCCATCTGGTTGATCTACAAGTTCTCAGACCGAATTTAAGTACATCGACTCCATTTCGAGGTCCATGGCTTTGATCCACTGATCTTTGTCAACATCATTCATTGCCTGTTTATAGGTCAATGGATCCTCTATTCCATCATCTGGTATGATGATTTGAGTTTCTACTAAACCCATGTAACGGTCAGGTTGTTGCACAACCCTCCCGCTGCGTCAAGGCACTCTCAACTCCTAAGAAGGATGTGAGTAATCAGAAGTATTAGCTCCATCAACAACTCTTGTTGAGGGATCAATCTCATCAACAACTCTTGTTGATCTATCTGTAGCTTCTTTAGAAATTTCACGCAATACTAGTTTACTGCGAGGTTGATGATCTCTCATGTGATCTTCTTCGAGAAAAGTAGCATTTGTCGATACAAATACTTTATTTTCTTCTGGATCAAAGAAGTATCCAGCTTTCGATTCTTTTGGGTAGCCTATGAATAAACATAGTTTTGAACGACATTCCAATTTCTTCGGGTTTTGCACCAACACATGTGTCGGGCATCCCCAGATCCTGAAGTGACGTAAACTAGTTTTACGCCCTCTCTATAACTCATAAGGTGTTCTTGTAACACTTTTAGAGGGAACATTTTTCAAAATGTAGGCAGCAGTCTCTACTGCATATCCCCAAAACGAATCAGGCAAATGGGCATAGCTCATCATCGATCGAACCATGTCTAACAAGGTTCTGTTTCTTCTCTCTGATACACCGTTTTGCTGAGGCGTACTAGGTGCAGAGAGTTGTGACTGGATTCCATGTTCTATCAAATAGTCTTGGAATCTCAGGTCCATGTACTCTCCACCTCGATCTGATCGAAGTGTCTTAATTGTTTTACCTAATAAGTTCTCAACTTCAGCCTTATACTCCTTGAACTTTTCAAAAGCTTCAGACTTATGATGTATTAGGTAAACATAACCGTACCTTGAATAATCATCTATGAAACTGATGAAATATTCATATCCTCCTCGTGCTTTGACATTCATTGGTCCACAAAGGTCCGAATGCACGAGTTCTAAGGATTCTTTGGCTCTAAGACCTTTTCCAGTAAAAGATCTTTTCGTCATTTTCCTCTCAAGACAAGACTCACATGCTGGTAAAGAGTTGTCTTCTAACTGGCTTAGATGACCATTCTTAACCAATCTCCCAATCCTTTTGAGATTAATGTGGCCAAGTCTTAAGTGCCAAAGATATGTACTTGAAGAAACTTTTTGCCTTTTGTTTCGCGTCTCAACCGTTTTAAACATCTCGATATTTAAAATAGCTTTTGCTCTGGTCGGTTTTAACTTATATAAGTTGTTTTCTGGTTTTGCAGAACAAATAGGAATACCTCTTTTGGTAATGAACACTTCATTAATTTCAAAAAATACTTTATACAATTATTCTAACAAACAAGAGATAGATACAAGATTCATTTTCATTCCAGGAACAAGATACACATTATCTAATATAATGAATCTATCTCCAAAAAACAACTTCAAATCTCCCACTGATTTTGCTAAGACAACCTCTCCTGTTCCAACCCTTAGAGTTATCTCGCCTTCCGTAAGCGTTCTCCAGGAACTAGTTTCCTGAAAAGAAGAACAAATATGATTAGTGGCCCCTGAATCCAGTATCCAGGAAGAGTCATCACTCTCCACTAAACATGTTTCAACAACTAGTAAATCATATTTACCTTGTTTGAGCCTTGCTTTTGTACTTTGGGCAGTTTCTTTTCCAATGCCCATTCTCGTTGCAGTGGAAACATTTTCCTTTATCTGCAATCTGAGCCTTGCTTTTGTGGTTATTAGGAGTTTTACTTTTCCCCTTCCCTTTCTTTTTCATCGAAATACTCTTATTTTTAGAAGAAGAAGGGTCGGACTTCGTCCCAGAGGACGATCCTCTATAGAACTTTTTAGTGGTAGCAACATTTGCCTCCACTTCATGTCCCTTAGTTTTCAGGAGGGACTGATAAGTCTGAAGCTCATTCAGAAGAGTAGTCAAGTTATATTCAATTTTGTTCATCATCGCATTTGTGCGGAACTGTAGGAAGCTCTTCGGAAGAGACTCTAGAATAAAACTGACCTGACTCTTCTCATCTATGACAACTTCATTTACTTCTGCCACATTGAAATGGACCATCATGTCCAGGACATGTTCTCTAACAGAGGTCCCTTCTCTCATGCGACAGTTATAAACGTACTTGATGGCATCATGCCTAAGGGAGAAGGACGGTTGTCCAAACATCCCCTTCAGAGATTCCATAATCTTTTTGGCAGCACCCATACCATCGTGTTTCTTAGCCAATACATCAGATATGCTGGCCAGAATGTAGACGCAGGCTTTATCATTTGCCCTTGTCCATCTGTCATATGCATCCCGAACATTTCGGTTGGCATTTGTGCCGGGGTTTGGAAGACACTCCTCAGTTAAAACGAACCTTAGATCATCAATTACCAGTATTGTGTTTAAATTTGATTTCCACGTTGCGTAATTATCCCCGTTAAGTTTCTCATAAGCTAGTAACTGTACTATTGAGTTGGACATGATGAAAAAAATAAACATATCGTATTTAGTGAAATTGCTATTACCCTTTTATATTATCTAATCAAGTTTTAGCAAAAGTAATAATGTACCCATCATTTATTCTTTATTGCAACGATACTACAAAGGTTTAGAGCAACATCCACCTAGGGGCAGTCCATCACTCCTCCTTTGAATTGAGACAATCTCAGCTAATCACTATTACCAGAATAACTCATATTCCAATAGATCTTTTAGCTATCGTTTACTTTGGTCAAGAAGTTACTAACACTTAGTAATTCTTGTAAGTGTGACCCTCAATTTTCAGACCTTAGAGATCGAAATCAACAAGCTCCCGAAGTTGGAAAGACAATGTTGAAAACGGACCTATGAGACCATATCCATTTCTAGAGTTCGCGGTGTTCCGAATACCATGATACAACCCTCCTAAGGGGTGGTCGCTCCCAGGGCAGACTCGCAGGCGCATCATGGGAATCTCACGGTGCAACCTAATGGAGGAGACCGTAGGATGTGTTGACACATAACCTTCCCCCACTTACTATGAACGACTTACCCTATTCACCTTGTTATTGACTCATGCAAATACTTTCCTACTGGAGGTCGCTCCCAGGGCGACTCGAAGCCGAGCATGAAACGCACAGTGTGAACTCTTAGGGACGTAGGAGCTGAAAACATTTTTCCTCCCACTGAAGTGTTCTAGACGGTTGGGTATGATTTTACTTAGGCATATATTTTGGCTAACTAAAACATATCCTAAGTCTAGGTAAACTTTCCGAGTATAACGTTTATACTGGATTTTAACATATGATGTCTAGGTGATAAACCTTTTAAAACCTCACATCACTCACGCATGCTCATAAAACCGGGTTAGCTAAACTCAAACGCCAGTTCGATGCCCAGGTAGGAGGTGTTCCGTAAACCGTCAACTTAAATACCCCCAAGCTGAGACAGCATCTTACCGGGTGAGTTTTTCTTGTAACCGAAGTTTTACAAGATATCGACCTATTTTAACTATTAAAACAGGAGATTGCTTGGTAGTTAACCCTAAATAAGCATGCATTTATCTTTGTTATAAGTTTTAATGTCTAATTCATTTTATAACACTTATAAAAAAAACAAACCTTATAACATACATCTAACATGCTTTTATATAACAATTATATAAAACCATTCCATGCAAAAATATAACAACTTATATGAAATCTCATGGAATCCTAAACATGCATACTTATATTATAACACTTATAACATACTTTCAATGCATTTTCATGTTTATCCTATGGTGGGATTTTAAATCTACATGGCATACAATATGCACACAAGATTATGTTTATTTAAACTATACATTCACAATGCATAAATAAATAAACCACACTAAAAATGGATTGGTTTTGGCATCCTAAACAAGCATTTACCTAAATTATTACAATAATAAAATACGAAAAAGTCTTGAACCGCCACCGAACACTTCGAATCGGTTTGAACCGCTTGTAAGTTGTGGAATTGCACGAACCGCCGCCGAACCGAACCGAACCGCCACTTGACACCTCTTCCGATTTTGATAAATTACATCCTAAAATGGACTCTAATGACTTTAGAAAAATTACAGACTCTTTGTAACACATTAAAGCCCATCATGAGGCAATTACAATAATTATTACAAATTGGAAGAGAAATGGATGCCAAAGACCAAAAATTTCCATTTTAGCACACATACATTCATTACATGAATTACTACCCACCAACTCTAAATTAACCAAAAAAAGAGTACTTAAAGCATGCTCTGATACCATTTGAAAGAGTTTCGGCATGCATAGCGGAAGCAACGTTGGATCTAAGTACTCTTATTTTGTTAATTTAAAAGGAAAATGCATGTAATTTGAAAATCAAAGACAATAATTTAGAAGTTACCTTTGAAGTTCAAATTCTTCTCGATTCCAAACTCGATCTTCGAACGTAACGGTCACGAACCACCACGAGAGTCTTCCCGACTATTCTCCGGCCTTAGAACGGGATTGTGGGATCCTTTGAGTGACTAATTTAAAAGAGTATTGAAGATGGAATTGAAAAGAATGGTAGAGAAATTGTCTTTACAATTCTCAAAGTTCATCAAAATTCCAAGAAAAAGTCAATCTAATTAACCCTTTGTATATATAGAAGACTACATGCAAAAACATGCAAAATTGAGTTAACAATAGGATGTCATGTAGAATCCACTCAATTTAGTGGGATTAGTGGCTTGATGTGGGATGAACACTTAGCAAAAAAGTTTGACTCATAAAACCACCAACAAATGGTTTTTCCCACTAACTCAAAAATTGGATTTTTCCACTAACTTTAGTCATCAAAATGACTCTTGACTTTCAAGGTTTAGTGGAGTCAACATTTGACTTTTGACTTTCAAAGTTTTAGTCAATTGTCTTTAATTTGACTTTTGACTAACTTTGATCAAATTAATTCAATTTAAAAATTAATTCAAATAATTAATTTTAAATTAAATTAAATTAATATTAAATAGTTAATTAAACAATTTAATTGATTCAAATTTAATATCCAATAAATCCAACACTAATCCCGATCATTCCCGATATACATGATTATGAATCCATATTCATATTTTCGATATTTAAATCTTATTTAAATATCACCATATCTCTCTATTGTTCAATTCGCAATTGAACGTTATGTCGTTAAATATATCACATATATTTAACGCTAATTCCGTAATTTGAATTCGAACACTTCGAATTCACTCGTCACACTGTTCTAAGGTTTAGTCCGATATGAGCTAGTAGGGGGACCTCCTGGACCTACAGATCATGAGCTCCAACGATCTGAGATTAACTGATTAAACTTTTTAACCCAGTTAATCAACATTCGTTAACTACCAGGACATTCCACTATAGCCTAGTAGTTGCACTCTCCTCACTGTAGATATATTATGTCCACTCGATATAACCATGATTAGTAAGTTGACCCTTCACAGGTTGTTCGTAATTTACGGTCGGGTCAAATATCTGGTTTACCCCAGTAATTACATCTGGCTCCTTAAGTCCCACTGATTCTCTAATGAACAATTGGTTTGTGATTCGATCACTAAACCGATTGGTATGTGATCTAATCATTATACCGAGTCCCTCTAAGAGCCAATGAGAAGGTGGGGCCCCTTGTTCAAGACCTGGAGTCAACACTTAAAGGAACAACCTATCTATTATCCCTAGAGACGGGTAGGAGTGAATTCCATCTTGCACCCTATGTCCCCAGCTATTTATCCGGTCTTACCCCTGAAATGAGAGGTTTATTGAGTCGGCGTTGTTGAGCCACTCTCACCCATGCAGATCTAAGGATAATCCCGAATAAATAGGAGTTCATAGTTAGCTTAGGATTAAGGTCAAGTTACCTAGGTCGTCGTTTTGAAATAGTCAGTCTTTAAAACAGTAAACAGCGTTATAAAGCAAGAGTGACTTATTTCGTGGTCCGGTCTAATGCAAACTCTTTGCATAGGACGCCCCCATTCACATGTCTCCACATGAACGATTCAGAATCACATCGTTTGTACTAAATACAAAATGGGTCGCATCCAATAGTGTCCCCAGGATAAGGTATCCAGCCTTATCCGTATACTATAGACCGTTTTGGCTATTTACTCCAACTTGATCCACTTTTATGTCTCCACATAAAGTTCAAGTACTCATGTTATAGCCATGGATCTTAGTTTATTGGATTTAGGGTTTTCTAAAATGAAATAAGCAATTCACATATTCAATAATAACTTTATTGAATAAACCTCAATAACACTTTATTAGTAATAAAATATGTTTATCGTTTACAAACCACGAGTTTTAGGACATAAAACCCAACACCTTATGCTTTTGGATCGGATTCATCTCCTATTCAGCCTCTTTGCAAGTACCTTTAGGAGTCTAAGCCATTATACTCACGGTACAGTGGATAATGTGATCTTAGATGGTTAAGAATGCAATCATATTGATCCTATAGTCTTTTGCCCCAATCATCAAGGACAATCGACGAAATCCTATTCCTAGATTTTTCTGCTATATCACCTTTACGAGAGCCGTTAATTGCCCGACCTGTCCAGAATCGACATTAACATTTCATGCTAATTAAGTGATCAAATTAATATAACATTTTTGCATATATTCAGTAAAGGACGAACCACACAAGGCATAAAGGGTAAAACCGTAATTTACAGCTGACAAGCTAGCTCATTTCTTAATGGGCATTCACATAATTTAATCCCTTAGAAAAACTTAGCTCATAATGAAAAATAAACTAAAATACTTCATTGATAAATAATGCATAAGTGCAAAAAATGGCTAAAGGGTAAAATGGTAATTTTACTTGAAAATTAAAGATAAAATGAAAATGGAATAAAAACAGAATGTAAATAATAAATAAATGACAAAATTGAAATAACAAAGGTTCTGAACTGAAAATTAAATTATAAATGCAAAAACTAGCAAAAGGGTAAAATGGTAATTTTGCATGAAAATTAAGAACGGAAAGAAATGCTAAATAAAAACAGAATGTAAATAGAAAATGTGCAGAATAAAATAGAAAATAAATATGGAAATTTTCCAACTTTCTCTCTCCCGAACTCGTGGACAATGGATGAAGGGTCTCTACTCGCTCGATTCACGTCGTCAATGCGAATCGAATCCTCGCAGCACCTTCCTTTCGGAGCTGGCTGAAGTAGAACTTTTACAGAGGAGTGGTCCGCTCTTGTTTGAAATTTCGGGAATTTGGGTGAGTTCTTCGAGAGAGAAAGGAGGTTGATCCACTATGTGAAGATTGATTGTTGTAAATAATGATCGATGATTTGAATGAAGGCTTGAGGTGCCTTTTATAGGCCTTAGGGTTTGTTTGGAGGTTGCTAAAATGAGGGAGAGATCCTTGGGAAGGGTTGTTAGGTCAAATAGGGAGTTGGTTGGCGGAATCTTTGGAAGATCTTTGACAAAATATCTCAACTAATTCGTTTGACCAGTCAACTACACTCTGTGGCCTCTTATGTGGCCACAAGCTGGATTCTGCACCTCTGTGACTCCTCTGTGGCCTTGTTGAAGCAGAATACAGTTTTCCTGAAAATAATTAAAACAACATTAATTCTTATAAAAATGACTATTTTACCCTTTTAATTTGTTCATGATTACAAAACGACCTTGAGCATGTGACTTTCCTATTTTTATTCTTTTCTTATCAATTACATCCACAATTATCTTTAATTTAACTCAAAGAGTCAATTAATGAGTATGCTTTAAAGGGTAAAAACATGACATAAATGACGTTCATCACTTACTTAGGCATTATCCGACTAAGACAATAAAACTTAAGTCTAGGTAAAACTGACTTTTACCTATGATGTCTAGGTGATAAACACTTTAAAACCTTACACCACTCACGTGCACGGTTATAAATTCGGGTTAACTTTAACTCAAGTACCGGGTCAATCCCCAGGTAGGAGGTGTTCCGTAAACCGTCAGCTTAAATACCCTCAACCTTCGACAGGATTTTCCCGGATGAGTTCTCTTGTAACCTTAACTTTACAAGATATCGACCTATTTTAACTATTAAAATGGACGATACTAAAATCCTAAACATTTTGGATTTTTTAACCCTTAGTGAGCATGCATTTATATTTGTTATAATTTTTAAATGTCTATTTCATTTTACAACGATTATAAAACAAACATTCTATAACAAACTTCATGCTTCCTAAACATGCATATAACGATTATATAAACTAAGGCAAACTATGTTGGATGTTTAATTTCATAATTAATATAACATTTATATCAATTATTCTATTAAACAAGCAACATCTAATTCATGAATTAATATAACTCTTATATCAATTCTCATGAATTCCTAAACATGCATACTTAATATTATAACATTTATAACATACTTTCAAAGCATGGAGCATGCTTCCTATGATGTGATTTTAAATCTATATGACATACTTTATGCACATACAATTAGAGATTTTAATTAAAACATACTTCACAATGCATAATTAATAAAACACACTAAAGTGGACCGGTTTTGGCATTACGGGCAAGCAAGCAACTAAATTATTACAAGAACAATTCATAAACTCGGTTGAGATGTTTCTGAACCCTTCAAACCGCCCCGAACCAGCTTAAATTTGCTTGAACCGGCCAAAAAACAACACCAAAAGCTTCAACAAAAATTGAACCGATTCAAAACAACAAACTCGTCTTCAACAGCCCGAAACCGGACCAAAACCGACCCGAACTGGACCAAACAAGAGCTGAATTAAACCGTCAGAGGGTGAAGAACCCGGAACCAATCTGACTTTCAGTGAACCGGACTGTCCGAGGACCGAACCGGACCATTTTTTCCACCTTGCGCTAAACTGATTTTGTGCAATTTTTCCGGACACTCGAGCTTTTCTCTTCGAATTGAAACCTTATATATGGACTCTAATGACTCCGAGTTTTTTACAAAATCTTCTGCACACATTAAAGTCCATACACGCTTGGGCAATTACAAAACGAAGTACAAATCGAAGCTCAAATAATTATGCCAAATTGGAAAAATACTTTAGACACCTAGAAAAATTAATTTCTAAATGATACCCACCAATCTCAAATTGATGCAAATTGAGTGACCAAAAAACGCTCTGATACCAATTGATGGAGCGCATGTAGCGCAGCGGAAGCGAGTCGGATCATTGGCACTCTAATTTCATCAATTTAGCTAAACTAGAAACATGCTCAAAACTTGGAAATAAAAGAAATTAGAACACATACCTCTTGTAGTTCTAAAATCTTCTAATCCCGATGCTCGAATCTCCTCACGAACTCTACGAACCTTCTCTCGAACGCTTCGAGGACCACCTCTGGTAGTCCCGCTATCCTCGGGTCGAGCAACGGAGTGGTAAGACTCCTTTACAAGAGAAAAGAAAGGAAAGGAAAAACGGATGGAGAAGTTGATCTATGTGATAGAGAAAGGTTTGAAAAAAAAAAAAAATGAATCTCATTCATCTAAGTTCATCAAAATCTCAATTTTCATCAATCTTCAAACCATTTGAACTTCATCCAATTTATAGGTCATTCACATGCAATAAACTCTTTGCTTAGCATGACACCTCAAAATGGATGAATTAGTCTTCACACAAGTGTTCAACAATTGATGAGTTTATGCATGTAGTTAGTGATTCACAATTCACTTACTTAACTTGGATAAACCCACTCAATTAGGATAAATCCACTCAACTTGGATAATCTCAATTGTATTATTTTTCATTTTAAAATTAATCTATAATGAATTTTAATAAATAAATAAAATTTTAATTAATTAAACTTTTTAATTAATTAATATTATTTTTTAATTCAATATCAAATATTAATTAAATAATAAGACTAATCCCGGTTTCTTAAACCGAATCATCACACATGAATCCCTATTCATGTTTTAGACCGATCTCATATTTAAATATGTCCATCATTCTTCCAAAAACGATTTTGAAATAAATTCAAAAAAAAATTCCCTCATATTGTTACACGGCTTAATCCGAGCTAGCCAGGAGAACCTAAAGGACCTACAAATCATGAGCTCTAACGATACGAGATTAACCAGCTAAGCTTTTTAGCCTAGCTAACCAACATTCGTTAACCCCCGGAGACTCCACTAATGTCCAAGGGTTGCACTCTCGTCACTGTAGACATGTTGTGTCCTCTTGAGATAACCATTATCAGTAAGTCAATCCTTCACAGGTCGTTCGTAATTCACAGATGGTCAAAAAATATCGTTTTACCCCTGTAATTACGTCTTGTTCATTAAGTTTCACTGACACCTCTAATGAACAATTGGTTTGCGGTCCAACCACTAAACTAGATCCCTCTCGGGCCAGTGAGAAGGTGGACCCATTGTTTAAGACTCAGCACTTAAGAGAACAACCTCTCTACTATCCCTAAGGCGGTATGAGTGAATTTCATCTCGCATGACTATGTCCCCAGCTACCTATTCGTTCTTATCCCCAAGATGGTAGGCTTATTGAGTCGGCGATCTCGAGCCACTCTCACTCATGCAGGTCAAAGGATAAACCCGAATAAACAGGAGTTCATAACGAGCTCAGGATTTAGATCGAGTTACCTAAGTCATCATATGAAAAAGTCGGTATTTACCGTAAACGGTGTTGTAAAGAAAGAGCGACTTGATTTTGCGGTTCAGTCTTATGCAAACTCATCGCACAGGACGCCCCCACTCACATGTCTCTACATGAACGATTTTGGATCACAACATTTGTACAATACAAAGTGGGTCGCGTCCATACTGTCCCCAGGATAAGGTACCCAACCTTATCCCTATACTATAGAATGTTTTGGCCGTTACTTGAACTTGATCCACATTCATGTTACACATGAAGTTTAAGTATTCATATTGTCGCTATGAGTTCTTTGTTTATTAGAATAAATTTAATAAGAACACAACTTGTTAATGTGACATTATTGTTCTTCTTTCTCACTTGTAGGTTTCATTATACACATTCTACCTTGAGAATATTTTTCTTGAGTTGTTTGTCATCATAAAAAATGATAGATGGTTAGCTTTATGAACTTCAATCATATCATATGTTTTTAGTTCATATCATATGTTTTTTAAAAAACATATGATATGATTGAAGTTCATAAAGCTAACAATCTATCATTTTTTATGATGACAAACAACTCAAGAAAAATATTCTCAAGGTAGAATGTGTACGATCGGTGCCACCCACCACCGTCGACCCCTCCAAATCGTGGTCGGTCAACAATAGTCAGCGGCATCAACGACAACAGACATGGTGGAAGTGAAGGTGGAAGAGAAGAGATGGAAAGAGATGAGAGAGAAATAATAGAAGAAAATAAAAGGAAGAAAAAGAGAAAAGAATAATGGCACAAAAATATTCACTTTTAAATACAAATTTGAATTTAATTAGTTTATAGGGTTTAATAGTCGTCATTTATAATAATAATAAAAAAAATTTAATATCCGTGAGTGTTCGAGTCAGCTTACGCGCACCTCGACTAATCTCACGGGACAGACCGTCTGATCCTACAACATTTAGATGTCAAAGAAGTTCGTGAAAAATTAGTTCTTAAGTAGGTGATCACCAAAGATTGAATTCATTTATAATAATTTAACATTAGCAGAAGTATATTTCGAATGGATCGTGCAAAATAAACAAACTTGTATATAAAAATATTTTTGAGAAAATGCAACTATAAAAAAAAAAAAAATTACTTAAAAAAAATACATTTTTAAAAAACAGTTAAACTAAAAATATTCCAAACATGACTTAAATCAATGCCTAATCTAGAATAGGCATTTGGCTATTTCCCATCTAGAAGTGTTACCAACCCATCACTAAGAACACATTACGGTTATATTTTTTGCAATAATCTTTATAAATTTCTCCATAATTACTAAGGAGAACTTATATTCTTTATAAATTTAATAAGAACACAACTTGTTAATGTGACATTATTGTTCTTCTCATCAAAAAGATTTCAATGCATCTTGGTATCTTGGTTCGAATGAAAGTTCAAACAAAAAGATATGGACAAAAAAAAAATTAGAAGAAATATTCAATGTGGTGTTGACACATGACACTATGATGACGTGAAATAGGCTGTGACACCCAATATTTCCATAATGTAGAGGTGTGAAATACGATTTCAACACATTTGCAAATCAGACAAGAATAAGTTATGATCGGAAGAAGATTGAAAAGAAATATTCAACGTGACAATGACGTGGACCATTAAGGTGGTGACACATGGCATATACACAACATCAGAGGCAGATTTACCATAGGCCCGGGGCTCGAGCCCTCTTCAACTTTGAAACAGTACAGCTTTAATATATAATGGAGGGAAATTTTAAGAAAATTAATGGTTGTCATAGTGGTAAAATGAGCATTCGCCCCCTCAACCATGGATTAAATCTTGGCCCCTTCCCTTTTTCCATTTTGTTTTGTTTTCTAATATTACGTATTGATAATTATCTTTTTAAATGAATATATATTCTTAAATTTACCCTAAATATTTCGCACTCCTTTTTCTTATTTTCTATCTTCTGTTTTTTTTTTCATCTTTTTTTTAGATTTCTCATATATTTTTTCTTTTTTAAGATTTCATAAATATCTAAAAATATAAAATAATATTAAAATATATTTAATATCATTTTTAAATAAATAAATAAAACTAAATAAAAAATATACAATATAATAATTATAATTATAATTTATTATTTAAAAATATCTAATAAGTCTCTAAACTTTCAATTTTGTATCTAATAAGTCTTTGAAATTTTGCCAAACCGAGCATAGCTCAATTGGCATAAGGTTGTGCCAAAAAAAAAAAGTTTTTGAAATTTTTTAAAAATAATTTAACTATCATATAAATTTTGAATTTAATATCTAATGAATCCTTAAAATTTTAATTTTGTATCCAGGAGATCTGTGAATTTTAAAAGATTCGAAAGTCAGAGGCTAAATTTGTAATTTATAAAGTTCAAGGACCAAATAGATATAAATAGTAGACATGAACCTTAAAGTTCAACGACTAAATTTATAATTTTATCTATAAATTATATTTATATATGCGTTCAAAATTATTTTAATAAGAATTTGTGTCATCGACATTAAGTTTCGAATCTCCCTACTATGATTAAAAAAAATCATACTATATATCAATGTGTTCAAAATTATATTCATATATACGAATTTAAGCCCCCCTCACTTCGAGTTCTGGATCCACCACTGCACAACACTGCTTCCCCTCTCTTCTTCCTACCTTTAAACTTTTAAAATTTATCTATGGACTATTAGGGTGGCAACACATGACATATCACGGCCCCCTCTCTTCTTCCAACCGTTGAACTTTTAAAATTCATATTATATTATATTTTCTTTTAGGGCATCCCTAATGGTTCCTCAGGTTTGAGTTTGATAGCATTTGGGTCTCTAAGGTTTCAAATCCAACAATTATATCCCTGAGGTTTGAATTTAGTTCGTTTTTTGTCCCTCCGTCATGGTCAAAAATTTTGTTGAGTCCTAACAGAATGTATTAAAATTATTTTTTTTAAAAAAAAAATTTTAACAGAAAAGAGAAAAAAAAAATCTTTTTTTAAAAATCTTTTTAATTAAAAATAGGTGTCACGTGATTGTGTTAGGACTAAAACGAAATTTTGACTGAGACAAAAAAAAAAAAAAAAAAAAAAAAAAAAAAAAAAAACCAAATTCAAACCTCAGGCTATAATTGTTAGATTTGAAACCTTAAGGACTCAAGTGGTACCAAACTCAAACGACCATTAGGTTAATTTGCCCTTTCTTTTACCATTTAACTCTCACATTTTGATCTATTAATCTAGATCTAAGGATCCATATTTTACTTCAACCTTAAACAACTTTAAATCTCTCTTAAGCTTCATTTTATACACCTCAATCCGAATTTAAAATTGTCAAAGTTTATCTCGAATCTAAAATTGTCAAAGTTTATCTCAAATATTCCACACTCTTAGCCATTCTTCAAAGCTTCAATCTTTTTACATTTTTCTTGCGAGAGAAAATTTACTTTGAGAGATTAGATTAGTTTGAGTGCTTCAAATTTTTGTATATACTCTTGTAAATTTATTTTGAGAGATTAGATTGGTTTGAGTGCTTCAAACTTTTGTATATAATCTTGTCAGTTTTGAATTCCATTATTTCAATTGATAATTTGTATATGGGTGGACCTTGAAAATTGGATGAATTGGATGAGGTGTATTTAATTGTGAACCCAAAAAAATGATTTATAGTAATTTAATCTTGAACCCGTTAAAAATAACCATTGTGGTTTGATTTTGAACCCATGAAAAGATCAATGTAGGTTGGGTCTTAAATCTGCAAAAGAACCCAAAGTGATTTACTCTTGACCCACTCCAATGATGGTAGGTAGGTGCTGGCCACCACCGGTCGTCGGTACTGATTATCAGCAACCAAGACTGATGACATGCACCTACCATCGTTGTAGTGGTTGTTTATCACTGGTTCGGTCTGGGGATCGAGACCAACGACTCGAAATCGGGAATGAGTATCGGTGGCCAGCGATTGGGACTAGCGATGATAGGTGGTCGTCGGTCCAGAATCCCGGTTGCTGGCCTCTATACCCCCGACGACTACCGCTGACCAGATCCATTGGACTAGCAACAAGGACCAGCGATGACAGGTACGTGGTCATCGGTCCAAGTCTTGGTCACTAGTTCTGGCAGTCGACTACACCCCACCACTAGTCGTCCCTAATTCTAGTCGCCGACTACATCTCACTAGCTAGAGGGGCAATTTGACTTTTTATACCCAAAAGCAAAACAAATGGGTGTTTTAGGCTCCCCAAAAAAAAAACTTGCAGTTTTAGACCCCTGATGTGAAAGGTCTTAAATGCCCTTACTTTAAGGGATGTGAAATGTCTAAAATACCCCTCATGAATCCCAATTGAATAGCCTTCAATTTTTCATTACTTTCACCTACTTTTCACCCACTTTTCACCTACTTTTCACCTACTTTTCACTTACCCACCTTTTACCTCAAACATTCATGAAACTAAATTTCATGTTTTTCATTATTCTCACATTCTCCACGTTTTTGTTGTTTGTAACAAATACATTCATCCAACAATCTTCATCATTCTCTCACATCTCCACATCGGGTTTATTCTCTCCCATCACATTGTTCACGTTCATTATTCTTGTTGAACACCGAAGGAGTTTTTCAAAGTCGATCATTCTCCGTTATTGAACTCTATCATTATTCTTGCTGAAGGTATGTGTCTTGATGTCGGGTCCCTTGATGTCGGTTTATTTTTTTTCATTCTAAAACAATGTCGGTCCCTTGATGTGTTATTAAATAGTCGGTATTTTTGACACAAAAACACAATGTGTTTAGGGTTAAGGGTTTAGGGTTAAATCTGAACACGAAACGAAACCCTAAACCCTAAACCCTAAACCATTGTGTTGTGTTATTAAACAATTTTGTATTAGTCAGAAAAATACAATTTCAAAATTTTCTGTTATTGGTGGTAATTCCACGGTAAATTTAATAACAAAAAATTACCGGTCGGTAATGTTTGTTATTGAATTTACCGGTCG
This sequence comes from Herpetospermum pedunculosum, assembly GCA_028017165.1. Classification (NCBI taxonomy): domain Eukaryota; kingdom Viridiplantae; phylum Streptophyta; class Magnoliopsida; order Cucurbitales; family Cucurbitaceae; genus Herpetospermum; species Herpetospermum pedunculosum. The sequence continues at coordinate 50,885,663 of CM051527.1, forward strand.
TGGAACCACCACCGGTAAACTCAATAACAAACATTTACCGACCGGTAATTTTTGTTATTGAATTTACCGGTCGTGGAATTACCAGACCGGTAATTTCAATAACAAAGGTAAACTCAATAACAAACATTACCGACCGGTAATTTTTGTTATTGAATTTACCGGTCGTGGAATTACCAGACCGGTAATTTCAATAACAAAAATTACCGACCGGTAAATTTTTGTTATTGAATTTACCGGTCGTGGAATTACCAGACCGGTAATTTCAATAACAAAAATTACCGACCGGTAAATTGTTGTTATTGAAATTACCGGTCTGGTAATTTCGCAGATCATTTTCCCCCTCAACTTTTTTCTTAACTTTTATTTATTTATATGTTTGCAGATGCCTCGAGTTTGGGTATATTTTGGTGGTGTGTGGAATGAAATAGAATATTGTTATTATGGTGGGAAAACAAGAGGGTGTGACTTAGAGACTGAAATTACGTACAATGATTTTTTAGGGCGAGTCTATACCCTATGTAGTATAAATCCAGATCTATACGATCTTGTAATTAGATGTATACTCCAATTGAAGTCCAGAGCACCGGCTTTTGTTATTAGCAATGACGAGGACCTTAGTACTTTCTTGACTTGGGGTGAAGTCTCTGTATATCCTTTGTATATATCCACTATGTCAAAGTTGACCCAAACACCTGAAATGCAAATTCCATCCACTTCCAACCAAGAAATTCCAACAACGTCCACATCCTTCCCGTATAACATAGGGCAAATACCATCCACATCGTCTATTCCATATATACCAGGCACACAATTTTACCCTATGTTTTACCCGGGCATGCCTTACCCTAACGTTCCTTACCCTACCATGCCTTACCCTAGCGTGCCTTACCCTAGCGTGCCACAATTGTCTTACGCTAATGTGGAGGCATATAACTTGGGGGATGACGCAGACCATACTCAACATCATGGTGTTGAAGAAGGGGACGACCGTGGTGTAGAAAATACAGGTGGCGGTGTTGATTATAATGAATATAATTATAATGATGGTGATGGTGGAGATGATGGTGGGGAGGGCGAGCCCGGTGAAGATTATGGTGAGTATAATGATGGTGTAGAAGAAGATGATGATGGTGGGGAAGAAAGGGACGACGAGCCTGTTCAAGTACATGTACAAAATACTGTTGAGGTTCCTGCTGGTCCTGTTGCACGTGTGGTTGATGTTCCTTCTGCATCGGTTCATGCTTCATTGTTAGGTCAGTCTACTGAAGACATAAAAGTTTGAGAACTTTTTATGACTAAAAAAGCTTTGTTGATGAGATTGTTCGTTATAGCAATGAAGACTAGCTTTGAGTTTAAGGCTAAGAAGTCGAACAAGACACTGTGCGTAATGATATGTAGGAATGCTGAATGCAAATGGAGACTTCGGGCTATGAAGTTGAAGGATTGTGATATATTCAACGTTACACAATATGCAAACATTCATACATGCAAAAAGAAAATGTTGACTCACAACCATCGACAAGCGAAATCTTCAGTTCTTGGCCATTTATTGAAGTCGAAGTTTGAGGATATCAGCTGTATCTACAAAGCCAAGGACATTGTCAATGATATTCGAAAGGAGTATGGTGTTAACCTAACCTATGACAAGGTTTGGCGAGCTAGAGAAATAGCACTGCGTCTTGCTTGGGGGTCGCCAGAAGAATCTTTCAAACTCTTGCCAAGGTTCGGTGAGGCTTTGAAAATTGAAAATCCAGGTACGGTGTTTGATTTGCAACTCGATGAAAATAAATACTTCAAATATGTATTTATGGCGTTAGGTCCCGCCATTAGAGGTTTCGTGGGTTGCATTCGGCCTGTACTAATAATAGACGGTACTCACTTGAGGGGGAAGTACAAGGGTAAACTTCTACTTGCAACTGGTGTTGATGGCAACAACCAAATATACCCCATTGGTTTTGGACTCGGTGAAGGGGAATCTGAAGCCTCGTGGGTGTATTTTCTTCGACAGATGGAATGTGCAATCAGACATGTCCCCGGGTTAGTCATTGTGTCTGATAGACACCCGAGCATTCGAAAGGCGATTCAAATTGTATTTCCTGAAGCTGTTCACTGTTTATGTATACATCATATAAGTGAGAACCTTAAGACAAAGTATAAGAATGAAGACATTTGTAAGGTATTTCTCCAAACAGCGAAGGCATGCCGCGAAGTACAATTCAATGAATTTTGGGGACAACTTGTAAAGTATCCGGGTGCACAAACTTATTTGGAGGATATTGGGCTAGACCGATGGGCTCGTGTTTTCCAATGTGGAAGAAGGTACAACCAGAACACCACCAATCTCGCAGAATGCACGAACTCTGTATTTAAGGACGCGCGTCAACTTCCGATTACAGGATTGTTAGACCATATCAGAGGGTGGTTTCAAAGGAAGTATTACAAGCGTCGGACCAAGCACGCAATTCGTGGTGAGGAGTCCCTCGTATCCAAATATGTCGAGGGCCTTCTGGAAATATCAGTAGAGAATGCGAGGAGGCACAAAGTTGATCCAATTGATAGATTTGAATTCGAGGTTGATGATGGGTATCTGGGTGGACGTGTCAACATTGAGACCAGAACATGTACTTGTCGTGAGTTTGACTATTATGATATCCCATGTTCTCACGCAATAGCTGGATGTTGGTTTCGTGGCATAGACCCCATGACCCTCTGCTCTTCGGTTTACAATATGGAAACTTTGATCAACTCGTACTCGGAGCCCATATTTCCGCTTGGTCATCTCTCAGAGTGGAAGAGATCAGATGATTTCGTTGACTGTGAGGTACTTCCCCCCAAGCAGGTCATAAGAGTTGGTCGACGCCAGACCTTGCGAATACCCTCTACAGGTGAAACCCAACAAGTCCATAGATGCAGTCGTTGTGGGAATTTCGGACACAATAGAAAAACTTGTCGACAACCACTAAGCACTGTATGATACTATGTTTGTAATATGTAACAATGAACTTTGTTTTTACTATGTAACAACACTTCATTATATTATTTCTTCGCAACGTTTAATGTTGTTATTCAATGTATTCGGTATCTTTTCGAAACAAAGATAAAATGTTTAGGGTTTTAGAATCTGATAAATTTCCCATACACAAAGGTGAAACGATTCTGGAAAATTTACCGGTCGGTAAATTTTCCTCAAACAAATGGGCAAAACGATTCTGGAGAATTTACCGGTCGGTAAATTTCCCAGAAACAAATGGGCGAAATCTGGGAAATTTACCGGTCGGTAAATAATTTCCACTGGGGTAAATTTACCGACCGGTAAATTTCCCAGATTTTGCCCATTTGTTTCTGGGAAATTAACCGACCGGTAAATTACATTTACCGACCGGTAATTTTGTCAGCGTCTAGATTATATCTGAGTTTAGGGTTTAGGGTTTAGGGTTTAGTGTTTAGGATTTAGGATTTAGGATTTAGGGGTTTAAATTAGTTTTGGTTAGGGGGTTTAGGGTTTTCAGGGTTTAATACTTCTAAAAAGAATACATTACCCTAAACATTAACGAGACTGAAAACCCTAAATATTAACGAGATTGAAAACCCTAAACATTAACGAGACTGAAAACCCTAAATATTAACGAGATTGAAAACCCTAAATATTAACGAGATTGAAAACCCTAAAACCATAAACCCTAAACCCTAAACAATATAGGTTTGTTCAATTGGTTATGCTACCATTTTTTGTTTGGGTTTAGGGTTTCTTATTAATACAATATAAGAGAAAACCAACCGAAATAATAAAAAACTTTAATACATTAAAAAATATTTCGGGTTACAATAATGGTCTATTGGCCCACAGTTGTACAGCATACTGACGCCTACAAAAATCAATGTTATCCTGAGATAGGGTGTCCATTGGACATCCCATTACAAGATATTCTAAAAACTTAGCAGCAAAAATACCACAGTCACCACTATCAATTTGTTGGGGCACGTCACGATGTCTATACACCTCCCATGGTCGGATGGGCAGTGTGGTTCTCATCTGCAAGACCCCACACTGTCCCAACAACATGTAGAAATTTGTGCGGACATGCTTCAGCTCCATCTTCAATTGGTCGTCTGTAGTCAGCGTCATGCAAGAATCGTACACTGTCAACTCGGCATTCCGCAAATCACCACACAACAACACCCAATGGTTACCTCCTATATTGAATGGCATGTACACCACATCAACGGTATTCCATGGTACGTCGTAGTCGGTCTTCTTCCCTAACGTATAGTCGACGACATTGTTGTACTTACTCCATTCGATGCGTGGATCACTCGGGAGTGTGTTCGACATCTCTTCGTACACCTCTTTTCCCCTTAGAAATGACTGACATAATGTATGAATGAAATTGTGAGTCAGGTTATTGATAGACAAATTAGATTGCGTAAAATAATATAACTACTTACCGTGACAACTACATCTGCAGTGACAAATTTGTGATTGCAGAAATTCGGTCTCAAGTGTAACTTCTTGCGAATGAACAGAAAAAGTGAGTCCATGACCTACACATTAATTTATTACTTGTTAATTCCTAATATACCATAATAGTATTACATGAAGAATAGTATTACATACCTCGTCGCTCGTCCAATGAGAAGGTGTCAGAAGATCTCGAAACCATTGTTTGTCTCTGTGTGCGTACGTTGTTCTGCGCCATAACTTATTTTCATCGCCCATCCATTTTTCAAACTTCTGATACAGTGGTGGAGGTATTTTACGTAATGGGTTGCCTTTATCCGTGTACATCAGCTGACCCTGTCGATTCTTGAAAATTACTGGACTACGAAGTTTCCATGGGACGGTACGGGTACGCAGGCCCCGACGTGGTACTTGATTCGCAGGTACAAGTCCGCTAACTTCTACCACGTAATCTATCGGCTACATAAGACAAATGCAAATTAAAATGTTAACATTATAGAAATATTTAATAAAAGTTTTAAAATTTTTATGAACAAATGAGGTTACCTCCAACTTCACGGTGGCTACATCCTCGGGACGATCGGTGAGTACTTCCTCGGGATGATCGGTGACTACTTCCTCGGGATGATCGGTGAGTACATCATCTGGACGCTCGGTGACTACTTCCTCGGGATGATCGGTGAGTACATCATCTAGACGATCCGTGAGTACATCATTTGGACGCTCGGTGAGTACTTCCTCGGGATGATCAGCGAGTACATCATCTGGACGATCGGTGACTACATCCTCCACACGATCATGGACATCGATGTCCATTGGCACATGTGCCTCGTTGTCAGGAAGTGCTTCACTGTCCATTGGCACATGTGCCTCGTTCTGTGCCCCGACGTCCTTCGTTTGGTCAACTTTAGCATCTTCATCCCCAACATTGTCGTCAAGATGTGAACTATGATCTCGACCATCCATATCCCGATCTTCTCTTCTCGATGGCCCCCCTTCATCATCGGTATGTTTAGGCCCAAAATAGTGGGTCGGGTCCACATCTCCGCTCTACATCTCCCAAAATAGTAACAGTGAGAAAGAGAAAAAAGACCTAAACCCTAAAACCCTAGACCCTAAAACCCTAAACATTAAACCCTAAACCCCTAAAGAAAAAACTTTTTAATATAAAATAGATTACCTTGTAAAGCCGTCGCAACAACCTTTTTATGGCCTTCAAATCAGACTCCATACCCTCCATGCGTTCATCCATACGTTGCAGGTGCTTAGTGCATTTGCAACTCTTCTTCCTCTTCTTCTTCTTCGTCACCTCATCATTGACTTCACCTTTCACATGTGGCGAACCTCTCTAGTCAGGCATCTTTTCAACATGTACGGACCCTACACCTGGCCCTACATCTGGGTTCTGTGATGACATGTCAATGTGATGGACCGTCATATCCTCAACCTCCTCGGGTACAGCTTGACCACGTTCGGGTACATCACCCTCTTCAAGTACAATTTCTGGACGAGGAACCTCCAATCTTCGATTAATAAATCGAATCTCTTCATCCGTCGGTACCATGGCCACAATTGTAGTCTGTAACATAACTTAGATTATATTCAAAAAAAAAAATGTTCACAGTTAACAGGGGCAATAACAAAATTGAGAACTAACCACATCCGCCTGGAACACCTCGTCGCGAAGCCGTTTATATGAAGGTGACACGCGACATGACCATCTAAGAATACGTGGGATGGCCGAATCATTGAGACGAGTTGCGACAAGAGTCAACGACGAAACAATCTCATATGCCCATATCTGCATTAACAAAAAAACTACTTAAAAAACAAATAATCACATATGAGTTTGTTAATGTATAACTTTAAATAGTGCAAACCTGGAGTGCATGCGGATAACCATACAAACTATATGTCTCCGACTTCTTCAACGCATCTGTCTTCCCTTTATAGGAATCGCCTTTCCCATGCAAAGCTTTTTTTAGGCTTTCAATCGTTTTCTTGAATATCAGGCTGCTCCAATCCTCATTACAGAATTGCTCCCAGTCGTCGATGATATTCAAGAGGCTAGTATTCATTTTTTGCCTCTTCTCCCTCCCAATTAAACCCGCCTCAATGAAATAAAACAAGGATACTTTCACAGCATCCTCATCGTTCTCAAACACTATAGTTGGGTATAACTTCTCAAACTCATCAGCCCTAATACCCTCTACATCCCTCATATAAAGGTCTCTCAGTCTATTTTGATTTACAACCCTCCGAACATTTCTACGGCCATGTCTAAGACCGGTTATAATGTCAAATTCTCGCTTACCGAAAGACACTCTACTTCCTAGCAAGTTAAAACTCATAGCATCTCCCGTTTCAGATGTTTCATCCTCAACCTCAACTTCCCTAAGAAGGATGTAGTGAACTAACTGTCCATTAAAAACTATAGAGGTATCGAATATAGGGCCAAAACAAGTTTCCCTAAACATTGCCAATTGGGTTACTGAGAGTTTTTGGGTGATGTTTTTCTTAGTGGTACTAATGTGGCCACAATAGGTCAACAAGGCTGGAAAATGGTCACTAAGGGGGATTTTATCAACCATTTGACTCATTTCTGATTCCATGGTAAACCTACACAACACAACAATTTCAAAATGCTTATGAACAACACAACAACCAACAACACAAAGCATGAATTTACATTCTGTTTTTTTTAGGGTTTTAGGGTTTAGGGTCGAAAAAAAACAACACAACCCATTCTGTTTTTTTTACCCGTTATGAATTACCAACCGGTAAATTACCGGTCGGTTTTTTCTAACCGGTAAGTTATACAAACCGACCGGTACATTACCGGTCGGGGATAAAACCGACCGGTAAATTTCCCCCAAATTATTCAATTTACCGGTGGGATAAAATCGACCGGTAAACGTACCGGTCGGTACTTCATCTCCTTCGTTCGTCTGCAACAACCCCCCAAATCTCAAAATCACCTTCCAAAGAACTCAAAATCACTTGACAAAGAGATCCAAACATGAAATCGAAACACTAAACCCATGAAATTGAAACGCCCAAATCTCTTTATCGAAACATGAAATCGAAACGCCCTAACCTAAACCCATGAAATTGAAACGCCCAAAACAAAACATGACCGACCCAAGCTTAAAGAATACCTGCCAAGCTTCAAGTTTGAAGAAGGAAGAAGAAAATCGGAAGCTGAAGAAGACGGAAGTTGGAAGCTTGAAAGGAAGTTGGAAGCTTGAAGTTCAAGAAGCCGTAAATGAGAAGATGAAGAAGATGACGGAAGATGAAACGTTTTTTGGGTTTATGTTGGAGGGCATTTTAGACATTTCACATCCCTTAAAGTAAGGGCATTTAAGACCTTTCACATCAGGGTCTAAAACTGGCAAGTTTTTTTTTGGAGCCTAAAACACCCATTTGTTTTGCTTTTGGGTATAAAAAGTCAAATTGCCCTAGCTAGAGAGCATGTCCAGAGTGAGAGAGAAAGTGAGTATCATTTTCTCTCCCTTAGCCAAATGGGGTCGGGGACAGGGAATGCCCCCACCCATCAATTCTTGCTCCTTAAATCCTTAAAGTGATTAGAAATGATGAAATGATAATCAAAATATGTGAGTAAATTAAAATGTGAGGCCGAAATTATCCATTATCCGACCCATATGCATGATCCACCCATTTTCACGTGTTCACACAACACAAAGCTCCACCACGTGTTCTATGGAACCAACCACAAGCCGCCACGTCCAGACTGTGAGGCGTGGATCCCTCACAGGCAGCCACATGCTCACTTTCCCCACCGCACTCCAGTTTCAACTTCCTTTCCTTCCCCACTTCACTAATCACTCCTCTTCTCTTTCTCTCTCAAAAACCAAAAATGTCAGGTGGAGTGGGGCCTACATGCAGCGACATAAGCCTCCCAAAGGAACAAGAAGCCTGCGCCGACGGGGCGGTTGGGCGGAGGAAGGCGGCGGGGTTTCTCAGTTTCCGGCAACTGAACGCACTGGCGGTGCTGATAATCTTCTCCGCCAGCGGAATGGTGTGCGCGTTGGACTTGGCGTTCGTGGTGTTTTCGATGATCTACATGTACTTCATTTCAAGAGTGGCGTTTCCGACGCTGGGTGGTGGAGAGCCGGCGGTGTTCAGCCCGCAGAATAGGCTGCTCCGCCTCTACGTGTTGTGCGCCGCCGTGGTGGGGCTGTTTCTGCCGATAGCGTACATTCTTGAGGGGTTCTTTGAAGGGGATAAAGAAGGCATCAAAGCCGCTTCCCCACATGTCTTTCTTCTCGCCACTCAGGTTTGTTTAATTTACTTCCTCAAAACTTTTTTATTTTCTTTTAATGGTAGGAAAGATATATAATTTTGGTATTCATTAATGGGCGGGTTGCACAAATAGCAATCAGGCCCAAACACTAATTACAAATTTAGCAAACTTTAAAATGTTTTTGCAAATATGGCAAAAAAATCTGTTTCTATCACTGATAGATGATAGACTATTATCACTGACAAAAATCTATAAAAAGCTGAGGTGATCAGCGATAGACTTCTATCAGCCATAAGATATCAGCGATAGAAATTGCCATATCCGCAAAATTTTTAAAAACATGCTATATTTTTAATTACCTTATTCTAAATTGACATCTATTACAATTTCCCCAAAATTTAAGGTTAATAGAGACTTTTCTTTTTTAAAAAAAAAATAACTTTAAATTAAGAGTAGAGTCTAAACCCAAATACAGGACCAAAATGGTATTCTAATTAACTTATTTTCTATCTATTAATTTTTCTGGGATTGCACATTAAGGTTTTTATGTATCTTTATTTTGTCATTTATGTAATTGCCTCAATCTTTTTCTATATTTATATATAATTGTTTGCTTTAACAAAAGTGGAATGAAAATTCAACATCTTACATTTTTTAAGACAAACTTGTGTGCCGTGACTTGTTAAACTATGTCCAAAGTTTAATAATCTTAGAATTATAACTACTAATATCTTAAAGGTAAATATGTTATCAATTTTATACCATAAATAAGTTTTTTTTTTTTCTTTTGACAACATGTTGGGGTGAAAGATTGAACCTAGGACCTCATGGTCACTAAACAATACATCATGTCGTTGAGCTATGCTCTTGTTGACATACCATAAATAAGTTAACACACGTGAATATACTTTTTTTAACAATCTTACCCGGGCTTAAATTGAGACACTTTTAATTTAAAGATTGCAGCCAGGGGCCGATCCAAAAATTTATGTCTGAGGGGCACCATTCAAATAAGGTTAAATTACAAGTTTAGTCTTCAATTTCTTATTTGTGTCTATCTGGTCCTCAACTTTAAAATGTATGTAATAAGTCTCTCGACTTTCAATTTTGTATCTAATAAATCCATAAATTTTCAATTTTTTATCCAATAGAAACATATTAAAAAATATAAAAAAAATTAATTATTTTATTAAACATAATTTTTTATTTCGTGTCTAAGCGACATTTTTTTCAAAATCATGTATCTATTAGATAAAAAAAAATAATAATAACAAAATTGAAAGCTCATAAATCTATTAGATATCGTTAAAGTTTAAAGATTTATTGAACACAAAATTAAAAAATTAGGAATCTACCATACATTTAAACTCCATGGATCTATTAGACATAATTTTAAAATTTAAATGACTAAATTTGTAATTTTACCTCCATATAAATATAATTTTAAATACATGATATATAATATTTATAGTTAAAATATTAATTTTAAAATTATAATAAACTATTATAGTATTATTCATCTAAATATGTAGGTAAATAATGACGAAGGGGGTTCTTATTTGTACAAATGGTACTTCGAACTTGGAACGAACATGAAGAAATTAACGATTATAATGATAAATTTTTAAAATTAAAATTAGAACACCTAAACTAATTTATTGAAGGAATCAAACTCAAGCACAAAAAGCTGGTGGAGTCATGGGCGTGCCCCAAGACCATCATTCCAGCAATAGAATACCTGTTTAATGCTGCATTTTGGTATAGAAATATACAAACTAAATCAATTTAATTCTGTAATTTTACATACAAAAATACAAATCAAATAATTCGAGGGGGGCACGTGCCTCCCCGGCCCCTACATGCATCCGCCCCTGATTGCAGCAATTATATATCTAAGTTTAAGTTGCAATCTGATGCCCAAGTAAAAATTGATAACAAGTTTAGGGGTACAAATTGATTTTTTTTTTTTTCAAACATGTGCGAGTGAGAGATTCAAAATTTCAAACTTTTGGTCAGAAATGCATGTCTTAACCAGTTGAGTTATATGTTATCATGGTATGTTTAATCTTGTTATCGATATTGTTAACAGGTTTTCATGGAAGGTGTGGCGTGGAACGACAAATTCTCGACGCCAATCCGCGTGTTCGTGCCAGTTTTCTACAACTCGAGAAGGATCTTTACCCTCGTGGAGTGGCTGCGGGACGAGTTCGCCAAGGAAGATAAGGAGTACATGAGTGGCTCCGTGCGGCGGCTATTGGTCGGAAGAGCGCTTGCGGTGGCAAACATGGCGCTTTGGAGCTTCAATCTGTTTGGGTTCTTGTTGCCTGTGTATCTGCCAAGAGCTTTCAAGAGATATTATTCTCTGTCAAATCCAAATCCAAAGATTGAATGACCTTCTTTTTAGTGTGGTTGGTTCATGGCCAATTCCTAACTTGCTTCTTCAAAATAATTATTGTGGAAGACAATAATTAATCTGCTTTTTCTTCTTTTGCTTTTTTTTTTTTTTTTTCTCTCTAAGATAGCAATATGTTGTTGGATAGTTTGGACTCTTTTGATTGTTTTGGAAGTTTTTAGTGTAACTTTCTGGCTTTGCATAGTTGAGATCATGTCCATATATTTTAGTGGATAATTGATGGGAAAGAAAATACTTTTTTTTTTCTCCAAAAAAATTACTAACTTTAAGGTGGTTTGATAACAATTTGTTTTTAAGTTTTTAGTTTTTGAAAATTAAGCCTATAAATATTAGTTTTATTCATAATTTTTTTTTTTTTAAAAAAAAAATTAAGCCTATAAATATTAGTTTCATTCATAATTTTTTTTGTTTTGTTATTTAGTTTCTACTGTTTTTTTTTTAAGAAAACTCATAGTAAAAAAAATTAGAATAAATCAAGTTTAAATTTTAAAATTTTCAAAAACAGAAAATTAAGGGCCTAAGGGATTCAAAAAGATCTTTTATTTGAGGGGGTAAATATATAATTTTGTTTGTTATATGCATCATTGTTGAATTTGCTTCCTCATGTGTCACCATTTATGAAGTTCTTGTGTTGCATTTTTTTTTTTTCACTTTTCAAACGAAAAAAAAAATATTAAAAAAATTGCTTCCTCGTCATTTTGAACTTACAAAATATTAGGACTAATTTGGAATTGAACATGCAAAATAGGTTTAAACCAAGTTTTAGAAATTTAGCATGTGTCAATTTTATATACCTATAGTTTAAAATTGGGAAAAAAATAGTTTTGACCCTAAATTTAAGTGGCTTTATTGATTTTAATCCTAAACTTTTAATTTCATCAATTTAAATTTCAAAATAAGCAGATTATATCAAATTTAACCCTAAATTTTTAATTCATCAATTTAAACCTCTCAAACGTACGTGTATCAATTTACATCATCCGTTAAGTTTCCATTTCAATTCTCGTTAGAAAGGTTTCTCAAACATGCTCAAAGTCATGTGTTGCTCTATGATAAGTAATGATTTGTTATTTAAGAAAAAAAATGCAAGTTTTTTTTCACTTCTTATTTTCTATGTTGTTTTTTTCATTTCATTATTGGAGGGTTTTTCAATTTCATGGCAGAATTCTACTCGGTCCATCGACTTTTGGTAGAAACAAAGCTTATTTGCACCATATTTTTCTCAATAGAGTACTTTCATTATTCTTGAATTGATCGCCAGTATTGCTTGATTGTTCTTTTTATTTTTCGTTGGTTTTGAGCTCGATTTTTCCTCCATTCGCCTTCATCCTCGCTAGAATGAATGCCCCTTACTCTTTGCCATCGATGTCGCCTTCATCCTCCGGAAGATCGTCGACAAGGTCGACTACGACAAGTTCATTGTATTCATGGGTGTCACTCTGCCCATCACTATCTTCCATGTTCTCGCCTGCATTTTAGTCAAGTTCAGACTCCTCACCACCGAAGTCGACGAAACTGTCATGGTCGTCGTGCCTTCAACGACGCCGCTGTCTAGATCTTCTTCACACTCGCCATCACTCAGAACAACATCGAAGGTGAGGGGAACACAAAAGTTCATTTGTTTCTATAGGGGTCCTACTTTCGAGAGTCAGATTTGTGATATTCATGATGGTTGTAACTCGATCCAGAATGATCTAATTATTTTTTGGTAATTTTTTTTAAAACTACAAACAAGTACCTATCATAGAGCAACACGTGACTTTGGACATGTGTGAGAAACCTTTGTCTAACACTCAGGCCCAGGATTTGGAATACGGATTCGGCACCTGATGGCCCCTACATTCCCGTACAACTTGACCACGCTACCTACTTGTCTTTAACTGCTTCTAAGAGTGAAGACCGTCCCTACTAACCAACATGAATCATTTATGCACGCTTAACTTTAGAGTTTCTATGATTTAGCCACCGAAAATGAAGGTGCACCTTGTTGGTATAGGTAACTATCAATTCTTTTAAGTCTTTCTTAACAATACTTCTGAATCATCAAGATCCCTCTCATTCAGATGTGGTATCGATTAATTCATGTACCCCTCCTGAACTCGGGTGTTATATTTTGTAACAATGATTGAAATAGAAAATTAACCGAGGGTGTAAATTGATACACTTTTGAGGTTTAAATTGATGAATTAAAAGTTTATAGTTAAAATTAATACAATTTATCAAGTTGAAAGTTTAAATTGATAAAATTGAAAATTTTAGTCTCACAATAAAAACACTAGAACAAAAAAGTCCATTGACTAAATTGAAAACGATGTTGGTCTCGCGACATTTCACACACCTTTATTTTTTTTTTTTTGCAACGGTAGTTTAATTAATGCGGGGATTGAACCCATGACCTTTTGGTCACCGGCACAATCCTATGCCAATTGAGCTATGCTCGGTTTGGCAAACACACCTTTATTTTCATAGATCGACGTTGTTTTTTTTTTATAATTGTCACAGATTTTAAACAACAAAAAATTAAATCATTATATAATAAAGTTTAGGTATTATTATTATTTATTTTTTGGTGAGCGACAAGTCAAGTTTAGAACTTTGAACTTGCAAAATTATCTCAAAGAATACCAGTCAATTAGCCCACCCACCAAAAAATTAGTCCACTTAAAGAAGTTTTTAGGTGCCCCATCATATCATATAATCCATACCTATTATAATTAGGGTGTCATGTTCACAAAGTTAACACAATTAAAAGTTCAAAGTAAAATCTTTTAAAATTCTAAAACTTTATACATAATCATAAAATGAAGAAACCAAACTTATAATTAGGTTAAATATATGTTTTAGTCCCTAAGGTTAATAAATATTACAGAAGTAAACGATCGGTAGCGACATTGGCCGGTGAACGAGAGAGATGTGCTCATCTCTAGGTCAATAGATATTAGGGATGTAAACAGTTCAATTTGACTCGGTTTGAGTGTTGAATCAAAATCGAACCGCCAAAAATATTAAATGAAAAGAGAAACTGAAATCGAATCGCCAGTTCGCCGATTATTAATTCCAAACATGTGAGCAATGTGGGACAAGTTCAAAATGTGAGTTAATTGGAAAAAAAGGAGACGCAAGTCACGTGGTTGTCAGATCTCTACTAAATAATTCAAGACTCCATAATTGCAAGCGAATTTAGTAGCCACTAGACCACACATGTTTTGTTTCACTTACGATTTATTATATATACATAGTATCAGTCGGGTAGGTTATCGTCGGTTCTAAACCGCCAAACTCGTAAACCGACCGAATTATTCGATTTCTTTATATTCAAACCAAAATCGTCAATCCGAACCGAACCAAAATTAATGGCGATATCAGTCGGTTTTTTCGGGTTTCCCTTGCACCCCTAATAGGTAAACACCACAAGTGACAACTACTAAGAGAATCAAATGACCCATCTTCCTTTGCATTATAACCAAAACTGCTTCACTATTGAATGACAAAATTGGGGTTACAAACAAATGGAAAGAATTAAGATAACATTTTTATGCAACAGACATTAATTTCAACAACAATACATTTAGCCAAAAATAATGCTGGCTCAAGTTACAAACAAACAAAATGGAAACCAAAAAAAAAAAAAAAACAGGCTCAAGAAAAAGGGATGAGCCAATTATGCTCTCAGTGATACAGCGCCAGTTTTTCCTCTCCCCTCGCTCACATTCCCTTTTATGACTCTCTTTCACTTCTCTGCCATACAAAATCTCACAAAACAAAAATTTGCATCTTCCTCATGTAACAAATGCCTGTAAATCTTCCCATCGACCATTTACACTGAAATCTTGCAAACTCTTGCTTCCTTCCAAGTTTCCAACAGTAGCTTCTCCCAGAATTCGGCGCTGTCGAATCGACCGAGCTACTGTATTCAGGTACCGGAAGCGGATCGTCTGTAACTGGCACTACCTCCGAACTCTGATAGGAAGATTACTACCTCCTATCAGCACCTGTTCTAGACATATCAAAGAAACGCACAAGTCACTCCAGTAGCTCAACTCCACAAACTTAATTTCATGTTTATCTAATTCGCAATTGCATGGTTTTAGTTTATCGATTTTCTAAAACCAAAATGATCCACCCCTCAAATATTTGTGGCGACTAATTTCAATAGTTTTTTTTTTTTTCGTTTTCGAGTTCAACATGTGGGAGTGGAGATTCGAACATCTGACAACTTGATCAAGGATATACGACGTCTTAACGAGTCGAGCTATGCTCAGGGTTTTTTTTTTAGTTGAGCTATGCTCGAATTGACAATGAATCACCCCGAAATACAGTATTTGGTAAGCAACAGCATCCAGCCCTTGTACTTAAAATATGATATTACCACAGTTCAAGAAAATCTGTGCGAACTGCGAAGGATATGAAATAATTAACACAAAACTTACTTGTGAATCTGGGTGATGAACCATTGCCATTTAACACTGTCACAAGTTTTCTTTCTTGGCCTAGCGATAAAATTTCTTGTACTCTTTCTGGCCAATCTGAATTCAATCTTCTAGCGAAGTCTTCTACTTCCCTGCATCCAAGATTTTGATTGACTTAAATGGTGACAGAAAGAAGTGCATTTCGAGGGAGACTGCTATAAGCTACTACACACTAGTATAAGAAAAATAACATACTTTCTTCATCACAACAAAAACATCCATTTGAGACAATATGGTTTATCCAAGGGACTGCTAACCATGTAAACAGTCTTTTACCTGAAGTAGTGAGCACATTGATAAAATATTTCTGATGCAAAATATTCATGACAGCTGTCTCGTGATAAAAGAGAATATGAAATCCTGGGTTGAGTAGTTGCACCATTATTCGGGCTATTCGGATTCAAAGACTAATCATGTAACTTCTAAGATATTGTTTCCCCTCACCATGAAATTTTGGAAAGAATGATTTCTTACCTGTAGGGTAGATGGTTTATGGTTTCCAACGGCTTTTTTTTTTTTTTTTGCTGAACTTTTTTTTATAAGAAACAGCTCAAGATGTCTCATTGAAGAAAGAAGCCAGCCAACAAAAACCTAAGAAATGGGACAAGATGCCCCTTACCCAAACTAAGGATCAAATAAAAGCCCACCAATCTAATTAAGTAGAGTAGTAACAAAAAAGGTTGCAACGGGCACTCCAATTAGAGGCCATGAACCATAAATAATCACATAAAGATTCAAAAGAATTCGACTTATCCATGAAAATACTTTCATTTTTTTCCATATGAACTACAAAAGAGCTTTAGATGCATTCGACCACAAAATTCTGGCCTTGTCCTTGAACCACTATCCTGAAAGAATCTCCAGAAGCCCACCCACTCCCCCAACTTGTACAGGCAACACCACACCAAAACAAATTGATTACAAATAGAACTCCTAAAAAGAACATCGGAACCCTGCCCAGTCGTCCATCTCCCAGTAAAAAAGCCTCCTTCTAAGTTAAATTGAGCCCAGTAGTAATCCTCAAGAGCTAAAGAAAATGTAGGCCCCGTTTGACAACCATTTGGTTTTTTTATTTTTTATTTTTGAAAATTGTGCTTGTTTTCTAACCATTTCTTTACAATGATTTTTATCTTTCGTAAGGAAACATTAGAATTCCTAGCCAAATTCTAAAAACAAAAACAAATTTTTAAAAGCTATTTTTTTTTAATTTCCAAAACATAGCTTGGATTTTGAAAACACTAGTAAAAGGTAGATAACAAAACAAAGGAACCCATAGGTGGAAGTAGTGTTTTTAGGCTTAATTTTCAAAAAAACAAATGGTTATCAAACGGGTCCCAACTACAATTTTGCTTCTATCCCACAAAGATAGCATTTCACTCATTAAGTAACTATTTAACAGTATAGAGAGGAAAACTGGAATTTCACAAATCAGAAATTAAAATCAAATATCATTAATAATCATATAGCATATGAGCATGCAGAAGAAGCAAACAATAAAACGTGAGAAAAAGGGTCCATATTGTCAACTGACATTCGACACTTGCCCGACAGTTGAATGAAGTGTTTTGAAAAAGGGTACCGACATTCCTTTTGACATATCTAACCTGTCAAGTTCCTCCTTCATCGCAGGATCTAGATCATCATAAATATCAGCATCATCAAACTCGATCTTAGGTGAATATATGGCAGCTACCGAATCCTGTGATTTCACAGTTCTACTCGGAGATGCCCCCAAAATCTTGTCAAACTCATTATTCTGGCAACAAGAAGGAAGAGCATCCAACTCCTAAACAATATAAGACAGAAGAATTAAATAATCAGAGTTACTTTTGATGTGAAAAAAGGAACATTTTATTAGACCAAGGGCCACATATTTAGACAAGGAAGAGAATCCAAAGGCCACAAATACAAAAAACCATGCACAGATGCAAACCTCTATTTTATCATGGTTCCCGTTTTCATTGGTTGAAGAAGAATCCTTCTGTTGATCTTTTCTCCTCCGATTTTTCTTTTTGTTTTTGTTTGTTTTAACTGCCTTTGAATCTGCATATGGAATAATAGTGGTTGAATTACAAAGAATAAATAAGAGACATTTAGCATTGAGAATCTCAAAAGAGTATGGATACTAATTAGCAACTACTCTCCCCATGTTTACAGGTAAATTGTTGCAAATTCTTATATATTGCAAAACCACTTGACAAGGATAGTAAAATTCAAGATGCAATACGGAGTCAAGCATGAAAAGAAGAAGACGACCCAATTAAAAGTTAAGACCATGAAACAAGAGAGAAAGAGCAAGAACAAGTGAACCATTCTCAAGTACCTCCGTCTCCTCCATTTATAAATGACAAAAGGTCATCGACTGATCTATCATCCACCCGCTCCTCGATCTCAACATTCTGAAATTTGAGAAGAATGACGTGCTAAATTGTTAATGGGGGATTAAAATTGTATAACACAACTCAAAGTCAGATTAAGTACGCTACTCAGAGCCTTGGACAGGGCTACAAATAAGGATACGAACAAAACAGCAAAAAATATAGATTTTGAGATAACTTTAGGCTTTTTTGATCTAGTAATTTTCATTTTCTATATTAGAGAGTACTTCATCCTCTTTCTCCTGTAATATATGTTCTATTGATATAACTATTGTTTTCCATTAAAAAAAAGGTAACGCACCTTCAATTTCTCTCTTTCTCTTAATTCTTTTCTCTTTCGTGCATATAATCGATTTAACAGCCGAATGCGTGGATCATCTGTTATGTTTCGCAAGGGCTCCAACTTTTCCTCCTGTAGAATTAAATCTGAGTGAGACACAGACACTTAAACTGAATATGTGAGTGTGTGCACTGGTGAGTGGGGGTGTGAATAGGACACACCTCTGTGAGATCATCAGGTAGGTGAAATGTCTCCCTTATCTCCTCTGGAGTCTTTCCTTCAATAATTCGAGCAAGTGCTCGGCTAGTTAGATCAACCAAAGGTTTCAATTGGAGGCTGTCAGCAGCAGACGTCAACTCGCATAGCTTTTTTGTATCCATGCGAATGAATTTCTCATCAAATGTTTTACGCTCCTATGGCAAAGAATAACCCATGTTCATTGTAATATGACTACTGAGTTGTCCATAAGTAACAGCATCCATTCAATCTCCACAGCTCCATAACTGATGATAGTGGTTAGGAGCTCAGAACAGGTTCAGAGATATACTGACCTTATTGGAGCGACCCGGTACTTGATGGAACCTGCAATAGTCAAGAATTAAGCCTAATATAGCAGGATTCACTCGCTGTGGAAGAGATATTGCATAATTTTTGGAGGATCCCATCCCTGTTTGGAGTATTTCCCGACAAATCATAGGGCAAAACATAGCAACCTCTTCTTCAACTTGTTGTATTGAGCCATCAGCAGTTTGAAGCCAAATGTAAGACTTCATCTGGAACAAATCCACATTCAACAAGAAAAACTAAGCAACAGATAATGAAGTGGCTGATGCAGCAACTTAGACAAGTGTGTTTTTTGCTTAAACTATCGCCTACTATGTACTGATCATCAAAACCCATAAGGAGATCTTCAAGGAGCTCTAAATGCATTACCTATATCATGCATATCATCCCAGAAAAGTGTGTGAGGTGAACAAAAACTGCATGGAAAATTTGGTGCCTTGTTCTTAAACCAAGACAGTTTCTTGGACCTAGCGTAAGTTGATAAAGCAATGTACCTCCGGTTTGACTACCGCCATAGCACTTTCAGTCATCTGATGTAGCACCGTAGTAATTATCACACTCTTTCAGGAACAATAATATAAGCACTTTGAACCTCCTTGAAGTAATTAGGGAGTCATATAGAAAAAAATATTCTACTTCTTCAAAGCCTTAACTTTGTTGGGATTCTTAGCTCTTTATCAATACTGCCAAAGTGGATAAAAAGGAGAACCCAGACAAACATGTCTGTTATAGATAATTGAACTTAAGAGAGCTAGCTGCACTATACAGAAGGGACTCACAATCAAGAGGACTAGCAAATAACCAAAAACCTGAGATCAAAAGAAATGAAAGTGGGCATTATTGGAAAGATATGCAAACTTTGCATAAACCACTCTACAACATGCAAACACATACTAGACATGTACTTGTAACATGTCAACATAAAAGGACATGACATTCACATACCTTACACACAAGTCAAAAAATGATGTTCTAGATGAATAAAAGAAATAAATACACTTTGGTTCAATCAATAAATTTCCTCCAGAACACAGAAACCTGACTAATGGTAAAGTAGGAAAATGAAACTTCTAACAGTTAATTGAGCTGTAAATCCTGACTCTAAAGTCAATTTCTGCTAGCCACCAGCCACTCTCTAAATGTCATTTACAAGATGGTCCAGTCATTTCTCTGTCCTCTCACTCACTATTTTTTAAAATAAGAAATGATCACGTAAATTCATAGAAAAAGATAAAAGAGAGTAGGAGAGAATGATAACAGATTTGTCCCTTCCGAAAACCAATAGAAGTGCCAAAAAGGAAAATTTTCCGAATTAGAATCGAAGAAAAATGTAAGATCTACCCATCTTTCCTTAAAAAAAAACTGCAATTGCTCTCTAGTCAAAGGAACTAAAAAGTAGCCCCCTTGATACTAATCCTGACCTTCACCTTGCCAACAAAACTACAACTGAAAGTGAGCTGTATTAAAACTATTAAAGATGGACAAAAGTCTGCAGAGAACATGCAGAAAGATATTTGTGGCTGGACTCTTACAGAGAATGTTTTAAGAATTGATTTGATACTTTATTCTGCTTAAAACCAAGGTAATACATATGAGATATGACCGAGATTTCTACCCATAAGAAAATACTCTAAAAACAATTATTGAAGATTTCTTTTTCTTCGGGATAAATGATAAAATAATCTCACATGGTTGGAATTATAAGGAGAAGCACTCAATCACTAGGGTCAACAGTCAACTACAAATACAATGTTTTAAGCATTTTTCTACAATTATACCCAATTATCCATCTAAAGCCTAAAATCCTAGCGACGAAAGGCTAATAATGTCAAAAGAACTAACAAAACTTCACTCACAAAATCAAGTGTCAAAGGCAATAAACAAAATAGAACAAAATACTGTTCAATTTCAAATTTTTCGAGCACTGACTAGATAACTAGATAACAAGAAGGCCACCGTGCATAGATATTTGAATCAACTTCAACAGTAGCTAGTGAAACTCCATTTCTAACCACACTTGAGCCACAACACAGGGAGACGTTATTATCAATATTGCTGCATATTCCATAAAGTCGAGGAAATCTCAAATTTTCCATTGCCCAGATTTCAATAAAGAGAAAACGGTAAAATGTGCCTACTGCAGCTACAAACTAAAACCCCCCAGAACCAAAAATTCAACACCCATTTCCTCATATATTTTTTTTTTTATCAAAACAAACAGACAAATCTAATTCATCACAATCACAAATCGTATCCTATTCACGACAAATTAAAACAATAACGGAGTCCATTTCCAATGGGGAAAACAAAACAAAAAACAACCAAATGAAATTCGTACCTGAAAACCAAGCTCATGAGCAACAACAAAAAACCCTCTTGACGCAATGAAATGAATCAGAATCACAACCAATAGGAGCTGAAAAGAGAGAAATTGAAATACGGTAAAAGAAGATAGAGCTGAAAACATAGGGAAATGGAATATAGAACGGAGAAAACATGAATTTGTACCTTGAAAATGGAAATGTTGCACAGCAAAGGAAAGATTGGAGGAAGAAGGTTGGAGTGGAGCTAGGGTTTCAGACAGGCGTCTGTTGATATTCTGCACTTTCAGATTTTTTTTTTTTTTTTTTTTTTGAATTTTTTATTTTTCTCTTACCTTAACAATTTCAATTTGTGTGCGGTTCGTGTTCGGCACGTGACCTCTATCAACGAAGCTGGCCGCCGCACGTGATGGTAGTTAGGGTTTCGGGTGGAAGACGAAGCAGCAGCCCCGCCAGACATGACCCTCGCCGGAATCTTATGGGCTGGGTCGTGGGCCTTCCACACTAGTAAATTTGCCCGGTTTTTTTTCTTCTAAATCCTAAATTTAATACGGATATATTCAAGGGTAGCTAAAATGAAATAGTTGTTAATAAAAATAGCTAACACAGTTAACTTAATGAAAAATAGCTAACAACTATATTTAGTATAATCTTTAAACTATATTGAGACTGAAATACCTCTATAAGATTTAATCCGTTGAAAATCAAATCAATTAGTTGATTTTATGAGAGAGAAAATAGTTGAGAGGAAAAAACGTAACACCTATAAACGGTTGAAAATATTTGAAATAATTTGAATTAAACTAACATGTCACCCATTGTATTTACTAGTATACACTAACTCGACGAACACGACACCCCATCAAAAGATAAACAGACACGCCCAAACAAATAGTATACATTGAAAAATACACCTAATAGGTTCAAAACAAAAGGAATAAAGAAACATATACATAGTATATATATATATAGACAGACATATTTCAATTCTCATCAAGTTTCATTTAAAGTGCATAAACTAAATTTAAGATTCAAGATGGATGGAAAGTTCAAAACTAATAAAGTGGTAAAAAAAAACTATTCAAACGGATTAAAAAAATGACCTAGGATAAGTAGTATGCGCTGTGAAATACACCGTTGATTAGAAGAATGAACCTAAGGAACACCCTTAATTAGAAGAATGACCTGGAAGTAGTTTATATTGAGACATACACCTAATAATAATTAGTATATATTGTAAAATACATTTATAAAAAAGTGTAGATAGTGTACGAAGAAAACATTTATCAAAAAGTGTAGATTACTGGGAAAATATTTATCAAAAAGTGTAGATAGTGTACTGGGAAAACATTTATCAAAAAGTGTAGATAGT
Organism: Herpetospermum pedunculosum; assembly: GCA_028017165.1. Classification (NCBI taxonomy): domain Eukaryota; kingdom Viridiplantae; phylum Streptophyta; class Magnoliopsida; order Cucurbitales; family Cucurbitaceae; genus Herpetospermum; species Herpetospermum pedunculosum. The sequence goes on from CM051527.1 coordinate 50,908,183, forward strand.
GTACTGAGAATTTATGAAATAGGAAAATACACTCTTAATTAGTATATATAAAAAAATACATCTGTCAAAAAGTATAGATAGTGTACACACAAAATAACAAAACTAATTACACGTCTGATTCTCAAGAAAAACAGGTAGATAAAACTAATTACACACTTGACCCTAAAGAAAAAACGGGTAGATAGAACTAATTACACACATATACTCAAACTCGACCCAAGGCTCTGTTTTTCTCAATGGTTCAGCTTCACTAAAATAAGTCATTCAGGTCCTCAAACTCGTCTTCAAGCTTTGATATCCTTCCAGTCAAAAAATCAAACAGATTCTCAACGACATTCTTAAATTAGACAAACAAATTCTTCATCCTCATCTTCATACTTTAGACAAGCTTTAATATCCTTCTGATTCTTCATTCTTGTCTTCTTGATTCTGAACGACATTTTTAACTTCGTCGTTGTCGGTTGCTGATTCGATTTGTTGGCTTTCTTCTTGCCCGCCCGTAATGTGCATTCTTGGAAAAAATATAGGATGAGTGGCGTATGGTCGAAGAGAGAAAGAAGATGTCGGTGATAAGGATGTGACAATTGACCGTGAATGAAATGAAGAAGATGAAGAAAAAAAAATCTTTTAAAATTTCAATTTTAAAGAGTCTAAAATCAGTTTCATATTTTTAGGGATTTGTAAGGTAGATAATTTTATTTTTGGGAAAAATCTAGGAGGAAATATACTGATTTTTTTGATTGGTTGTTGAGATATTTAAAAATTAAAATAAATAAAAATTAAATAAATTAAAAAATTAAATTTCGATTATGTAGTCTGTAAATAACGTTATCTACCAATAACATAATCGGTATATAAAGTGTTCTCTCCCTTCTTAAAATCTAGTTAGTTATTGGATGCAAATAGAAAAATTATCGGTTTTTTTAGTGTAGCTATTTATAACAATATCTCATATATTTACTAGCATAAATCAACTGTTATGAATTATTGATCAATAAGTTCGAAGTTTGAATCTCCAATTTAGGGCTTGCTTATTTATCTGAAATCAAATTCGGTTATATGTTTTTTCGAGTTTAGCTGATGTTTGATTGATATGTATTTTGTTTGTGAAAATTTGTTTTTGGATTATGCGATTTAAATAGTGGAAATTCTTAAAACTACATTTATTATATTTTCAGTGTATCTAGATTTTGAATTTAAAAATATAATTATAATTTTTTTTAATAAATATATTATTTTAGGATATAAACTTAATTCGTTTTTGTTAAATTAAAATAGGGTTGGTTGCACAAACAACAATCAGGTCCAAAATAATGGTAAATTTAGCAAAAAAAAAATAATTTTTTGCAAATATGACAAAAAAACAGTGGCTATCACGGATGAACTCTATCGTTGATATATGACTATCAGTGATAGTCACTGACAAAATTTTATAAAAAATTGAGGTGATAGACTACTATCAGCGATAGACCTTACTATCAGCGATAGACCTTACTATCAATGATAGAAATTGCCATATTTGCAAAAAAAATTTAAAAAAATGCTATATTTTTAATTATTTTACTCTAAATTGACATGTGTTACAATTTTCTCAATTAAAATATGTATACTATAATACATTATAAATTTTATGATATTATCAAATAATAATTATACAAAATTTACAGTATAAAATATGTTCATAAATTAATTAATAATAGTTTATATTCAATATAATATTTAGTGGGACGACTAGCTTTATAGTTTATATAAAATACATTTTGAACACTTTTAAATCTGTTATCCAACACATATTTCAAACATATGAAATACAACTTTGTTTTTAAATTTATGTTTCCCGATCATCAATCAAACAAACTCTAATATATTTATTTTTTATATTTTCAACTAATTAAAATGCATTACTAAATTATATATCAATTAACTTTTAATTATAATAAAAATATTCACTTTTAATTATAATAAAATATTCAGTAATAAGTTTAAATTTATTTTATTACTATTTCATTTTATAGTAATTTTTATTTTAAAAATTATTTAATATAAAAAAATGATAACCAATAAAATAGATGTCAATTTAGAGTAAAATAATTAAAAATATAGCATTTTAAAAAAAAAAAATTGCGGATATGACAATTTCTATCAGTGATAGTATGGTCTATCGCTGAAAGAAGTTTATCATTGATAATAGTTTTTTTTATAGAATTTTGTTAGTGATAATAGTCTATCAGTAATAGTTATAAAATCTATCAGTAATAGTCATAAAGTCTATCCGTGATAGCCAATGATTTTTTTGCCATATTTGCAAAATGTTTTAAACTTTGCTAAATTTTCAATTATTTTGGGCTTGTTTGTGCAACCCGCCTAAAATAAAATTACATAATTTAAAATATTTTTTTATTGAAAAAAATATAGACTATTTTCATATGTATATGTTACCTAAAACAAATATATATTTTAACAAAATAACTAATAATTAAATATTTAACAAATTAAATAGATTTTTTTGTTTTACAAAATTATTAGATGTAATAAAAGAATAAATAAGTATGTTTTTTCTAATTAGAAGAAAAATTATTAGTAATAAAAATAAGAGAAATAACTTGTAAAAAAAGAGATTAAAATATCATTTTGGTTCCTATATTTTGAGTTTCATTATATTATTACTTTTAAATGTTTAGACTTAGTCTACCTACTTTCAATAAAATTTAGGGTGGCCTTGATCTTAGTTTGAAGTTAATTTTTTTTATTAAAATTGTTTAAATATTAATATATTTTTCATGCAAGAAAAAACACAATGACTAAATTTAAGCTTAAAAAAAATTAGAAGGGAGACTAATAGGGACCTTAAAAAAAAATTAACAATAATCTAAATACATTGACTAAATTTAGGGGGCGTTTGCCCCTGTCTTGTGTTTGGGTGAGTTTGGGTTTTGAAGCCAAACCCATGTTTGGATTGATGTATTGGAAAACCATGAGTTTAGAACCCAAAATCTCCCACTTCTCCAATTTTGTTTCTCTCTCTTCCTCACATCAACAATTTTATCTCTTTCTTAATCTATTTGACACCAACATCAACAATTTATTTTTTTTTATCTCTTTTTCAATTTTGCCATCAATTTTTGCTATATGTCTATTCATTTTTCCTTTATATTATATATATATATTTTGTCTCATCTTATTCCATTAACTAATAATGTTTTTTTAGTTAAAATATTTTTTTTTTCTATTATGAAAAATGACATTCTTTTGTAATATTTTTTTTTACTACTTTCTAATATGAATATATTTTAATATTATTACAAAATTTCCATTAATAATAGGGAATTATTGGAATCTACATTATATCTGAACTAAGGTTTTTTTTCAATTTTTTTCTCTCTTTATTATTTGTTTATTTTATGTATTTTTTCAACCGTATTCTATAAATTAATGTTGTGTTTGTAACTTTTTTTTTTTCCTTTTATAATATATTTTTTTAATTGGAATATACAAAATTTTCATCAATAATGTATTTTTTTTCCTTTCTCCTATTTCTTGTTTTTTGTTTTTGTTAAATGTTTTTTTTTAATATTTTATTAAAATATATATTTTTCCATAAAACTTTTTTCATCAATAGTAATATGACTTTTTTTTCTTTTGTGTCAACAAGAGCGTAGCCCAACGACATGATTATGAGCGTAACCCCAACATGTTGTAAAAACTTTTTTTCCTTTCCTTTTATTTTTTTGTTTTTCTTAATTTTTAAAAGGTATATTTTTTCATCCTATTTCATAAACTTTTTTTTTTGTACGAGTACAAAATATGAAAATTGTTCAATTTATTTTCTTATTCTTAGAATATAACATAAATTAAATGCTTCATTTTTAAGTTCCAAAAGAATTTTGCTCATGTTACGTGACGTCGGGTTTTACAATTCACCACTAGAAAATAAGGGTATAAAAGAGAAACGAAATAGTAAAAGGAAAAGAAAAAAAAAAAAAAAAAAATTGTTCAACCCGGGGTTCAGAACACTGCACCCCAAACACAGTTTTTAGATTCTCAGGGTTCAGAACCCGCCCTGACAAACCCCCAGGGTTCTGATTCCAAAACATGGGGCCAAACGCCCCCTTAAGCTTTATTGAAATTATAGGGACTAAGTTGAGACATTTGAAAGTACATGGATTAAAATGAAAGGAAACTCAAAATATAGGGACCAAAATGATATTTTAATCCTAAAAGAATAAAACAATCAATCAATTTTTTTTTTCTCTTGCAAACGTAAAATATTACTAGAGCAAAATGGGGTCTTAGCCCAAAGTTAAGGCACAAAGAAAAAACACGAAGCATAAAGCTAAAAGTTCACAACTCAAGTCGGAAAAATGAACATATCAACGAAAGAGATCCTACGGGGAAACACTACCGGACTGAAGAGGCAACACCCCTCCTACCTAGGAAGAACGAGACCTATATCCATGGAGGCAAAAATTACGCTCCCTCTAAATACGATAGATAGTCGCACACCAAATCGGTCTCCAAACACATCAGCCATGATGCTTACCTTTACTAAGATTAAGGGTGACCATCATCAAACAAAAAATCGACCCGATCGATTGAAACCGACGTCGGGCGATATTTTTTAAGCCACCATAGGTCAGGGTCTATTTTAACAATTTAAAAAACCGACTATCGGTCGGTCGGTACATTTAGGCGGTCGAAAACCAACCGATTTAAGCATAAGAAAGAGGAAAGAAAGAAATACTTGAAGAAGCTCAGTCCCATGGGCAGAGGTTAGGGAAGGGGTCGAGTGAACACTAAAGGACAATCTTCGGAGCCTCAAGCTAATTCTAGTGAGGAAGAGTCCGAAGAAGCTCAACCCCATAGCTTGAAGTCCAATAACAGTGCAAGGAGCTCAAATGAAATCTGAAAATCGGAGATGGTAGGGTTAAAAGCTCATCAGAAAGTTTCACCGGAAAAGTTGAGTCGAGGGTCTAAAAAAAGTCAAATCAATTAGTGGAAAAGGTGGTGATGGAGAGTCAGAAGGCAGAAGGAAAAGACATGAAAAATTCGTGATGAGGAGTCAGACGGTAGAAGGAAACAGTGTATCATGGATAAAATTAGTGGAGAAAGTGTTTTTTTTTTTAAAATAAAAAAACCGAAAAAATCAATCGACCGGCCGACAAATTTATCCCCAGAAAACCATCGATTTCCTCCCATTTAGAGGAAACCAACTAATTGGTTTTTGGCGTCGGTTTCCCCCCAAAACCGACACCGACCGACTGATGACCACCCCTAACGAAGATGACAAATCCAATGCAGCTTAGTAGACCATAAGAAAATCTAATGAAAATAACTTCCCCATCGCAACATACCCCTCTCCATCACACTTCCTGACTGAACGTGCATTCAAAGAACAAATGATCCCAAAATTATGGAGAACTCATATAGAGTAGGTTGGACGTAGGGATAGACAAATCCCACCTATGAAGTCGAGACCTAGTATAAAGCCTATCTCGAATCACCATCAATAAAAATGCCGTGGATGGATTATGTGGAGTGTAGAATTGGTTGTCAAAGAGGTAGGTGAAGACTGAGAAATGGAAAAAATATTGATATTTTCAATGACCCTTGAGACCCTAGAGAGAAAACTTTCAAACCTCTTTGCCATGTAGTTTGATAAACATTTGAGTTAGCAGCTTAATTCAAAATGGAGATTGAGATGTTGGAAAATTTTATGACCTTTTGTTGCAAGAGGATGTTGAAGTTATTCTAACCAAATATCTTACCCATATCATTTATTTTGGCACTATGATCGAAAAAAGTTTTTACTCGGTCATAAGTGGTTATAAGCTCCACAAACTAAGACCAATGAAACTTCCTCTTTTACTGAACATGAGAGCATAGAACGGTGGAAACACCTTTGAGATTTGGATGTTCATTCAAAGACAAAAACCGGTATTTGGCGCGCCTGCATCGGCGCATTACTTACAAAGGAAAATTTACAAAGGCGAGATATTATTGACAATGGGGTTGCCCACATCTTGTGGGGCATGCAAATGAGACCGAAATCCATGTTATTTGAGCTTGCAAAGCTACCAAACAATTATGGAAAATTTGCCCCCGGACATTGCGGGCTTTGGTGAGATCGTCATAAATTTTAATGACGAAATTATGATAACGACTCAACGCGTTCAAAAGTTGTTCAACCCGATGGAACTTGCTAAGCCAATTGCTCTCTTAGTCGGTATTAAGATAACTTTTGAGGCAGGACTTCGATATTTGTGTGATCTCGTGAAAAATTCTTGAAATGACCTATTTGACAATGAAATTCACCTATAGTATATGAAATTGGCGCTTATGGTCAGCAAGCACTCGTGAGAGGCTTCCTTTATGCTTCCAGAAACTGCAACTCAGTGGCCCACAAATTGGCTAGTCACGCAAGGACCAATAATAGTGACAAAGTTTGGGTTGAAGAACACCCTTTTGTGGCTGTGTGAAGATGTTTTAAGGGATATTTCTCTCCTTTAATTTGTATCTGTTTTTCTATCTTATGTACTGAATGAAGAATGTGAATGAGATGAACTATTATTTATCACAAGGTAGGAATTCCCAAATTGGTGGTGGAAATTTCCAAATTTATTTATTTATTTTGCATTTCAATTTTTAATTAACATTCACACATGGAACTTGATTTAGCACTGCACTGATGAACTATGAAGTCTCATGTGGGTAAAGAGTATTTTTGGTTGTGCTAAAGTCAAAGATTATATGTTGATGCCATTGAGCAGTAGTTTGATTTGGTTGAGAATTGAGATTCAATTTTATGTTTTCGAATAAAAAAAATAAAATGAATTGCATGAAAAAGAGTAGAAATACGTTTCACAAATTTATTTTGTGAAACAAAATCTGAATATAAGGTCAATTTTTTAAAACATCCGTCAATCCCCATTTAGAAAAAGCCAAAATATGATTCTGTATTGCAGACTCCATCTTCATAGAGTATGATGAACCTGTACTAAACAAAATAGTTTGACATTCAAAGATTTCATCTCAAATTACATATTCACTCTTCCTCATTTCTTTCATACATCTCAACCATAAAAAAAAAAAAAATTAAATGAAAAATAAAGAAAATAATTAAATACCCTCAAAAGCTAAATTTAATTAAAAATTATTATTATTTTTTTTTTTATTTTTTTTTTTGATAAAATCAGTTTTTACTTATAAACTTCAAATATTAATTTTCATTGAAAAAATTAAATTTCATTAAATTAAATCCTAAACTTAGATACGTATTGCAATTTTTACTATCTATTTGATTTATTAATTCATCCGCTAATTTAATTTTAATAAAAAAAATAAAGTAAATAAAGTAAATAACTCTAAAAACTCATCCATTATTGAAAATCAAACTATACATTAGATTAAATTTGATTAATACCTACAATTGACTATTAAGTTTCAACAAATAAAATATATATGGGGAAATTGTAACCGATGTCAATTTAGAGTAAAATAATTAAAAATATAGCACTTTTTAATTTTTTTTTGCGAATTTAACAATTTCTATCACTGATGGTATGATTTATCCCTGATAGAAGTCTATCGCTGATAGTAGTCTATCACTTCAGTTTTTTATAAAATTTTGTCAGTGATAGAAGTCTATCAGTGATAGTCATATATCAACGATAGAGTCTATCGGTAGCCACTGATTTTTTTTGCCATATTTGTAAAATATTTTAAATTTTGCTAAATTTGTAATTATTTTGGACTGATTGCTGTTTGTTTGTGCAACTAACTCTATATATATATATATAAATTCTAAATAAGGTTATAATGTGAATTTTATTATATTAATATTTTCTTGCATTATTTTAATTAAACGTGTTTTTAGATATAGAGAAAGTATGAAATTTATTTTTAATTTTATTTTTTTAATTTTCGAATACAAATTTTTGGGTGATGATTCAAACGGGCCGGGTTGTGAATCTGATCGGATTAATGAGCTGGGTTTTGTGTTTGGGGTGATGGTTAGGTTAGCTGAGAGTCTTACTAAGTTTATGGAGGAAAGAGAAGCCATAAATTTGGGGTGAGATTGAAGAAGTGGGTCTGGAAATAGATTTGAGGGCCAAACTCGGGGTAGCCCAACACTTGTCCTAATGGGATCCAACATCAACCTTTGAGAAAATTGGGCATGAGTGTCATCTGTCATCTGTGTGTGCGCTTGGGAAAGAGGTGGCTAAACGCAACCAAAATGCACGGTTGTTACTTGTTATCAACTCAATGATTCGCCATTAAAACCTTCAAAGTTGCACAACAGATTTTCATCAAACACGCCATGTGGTTATTCAGAAGAAAAGGGCCCTCTGGATTTTCCTCTGCTTCCACCGCCGAGGAAGTTACAGACGGAATCGATGGCACTGCTCTCACCGCCATTGTTACAGGTCCCAATACATGTCTTCATTTTGTATTTTCAACTGGGTCTCATCCCGATTTCCCTTTACTCGCCTCTGCCTTCCTTCAATTATGCATCTGGGTTTTTTTTTTAATTTTATGCCAATGATTTTGTGTTGGAGACTTACTTGAAGTTCCGAGGACGCTTTGTGATGGGTAATTCGATTATTATGCAGTTAATTAGAGATGGGGTTTTATTTCTTCCTCTGAATTTGGACCCTTTATCCGTTTTCGTCTTTAACACATTGTTTGATGTTCATTTTTTAGTCCCGCTACTTCGCCTTAAGCAACGCTTTGGTACTTTACTTTTAATATCTTTTTTGTGATGATTTATTTTGAACATATTTGGATTTTGAGTTTGGACTCTAGTAGTTCTTCCTGTTTTAACGAAAGCAAAAGGTTGGTTTGGCTTTGCAGTTCAGATTTCTATAGCTGTTATTGTGAAAAAGAAGTTGAGGAAATAATCTCTAACTGAAAGGTTGTTTAGTGATATGAGCATAGTTGTATGGTTCCTTATTTCTTTTGAAAGGAAAGGTTGATTACTTAGGCTCTGTTTGATAACGATTTCATTTTTTGTTTTTGAAAATTATTATGTGTTTTTAATCCTCTCCTACATGTTGTTATAAGCATAATTGTTGATTAGTTTTACCATTTGAACAAGCATTCTCTTGGCTTGGTTGATTGCTAGTTTCACTTAATAGCCTTCTATTCTTGCTGATGTTACAGGAGCATCGAGCGGTATTGGCTCTGAAACTGCTCGCGTTCTTGCATTACGTGGAGTCCATGTCATTATGGGGGTTAGGAATTTAGAAGCTGGTAAGAATGTCAGTGAAGCCATCGTCAAGGAGAATCCCTCTGCAAAAATTGATGCCATGGAGTTGGATCTTAGCTCCACGGCTTCTGTAAGAAAATTCGCCTCAGATTACCATTCCTCTGGGTTTCCACTTAACATCCTCATGTAAGAATTGATAGGCATTACAGTAAAAGAAGGCTCTTTTAGTTCACTAGTTTGTCTCTGTCTTTTTATGTACTGCTTCTTACTCTCTCCTGCTAGTTGTGGATTTACATGCCTTGATATATAGCTATCTAATTGAAGATGCAGTTCAAGTTAGTAATTTCTCTTTCCTTTTCTTTGGGGAAGTAATAATGCAGGAATAATGGCTACCCCTTTCGGACTTTCAAAAGATAACATAGAACTGCAATTTGCAACTAACCACTTAGGTACGTAGCTTATATGATAGATTATTTCTTGTATAATGAAAACTTTTGATCTATGTGAACTTGCAAGAAGATACATAGGATACACTTGAAGCTATTGACACATTAAGAGTTTCATTTATGGACGGAGAAACTAATTACTTGCTATATGATGCTACATTACTTCACTGGTATTAAATATTGGTGACCCGAACTTCAAAGGCTGAAAATTTGAGGTTGCGGCCATGTATGGATTAGGCAGTAAGCCTTGCTAAGCTTTAGGATTTTTGGTTTATTTCATTGATATAGTGGCAGCTAACTCATGGAAACTTTTGTACCAACTCTCATTATAGTGGATTTGTTCTTCTTCTCTGCCCCCCCATCTGATTTTTCATGTAAAATATGTCTTTTTATTGTCTTCCTCCGTTTTTATCTCTCATGTTCATAACAACTAAGATCTCCTCTATTCAAACAAAATCATTTTTTGAAAATAGAATAGATGGATAGTTCCTTAGTGTGCAATGACTATAAGGAACCTAACTTATTATGTTTCAGCTGATCATTATTTCTGACCCAATTTTGTACTCCGAGTCCGTGCAGGCCATTTCCTTTTGACAGATCTACTTTTGGAAAATATGAAGAAAACTGCCATTAAAAGTGAGAAAGAAGGAAGAATTGTAAATGTCTCCTCAGAAGCTCACCGTTACACATATCCTGAAGGCATCCAATTCGATGGAATTAACGATGAATCGAGGTAAATTTTTTTCAGCATACAGAAATAAGAATGAAATGGATTTTTAATGGTTTGGGAAGCACTGTTTGAGAATTTGGGAATTAAGTGCTTGGAAATGCTTTTGTTTTTTCCTACCTAAAGGAAGCTGACTTTCAACTCCTTGCAGTGTCGGAAGACTATAAACTAACAAGTACTAATAAGGTTTGGTTATTGTGGCTTGCTTCCATCTTTTCTGTTTGCACTGTTGTTAGCATTGCCCTCAAAGTGATTTAATAGGTTATTCTCAGTTTGACATATTCCATCTAGTATTGTTAAGAATATATAAATGATTAAATATAATCTAATCTATTATTAGCTTAAACTTTTGGATTTAATGATAGGTTAACATAGTATTAGAGGACGAGGTCCATGCAATGCCAACATGAGCACGCCTCAACTGGCTCGACTAAGAGATCGAGATTAGAAGTTCAAATCTCCCATCTCACGTATTCTTGAACTCAAAAAAAAAAAAAAAAAAAGAGGACGAGGTCCGTGCAATGCCAAATGCCAATTCATTTCCAATCGATATTAATGATTCACGTGTTGGTGTTGGGTTTCGTTAATCAAATTAATATTGAAACCTTCACATGAGGGGAGGATTAAGAATTTAATAAAATATTTATTATACTATCATATTTGCTTAAGCTTTAAGCTTAAGGGTTTAGTTGTAGTTGTAGTTTAACAAAGATCAACCAATTTTACTTACTTAGCCAAGGATATCCAAATGAACAAAAATGTAGATAAATGAATAATACTCTATTACCTAATGAAAGACCTGAGCAATTGAAAAATGTCCCAAACTTTCTTCTAGACTTTCCACGGGATGCTTGGGGTGGAATCTATTGAGAAACCTTGACCTTTGAAACATATAAGGACAATATTCACCTTTTAGTGTATCCGTCATCTGGTCTTACGAACCCCATAATTTTATTCGTTCATGTAAAAGTATGATATCGTTCAAATTTTCTCATTGTAGGTACAGTAAAATGCAGGCTTATGGCCAATCGAAGTTATCTAATGTTCTGCATGCCAATGAACTTACGAGACGTTTCAAGGTATGGGAACTTCTCTGGTTGATGGTGAAAAAAAAAAAAAATGAGAAACAAGAAATCTTAAATGGCTTGAGATGATAAATTTTAGTTCAATCACAATCAGTGTCTTCTGAATCTAATTTTTTTTTCATTGTCCAAATTTCAGCTAATGCTATTATTACTTCTTTCTACCTTGTCTGTTAGAATGTTCTTCATATAGGGAGGCATTTATATGCTTTATCGAGATCAGGATAATTTAAAATTTCGTTCATTTTTTCCTGTTTTGTTAACTAAGGATGGTTGTGGTAAACCATTTGAAATTGATGGTTTGTTCTTGTACAGGAAGGAGGAGTAAACATAACTGCAAACTCACTACACCCAGGAATAATCACCACAAATCTTTTCCGCCACTTCAATTTTGGCAATGGTAATAAGCTTAGACCCGTCTCATAATCATTTGATTTTTGGTTTTTGAAAATTAAGCTTATAAACACTAATTCCACTCGTGTAAGTTTCTTTGTTTTGTTATCTACTTTCTTAAAAATATTTTCAAAATTCAAGTCAAGTTTTGAAAACTGTAAAAAATAGTTTTTAAAAACTTGATTTGTTTTTGAATTTTGGTTAAGAATTCAAATATTTCTCTAAAAAAAGATTAAAATCATTGTAAAGAAATTGGGAGGAAACAAATACAATTTTTTTTTTTTTTTATAGGAAGCTGAAACAATTTCATTGATAATATGAAAGAAGATATCCTATCCTGTTAATTACAAAAAACACCTCTATTGGTTATAGAGGGTGGTAAGATCGAAACAAATACAATTTTCGAAAATAGAAAACTAAAAATGAAATTATTATCAAACGGAACCTTAGTTAGTTAGCGTATTTGCTTACACATTTAGAATATGTTTGGGATGAAACTGAAGTCTATTTCTCATATCACATTGATGGAAGCAGTTTTTTTTTTTCCTTTTTTTCTTTTGCAAATATATTTAATTAATGCGGGTGGGGGATTGAACCCCGACCTCTTAGTCAAGAGCACAACTTTCGGTTTCTTTTATTACTGTGTTAGATGAATTTGTGCTGAAATTTTCTCTGTCCTTTTGTCTTTCTCTAATGGATTTTTTTGTTACATTCTTGCGATTTTATTCCTTCTGTTTACCATCTTGCATAGATATTTCTCTTGAAACTATCTTCCTAGAGTTTTTCTAATCCAACATCTCTGTTCATGTATAATAGCTTGCTCCTACGTTAGGAAATAAGCTTTTTAATGCGAAAGTACTTTTGTTTTTCTTGCAGGTATAACGAACACGGTTGGCAAACTCGTATTTAAAAATGTTCAACAGGTGAGCTTCATTCTTTGGAGTCTACTTTACAAAAAGTTCACCAAAACTAAGACTTTAAACCAAATGCATTTTTTTGCCATACTCCTGACTAGATGGATACTTGATTTTCAAAAACAAAAAACAAAAAACGAAATTATTATCGGGTGAAACTTCAACTATGACATTATTTTGTGGCTTAGCTTGACGGATTGAAGCATTCGTTTTGGGGTTTGTTGTTTATTGAGATGGGTCTGAATTTGCAGGGTGCAGCAACAACCTGCTATGTGGCATTGCATCCACAAGTGAAGGGAGTGAGTGGTGAATATTTTATGAATAGTAACCTAAACAAGGCAAGCGAACATGGCCAGGATGTTGACCTGGCTAAGAAACTTTGGGATTTTACTACTAACTTACTCAAATAATCCAGCTCTGTTTCCTCTGTACATTATGGTATTGTTTCTATCGAGTTAGATTGCGTTGACTGTGTTTTTAGAATATAACATTACAAATAAAGGTTGGGGATTCAAACGTACCTCGTAAAGGAGGTATAATATCTAACTATTTGAGTTATTTTCAGGTTGGTATTTGTGTCTATATTATCTTGTTTAACAAAGAGTAATATCAGGTCAATGTAAATTATGGTTATGCATTGTTGGTATTTGTAGTGTTTTGAGATCGTTTTGGTTTTCTTATTATGTTAATTCAGAATAGAGTGAGTTTTTGTTTAGTGTCTGATCACATATTCAAAGGTGTTTCTTGAGAAAGTTAAAAATATTGGAAAGCATTTGATAGTACTCTTGTAAGGTCAAAAGACATTCCAATGATCTAAGCTAATAATTTTAATTTTAATTTTACTTTTTGTTTTTCAAAATTAGATTTTGCCATGATTTTTTTTTTTTTTTGGTCTTTCCATTATTAAATGTTTGTCTTTATGTTTGTAATTTTTATTACTTAAAATGTGGTTTTAAATACTTGTCAGCATATTTTTATTTATAGAATGGTGTTCATACAGTTGTTAAAAAGTTGTACAAGAGATTTTATTTTTTTTAAGTTCAACAAATGGAATAAGTCTAGGGTTAACCTTTTACTTCAAGAGAATATACATTAATTTTTGTTTAACTATTGATGTAGGACATCTTTTGATTTTTTTTTTTTATTTTTTATTTTTTTTATTTTTATTTTAAGTTTCATGAAACTCTTCTTGTTTTATATTTTTTTTATTTCTTTTAACCGGTCACCTTTTAGTTAGGTTTTTAATCGGTTACTTGAGTTTTCAAGTTTGTTGTAAGTAGTTAGAACTTTTCCAGTCTTCCTATTTGTATTTAAAAGGGGCTGCAGTCCTTTAGAATGAACTTTCGATCATTGAATAAAATTCTCTTTTTTTGTCTACACCAAAGTGGTATCAAAGCTCCCAATCCTAATTCGAAAATTTCATTTTCAATTCCGGATCCTTACAACCATGGCAGCAAAAGCTTCCTCCCTTACAACCCAACAACTTGACCGACACTTGCAGTCAGTGGAAAGTTCGATAGATGAAATCAAGACAAGCGTGGGCGATATCAATCAAACCATTATTCTCATTACTCGACAATTGAATACCAAGTGCAAGAAAATTCTACAAGACAACTAAGAAGTCAACCGCAATGTTCAAGAAAATCAAGAAAGACAAGAAAGACAAGTGCATAATCCAATTAGAAGACAAGAAAACCAAAATTTTGGGAGATTTCTTGGAAATCCAATTCCTGGATTTATAGCACATTTATGACACAAGATTCTGAATCTTCATATGAAGGGAGAATTCAGAAATATTGGACAGTAAGATAACCTTCCTTTGGGACATCAAAATCATCGAGAAATACCTCCAAGAAGACAACAACAATTTAATGACAATTCAGAAATTAGAATGAAAGTAGACCTTCCAAACTTCAATGAGTCAAGAACGTGGATAACTTCTTTGATTATGCCAATAGGTGAAGTTAGTTGCCTTCAAATTATAGAGTGGGGGACCTCAACATGGTAGGATTAACTCCAAACTAATCGTCGATACTCGGGCAAGACACTCATCAAACAATGGCCAAAGATGTTGAGGTTAATGAAGAAGCGATTTCTACCACTCAACTATCAACAAATCCTATACAACCAATACCAACAATGTAAGCAAGGTAATTGTAATATCCTAAATTACACAGAAGAATTTTACCGGAAGAATTCTACCGATTGGGTGCAAGAAATAATCTACCCGAAAATGAGCAACAACAAATTTCAAGATTTGTTAATGGTCTTAGTAATGACATCAAAGAAGCGGTAAATGTACATCCTCTAGCGTACCTCGTGGATGCAATCAACTTAACAACTAAGATCGAGGAAAATGATGAGATTAGGCCTTGAAGAACCTACCAACAAAGGACTACATGGGCAAAACAAGACCAACCGAAAGTCTACTAATGATTCTCCCCGAAATTTCCAGCAAGAAAGTTCCTCCAACTCCACCCAACAAGGCAAAAAGGATGAGCATATTGCCAAGAACAACACTAATAAAGGTTTGGATGGTCCCATGGGTAAAAAGTCTACTAATCTTTATAATCGCCCTTCTCTTGGTAAGTGTTTCAGGTGTGGCCAGCAAGGGCATCTCTCTAATGAATGCCTCCAACGAAGGACATTGGCTACACAAGAAGAAACCCAAGATGATGACACTTACAATCCCGAGGGCTCCGACGATTTTGAATTTGCGGAACCAGACTCCGGTGGGGATCAACTTTCTTGTGTTCTTCAAAGAATCCTTCTAACTCCAAAGACCAAGTTCAATGCCCAACGACATAAACTTTTCAGAACTCGATGCACAATCAATGGTAAAATTTGTCAGGTTATAATTGACAGTGGTAGTTCTGAAAATATTGTTTCCAAGAAGCTCGTTACTGCTCTTAACTTGAAAACTGAACCCCACCCAAATCCCTATAAGGTTAGTTGAATTTCAAAAGGTGGTGAGAAACAGGTGCTGGGAATTTGCACTATTTCTCTTTCAATTGAACAACACTATAAAGATCAAGTTGTATGTGACGTTCTCGAAAGGGATGCTTATCATATCCTTTTAGGGCGTCCTTGGCAGTTTGATACTCAAACTATGCATAGGGGAAGGGACAACACTCATACCTTTTCTTGGATGGGAAAAATAGTGGTCCTTTTGCCTTTGGGAGTCACGAAAGATAAGAAAAAAACCAGTGAGGGGTCCAATAAAAAACAGTTGTTCACTTTAACTCATGGTAATGATATCTTTCGTACTCTTAAGGACACTTTAGTGACTTTTGTTATTAAAGGAATGACAACCAGTGAGACTACAACACCTTTCCCTCTCCTCATGTCTCACCTATTGAATGAATTTCCTAACATCGCTACTTTTCCATCTTCTTTACCCCCTTTATGCAATATTCAACACCAAATAGACCTAGTCCCCGATAATTCTCTTCCTCATTTACCCCATTATAGAATGAGTCCCAAGAAATACCATTTACATGATCAAATTCAAGACTTGCTTGAGTTGGGACACATTAAACCTAGTTTGAGCCCATGTGTGGTTCTAGCCTTGTTAGCTCCTAAGAAATATGGTTCTTGGCGTCTTTGTGTTGATAGTCGTGTTATTAATAAGATTACTGTTAAATACCGTTTTTTCATACCTAGATTATCCGATTTATTGGACCAACTTGGCGGTGCTTCGGTGTTTTCCAAAATTGATCTCAAAAGTGGATATCACCAAATTCGAATAAAACCATGGAATGAATGGAAAACAACTTTTAAAACAAATTAAGGCCTCTTAGAATGGTTAGTAATGCCTTTTGGTTTGTCCAATGCTCCAAGCACATTCATGCGCCTCATGAATCAGACACTCATTCCTTGTTTAAATAAATTTGTGGTAGTTTACTTTGATGATATACTTGTGTATAACAAAACCAATGATGAACATCTTGACCACCTACACACAGTTTTTTCTATCCTTAATGACAATGTCATTTACATTAATGCCCATAAATGTACCTTTTTATGTATTGAAATTGATTTTCTGGGCTTTGTTCTAAGTGTTAAGAGTATGGCTGTAGATCCTAGGAAGATTGAAGCTATTAGTGATTGACCTATACCACACAACATTCAAGCACTTCAATGTTTTCTCGGCTTAGCATCTTTTTATCGCAAATTTATTCGTAATTTTAGTACTATTGCTACACCTCTCACTAATTGTTTAAAGAAAGACCAATTTGATTGGTGTGATTCCCAAACTTCTAGCTTTAGCAACTTAAAAAAGCACTTAACATCTACATCTGTTCTTGTCCTTCCTAATTTTGACAAACCTTTTGAGGTCTCAGTAGATGCTTCCGGAGTTGGTATTCGGGTTGTTTTGAGTTAACAGGGTCATCCAATAGAATTTTTTAGTGAAAAATTAAGTGATGCCTAGGAGTGATATCGATTCGATTTTTTTTGGTTTTGGGTCCAACCAAGAACCAAACTGACATGCTCGGTGTTCTGAAATGTGGAACCGAACTGATGTCCAATAAAGGACAAACTGACGGTTCGGTTTTTGGTCGGTTCGGTTCCCAGTCGGTTCGATTTCCGATTTTGGACCCAACTGCTTTTTTTTTTCTTTCTCTCTCACATTTTCATTTTCTTTCAAGTTTTGTTTTAACTAAAAATTTATTTTCTTCATCTTCTATTAAAATTAGTCAAAACAACTCAATTGGAGCTGAAGCATTCTCCATCTTTTTTCTCTTCTTGATTCTTCTTTCCATTGTTTTCTTCTCCATTTTTCTCACATTGTTTTCTTCCCCATTTTTCCCACTTGAGATTTTCCTTTGATGCATTTACCCTCTTAAGTTTTGCTTTGTTGACCCAAAATTTCTCCATTTTTTATAATCTAATTACTCATTTTCTTCAATACAAAATCAATTTCTTCAATCTAATTAGTAATTAGTGATTTGGTCAATTATAGTGATTCTCAATCCTCATCTTTGAAATGAGTTTGATCAACAGTGTGTTCAGATTCCTTTTTTTTGCCTTGCAAATTCTGTTTAACAAACTCCAAAATTTAGCAATGGATCAAATAATAGCAAAAACAATCATTGGCCCAAATATTTTTATTCAATTATCTTTCCCCAAATTAGGAAATTAATTTCCAGTTGAATCAATTCTTACAGATTTCGAATGGAAGAGTGAAGATATTCAATCATCTTTCCCCAAATTAATTGAATCAGTTCTTAAAGATCTCCCAACAAAAAGAAAAAATAGAATTGAAGAGTGAAGAAAAAATAGAATTGAAAACAACCTCGCTTTTTCTTTGGAACTACCATTTGAAATTTCACCTTCTCCATCCCCTGAACCTACTGCAGATTCTCCTCCATTCCCCTCTCATACTCCATTCTCTCACGCTCCAGCCAATTCTCCGGATTCCCCTGAATCTGCTGCAGATTCTCCTCCATTCCCCTCTCCTACTCCATTATCCTCCATTTCCCTCTCCTACTCCATTCTCCTTCATTCCCCTCTCCTACTTCATTCTCTCACGCTCCGGTCAGTTCTTCGGATTCACCTTTGAACTCCCCTCGTGCGCCTCCGCCTTCAGATCTCACTCCCTCTCCACGACATGTTCATTTTCTGCCGACAACGATTTCAGTAACAACACTACCAATGGAGGTGGAGAACATTCAGAATCCTTCAAAGTCTGGTCGGGGAAGATGGTGAATGAAAAAAATCTGAGAGAGAGATGGGTGTAGTCGGTCGGGGAAGATGGTGAATGAAAAAAATATGAGAGAGGGAGAGATGGGTGTCGTCTGTTAGCTTTATGGCTTCAATCAAACTATATATTTTGATGATAACAAACTCATTTTTTTGAAATGACATTTTTAGTGTTTCAGAGTGTCTATTATGTAGAGTTCGGAAAACAATTCCAACGCATTTTATGGTTCAAATTGGAGCTCAAACGAGAAAGATATTAACAAAAGAAGGATGAAGTGATCATGACCAACGTGCACCATCCAAAGGTGGACACATGGCAAGGGCAGACTGAATTTTTGAAATTAAGACAAAATAAATAAAATTAAGTTTTGAGGAGTATTTTTTCTCTCTCTCAATTTCTTAATTAAAAAAACATTAATTTTCCTATCTCTCAAATTCTAAATTCAAAAATCCATTTCTTTACTATCTCTCAAATTCTAAATTCAAAAATCCATTCATTTCCTATCTTTCAATCTCCACCCTACATTCATCTTACCCTAAATCTAATGACTAGTTTTGAACCTTTTCCTTTTAAAATGGTAGAGCAATTTCCAAGAAAAAAATTCTAGCAAAATCATTTTTGATCTTTTGCTCTCAAAATCGAATTCAACTTGCAAATCTCTCACATACTCCTAAACTTGATCATCCTACATTTGTGAGAAATTTTGGAGCGTTTGTCTAGTGTGTTCATCTGTAATATCTTATCTATTTAGAGGTAATTCGTTGCAAGTTTTATTTTCTCGGGTTTTGTATTAAGGTGTGGGTACACCTTGGGTTGTGTGTAAAAGAAATTGGTTGGATCCTGAACCAGTAAAAAGGATCACGAGTTTCTCTTTAGCCTAGGTAAAAAAAAAAGAGGGTCATTGTCGGTTTGGTTCTCACCCGCAAGAGGATCTCTTAGTGAAATACCCAAGAAGGAGTCTTGGGGAGTGGAGTAGGCAATTCGCCGAACCACTATAAATTCTCGGTGTCTTCTCTTCCTTACTTTTATTTTTCTGCATTTCAATTTTTGTTTTAATTATTTTAATCTCTTAGATTGCATGATATAGGCTTGCTTTGATTCGATTTTGGTTGCTTGAGTGGTTTAACGTTTAAAACTTAAAATTGCTAGACAACTCTATTCACCCCAGGGTTGCCATTAGATCTACAATTGGTATTAGAGCGGGTTGCTCGGTTTTTTATTTAAAGTGTTGAATAGTTTCATTTTCTTTGTTTAAAAAAAAAAAATCATTTTTCTTTAAATCTGAAATTTTCTATTTATTTGAGAAAAGTTGACAAAATCAAATTTCCTTGAGCCTATGGCAAATATTGGAGTGAATGAGTTTACTAAGGGTCAATCTACAACTAGACCACCTCTCTTTGATGGAAATAATTATGCTTGGTGGAAAACAAGAATGAAAATTTATTTAATTTCTATTGATTACAATTTATGAGAAATTATTTCTAATGGTTCTTTAATTCCAACCAAGATAGTTGCTAATAAGGATGTGTCTAAGGAAGAAAATGAGTTAAATGATGAAGATAAAAATAAATTATCTATAAATGCTAGAGGCATGAATAATCTATTTTGTGTTTTGTGCTCTGATGAGTTTAATCGAGTCCCTGCATGCAATACTGCTAAAGAAATATGGGATATGCTTGAAGTAACTCATGAAGGAACTAATCAAGTAAAAGAGTAAAAAATTAGCATGCTTGTTCATAACTATGAATTATTTAAAATGAATGCTAATGAATCCATTTCTGAAATGTTTACGAGATTTACAAATATTGTGAATGCTTTGAAGGGATTAGGAAAAATATATAGTACATTTGAAAACGTGAGGAAGATTCTCAGGTCGTTGCCTAAAAGCTGGGAAGCTAAAGTGACGGCGATTCAAGAAGCTAAGGACCTTTCAACACTTAAATTGGAGGAGCTCATCGGATCTCTCATGACACATGAGATAATCATGAAGGGAAATATGGAAGATGACGTCAAAAAGAAGAAAAGCTTGACATTAAAGTCTACTGTCATCCAAGAAGACTTTGAAAGCGAAGATGATTAAATGATGAAGAATTTGCCTACCTAACAAGGAAGTTCAAGAAGCATTTCCGGAAAAGAAACTTCTCCAAGAAGAACTATAGTCAAGATGACAAAGGAGAAAAGAGAAATAGGGACACCATCATCTGTTATGAGTGTAAAAATCCTGGACATGTAAAGTATGATTGTCCTCAAAGAAAATCATTTTCAAAGAAGAACAAGAAGGCCATGAAAGCTACGTGGGATGAAAGTGATGAAAGTGACTCTGAAAGCGAGGAAGAAGTAACTAACCTATGTTTTATGGCTTTTGAAGATGTAGACGACGACGACGAGGTAAGTCCTGAAAACCTTACTTTTGATGAGCTTGTTGATGCTTATAATGAAATTAAAAATGAATTTGAAAAAGTAGGTTGCAAATATATGTCTCTTAGGAAGAAAAATAATAGATTAGCTCATGAGAACAATGACTTATTCATTGAGCTAGATGATCTAAAAGAGAAAAATGAGACATTAAGAAAAAAACTTGTTTTATCTAAGCCAAATTTGCATGCTTTAAAAGTGGAGTATAAAGTATTAGTAGAGAAAAATGAAGATATATCATCTACTCTTTTAAAGTTTACAAATGGAAAGAAAAACTTAGATATCATGATGGGTAAGCAACAAGGAGTCTTTGATAAGAGTGGTTTAGGTTACAAACCTCACCAAAAACAAAAGAAATTTACTAATTACTTTGTCAAAGAAAGCTCAATGTCTTCAGTTATTTGTCATGCATATGGAAAACAAGGTCATAAAACTTATGCATGTAATTTGAGGAAATTCAATGCTATGAATGAAAATAAAAGAAATGGATTCCTAAATTTTTGTTAACTAACCCCCCAAGGACCCAAACAAATTTGGGTACCGAAGGTTACATCTTTAGATTTGTGTTTTTAGGTATGTTTGAGATCGATAAAGAACAAGTGCTACTTGGACAGTGGATGTTCAAAACACATGACTGGGGACCACACAAAATTTACATACCTAGAAAAGAAAGATGGAGGATACGTTACCTTCGGCGATAATAAAAAGGGTAAGATTATTGGCAAAGGTAACATAGGTAATGGTTCGAATTTGTTAATTGAAAATGTTTTGCTTGTTGATGGTTTAAAACATGATCTGTTGAGAATTAGTCAATTATGTGATAAAGGCTATAAGGTAATTTTTAGTGATAAAAATTTCATAATTGAAAATGCATGTGATAAGAAAATCTTGTTTGAAGGAAATAGAGATAAAAATGTTTACACTTGTTGATACCGATTTTGGTGTCAACGGTGAATTTGTATTTGAGCACGAATGAACCTGCAAGACAACAACTAGGGGTGACCTAACGCCGGTGCGGCGTTGTGCCACAGACGCTCTGACGGTCAAGTTAGCTACAAGACTTAGAGAGCGTTTGGAATAATGGAAATTTATCCGTCCAATAGAGCATACCTTATCTTCTGTCGTTTCCTTTACTTATAGTAGATCGTAGTGTAACCGAAATGACGTAATCAATTTACCCGATTTATGGCATTATGGCTGTTACGATTTATGAGAATTTCGTTACTATTCCAACCATTCAGGGAGCGTCGTCGGTTCACTCTAGGGGTTGAGACGAGGCTCAATCCACCGTCGAGCCGTTAGGCTGACCTGCTGGTCAACCTTTATTGGCTGTGGGGCTGATGCGAAGATCAGTCCTCCAGGGGCCATGGGTTGTCCTGCTGAACAACTCTTATGTTGGCAGTTTGGGGTTGATGCGAGGATCAATCCTCCATTAAGCCATGGGTGGACCTGCTGGTCAGCCCTTCATTGGCATGTCGATGCTGATACGAGGATCAGTCCGTTGTCGCGGCTATGGGTTGACCTGCTGGTCAGCCCTTCGTTGGCGTGTCGATGCTGATACGAGGATCAGTCCGTTGTCGCGGCCATGGGCTGACCTGCAGGTCAATCCTTCACTGACGTGTCGACGTTGACATGAGGATCAGTCCCTTGCCGTGAGACTTATAAGTCTATTGTCCTTCTTAACAAGGTTGGATGGGAGGTGATGTAGAACGACATTCCTACGAGACGCCCATGGGTCATCCGTCGGTCGGCGCCACGCCACTCGGGTCATTGTTGCGCTTGCGCGAGGGGCGCGCGCGGCGGGGTACGTGTGGGCTGACCCGCGCCTCGGGTCAGCCCTTTTCCTTGGGCGTGCGCGGGCGGCAGGGGGCGCGCGCGGTGGGGTACTTGTGGGCTGACCCGCGCCTCGGGTCAGCCCTTTTCCTTGTGCGTCGAGGCATTTGTGGGCTGACCCGCACCTCGGGTCAGCCCTCTTCCTTAGGCATGCGTGCGACGAGGCGTTTGTGGGCTGACCCGCACCTCGGGTCAGCCTTTTTCCTTAGGCATGCGCGCGATGGGGTGCTTCGGGCTGACCCGCGCCTCGGTTCAACCCTTTTCCTAGGGCGTGCGCGCGCGATGGGGCGCCTTGAGCTGACCCGCGCCTCGGGTCAGCCCTTCTCCTTGGGCGTGCGCGCGCGCGCGATGGAGTGCCTTGGGCTGACCCGCGCCTCGGGTCAGCCCTTCTCCTTGGGCGTGCGCGGGCGACGGAGTGCCTTTGGGCTGACCTGCGCCTCGGGTCAGCCCTTGTCCATAGGCGTGCGCGTGCGATGGAGCGCCTTGGGCTGACCCGCGCCTCGGGTCAGCCCTTCTCCTTGGGCGTGCGCGCGCGGCGTGGGGTGCGCGCGATGGAGCGCCTGGGTGCTTCTAGCTGACCCGCGCCTCGGGTCAGCCCTTTTCCTTGGGCGTGCGCACGCGGTGTGGGACGCGCGCGATGGAGCGCCTTAGGCTGACCCGCGCCTCGGGTCAACCCTTCTCCTTGGGCGTGCGCGCGCGATGGAGTGCCTTGGACTGACCCGCGCCTCGGGTCAGCCCTTCTCCTTGGGCGTGCGCGTGCGACAGAGTGCCTTTGGGCTGTCCCGCGCCTCGGGTCAGCCCTTGTCCTTGGGCGTGCGCTCGCGGCGTGGGGCGCGCGCGATGGAGTGCTTTGGGCTGACCCGCGCCTCGAGTCAACCCTTCTCCTTGGGCGCCCGCGCGCGGCGATGGTCACGCGCGACGAAGTGTTTGTGGGCTGACCCGCTTCTCGGGTCAACCCTTTTCCTTGGGCTTGGGCGTATGCATGCGGCTGGGGTGCGTGGGCTGATCATCGGGTCGGCCCACTCCTTCACGCTGACTTGGGCTTCCGGTTAACTTCGAAATTGGTGCATTGGGCCGAGGTGGGTTAGGCCCATTTTGAATTTTAATTTTCCACCCATAACAGTTGCCCCACTCTTAGGCGCGCTTGCGCTGCTGGCGCCGGTTAAGAGTTCATGGGTGTAAGTCAAAGTATAAATAGGGATAGACTTCATTCAATTCTTTACTCACTTCAACCTTCACTTTTGAGTTTCCTTTCTTCAAGCCTCTTCCTTGCGTTCTCTGATTCCGCCTAAGGTAAAGACTCTTCTTGATTATTTTTTTTGGACTCTTCATCTTAATTTTCATGTCGAGTGATTATGAAATGGATGAACTTAGCCTTGAGGTCCTTTCGGAATCCGACGTTGAGTCTCCTTCTCCGGCGTTGGTTAGGCCAACTACCCGTAAGGGTGTTGGTGTTCGTGGGTCTGGGTCGTGTGGTGGCGGCCCGGTTCTTTTGAAGCAGCTGGTGAGCTGTAGGAGAAAGTACAATATCCCAGACTATGTTCAGATGAGGCTGCCCCTAGTTGGCGAGAGGCCTGACAACCCTCCTCCTGGGGAGGTCGCGTTTTGTCTCTCCATGTTTAGATGTGGGCTTCGTCTAACGCTTCATCCTCTCGTTCAACATCTGTTAACTTACCTCAACCTTGCTCCTACACAGATTGCCCCAAACGGGTGGTGTATACTCATTGGGTGCTTCATTATGTGGCGCCAGCTTCACGGCTCTCCCGACATGGGATTTAAAGATTTTATGGCTTTCCATTGCCTCAAGCGGCACCCAGTGCTTCCCGAGTGCTTCTATCTTAGTCCTAAGGAAGGGGGGAATGTGCTTGTGAAGGGACTAACATCTATTAGAAATTTGTGGACGAGTTAGTTTTTCGTAGGTGGCGACTGGTTGGGTCGAAATGGCAGGGGTAATGTTTTTCCGGTTCCGACTCGGTATGGAGCGCTAGGTGAGTCCCTATTTTCATCCGGTCGGGACCCTTTTTACCCCTTATTTCTAACCCTTTTTTTGTTCTGTCTCTCTTGCAGCGGAAAGGAAACCGAGGTCGTCCGCTCTCGCTACACTTTTTCATAATCAGACGATTTCTGTCCCCATAGAACAGCGGCGGGGTCGTTTGTTCGTTACCCAAAGTATTCTGGAAGGAGCGGGTCTCGACTTAGGTGAGTTCTTTGTTCTCTTTTATTTTTTGTAATAGCCCATTTTCACTTGTCGTTGGTCGCTTGTCTAGCTATGGCAGCGCGCGGGCAGATGAGTGCTATGGACTTCGAGCTTCAGCTTATGTCTAGTCCTCAGGCTGATCCTTCCGATCTTGATGCTTCGGGAGTGGTTGTGACCCCCCTTAGTCCACCCACAGGTGGTGGGCCGAACGAACGTCATGCTCAACGGTAGTGTCTTCGAGCGTCGCCCCATTGCCTCACGCCTCGCTTGGTGTCCTCGGGATCTGCGCGTGCTTCTCCTTCCCGATCTCGGCCATCTGATGTCGCTCGACCTCTTTCATTTTCTGGTGGAGTTGGGAGTCGTGCGAGACGCCCATTTGACTATAGTGGCCCGTATGATTCGCTTGTTGATGAGACAGCTGAGCTTGAGCATGCTTTTTCCATGTGGAGCGGCTTGACGGATGGAGAGTCTTCTCAGGATTTTGTGGATCTTCGGTGCGGTCTGAGGGATCCGCAACGAGTCGTGATGAGTGTTATGCATCATATGCGTGAGGTATTAAGGTGTCGTGGTGTAGTTGGTTATTTTTGTTATTTGGTGTCTGAATATTTTTCTGCTTCCTAGGCTTTCATTTTGACTTCTCTTTCTTCACGCCGGATGGGTGGTGAACTCTCTTACTTGCGTCAGACCTTTGCTCTCAAGTCTGACTTAGAGAGGGCCCAGGGGTTGCATAGTCAGGCTGACGCGACTTTGCGTGTAGTGCAAGATAGTCTAGATTTGATGAAGACTCAGTTTGACGCTTATCGGGTTGTTTCTGAATCGGGTGTGGCAGATCTTCATGCCCATTTATCGGAGACTCAAGCGAAACTGTCCGCTGCAGAGGCCAAGCTCGCCAACTCTCAATTTTTAACTGAGGGTTTTAAGAGATCCTTAGGCTTTTCTGATTTCCAGAATCAGGCCATGGCTGCGGGGGTGCACTGGTCGGTACGCACTGCGAGGAGTCGACTTCCTAATGTTGATTTGGAGTTCCTCAATTCTGAGTTTCGTGATTATTGTAATCCTCCTAGGCTGGACTTTGACGAGGCAGAGCGTGCGGTTTTAGATGATGCATTTTTTCACGGTGTTGATGGGCCCTAGTTTGTTAGAGCGTCGTGGTTGTTGTTGTTGTTTTCTTTATATGTTATGTTTTTCTGTATCTCGAACTCCCTTTGTGAAATTGGACTTTCATTCTCCGTGTACTGCGTTTCTTTTTTGTCGTTTTATCATGTATTTTCTGAGTCACTTGTGCTGTAGTACACAGTGTATTATGCGCCTTGCCCCCTACTCATGCTAATTGAAGTCGGTTGTACGTCTATTGTGTGAGTAAGTGAAAGACAAAGGAAATGTTGTTATTGAATCAAAATGGAGCAGCGTACATGCGTTTCTTTACTAACTGGAACATTAATTTCCGCTCAATTTCATTTCCTCCACATTCAAGCATTCTCGTCGAGTTTTTGATAGGGCTTGAGCGCCGATGCCTGAGGCGATGAGGGCCTGAGTGCCAAGGGCTGAGGCGACAGTGCCTAAACGCCAATGACTTAGGCGACCAGGCTTGAACGCCAAAGGCTTAGGCCACGAGTGTTTGGGCACCAAGGGCTGAGGTGATAAGCGCATGTGCGCCAATTACTCTAGCGATAAGCTTCTAGCACCCATGGCTGATGCGATGAGGCTTACGCGCCCATGACTTATGCGATAGAACTTAGGCGCCAATGACTTGGATGATGAAGCCTAGGCACTAATGGTTTGGGCGATGAGGGCCTGAGCGCCAATGACTTAGGCGATAGGACTTGAGTGCCGAGGGCTGAGGCGATGGGGGCCTATGCACCAGGGGTTGAGGCGATATTGCCTAAGCGCCAATGACTTAGGCGATATGTGATTATTTCACCCATAACAATTGCCCCCACTTTTGAGTTGAGTCATGTTGGTTTCGGTAGCGTGTTCTTTGTGACCATTTGCTTGGTCCCAGGTCGAGAATACCTTCACGGTGAAATTTATGTGGCTTTGTTACGTCAAAAATAGTCGGCTCATAGCTTTTTCTAAGTCGTTTGCGTTTTTCGTCTTGCAATACATAGTGCACCATGCCCCTACTCATGTTGATAGGGTCTAGGCGTTGTGTGCTAAGGGCCGAGGAGATTGGGCTGGGCGCCAATGTTGACGATTTTTCCCTCAACAGTGGCCCCAACTCTTTGGGCGAGTCACGTCGATTTTAGTGACACATTGCTTTGTTATAACAAAATGGGAGTTGTTGGCACTTTAGTTGTTCTTTTACGTCTTCAGAGTTGCGTTCACATGACCCTTATTTTGGCTCCCTCTTGTGAGAGTTGGACGATTGCTAGTCCGCACGAGTAGTCATAAGTGGCAAGAATAAATTTCTTGTTTAGGATGAAAAATTGGAAGGAAATAAACATTGCATGATTTTGCTTGTTGAAATTAATACTGAGGTGCTCAATATTCCATAGGAGAAGTTGATTGAGCTTCGGAAAAAAACATGTAGCTGTGTTGAAGCTTGAACAATTATTATAGAGTAGACGAGGTTGACTAATTCGAGTGTTCAAGTCTTATCTGTCGAGTCCACCAGAGATTGTTGGGAATTCCTGCGGTGGTGGTTGGGCCGGTCTTCAAATTTTCTCTTTTTCGCTTCGAGTTGGCCCCATTTACTTGGACTTGTTTCTTTGACGTTGTTGGATTGACTACTCTTCCCCTCCGGTATCTTTCTTGAGTGGTATAATTCACCAGCATTCATGTACCTTTGCGCGTTTGTTAGTTGCTCCTCATAGGTAGCTGGGGCTTCTAGTGACCGAAGGAAATTTTCGTCTTTTAGCCCTGCTATGATGGCAGCGAGGGCCACTCCATCAGAATAATGATTGACCAGAAACGTTTCGCTGTTGAAGCGAGACACATATTCTTTCAATGTTTCGTTGCTCTTTTGTTTGATCGTGAGAAGGTGGGTTGACGGTTTTCAGTGATACTGCTTGTCCGAGAATTGAGCGACAAAGGCTTGTGTCAATTCGTCAAAAGAGGAAATTTACCCTTTTTTCAATTGTTGGAACCACCTCTCTGCTCGTCTGATGAGGGTAACCGGGAATGCCCTGCATTTGATCGCATCCCGGACTCCTTGAAGTTCCATCCATGACTGGAACATGTCGAGGTGTTCCTCTGGATCTTGTGAACCGTCATATGCCTTCATGACTGGTAACTTGAATTTTGATGGAATATCTTCCCATATGATTTTATCTGTGAACGGATGATCACTTTGTTCGAAAAGGTTCTTCAGGCTTGATCCTTCGTTTTCTTGAGCTTTTCTTACACCGCTGAGCTGACTTGGTTTTCTTCGTGGATCACGTGCCCCTGATTGGGTCTCGGTCTCCTTATCGTCGATTTCTTGATGTTTTCGCTTCACAAGGTCTCGTAAATCTGAATCGAGGTTACTTTTTTCGAATCTCCCAACTTTTCTAGTTCTAGGCGGGGTATGACGAGTGCTTATGTTTCGGATTGGGCTCGTAATTTCGCTATAACGTGCAACTCGGGTGCGGGATCCACGGGTGATTACGTGGGATAGTTCTGTTAGATTTGGATGGTTGTGTCTTCTGTTGTTTCTTTCTAGATGTGGCTTCTCTGTCGGGTGTAGGTTCTTGACTCGTGATTCCCTTTCTCCCATGTCTAGGACTGCCAGAGCTTTGCCCTTGACCTGGTCTCGAACTGAAGGTGATGGGTCACGCGTTACAGCTTGTCGCTTATGTCTTTGTTCTTCCCCTGGTTTACCACCATTTAGACGATTTGGGTGGTCATTTGGCCAGGCCTCCGAGAT
Source organism: Herpetospermum pedunculosum (assembly GCA_028017165.1). Taxonomy (NCBI): domain Eukaryota; kingdom Viridiplantae; phylum Streptophyta; class Magnoliopsida; order Cucurbitales; family Cucurbitaceae; genus Herpetospermum; species Herpetospermum pedunculosum. The sequence continues at coordinate 50,936,943 of CM051527.1, forward strand.
TGAATTTAGGCGGTGCAAGATTTCCAAGATCTCAGCGACGCTTTGCCTTATTCTATTGATTTTCTCCTCCAATGACGCATATTTATTTTTCGATTTCGTCTTCTTGGTGACAGATCGTATGAACTTCACTGACGGGTCGACATCGATCGCTGGTGGGTTCATATCTCCATTTTGGACCTTGAATTCTTGAATTAAAATATGGCTAGAACATTGGTCTTGATCGTGGTTTTCAACTTCTACAGTTTGGTTGACTTCATCGCTTGTTGCTAGACATGTAGATTTCGTCGGGATGTCTTCTTCAACATTTTGAACAATTCGTCCTTGGGTTGCTACACACCTTGGATGATGGCCACGACCATAATCTTCACCTTCAGTCACTAGGCTGGTCTCACCCAAATTGTTGCCGCTCATGATTCTAGATTGATGAACTTTGGTAGAGCACAAATTCTTTCGTTCCCACAGACGGCGCCAACTGTTGATACCGATTTTGGTGTCAACGGTGCACGAATGAACCTGCAAGACAACAACTAGGGGTGACCTAACGCCGGTGTGTCGTTGTGCCACAGACGCTCCGACTGTCAAGTTAGCTACAAGACTTAGAGAGTGTTTGGAATAATGGAAATTTATTCGTCCAATAGAGCATACCTTTATCTTCTGTCGATTTCTTTACTTATAGTAGATCATAGTGTAACCGAAACGACGTAATCAATTTACCCGATTTATGGCATTAAGGCCGTTACGATTTATGAGAATTCCGTTACTATTCCAACCATTCGGAGAGCGTCATCGGTTCACTCTAGGGGTTGAGACGAGGCTCAATCCACCGTCGAGCCGTTAGGCTGACCTGCTGGTCAACATTTATTGGTTGTGGGGCTGATGCGAGGATCAGTCCTCTAGGGGCCATGGGTTGCCCTGCTGAACAACTCTTATGTTGGCGGTTTGGGGTTGATGCGAGGATCAATCCTCCATTAAGCCATGGGTGGACCTGCTGGTCAGCTCTTCATTGGGATGTCGATGCTGATACGAGGATCAGTCCGTTGTCGCGGCCATGGGTTGACCTGCTGGTCAGCCCTTCGTTGGCATGTCGATGCTGATACGAGGATCAGTCCGTTGTCGCGACCATGGGCTGACCTGCTGGTCAGCCCTTCACTGACGTGTCGACGTTGACACGAGGATCAGTCCCTTGCCGTGAGACTTATAAGTCTATTGTCCTTCTTAGCAAGGTTGGATGGGAGGTGATGTAGAACGACATTCCTATGAGACGCCCATGGGTCATCCGTCGGTCGGCGCCACGCCACTCGGGTCATTGTTGCGCTTGCGCGAGGGGCGCACGCGGCAAGCAGCGCGCACGGCGAGGGACGCGTGTGGCGAGGGGAGCGCGCGGCGGGGTACGTGTGGGCTGACCCGCGCCTCGGGTCAGCCCTTTTCCCTGGGCGTGCGCGCGCGGCGGGGACGCGTGCGACGAGGGGAGCGCGCGGCGGGGTACTTGTGGGCTGACCCGTGCCTCGGGTCAGCCATTTTCCTTGGGCATGCGCGTGCGGCGGGGGCGCGCGTGCGGCGAGGCATTTGTGGGCTGACCCGCACTTCGGGTCAGCCCTCTTCCTTAGGCATGCACGCGATGGGGTGCTTCGGGCTGACCCGCGCCTCGGGTCAGCCCTTTTCCTTGGGCGTGCGCGCGCGGTGTGGGGCGCGCGCGATGGAGTGCCTTGGGCTGACCCGCGCCTCGGGTCAGCCCTTCTCCTTGGGCGTGCGCGCGCGACGGAGTGCCTTTGGGCTGACCCGCACCTCGGGTCAGCCCTTGTTCTTGGGCGTGCGCGCGCGATGGAGCGCCTTGGGCTGACCCGCGCCTCGGTTCAACCCTTCTCCTTGGGCGTGCGCGCGCGGCGTGGGGTGCGCGCGATGGAGCGCCTGGGTGCTTCGGGCTGACCCGCGCCTCGGGTCATCCCTTTTCCTTGGGCGTGCGCGCGCGGTGTGGGGCGCGCGCGATGGAGTGCCTTGGAGTGACCCGCGCCTCGGGTCAGCCCTTCTCCTTGGGCGTGCGCGCGCGACGAGGGGCGCGCGCGATAGAGTGCCTTTGGGCTGACCCGCGCCTCGGGTCAGCCCTTATCCTTGGGCGTGCGCGCGCGGCGTGGGGCGCGCGCGATGGAGTGCTCTGGGCTGACCCGCGCCTCGAGTCAGCCCTTCTCCTTGGGCGCCCGCGCGCGGCGATGGTCGCGCGCGACGAAGTGTTTGTGGGCTGACCTGCCCCTCGGGTCAGCCCTTTTCCTTGGGCTTGGGCGTGTGCGTGCGGCGGGGGTGCGTGGGCTGATCCTCGGGTCGGCCCACTCCTTCACGCTGACTTGGGCTTCCGGTTCACTTCGAAATTGGTGCTATTGGGCCGAGATGGGTTAGGCCCATTTTGAATTTTAATTTTTCGCCCATAACAACACTATAGATTTGATTGATTGTCCTATTGTTGATGATAAATGTTTGTCTGTTTTGCATGATGATTCATGGTTGTGGCATAGAAGATTAGGACATTCTAGCATGCATTTAATTTCAAATATTTCTAAGAAATCCCTTGTTAGAGGTCTTCCAAAATTAAACTTTGTAAAAGATAAAGTTTGTGATACTTGTCAAATAGGTAAACAAACTAAGTCTTCTTATAAACCAAAGAAAATGGTTTCTACCTCTAGGCCTTTGCAACTATTACATATGGATCTTTTTGGACCTACTAGAGTTGCAAGTCTAACTGGAAAACATTATGTTTTTGTTATAGTTGATGATTTTTCGAGATTTACTTGAATTTTATTTTTATCTCACAAGGATGAAGCCATAAAATCTTTTATTACTTTTTAAAAAAGAATTCAAAATGAAAAAAGTTTTACGATTTCAAAAATTAGAAGTGATCATGGAGGAGAATTTGAAAATGCTTCATTTGAAATTTTTTGTGATGAAAATGGTATTTCTCATGATTTTTCCTCTCTCCAAGAACACCTTAACAAAATGGTGTTGTAGAAAGGAAAAATCGGGTTTTTACAAGAATTAGCTACCTCCATGCTAAATGAATATAATTTACCAAAATACTTTTGGGCTGAAGCCGTTAATACTGCCTCCTATGTGATGAATCAAGTTTTAATAAGACCTATTTTGAATAAAACTCCTTATGAGATTTTTAATAATAATACCCTAAATATCAATTATTTCAAGGTCTTTGGTTGCAAATGTTTCATTTTGAAAGACAAAGGAAAACTTGGAAAGTTTGAATAAAAAACTGACATTGACATATTTTTAGGATATTCGACGTAGTAAAGCATATAGAGTTTTTAATAAAAGAACTCTTGTAGCTGAAGAATCCATGAATGTTTTTTTTGATGAAACACATGTTGCTTTTAATAAAGCTTATGTTAGTGATGAATTAGAAAAGCCTTTTGAAGATATAATCATTAAAGAGAATGACTCAGTAGTAGCAAGTGAAACTCAGAAAGAGTTAAAGGAAACCTCAGGATTGAAGATTTTCTAGGGGTGTACATGAGTTGGGTTGGGTTGAAGGATTTTTCAACCAACCCAAGAATTTCGGGTTGGTGAATTCTCAACCCAACCCAACCCAACATTTCAATCAACCCAATCCAACCCAACCCTTCAATCTTCGGGTTGGGTTGTCGGGTTGTTATTTTTTTTAATTATTTAAAATCATATTTTCATTCTCAAATAAAACCTATATTATTCACACTTTTTCTAACTAATTCATAATTAAAATAAAATTGAACTAAAAAAACTCACAATTTATCTAGATTCTTCTTAAAACTAACTATTTTCTAATAAATTTGAAACTAAAAATTTACAATTCAATCTGTGATGCCTTGATAAACCAGACAATCCATAATCCAAAAATAATAATAATAATAATAATAATAATAATAATAATAATAATAAAAAAATTATATTAACAATGATGAACAATCAATACAGCTATAAACACAACAAGGCAGATCTAAGAAAGCCTAAAACGAAATAAATTTCTTTATTGAACATTCTAACCAAATGCTTTTTTTTTCCAATTTCAAACAAATGATTGTAAAGCTGAAGTTAAAGAAAAACTGGTGTGTGTTTTTGATGGGTTGATTTCTTTTCAGATTTGAACTTCAAAGAAAAATAAAATAAATAAAAAGCAACACAGATGTGAGTTGTGACGGACGATCGATGGCGAGCGGAGGAGATCAATGGTGAGCGGCGAAGATCGATGGAGGGCGGCGAAGATCGGCGGAGAACAGCGATCGATGACGACCGGCAGAACTGAGATGAAAGGTGAGAGGGCTGGAGGTTGGAGATCGATGGAAAGCGGCGGAGAACAACTATTGATGGAGAGCGGCATAACTGAGATGAGAGATGAGAGGTGAGAGGGCTGAAGGTTGGAGATGGGAGGTGAGGGGGCTGGAGGTTGGAGATGGGAGGTGAGGAGGCTGAAGTTGAAAGAGATCGATGTCTGAAGTTGAAGCGGGAAGAGGTTGGCGTGAGATGATAACCTTTCAAAACCCTAAATCTGAAATCATTATTATGAATATATATATATATATATATATATATATATATTTAAATATGCAATTTGGGTCGGTTCGGGTTGAACCGAGCCAAAAATGGCTCAACCCGCGAACCGACCCAAAATTTCGGGTTGGAGAAAAATCAACCCAACCCAACCCATATTAAAAAAAAACCCAACCCAACCTGAAAAGTTGGGTTGGGTTGGGTTTCGCGGGTTGCGGGTTTTTTGAACACCCATACTACTTACCATCCTCAAGAGTTAATTATAGGTGATGTATCTCAAGGGGTAAGAACTCGCTCTTCTTTAAATGCAATAAATAATGTTGCTTTTGTGTCTCAATTTGAACCAAAGTCTTTTAAAGATGCTGAATCTGATGAGTTTTGGTTAATTGCTATGCAAGATGAGTTAAATCAGTTCGAAAGAAATAGTGTATGAGAATTAGTCCCTCATCCTTGTGATCATCCTGTTATAGGTACTAAATGGATATTTAGAAATAAAATGGATGAGTCTGGTAATATTGTTAGAAATAAAGCTAGGTTAGTTGCACAAGGATATAGTCAGGAAGAAAAAATAGATTACGAGGAAACTTTTGCTCCTGTTGCTAGACTTGAATCATTTAGAAGTTGCTTGCATTTGTATCTCATAAAAAAAATTACTTTATTTCAAATGGATGTGAAAAGTGCTTTTCTAAATGGTTTTATATTGGAGGAAGTTTATGTTCAACAACCTTTTGGTTTTGAAAGATTTGAAAATCCAAATTATGTTTTAAAATTAAATAAAGCTCTTTATGGTCTTAAACAAGTTCCTAAAGCTTGGTATGATCGTTTGAGTAAATTTTTGCTTGATAATGATTTTAAAATGGGAGTTATTGACACTACTTTTTTTTATTAAAACCAAAGAAAATGATATTTTGTTAATGCAAATTTATGTTGATATTTTATTTGGTGCCACTAACCCTTTTCTATGTGAAAAATTCTCTAAGTGTATGCACAGTGAGTTTGAAATGAGCATGATGGGAGAACTTAAGTTCTTTGTTGGACTTCAAATCAAACAAGTTAAAGAGGGAATTTTCATTAATCAAGAGAAGTACACAAGAGATCTACTCAAAAGGTTTAAGTTCGACAATGCAAAAATTTCAAAAACACCGATGAGTACTACTACAAAGCTTGATAATGACGAAAAAGGTAAAATCGTAGATATTAAAGCTTATAGAGGTATGGTCGGATCATTGCTTTACTTAACTGCAAGTAGGCCAGATATTATGTTTAGTGTATGCATGTGTTGTGAGTGCAAACAAAGTCCCACATTGGTTAAGAAAGGGGAAGATCATGGGTATATAAGTAAGGGACAACATCTACATTGTAACGAGGCCTTTTGGGTAACCAAAAGTAAAGCCATGAGGGTCATGCCCAAAGTGGACAATATCATTACAATGTGGATGTTAGTTGTCCCCTAACAAGTGGTATCAGAGTCATGCCCCTTACCTAACCAATGTCGGTGTGCCTCGATGACATAGTCATGGTTGATCTCGTGGTCGAGCTTATCCGGCAGGGGTATGCTCTCATGAAGAGTGGCCTGGTTAAAGGTGATAATGCTCGAGTTTAAACACGGATAGATGACTATTTGAGATTGTGGTCCTTCGTTTGAGGGGAGGATTGTAGGATTGTTGTGAGTGAAAACAAAGTCCCACATTGGTTTGGGTATATAAGTAAGGGACAACATCTACATTGTAACGAGGCCTTTTGGGGTAACCAAAAGCAAAGCCATGAGGGCCATGCCCAAAGTGGACAATATCATTACAATGTGGATGTTAGTTGTCCCTAACAAGTGGTATCAGAGCCATGCCCCTTACCTAACCATGTCGGTGTGCCTCGATGACATAGTCATGGTTGATCTCGTGGTCGAGCTTATCCGGCAGGGGTATGCTCTCATGAAGAGTGGCCTGGTTAAAGGTGATAATGCTCGAGTTTAAACACAGATAGATGACTATTTGAGGGAAGGCTTTATGTGGTCCTTCGTTTGAGGGGAGGATTGTTGTAAGTGCAAACAAAGTCCCACATTGGTTAGGAAAAGGGATGATCATGGGTATATAAGTAAGGGACAACATCTACATTGTAACGAGGCCTTTTGGGGTGACCAAAAGCAAAGCCGTGAGGGCTATGCTTAAAGTGGACAATATCGTTACAATGTGGATGTTAGTTGTGTCCCTAACAGCATGTGTGCTAGATTTCAATCTTGTCCTAAAGAATCACACCTGCATGCTGTAAAAAGAATTTTTAAATATTTGCTTGGTATTGTTGACTTGGGTTAGCAAAACTATGTTGCATTATCTACTACTGAGGCTGAATATATTGTTCTTGCTAGTTGTTGTGCTCAAGTTTGATGGATGAAACAAACTTTGCATGATTTTGGTTTGAATTTTGAACAAGTTCCTATCTTTTGTGATAATACTAGTTCAATTAATTTAACCGAGAAAACATGTGCAAAATGGAAATATTATGCTTAATTATGTCCATACAGAAAAATAAGTAGCAGATATTCTTACTAAAGCCTTAAATGAATAAACTTTTTGTAAGAATAGACTTGCACTTGACATTATTCACATCTAATTGCATAATTATGTTTGATAGGGAGAACAAATTGTCTTATTGTTTATTTGAGTGGGAGCATTTTATTTTCTAATATGTATTTTTTTTTTATTATGGGAAAACTTAGTTACTTTATTTTTTTTTTTGTTGATAACAAAAGGGGGAGAATATTTGTGAGATTATATGTGTTATTGTGTTGTTGGTTTGAATTTTGAACAAGTTCCTATCTTTTGTGATAATACTAGTTCAATTAATTTAACCGAGAAAACATGTGCAAAATGGAAATATTATGCTTAATTATGTCCATACAGAAAAATAAGTAGCAGATATTCTTACTAAAGCCTTAAATGAATAAACTTTTTGTAAGAATAGACTTGCACTTGACATTATTCACATCTAATTGCATAATTATGTTTGATAGGGAGAACAAATTGTCTTATTGTTTATTTGAGTGGGAGCATTTTATTTTCTAATATGTATTTTATTTTTATTATGGGAAAACTTAGTTACTTTATTTTTTCTTTTGTTGATAACAAAAGGGGGAGAATATTTGTGAGATTATATGTGTTATTGTGTTGTTTGTCATCATAAAAAATGGGGAGATTGTTAGCTTTATGGCTTCAATCAAACTATATATTTTGATGATAACAAACTCATTTTTTTGTACTGACATTTTTTAGTGTTTAAGAGTGTCTATTATGTAGAGTTCGGAAAAAATGATTCCAACGCATTTTGAATGGTTCGAATCGGAGCTCAAACGAGAAAGATATTGAGAAAAGAAGGATCGAGTGATCATCACAAACGTGTACTATCCAAAGGTGGACACATGGCAAAGGCGGACTGAATTTTCGAAATTAAGAAAAAATAAATAAAATTAAGGAAGATTTTTTCTCTCTCTCAATTTCTTAATTAAAAAAACATTCATTTTCCTATCTCTCAAATTCTAAATTCAAAAATCCATTCATTTCCTATCTTTCAATCTCCACCCTACATTCATCTTACCCTAAATCCAATGGCTAGTTTTGAACCTTTTCCTTTTAAAACGATAGTCATTCTCACTTTTGCATATAAAGCAATTTCCCTCTAACAAAATAATTTTTGCTCTTTTGCTCTCAAAATCGAATTCAACTTGCAAATCTCTCACATACTCCTAAACTTGATCATCCTACGTGAGAAAGTTTGGAGCGTTTGTCTAGTGTGTTCATTATCTTATCTATTTAGAGGTAATTCGTTGTAAGTTTTATTTTCTCGGGTTTTGTATTAAGGTGTGGGTACACCTTGAGTTGTATGAAAAAGAAATTGGTTGGATCATGAACCAGTAAAAAGGATCTCGAGTTTCTCTTTAGCCTAGGTAAAAAAAAAAAAAAGGTCATTGTCGGTTTGATTCTCACCCGCAAGAGGATCTCTTAGTGAAATACCCAAAAAAGAGTCTTGGGGAGTGGAGTAGGCAATTCGTCGAACCACTATAAATTCTCGGTGTCCTCTCTTCCTTACTTTTATTTTTCTACATTTCAATTTTTAATCTCTTAGATTACATGATATAGGCTTGCTTTGATTCGATTTTGGTTGCTTGAGTGATTTAACGTTTAAAACTTAAAATTGCTAGACAACCCACCCCCTCCTCTAGTGTTGTCATTAGATCCTACATAGTCGGCTGAATTCAAATAAGAACTGACATGTCCAATATTTTGCCGAACCGATCCAGTGGATCGGTTCGGTTTGTCGGTTTAACGGTTCTTACTATCACCTATAGTGCTGCCCGCCAAAATTGGAGTACTTACGAGCAAGAGTTATATTCCTTAGTGCGAGCATTGAAACAATGAGAACACTACTTACTTGCCAATGCTTTTATTCTACTGACTGATCAATTTTCTTTGAAGTTTATTCAATCTTAAAAGACTATTAGTAGAATGCATGCACGTTGGCTCCAATTCCTTCAACGTTTCGACTTTGTCATCAAGCACACCACCGGTAAAAGTAACAAGGTAGCCAACACTTTAAGTAGGAAAGGTATACTCTTAACCACTCTTCGTGCTGAAATCATTGCTTTTGATCATATACCTTCTTTATATGCCACAAATACGGATTTTAAAGCTATTTGAGAAAAATGCATTTCACACATACCTTGTTCGGATTACCAAATTCTAGATGGGTTTTTATTCAAAGGTAATTCACTTTGCATTCCTCATACATCCCTTAGAGAGTATATTTTACAAGACATGCATTCAGGGGGCTAGCCGGCCATTTCGGTCGTGACAAAACCATTGCTTTAATTTCCTCTAAATTGTTTTGGCCACAACTTCATAAAGATGTTACTAGTTTTGTTAAAAGATGTTTTGTTTGCCAAACTTCAAAAGGTTCTAGCCAAAATAGGGTCTTTACATCCCTTTACCTATACCAAGCTCCATTTGAGAAGATCTTTCCATGGATTTTGTCTTAGGCTTACCTAGAACTCAACGTGGGTATGACTCTGTTTTAGTGGTTGTTGATAGATTTAGTAAGATGACTCATTTTCTCCATTGCAAGAAAATTAATGATGTTCTTCACATTTCTAATCTTTTCTTTCGTGAGATTGTTAGACTTCATGGAATACCTAAATTCATTGTTTCGGATCGAGATGTCAAATTCATGAGCTACTTTTGGAAATCCTTGTGGAGGAAGTTCGACGAGAGTCTCCTTTTTAGTACCACAAGTCATCCACAAACTGATGGTCAAACCGAGGTTACCAATAGGACTTTTGGCAAGTTGGTTCGTTGTCTTAGCAGGGACAAGCCTAAACAATGGGACCTTTCATTGGCTCAAGCTGAATTTGCCTATAACCATATGCAAAATCGTTCCACAGAGAAGTCACCATTTGAGGTTGTTTATACTTATCTCCCTCGTCTTACAGTTGACTTAGCTAACATTCCCTCTTCTGTTGATCTTAGTTTGGAAGCTGAGAGCATGGCTACTCGAATTTAGGAACTTCTTCAAGAAGTCAAGCATCATTTGGAGAAGGCTAATGCTTCCTACAAGTCTTTGGCGGACACTCATCGTCGGTTTAAGGAATTTCAAGTGGGTGATTTAGTGATGATTCATTTTCGGAAGACCTGTTTACCATCTGGTCAACACCCTAAGTTGACTAACAAGAAACTTGGTCATTTTGCCATTCTTGAACGCACTAGGTCTAATACCTATCAGGTGAAACTTCCTTCCCATTTACGAATTAGCAATACCTTCAACATTGCTGACATTCACCTTTTTCATGCTCCTGACAAGTTTTCTTTATCTAATTAACTCGAGGTCGAGTTTGATTTTTAAGTGGGAGGGTATGATGTAGGACATCTTGACTCCTTTCTTGAATGGTTCTGGTAAATTCTTTAGTTTCTTGAAACTCTTCTTGTTTTATATTTTTCATTTCTTTTAGTTATTTGTTTTAACCGGTCATCTTTTAGTTAGGCTTTTTAATCGATTACTTGGGTTACACTTGAGTTTCCCAAGTTTGTTGTAAATAGTTAGGACTTTTCCAACTTTCATATTTGTATTCAAAGGGGGTTGCAATCCTTTAAAATGGATTTTTGATCATTGAATAGAATTTTATTTTCTTGTCTACACCAACTATATTCACTTTGACAATAAAAATTAAAAAATTTAATCTATGAAATGAGTTAAGTATGATGTTCTTCAAAAGCGTGTGATTTGTAATTTAACCAAAATTCAAAATGATAAGGTAATGATATTCTAATGGCTCGTGAAATCGGTGCACCCACTAATGGTGTGGCAAAAAAGTTTTGGTATTGCCATCAAAATCATAGTTCAATTGACATAAGATTGTGCCCGGAACTATGAGGTCATGAGTTCAATTCTCGCATTAATTAAATACCGGTGAAAAAAAAAAAAAACGAAAATTATCGAAAATAAGGCCGCATCATCACGCATTTGAATTTTCGAATTTCCTTTCAATTAAGACACCCAAATCGTTGACAGCGAGAGGATTTCTAGATAACTGAAGCGGTTCCCACTTGGGCGACGAGCCGGCATGAAGATTGAATAGACAGCGAGGGACAGGAATGTGGTTTCTTAGCAAGAAAGGGGCATCTGGGTTCTCATCTTCTTCCACAGCTGAACAAGTTACAGAAGGAATCGATGGCACAGGTCTTACTGCCATTGTTACAGGTCTTTTTCCAATATCTGAATTGGGTTTAATCAAGGGCTTACCTTCATTTCTCTCTTCTCGAATTGATTGAATAAAATGACCCATATTCTTATGAATTTTGTTTGTATTACTTTGTACAGTTGTTTGTCAGATTTGGAATTAAGAGAAATAGTGTGCCTGTTACTCTCTATTTTATGTTTCTCTGATCATTTCAGACAAGAAGGCCATTGTTTAGCTTAGCTTAGAGCTTGCTTATGGGTTACTGGGTTTCATTGTTTTTACTGGGAGATACTGTGTTTGGATGTGTCATTGATAGATTAACTAATATGCCCAAAGGGCCAAATATTTTTACAACTATGTACTACTGTACAATGTTTTGTTTTTTGATTGACCAATTTATCTACTGTAAATTAAACAAAACTAAGGGTATGGTTCAAGCCCTAGGCTGCAAGCTTAATAACTTAAAATCCTTGTTGTATCGTGAAACTGACTTGAGGTGAGCGATGCCTTCCCAAAAATTAATGCATAGACCTCAATCGGAGCATAGCTCAACTGCTTAAGACATATACCTCAACCAATGTTAGGTGCAAACAAAGTCCCATATTGGTTAGAGAGGGATAGATCCATGGTATATAAGTAAGGACACTTATCTCCATTGGTATGAAGCCTTTTGGGTGAAATAAAAACAAAGTCATGAGGGTTTATGCCTAAAGTGGACAATATCATACCAATGTGAAGATATGTGGAGGGTCCGTCGTCCTTATAAACCAAGAGGTTTGACGTTCGAATCTTTCCACCCCACATGTTGAACTCAAAAGCTAATGGGTAGACAACGAGCATAAAGCGAGGAGGGTGATTAGTCTCCTCTTTTGGAGTTTGCCTTTAGTGTTTGATTAAAATTAAGTTTCACTTTTAAGGAACTCAAATGTTCCTATTGAAGTCTTCTGCATTAACACAGGTGCATCAAGTGGCATTGGCACCGAAACTGCTCGTGTCCTTGCGTTGCGCAGAGTACATGTAGTAATGGCGGTTAGGAATGTGGCAGCTGGTAGGGAGGTCCAAGAAGCCATTGTCAAGGAAAATCCAACTGCCAAAGTTGATACCATGGAGTTGGACCTGAGCTCAATCGCATCTGTTCAGAAATTTGCATCAAATTTTAAGTCCTCAGGTCTTCCACTGAACATTCTCGTGTAAGATGGCAAACTGTACGACTAAATAATATGGATTCTATCTCATTCCTTCGTCTAGCTAATGATCTTTATGTAGCATTCAAACCAAATGACACTACGAAATTACATTGATATTTCAAAAAAATACGAGTGATGTAAGAGACACCTCTATATTTTCAAATATTATAGGTGATGTGGATGACATCTCTAATTTTCTCATGGTAGTAGATCGATAATCCAAAAAAGTGTGTGATTGTTCTAGAAGAAATAAAACTAAAGATACGATAGAGCTAAGATAATTAGAATGAGTTCTACCTAACATTGATAAAATGAAGAAGGAGCTCTATTGTATAGATCACTATTTAAGAAGTAACCAAGAACCTACTATTTCTCTATATGTGGTTTCTCTCATTCAAGTTGTCCTTTGATAACCACCATGGGTTGGCCTAGTGGTCATTAAGAGTCATGAGAATAGTAAAGGGCTTAGAAGAAATGAGTTCAAGCAATGGTGACCACCTATCTAAGATTTAATATCATAGAGTTTTCTTGGCAACCAATTGTAGTAGGGTCAGGCGGTTGCCCCGTGAGACTAGTCAAGGTTCGCATAAACTGGCCTGGACACAAACGAAAAAAATGTGTCCTTTCCTACGTGCTTGTATATGCATACATCAGGTATTAGTTAGCAAAAAGAGGAGAAGGCCGACCACTTACACCATTAGTAGTTATCTTCTATATAGCAACATTGTTTTCTTCCTACAGTAATAATGCAGGAGTCATGGCAACCCCGTTCTTGCTTTCGAAGGACAAGATAGAATTGCAGTTTGCAACAAACCATGTGGGTAAGTGCATCATCAACTGAGAAGGACTGATTGTTGCTTTCTCTTTCATACTTGATGATAGGAGATCGACGGTCTGGTCATGCTTGACCTATGGTGCTCTAATACTCGATGGTCTTTTCTGCAGGACATTTTCTTTTGACAAATCTATTGTTGGAGACATTGAAAAAGACAGCAACAGAAAGCAACAAAGAAGGAAGGATTGTCAATGTCTCATCACGACGACACCAATTTTCGTATCGTGAAGGCATCCAATTTGACAAGATCAATGATCGGTCAGGGTAAATCTTTCTATCACCCTTTGCTATAATCCATTTTCTCCCAACATAAGTTAATGCACGTTCCTTCAGGACACATGTTAGTTTGTTCTCATTAGAGGATTCTGAAGAGTCAGAGGGGCGTCCACAGCATCAAATATGAAGATTATTTCCTTATTACTTATTGGCTTACAACCTCAAATATGAAGATAGTTATAATCAATTTCCTGCATATAGTCATTGCTATGCTATAGTTGTGGCGAATATGTTAGCAAATCTAAACCTATAATCTACTTCTTACTACTAATATTCATTCTATACAGTTATAATGGTCTTTCTGCATATGGTCAATCGAAGCTTGCTAATATTTTGCATGCTTCCGAACTTGCAAGACAGCTGAAGGTTCGTGACATGTTTGTTGAATTCTCTCTCTTTAATATCATTTTTATAGCCTTAGGCACCAAAAATTGGTGCATTATTATCATTTAAAGATTGCATTGTTTGCTTCCGGCTAAGGATATAGTAAGGAGTTTAAAATTTTGGGTTGAGCAGTAGTTAGAGCAGTAGTTTAACATAATATTAGATTTGGATGGCTTGGGTTCAAATTCTTGTCACACATTATTTCTCCGAATTATCTTTTGATATTCCACTTGTTGGGTCTTGTTCTAATTTTCAAGCCCACAAATAAGGGGAGTGCAAGTGTTAAAGCACGATAAATTTTTTATGTTGAGTAGTTAGTTTAATACTTTTCATTGAAACCAGATTTTGGTGTTGTTTCTACCCTTTTCTGCTTCTTTTCTTTTAGCCACATAGGAAAAAGACACTCTAGGCCCCGTTTGATAACAATATCATTTTTAGTTTTGTTTTTTAAATTTATGTTGTTTCCTCACCATTTCTTTACTATGGTTTTCACTTCTCTCAAATAACCGTTTGAATTCTTAGTCAAATTTCAAAACTAAAAACAAGTTTTTAAAAACTATGTTTTAAGTTTTCAATAACCGTTTGAATTCTTAGTCAAATTTCAAAACTAAAAACAAGTTTTTAAAAACTATGTTTTAAGTTTTCAAATTTGTGTGGATTAACATTTTTAGAAAGTAGGTAACAAAAAAGAGGAACTCATAGTTGGAAGTATAGTTGGTAGTAGTGTTTATAAGCTTAATTTTTAAAAACAAAAAATCAAATGGTTATCAAACGGGACCTAAGCAAATATTCACTTCTTAAAACAGGAAGAAGGGGTGAAGATAACTGCAAATTCAATACATCCTGGAGCCATTCCTACTAACCTATTTCGTTATCACAGCTTCATTGACGGTATTAAATCTTTTATCTATACTGTATTTAGTATCATCCTCGGATCAATTTCATGAAGCTCCACATTTCAGTTCATTTTTCTTACGTTTTAGAGCATTTCAGCTTTGTACTCCTTGGTGCCAATAACATGGTTTTCACATCTCCAAGGGCTTTTTGCCTGTTTCTCAAAGTGGTTTATCGCAGTATTACCGTTTTTTATCGACTGTTTCGGTGTCGTGTTGCTGCTTGATTGCATATGTCTTAGTCAAAATACTTTTCATTTGTTTTTGTCTTGAATTTGATGCAGGTTTTCTTGGCCTTCTGGGTAAACATGTCATGAAGAATGTACAACAGGTAAGGGTTTAGGGTTTAGGGTAAGGGTCTAGTTCAGAAAAAGCCATATAAGCAAATTTGTAGGCCTCTCTTTGGATTGTTCTTTCTCCATCTTTGAATAATTCCTCTACTTTCAAATTTCCTATCATAACCCCTAAATTTTGTATAAAAAAACCTATAGCATTAATCTAAATTATTATGGAAACTCAACATTTAACTTACTAGTTACTTGCTACATAAGATTACAAACAATCACCTATTTAGGCATCTCTTTTGATAAATAAATGAACAAAAAATGTGATTATTTCAAAACTTTGTCCAATAATTTATTATACTATTAACGATAAGAACTGAAATAGTTTTTTTTTTTTAATTTCTTATGTTTATGAAAAATTCATATGCTAATATATATATATATATATATATTTTAAGTTTAGAAAACAAAATAGAATTTAAACCATTAGATTGTGATAAGTTTCATATATTAAATTCATTCTTTTAACAATTTGATGTCCTTCCTACTTGTGATATCTGCATTTGATATGAAAAGATAAAAGTTAAAACTATGAGAATAGTTATGTTACCCCTTCTTAATTGAAATTTTAAAGGCTATTAAAGAGCAAGTGAAAATCTATCAGTCAAATTTAGATATTAGAAAGACATCACCATTACATTTTACAGTGAATAAACAGTTGAAATTATGGTCCCGTTTTCAGGGAGCGGCGACGACATGCTATGTTGCATTGCATCCACAAATCAAAGGGATCAGTGGTCAGTATTTTGCTGATAGTAACATAGCCAAAGCAAGCTCACAAGCCAATGATAGTGAATTGGCAAAGAAACTGTGGGACTTTACCCAGAAGTTGATAGCTAGTGGTTCAAAAATTCCTTAAGAGCTTATGTAATTCATGTGTGAATCTGAATCATCGAGTTGTAAACAATCTTCTCCTAATGTTAAGTTTTTTAGCTTATAACTCAGTGTTAGGAAGCATAAATTTTCTTGCTTAGGATGTGAATTTGTTGGTAGCTCTCAAAGAAAATAAAGTACTTTAAGAAAAAATATTCACTGACTACTATAACGATTTCACGCCACTTAAATACCATTGGATACAGATTTTAAGTACTTTTACAATTTCTCTTATACATCCATGCCTGCGAGAATAATTTCTCCTATTCAAAGGCTTAGAACCGACTGTAATTTCCTAAGTAATTTCTAAACCCAAATGAAAAATTAGATAGAATGCCCAAACATGGATGCTCCTACCTGACAAATTTCTATTGTCTATTAACACAAAATCAGACCCATAATCAGAATGAAATATGAAACTTTTTTTTTTCTTCCAATTTTTTCTGATTTACTGAGTGGGTACATACAGTTAATATGATCAAACAGTATACAGTAACACTCTCGATCGAGCATAAATGAAGCATCAAGGGTATGAAATGCACAGACTTGGCCGCTATCGGGTGCTGTCATTAACAAATTTAGAACCCCAGTTCCAGTCTTTCACTTCCTGTACATTAGCTTCAGAGATAAGGGGGTCAGAAGGGTAGAGATTTTACCATCTCAATCTTCCCTCTTATTTGACGACATTAAAGTGTACAGCTTTCATCGTCATGAATGTTTCTTTGGCTTGGAGTATTGCCATAATATAGATCTCTTCAGGATCAATCCTAAAGCAAAATTGTACTTAATTTTGTACAATTTGATGCCACCATATCATAAGCTACCAACAAAAATAAGGTTTCTGCTTACCCGGAAGCCAGCTTCGGCGGGCGTACGCATACTTCCATCAAGAAGTTCACCTTTCTTTATCTGTTAATCGTTGTCAGGAACCTTATACAGCATGTGACCGTGAAATCAACTTTCTCCAGTTCTTCGTTTCAACAGACCTTACTGCACAGTGCCGTTTGTTGCGGGTCTTTATGACACGACGCTGCTTAGTTTCTTCATTGTTAAACAATTAGTTTCAGTTTCAGTATGCCAAAGAAGAGAGACCCTCTTGGAGCTTCCTCTCATAGATGGGTCCATGAATTTTCAAGCAGTTACTTAAAAGTTAAATCCAACTATCTGCGGTTGGTCAAAAGAGAGCTCGGACTTAAATCCAGGGAGGGAGTTGTTATGTGTTCACTCAGCAGCTGCCTAGAAACACGATCAGCCAAGACCGCCTGCCCATCGTACAACTCCCAGGCAGGCTTTCCAAACTGCTCAGAGAAGATATGAGAGCCTGGCTGCATCCCCTGAAAGATGTCGGGGTTCGTATCGTGATAGGAAGGGCCATTACTATAGGGACCTATGGAAGGCTTTGGCAAGCTCCCAAAACCCTCCTGTAGGTACAGTGATTGTTTGAGGTGCTGGTGTGGAATGGCACCGCTTCCTCCCGTGAGAGGAGTCGATGCGCCTGACATGTTCCGAGGGCTAGAGATGGGCGATGGAGACATTCTTCCACTGGGATGTTGTGGTGACCGTGAGCGCACCAGAGGGCTTCCAATGGGCGAAACAGGGCACGATAGGTTCCTTGGAATATGAATTTCACTGGCATAACAAAAAAGAAATCATGAAACTTTGCCTATCGACAACAACACGTACACACCGTGAGAGATTCAAAACGAACCTGGAATGAAAAGCAGCTGTTGAGAGTCTAGATGAATGAGCTGCAGATCTATCAGAATCCAAGAAGCTGGGATTCCTTCCCTGCTCAATACCCTAACATTAATCAGTAAATCAGTCAGAAAATCGAGTAATAGCATGAGAACATGAAAAAAAAAATTCATCATGGCACCGAGCAAATGCATTACAGCATGTGTATCAATTGATTTTATGCAATGCAACAGAAAGCGACATTTCTAGTATTGTTTCGAATTGGATGTCTAAATCTACATTCTATTTTTTTATATTTAAAAGATACTTGTGGTTTCCCTAAAGACCTATATAGATTCGAGGGAGACGATCCTTTGCCAACGTTTCGATAGTCTTCACATCCATAGACCACTGGAACATGGAAAGTCAAATCTGTCTGTAGTGCGTGCATAATGTTTGGAGAGAGAAAATTGAAAAATCTCGAGTTCATGCCAGGTAGCAACACAATAGACCAATTTCCACAAGCATATAAAGCATCCAAACCATGAGAGCTAGCATTTGTTATTGAAAAAAGTAGCAACGCAACACTAACTGAAAGGCGGTTGAATGGTCTCATACCAGAGTTCTTACTCCATTTGTAATTCCTGGAGTTGGATCTGAATGTTCAGAACCCAAAATCGGTCTTTCGAGAGGTGCAGCATGTTTGACAAAAGGATGCTCCAAAAGCTGAGCAGCCGTAGGACGATGAGCTGGATTTCGTTGTAGACATTGTCTAACAAAGTCTTTTCCATCATGTGAAAGGTGATCCGGGATCTCAGGAAGTTCTTTGCTGTTGCCAATCTTAAACATTGCAGCGACCTGTAGACCTCAGCATCAAACTTAAGTCAATAGTAAAAAAAGAAAAAGAAAAAAGGCCTATAATATAAGAGTTTAACCTGAATCCAACTGGGAGCGAAAAACAATAAGTTATAAAAATTCAAGATAGAGAAGACCAGAACTTTGGTTTAAACCACTCACTCCTTCATATTGACTCCAAGGAGGTTTTGTTGTTGCCATTTCCAAAACAGTGCATCCAAGGCTCCAAACATCAACCGCAAGGTTACAACCATTTGAGTTTTTGATAACCTGTACAAGGAATGAAGTTGGAGATTGAAAAAAACCATCAAGTTGAAATTTTAGCCTATGAAAGTCATAATAAGAATTTGCTTTAGTTAAGAAAACAAAAGGGCGGTCCGACCTCGGGTGCCATCCAGTATGGGCTGCCTTTAAAGGACAAAGGGCATGATTGCCCAGTGATCTGAAAAGGAATTCAGGATAAGTTGAGTAAGCTGGATAAATAAAGTAAAACAATGATTCATGTAACGAGTGTGTATATGCGTGACGTGAGGTATAACGAAACCACAAAATTAAAGCCTTAAGAAACTTGAAAGGTAAATAATAAAAAAAGTACTCTTCTTAAATAGGATAGGATAAAAAAATGTGTTTAGCACAGAAAAGCATAAAGTGGACTAATCATAAGGCTTACATGTTTTGCCATCCCAAAGTCGGCCAACTTAACACGCCCGGTGGGATCAACAAGTATATTTGCTCCTTTGATATCCCTTTAAAGAAAATTAAACCAAATTATGCAAGAAAACGAACTCTGAAATAATTCCAGATTTATACTTCAAACTACCAGAGCCAGCTTGGCTGATTCAATTCACCTGTGAACAGTACTTTTAGCATGTAAATATGCAAGCCCAGACAATATTTGCTGAGTATAACTACGAAGTGCTGATTCTCCAAGCTGTCCATAATCCTGGAGAAGCTTGTAAATAGAGCCACCAGATACATATTCAAGGTAAATGTAAAGCCTGTCGCCAACCTGTATAGAATATCTTAGAGCTAAGTAGGAAGCACAATAGTATACAAGTTGAAGTCAGTAGAATTTTCTACCAATAGAAAAATAACAGCACATATAGATTGAAAAAAAATTCTGAATTTGGAGAATATTTTCTAAAATTAATGTTAATTCCATGTTGTTCGGATGATGGGCAATATATCAATATGCAGAAATCAATCACATAATTTAATGTAAATTTCAAACAGTTGCATGCAAACCCAAGAGAATAAAACTGCATAATACTAACCGTTTCAGATCCATAATACTGCACAATATTTGGATGCCGTAAGCGACTCAACAAGGTAATTTCCTGAACAATACTGAATCGTTTTAATACCAAATAGTTATTTGAGGCAGAAAAGAAAGGGGGCAAAGCGAAGAAATCATGAGATTAATTCCCATCAATCAGGAACATACTTACTTGCATTAATTGCTTGGCACTCTCCTTGGACTTGGCATCATCGGAAAATAATGTAACCTCCTTCATTGCACACATTTCACCACTTTCACTAAACCAGTCGAAGAGTAAAAAGTCAGGAAAAGATCCACAGAAGCAGCAGTCATAATTCATCTAAAAATACAAATTTTTACACTACAATCACTAAATCAACGGCGCTTGTAATGACGAAAAAACTTGACTAGCAAAATACTAGCATAGCCAGTAAAGTTCTAAGCAGCAATAACCAAATTTACTTTTTGAATAATGAAAATGGTTGTAATATGTGATGTTCAAAGGTCAAAGGTCTATGTACCTGTTGAAACCAACATACACATGCCCAAAAGTACCCCTACCCAAAAGCTTCCCCTTTTTCCAACGGGATCCCGGGCTTAGTGGATTATCGGCCCTTCCAGGACTTCTTGGAACAGAGGGAGATGTTGCAGCTGAATTGGAATGCGAAAAAGGAGCATTGGAAATTGAAACCGGAGGTAGAGGCAAGCGGTGAGTTTGCTTTTCATCAGGCCAGCTTGTCTGTGACTCAGCCGGTATCCCTCCCGCCCTAGGATGAATTGGGGTCACTGCACCACTATGGACTCTGGAGCTAGGGCCAGGGCTGGTCATTCTGGGACTGGGTGCTGGGGAATATTCAGGGCTACCCCGGCTTTGTTGCAAAAATAACTGCCCTGACAAATCACCACCCATCGAATTATGCCCAGAATTGTAACCAGAACCAGGACTAGAACAATGGCCTGACCCAGGAAAAGTGACATCCATAGAGAACTTTCCAACACTAACAGCATTATTAATAACTTGCTCTGTGCTAAATGCCCTTATGGGACTTCTAGAAGGACTTGACATTGAACTGTCTGGAGCAAAGCATAAATTCCCATGATATGGAACCTGCAGATTTGGCACATGACTGCTTAAAGGCCTCCGCTTGGGTGATGTAGAGAAAATGTGATTGCTCAATGAGATATTTGCTGGTTTTCTAGCCTCTCGTGAGCTTGGGTGGGTGACTGTAGAAGACTGATCCCTGACAATGACACTACAATATGGAAAAATAATTGAAACAAACAAGTCAGGCATGAGCATTAAAAATTCTGAGAGCTTTTATAAGTCGTAACAAATAACCTGTACATAACCTTGAGAGTGCAATAGATTATTTTACGCTAAAGGTTTTTCAAGTTATAGGTCATATGCAGCTCACCTGGAAGGACTGCCTGCAGCAGTTTTAGTCCCAAGATCATAGTCAGTTGCCCGAGGACTACGATGGCGTGAATCCGATAGATCCGTGCTATCATTTGAGCTCTCACTGGACACTGAGCCAACACCAACATCTGCATCTAAATCTGCATGGTTTGATCTTCTACGGATGCATGCTGGTCTTGGGAGCGGTAGAAATAATGATGGCTTGGAGCCCCTATCAGATCTTGGTTTTGGTGAAATACTAATCCCGGAGTCTGTGCGACTTACAATTGGTGGTTGCACACCAGGAAGTGGAAGAGGTTGTGCTTGTGGCCTTTCGGAAAAGCTTTGACATCTTGAAACTTGTTTGGAAGGTGAAACTGATCTTGAAAGAATAGGAGATCGAGATCCCTGCTCGGAAATTGTGTCGTTACAATTTCTTGGAGACCCTCCTGATCTGCTGTTTGTTTTACCATCAGCAGTTCTAAGTTTCCGCTGCAATGTGTCGATAAAACTTTCCTTGCTCTTCTTTACTTCTTTTGATGATGACTTCCCCCACCATGAAGGCATATTTCTTGTACTTTAAAGAATATATAATCAGCACATAAGATTTCCTATAGGAAATTCATCTCTACAATGTTAATACCATAATATGATTTGGTTACTAATTTCTACACTGCAATACTAAAACCATGATAGATCTTAACGAGTAGAAGTAAAAAGAAAGGTAAAAGATAAGTATCTCAGTACCACATTATGCAGAAAGTACAAGTCACATACTAACAAAGATGAACTTGCAGGATAATGGTTGACTTTAAATTGATCATTAAATTGGCATCAAAATGATTAAAATATTATTTAAATAAAGTCATAGAATAACATCCTTCTCCCATAATGAATAGAAAAACGTCCTTAGTAACAAGCATGCTCAATTTGTTCATATAGACATATTCAATAATTCATGTCTATTATACAACTGCAGAAAAGATGAATATGACCAGACCACAGCGCAACGGAAGGTTCGAAGATCTTTTCTAAACCCTATCATCCAAAAAAGAAAAGGGAAAAGAAATCTCTACCAGGTAGCTCTGGCAGCATTTGTACAAAGCCCCAGTGTACAGCCATAGTCAACTCTTTAGAATATTAGTTAGTTCTTGTAATTAGGGTGGGGTTCTTTTTGGTGGGCTTGGTTTTTTGTATGCCCCTGTACATTCTTTCATATTTCTCAATGAAAGCCCCAAATCACTTGAAGCCAGTGGATAACCAGGTCTTTCATATAGTTATGATTTTAAATTCTCAGCTGAGCTTTCAAAGCCCCAAATCATTAAACTGAAAACTTCTTCCTGTTTTATATGCATGCTCTTAAGGGATCATCACCGTTTACAATTTTTTGTTCTATAATTTCCAAATTCCAAAGTACATCAATCTAAATCCCCTTATTTAATTATCATATCCACTCCCAAAAAAATTGCACTGTACCCACTTGAAATCGAGATAGATTTCTCAACAACAGAATCAATTTCGATAACCCAATTCGTCACTCCCACTCCATTGAAACTAAACGCAGGCATTTTAGCCAGCTTCCAACAGTTGCAGAATCAAAACCCGAGCACATTCTTATCCATTTTCCGTTCCGTTCCCCAATATTCTCGGAACCAATCGCCAAGTTTCGACCTCAAAATGCACAAAAACTACTTAAAAACGCAGATCTACTAAAATTTTTAACACTCAACTCGAAATAGTTAATCACTAACTAAGCTTAAACAACTGAGTAATCAACTGATACAGATGTATGCGTGTGTTAGAGGGGAAAAAAACAAAACCCAGAAAAGAGAATATGATAAGAAACTTACTCCACCAAAAGAAGTTCAGAACTACAGATCCCGCTGAACCCACTTCGTAATTTCTCCCAAATCAGATGGTGAGACAAGGGGAATCAATCAAATTGAAAACCCTCGAAATTGGAGTCCAAATTATCGGAGAAGAAGAAGAAGAAAAAGGGGATTAACATGAACTTGTACCATTTTTTTTAATTTTTTTTTTGAATTCTGAGATTGGCAGAGATCGGTACAGAGAGAGAGAGAGAGAGAGGACAGGTTAAAGAAATTAGGAGAGAAGGAAGGAGGGGACAGACAGAGAGTATGTCTAAGCAAAGAGACATGAAAATGTCTGAAAGTTGGATTTTTTTTTTCTTTAATGTATTTACTAAAATGATTACTATTTGAAAAAGATGACATAACATTTTCAAAGCATTGTCTATAATATAATATATATATATATATATATATATATATTTTTAAGGTTATTGAAGAAGCATTTTTCTATTTGGCATGAATTCTAATGAAATGAGTGAGGTTTTATTTGTTCTTTCTCTGTCTTCATCTCATCATCTTTTTAAACATTACTCTTTTCTTGTTTGTATTTCATCTCATATTTAATTGGAATTTTTTATTCAAAAAAAAAAAAAAAAAAAAATTAACGTGGAAGTATTTCAACCTCCTCTTCTTAGTCGAGAATATATATCACTAATTTAATTTAGTATTTTAGGTTTATTTTATTTTTAACCTCTAAACTTTCAATATATCTAAATTAGAGTGGTTCGGACTTAAAAAAAAATGGTTCTTTTCAATATATATTTAGACAACTCCGGAATGCGGGATCGAAACCATCCATCTTTAGGGTGATAATTACTTGGATTGACATTATTTTGTTGTTAATTGTTTAGCGGATAACCAATAATGTTGCTTCATATATGTGTGTTAATATCTCGATGAGACATGTATTTGAGTCATATCAATTGGTTGAAGTGAGTATGGTTTGGATCGCTAGATTAAAAAAATACATATTTTGGTCCCTAAATTTTTAAAATGTCTATTTAGATTTTTTTTTCGGTGAGATTTAAACACTTCTTGATCGAGAATATATATATATATATATATATATATATATATATATATATATATATATGTTAATGGATGGTTGCACAAACAGCAATCAGACCCAAAATAATTGCAAATTTAGCAAACTTTAAAACATTTTGCAAATATGGCAAAAAAATCAGTGACTATCGTTGATATACTTCTATCTGTGATAGATTATTATCACTGACAAAATTCTATAAAAAAACTAAGGTGATAGACTTATATCCGTGATAGACCATACTATTAGTGATAGAAATTGTCATATTAAAAAAAAAAAAAAAAAAAAAAAAAAAAAAAATTGTATTTTTAATTATTTTACTCTAAATTGACATTTGTAACAATTTGTTTATGTTACGTTTAATCATCAGTTGAACTAAGATCAAATTGATGGATTTATTTGAGTTCCTAAACTAAAAAGATAACAAATTAATCATGGTTATGCATGCTCACGCTGACTTTTGGACCTCAAACTATATATAGTTTGTTTGAAAGTATACATTAGTTATATAATAATATCCTTAAAATATTGAAAAATTGAATTAGCACTTTTTTCAATTTTACTTATTCTATTACAACATATTTCTGAGAGTAATGACTTTTTTTTTTGAATAAGTCTGAGAGTAATGAGTTAACCATTGTTTTATGTTTATTAAAATAGAGAATATATTTTAGAGTATAGATTCTAAATTAAAATAGGTCAAACTTTGAGTGTGAAAGTTGTATTTGAAAAACTATTGCCTATAAATGTATCGATAACTTACCTATTATACTTGTCAAATACATCGTTATCCTCATCTAAGTTTGGTCTACATTTTTTTTTAATATATATAATAAGTTTGATCTACATTTGTTCTGTCTAAAAGAATACGGTACATGAACCAAAATAAACTTTAAATGTAGCCTAAAAAATTATAATAAAATTACGTTTAATGGGCAGTAATCGACCAAGACTACGTTTAATATTGTGTGTTCGAGAGTTAAAAGTGATTAAAAAAAAATCTTAACCATTTTTTATTTGATAAAAGATATTATTGTATAATCCGTTAAAATCACATGTTGAGTTTATACCATTTTTAAAAGGGTTGGTTGCACAAATAACAACCAGGTCCAAACTAATTGCAAATTTAGCAAACTTTAAAATGTTTTGCAAATATGGCAAAAAAATCTGTTTCTATCAGTGATAGGCTTCTATCCGTGATAACTATTATCACTGATAGACTATTATCACTGACAAAAATCTATAAAGAACTGAGGTGATCCGCGATAGACTTCTATCCGCCACAAGATATCAGCGATAGAAATTACCATATCCGCAAATTTTTTAAAAACATGCTATATTTTTAATTATCTTATTCTAAATTGACATATGTTACAATTTTCTTTTTAAAATATGTTCCCTTTAGCTTATAGAATCTGTAAGAATCAACTTCTTAACAAATTTTCAATTTTTTCTTTTAAAATTAAGATTTATTTTATTTATCTAGTATCTTTTTCTACCACCAAATTTTATCTCATAATTTTTTAAATTATAAATCGAATGCAACTAATTTTCTTTTAAACATAATACTTTAGCGTATTTTTCTTAAACTACAAATATTTTCCTTAATACTTAACAAATAATGAAAAACATAATATAAATTTAAATGATATAACATTTCAAAAGATTATATATTATCAACAACAACCAAAAGTTATGTAATTTTTATAAAATGTTGGAACTAAATCACAACAATTTAGTATTCATTTATCAAATACGGTAACTAAGGGCCCGTTTGATAACGTTCTTGTTTCTTGTTCCCTGTTTCCCGTTTCTCGTTCCCTGTTTCTTGTTCTCTGTTTTTTGAGAACCAGAAACAGAAACATGTTTGATAACTACTCTTGTTTCTTGATTCTTGAAAAAAAAGAAACAGAAACACAAACTTTTTGATAACGTTTCTTGTTTCTTGAAAAAAAAATAAACAAAATAGAAACATCGTCATGTTTGATAATTATTTTTTGTTAATTGTTTCTTTTTTCTCTTTATGTTTTTTTTTTCTTTTTTATAGTTTAAATAAAATTTAGTATACATAATATAAAAAAAGATATAACATGCATTAAAAAAAAATAAAAAAAAAATCTAAAGTTTACATAATAAAATACAGATAAGTCTCGATGCAAAATTAAAAACAACCATAAAATTGTATTTATACTTCAAATGTTATCCAAATTTGATTTGATTTGGTATATGTTTTTGTGTGTTGACAGGGTAAGGAGACGTTTATTTAAGAATAGGGAAGCGAGTCTCCAACACGCCAAAACAACGTTCAATAACATTTCGCAGTAAAAAAATGTCGATAGTTAAACACTTTTCCCTACCTCGAGGATAATGCCTTCCTTGCTCTAAAATCTCGAAGTCGTTGTCATTATTCGTCATTGATTGTTATGGGTCATGTTTTAAATTTTCGTTGACGTGTAGACATTTCTACGTGTCAATGAGCTCAATATCGACATGAGAGGTGAATCGACATTTCAATTGTATTATAGATAAATTTATGTTATATAACTAAAATATCACTATTTGTGAACCTAATATTTAATAGTGAGAAATTTAAACTAATTTAAAAATATTGAAATGCTAATTTGCAAAGTTTAAAGTGTCTTTGTCGATGAAAATATGAAAATATCGATGTCAATGAATACTTATTAAAAAAACATAAAAAAAATAATAATAATTTTTTTTTACAATTAATAAATAAATATTTTAATGTATTTAAATAAAATAAATAAAAGATATAACAAATTTAATAAATAAATATAATAAATATTTTAATGTGTTTAAATAAAATAAAAGATTTATTACTAATATTAGTAATTAGTAATGTATCCTAAAAAACAATAGGAAAATTCAAAATTCAAATAATATATATAAAAAAAAAAAAAACATTGCATAATTAAGAAAGAAAAAAATAAATAAATAAAAAAAAGTTATAATGAGGATTTGAAGCTAGGACCTCATAGGTGAAAATGTTATTTGGGTGCTTATCTTGCCAATGAGCCAACACTAATTTATCAATATCTTAGGAACAGATTAATATAAAGAGAAACGGAACAGAGAAACACATTTTTGGAATTTCTCAAATTTTGCCTCTTTTTTAGAAACGTTTCTCAAATTTTAGAAACAAGAAACGGGAATAGTTGTCAAACAAGTCCGTCTCTTAAAAAATGAGAAACGGGAACAAGAAACAGGAAACGGGAACGTTATCAAACGGGCCCTAATTGTTCCGATCTAAAGTTAAAATTTATCAAACACTAATTTACTTTATAAAAAAAACTCAATTTTTTAAAAACATAATCTCAGTAATTATTTTTAAAGCTAACTATTACTATGAGATGGAAGCGGAAATGGTAAGCATTTTTAACTAATTCTTAAAAAAAATGTATTTAATTTTTTTTTTTATAATCCCATACATCTATCGTGAAGTAGTACACCAGTTCCACCGAATGCTCCTATCTCTCGGCAAAGATCGTGTGAGTGTGCAGTTATGCTTCGGATGCTTCGTCATAGAATATATCAACTAGATTGTAGTTCGTTAAATATTAAGTTGAATATAAACTATTATTAATTAATTTATGAACATATTTTATACTTATTTTAATTTAACAAAAATGAATTGAGATATATTTTGAAATACTATACTTATTAAAGCTTTTGTTATTTTAAATATAATTCTCCATTTTAATATTTTAAATTCAAAATCTTGATACGCCGGAAATAATAAAAAACTGTTTATCAAAGAATTCGAAAACAGTTTTTAAAAACAGAAATCTAAATGATATACCAAACACATTATTTGCTAAACACAATTCGAAACATAAAATCTAATCCGGATTACCTACCAAACAGACACTTAATTTCTTTGTAAAAAAAAATACACATCTTTTAAAAAAAAAAATATTCACTGAAATTTTCAAAGTTAAAATAGGAGTAATTAAGTTAGTTCAAGGAGGAAACTCTTCAAAATAACAAAGGTTAGGATATAGGGCTCTACATTATTATAGATAACTAATTTGAGTTTAATTTGTAAGTTAGATACACGAGATACACGAACTCTCGTCAACAAAAACATAGTTCAATTCGTTAAGACGTTTATATGAGTAAGAGGTCAGAGATTTGAATCCTCCCAATCCACTTATTATTATACTAAATAAAATAATACTATATAATAATCTATTTGGCTCAACCCAAAAAATAACTTATTGGATTAACCAAAACCTAAAAAATAACTTATTGGATTAACCAAAACCTAAAAATAATTTATATATAGTTAAAACATTTTAGATATGTTATGATTCTCTACTTAGTTGAAACTATTTCAAAGGGAAAAAGCTTTAGGGTGGAGCTTAAGGCTACTTACTAAAAAATAGAACAGTGGTTGAAACGCGAGAATTGAACTCATGACCTCTTAGTCACGGCCACAATCTTATGCCAATTAATCTATGTCTGATTTGACAAGTTTTTCTTCTAAATCACTCAAACTTCTTTTACATTTTAAGAGTTTAGAATTCTTTTGAAGGGCTATGTTTTTCTTCTATTTGAGATTTGTTACAGGCTACCTCAGCCAGAGGTCAGCCGCTGACGTCACAACCCACTTCTCCAAGGCGTGGGGACCACGAGACCAACATCAGACAAATTAATAACTTAGGGCCGACCCCAGGCCTCCGAGAGTTTGGGCTTAGCAGCTCACTCAAGGATCCGCTGCTAATTTACCGCCTCTCGATCAGCGTGAGATGTGATCGACAAGACACTCTAACTCACTTGACGAGACGACAGTACAACAGCGCCTCCAATTTCCTTGGGAATTAGGAGATCGCGGTTGTCTTCATCATGAGAAAACGCGTGGATCGACTCCGGTAGGCCCAAGCTTCCTCACTCCGGTTCGGGGACTCACATGATGACAGGCCAACCGAACCGCTTAGGGAAGTCTCCCTCATCATTAACTATAAATACCCTTCCCATTTTCAAGGAGAAAGGGGATGAAAAACTCGGGTAACTCTACCCTAACTCTCTATTACTCCTACTTATGCTTAGACCTCTCTGACTTAAGTATCGGAGCTGTGTGGGCCAAGCCCCACATCGGTCCAAGTTTACCCTTCTCCTCGTCTTACAGGTACTCCATGGACCCGCCGGCCGCCGCGCGGTGGAGCATACAGAAAGCGCGAGGAAGGCCAAAATTCAGCACCAACCAGACTCTTTCAACTTTCAATTTCATTAAAAAACTAGTCATTCATCACTCTACTGTGGGTTGGAACTAGTAGAAATCGGGGCTATGATGACAAATAAAAACTGTCATCAAGACTTTAGATGACAATTTTTTTCAGTCGTTATAACCCCTGCCTTCTTTACTCTATAGATGACAAAAACCGAAAACTGTCGTCAATCTTGATTTGGTGACAGTTTTCTTCTGTCTTCATAATACGGTTAATGACAATTATTTTCAGTCAAGATACCTTATTTTATGACACCTAAACATTGTCACTGAATGATCACTCGTATCATATTTTGTCATTTAGACACAATTGACGACATGTAATGTTTGTCATCAAATCGGAATGGATGACAGTAAATTTTGTACGCTTTGATGACTTAATTTTTCTGTCACTAATAGCTTGAAGACCACAACTATTGTTAGTCAACAAAACGAATTCAATGACATGATTTTTTTTTGTCAAAAAATCAATAATAATTTTTTTTTTTTATCAAATCTAAATATATTAATATTTATATTTTTAATTGTCATTATTATTATAATAATGAAAATTACATATATAAATATATCTATCGATATACATAACTATGAAACAAAGCAAAATAAATAAATCTAAGTTGGACACAATTCAACATCATTGAAATAAGATCTATATATCAATATATCATTGAAATACCAAAGTTCATCAACTTTTACATAAACTAATTCATATGTATACAATATTGAAACTAATTACGATGCCCCTGAATTGTTGCAACATTAACACTAAAATGTTGCATAACATGATGAAATATTCATTTAACCCAACAAAAAAGTCTCATCATTTGGTGCAATATGGCTTCTAGCTTGAAGAAAATATTTTTACTTCGCTTTGTAGTTTCTGCAATAAAAATTCAAAAAAACACAATAACTTCTTACTTCGAAAGTAGAACAAGAAATCATTTCAACAAATACATACTTAGAAAACAATCTGTAGTTGAAAAACAATTGAGCAAGTGACTAAAATGAACGAACCTAGCAAATGTCTAAAGTAAATCAATTGGACTCAAAAGAAGATAAACAAACTTAATTGTCTAAATGCCTAAAAAATTACGAATTGATTTTAACCTCAAACAAACTTAGCAAATGTCTAAAGTGAATGCAAAATAGCCTAAAAGTGCCTAAAAAATTTCCAAGTATAATTTTTAATCTCAAACGAACTTAGCAAGTGCCTACAAAGGTACCAAGTGTTATTTTAATTTCAAACGAACCTAACAAGTGCTTAAAAAGTTACCAAGTATCATTCTTAACCTCTAGGAAGACTGTTTAGACATTTTTAAGTGTGATTTATATGCTTTCTTTGTGTGTTTCCTTGTAAGAGCTTGACCTCTTTTAAACTCTTGCTTTTGAGTTCTTTTGATCTTCAAAATGGTAAAGTATGTACAGAAGATACTTGGTATCAATTAGGACTAACTTCAAGAGAAAGCAACTTATAAGCTTGTGGGTGGGGATGGACTCAAGAATGTCTTATTCTCTTAAATGAATAAAATACCAACTTGCGAAACTTGAGCAAGTTGGAATTGCGAGACTCATGCAACAATAATCCTTATTAGAACAAATTATTGTTATCATCGTTATCAGTAATGAAAATAAGATATAGTTTTAATTAATTAGAAAGACTTTTCATGAATAGTCTTAAAAAAATTCGAAAGAGATTACTTGTTATACGAATCTGCATCTTTTTGAAAATTAGGAACAAAAGCACATTCCTTTCGACTTTTTTAATATTGAAAAGTGAGATTAAGAGAGGAATGTTAATTATTATTCCAAATACTAGGAGTTCTTTGAAAAATGAAACCTTAATTAGTAAAAGGAAAAGGAAACTTAAGTACATAATTAAGGAATAGTTTTTTAATGGTACCATGAGGATTATACTTATTTGAATTAAAAGTTAAAAGATAATTAAGTGCTTAACTAAGAGAAGGGCATGGACTCTTTCATACAAGTCTCACATGCTTGGAGCCCATATTTGGGCTTCAGCCATTTTCTTCCTAAAATAAATAAATGAGTTATTTCCCATGAGGATTATACTTCTATATATTTTCAAAAGTTTATTTAATTTTAGCTTTTTTTTTTTTTTTTTTTTTTTTTTTTAAACTTAAGTCATGAACTTGCAAGGACTTAAATGAGCTGGGTTTGAGATTTTTTTTTCTCTTTTTAACAAGTGCTTAAAAGTGTAAGCGCCTATTCTATAAGTGCTTTTAGCTAAAACAATTCTACCCTAGCCAAAATGAAAGGTTTGTGGCTTATAGGCAAGAAGTGAGCCCATTTGATAGTTATGAAGAAAGTCCATAACTTATAGTGGGATTCTCCATTCTCTTAATAACATTGACATCATGAAGATTAACTAGTTCATTTTGGGTCATATAACTTGATTCTAGGTTGAAAACAATTTAACCTAAATTAAAGGTGGTAATCAAGAGGAGAGGTTTGTGGCTCTCAAGGCAAGAAGTGAGCCCATTTGCTTGCCAAATATTTTGTGTTAAAAGAGAGTCATAACTTGTTGGTTTCTCTTGTTCGATTTGATCGACAACATATCAAAATCAAATTTTTTTTTATATTATTAATCTGTCATGTTTGAACGGTGGAGAATCTATATGAGTCACAATAAAAGAAAGGTCAAAAAACGATAAGAGTGATCTACTAAGAGAATGAATGGTCTCTATCACGTCTCCAAATTATGCTATTGAGAAAAGAAGGCATGGTTATCCACGCAAGTCTACTTCCATGTGTTAAAAAACATACACAAACTAAAATATAGACGACTAAATAAGAATCAAGCTTGAAAGGAAACTCTTGTAAACGTCCTTTAAGGAAGGTGAGCTATCACTAAAAATGTGCAAATGATCAATGATGAGCTCTCCCATTCTAACTTTAAAGGAATTAGAAGCTAAGGGTCTCAAAGAATTACGCTAAAAGGCTTAGAATTTCGCTTAGAGTAGTTACAAATAACCACTCTCATTTATTTTTGTTTCTACACTTCTCTTAAGTCATGCACAAACTCTTCATTTGATGTTAATTGATTTTACAACCTAAGACTAGCTTCTAAGTTCTTAACTGAACATATATTAATGGGAATTGACATGTATTACCTTATTTTAGGTCAGTTTCAAATTTTAATACCCACATTTTGTTGTACTAAAAAAAAAAAAGTGTTCCTAAATTAATGCTCTCTCATAGCTCATATTGGCTAAAAAGAAAATTTTAACCTAATGAGCATGACACATTCCTCATAATTAATAATCTAGATTATATAAGGAGACAAAAACTCCAAATATCTCTAAAATGATATGATATTGTTAACTCGGTGCATAATTCTGCTTTTGGTTTCACCCAAAAGACCTCATACTCTTGGAAATAGTTGTCACTTATCCTCACTTATATATCTATGATTTTCTCCTTACCTAGCTAATGTGAGATGTTGTTTGTAATCCCAATAGTTTATTTGTGTTTAGTAGATCACTAGTTGATTGTGAAGTTTGAAGCACGCTTTAGTGAACATACTAAGTTTGACTATAGGTTTTTTTTTTTTTTTTTTTTTGTGACAACATGCGGGTAGAGGATTCGAACTTCTGACTTCTTGGTCAATAATTCATAAATTATGTCAGTTGTAGCTCAAATTTGCAAGTTTAATTATAGGTTAAAAAATGTCAATGTGAGCATAGTTCAACCGGCAAATACATGAACTAGTGACCAAGAGGTCAGACATTTGAATCTCTCACCTCACATATTAAGAAAAAAAAAACTATAGAATTAATAAATGACTTATTTTTTAAGATATTTATTATTCGATCAATCAATAGATACTTAAACTATTAGGATGGTGGTCATATGATTTTTGTGGAATGTTAGTCTAAGATGCGGATCAACGGTATCACTTCTAGTGCACACATAAGTTCCAATAAACGTGTAAGTTTAGATTTTTCCCCTAAATTTACATAATAAAACATTGCAATATAGGTTGAACCTTTTAGTTTTAAATTTTTAAAAAAAGTCATATTATGTATAGTAAGTTTCTTAATATTCTTTAAGTAAAAGATTTCAAACAATTGAATGGTTAAACATATTAACTAATTTCTTACCGATTACCGATTTTTTTCGCAGCCAAATATTGTAAAGATTAAACCGTCTGTTTTCTAAGCTGATTCAGACTCATACATATTTAAAAAAAAAAAAAAATTGTTAAATATATTAACATTCTTGACTTTTAAATTTAATTAAAAAAACCATTTAAAAATAAAAATATATTTAAAAGAAATAATCTAAAAAATTCTATAAATTTTAATTTTTTTTCTTTCAACTATATATTAAGTTCAACATGTGTGGTGATAATTTGAATAGGTCGATGATGTATGCCTTAACTAATTGAGTTATGTTCAAGTTGACTTCAACTGTATATATCAAATGTCTTATAAGTTAATTAATATATATATATTTTTTTCTTCATATTCGTGAGTGTCCAGACCAACTTACGCGCACCTCGACTATTCTCACGGGACAGACCGCCTGACCCTACAACATTTGGCTGCCAAGGAAATACGTAGAAAATTAATTCTTAGGTAGGTGGCCACCAAGGATTGAACCCATTCCCTCATAAGTTAATTAAAATATTGATCTTCTTATGACTAATTTGATTCTCGGTAACAAAAATATGTTTTTGTATAAGTTAATTAATATAGAAAAACATATTTTTGTTACCGAGAATCAAATTAACTTTAGTCATAAATACTTTTATTCCTGAAATTTTAAAAATATTATAGAATTAATCCTTGGCCACCATATAACATAAATTTGGGTAGACATTTTCCAAATTAATTTTTAATCTAACATGACAACATTTATTATATTATATGTTTGTCCTAGCACTATTCAAGTATGTGATACTTATTAGAATTTTAGAGTTATTTGGAAACTATTTCTAAACTAATTTTCATTTTTTAGAATAAAATTTCTATAAGAATATATTTAGATAACTTTTCTTCGGAAAAAAAAAATGAAATTTTAATTCACACCAAAACCACAGATTTCGAAATAATGACATCAATATAATAATATTAACTTTTAAACATTAACTAATCACAATTAAAAAAAGAAAAATACTGTCAAAAAGTTCAACAAACAATTTCTTATAGATTTTAATATTATTATCATCAAACGTGTTTTTTTTTTGTGTTAGTATAACAATTAATTACATAACTAAAAAGTATAAAACATGATGTTGTTACACATTGAAATATACAATTCTGGCTACGACCGTATACATCATTATCAATCTATAAGTCAAGTTTCAAAGTTTTTTTTTTTTTTTTTTTTTTTTTTTTTGGTTTGTTTGTTTGTTTTGTTTTGTCAAAAAGTACCCAACTTAATTTTTTTTTAAACCTAGAGAGAAAAAAAAATGTATAATTTGTTTTGGTATGAAATGAAAATTAGAGATGTCCATTTGCCCCGTCCTGAATGGGACGGAAAATGGGGCAGGAAGCGGGGAATTGTTTTTGTCCCGTTAGCTAAACGAGGCGGGTACGAATAATAGCATACCCGCCCCGCCCCGAATACCCGTCCCTTATACTTATATATATATATATATATATATATATATATATATATATATATATATATATATTATTCATCCAAAAAATTAACTACACACTCCTTTTTTTTTTTTTGTCTAAAAAATAAACATCTTACCAATAGAGTTCTAAAAAAACACACATCTTACTAATAAAGTTTATTAAATTAAATATATATAATATTAATCAACTTAACAAATAACAAAACTTAAAAAAAACAGATAAGAATAAATTAAAAAGTAAATTATTCGCGAAAAAAATTACGGAATATCCGTTACCCACAATTTTTTCACGGAAAATACCTGTCCCGTCCCCGCGAAATTAAACGGAGAATTTCGCAGGGACGGGTAATGAAATATAGGACGGGGGCGGAGAAGGCATTACCCGGTCTCGCCCGCCTCATGGACATCTCTAATGAAAACTAACAAGAGCCTAACTCAACTGACATGATGTAACGACTAGAGACCAAGATGTCCTAGGTCCGATCTCCCAAAAAAAAAAAAAAAAAAAAAAATTGATGTGATAGAGTAGAGTAAAAGAGAAATAAGATATGATTTAAATTAGGGTACAAGAATTTTTATTATATGCTTAAGGTGAGGACCTTAAGGCTTGTTTGGGGACATTTTTAAAAAATATGACTTGTGGGGTCATTTCAAATAACCCCCAAACGCTACCCGAATCTTGCCACGTGCGCTGGTCCCACATTAGTTTTTTCCTTTTTCTTTTTTCTTTTTTTCTACAACGCTTATTCGCAGTTTTTCATTGGTTCTCTTTTGCCCAATCATACGTTGCCAAGTGTACTTTAGTTGCTTTCTTAGATTCTCAACTTAGCCTTCGATTCTTCCATGAGAATTTTTCTCTAACGATATTTTACATTATCTTATTAATTTGTTATCAAAATTTTGTAAAGGTTATTAAGTTTCATTTATTATTATTTTTTTTATTGAACGTAGGACCTTATAGTCACTAAATAATACATCATGTTTATGCTTTCGTTGGCTTAAATTATCAATTTTAGTCTATGAAAAAAAAAATTACCATTTTAGTCTATGGTTCTAGTTTCAATTTAGCCTTCCAATTTTTTTTTAAAAAAATAATTTAGTTCGTGTGATTTTGTAAAAAAAAATTCAAATGTCTTTAACATCCCTAAATGGAGAAATTATTTGAGGGGATTGAAACATTATCGTTGAAGACTTTATTCTATTGAGTGTATGAAAGAAAAATTAAAAGTTATGTTTTGAATTGCGATTGGATCAATCAACCCCTAAATTTAGAGAATTGTTGCAATTAACCCTAAAAGTCTATTTGGATCGCCAATATTATATGATGGGTATGGATACTAAATATTTGAGAGTTTTTTTTAAAAAAAAAAAATTAATTAATTAATGTGGGATTGAACTTTTGACCTCTTAGTCAAGATAATAACTCAATTCATGTGGGGATTGAACTTCTGATCTCTTACTCAAGATAATAATTTTATGTCAATTGAACTATGCTCAGTTTGACAAATATTTGAGAATTAAGAACTTAAAATATAAATGATCAGGACAATAAAATATGTGTTTAGACATGGAAGATAATTAGTATTTGAAAGTTAAATGTCTCTGTTTATTTTTTATTTTCTTAAATTGAGATGGTAGTTGAAAACTAAATTATTTTATTCGTTAATATTATAATTTTAAAATTTTATAGCATGAAAAAAAAAAGTTAATTTGTAATGTCATGCATTACCATGAGGACAAATTCATAAATTTATACTATTATTCTTATTTTTTCAAGTTTAGTTATGCTAGTCAAATAACTTATTTAAGTTTGGGTCAGTAAATATTTGAAAATTGGATGGAAACTGTTTTTAACCTATTTGAGTACAAAATTACTTAATCTAAGCTCTAAGGGGCGTTTCGCCCTGTGTTTGTGTTTGGGTGAGTTTGACTTTTGAAGCCAAATTCATGTTTGGACGGATGTATTTGAAAATCATGGGTTTAGCCGGGTTTAAACCCTTCTCACTTCTCCAATTTTATTTCTCTTACATCAACAATTTTATCTCTTTCTTCATCAATTTGACCCTAATACCAACAATTTTTTTTTTTTTATCTCTTTTTCAATTTTGCCATTAATTTTAGCTATATATATTTTTTTTTCCTTTTATATATATATATATATATATATATATATATATTATTGTCTCATCTTATTCCATAAACTTATAATTTGTTTTTAGTTAAAATATATCTTTTTCTATTATGAAAAATGATATTCTTTTGTTAGGTTTTCTTTTTTTACTACTTTCTAATATTAATATATTTTAATATTATTACAATTTTTTTATTAATAATAGGGAATTATTGGAATCTAGTTATATCCGAACTAAGATTTTTTTTAATTTTTTTCCCTTTTATTATTTGTTTATTTTATGTATTTTTTTCCGTATTTTTTCAACCGTATTATTTTTTTAATTATAATATACAAAATTTTCATCAATAATGTTGTTGACCGATAAATTTCGGCCAATCAGCGGTCGCCACGTGTCTTCATCTTGGCCGGCAGATCGAATAAACTTAACCGAGCAAATTCGGTCATAGCTCAATTGGGCTCAAAATCGAATCGGGCTAAAAAGTTATTTAAATGGCAATTTGGCCCAAAGCCCAAAAATCCATTGGGCCCAAAACCCAAAAGTCCATTGGACCTAAGCTCATTGGATCCAAGCCCAAGCCCATTAGACCCATGAGAAACTCTATAAATAGAGAACTCATTCTTCATTTTGAAGGCTCATAAAATTTCTACTCCTAAGAGCTCAGAGAGAATTCTCAAACAACGAAGACTCCCTGAATCCTTGGAAGACTGAACAATCCTTCAACATCGAGAACAAGTTGCGAAGCCCTCGATCCAAATTCAACATCGAGAACAAGTTGCGAAGCCCTCGATCCAAATTCAACATCGAGAACAAGCTGCGAAGCCCTCGATCCAAATTCAACATCGAGAACAAGCTGCGAAGCCCTCGATCCAAATTCAACATCGAGAATAAGCTGCAAAGCCCTCGATCCAAATAGAACAAGTTGCAAAGCCCTCGAAACACATTTACATTTGAGAGAGAAAGAATCAGAAGATCATACATTAGAGATTGTAATCCACTACGCACTGATACATACGATTAAATACAAATTCAAATTTCATTTACGCGTGTCGAATTTCCCTCCGTCGTTCGAAATCTCGTGTGAACAGATTGGCACGCCTAGTGGGACAACTCTACCTCTCATCTCTCCCTTTCTCAACTAAAGTTAACAATGACATCGAAGAAAACAACATCCAGGTCTCTCATTTCCAACAACCCTTACAAGGGACTTGTCACTCGCAGCCGCTTCATCAAAGAAGTCTCGCAGACGGACGAACACACTCCTGTCATCGTGAGCAAAATTTACAAACGACTGACGGAGTCTGCGCAGGGTGGGATAATCATCAAGGAAAATCCCTTGTACGATGAATATGTTCCTTCCTCTGATCAGTCGGAGAAGGTGTATGATTCCAACGTAATGTCTGTAATGATGGCAGACGCACGCACTAACGATGAAGCAATGACTGAAATGGAAAAGAAATTAAATTTTCTGATGAAAGCAATTGAAGAACGAGACCTCAAGATTGCAAACTTGAGAAATCAGATGCAAAGTCGAGAGGCTGCAGAGTCAAGTCTAACTCCTGCAGCAAGGAGAAATGACAAAGAAAAAAATGTCATCCAAGAAGACCAACTGCATCACTCAACGTCGGTTGCTTCGCTGTCTGTCCAACAACTGCAGGACATGATCACGAGCACTATCAGAGCTCAATACGGTGGACCCACCCAAAGCTCCCTCTTGTATACCAAACCGTATCCAAAGAGGATCGACAACTTGAGAATGCCCACCGGGTATCAGCTGCCAAAGTTTCAACAATTTGACGGCAAGGGCAATCCTAAACAACACATTGCCCACTTTGTTGAGACGTGCGAGAACGCTGGAACTCGGGGAGACCTGCTGGTTAGGCAGTTTGTCCGGACTCTGAAAGGAAATGCCTTCGATTGGTACACGGACTTGGAGCCCGAGACAATTGATAGTTGGGAACAGTTCGAAAGAGACTTCCTGAATCGCTTCTACAGCACGAGGCGAACAGTCAGCATGACCGAACTCTCGACCGCAAAACAAAGGATGGACGAGTCGGTCATAGATTTCATCAACCGTTGGAGATCATTGAGTCTTGATTGCAAAAACCGACTCACTGAAGTGTCTGCCTTTGAAATGTGCATCAGTGGCATGCATTGAGGACTTCATTACATCCTGCAAGGGATAAAGCCCCACACATTTGAAGAGTTAGCAACTCGCGCCCACGATATGAAGCTGAGTATCGCTAACAGAGGGACTATGGATCTCTTAATCCCATATATAAAGAAAATAAAGAAAGAAGTAAACGACATTGAGAAAATTACGAAGAGTTTCGTGAAAGAATCCATGGTCGTCAACACGACCCCTTTCAGATTTTCCTCAAAAGGAAAGGAAAACAAGACAGGGAGAAGAAATGACGGATGCGAGAAACATCGCCTAACTTTAAAAGAAAGACAAGAAAAAGTCTATCCGTTCCCAGACTCTGACATTCCTGACATGTTAGAGCAACTACTAAAAACACGGCTGATTGAGTTTCCCGAGTGTAGACGCCCGAAAGAGATGAACAACGTCGATGATCCCAACTATTGTAAGTATCATCGAGTTATCAGTCATCCGGTGAAAAAATGTTTCGTCCTAAAGGAGTTAATTCTAAGGTTAGCTAAAGAAGGAAAAATTGAGCTAGACCTGGATGAAATAGTTCAATCAAATCATGCTGCGGTGACAACAAGTGCGCGCAGCCAAACACGTTCTCGTCCGCTTCATGATCAGAAAATGCGCGTAATCCAGTTTGGAACCTTAGAACCCGTATCTATTTGGTTTCAACATGATGTACCAGGCAATAAATTTCCAGACGCAGTCAAACGTATTAATGATGAAGATAAATGATGGACTGTTGTGACTCGTCGGAAGAAACAAGAACAACATCTTATCCTGAAACATCAAAGAAAGAAGAGCCCAAGGGAGCCTAAGCACAAGAGAAGAGAAAACAAATATTTTTCTCAACATCGACGACGGGTCACTTTAAAAGAATTCTTCTCAAGAAGTTTCCTTCCCATAAAAAAAGAGGAAGAAATTTGTGCAAGTTCATGCTACATCAATGCAGAAGAAGTCAACGACTCAAAAGAAGTCGACCAAAGAACCTCTGTCTTCAATCGCATCAAGCTTTCAACTACTCGAACTTCGGTCTTCCAAAGGATGAGTATATGGCTGCGACAAAAGAAGAAAATTCATGTCTAACTTCTACCTCCACTCGAACTTCTGTTTTCCAAAGGTTAAGTGTCTCCACATCAAAGAAATTTCGACCTTCAACATCTGTTTTTGATCGCCTCAAAGGGACAAGTGATCAACAAGAAGGAAAGATGAAGTCCGTAGGGGCAAGACTCTTCGATGAAGTAAATAGCGACAAAAAGATTCATAGTCGTGTTCCTTCGCGCATGAAAAGGAAATTATTTGTTCTCATAAATACAGAAGGCTCCTTGAAGGTAAAGAAAAATATCATCATTCTAACCAATCCTACAAACGAAAGATTTGATCAAGACTGTGATGAAGATAAGATCTTTTGAAATGTAATACTCCTTAACGTAAGAGTATAAACTACATGTTGCTACTGGCCCACACGAGCTTAAAAGGTGAACGGCCCCACGAAAAAAAATCATTCATATGAACTACGTTATGACTTGATCCCTTCCATTCAAGGGTACGTAGGCAACTTAAAGAAAAAAAAAACTTTAAGTTCAGTCACAATAATAAAAAAATTATCATGTATTGAACTACGTCTCGACTTGATCTTTATTGTTCAAAGAGTACATAGACAACTTTAAACAAGTTTTAAGTCCAGTCTCTTCAAATAAAAATAAACATAAGTGTCATGACTACTGAAGATTGTCGTTGCAAATCAAAGGTTTTCATCCTTATTTAGAGTGATGCCACAAATTGAAGACGCTCAACCCTACTGACGATGACGACGATACGTCAAATCCTATTGAACGTCACGATGCAAATTGAGGGCTTTCAACATTATCAAATGTAACACAATAATTGAAGTTACAATATGATATTAAACATGCAGATACACGCCACGACAAAAGCGCCGCCGCCAATCGAACGCGCACACTACTGGGATGGTGACACTACAAGCTTAATGTGCAAACCATCTTAAGTGGTGTGTTTCGCCCGCTCAAAGTTCGCACTTATCCTGCTTCAAATTCGAGTTTTGCCTGTTACAAGATCAAAACAGAGCGTCGCTCGTTTCAAGTCCAAGTTTGAGGCCTCACCCACTTAAAGTACGTGTTTCGCCAGCCCAAAGTTCGCTTGCTGCATCATCTTGCAAGTTCGCTTGCTTCGCTACGCTGCATCTCCAAGTTCGCGTTGCACTCCATCATCATCTCATCTCCAAGTCTCCAAGTTCGCGCTGCGCTCCATCATCATCTCATCTCCAAGTTCGCTTGTTGCATCATCTGCAAGTTCGCTTGCTTCGCTGCGCTGCATCTCCAAGTTTGCTTGCTTCGTTGCGCTGCATCATCGCTGCATCATCTCCAAGTTCGCTGCTGCGTGGCTCTGTATCATCTCCAAGTTCGCTGCTGCGTGGCTCTACATCATCGCTGCATCATCTCCAAGTTCGCTGATGTGTGGCTCTGCGCATCTCCAAGTTCGCTGCTCTCTACGCATCTCCAAGTTCGCTGCTCTCTACGCATCTCCAAGTTCGCTGCTGCGCTGCATCATCTCCCTGCATCATCTCCAAGTTCGCTGCTGCGCTGCATCGTCTCAAAGTTCGCTGATGCGCTGCATCAGGGTTCGCTGTTGTGCTGCATCGTCTCAAAGTTCGCTGCTGCGCTGCATCGTCTCAAAGTTCGCTGTTGCGCTGCATCGTCGCCAAGTTCGCTGTTGCGCTGCATCATCGCCAAGTTCGTTGCTGCGCTACATCATCGCCAAGTTCGCTGCTGCGCTGCATCATCGCCAAGTTCGCTGTTGCGCTGCATCATCGCATCTCGCAGCCGCGCATCACATCTCCAAGTTCCGCGCTGCGCGATCGCATCTCCAAGTTCGCCATTATCTAAAAATTTGTCATGTTCCACTTTGTCAAACAAGCTTTGTTGTTACCATTTGTCTTCAGTTTGTAATACTTCATTCAACTTGAAATTTAGGTGGGTTCTAAATTTCCTTCCATAATAATGAGCTTAAGTTCAAATTTTCGAACTTCACGTCAAAATTGATTGGAATCCCAAAATTATACCAAGTCAAATTTTCATCAATTCTACTCTGAGTTCAAGCTAAATTTCGAGCAAAATCCAAAATTTTCCTAGAATTAAAATTTGGGCATGTTCCTAATTTTATTCCCGAGCAAGATGTAGATTTATAAATTATCCAAATCCAAGTCTCAAATCGAAATTGGTGGTTTGGGTATACTCCAAATTTTATCCCATCTCGAAATTGGAG
The DNA here is from genome assembly GCA_028017165.1 of Herpetospermum pedunculosum. Taxonomy (NCBI): domain Eukaryota; kingdom Viridiplantae; phylum Streptophyta; class Magnoliopsida; order Cucurbitales; family Cucurbitaceae; genus Herpetospermum; species Herpetospermum pedunculosum. Next base: position 50,979,501 of record CM051527.1, read on the forward strand.
TAAAAAAAAAAAATCAAAGTCAAACCCTTTTTCAAAATTTAATTGGGTAGACGCAAAACTTTACTCTACATTCAAAATAGAATTAAGTAGAACACAAAATCTACTAAAATTCAAGTTAAGCTTCTGCCAAATAAGAAAAATCAAAATTGTGAGCCCAATTCATATTTTTTTTTGGTCAATTGGCATAGAAGGATAATGTATCAATCAAAAGAATTGATTTTTGGACCAAATTTCATATTTCGATAAGATTGATATGTCGAGGCGGATTCGAAATTAGAGGTGTCCTACATTTCGATTTCAAAATTTAACTTTTTTGAGACTCACCCACACGTACATGTGCATAACTCTCGAAAAAGGGGGCATTTATTGACCGATAAATTTCGGCCAATCAGCGGTCGCCACGTGTCTTCATCTTGGCCGGCAGATCGAATAAACTTAACCGAGCAAATTCGGTCATAGCTCAATTGGGCTCAAAATCGAATCGGGCTAAAAAGTTATTTAAATGACAATTTGGCCCAAAGCCCAAAAATCCATTAGGCCCAGAACCCAAAAGACCATTGGACCCAAGCCCATTGGACCTAAGCCCATTGGATCCAAGTCCAAGCCCATTAGGCCCATGAGAAACTCTATAAATAGAGAACTCATTCTTCATTTTGAAGGCTCATAAAATTTCTACTCCTAAGAGCTCAGAGAGAATTCTCAAACAACGAAGACTCCCTGAATCCTTGGAAGACTGAACAATCATTCAACATCGAGAACAAGTTGCGAAGCCCTCGATCCAAATTCAACATCGAGAACAAGTTGTGAAGCCCTCGATTCAAATTCAACATCGAGAACAAGTTGCGAAGCCCTCGATCCAAATTCAACATCGAGAACAAGTTGCGAAGCCCTCGATCCAAATTCAACATCGAGAATAAGCTGCGAAGCCCTCGATCCAAATTCAACATCGAGAACAAGCTGCAAAGCCCTCGATCCAAATAGAACAAGCTGCAAAGCCCTCGAAACACATTTACATTTGAGAGAGAAAGAATTAGAGGATCATACATTAGAGATTGTAATCCACTACGCTGATACATACAATTAAATATTACAAATTCAAATTTCATTTACACGTGTCGAATTTCCATCCTTCGTTCGAAATTTCGTGTGAACAAATGTATTTTTTTTCTTTTCTTCTATTTATTAGTTTTTGTTTTTGTTAAATATTTTTTTTTAATATTTTGTTAAAATATATATTTTTTTATCTTATTCTATAAAACTTTTTTTTATCAATAGTAATATAACTATTTACGCTCAACGACATGATGTATTGCTTAGTGATAATGAAGTCCTAGGTTCAATCCATAACCCCAACATGTTGTATATTTTTTTTTTTTTTTTCTTAATTTTTAAAAGGTATATTTTTTCATCCTATTTCATAACTATAACTTTTTTTTTTTTTTTTTTTTTTTTTTTTTTTTATTATTATTATTATTATGAATACAAAATATGAAAATTGTTCAATTTATTTTCTTATTCTTAGAATATAACATAAATTAAATGCTTCATTTTTAAGTTCCAAAAGAATTTTGCTCATGTTACGTGAGGTCGAGTTTTACAATTCACCACTAGAAAATAAGGGTATAAAAGAGAAACGGAATAGTAAAAGAAAAAGGAAAAAAAAGAAAAAGAAACTGTTCAACCCGGGGTTCAGAACACTACACCCAAAACACTGGCTTCTGATTCCGAGGCTTTCCAACCTTGTACCCCAAACACAGTTTTTTTTATTCGGGTTCAGAATCCTTGCAAACTCCTTAGGATTCTGATTCCAAAACAGGGGTCAAACGCTCCCTTAAGTTCATTTTTATCTATTTTAATATAATTTTGTTTAAAAAAAATTCACTCCAAATATTCGCAGACTTCTTAAATTTATATTTATTTACTTATGTATACATTTTAATGGAAATTAATAAATGTCACTCCGAGGAAAATAAATAATTATTTAATTATCTTTGAAAAAAATTCAATTATAATAAAAAAACTTGGATAGATAGTATTATTAATTTTATTTTTAAATATTTAATATTTACCTGTTTATTATAAATTTTCTTTCTTCCCTACATTTTATTACCTCTAGATTCTTCTCATCTAGTGGCGAATTTAAAATTTGAAGTAAGGGCTTAAATTCGTAAATATAAAGATAATTTTGAAATATATAGTAAGATTTTTTTTTAACCATAGTAGAGAGATTCAAAACTTAATGTCGATAGAACAAATTTGTATTAAAATAATTTTGAATATATATACTAATTTATAGATAAAATTATTTAGTTTCTAAACTTTGAGGTTTGTGTCTATTATTCTTGTCTACTTGATCCATAAACTTTCAAAATTAAAAATTTAATCGTTGATTTTCGAATCTTTCAAAATTAAAATTTTAAGATTTCATTAGATATTAAATTAAAATTTTATATAATAGTTAAATTATTTTTTAAAATTTTTAAGGACATATTATACCCAAAAGAAATAAATAGTGAGCTGAGAATCAAACAAGGCTCCTCTGGAGGCTGGGTACTCATTTTCCCCTAAGGCAAGGGTTTGTTTTTTCAAAAGTTGTTCTAAATTATATACAACAAAGACATGGTTTCAAAGTTGAGGTGGGACTCGAGCCCCACTGGACCCATGGTAAATTAGTCTTGTTCTCATCGATATACACAACATAATAATAATAATTTTAAAAAATGTTCGTTTTTTTTTAACTCAAATAATAAATGGAGATTATATACCATAAAATAAATTTAAATAACATTTTTCACTAAAATTTTTACACAAAAATGGATTCTAAAAGGAGGGAAAAAATGAAACAAAATTGTAGAATAAGGCATTTTGAACAAAAAGAAGTTGAGATTTCTTAGAATCTTCTTCTTTCCTTTTACTATACGATCATACATATGGAATCTTTATAGGTTGGCCCAAGTCCAAAATCTCTTTTACTACAAGATTTCTTGCCCGATTTATTGTCATAAAACACAAATACAAATGCTCCTCAAGCTCATCCAATTGTTGGCTAAACTTCATATGACTTTGTTTCAACTGACGCACCACTTCACCAATGGCTTGACGTCTATCAAGCCAAAACCTCGTCATCACCCTCATATGTTCGAGCTCGTGATTCAGCCGAGCCGTGAGCCGACCAAGCATGTCGAAATCCCTATTCAAAGTGTAAATCCCTTTTGCAGCCATATTGAGTTGTGCCACCTCCTTAACTAGCTTCTTCGACTTAGCAAACTTAATAGCTCCCACCAGGAAGCCAGGTGCGGCAACAAACAACGCAATTCCATGAGTCACGACTATTACAACAAGTGATGCCGTTATAGCCACCAAGAACCCTGCCGAACTGTGTTGGAAATATCTAACTCTCTTCAGCTTGGCTCGAGCCTTGTCGCGATTGAACTCGAGTTGCTTCAGCAGTTTGGAGCATCCGTTTTGAATGATTTGAACTCGCTCGGTAGACAAACTAGTCAAGAGTGATTTGAAATGAAATTCCGTGTTTTCTAAGGACTTGAGGGTAATTTCTAGGGGATGGAGGGTTAGACGTAAATTATCAATTTGTTTGAGTAAACGAGCACATAAGAGAGAGGCATTGGCAGTGTGAGAGAAATAATCCGAGAGAAGGGAGTTGGAATTGGGTCGAAGCTGGGCCGAAGTTAGTATCCTTTTAATTGTGGGTTGAGTTGGGTCCAGTAGATGTTCGGCGAATAGCCTATAAGATGAGAGACGGGTTGGGGTTGTAGGCTCCACTGGAAGTTGGGTTAAGGCTACGACACGTGTCCAAAAGTCGATGTATGATTCGGTGCGGAAGGCATTAGCGTACTCCTCCCGCACGTTTATTGAATGACTTGTTATGTGTGGCCCACCCTCTATTCAACATGAAAAAATAAAATAAAATTTTATTATGTAAAGTAAAGTTTAATATTATATTTCATGGATTTTGGACTCTTAGGGGGCGTTTGGCTTATGTGTTTGGTAAGCCAAACTTAAACAACCATTTTGCCACGTGTCTTTTTTTTAAAAGGCAGTATAGAGTTTTTCCATACCACGGATGTACTAGAAATTCTCCCGTTTGGGAGGATGAGTTTCAAAACCATGATTTTCAAACCCAAATCGATCGGTTTCAAAACCCAAACCCTTACTTTTCTTCAGTTTTCATAATTATGGTGGATCCCAACATTTTTCAATTAATTTTTATTATTATTATGGTGGGTCCCATCATTTTTCTTCTAATTTCACCCCTCTAATTATAATTATATAGTTTTCTAATTATATTTATCTAAATAAAATTATTTTTTTTAATTTACAATAACTCAAAATATGTTTAATTTTTTAGTTGTAAGATAAAAATAAAATATTTGAGGCGTATGTTAATATTTTAAAAAATAATATTTAATTTTTAAGTTAACAAATTAAAAATTAAAAAATAATAATTATTAACAATATTCAATTGATTTTAAAATAGAATGTAGTTTTTCTCTAATTACAAAATTAGAATTTTTTTTTCTTGTTTTATAATCCATGTGAAGCTTAACTTTATGAAATGTTTGAAATAGCTTCTGGAAATTATTATTTGAATCAAGATTTCCTTCCAATGCCAGTTCTTCAAGTTCTTGAGTGTAAATTTCAGTTTGTATTCAAGGGATACATACTTGAGAATATTATCCAAATATAATAGTAGGTTGTTTAATCATTGTTTTCTTCCATTTGTGTTTTTCATTTCATTTTTTTTTAATTCTTTATCTAACTATATATTAAAAAAAACAAAAAACAAATCGATTGACATGACATGTTATGTTTTTTGAGACGTTTGAATGAAACATTTAATTTTTTAATTCATTATCCAAATATATATTTGATTCTTGTAAGCAATGTTTCGATTGTTGGAAATAGTTTTATTATTCTTAGACTATAGCATAAATTAAATGATTCATTCAAACGTCTAGAAAAAAAAGTCACATGTTTGCATAAAAAATTCTACAATTCACAAAACATCCACTAAAAAATAAGAAGAAGAAAAGAAAAAAGAAAAAAGAAAAAAAGTAGCGAAAGAAAGAAAAAAAATTGTCCAAACCCGAGTTTCAAAACACTCCACCCGAAACACTGACTTCTGATTCCCAGGCTTCCCAACACTGCGCCCCAAACACTGTTTTCTGATTCCCAGACTTCCCAACACTCCACCCCAAACACCGTTTTCTGATTCTCAGGTTTCAGAACCCTCCCAAACAAACCCACCGTATTTTGATTCCCAGGGTTCTGAACCCAAACGCCCCCTTAGTGAACAAAATTAATGATAATTATAACAAATATATTCTATGCTCCAACAATTATTTCTAATTCACCCTTGATTGAATGTTTTTCAATTTAGCCCTTAGAATTACTAGATATTACAACCTAACAAAGTGACAATAAAGAAGAAACAAGAAAAATGCCCTCAAACATATATTTTAGCCTTTAACCCAAAAAAGAAAAAAAAAAAAAAAAATTAATGTAAAAGAGGATTATTGGTTAGAATTACCAGAGCATGAAAGGAATTTTCTGAGACGTGAAACAATAATCTTTAATTTCTTCATTATCTGGTCTGGAAATATAAATCAGCTGTAAAATCACCAACTAAATAAAATTCAATTCTCAAATGTGAAATATTGAATTAATGAAGGAGAGAGAGAAAGAGAAAGAAAGGGAAGATGTTTTAATTTATAAGAAGAGAAGAACTGTTTGCTTGGAAGGAAAGAAAATTTGGAGCTTATGGTGTAAGTGAAGTTTGTGTTTAGAATTTTTATCCTCTTGCCACATTACATTTTCAGAATTAATGGATCTTTTCAAATCATTAGTAACCTATTTTGATCCTTATGTGTTTCAAATACCTTCATGTTTAAGTGTTTTTTTATTCATTAAGACTTGTTTAAAAACCAATTTTGATCCTTTAAAATAATTTAAGAAGTTATACTAAACCCACTCTAAATTATTAATTTTTTTTTTAAAGATATTTATAGAAAAAAATATTTTGTTTTGTTAGCGCAAGATTTTGGACCACTCCCTTCTGTCGTGCTCCGTCGCCGTACGGTGGTCATCGAGGGTGATTGATACCTGCACAGGAAGGAAGAAGATAAACTTGCACCGGTGTGGGGCTAGGCCCACGAGGCTCCGATGCTTAAGTCGGAGAGATCTGAGCATAAGTAGGAGTGGTAGTGTGTAGAGATTTGCGTAGAGTTACGCCTCTGTCTCCTTACCTTCTCTCATCCTTGAACATGAATGGTATTTATATGTGGTGAGAAGATAGTGTTCCATGGGCAGTTCTGTCGGCCCGCCATCATGTGGATCTTCGAACCAGGGTGAGGAGGTGTGGAACGACTGAGGTCTGCCCGCGCACTTTGTCGTGATGATGGTAATCGTCGTCCCCCGATTCCCAAGGGAATTGGAGACGCTGTTGTACCGTTGTCCCGTCAGATGAGTCAGGGGTGTCTTATTGATCACGCCTCACGTTGATCGAGAGGCAGCCTGGCAAAAGTGGATCCTCGGGTGGGCTGTTAAGCCCGGACCCTCGAAGCCCTAGGGTCAGCTCCAGGTTGTTGACTTTGTCTGACGTTGGTATGTTGGCCTCGACTTCCTGAAGAAGCGGGTCGTGATGTCAGCGGCTTACCTCAGGCTGAGGTAGTCCGTAACATGTTTAAAGACATTTTTTTTCCAAAAGCTATTTCAAACACACTGGATATATAAAAGAAGAAGAGAAAATGAAGATATAATGAATATAATGAATGGCTATGATGGATGACGTTTGGGGTGATTAGTGGTGAGAGGGTCCAAGAGCTAGGTAAAGAGATGTACATTAGGGTTTTTATTTTGTTTGTTTCTTAAATGTGTTACTATGCAAAATGTGTACCATGTAGCTAGGGTGACTACGAAAGAGCCATTACCATCAGCGGGATAATGTTAATGGATGCAAGTATAGAAGCCATGGTCAATTGCGACACATGCGTCCATCGGTCAAGTGCTAAATTGTGCACCAAAGAAGTCCCCATATGGGTGGACGGTATGACTAAGTGAAGAGCTAGTCGAGTTGAGTGGGAAGTAACTCTCGATAATAATGGGTTGTTTGTCCCGTAAGAATGCTCAAGAGTGATTGAGCAAGTGTGTCTCTTAAGTCAATTTGATTAAAGTAAGTTCGGGCTTGCAATTGTACTCTCGAGAATGAGCCAAGTTTGCATGACGAGCCTAAGTGGTGAACTTTGGAGAAGTAGTCGAGACTAGCATTTTCTCGAGAAGGAACACCAGACTAGAGACAAAGCTTAAAGAGAGAAGTCGCAGCGAATTTCAATTGGAAGCGTTTCTACTGCGTGTTTGCCACATGAGGTAGCATGGGCATCAATAAAATTTATCCTATCATATAAGTAAAATGATACATCTTTATTGGATGTATTAAAGACAAAGATTAAAAGAAAAAATCTAGCCAAATCGAACATAGCTCAATTGACATAAGATTGTGCCTTTGATTAAGAGGTTATGAGTTGAATTCGCATTAATTAGGTTACTTTTGAAAAAGAAAAAAAAAAATCTATGTTTTTGAACTAAAAAATAAGTGGAGAAAAAACTGGAGAAAAAACTTAGTTAAGATTTAAATAGTGACTTCCCATTCTATTTTGATATTCAAACTTCCAAAAGGAATATTTTAGTGTCTAAAAAATAATAATGGCTAATATTTTTGATACATGAACTTTTTGAAGTTAAAAAAATAAAAAAAATTATTGCAATACTTGCTTCAAACAATTTATGTGATGCTAATAAATTTCTATCTAAGCATGCTAATGCACATATTTGAAGTTATGTTATCCATATTACTAACTAAATAATGGCTAATATTTAAATGGCTAATATTTAAAGACTAATATATTGTTGTAAATGTTTCATGAATAATCCTAAAAATTTAGGGAATGAAAAATAGGATTTAACCACATTAATTAGTTGTCATAAAATAAAATAAAACTATTTTTTTTTTAGTACATTGGGGTGGGGAATTCGAACCACAGACTTCTTGGTCGTCAACACATACATATGCCTGCTGAGCCATGCTCGCTTTGACAATAAAATAAAACTATTAAACACACTGAAATAGATTATTTGAGGGCTGAAAACTAATAAATTCAATTTTTTTTTTCAAAAGTATTAAATTCACTCTCTTTGATTTCAGGGCTAATCAATTTAATCACTAGCAATCTAAGTTTATATTAAAAAAAAAAGAATTATATTATTGTTTCTTATTGAAGGTTATAATCCTTCAAACATCAATAAAATTCACAAATCTATTCAAAAGAATTGGCTTCACTTAAACAATACAAGTGTGCCATCTAATTTCAATGCTAAAATTCGATCGTGCGTGGTTGCCTTAAATACTTGAACCACGATCGCTTACCAGATTCGTTACAAGGTGCAATTCGAAGGAAACATGAAGAACTTAAGAAAATCTGAAAAGGTGATTTTAGAGGGTGGAGGGAAGAGTTGTTGAGGGGTGAAGCCAAACTTAATAGTTTCCTAGAGGAAGATGAAGTTTACTGGCGACAACGGTCCCAAGAGGAATGGATTAAGTGAGGGGATAGAAACACAAAATGGTTCCATGTAAGGGCAAGCCAAAAGAAAAAGACAAACATGATAAACAACCTGAAAGATGATCAGGGTGTATGGAAAACGAAGGAGGAAGAGTGATAATGGATAGCAACCAAGTACTTCCAAACCATGTTCGCTGCCTCCCTTCCCAATTCTGCCAATATGAATGAAGTCTTGAATAACATTCATCAGAGAGTGACTGATGATTAGAATCAGGGGTTGACTAAACTTCACCGGGATAGAGATTGAAGTGACTTCAAATAGTATGTTCCTGATGGTGGAAACCTAGCTTCCCTTCAATAAAACTCACATTATGCTTATCCCTAAAAACTAGGCCCCATAGAACATGTCGGATTTTCGGCCAGTTATAACTTTTGCAATGTAGTCTATAAGCTAATTGTGAAGGTTCTTACGAATGGATTCAAGACGGTCCTAGACTCAGTTATCTCCCAAAATCAATTTGATTTTGTTCCAAGAAGGTTCATCACATATAAAGTTTTGGTTGAGCTTGAGTGCATCCACACCATCAACAATAAAAGGAACAAGAATGATGAGGTTGTTGCTATGAAGTTGGATATGAGCAAGATCTATGACAGGGTGAAATAGACTTTTTTGGGAAAAAATAGGTTTTGATAGGAGATGGATAGAGCTCATAATAAGATGTGTAGAGTCAGTTCATTTTTCTGTTCTTATTAACGGGATCCCTAAGGGTGACATTACTCCAAGGGGACTTCAACAGGTAATTGCCAAACGATCAAACGGGTGCTTGGATACTACGAACGGGCGACCAGACAATGTATAAACTATGAAAAGTCACATTTCATGGTGAGCAAGAACACAAAAGAGGACATGGTGAATCACATCCAACAAATGTTGGAAGTTCAATATACTACCTCTTTCGGTCAGTACCTAGGGCTTCCTTCCCAAACAACCCGAAGCAAGAAACAAAGTTTTAGCAAACTGAAAAGATCGAATTTGGAAGACCCTACAAGGATGAAAAACAAAGTTTTTTTCAATGGGTGACAGTGAAAGTTTAATTAAAGTTGTGGCTCAAGATATTCCCACGTATACCACAAGTTATTTTAAACTTCATGTTACTCTTTGTAATGAAATTAACTCTTTATGTGCCAAGTTTTGGTGAGGAACAACGAGAGAAGAAAGGAAGATTCATTGGCAAAGCTGGAAAAAATTGTGCATCCCAAAAGATCAAGGAGGAATGAGATTCTAGGATATATCTATTTTCAATCGAGCTCTGCTAGCAAAACAATGCTGGAGGTTGATTAAAAACTCGAATAGTCTCTTGAGGCGGGTGTTGAGAGGGCGTTACTATCATAGTGAAAACTTCTTCAAGGCTCGAGAGGGACACAATTCTTAGGATTTTTGTACGGATGACCACCCTAGAGGGTCTTAATGCCGAATGACCCGATTTTTTTAAACACATGTTTTTTTATCTTCTCTCGTGATCAGCAAACCCTCTCCCTATGTGAAAAGTCATTTGTACCCTTCGTTGAGCACAATTGCAAGGGAGACAACTATAGTGCTCTCGTGCTCAACGAATGATACTACATACATTTTCCTCGCGATCGTGCTCAGCGTAGTGCTGATGACATCATCAAAGGGGTAAAAAAACATGTGTTTTCAAAGGGGGTCAAAAAATATTAAGACCTCTCGGGGGTTTCATTTGTGCAAATATCCCCACAATTTCTCTCATATGGAGTAGCATTCTTTGGGGCAAGGAGTTGTTCGAGAAAGGGTATCTTTGGCGGATTGGTAACAGGATGAGCACTGTGGTGGGGGATGATTTGTGACTACCTAGGGAGGGGTTTCACTTCCCTCACCATATTCCAATTAATATAAGAGCAAGTCTTCTTGCCAATCTTATTACAGGTGACAGCTGCTGAAATGTGCCTTTGATTCGACAACATTTCCATGAAGACACGACTGATCGCATCTTAAACATCATGTTGTCCATCCTTAAATTGTGAGATGAGATTATTTGGGCTCTGGACAAAAAAAAAGGAATGTTCAAGGTTAAAAATGCGTACAAATTGGGTATAACCTTAATCGCTATGAAGGATACCACCTCGTCAAACATCGACAACAAAAAAGCCAAGTAGGAGAGTTTCTTCTTGAAAGCCCAAGTTCCCAAAAAAGTGAAGATTATTTGTTGCTGTAAGTTGTACCATGATATCCTCCCTCGTCGAGCAAATCTCGTTTCAAAGGGTCTGAAAATCTAAAAGAGATGTGTTATTTGTAATCTCCATGAGAAGTATACTCCTCATTTGTTTAGAAATTGTAAATTCACTAAGTCGATATGGTTAAATTATTTGTCAACTAATTTGGATTTGTATGTTGTGAACAAGAATGGATGGAACTGGAACGACTACTTTGATTGGATTTGGGAACGTGCAGATGGAGCGGAAAGAAATGATGTGCTGATGATTTTGTGGAAGATTTGGGGTTACAAAAACCAGATATTCTTACATAGTAATTGCAGCCCAAATTTCCAAACTCTTCCTATTTTGGTGAACTTCAGCATTGACATAAAAACAAGCAGAACAAGACTTACCATGGGCAGGCAATAACGGTCTCAACTGTTGAGCCCCATCGATGGAGACGCCCTCCTGATAGGCATTGGAAATTGAATGTTGATGCTTCGTGGAATGCCTCCGGAAAGAGAACAATAGCGTGGGTCATCTAAAGCTCGTCGGGAGCTCTTATCTCGGCTGAGTGTCGCTCGAGGAAGGAATGGGCAACCAACTTGCTCGAGGCTAAGACTATCAGTGTGGGCATTCCAATACAAATTGAATTAGATAACTTATAAATTATTAAGCTTATCGGAGGAGAAGAACAAGACCTCATTGAGGTGGGAGTGATGGTTGTCGAAATCAAATATATGGCGTCTGGAAGGAAGATTATTTCTTTCAACCATGTTTTGTGCTCTTAAAAGTGAGCTGCGCATTTTTTGGCTTTTCGTTCCATTGTTGAAGGGTTGTCGGAGGAGTGGGGAGAGAGCCCATGGAAGTGACTGTTTGCTGCTTTTGATTGACTCTTCATTTCCGTAGCATACTGTTTGTTTCGTTCAGTTTCAAAAATAATAAAAAATTATAAATCATAACTATTCTATAATTTTATTTATTTATTTTTGGGAGATCAATTGAAGAATATTATAACCATCCCAACATCAATTGTACATGTGAATTGACTATTTCTATTTATATTGCAAAGTTTTTGATTTGTTTCTTTTTTTCCCTATTATTTAGCAGTCACAAATCATCACAAATGTTGAAATGTGATGTTACATTGTGATATATTTTTTAAAGAAATAATATTTATACATTTGACTAATTATGGTCTCTTCTCACATAAATGGTAAAAAAAAATACTCCATCATTAATTGATATTTATTTTCTGTAAAATGCAACAATTAACATTATAAATTTTGTTTTATTTTAGTAATATTTTAAAAATTGTCTGGATTAAGTTAAACAAGGATTGTCAAGCTGTCAATTTCTTTATATATTGTTTTTTCAATTCTTCTCTATTTACTGAAAAATGTTTTTTTCTTTAAAGATTTTCATTTTTATCTCACAACTTGAATAAATTTGTAATATGAACTTTTAATTTTATCAGATTCAACTCCAAATTTAGATAATTTTTTTTACTTCCATTCACCTATTAATTTAAAAAAGAAATTTTTTTTTTAGAAAAATATTTAATTAATGCGATGATTGAACACATGACCTCATAATCAAAACAACCTTATGTTAATTAAGTTAGGCTCGGTTTGTAGAAAAATAAAAATAAAACCAAAAAATTAATGCACACAATTGAATATGGTGCAAAACTCAACCATTTCAACAACAACAACAACAACAACAAAAAAAAAAAAAAAAAAAAAAAAAAAAAAAAAAAAAAAGTTAATAGTGTTGTCTAAAATAATTAATTTTAAAAATATATATATTTTTTAAATTGTTGTTTTTCTCTAAAGCTATTGAACCTTCTGTGAATATATTTTTTTTTTCTTCAACAAAGGCCTAACAGAAGCAATGTTTAAGTCTAAGTTTTAATTCAAAACAAAAACAAAAAATACTTAAGTCTAAGTTTATTTTTGATGAATTGAAAGATCTGCGTAAAAATTAACTCACTTTTCCAAATTGAGGAGTAAAAATTCATTTTTTAAATGGAAGAGTTTATTTTTTATTATTTTTTTATTTTTATTTATTAAATATTGCATAGCAAAAAATAGGAACACCAAATCTAGGGCTCATAAAAAAGGTACATAGCCTAACATTACCATTTGAATGTTAGCAAAAAAGAGTAATTTTCAAATGGTATAAATCTTATTTTTGGTTTTATGCTTTCAATTTTTGTCCATATTGGTCCATGTGCTTTCAAAATATACACTTGTGGTCTTTATAATTTCAATTTTTATTTATTTTTGAATTTTATAAAGAAGACTATTTCTGGTCAACTAATTTTATTTTATATACTAATTTTCAACACTACACTTAATAAAATTTTCAAATACTGACATAACTTATATTAAAAAGGGTCGGTCACATAAACAACAATCAAACTCAAAATAATGACAAATATAATAAAATTTAAAACATTTTGTAAATATGACAAAAAATCGGTGACTATCAGTGATAGACTACTATCAGTGATAGAAATTGCTATATTTGAATTAATTTTTATAAAATGCTATATTTTTTAATTATTTTACTTTAAATTGACATCAGTTACAATTTTCCTATTAAAAATGTTGATTTCATTTCAGGTATAAAATTTGTATTAAAATTTTGGAAGTAAGAGACCAAAACTATCACTTTTTTTTTAAGTATAAAAACAAAAATAATATTTGATTTTTAGTTTTCTATTTTTTAAAATTAAGTTTTGATTGGGCCAAAAAATGCCCTATTGATGACCCGACCCGATTCGATTATAACTTTCCAAAGGAGCGCAGAAGCAGAAGCAGCGTCAAAAATCAAGATTTGAAACGCATAACGTAACGACTACTTTTTTTCTTCCAAAATTATAATTTCAAAATCAATCATTTTACTCTCTCTCTCTCTCTCTCTCTTTCCTCTCTTCAATTTCCATTTGAATTCACTTCCTTCCCCAAATTTCAAGCTTCCGGAACCCTAATTTCCATGGATTCGTCTTTGAAGGACAATTCGGAGCTCAGACGAGTTCCCAAGGGCTTCAACGAGGGGCGAAAGGTGCGGGTGGTCGCAAAGATCAAAAGCTTGCCTACTCAGGAACTAGATGCCGGATCTACGGCGTCGTGGATCTCTGTGAACAAGCCTGATGGAGAATCTTCCGACTCAGTAACTATCTCTTTCGGAGATCAACCAGCCAGGTAATTGCTTGTTGCTAACATCGTTGTAAATTAGATGGAATATACGCTGTCTCGAATTTACGGTGGAAGTGTTGAGAAAAGTAGAAATGAAATTCAGTAAATATGTTTGTGTTATATGTGGGAAATTGAAAGTATTCAAATTGTGGTTTATGCTGATCATTGATTCAAAATTGTTGAAGTTCAAATTGTGGACTATTATGTTTCTGGGAATTACTTGAAAGTTTGTAACATTTGACCTCTTGTTTCTTCTTGAATCTACTTTTGCTCTACTTAAAAGTATGATGTCTCTTGGTGGATGAAGACGATTCTTTCATTTTGCAGTCGTAAGGAGACTTATGAAGTAGATTATTGCTATGAGCAAAATGAAGAGATTGAAAACATATTTGCAAGAGAGGTGAAATCTCTGATTCCTGGAGTCTTTGATGGTCATCATGCAACAGTTATTGCATATGGTGCAAGAGCCACTGGAAAAACTTCTACGATTCAGGTGCAACTTTGATTATGTTTCTCTATTTTTCTATTATTTAGTATTATCTCTAACTTATTTTATTTCTTTCCTCCATCAGTTGCTGTCATCTTCATCTCTTAAATTACTTGGCGTACTAATTAGACCATCTTTTTTCAGGGTACTATTGAGAAACCTGGTTTGGCATCATTATCCATTAGTGAACTACTTTTAATGGCCGAAGAAAAGGGGAAATCAATTTCCATATCGTACTATGAAGTTTATGTGGATCATGTGTATGATTTACTGGATCCGAACCGACCAACAATTTTAGTATTGGATAATGGTCAAGGGAAAATACAACTTAAGGGACTTTCGCGGGCAAGTTACTCTGCTTTTTCCTTTGTGTCCAAAATTTTGAAGCTTATTCATTTACCCATCTCTTTGTTGTTTTTGTCGAAATTTTCTAATCCTTACTTTGTTTTAATTGTTGTTCAGATTCCAGTGAAATCCTTGTCGGACTTCTATGGACTATATTTTGTTGGTTCTAGTTCACGTAAACAAGGGCAAAAGATTGCAAATGAACCCCCTCACAGAAGCCACAGGGGCTTGATAGTGCATATTTCATCTAGCAATGAGACTGCTTCAGATACTCGTTTTGTTGCCAAGATGAATTTTGTTGACATGGCTGGTAGTTAAATTTATGAGACTAGTCAAAGAATTATAGAAAAAAGTAGTACTTCAATTACATTTTATACTTGGTTTAATTCCTCGTCTTGCTGCTCTTATATCAGGTTATGAAGATGCGAGGAGGAAAAGTACTGATGGCAATAGCCTCGTCGAAAATAGTAAAATCAATAAGTCCATATATGCCTTGCTGAATGTTGCTTCTGCGTTGAACTTTAATGGTAATCATGTGCCATATCGAGAGAGTAAGCTTACACGCATTCTGCAAGATTCTTTGGGAGGAGCTCGAAGTAGGATTTTAATGATTACTTGCTTGGTATGGGGTTCTAATTTGGTTTTAGTTCTTCATGCCTGTCCTTTTTCTCACAAGTTCTTCATGACTGTCCTTGTTTTCACAATTATTTTTTCATTACAGAATTCATCATTTTGCCAAGACTCCATCTACATGGCTAACTTGGCGGCTAGATCTTGTCAAGTAACCAAGCGGGTTGCTTCAGATGCCATTAAAAAAATAAAGAGTTCGACAAATTTTGCGGTGCATTCATCGCTTAGAAACCAGGTACCTAAGACTGTTTCTGCAACTGTAAAGAAGCAGACTATCTCCAAATCTACTTTTACTGAAAGGAAACCGCGTGTTAGTAAAGCCTCCTCTGCAATGAAAGGAAGGTATGAAGTGAAGACCGATATATACAAATTTACAAATTAAAACTGAATTTTACACTTTCATCTTAATAGATATTTTTGTTTTATGTATATATATATATGGATGTTTACTTATTGTGTATGTATATCTTCTTTCTATCCTCAATTTGAAGGAGGTTGTTTGATGATACAAGAAGACATTTGGGAAAACTAGACAAGGTATGTATCTTCTGTCCTTGCTCAGATATTATGCAATCATATTGTATCTCATCATTTCTTTTGAAAAGTAATTGTGTACCTCATTTTTAACTATTTCTAGGAAATTCAATTGCCGAGTGCATCTTCTAGACGTGTACCTCTTAAACATGAAGAACCTACTTCTGTTGTGGACCAGGTAGTTACCCACTGAGTTATATTTCCAGCCAGATATTTCAATTATTTCTATCCATCCTCCAATCTATTGCATGAAGAATTTAATGCTATCTCACCCTATTAGGCAAAGCCATTGCCGTGTTCTCTAAAGCCTGAAGAAGAAGAATCTACTTCTGCATTGGAAAAGGCAAGTAAATCTGTTTTTAGCTTCTATAATGCGAAGAACATGTATACCTTATTGTATCTCCATTTAAGACATTGTGTATTTCTCAGGAATTATCTGCGATAGAAATTTCCAGTGCAGTAGAAACTACCGTTGTAGTGTCAGAGGTGATAATCTATTGTTTTAGTAGAAGGTATAGGCCCCATTTGACAATCATTTCGTTTGAAAAATTGTGTTTGTTTTCTCACAATTTCTTTATCATAGCTTTCAGATTTTTTTTAGTTTTCAAAACTTAACTTGGATTTTGAAAATACTTGTAAAATGTGGATAACAAAACAAAGGAACTCATAGGTGGAAGTAGTGTTCATAGCTTAACTTTCAAAAACAAAAAATCAAATGGTTATCAAATGGGGCCTAGACTGTACGGAACTGGCATACATATCTTACGCATCTATTTTTTTGTTTACCTAGGATGTTTTTAATAGCAATCAGGATCCTGAAAGAATCGATGACGGCGTAAATGCTGCATTATCTGCCACTGGAGATGGTAGGATAATTTTGTACCGAAGTGTATTAGGGTGTGGATTGCCCATTCAATGATGTATATGTAAATTATATATTTTGTAACTGATTATAGGTCAAAACATCAATGAGGGAAACAATAGTTCGATGATCAATATTGATGATCACCTTCGTGTGGAAACCACACCAGGAGTGACAAGTAGCAATAGTTTGTCTGTTGTTCAAAGTATGTAGTAATATATTCAGTTTTGCTGGTTCTGTTTATAAAAATATTTTTTTATGTTTTACATGAAATTCTTGATTATGTTACAGGCTCAGCTTTGGACAAGGAAAACAATAGTTATATGATCAATGAAGATAAATCGCCTCCAATTAGTGCACGGTTACGAGAATTATCAAACAGTTTGAGATTAATTTGTTCTTCCACACCGGTGTGCTTAAAGATCCCTGATAGTGATGCTCCCTTTGGGATAGTCTCTACTGATGTTATGGAACCACATACTCCAACCATGGAACGGAGTTTGCAAGTTTACGACGAAGATGTTGCAAATCCAACTACATGGGAATCATTCAGCAAGCGCAGCACGGGTGTGAAGGTTAGATTTGACAATGTTATGTAAATTTGTTCATCTAATGACCTTTTAAGTTTAAATATAAATTGATTCTTTATTTTTTCTTGTTCTTCAGAAGTCACTGGTGAAAGATTATTTGAGGTTTCTAAACACAGCTAACAAGTAAGTTGATATTTTTGCTTTTAACTTACAATATTAGGAAGACTGTATATCCATAGGCTAAAGTCAAAATTATTTTGTGGTTTTGGTTAATTCCCCGATTGACAAGCTTCTTTTCCTTGTTATATTTATTTGCTCTTCATAGGGAAGAACTGAAAAAATTAAAAGTAAGTATCATTTACAATTTTCTTTTCAATTTATGTTTGTCTTTATCAAATGAATATTAAGAAAAATCTTTCACTCCAGGGAATTGGAGAGAAGAGAGCAAAATCAATAATTGAACTACGTGAAGAATCGCCCGAGCCTTTTAAAAGTGTGAGTCCTCATCGACCCTCTATACCACTGTATTTTGAGATTTAACGAAGCCTCTTCGATTTATCTTCGGTCTAGGACATCATTTTTTTTGTTTCTAATTGTCTAAGTAGTAGTAGATATTATAAACTTAATTGGAAAAAAGAAAAACAAAACAAAATCGTTATCAAACGGGATCGATGATTCTATGATTCAATGTTGTTGATTCACAAACTCACATGAGATTTCCTTGGGTACCTCGTTTGAACAGCTTGATGATTTAATGGAGATTGGACTCTCAGCAAAGCAGGTACTTTCTCCTCTCTTCCTTCTTCAATTGCAGAAAAAGAAGAAAAAAAATAATAATAATTACGAACTGTGATTATTCTCCTCATTCCTCAACTGTGATTATTTTGGTGTTATACAGGTTGAGGGACTAATAAAAAAAGAAGTTGGTGAGCTATTATTCAATTAAGAGCCAAAAGGGAAGTGAAGAATCTCTCCTTTCTTGTCTTGCATTGTAGTTAGTAAAGAATTGTGTGATGCATATGAGAATGAAATTATACCATACATTAAAGTGTCAACAACATACTGTTGAGTTCATTTCAAAATTAAAATTCTTTTGGTGGTGTGTATATATATATATATAGATGTTTGCCCTTATCTTGTTTGTATCTAATAATCAGGTCAGATGTTCGATTCCCCCACCTCGCATTAATTAAATACTTTGCAAAAAAAAAGAGAAAAAATAGAGATTATTTTTACCGATCCCAATCCTTATCGAGATTGCCATTAGGATTGAGTGTTTAATTAAGAATCACTTGCAAATTTTCATAATATATGAAAATAAAAATATCCTCACACTACCACTCTCAAATCTCTCTCTAACCTTCACTTCCACCATGGTCACTGTTGCTACCACCCACGCATCGCCCACTGCCCACCGCTGGCGTAGTCAACAGTCGGTCATAGTGTTTTATAAATATAAATTTGAACTCATAGTGTTTATTAATCGTCGTCATTCATAGTAATTTGACATTAGTAGAAACATTTTGAGTGTTGAGCAAACAAAACAAAATCGTGTATAAAAATACTTTTCTTTTAAGAACACGTAATCAAACATATTTAGATTTCTTGGAAGAAACATGAGGTTCGCATACTCTCATCCCACGCGTAATGTGCAATATTGTAAAAAATTGGTGTTTGTATATAGGAATTAGATTTCTTGGAAGAATGAAATCTGAAGTATATGTGCATGTATCGTGGATAATTAATTTTTGGAAAAATTGCACAAACAACCTCTAAACTTTGGGTTTGTTACAATCACACCCTTGAACTTTTGGTTTGATCAATCAGCTCCTATAGTTTGTTAAGTGTTACGATCTTGTTAAATTACCATCAATTTCATAAGGACAAACTTGACATTGGTAGATCTAGAAAAGAAAAGTAAAGTTTTACGTTTTAGAAAGAAAAAAAAGCTATAGAAAAAACCCTAAGTTTGATCATTGATTAAACTTACCAAACCCGAAGATAAATTTAAAAACCCTAAGTTTTGTTGGGTTGAACAAGAGTTATGTACACACCAAGGAGGTTGCCCCATCTTCCTCTAATCACGAGAGAGTAAGTTTTTTCATATCCTCGGAGATAAGGAGATTCATCAAACAGGTCAAAACCTAGCTTTTGCCGCTTTGAGAATTAGAATAAAGTCGTAAAATCATTTTTCTAAGCTTAAACTTAATTTTTGTAAATATGTTTGATTCATTGATTGCTAAAATAGTAGTAAAATTTAGAAACTAAAACAAAATACTTCCTGACTTTTCAACCCCAAATGATTGCTTACTTAAAATTGTACTCCATTGAAACACAATGCATCAAACCATCTAACCTATACTAACTAACCAACCAACCAAAAACTGAAAAAGGGAAGAGAGAGAAGATGGTGCTCGATAAAATTTGAGATCATAATTTGAAAATGGGACAAGCAAAGAATACACAAAACAACTAATAAACTCAAGTTTCTAAAAAAGTCCTAAAACTTTGTTTCAACTCTAAAATGACCTTCAAATCGTCTACCCCAGAACCCAAACAACAAAAAACCCACGATCATAGGTTGGTTGAATATTAAGTTCCGCTTAGGCTACGTCTTCTGTGAACAACAAACTCACATTTGACGATTACATTCAAACCACAAATTGAGAGCAAGTAGATTTCAAAGTTTGGTTTCATTCCGTCATTAGAAACAAACCCCCAACACAAACGAGAACAAAAGAAGAAACAAAATGATTGGAGTACAAATTTCAAAAAACCAACTATCAAGTTGAGAGGCGGAGGGCGACGGAGACTGAGACCGGCGATGTTAAGTTGAGAGCGTCGAAAGAGACATAAGTGGATGAGGGAGCTGAACAATTCAGAAATGAGAACAACCTAATTCATTATATATATATATATATATGTAATTCGATTTGGTTCGGTTCGGGGTTGAGCCGAACCAAAACTGGTTCAACCCACGAACCGACCCGAAAATTTGGGTTGAGAAAAAACCAACCCAAACCAACCCTTACACAATTTGAATTGGGTGGGCCGGGTCGGGTTGTCGAATCATTTGTACACCCCTAGGTTGGGTGAGTCGGGTTGCTCGAGTTGTCGGGTCATTTGCACACCCCTACCCTCCTCACTCATTTAATAAAATTATTATTATTTTGTCACATCGGCATAAAATTGAAAAATGTAATTATTATTATTTTGAGCATTTTCATAAGGTTTTTTGAAACCTATCTGAAACTTCAAAGACTAAAAAATAATTATCCCATACATAAAATAAAAGATATGCATGAATACAACCCCATATCTGAACCTTGTAGTTTTAGAAGGAATCCTATCCTATATGGTTCTGAAGTTGCGAGGAATAACTAAAACTGGACTCATTTGGAGAAGTCTTTTTGCTCTAAATTGGGATTTAAAAAAAAACCAAGGCAGATCACAAAATCATATTTCCTTATGAATCTAATTTTGTATTAGATCGGAAAAAATAAAGAAATACCTGCTCAAACCAGGAAGAGAAGAATTTTTACTTGAATAGTTGGTCATTCATCGACATGCGTTGCAGCTTTTTCTACATGTTCCATAGTAATCTGGAGAACCGATCATGAAAACAGCGTTTCGTTCGCATTCGCCAATGGCAGCCCATTTGGGACAGCTAAAATCTTCATCAATGCAGTCGTCTCCATCGGATTCAACTGTGTGTTTATTCCCAGTGGTTGGTCTTAAGTAGAAGAATTTTGTAGCAACCCACAATTCGCCATCGAGTATTGGAGATCGGGTATGGTAGCTACTCTTGTCTGGAGAAGCATTGAGATGCACAGAGAAAAAAAGAATTGCATTGCCTTTCACTGGTCTCAGAATGTTGTTTTTCTTTCTCTGGTTGAACCAAATTTTGTTCTTTACCTGAGGCATTGAAAAGGCAGTCATGAGTGCATTATTATGTACACAAATGTTTTGAGTATTTTTCTTTTGATCAGAAATGAAAACTTTTATAAAATATAAAAGGGTGACAAAAGAAGGAGAGATGAGATATCCCAGCAAGACCAATGGTTATAAAAAGGACAAATTTTTTACTTTCTCTCACCTTTGATTCAGGAAAGAGCATCTCGCCACCGCTAGCGGAATCTGAGAGATACAAAACTAATGTGGCCATCAAAGGCTCAATGGACGACATTGCAGATCTGTTGCCAAAAACGTACTTCTGCTCTGCTTTTTCACCCCCATATTGCATAATCTGAAAAGGCATGCTATGATCTGAAGACAATAAAACTAATGCGTTTAAAAGAAGATCGATAAAAGGGGCATATCAGGAAAATGCAAAAGGCAAAGCCAGTTGCAGTACATAACTTATAAGAAATACCTTTTGGGAGAAAAGTCCACATCGCAATTCGATTTTCAATCCTTGCAATGATATCATCCTAAGAAACAAGCGCAAACAAGAAAACTAAGTATAAATGTCATAGAAACCAGAAATAGACCAACTATAGCAGCTTTGAGCTTTATCTCACAAGGCCTAGTTACTTAAAGAAACAGTTGACAAGCTCCACAAAATATAAATACCATGAACAGAAATAGTTGGGTACTACAAAAAGGAAGCACATTACTAAATTCTTTTGGTCTGACAATTATGCCCTTGAGTCATGGTTTGTTATAAATTTTGAAAGACAATTGAAGTCAAAAACTCAAAGTGGAGTCATCAAGAACAAGAATTTCAGCAATAACTATGGAATCTTGCACTAATGTTACTACCATCCTCCACATTTTTAGTGCTAATATCTAAAAAAGTAGAGAAATATTTGACTTTATAGGACATTTAGAGCTAAAATTGTCTGAGATTCACTTAAAGCTACTACATGTTCCCAGAAAACATAGCAACTAAACATGTTTTTATGAGTATTAGAAAGAGTCTGACAGCATATCAAATGTTATCAATCCTAAAAGTGGCCCATCAAAGAAAATTTAGGGATTGAGAGAAGGAACCTTTGAAAATACAAACCCACACCTTCAAGAATAGACTAAAAACAACAATAGTAGGTGTACCAAGTACCAAATCCTAATATGCAACATAGATATTTGTGAAAACCATCAAAAGAAAGCATGGATTGCATAAATGATCAAATATAAAAACTAACCAAAAAACAATACTAATTTTACATAAATTTTAAGAAAATAAGACAAACAAAACTCATGCTATGAAATAAAAATATGCAAAAGAACAAAATAAAAAGGAGGAATGTACTGTTGTGTTTAAAAGGACTCCTGAACTGTTTAGCACATTGGTTGAGACAGAATTCCTGGAACTAGCATTGTTCCCGGAAGGTTTATCTTCTGAATTTGAAGCCTAAGCCCAAAAGTTATATGCAACATGTCAGAAACAGCTGAAACATAGAAACAGCTGAAACATGTTGTGTAATAAGAACAGGGCAGAAAAATACCAAAGAAATAAGATGATCACAGTCCTGATCTGAGAGAAAACCTTTATACAAGAAAACCCTACAGAAAGAAAAGTTAAATCAGAGTTTGTAGTAAATTAAAGAATATGCTTTGAAGTTGATTCTATCACAAAGAAAAACAAGAAGTAATTGATAAGTGTCATGAGGTTGTATAATTTATGCAAGTACCTGACCTTGGTTGCCAAGAGACTTGGACAACTCTTGATGGGTCGATTCTTACAGAATGATTGGAGTAGCTGAAAGGTACACTGTCGACCAATTTGTCTTTTAAACCCTTCCGACCACTAATCAAATTGCTGGCAGAAAGAAGAGAAGAACAAGAACAGATATACGAAATTGATGAGAATCCAATCTAGAAAAGATGCGGATCTGTAAAACCAAATGAATAAGAGATGTAAAATGGCGTTGGATTATCACCTTTGTGCAAGTGCAAGGCAGCTTGAGAAGGAAAATGCAGACGCTAGAAGAAGCAAAACTTGAAAACGAGAATCCATGGATGGCTGAGACGAAGACGAAGACGAAGGGGAAATTCAAAAGTAGAAATTAGAAATTGAAGGGTTAACCAATATTTGAGTGCGAGAATTACATTTGTCTTAAGTTTGCATTTCATTTATATTCGGACATTTCAACTTTTTTTTTTAGTTAAGTTGACATCAATTAACTCACAATAAAATAATGTAACCATTATTATAAAAAACATTATTTTTATTTTGGGTTTTAGGTTTCGGGTTTGGAAAAACCCTAAACATTATTCTTGCGGGTCAGGGTTGTGACAAAATCACGATAGTTCCTTCCTCCCTTTAATTGTCGAATCTGATTCGCTAGAAATAGTCAACGCCATTAATATTGTCGAATCTGATTCGCTAGAAATAGTCAACGCCATTAATAATGGTGGTCTAGACTTGTCGAATACAAAGAACATTGTAGAGTTCAGTTTTGAAGAGGCGTTGGCACTTGAAGTGATTGAGTTCAGTTTTGTTCACATTTCTTCCTCCATCTTGGAAGAGGAAATTGTCTTTTGGAATTTTATGTATCCACAATAGTTCTCCTCCGTTCTTAATGAGGAGGTTGTTGCAGCCTCTTCGGGTTGATTAACGAAGTATTGTTTAAAAAAAAAAAAAAATTATTTTATTTTAATCTTATACACCTACCTTAAAATGAACTCAAATATATATATATATATATATATATATATATATATATATATATATATATATATATATATTTTAAATTACAAATTTAGTAGAAATTTAGTCCACCTACTCAAAAGTTTGTATCTATAGTTTGTATCTATTTGGTTACCGAACTTTCAAAATTGTCTAATAAATTGTTAAACTTTCAATTTTAAGTCTAATAAGTCCTTGACAAATTTAAAATTTTTAAAAATTAATTGATCTAATGGATTTAAATTTAAATTTTATGTTTAATAGAACTCTAAAATTTTAATTGTGTCTAGTAGATCCATGAATTAAAGAAAAAGTTTAGGAATTAAATTTATAATTTTTAAAATCCACAAACCAAATAGACAGCAAAGTTTATAGATTAATGTGCTATTATATATATATATATATAAAAGACACCAATTACCTGCCAATCCAAGCCTAATTAGTGGGTAAAAACAATATTTGTTTATATATATAGAAATAAACAAATATGAAGGGAAGCATCGATCTTCAATTACTGGATGAGAATGTTAAGCTTTATCACAAACTATTACATAGAACTATTGATATATAATATATAAGTCAACATTTAAACAATTGTATAGAATGTGCTATCCTAACCAAAAAATAAAAATAAACTAGCTACCTCCATATGCTACCAATCTTCACTTCCTGCAATGAAGAAACAAACTAACAAGTAACACATCAAAAATATTGCTGAAATTCATCACCCTTTTAAAAATATGGATGAATACTGCATATTTCCGATCATCTTTGAACAGTTGAATCCAAACAAATCAACATCCTCAAAGATAACCCGACATCACACAGTAGATTCATCCGACCGACCAATGTCCATTAAGTAATAAGTATTGATATGAATGAATATTATGCAACATCAAATACTACTGAGTGATTTCTTTAGCACTTTGTGTCTTGAATCATCCTTGTCGTAGAGGCGTCGATCAGTTCATCCCATGTTTCTTTCTTCCTTCTCGATGACCCTTCACTTGATCCTGGCGACTCTTCTTCTTCCCCTTCATCTGTCTGGCCGAAGGTTCCGTATGGGGAAAGCGCGTATGCATGGGGCACAGATAATGTCACGGCCCGCTGCAATGCAGCCTTGTACTCTTCACTGTGATCTCTGGCTAAAGACTTTTGCCTCTCCATCTTTTGTTGGGGTGGCATCTCCATGACTTTATCATCCTCGCACATTAACTGAGTTGACAGAAGCAAATGGATGCCGTTTTTCGTTTTTTAGCAATGGTTTCATTGAACTTGCACGTAAATTACAACAACTAATGCATCATATTCACAAGACTACATGAAATGAACAAGATAAAGCAACTAAAATTTGACATTTTAAATTTGGGAGAACGATGATATTCTTCATGCAAACAAAAAGAAACCATTGATCTTTGTACTCTGAATCTAAAATAAACAATATGGATCAGATAGTTTCTCCTGATTTGAATAATAATGCATTTGAAACTTAAACAAGTGCAAAAAGAAACCATTGATCTTTGTACTCTTCAATCTAAAATAAACAATATGGATCAGATAGTTTCTCCTGATTTTGAGTAAACTGATGGAAGAACATGTTTAATAATTGTCTTGATGTTTCAAGAAGAATTCAGCTGATAGCCCCAACCAATGAACTCTGATATAGTATAGGCTCTATATCAACATCTAAAAGTAGTTCCAAGGGATCAGGATAAATTGAGTCCACTAAAATTTTCAAAAGCCCCAATCAATAAACTCTGATATAGGATGGCGATTTGAAATCATCATTCTCGTGGGTGTGTGCGCGCGCGCATGTGTGCATATTGGGGGAGAACTTAGAATTTGATTCACTAATGGAAACTCCTACTGTATGGAAATTATAGAGATGGAAAAAAGAACCACAAATGAAAATGTAAGATACAGAAATGCAAAAGAATGATTGTATTCTAAAATTTCATTAAACTTCAAACAGTCGGCATAAAATGCTAGGTAGGATAATGAAACTTACTTCCAGGGCCCTTTTGGCTTCTTTCTCTATCCAAATGATAGCATGGTCAGAAGTGGCATTACAAGAAAGAACTATGTGTTCAAACCTCCCATCCACCGGAACAGCCGTCTTCACGACGGGGGGAAACCTTCCACACCTTTGAACAAGAAACAGTTCAAATGTTAGAGCAGGAAATGTTTCAATGGTCTTAGCTAACATTTCAATAACAAATAAGGTTAAGAGAGGCTTTCTTTCCACACAACAAGTACAGGAAAGCCATAAACTCAGAGTCTCAACTTTTTGAACAAATGCTCGTTATAAAACGATAATTTGTTTCCACAACTCTTTGAACAAATGCTTGTAACATTAACCAACTTAATGTGGAAAATACAGGGCGTTTACCTGAAGGGCTTTCGCTCGACAATGTGATAGAGTCGACCGGGTGCATAAAGTCTCCTCGGATCTTTAAGCATCTTCTCATCTGATGCACACGTATCCCGCAGGCACCTCAAGCATAGAAGGCATGGCAAACTACAGAGAAAAAAGAACCAATTTAGGAAATATTCATGGTTGGGGAAGAAGAATTTTATATGATTATTGTGAAACTTAAAATCACACTGAATAAATCCAAGCTACCATTTCCAATTTATTCCTTCCATAAAAATGCAAAGTTTCTGTTATTACTTCTATGCAATGAACTTTAACATAAGAATCAGTTCACATAGCAAGAATAGAACTCTAATTGCCATGTTTGCAGCAATATCTACTTTACAAATGGTGTTGTCAACAACCTAAAAGGAGTTAACGCTATAAAGAGCCATGAATCTTGAACCATACCAGAAGAGTGACTTAAAAATGTCTTCCAAGGGGGTGGCTGTCCTGGGTAAAAAGTCATCCTGGTTCAGTATAATAATCGCCGTTACATTTCGAAATGCAAGTATAAACTCCACACATATTCAGCACATTTCAAGAAATGATAATCAAGAATATTTTTAAATAATCAAGACTTTGTACACAAACAACAAAAAATAAAGTTATTTTTCTCTTTTACTGAATACATAATATCAATTTATCATGAAAATGATTAGGAACCCTAGAATATTGATGTAAAGAATGAGGAATTATTATATAAGAGATTCACAAACAAATCCTAGGAGTTAGTTATCAAGGCCTCAGAATGCAAAGATCCGCGTTATTTTAACCACTTTCACAATGGCTACTGATTATTTAAAAAAAAAAAAATTAAAGAAGAAGAATATATAGTTTACCTGAAGAACAACAGAGTTGATGACATCTGCATATCTAACAGCCAAATTTAGGGACATGCACCTGGCAGGAGCAATAGCATAGCACCTTATCCGCTTCCGATCGATATTTTCCAGTTTTTCGCGATTCTGCACTACCACCATAGTTAACATGGCTGCCACTCCGGAGCCAAGAGAATGACCTGCGAACGTCAAAGTATAATCCGGATACTGTTTCACCAAATCCTTTAAAGTTTCATTCTCAGTGTCCAAAACCAACCCAGCTGCCTTCAGAAGCCCATTGTGAACATATCCACCATCAAATTTTGTCTTTCCCAGCCTGTTGTCCAATAAAACTGCATAATCACTCTCCTTTGCCATATTAAGTCCCCTGATGGCAAGAACAATATCGCCATGATCGTGATCGAGATATAAAATATATGGAGGGGCCCGCCCTCGTGTATCTTTGTATGTCTTCTTCATGAGTAACCAATCCGGATTGATTCCATAACCACCAACCGGTTCCCAGAGAGGTTGTCGAATATCATCTTCATACACAGCTAGGATATATCGACAAATTCGAGGAATAGGCTCGAACTCTTCGGCAGTGGCAAAGCCCCAAGTTTCACTGTCATGACCAGCTGTGTGGAGACAGCGTTTCCAGAGCCAACGAGCACATCCTAAACAGCATACACACTCAAGGATAGGTATGCCACATAGGATAGACATCGATGCCTATGATCTAAGCTCAAAGGAACGATAAATCATACAGATTCTCCTAGTAAATGTAAGAGTTACAAATACAAATATTATCACAAAAAAGAATGAATTCGACACTAGGAATCTATCTACAAACTCTATTTGATACAAGTCTTGGAGTTCATAATAGGTAGCAGATGATGATTGTTGATGATATGCTCAGAAGAATAACAAAAGATTTTGACTGACCATTTGGGGTGAACTGGAAAGCATAGTTCACAAGGTAATAAATCTCAATAATGACAATAGCTCTTAAACTTGAATGAGGGAATTCATTCAACAACCAACAATACCATAAAAAGCTTCCAATCACTGAAGAAATGGAACTAAACTAATTTAGGGATGAAAAACAAAACAATCGAAGATCTGGGTTTCGAATTTCGATCATCAAGAACAAAGAACAGAAGCAAGGGAAGTGAAAAGAAGAAGAAACATATACAAATTCCCACTGCCAGTCAACAATTTGAGGATCAGAATCATACGGAGAATATTCCTAAACTTAAAAAACAGGGTTTGAATGATTGAAAGGGGCTTTAAACGCTGGATTTCTTAAAATTAACCATTGAGAGGGAAAGAACCGAGTCAATGCTGTGAAGTTTGCGTTAAGCTGTCTTCTTCGAGAGGCATTCGTAGAAACCGAAATCCGAAATCCGAAATCCGAAATGCATATAAAGCTATAGATAGAAAAGGACGGATTGTACCTGGAAGTCAACGCCTGTATTTGGGAGATTGCTGTGTGAATTTTAGGGGGAAATTGGATCTGGAGAAGAACATTGTGGATTGGAATATCGAGATGGAGAGAATTTTTTTGCGAGAAAAGTATGAATTAATTTGGTTATTGGCTATGGTGAGTGTGATGAACTTGCAGAGTGAATTTTGCCCATTCTCTTCTGAGATTTCCGCGTGACCAATCCACACGACCACGTGTTTCTGAAATCGTTTATGACCGTTAATCCTTTTTATATTTCCTCCCAAGTCCTCATTTTCATTTTTATTTTCTTAGAAGGTTTAAGGGAAAAATGTTTTTCAAAAGAATGCAATTTATAATTAAAATAGTTTGGTTACATTTTCTCAAAAGTATTTTTATCTACAAGTGTGTTTGGTTTGCTCCACACTAAAAGTGTTTCTCTTAATGTCAAATTACTATAAGGGTCAATTATTAATAAACCATATGAATTAATAAGTTTAAATTTATATTTGTCGTTTAGGGTTTAGGGTTTACTATTGTTGATGGTCGGAGTCGGGCGGTCGGGGTCGGGGTTAGGGTCGGGTAGCTGGGGTCAGGGTCGGGCGGTCGGGGTTAGGGTCGGGGTCGGGCAGCCAGGGTTAGAATCGGGGCCGGTGTCAGGGCCAAGGTCGGCGTCGGGGTCAGGGTCGAGCGGCTGGGGTCGGGGTCGGGGTCAGGGCCAAGGTTGGGGTCGGGGTCCGGGTCGGGGTCAAGGTGGTCGAGGCTAAGGTAGGGGTCGGGCGGTCGGGGTCGGGCGGCCAGGGTTGGTGTCGGGGTCGGGGTCGGGGTCGAGACGGGTGGTCGGGCCAGCGGTGGTCAGGGTCGGGTGGTCGAGGTCGAGTGGCTGGGGTCGGTGTCGGGGTCAGGGTCGGGGTAGGGGTAGGGGTCGGGGTCGGGGTCGGGGTAGAGATAGGGGTAGGGGTCGGGGTCGGGGTCAGGGTCGATTTCGGGGTCGGGGTCGGGGTCGGGAGGTCGGGGTCAGGTGGTCGGGCCGGTGGTGGTCAGTGGACTGGGTCGGGTGGCCGGGTCCGGGCCGACGGTGGTAGGGTTGGGGTCGGGTGGTCGGGCCGGCGGTGGTCAGGGTCGAATGGCCGGGCTGGAGCGGCGGTTGTCGGGGTCAAGCTCGGGGTCGGTGTCGAGGTCGTGGTCGGGCGGTCGGGCGGTCGGGGTCGGGGTCGGGGCCGGGATAGGGCTCGGGGTCGGGGCCAGGATAGGGGTCGGGGTCAGGGTCGAGGTCGAGGTCGGGCGGCCGGGATCGGTGTAGGGGTCAGGGTCGGGGTCGGGTTGTCGGGTCGGTGGTGGTCCGGGTCGGCGGTGGTCGGGGTCGGGTTGCCGGGCCGGCGGTGGCCTGCGACGGGTGGCCAGAGTTGGGCGGTGGTGGTCAGAGTTTGGAGGCGATGGCCGGCGACGATCGAAAA
Source organism: Herpetospermum pedunculosum (assembly GCA_028017165.1). Taxonomy (NCBI): domain Eukaryota; kingdom Viridiplantae; phylum Streptophyta; class Magnoliopsida; order Cucurbitales; family Cucurbitaceae; genus Herpetospermum; species Herpetospermum pedunculosum. Next base: position 51,009,645 of record CM051527.1, read on the forward strand.
TGGTCGGTGAGGCGCGGCGGTGGTCGAAGGAGGTTGGTTGGTGGAGAAAATTTAAAAGAGGAGTGTGAGGATATTTTGTTAATTTTAATACAATATGATTTTTAAGTAGGTTTTTCGATTAAACACCCAAAAACATTTTTTTTCAAAAGTTAATATCAAGTGTTTCAAAATGCATTATTTCAAAAATTCATTGTCCAAAAATTCATTTTGGATGGTTGTCAAACACATCAATTTATTCCAAAATGACTTTTTGCAAAAATTAAACACTTAGGAATCTAAAACAAACACGCCCTAAATTTCATTTTAAATTTATTTTAATTTTCTTCCTAAATTTTAAGTGGTCTTTTAAAAAAATAATAATAATAATAATTAGTGTGTTTTATTTTAGCCTTTTAAATTTTAGAAAATTGTAACGGATGCCAATTTAGAGTAAACTAATTAAAAATATAGCACTATTTTATAAAAATTGCGGATATGGCGATTTCTATCACTGATGGTATGGTCTATCGCTGATAGAAGTTTATCGTTGATAGTAATCTTTTTTATAGAATTTTGTAAGCTATAATAGTCTATCAGTGATAGAAGTCTATCAGTAATAGTTATAAAGTCTATCAGTGATAGCCACTGATTTTTTGTCATATTTGTAAAATGTTTTAAACTTTGCTAAATTTGTAATTATTTTTGGCCTGATTTTTTGTCATATTTGCAAAATGTTTTAAACTTTGCTAAATTTGTAATTATTTTTGGCCTGCTGTTTGTGCAACCTGCCCTTAAATTTTTATAAAAATAATTGTGTTGATAATTGTTTTTTTTTTTTTACTATATCCAATACTAACGTTAATAAATTATATGTGTGACTTTTAGATGTGACTCAACCTGAAGCGTAAAGTATGAATTATTGACCAAAAGATTAGAAATTTGAATATTCACTCTGGCATATTGTTGAAAGAGAGAGAAAAAAAACTTTATGTGTCAACTCAAAAAGAGAGAAAAAAAACTTTATGTGTCAACCACGTAAAGGACAAAGAGAATTGTTTGTTGCCATCCTGTCCTACGAATTATTCCTAGTCTCCACAAAAAAAAAAAATGATAAATTGAGTAGAAGTTGAAGCAAAAATTCTTAATGGGAAGACACAAGTTCAAATTTATAATAATCTTTTAGGAGTGTTTGGAGCATCAACTTGAGGTTGGGTGAATTGAGTTACTATAATTCAATCAACATTTAACGCACCGACTATTATAACATACCTTCAATAAAGTAACTATACTGACTCAAAAGTATTTACTATTTACAGATTATTATAACTATCGATTATAATAACTCACTCCACGTCTCAAACAATTCTTCAGAAATGATGGTACGACAAAAAAAAAAAAAAACAAAGGCTAAAGAGATTTAGGAAGGTTTTTTTTTTTTTTTTATATAGATTAATAGGACTTTTAAGACACACCTAGCTCTCTTTTCAATGCAACGAGTTAGGATGAAAAAACTCAAAATGAAATATGAAAAGCGAGGAAGATTTCAGATTCGATTTTAGTGAAAATGTGGAAAATCAGGACACTCCTAAATAACATTTACCATTTTCATAAAAAAAAAAAAAATAATAAAAGAAAAAAAATGAGAATTGACAATATTTAAAAATTATCGAATATTTCTAAACATCTAGTCCAATTTCCTTCCCCATCTTCGGAAACAAGTATTAATGGCCAACATTTTGGTATTGGAAAAAACCATTTTTATTATTTTTTTATTTTATTTTTGTAAGATGGGACAAATTTAAATCAAATTTTAGTGTAAGGGTGTTTGAGGAATCCATTGAAATTGAGTTGACTAAATTATATAACTCACTGACCCAGTTATCCAAATAACAACAGATTATTATAAGGGTTAACTAGAGGAATATCTAAAACAGAGGAGGTCAAAAATGTCTAACACCTTCTTTTTATTTTAATTATGTCTAAACCCTATATTTAGTAAGCCAACTTACAACCAATTGAACGAATCTACCATTCCACAATTTTCATTAATTTTGAGAATGAATAAAAATAATCTTAAAAAATGTAAAATGTTGGGAGGAGAGAGAAATAAGTTATGGAGAGGGACTTGACAGAGACCTTAAAAATGGTAAAAAGAATTGATACTTATCTGAGGAGAGTTACATGGTTATACCTTCCGCCCCAAATAATTAACGTCTATATAACTGAGGAAGTGATACAGCCACAACGAATCCACCACTGGAGGCGTGTGCATGCTTGCGCACAGAGTAATAAAGGGGAGGCAGATGGTTGGCCAACGACTTACAACAGTGAATGCTCCATTTAAAAATTCGTGAGCGTTTCCCAATGAATTTGAAATAATTACATTTAGGGACTTAATGAAAAAAAACTTGAAACACGTCACCGGTATGTCACTTATTATAAACCCTCACTGATTCTTCTACTCAACACACAAAATTTTGGGGAACGGGTATATATACCTGAAGAAGTGATACACCCACAGACGAATCCACCACTAGAGGTGTGTGTATGCCTGCACACATAGTAATAAAGGGAAGGCAGATGGTCGACCAACCACTTACAACAGTGAATGCTTCATTTAAAAATTTGTGATCGTTTCCCCATGAACTTGAAATAATTACATTTAGGGGCTCAATGGGAAAAAATCTTAACACGCCACCGATATGTCAATTATTGTAAACCCTCACCGATTCTTCTATTCAACACACAAAATTTGGGGGTACACCATCCTTCGATAACACATACACAGAACGTTCCTTCCCCGAAAAAGCATACAAGGAGCTCTCAAAACGCGTAAACAACAGGCATTCGACGACATCCTTCGACCTAGAGGCTTACATACATTATGTTCTACAAGTATGTTTTTTTGAATGAATAAGTAAAAAGGTAGTGTTAGTTTAGCTATGGGGTTTCGGTTTAGAAAACTAGGGTTTTAGCTTGCGGAAACTGGCCAAATTTTTTTTAATCGGGTGATTTGAACTAAGAGTGCACGATTTAGCTCCTTGATTTTTAATATTTTGAATAATAGGTGGTGTACCTTTTTTTGAGGGATTCAGTTGAACTCCCATATTTTAAAGAGTGGACGGTTATAGGGGATGTACACAACAATGAATCTAGGGTTTTAAAGAGTGCACGGTTTAGCTATGGGGTTTCAGTTTAGGAATCTAGGGTTTTAGCTTGGGGAAACTGGCCAATTTTTTTTTTAATCGAGTGATTTGAATTAAGAGTGCACGGTTTAGCTCCCAGATTTTTATTATTTTGAATAATAGGTGGTGTACCCTTTTTTTGAGAGATTCTATTTAGGTCTCAGGATTACAAGGGTGGTAGTAATTACACACGGGTGTGTCCATACGTATACCCTGGCCGAAGTTGTGTGCGAGGACTCTACTCGAAGGAACACATGGAGATATACAACGACAGAAATCACTTAACGGAAAAATAACAAAGTTTCTTTTAACGGGAAATCACCCACCTCACCAAAACAAACTCTGGTATGCAATTAATTAATTTCAAACTAATTAAATTTTAAAATAGGGAATCCTGATAGGGGTATAATGAGGAACCAACTAAAACAAACCTCTCCCTAAAATAACTCTAGACATAGAGTGCAAACAATATATAAATTTAGACATTTTCCATTAAGCCTAGTAGTTTGTAGACATTCTTCTTAAATTCCCTTATTATAGGGTAACTGCAGACATGATAATTCACTCATCGCCTCAAATAACCTCTAAGGGCGTGTTTGGCCCGCATACTAGGAGTTAGGAGGAATGAAGTTGTTTAGCCCACTCCCCGTTTGACTCAAGTATATTTGAAACTCGGGTTATAATAATCATAATCTCGGACTTCAACAGTATCTACTGTTACTGTTGAAGTCCGCCCAACTGCGCAGAACTCACGCGTTTCCCTTCCAACTCTCCTTCTCTCTGTTCTCAAATGCTTCTGCCATAGCTACCGATCGAATTACCAGAGCTTGTCACCACCGTCGAAGGTTCTCGCCATGTCTACCAGACAGAAGGAGCTCGTAGAAATCGTGAGCAATATGTCAGAGTCGTGTTACGAGGTGTCGTTGAGAGACATGGTGGAGCAACAGATGGTTTTAGGGCAACAAGAACAAATTGTTGTACCAGATGAGAGGCATTTTAATTTGGGCAGCGATCGAGAGATTCAGAAATCGAAGAAGGAAAATAGGGCAAGTACAGTGATGGAGAATGAAGGTCGGTATCTGAAAGTGGGATTTCCAAAATCAATTGGAACGAGGACGACGACAAAATGGTAGAGAGATGATGGGAAATTGCAAAAAGTAACCTGACAGCCAAACTATCAACTTAACATGTAGAACTCGAAAATTTACATGGAATAAAAAAAATCTTTCAATTTGGTCAACTAAGCTCAAAGTTATCGCATTTTAAAGTTTAAATTAAATTCATTTGACTTTACGGAGATTAAGACTCAAGAAACTTCAATATTTTGCTCAATTTATAAGCATAGTTGTAATTTGTAAAGAACTTGAAAAACGTATGAAAACGAGTGATCATTTAGTCAAAACGAAATTGTATTGAAGGAGATACGATCTCCGGAAGATAGATGCAGAATCCATTTGACTTTAGGACTGGTTTTAATTATGTCTTGTATGTTTTAAAGTTTCATTTTTACTCTTAAATTTATAATTGTTTCAAAACTTAATTTGTTAAATTGAAGGCAAAATTGTGATGTGGCAGTGAGTTTTAAGAATAATAGTCCATGTGGATATCGATGGCAGATTTCAATTAGGTCAATGAACTTTGGACAAGTTTTAGGTACGCTCTTATTGTTTCAAAAGTTTCATTTTAATCGTCAACCTTTTAAATTGTTTTATAATAATTCTATTAAATTTCACATTAAAATGAAAACGATAATATGATGCAATTATTGAGATTTATCTTTAAATCTGATAAGTAATAAGAATGATTAAATTATAACTTGTATCTATGTGTAATGAAAAAAATGAAAAACATAGATGCCTGACTATTAAAAAATCTTCAAAAGATTAGGAAATAAAACAAAATTAGTTATAAGATCTTCAAAAGACTAGAGAATAAAACAAAACTAGGACAAAAACAAAACTAGTTAACAGATCCTTAAAAGACTAGGGAATCAAACAAAATTAGGACAAAATTGGTGGATAATAAATTAGATGTCTCCGTTTTCATTATTTTTGTAACACTTCATACGTCCAACAAGTTAGAATTTAATCGTTCACATCAAAATTTTGTGTGTTGTTAATGTTGAAGTTGAAAGCATTTTTTAAACATATTTCATAAGTCAGTGTATTATTTTTAAAATTAAGAGGTATTTTTGATAATTTAGCCTTAAAAGATATTCCACCGATGTTTTATTTAGTATGATTTAAGAAATACATCAATAAAATAATCAATCTATAACTACTTAAAATTAACTCAATTATATATAAATAGAGTTTAAATTACAAGTATAGTTCCTTAATTTTAAGTTTGTGTCTATTTGGTTACTAAACTTTCAAAGCTGTCTAAAAAAATCGCTAATTTTCAATTTTGTTTCTAATAAGTCTCTAAAAAAATTATTTTTTAAAAAAAAATAATTAATTTATTAGATTTAAATTTAAATTTTGTGTCTAATAAATTCGCGAATTAAAAAAAAAGTTGAGAATATAAAAATAGAAACCGTAGACATGAATAAAAGTAGAGGAGGAACGATTTTAATGAGCAGAAAATGACTTTGATTAATGACATGAGGACACCAGGAAATATAATATAATATCATTAATTCCCGTGATATCTTAAAGTAGCTGGATAGAAACCGTGGACATGAATATAAAATCATAGGTGGCTATTTTGATACTTATCCCTACTTTTAAAGTTAAAATTAGTATAATAATACAAAATTAAAAGTTCAACAAATTAGGACACTTTTTAAAGTTTGAAGAAGTTCCAAAAGTAGAGTTGTAATTTAACTATTTTTATTTTTATTATTATTATTATCTTGTAAACGGTACAAAGCTTGATTCTGGATATGATTGATTAAACTGAATAGCTGGAAATTTAGAATTGCCTAATCCCAAATTTGCTACAGAACCAAAAATCAAGGAATTTAACATCATCACATCACATGTACTCATAATTACATCAAGTAGTATCAATCTAAATAGCGATTAGTACATAAACTGATAAAAGCTAGAGATAACTGAGTGCACTTACAAACATTACATTTTTTCTTTTTTTTTCCAACAATATATGGGGTGAAAATGTGAAAATTTGAACCTCGGCCTCTTGGTCGAAGGTATATTCCTAAACCAATTCAGCTATGACGGAAAATGCCATAAAGGGTAGAAACCAACAACTAAACTTTGCTTTTATTATACTACAACTACCTATGGGTTGCAACAACAAATGGGTGCTAAGCATAGCACTAGTAGCCGTATAGAAGCACTTCTTGAGCAAGCACTACAAACAGTATAATGCCTAGAAATGCTTTAGCAACATAGACCAGTGGGTGACTTGATTTGTGTTGAATGCGTTTTGTAGTTATGATATATGAGAAAACATTTCTTGTACTCCCAATAGATCCACAGGAACTCGCTTGCAACACTTCATGAGGGTAGATCTCTTTTTCCTCTCTGTACTGAAAACGCTTTCCAGTTAGAGGGCTTCTACGCAACTCTTTGATTGTTTGAATATTTTGCATTGCTGAACTCGAACATTTAGGATAATAGCTTGGAGGAACGTGATTATTCTGCAAGAAACGAAATAAGTAAATCATTACTCGATGAATAAGAATCACATTCACATGTAACTAGAATTTATAAGAAAACAAATAAGTCAAAACATGAGCAAAGAATGAGAGAAAATGTGTCATTGCAACATGAATTTGTTAGACCTCCAATCACAAAGTAGTTATTGGATGGATAGCTATGAGTAGTTTTGGGGTAGTTTCTAGATAGTTATTATATTTGAAAGTTTGAATAGGAAGTTAAAAAGAGAGTTGTAACTTCCCTAGTTAGTTATGTATTTCTTCTTACTATATATTTGTTTGTTGTTGTTTGGGATAAGTGTGATTTTTACTTGGAAGACAATTGATATTGTTGGGAGAGAAGGTTGACCCACTCGAATTGGTCAAGCATCGATAGGTTATCTCTTACTTCTTCCACCTTGGGGACAAAGTGTCTTTTGGGCCCAGGGGTAATGTTAGACCTCCAATCACAAAGTAGTTATTGGATGGATAGTTACGAGTAGTTTTGGAGTAGTTCCTAGATAGTTATTATATTTGAAAGTTAGAAAAGAAAGTTAGAAAGAGAGTTGTAACTTCCCTAGTTAGTTATGTATTTCTTCTTACTATATATTTGTTGGTTGTTGTTGGGATAAGTGTGGTTTTTACTTGGAAGGCAATTGATATTGTTGGGAGAGAAAGGCGACCCTCTCAAATTGGTCAACTATCGATAGGTTGTAATCTCTTACTTCTTATCAAATAATAAATAAAAGAGATACCTATAAGAATTTTCCCACTTAAAATTACCCAACAAAACAATCTAGGTAAATGTTATATAATAACCTCAATATAACTCAACTAGTTATGACATTATATCATTAAAACATTATATCATCGACTAAAATGTTAGAGATTCAAATCTCAACTCAAATAGCCAGAAATATCTTTTACCTGCCACCGAAACACTGCATCATTATCAGTGTCACTGCTAAATCCATTGTACTTAAGTTCAAGAAGCATGTTACTCGGTTCCTCTATGGCATGGCTGTCAATGCAAATCGTTGATGTCACCTCATCCCTACTTTCATTCTCAAGGGAGTTCAAGCAGTTGGCGAGGTTAAATTCGCTCTCAGAAGCTCCAGGCCGCAATGGTTGGTTATTTACTTCAACATCAATGCCATTGGCGGGCTGAAAATCCATTAAAGCTGGTTCGGGTTCCGAATACGATGCGAACCTACTCATCTTTGAGGTCGCATCATCATAGTATTCATAGGCATCGATGGGAAATTGAAAATCTGGCAAAGCAGGTTGTCGTGGGGAACGCAATAGGTCTAATAACTCCGAGGAATTAAAATAATCTGCGGATGCTCCAGGCTGTATTGATTGCCTATCAGAGGCATTGATGGGTTGAAAATCTGGGAAAGCAGGTTGTCCTTTGGGATGCTGTCCTGTGGGATGCCATAGGGATGAAGACTGCAAATGGGAAAAATCATAATCCAAAGCATGAAAGTTCAGTTCAAACATTGATTGAACATGTATATGTTGAAATTAGTTCAAAGCACTTGCACTAGAAAACATCAAGGGACTGCTCATTCTAAATTCTAACCTCTTGGATTTCGTTCGATCTGCCTACATTTTCAAAGGTGGACTTCTCAAGACCGTTTGGTTGATCAAATTTTGAAACATTCTTGTCCGACTTTTTCTTTAGGCTACAGATAACGAATGGCCTCTGTAGGAGCAAAACGACATAGTAAAGGAGGAGTGTTAAACTAATATCATCATCAAGAAAATAGACCTATATTTGCTGCAAATTGTAAAACTCTAGGATAGTTGCTCATAAATTGTCACTTTTTTAAAGTTTAGAAACCAAAACCTACGTTTCAACTTTCAAGAGTACATGAACAACATGAACAAAAATTGAAAGATAATAGAACCAAAGCTGACAGTAGGTGACCAAAAATATAGTATTGGTTAAATTACAAATTTGGTCCCTATAGTTTTAAAAGTTAGATTTCCGTCCCTGTGGTTGGATAAAATCTCATAAATAGTCCCCATCATCAGAAGGCACTAACATATTGAGTACGGTGGCAGTTAAAAATTGATTGCATGAAAAACGAGTACAAAATTGACAATTTAACGTAGCTTATTTGGAAATTGGTAGTTTTTTTATCATGTACACAATCAGCTAAACACAAATTACCAGCTAACTGCCACGTACTCAATTCGTTAACGGTGACGAGATTCTAACATTTAAAAGTATAGGAATTAAACTCAAACTTTCTCAGAACCATGGATACCAAATTTGTAATTTAACCAATATTTAAACAGCATGAAATTAGGACTACATAGACATGAAAAGAAAGAAAATGTAAAGAGGGCATAAGAATTAAGGAAATCACCGAGTTGGATAAGGTGGTGTCTGATTGAAGACGATACTCATGTATGACCCAATTGGTCCTATTCCCATTAGGACCCCGTCCGCGATGGAAGACCAGAGTTTTCTTGGTAGCAATCGGCTTCTTGGTTCCACGAGCCATGATTTTGCGGTCCTTGCCAGTGGATTTCCAGAAGCCGGTTTTCGTGGTCCTACTGCATCGAGAGCTATTGTAATTCTTAAAATCTAGGGCAGAAAAGAAAAACCACTTCTCGATACCTGCATCGTCGCTTAATAGCCCTAGGAAGAGAAATCGCAGAGTCGGAATGAAATCAAACAAGAAACGTAATCGAGAAAGGCGAGGGAGAAAAGAAATACTGTACCAGGGAGATCCCAGGGCTCGTACTTGCAGGTGTCGATTTGACGAATGTATTCAACGAGGGATTCGTTACCCAAAACTTTGTTCTTCAGGTAGTGATGAATCAACTCCTCGTCTGTTGGATAGAATCGGAATCCAACCGGAAATTGATCTCGATTGATGGAATTGGCCATCGATTTCAGTGCGAGGTAGAAGAAGTGAAAAGGAGAGTAGGAAGGAAGTGATGAGCGAAGAGAAGTGGAAGTGGTGAAGGAAGCCATTAAATGAAGCAGGGATTTCCATCGTCAACGCCATTGGAATGGAGGTCTTCTCTTCTCGATCGTCTTCTACTTCGGGAAGAAGCTAATGAACTGAAATGGATCCCACACGGCGGCGGCTTCAATAATTTGTGGTCCTAAAAAGGAACGTTTTTGCAATATTAAATTTTTTTCTTCAGATTTTATTATCATTTTATCCTCCAATATATACACTATGAAATTATACTTTACAAATCAAAGTTTATGAAGATAAAACAACTCATACAAACTTAGCTCTAAATTTCTTTTAACTAATTGTATTGATGTGTTTTTTTTTTGTTTTTTTAGGCTCGGTTTTTGAGACGTTGGAGCTTCGTGTATTTGTTATTATTGTATCCTCCATTTGGCATAGATGTAATGACCAAGTGTTCCGAGATCTTTAGTTTGTCGTGGATTTAGTGAGTTGGACAAACGAGCTGATAGCTGAATTGGATAACGGATCAGAGTGAAGATTACTAGGACCGTTAGAGGACTTTCATCGGTGGCATCTTCCACTCTCGCCCTCGTTCAAGCTAAATTCAGACGCAACTGTTATCGATACTTTTGTGGGTTTGTGATCGATCGTTAGGAACTCTTCTAGTGAATTTATGCTTGCAGTGACTGCTTTCCACGACATGAATGGATAGGTCGAACTAGCATAAACTCTAGTCCTTTTATGATGGATGTTCTAAGGACATTGAAGCATACCTTTACCCCTATGAGTTGAAGTCGACTATTTTGTTTTTGTGGAAGCTATTGACCGGAAAAGAACGATGCTCAAATGAATTATAAGTTTTTGTTGATGTTACTCAATCACATCACTGTAGGGGTTCATTTTCGGTTTCCTCCTCGTTAATAAGGAGTCCATTTCGTTGTCACACTTTGGTTTGTCATTCTCGGTGTTATAAGCACTCAAAGATTTAGGTTGAACAACATTTATCATTGGTGAATCTTGTCGTCTTACATGATCTCTCCCTTACTTGATTGTTTGTCTTACTTCTTCCGTTTCTCATGTATTAAAAAAATACAAGTAAAACAAATAACAATGTTTTTGTCTAATAACCATCACAACTTAATTAATATATATATATATTATATATATATACTATGTATTTTATTTGGATAGCGTTTGCCACTAGTATATGCCTTCATGGACCATATATACCCCATATATAAATAATCATATATATTTTTATAGGTAATTAGTTAGATTCATTGCGTTGCACGTGTTTTTTAAAGTTTGAAAATAATCCTCTTTTGATTTTAAAACCATTTTATTGAATATTAAAGATAAGTAAACATGATAATTGTTTGTTAATTTTTTTTTTTTTTTTTTTTAATACAATGCTATAAGTAAAAGAAAGAAGGCAATAAAAAGAGGAATATTTTTGTACATATTATTTTTATTGTTTTCTTTCTTTTACTTATAGTATTGTATTATGAGATAATTACGATTGAATCCCTATTTTCGTCCATTTTTTAAAATGACCTGAATTTAAAAAAAATCAAACTAACCTCTTGCTCACATCATAAAAAAATTATTTATAAAAAAAAAAGACATCATAAAAAAAAATTAATATTTTTTCTTCTAGATTTTTAGTTCTCTCGTTTCCCTCCTCTTCCTCTCGAAAAATATTTTTTTTCTCTCCTTTATCACGTTTTTTCTTTCTCCTATTAACCTATCCCCGACTACTTTCATCGACAACAACTATCACGTAACGATTCTAGAACCAAGATTTTTTCAAATCTGAAACATTTCAGATCTGATAAATCTACAAAAAAAAAAAAAAAAAAAAAAAAAAAAAAAAAAAAACTAAAATTTTCGTATTTGAAAAAAATTTAAATCTTAAAATTTTCAGATCTGAAATGAAGCTAGAGCTAGAGCGACATCAGCCCGTGCCTAGAGCTAGAGCTAGAAAATAATATTAAAGAAAAAATGATGAAAATATCGGGTTGTCTTACAATTATCCTATTGTATTTATTATATTCCCCTGCAACATTTTGAAAGGTAAAGGAGAACAAAATGTGCAATGTGAGTTAAAATATAATATGCTTTTTTTTTTTTTTTTAAGTACACCAAACAAATGTGAGTTATCGGGGATGTATGCTCACTTTTGGCATCATAACTTTTATTTTAATTACAATTAAAATCGTTTTTGACATTTCAAATAAAATTCACATTTTCAAATTGTTTGGACAATTATATTTCATTAATTGTAATTTAAATAAATAAAAATATATTAATTATAAATTATTCAAATTGTATTGATTAAAAATAGGCAAAATTGGGAGATACATCTTCTCCCTTATAACCTATTTTATATCTAGTATAGTTATAGATAATTTCATTCACTACGACGCATGTTGTATGACGATCACCGAAAGCGATGGATAATTATATTATGTGTCAATTTTGTGATATAAATACATGTTTTCCTTTCTAACATACTTTTATTCACATATACATTTTTTTTAAACAACAACTACATCTTTTACTATGTAACTATTTTTGTTTACATTTAATCATATATTCCTGATATATTCTTATCATATTTTATTCTGCAAACATATCTTATACTTTTATTATTGTTTGTATCCATTTCATCATAATATATACTATACATGATATCTTTAGTTTTCAGCAAATATATGCTTGATATATACTTTTATTCATTAATTTATTATTATCATATTGTTATTGTTTTATTGATATATACCATTTTTATATATTTCATATTAACGTATATAAAATATACTAATATCTTGCTTCAATAAATGATAAATCATACGAACAACCACTTGGTGCAGTGGGTGAGCGCTCCGCCTAAGATAGTAGAGAGTGGGGGTTTGATTCTGCCCTAGGGCAGATTTTCATAAAGCGCATCACCTAGATAGCCTAGAGTGGGGGTTGATTGATCCTGCATTATATACACCCGCCCATAAAGGCAAATTTTAACGGATAACACCTATAATTCATAGATCGGATTGCGTCCATGGACGCTCGACGGAGGAAGGCCACGACTCGATTTCAGGTGGGTTGTCGAAGAAACCGATTCCGAGCAAGCGGCTGTCGGAGGTGAAGAGTTTCTTGAGGGCCGGCGGCGGTGAGGGTCTGGGTTTTGATGGGTTTTCGGAGGTCGGGGCTAGACGGGGGAAGTCGGTGTCTGTTATGGGTCTTGAATCGGCGAGAGGCGTCGGCGGTGAGCCTTTGGTGGCGGTGGAGGCGGCGATCGATACTCTTGGGGCATCTGTGTGTGATTTTCATTTAGGTCAGATCGATGGAGGCGATACGTCTTCGGAGATGGAGCACGAGGTGGATCGGGTCGGATTCTCCCCAGCGCAACCGGTCCGGTTTGGGTCTTTTCTTGGGCAGCCGGTTCCGGTCGATGGTTCTTCTGGGCGGTCGGTTCGGACCGGGTCTCCATCCGGCCGGTCGAACCGAACCGGGACCCCTTCAAACCGTTCGGACCGAACCGGGTCCCCCTCTGGCCGGTCGGACCGAACCGGGTCCCCTTCTGGTCAGTCGCCCCGTCTCCTGTGCGGGCGTTTTTGTCTGGTTCTCCTCATGTGATGGGTGCATCTGACTGTCCTGTGAGCGTGAAGTCAAATTTTAATGTGCCTGATCCATTGAAAGATGATGGTATCGTGGTGGGTCTCGGTCAGGCTCGTGGTAATGCTTTGGGGCCTATAGGTCCTCCCAGTCTAGGTGGATATGGTGGCAAGGGTGCAGAATCGTCTAGATCCTCGTGGGCTTCGCTGTTCGGTTCCTCCAATGCTAATGAGGAACCTATGGTTTATACCCCTTTGCAGGTTATTGATGGTGTGCGAGTCGTTGTCCCCCCTCCAGGTGTCCGTGAAGAGGGGATTGCGTTTTGGAGGTATTCGATCGTTGGTCAGTTCGTTGAAGGGCGTATGTCGTATACAGTTATGTCCCGTTTGGTGAGCCAAATTTGGGGTCGGGTTGAGACGCCTGTTATCTCGACTATGGATAATGGGTTAATTATGTTTCGCTTTCGATCTGCGGCATCTCGTGATTGGGTTCTATCAAATGGCCCATGGCATATTGGTGGTCGTCCCATTTTGTTGAGACAATGGACTCCAGGTATTGCTCCCGAAACTTTTGTTTTTGATTCTGTTCCTGTTTGGGTTTCTCTCTATAATGTGTCGTTCGAGTTGTGGAATCGTAATGGGTTAGGCTCTATTGCCTCTGCCGCTGGTAAACCTATATGTTTGGATCAGACGACTGCGGACCGCTCTCGCCTTTCCTTTGCCAGGGTGTTAGTGGAGATTGGGGTGAATGATGTGATGCCGTCGTCGGTTCCGGTTATGCTTGAGGAAGGGATTGTTATGGTTAGGCTTGAGTATGCTTGGAAGCCGAAGCGGTGCACCTATTGCCAGGTGTTCGGGCACTCTAATTCCACGTGTAGCAAACAGGCTCCTGTGGAGACCAGAGTGAGTCCGATTGTTTCCCCTGGTGTTATCTCTGATGGTCCATGTATTGACCCGGTGTCTGCCGGTTCCTTGATCCAGTATCCTGTGGACCGAGTAGGGGCTTCTAGAGGTGTAAAAGCTCGTAAATCAAATAAGGGTAGGGCTCCCTCTGTTCCTCCCCGATTGAGTGGCTCCCGTATAGAGGCTAAATCAGGTACGGGCCCGTCTGTGTCCAATTCGTTTGCTATTCTTGCTCTCGATGAATCTGATATGGAGTCAAGGTCAATTACGGTGCCTCCCATTCCTTCGTATGGGGGTCCCAGTCTGATTGCTGAGGTTGTTGGTCTTGTTAGTCCGTCTGATGTGTGTATGGATTCTATGACCATAGTGGTGGGTAAGACACGTGATGATCCTCTCCTGGATCAAGGATTAGTCACTCCTATCTCCCCAGTTGTTTATGTCTAGTTGGTGTTCTTGGAATGTGAGGGGGCTTACTGATCCTGCAAAGGGTCTTGCTGTTCGTTCCTTCCTTCAGTCTGCTCGTGTGGGCTTTTGTGGTTTGTTGGAGACGAAGGTTAAAGCTCATCAGTTTCAGTCAGTGCTTCGAAGGTTTGGTCGAGGTTGGCAGTGTGTTTGTAGTTATGGTGATTCCGGGTTGAGTCGTGTTTGGGTTATGTGGCGTACGTCTCGGTTCTCTTTTACCCCTTCGGTAATCGGGCCTCAGATGATTTGGGGCACCCTGGTGGATTGTTCCTCCCAGATCTCTTTCCATGTCGCATGTGTTTATGCTCCTAACTCTGAAGTTGAGAGGAGGATGGTGTGGAATGATATTGTTACTATGTGTCAGTCCTGGTCCCTTCCTGGAGTGGTCATGGGTGACTTTAATGTCATTCGCGCTTCTACTGAGTGCTTTGGAGGTAACTTGGTCGAATCAGAAATGTCTGGTTTTGAAGATATGATATCTCGTGCAGATTTGGCGGAGCTTCCTGTGTCAGGTAGTTGGTACACGTGGACTCGAACTCCTCAGGGGTCGTCCGATATTATGAAGCGTCTAGACAGAGTTTTAGTTAATTCTAGTTGGATGTCCTCTTTGCCTGTTTGTGAGGTTCGGGCTCATGGTTGGGGTATTTCAGATCATTGTCCGCTGGTGTTCACTGTTGTGAGTCATTCCCTTCGTCGGTCGTCCCCTTTCCGGTTCTTTAATCATTGGGCGGATGACCCTCGTTTTTTAGACACTGTGGCTAGTAGTTGGGTTCAGTTTCCAGATATTTCTCCTTTGGCAGGTTTCATGAGGAATCTGAAGTCTCTTAAGCCCATTCTTCGTCAGGTTTTTGGTTGTTCGCTTTCGAGCCTTAGCCTGCAAGTGTCTATGGCCCGTGTTCGTATGGAAGAGGCTCAATTAGCATATGCCGAGGATCCGTTATCGCCTAGTCTCCAGGCCTTAACCAGTAGCGCTTCTCAGGATTTTTGGGCTTTGACTCGGAAAGAAGAAGCCTCTCTCAGGCAGAAATCTAGGGTTCAATGGCTAGCCCTTGGTGATCGTAATTCTAATTTTTTCCATCACAGTGTTAAATCTAGGATTCTTAGTAATGGTATCCAGTCTCTATATGATGGAAGTGGTCGTATCCTGACTTCTCAGTCTGATATTGCTAGGGAGGTGGTTGCCCATTTTCGCGGTATTTTTGGGTCCCAACCGATCGGCTACAGGGAGCTTACTGACCAGTTGTCTTCGATTGTGGATTTCTGCTGGTCTGAGGAGTGTTGTGTCGATCTTGTTAGGCCGGTCTCGAGCGAAGAGGTCAAGCGTATGATTTTCGCGATGAGTAGCAGTAAGGCCCCTGGTCCCGATGGTTTCTCTGTTGGTTTTTTTAAAGCGGCCTGGAGCGTTATTGGCAATGATTTCTGTGATGCGGTGCGTCATTTTTTCTCTTCTTTTTTTCTTCCTCCTGGTGTGAATGCTACGGCTATCACGTTGATTAAGAAAAATGACGTTCTTATTGGTCCTGATGATTATAGGCTCATTTCGTGTTGCAATGTTGTTTATAAGTGCATCTCGAAGATCCTGGCGAGTCGCTTGAGTTCGTGGCTTCCTGATTTTGGCCCTAATCAGTCTGCATTTGTTAAAGGTCGGAGTATTGTGGATAATGTCCTCTTGTGCCAGGAGTTGGTTGGTGGGTACCACCTTAATAAGGGTCCTCCTCGTTGTGTTATGAAGGTGGATCTTCAGAAGGCCTAAGACTCGATCCATTGTGATTTTTTATTTGGTCTTCTGTTAGCCATCGGGACTCCCGTTCAGTTTGTTAGTTGGATTCGAGCTTGTATCACGTCCCCCACGTTTTCCTTTCTTGTTAATGGTTCGTTGGAGGGGTTTTTCCCAAGTCGTCGTGGGCTTCGCCAGGGTGACCCTTTGTCTTCTTACCTATTTGTGATGGCTATGGAGGTGTTCTCTCGACTATTGAATTCTCCTCCTGCAGATTTCCATTTTCATCATCGTTGTGAAAAGATTCGCCTTACTCATCTTTGCTTCGCTGATGACTTAATGATCTTTTGTAGGGGGGGACTATTCCTCACTAGCCTTTGTCCATTCTGCCCTCCTCAGGTTTCAGGGGTTGTCTGGTCTCTGTGTGAACTCGTCTAAGAGTTCTATGTTTTGTGTCGGGGTTTCCTCGTTTGAGGCCTTAGGGTTGTCTGGGGTGATGGGTTTTTCCCTTGGCACTCTTCCTGTTCGTTATCTGGGCCTTCCTCTCGTTTCTGGTCGGCTGACTTATGCGGATTGCAAGCCCCTTCTGGAAAAGATCACTGCGCGGGTTCTGAGCTGGTCTGCGCGTGCTCTTTCTTATGCTGGTCGTTTGTTGCTTATCCGGTCTGTCTTGCAGAGTTTTCAGGTTTATTGGGCGAGTGTTTTTGCTTTGCCTCTTCGCGTAGCAGACGAGGTAGATCGTATCCTCCGGGCTTTTTTATGGAGAGGGAGCTCTTCTGGTAAGGGTGGAGCGAAGGTAGCTTGGAGGGACGTTTGTGTTCCTAGAAATGAGGGTGGCTTAGGCATCCGCCATATTCGTTCTTGGAATGTGGCAGCTGTCATGAAGCTCCTCTGGCTGCTTTTTACGCGCTCTGGATCGTTATGGGTGGCCTGGGTTGATGCTTATATCCTTCGGGGTCGTCCCTTGTGGTCTGTTCCGGTTTTGGCCAGCTGGTCTTGGTGTACTCGGACCATTTTTCTTCTCCGTGAGCAGTTTCGTCCTCTTGTTCGGGTTGCCATTGGAGACGGGCGGCGAACCCATGTGTGGGCTGATTCTTGGCTTCCTGGTGGCCCCATTAATCAACGGTTCGAGGAGGATTTGGTTGATGCGGTTGGTAGTTCGGCTAGTGCCTTGGTGTCAGATTTCCTCCTCCCGGATGGATCTTGGCAGTGGCCCTGCGTGACTTGGGAGATGGAGGATCTGTTTCCCATGGTTCAGGCTACTGTCCCCAATTTGCTTCAGCCTGATCAAGTTATCTGGGACCCGGGTAGATCCGATGTCTTTTCGGTGGCTAGTGCTTGGGAGGTCTTGCGTCCTCGCCGTGATTGTGTTAGATGGGCTAGTTTGTTGTGGTTTGATGGTAACATCCCCCGTCACGCCTTCGTTGCATGGTTGGCGATTCGTGACCGGTTATTTACGAGGGTCCGCCTCCATAGTTGGGATCCTTTAATTCCGTCAGGGTGTGTGTTTTGTTCAGCTGCTTTAGAGACGCGAGATCATCTTTTCTTCGAGTGTCCGTTTAGTTCGCATGTGTGGTCTGGTATGCTTTGTTGGGGTCGGTCCACTCATCGTATTGCTATATGGTCTACTGAGTTATCTTGGATTTGTAGTATGGGGCGGGGTGACCGTCGTAGGCGTCATGTTTGGAGGCTTGCTTGGTGTGCAACCATTTATCATGTTTGGAGAGAGCGAAATTCCCGGGTTCACGGGGGTAGGAATCGTTCTCCCCAGTCTGTTCTTATTAGTGCCCAGGCTGACTTGTCTTATAGGTGTGCCTCGTGGTTAGGTGCTTTGATGTGTCCTATGTCTATTAGTGCTCCTCCGTGGGACTTGTTTCCTTGAGTTTTTTCTGTTTCTTCGTTCTGTGTTGTTGAGTGCCTTGGCCCCGGGCTGTGGGCCCCCTCGCTTGCTTTTCGTAATATATATTACCTTGCAAGAAAAATAAATGATGAATCATTTTCTTTAATTGATTTTTTAAAAAGCCCTAGACATTGTTTGACCATATCATTTTCTTTAAACACCAACATTCCGTTGGAAAGCTAAATTTCATCAAAACTATTAAAATCTCACCACATGCATTCAAATGAAGAAAATATTTTATTAACAAGAATATTTCTTTATAATGTCAGTAAAATAAAATCTTAAAATAAAATCGAGTGCATTAAGGTTGACTTTGTGATTGCATTTGAGAGGGTTGTAAGCGATTAAAAAAATCTTAACCGTTTTTTGAGTGCAAATTATTGTATAATCCAGCACTTCTAATTAACAGTCGTAGTCCCAAACTAAATATTACATTGAATATAAATTCAAATTAATTAATTTATGAACATATTTTATGTTATAAATTTTGTATAATTATTATTTTATAATATCATATAATTTATAGTACATTATATTATACATATTTTAATTTAACAAAAAAGAATTGAGCTTATAACATAAAATACTTTATTTATTAAAATTTTTATCATTTTAAATATAATTCAGTATTTTAAAATTTTAAATTCAAAATCTCGATACAGAAAAACCATATCTAGTTTAAAATCTTGATACACTAAAAATAAAGAAAAACCATATCTTGCATACCAAACAAGCCTCAAATTCCATACTGATGTAACACCGAGAAATAAATAAACTATTACATCTTAAAAATGATGAAGTAGACAAGGTATAATTTGTAATTTCTTTTAGTGGGATCAACGGAGGAAGAAAGAAATAATAATTTGTGTAATCATGAAAAAATTGGAGAAGAATAAAAGAATTTTTAGAGCTATTAGACACAAAATTACAAGATGAACACAAAATAAAAAATTCTAAAATTTATTAGACATTTTATAAAGTTCGAAACTAAACTTGTAATTTAAAATCACATGGTATACACTCACATCATTACATCATCTAGTAGTATCAATCTAAATAGAGCATGGTACATGAACTGATAAAAGCCAGAGATAAAAAGAGCACACTTACAAACATAACAGCATGTATTTCAACCTCACCTGTCTCTTTTTTTTGTGATAGCAATTAACAAGATGACATACACCCAAGCTTTGGAGAAATGCCATAAATGCAGAAACCAACAACCAAACCTGCTTTTGTCATTATACTATGAGTATTAAAGGCTGGAACAACACGAGGGTGATGATAAGTAGTGCTAGGCGGTTGTCTCGTGAGATTAGTCGAAGTACGTACAAGCTGACCTGGATAATCTTGGAGACGAATAAGAACACCAATAAGAAGAAGAAGACGAACACGGAGGAGAATAAAAACAGTATGATGACTGAAATCGCTTCAGTGGAACCACTTTGCAACTCGTTTTCCTCTGTGTCCTGAAAACGCTTTCCAGTTGGAGAAATACGACGACGAATATTCTGCAAGAGGTAAAATAGGCAGAAGATATAACTAGTCAATGAATAAGAATCCCCCCCCCCCCAAAAAAAAAAAAAAAAAAAAAATTACCCAACATAAATAATAATTCATGTATATGTAACTCAACATAGCTCAACCGGTCAAAGCATTATATCATCGACTAAAATGTCAAAGGTTCGAGAATTCCCGCCCCCACATGTTAAACTCAAATAGTCTAAAATATCTTTTACCTGCCCCACAAAGGTTTCATCATCAGATGTGTCCCTACTAGCTCTTCCAGACTGAAGTACAATATGGTCAGAAGGGCAGATCTCTCTTCCAGACTGAAGTTCAAAATATTCAGAAGGGCAGATCTCGTTTTCCTCTCTGTCCTGAAAACGCTTTCCAGTTGGAGAAATACCATGACGAAGTTTCTGATTGTCCTGGCTATTATCAATGCATATCTTTGATGTCACCTCATCAGAATTTTTATTCTCAGAGACAGAGTTCAAGCAGTTCCTAAAATTCGATTCACTGTCAGAAGGTCCAGGCCTCAATAGTTGCCATACTTCACCATGGAAGTATTCATCAGAGTCATTCCTCATGAGTTGATAATCTGAGTCTAGATTACAATAATTTTCAGTTGCTTCACGCTGTATTGATAGCCTATTTGTGAGTTGGGAATC
This sequence comes from Herpetospermum pedunculosum, assembly GCA_028017165.1. Taxonomy (NCBI): domain Eukaryota; kingdom Viridiplantae; phylum Streptophyta; class Magnoliopsida; order Cucurbitales; family Cucurbitaceae; genus Herpetospermum; species Herpetospermum pedunculosum. The sequence goes on from CM051527.1 coordinate 51,030,119, forward strand.
TGGCAAAGCAGGTTGTCCTGGAGACTTCAAAGCCTGAACCTGACTACATGTTCAAATTAGTTCATAGAATATCATCATGCACTAGAAAACCTCCTCGAACTGCTCTTTCTAAATTCTAACCTCTTGGATTCCGTTCAACGTGCTTACATTTTCAGAGGTGGAATTCACAAGACCGTTTGGTTTATCAAATTTCGAAACCTTCTTGTCTGACTTATTCTTTAGGCGACAGATAACGAACGGCCTCTGCATGAGCCAGAAGACATCGTAAAGAAGCAGTGTTAAACTCAAATCATCAACAACAAAATAGACCAACATTTGCTGCAAACCCTAAAATACTAGGAAAGCTCATAGCTGCTGCATAAAATTTCTGAGATTTTCATGAATAAATCAAACTTTAGTATGCATGGAGATTCAAAGCAAACTAATCAAAACCATAATACAGCATGAAGGAACGTGAAATGAGTTAAATACCATTTGGTTTATTTTAGCTCTCAACTTTTGTCTATTTTAGTCTCTATACTCTTAAAAAATGACCATTTTGATCCATTTTTTTCAATAACTACAATTTCAACACAACACTACACTCCATAAATGCCTAGCTATAACTTTGTATTGTTAAAAGATTTCCGTTATCGATTCGGCTCTGTTTGAAGATCGAACCAAAGCCGAACCAATAAAGATACATAACCGAACCGCTTCAATAACCAGAGGTTTAATCAGTTCGGTCTGGCGATTCCCCGTTTGGTTTTAAACCAGTCAACTGTGGCTGTTGGGGGCTAAAATGAGCTGCTGGGCTGATGCTGAATTGGGCCAATGAGCTGCTGAACAGAAGGGATAAAATTTTGCAGTTCGACGTTTCGAACTCGTGGCCTCGATTTGTAAATATAAATATTATCGGCCGGCTCGAGTATTTTAGGTTTAGCCTCAACAAACCCAAAACCGACCAAAAATATTCGGTTTTACTTATTTGAAATTGAAACTGCTAAACAAAACAAAATCGATTTCAACCCGAACGGACATCGATTTGAGTCGGTTTAAGTGGTTTGTATTGTTTTTCGGTTTTCACTTGCACCCCATATGTCTATAATTTGTTTTAGAATTTTGCAAATAAACACTAAAATAGTCTCTTTGGAAGTCAGTGGACAAAAATGAACAAAAAGTTAAAAAGATACAAGGAGCATTTTGTTTCCAAAGTATAAGAACTAAAAATGAAAAGAAGAGAAACCAAAATAGTATTTCAAAGTATAAGATTAAGAACTAGAAATGATCGAAATTGAAATTAACAGAGACCAAAAAATAAGGGCAATGAATACCAGGTGCGCGAAGTTGGTATCTGAGAGAAGACGATACTCATGTATGACCCAATCGGTCCTTTTCCCATTTGGAACCCGGCCACAATGGAAGACCATAATTTTCTTGGTACCAATCAGCTTGTTGGTTCCACGAGCCCTGATTTCGCGGTCCTTGCCAGTGGATTTCCAGTAGCCGGTTTCTGTGATCCTATTGCACCGACGGCTTTTGGAATACTTGAAATCTAGGGCAGAAAAGAAAAACCACTCCTCCATACCTGTATCGTTCTGTAATAGCCCTAGGAACAGAAATCGCAGAGTCGGAATGAAATGAATGAAGAAATGTAATCGAGAAAAGAAAAATACCAGGGAGAAGCCAGGGTTCGTTCTTGCATATATCAATTTCAGGGATGATGTATCCAGCACTGGATTCTTTACCAGAAACCTTGTACTTCAAGTAGTGATTAATCAGCTCCTCGTCTGTTGGATTGAATCGGAATCCAACCGGAGATTGATCTGGATTGATGGAATTGGCCATCGATTTCAGTGCGAGGTAGAAGAAGTGAAGAGAAGTGGAGGTGGTGAAGGAAGCCATTAAAGGAAGCAGGGATTTCCATCGTCAACGCCATTGGAATAAACAATTAAGGTCTTCTTCTCTTCTTGTTCTTCTAACCAAAAGCTTGCTATTGGCAAACAAATTCAAATGGATCCCACACTCACGCAGGGGTGGCTTGAGAATATAATATAGGGGCGCCAAAGCCAACTTTTTCTAAAAAAAAAATTAAAATTTTAGTGGCCTCAGTTTTTTTTTTTTTTTTTTTTTTTTTTTTTTTTTTTTTTTTTTTTTTTTTTAATTAATTAATTAATTAATTATTATTAAGGTTAGGGTTGGGGGTTATTTTTTAAATAAATTAGAAAAAAAGAGTTGTTCTAAAATAAGTCAGAAAATACTCTTTTGGAATGGGCAGGTTTAACATGTGCACACAAAAGTTGTTAAGATTTTGTTTTTGTTGTGTATGCACACAAACACAAACACAAACTGAAGGGATGAAATCCAAACAACCATATTTTCTCAGTTTTAAGATTTAGAATCCAAGGTAGGAAATCAGGCGTTTGGGTGATTTTCGATTGTAATTTTTTTGTTTTTGCTGATTTTCCACTAATAGTCGGTCTGTAAAATTTTTGCAGTGGAATTGTGGGTTCGTGGATTGGAAAAGGGAAAGGAGAGGAAAATGGAATAAGAGTTTAAATAAAAAAAAAAAAAAAAAAAAAAAAAATCTTGAGATCTCGTCTTCAATAAATTAATCAATTAATTTAAACTTTTGATTTTCAAAATTAATTGAGAGAATTAAATCAATTAATTTAAATTTTTTATTTTCGAAATTAATTGAGAGGGTCTCTTAATTTCTTCACTACCTTTCAGAATGTTATTTCATTAACTCTTTTCCTATTGATGTGCTTCGAACTGGGATTTCGATTCAAAAACAATAATTTCATAAAGAAAAAAAACCTAGGGACACCTCTATGAATGGAGCTCCAGGAGTGGAAGAGGTGTTGTTGTTGATTCCATTATTAAGAATCTCACATTTTGTTTCGTCCTAATTTCTCATATGTTTTCTATATAGGAGGAGGAAGTCGTCGACGATGGAAATGGCAATCGGAGAATTTCGATTGCAATTTAAGAGAAGAAAAAGAGTGAAAAAAGTGGAAGTGAAATGCAATAATAAAATAGTGTTGGTTTATGGATTGGGGAAGAGAAAAATGGAGGAGAGAATTGAGAAGCATACACGACGTGGGGATTGAGAGGAGAAGGAACGCGCAAAAATAAATCGAAAAATACAAAATCAAATCGGAAAATACAAAATCTTAATGCCTTGTTGTGAATGCGCTGGTTGAATCTGCGCATTCCCACTAATGACCCAAAAAAAAACTTTATTTTACCTAATTGCTGCTATTAAGTTTTAGTGTTCGAATTTTGGGCACTAAGGTTCCTCCTTGTTCAATGTGAAATAATTGGTAAAGTCCAAAGCCCACCGACTCCTAAAAAGGCCAAAAGCTTAAAGTTGGATTATGAGCCTAAGCAATGGAGGTCGGACCCTATAGAGATCCTATTAGGTTTTATGTCCTAAAACTCGTGGTTTGTAAACTGAATGTATATTCTATTTAGTAATAAAGTTGTTATTGAGATTTATTCAGTAAAGTTGTTATTGAATAAAGTGAATTGCGTTTACTTTTAACCCAACTCTAATAAACAAAGAACCAATGGCTATAGGATATATACTTGAACTTCATGTGGTGACATGATTGTGGATCAAGTTCGAGTGATAGTCAGAACAATCTATAGTATAGGGATAAGGTTGGGTACTTTATCTTGGGGACACTATTGGACGCGGCCCACTTTGTATAGTACAAACGATGTGATCCGAAATCGTTCATGTGGACACATGCGAGTGGGGGCGTCCTATGAAATGAGTTTGCATAAGATTGAACCGCAAAATCAAGTCACTCTTTCTTTATAACTCCGTTTACTATAAAGACTTGATTTTTTTCATATGATGACCTAGGTAACTCGATCTGAATCCTGAGCACACTATGAACTCCTGTTTATTCGGGCTTATCCTTTGACTTGTATGGGTGAGAGTGACCCGAGATCGTCGACTCAATAAGCCTACCACTTTGGGGATAATACCGAGTAGGGAGTTGAGAACATAGTCCTGGAGATGGAATTCACTCCTACCCGCCTTGAGAGATTAGTAGAGAGGTTGTTCCCTTAAGTGTTGACTTCGAGTCTTGAACTAGGGATCCCACCCTCTCATTGGCCCGAGAGGAACTTGGTATAGTGATGAGATCACATACCAATCAGTTTGGTGGTTGGACTACAAACCAATAGTTCATTAGAGGATCAATGAGACTTAAGGAACAAGATGTAATTACGGGGGTAAAACGGTTATTTTGACCCAACTGTAATTACGAATGACCTATGAAGGATCGACTTACTAATCATGGTTATATCAAAAGTCCAAAATATATCTACGGTGAGGAGAGTGCAACCCTTGGACTTTAGTGGAGTCTCCGGAGATTAACGAATGTTGATTAGCTTGGCTAAAGAGTTTGGCCGGTTAATCTCGTATCGTTGGAGCTCATGATCTGTAGGTCCTTTAGGTTTTTCTGGCTAACTCGAATTTAGCCGTGTAACAATATGAGAGAAAAATAATTTGAATTTATTCAAATTCATTTTTGGAAGAATGATGAACATATTTAAATATGATTTAAATATGGGATCGGTCTAAAACATGAATAGGGATTCATGTGTGATGATTAAACCGGGATTAGTCTTATTATTTAGTTAATATTTGATATTGAATTAAATAATAATAATAATTAATTTAAAAATTTTAAAAATTATTTTGTTTATTAAAATTAATTATGAATTAATTTTAAAATGACAAAATAATACAAGTTTGATTATCCAAGTTGAGTGAATTTATCCAAATTGAGTGGATTTATCCAAGTTAAGTAAGTGGATTGTAAATCACTAACTACATGCATAAACTCATCAATTGTTGAACACTTGTGTGAAGACTAATTCATCCATTTTGAGGTGTCATGGTAAACAAAGAATTTATTGCATGTGAATGGCCTATAAATTGGATGAAGTTCAAATGGTTTGAATTTGATGATGCTTGAGTTTTGCTGGAAATTTTGGATCTGTGACATTCTTCTTCAAAACTCTCATCACATAGATCTCTTCTCTATCCATCTATTCTTCCAATTTTCTCTTGTAAAGCAGTCCCACCACTCCGTTGCTCGGCCTGAGGATAGCGGGACTACCGGAGGTGGTTCTCGAAGAGTTCAAGAGAAGTTTCGAAGGGTTCGTGAGGAGATTCGAGTATCGGAATAGAAGAATTTCGAACTACAAGAGGTTTGTATTCTTATTCTTTTAATTCAAAGTTTTGAGCATGTTTCTTATTTAGCTAAATTGATGAAATTAGAATGTCAATTAACCCGACTCGCTTCCGCTGCACTACGTGCGTTCCATCAGGCCCAAGCCTTAAAATTCTGCCCCCATATACCATGGAGGTTGATCCCATAAAGGTCGGCCACATCTTTAGGAGGTCGACCCTCATAGAGTTTATCACATCTTTTAGAGATCGACTCCCATAGGGGTGTACTAGAGAGAATGGAGGTTGATCCCCATAGGAGTCAACCATGTGGAGATTAGAGGTCGACCCCATAGGGATCTACCATGAAGAGTGGAAATCGGCCAATAGGAGTGGATCATGAATAATAAAAGCCGACATGACAAGGATCACCTATAGGAATTAAACTCATAAATTTTCATGTCAATTGCCATAAGAAGTTTGTGAGTTTAATATTTTCAAAGAAATTTGTTGAGCCATCTTTAAATGGGCTTGATTTAGAAGGATTTGTTGAGCCTCATTTCATGGTAAAGATAATTAGTACAAATGGTTGGACATGTTGGACTTTTAGCTGAGTTTGGGTTGAAACCAACCACAATTCATTTCATTTGGCAGACTTAGGAAGCTGGAAAGGGTTTTATCAATATCAACCAAAGAATGTCCTTCTGGCATGCTTGTCCCAATCAGGAAGGTACACGTGGGAGCCACTCTAATCACGTGGGATGTCTAGATAAATCCAACGGTTCAGAACTACACTTGAAATCCAATCTCAGCCGTCCACGTTGTTCGTCATAAAGGGCTGGATTTGTCCCTCCCTTGTCTCCCGCGTGTCTCACCCTCATTTCCTGGTTGTTTCAGTTGTGGCCTACAACTTCACAAAGCCAGCAACGGCATTCATTCTCATTCCTTCTATCCCCACGCGCACTCTCCAGCGCGTGCATGCAAACAACATTATATTCATATTTTGACAATGCTTACAATTTTCATCTTTTATTTAGTTCTCATTATAAAAGGTTGTCAAACATAATATTAGGAAAATATGATATTGTTGTTTGATTTTTATTAAGTTTAATGTGTTTAAGAGATTTATTTAGTGGTTGAGAGAGTTAATTATTACAGTTAACACTAGGAATGGAAAAAATTGTAGGAGTCACTTGGAGGTATTAAAAATGCAAATGCTAACTTGAAATCACTTTATCATATTTATGCAACAACGACACTCCTCTTCCTATAGTCACCGCCGTCATATACATCGTCACAAAGAGTCTTTTTTGCCATTAATTAGTGCTCTAATTTTCGTTCAAGTGTTGATGTGGAATTTTGGCATAGGTGAACTTTGTAATGTCGATTTCAAGGTGACAGTGACCCAGTCGAGGTACTGATCTGCACAAAAAAATTGCATCAATTTGGTGTTATGTCCAACACACTCTGATGCATTAACACTTAGGGGAGTTAGTGTTGACCGACCAAGGATAATATTGTGTGCCTGAATATGAGGGGTGAGTTTTGTTACTTATAGGGAACATTGGACAACTTTGTAGTTCGATTAATCCTCATACCCTAGACCAATGTTGCAATTCGATCAACTCGTACATTGCATGTCAAGCCTCAACCTAATTTGGCTACTATCGAAGTGATCTTCGTCCACCAAGTATTTAGCTAAGGTAGGATTCACCTCGATCTTACATGTCGAGGCGATGTGCGATTCATCATAGTATCCTATTTCCACCTAAGTGATATTCAACTTCGATTTTACGTGTCCAGGGCTGAGGTGAAATCCCTCGATCCTACATGTGTGCATGGTCGAGGTGGGACACCTCAGTTTCACATTGCGCATTGTCGAAGTGGGTCGAGTTGTGCCCACCTCGGCTAGATCACATGGCTTTGCCTTTAACACTTTTCATTTGTCAAGAATTTCCTACTCATAACAACATAGAAGAAAAAAAATTGGATAGATTTAACCAATTAAAGAGAGTGTGAATTGTAATTTAATTAAATTAGAAAGAGAAAGGAAATTAAAAATAGGGGAAGTATTATAGTGAGTAGTTACTTAGAGATGCGAAAGTGAGTAATTAAAAAGAGAGAAAACATATAGAAAGTGAGTAATTAAAAAGAGAGAAAAACATATAAAAAGAGAGAAAATATTATAGGAAGTGAGTAATTAAAAAGAGAGAAAAACATATAAAAAGAGAGAAAATATTATAGGAAGTAAAAAGAGACTAGTCACTATCACGTCTTAAGTTCAATCCTCATCCCAATTAAAAAAAAAAAAAAAAAATTGGAAAAAATTGAAAGATTATAATAGAAAAAAAACATTATTTTTAAAAAATAAATAATTTTACTTTATTTATTTAATTTACAAATGTGTATTTAATTAATACAGAGATTGAACTCATAACCTTTAAATGAATGACACAACTTTATATCAATTTTTTTAAAAATTAGTATACAAGAATCTATTATACACGAAATTATTTTTTAAAGTTGAGATAGTAAATTTGTAATAATATAATGAAAAAAAAATATTTCCAAATTATAAAATCATAAAATTGGTTACTAGTACTACAAACATACTCTTGGAATGGTGCGCGTGGGAGAGGAAAACACGCGTCGTAACAAATAGAAAAAGCTTGATCATGCACACAAAGCACAAAGCAAGCCTTACAAATAACCCACCTCAAACCATTCACTTTCCACAATCCAAATCCCATTTTCATCTTCTTCCCCCTAAATCCTTCCTTCCTTCCAACAAATTTCCACACAAATCAACACCTATGAAACGCCAAGCGAGTTTCCAAAACCTCGATCTCAATTTCGAGGCAACAGAGCTGCGATTAGGTCGATTACCGCAAACAGAACAAGAAGAATCACAATCGGAATCCAAATCCAAATCCGGAAGCGATTATTCTACTATTTCTTCTTCTTCTTCAGATGTCGGAGATTATTCTGACGAACTACTTCAGATCGATTATCGTCCACCTACAAAGTAAGTCGACAATCTCGCGATTCGATCAATTTCAATTTCAAATCTCTCCATCGCGGTCTCTATTTTAGGAAATTAGGATTTATGTGTGTTGGAAAATTTGTTGCAGAACGCAAGTGGTAGGGTGGCCACCAGTGAGATCTTACCGGAAGAATGTGATAATTGAAACAGAGAAGAAGAAGGAGAAGGAGATTAACAATGGAATGTATGTGAAAGTGAGCTTGGATGGAGCTCCTTATCTTAGGAAGATTGATCTCAAGCTTTATCAAAGCTATCAACAGTTTTTGGATGCTTTGGAAAACATGTTCAGCTTCAAACTTGGTTAGTTTTATTATACAATTTCCTCTTTTAATATGGTTGCTTTCTATATTATAATATCTATCAAAATCAACATGATTTTATTCCTAATAAAATAGAATGTGTTAATGATTTAAAAACATTCTTTAAAATAAGTTAAATTAGGTGTTGTTTTGACACAAAATTCAATAATTCGTATCGAAGCATTGATATAATTAAATTTACCGTAATTCAACTTAAACTTTTGTTTTCGATGATTTTTTAACCTATTTTTATCCCACTTCTGGGTAAGACACTTGTTAACTTCTTTTTTTTCTTCAAATTCCAAATTTCTTATAATTTTTTAGTTTTATTAGTCCCCTCCTAAACTAAAAGTTAATAATTTTTTAAATATTCATAAACAAGAAAAACATTAATAAATTAATGTATCTAAAAATGGTGTATGTTGTGTTTTTCTGAACGTTAATTAACATATAATTTGGCTGTATTTTGTAGGGAGATATACAGAAAGAGAAGGGTACAATGGGTGTGATTATGTTCCAACTTATGAAGATAAAGATGGAGATTGGATGATGGTTGGGGATGTTCCATGGAAGTGAGTCTATAATATATATCATTTATTTTTCTCTTTTCTAATTTAAACTACAAATTTAGTTCCTATAATTTGAAAAAAGTTAAAATTTAGCCTATGTAGTTTTAAAAGTTAGAATTTCGTTTGATAAAATTTCATGAATAATCTATAAAGTTAGAAAACAACTAATAAATTGAATACGTGACAGTTAGCTATTCATGCATCAATGATTTGATCTTTTGTATTTAGCTGGTTGTGTGAGTTTAAGTAGTTGAATGAATAAGAAACGGGTTGGATATTGACAATTAAGGGCATGTTTGGGAGTGATTTTGGAAGGACCAAAATCACTTTTACATGCCCAAAATCAATTATATTTCAAAATGGTGATGTTTGGCAATAGTATAAAAGTGATTTTGGAAGAATTGAAAATCACTTTTAGTGATTCCCGGTCAATCACTTGAGAGGTGATTTTGGAGTGATTTTTTGCAAGTGATTGTGATATTTTGTTTTTAAAAATGTCTATTTTTTTTAATTAAAAAATATCAATTGGATATAAATATTATTTATGTTCACTTATTTATGAAAATCTGAATTTGGTTTGTTGGTGAAAGGAGAAATAATTTTGCTTCTTTCTCACTCATACCAAGGTTCGAAACCAACGTTGTGCAACCTTTTAATTTTCAATTTTGCATTTGCAACCTTTTATTTATGATATATTATTTATTATAGTTTTTCATTTATGATATATTATTTATTATAGTTTCATGACTTTTTAATTTTGTTTTTCATGACCTTTCAAGAATCTTTGTTTCATGATTTTAATTTTAAATAGTAATCATTTTCAAACAATTTTTGTTTAATTTTGATTTTCAATTATCAGTTAAATAATTTCAAAATACAATGTTATTTTTTTTTGTAATTTAATAATTCTAAAATCACTTTGGAACCAAACATAATAATTCAAAATCACTTCTAATTATATGAAAATCACTCCAAACCAAACATAAAAATGATTATATATAAATCAATTTTACAAAATCAATTGTTATTAAATCTCTTCTTTTAAAATGAATAATTCAATCATCACTCCCAAACATGCCCTTAATGCAGGTTCTTTGAAAATTGACAAATCATTTTTTGTCTAGTCAACTACTTAACCACACATCTAGTTAAATCACTTCTTTGATACATAATAGTTAACTGTCATGTACTTGACGGATGATTTCTAACTATAGAGATTATTTATGAAATTTTATCAAATCACAGAGATGAAATTCTAGCTTTTAAAATCATAGAAACTAAACTATACCTTTGTTAAAAGCATATGGACCAAATTTATTATTTAATGTTTAGTAATTGTTTAGTAATTGTTCTCTCTAAAAAAACTAATTTTTTTTTGTCTCTCTCTTGGTACAGTATGTTTATTTCTGGCTGCAAGAGACTGAGAATGATGAAAGGATCAGATGCCAGAGGGTTGTGTTGTTTATAATAATTAAAAGAAAAAAAAAAAAAAAAAAAAAAAAAAGAGAAAAGGAAATTTGAGGTTTTTGTTTTGGTTCAAATTTATTATTCTCAATTACTTTAAAAATGTTGTGTTTTGTATTCTTCTTTCTAAAGCTACTCACAGAGAGCATAGAAAACATGACAACAACTACTCAAAAGATTCAATTGTACAAATGATGGGATATTCCACTTTTTATTTTATATATAAACTATGTAGATGTATAATTAAAAAAAATTACATGTTTTTTTTTTTTTCACATATTTTATTTAATGTAAAGATTGAATCCATGACGTCTGAATCAAAACACAACCTAATGAGTTATGTTAATTGAGCTATGTTCGATTTGACACTAAAAAAAAAATACATGTTGTCTCGAGAATACTCCAACTAATTGTATTAATCTCAATTATTCAGATGAATGAAAAAAAAAGTATATAGTGGAATGAGAATATGATCTTTTGTTATGTTTACTAATTAAAATGCAACGAAGAAATCAATTGGATAAGATTCACTACCAATTTGGAAATTCATACTCCTTTAAATGGATTAATTTCATTCTTTTAAGAAACTCTCATCAATCTCGTTCACCTTTCTTAATTTTTATCCACAAAATTTTTATTGAATGTTTTACAACTTTACCTTTTTTTTTCTCCCATTTATTAATGAAATCTCAACTTATTTATTATTTATTTTACAACTTATATTCTTTCTTTAGTTAGACTACTAAACATTTTTCTTTTAATAAAAAAATGTCATGCTAATCTATTGATCTTTATTTCATGTAATTTATTTATAAAATTTTAACTTCACAAATACAAATAAAAAAGGAAAATTGCAACCGAGGTAAATTTAGAGTAAAATAATTAAAAATATAGCACTTTTTTAAATTTTTTGTGGATATGGCAATTTTTATCACTGATAGTATAGTCCAAGGGCGGATCCAAAAATTTATGTCAGAGGGGCACAATTCAAATAGGACTAAATTACAAGTTTAGTCCTTAAATTTTTTTTTATTGGTATCTATACGGTCCCTAAACATTCAATTTTGTATTTAATAGATAAAAAAAAAAAAAAAATCTATTTTTATCTGATAGAAACATAATCTAAATTTAAAAAAAAAATGTTTTATTAAACATAAATTTTAATTCTGTATCTAATAGGTTATCAACTTATTCGACATTTTTTTTAAAATAATCACGTATCTATTAGATACAAAATTAAAACTTTAAGGATCAATCAAAGATAAAATTAAATCTCTCTAATAGAACAATATTCTCTTTCTTAAAAAAAAAATACTATTTTTTTTAAATAATATACTTAAGACTTATTAAATACAAAATTGAAAGTACATAAATTTAGACATTTTAAAATTAAAAAGATTTACAAAATATAAAATATAAAATTTAAGACTTAAAGATATTGTTTAAATTTCAAGGATCCATTAGACACAAATTTAAAATTTGAATGACTAAATTATAGTTTTATCTTTTTATAAATATAATTTTAAATACATTGATATATAATATTTATACTATAAAATATTAATTCCAAAATTATAACCAACAATTATAGAATTAAGTAAATAAAGGAAATTGAAATATTTCTTATTTTTTAAAATAGAATTAAATTTTTCTACGTTTTAAGCATACTTAGAATGAAGTAAATAAAGAAATTTGAAATATTTCTTATTTTTTAAAATACAATTAAATTTTTCCAGGCCGTTTTAAGCATACTTGATTGCAAAATTTAGTGTAGCGGGGAATCGAACTCAGGCCAAAAGGATTGAAGCTGCATTTTGCGTGCCCCAATGACCAACAATCCAGAAACGATTTATCACCAATTAGTTGCATTTTACTATACATATATATAACTAGAATAATTTGAGGGGGGCACGTGCTCCTCTGGCCCCCACGTGGATCCGCCGCTGGTATAGCCTATCGCGGATAAAAATTTATCACTAGTAGTCTTTTTTATAGAATTTTGTCAGTGATAATAGTTTATCACTGATAGAAGTCTATCAGTAATAGTCATAAAATCTATCAGTAATAGTCATAAAGTCTATCACTGATAGTCATTGATTTTGCCATATTTGCAAAATGTTTTAAATTTTGCTAAATTTGCAATTATTTTTGGCCTGATTGCTGTTTGCGCCAAATAAAAATCATTGTAATTTTTCTTATTAGTTGTAATTTTATTTTAGTAACTATTATTAGGTAATATTAATAATTTATTCAAATAGAATGCATTATCGTTAAATATCATAACAATAAAATTTAATAATATTTCATATTAATGATTTTTGTTATAATAACATTTATGTTAATATTTTTTATTTTTCTAATTTTATTTTAATTGTCAATCTAAACATAATTAAATGGATTACATTTTACCGTCAAGATCGATGATTCAATCCTCTCCTTTAAATTGTTGAATAAAAAAAATTAGTTATTATTTGTTAATAATATAAAGGATTAAATAAAGGGTTGATTGCATGGATAACAATCATGCCCAAACCATTTGCAATTATAGCAACAAAAAAACAGTTTGATCTATGTAAAATACCAAAAAGCTCAAACATCCCAAAATCTCAGTGATTAAAATCCCTAAACACTAAACCAAAATCCCAAACCATAAATTATAAACTCCAAACCCTAAACCAAAATCACAAACCATAAACTATAAACTCCAAACCCTAAACCATAACCCTAACAAGACACTTCAATGCATAGTTCAGGCAAACAAACGAAGAAGTACATGGCGTCGACACGCAGGTTCTCCGACCTCACGCTCAGACGCAACATATGCCTCGTCTATACGCCACTCACCGGTCGTGCACAACCATCAGCACACCTGAGTCCAGGCAAACAGACGGAGAAGTACATGGCGTCGACACACATGTCCTCTAACCTCACGCTCAGACGCAACTTCTGCCTCGTCTATATGCCACGTTGGTCGTGCACAACCATCAACACACCCGAGTCCAGGCAAACAGATGGAAAAGTACATGGCGTCGACACGCAGGTTCTCTAATCTCACGCTTAGACGCAGCTTCTGCCTCGTCTATACGCCACTCGGCGGTCGTGCACAACCATCAGCACACCCGAGTTCAGGAAAACAGACGGAGAAGTATATGGCATTGACACGCAGGTCTTCTAACCTCACGCTCAGACGCAGCTTCTGCCTCTTCTATACGCCACTCGTCGGTCGTGCACAACCATCGGCACACCCGAGTCCAGGCAAACAGACGGAGAAGTACATGGCGCCGACACGCAGGTTCTCCGATTTCACGCTCAGACGCAACTTCAGCCTCATCTATACGACACTCGTCGGTCGTGCGCAACCATCAACACACCCGAGTCCAGGAAAATAGACGGAGAAGTACATGACGTCGACACGCAAGTCCTCTAACCTCCCGCTCAGACGAAGCTTCTGCCTCGTCTATACGCCACTCTTCGATCGAGCGCAACCATCAGCATACCCGAGTCCAGGCAAACAGACAGAGAAATACATGGCGTCGGCACGCAGGTTCTTCGACCTCACGCTCAGACGCGGCTTCTGCCTCGTCTATACGCCACTCGTCGGTCGTGCACAACCAACAACACACCCGAGTCCAGGCAAACAGACGGATAAGTACATGGCGTCGACACGCAGGTCCTCTAACCTCACACTCAGACGCAACTTTTGCCTCGTCTATACGTCACTCGTCGGTCGTGCACAACCATCAGCACACCCGAGTCCAGGCAAACAGACGGAGAAGTACATGGCGTCGACACGCAGGTTCTCCGATCTCACGCTCAAATGCAGATTCTGCCTCGTCTATACGCCACTCTCCGATCATGCAAAACCATCAGCACACCCGATTCCACGCAAACAGACGGAGAAGTACATGGCATCGACACGCAGGTCTTCTAACATCACGCTCAGACGTAGCTTCTGCCTCGTCTATACGCCACTCGTCGGTCGTAACACTCAACACATCTGAGTCCAGGCAAACAGACGGAGAAGTACATGGCGTCGACACGCGGGTTCTCCGACCTCACGCTCAGACGCAACTTTTGCCTCGTCTATACGTCACTCGCCGGTAGTGCACAACCATCAACACACCCGAGTCCAGGCAAACAGACGGAGAAGTACATGGCGTCGACACTCAGGTCCTTTAATCTCACGCTCAGACACAACTTCTGCCTCGTTTATACGTCACTCGTCGGTCGTGCACAACCATCAGCACACCCGAGTCCAGGAAAACAGACAGAAAAGTACATGGCATCGACACACAAGTTCTCCGACCTCACGCTTGGACGCAGCTTTTGCGTCGTCTATACGCCACTTGCGGGTCGTGCACAACCATCAGCACACCCGAGTCCGGGAAAACAGACGGAGAAATACATGGCGTCAACACGCAGGTCCTCTAACCTCACGCTCAGATGCAGCTTTTGCCTCGTCTATATGCCATGTCGGTAATGCACAACCAGCAACACACCCGAGTTCAGGCAAACAGATGGAAAAGTACATGGCTCCGACACGCAGGTCCTCTAATCTCATGCTCAGACGCAGCTTCTGCCTCGTCTATACGCCGCTCGTCGGTCGAGCACAACCATCAGCACACCCGAGTTCAGGAAAATAGACGGAGAAATACATGGCGTTGACACGCAGGTCTTCTAACCTCACGCTCAAACGCAGCTTCTGCCTCTTCTATACGCCACTCGTCGGTTGTGCACAACCATCGACACACTCGAGTCCAGGAAAATAGACGGAGAAGTACATGGCGTCGACACACAGGTTCTCCGATCTCACGCTCAGACGCAACTTCTGCCTCGTCTATACGACACTCGTCGGTCGTGCGCAACCATCAGCACACCCGAGTCCAGGCAAATAGACAGAGAAGTACTAGGCGTCGACACACAAGTCCTCTAACCTCACGCTCAGACGCAGCTTTTGCCTCGTCTATACGCCACTCGTCGGTCGTGCACAACCATCAGCATACCCGAGTCTAGAAAAATAGACGGAGAAATACATGGCGTTGACACGCAGGTTCTTCTACCTCGCGCTCAGACGCAGGTTCTGCCTCGTCTATACGCCACTCGCTGGTCGTGCACAACCAACAGCACACCCGAGTCCAGGCAAACAGAGGGAGAAGTACATGGCGTCGACACGCAGGTCCTCTAACCTCACGCTCAGACGCAACTTTTGCCTCGTCTATACGTCACTCGTCGGTCGTGCACAACCATCAGCACACCCGAGTCCAGGGAAGCAGACGGAGAAGTACATGGCATCCACACGCAGGTTCTCCGACCTCACGCTCTGATGCAGCTTCTGCCTCGTCTATACGCCACTCGTCGATCATGCACAACCATCAGCACACCCAATTCCAGGCAAACAGGCGGAGAAGTACATGGTGTCGGCACGCAGGTCCTCTAACCTCACGCTCAGACGTAGCTTCTCCCTCGTCTATACGCCACTCGTCGGTCGTAACACTCAGCACATCGTAGTCCAGGCAAACAGACGGAGAAGTGCATGGCGTCGACACGCGGGTTCTCCGACCTCAAGCTCATACGCAACTTCTGCCTCGTCTATACGCCACTCGTTGGTCGTGCACAACCATCAACACACTCGAGTCCAGGCAAACAGACGGAGAAGTACATGGTGTCGACACGCAGATCCTCTAATCTCACGCTCAGACGCAACTTCTGCCTCGTCTATACGTCACTCGTCGGTCGTGCACAACCATCAGCACACCCGAGTCCAGGCAAACAGACAGAGAAGTACATGGCGTCGAAACGCAGGTTCTCCGACCTCACGCTTGGACGCAGCTTCTGTCTCGTCTATATGCCACTTGCGGGTCGTGCACAACCATCAGCACACCTGAGTCCAGGAAAACAGACGGATAAGTACATGACATCGACACGCAGGTCCTCTAACCTCACGTTCAGACGCAACTTCTGCCTCGTCTATACGACACTCGTCGGTCGTGCACAACCATCAGCACACCCGAGTCTAGGAAAACAGACGGAGAAGTACATGGCGTCGACACGCATGTCCTCTAACCTAACGCTGAGACGCAGCTTCTGCTTCGTTTATACGCCCTTCGTGAGTCGTGCACAACCATTAGCACACTTGATTCTAGGCAAACAAACGGAGAAGTACATGTCGTCGGACACGCAGGTTCTCCGACCCCCCAGCTCGGACACAGACCCTAACTAAACATAAAGGGCATCAGCAAGCAGGCTTAAATGAGAAAGCCCCGCTCGGTGCGCTCAAGAAGATCTGTAACAACCAACCCTCCGGATGCAAATGAGTGATTGCAACAGATCCAAATGAGGGAACCAAGCGCGGCATACTCACACATCTCTACGAGACCGCCCCTCACACAGAATCGCTCCACGCCTAGGTCAATATACTAGACGTCGGGTTACCCCTAGGATAACCGACCTCAAGTTGGGGTCGAAGGGTACTAGGCGCACAGCGAGACCACAACATGTCGAGCGATGTAGCAAATAAAGAGGAAAAAGCTATTAAAAGTTTTTATTCTACATTACAAAAAGAGGGGCAAACCCCAGGATCATTACAGGAGAACAAAACCTCCGAATAGAAAAGAAGAAGCACGAGGACTCAGAGAGTAGAGCCCATAAAGACGAAGACGCAACACTCAAAAAGTTCTCCAACACATCTTGGAGCGTCTCCACCTGAGCGGCAGTCAGTAGCCCGGGCATGCCAGAGAAAAGCTCCAGACTCCTCTGCATTATCTCTTTCCCCATGGCACTATACGCTGCAAAACCAACAAAGGCGTTCTCAAGCTTCAGAAAATCCGACCTCTGCTCAGCAAATTGCGCCTCAAGATAAGAGTGGACTCGACATGCCTCTCTTGCAATCAGCCTCTCGATCACAAGAGCACCCTTCCGAAGGGCCGCCTCCTTGGAGAACCTCTCCTCCGTCTCTCGGTGAGCTTGTCGCTCACTGGCAAGCCCCTTAGAGAACCTCTCCTCCGTCTCGCGATGGGCTCGTCGCTCATCTACAAGCTCTTCCCTCGCACGGGCCAACGCTCAGTGACCTCTGCCCTAGAAGACTTAACGGCTAGGAGTTCGGTGTTCACAGCATAAAGACGAGCAAGTTGCGCCTCCAAGTCGCGCCCTAAAACGGACCAATTGCAGGATACCCGAACCATGGCCTGAAACAAATAAACGGGAATAAGCATTATGAGTAAGGGAAGGGAAGACATCGCAAAAGATCTGAAAGACTCACCTGCGCGAACTCGCAAATCGACAGCCAAAGATCTTCTGTGGATTGCCAAATTCGAGGGGAGGTTCCACTGCCTCGCCATGAACTACTCGCTGGACGGAAAACATTGCCTCATCCTAGGCTTCTCCCTCCCCAGAGGAAGAAGTCATGTCTCTCTTTGCCGGCAAGGCAGCAGCAGCGAGTTGCGAACTCTCAGCCTCTCCGAGAAGCAAGGAGAGGAAGGCAGGTCCCGCCAACTGTGACCTAAGCTCCCCAATCTCCTCCTCGCTAGGAGCCGCGATTGCGTCTGGTCCGCCCACTAGAAACGGCCCAGACACTTCCTCCTCGACAGGAGTCGCCGAATTTTACGCACCACTCAGCGGATCCAGTCCGACCTCCTCCATGGTCAAAGCAAGAAAAGGCCTGCAATCAAGTCTCACCCCCAGAAACCCGAAAGTCCTGACCTCTCATCCGACGGGAGCCATCATGACGCCAGACCCACTTTTCGGGGCCAACTCAAACTTCTCCTCCCAAGGGCAGGAGTCATCGCTTCCGTCGGCCCGCCCGACGCGACCGACACAGTCACCCTCTCCCAGGGAGCCTCTACGTCATCAAAAAGGCGGATCGTGCGGCGCCTCTTGAGCGAATGCCTAGACGACGAGGAACCTTCCTCATCAGTCGACAGATGCCTCTTGGGCGGCTGTGAAGACAATGTCGCCCCATCAACCAAGGGGAGACCCCCCCTCGGCACCTTAGGAGGAACGATCGGCAGGAAATCCCTCGGACGAAGACGCGGTCGAAAGCTCGGCCTCCCGCTCAATCTCTTCTGTCAGCCGAGCAATCCTCCTCAACTCCAGGTATTCCCGACTTAAAGACGGTCTGACATGGGCATATACGGCCAATTTTGCGCCTCCTTTGTTCGCCCTTACTTGAGCCTCCCTGTCGAACCTAGAGCTCGCGGAACCAAAGTCGTCCCCCTCGGCCTAACGAATCGCCTTCTCATCGAGGGAAATATCAAGATCGGGGTCGTCCAGGGGCAAGACAATCTGGCATTCAAGAACGTTCTCTGGCAACACAAGGGTACACTGATATCGTAAACCTACACGAATCAGATTCTCCTCACACACAGATGAGGTCGAGCGTCCGTCGAGACTTAGGTATGTGCACGATGTACTGGCGGACCCGGTCCAAAGTCTCCACCCGGGGGACCGGAAGAGACGGCATCACTGCCGGACCAAAACAAGACAAGTCAGAAGCGACTTTGCAGATAAATCAAGAAGTGGAAGAAAAATGGTAGGAGCAGAACTTACCAGTTCGTCAAACTCCGTCGGGACCTCACATACAGGGATGTACTCAGGATCCATGACCAACCAATTTCGAGAGGCATAGAACCACTGTTCCTTCCATCCCTTCACCGACGAGGGATGTTCAACATATCTCTTCCCTAATTGCCTCACTGACATGAAAAAGCGATTCGAATGGTTAGAGACAGGGAGCAGCTTGAAGACGTGAAGCAGTTGCCCCACGGTCACCTCCGATCCACCTCCATATCTCTTCCACAAAATACAGAAGACAATCAAGCAGGACCAGGCATTCGGCGCCTGTTGCGCCGGTGTCAGACCCACCTTCTTCAAAAATAACTGCACCACTGTGGCCAAAGGGAGACGGAACCCTCTCGGGAACATATTTCGGTAGAGACCGACATACCCGAACGACGGTCGTTCAAGAGTCTCCCCTGGCTCAGGAAGCCGCAGCTCGACGCACAATTTTTTTTTGAAATTCTTCTGCAACGCCAATAGGTCGTCATCAGTTAGCCTCTGAGGGGCCGCAAACGAGGGTGCGCCCGCAGCTCTGCCACGAGCGTCGGACGGAGTGGATTTACCACGAGCCATTGGTAGAAGAAAAGGTGATACGGATAAAGACGAAGAAAAATTAGAGAAGGAAGTGTGGGAAATCCTTCCCCCTCCCCTCTGAATTTAAACCCTAGCATGAGAGGAACCTGAACCGAACGATCGAAATCAACGGTCCATATCTCACCTAAGAGCAGAAGAAACGTGATGCCCCGGGAGAAGGGCCACATCATCTAAATTTCCTTTGCCCACCCAAAGGCGAGGCAACACGTGGTCTCCTCATAGCGGCACACGACGCATCAGCTCCCCGCGAAGGCCCACACTCGGCGGACCTACCCGATGGTGGGGCCAATTTTACGAGTTACCTCAGCATGAGGTCAGACGCTGACGTCACAACGCGCTTCCCCAGGAAGTTGAGGCAACGACACCCGCATCATGCAAATCATCACTCTGGGGGGCGACCCAGAGTCTCCGAGAGTCCGAGCTTAATAGCCCCCCCGAGAACCCACTGTTGTCAGGATACAACCGACTCATTTGACAAGAAGCAGGACAGCAGCGCCCCCAATCCTCTTGGGAGTTGGGGAATGACGGCTACCACCATCATAACATGGCAAAGCGGTCGACTCCGGCCGGCCGGTTTCTCCCCATTCTGGTTCGGGAGTTGGCGTGATGAAAAATCTAGCATAACCGTATGGGGACCTCTCCCCACTGGACCACCTATAAATACCCCTTCTATTCATGAGGAGGTGGGGCGATAAAACGCAACACAACTCAATAGCGGGTAACACTACCCATCTCTCTACACACTATCGTTCCTACTTATGCTCAGGCCTCTCTGACTTAAGCATCGGAGCGTCGTGGGCCTAGCCCCACACCGGTGCAAGTTTACCTTCTCCTCCCTGTACAGGTACCCGGCCCTTCCGGCGGACACCCTCACACGACGGAGCGTGGCAGAAAGAAGAAGGTCTAAATTCCTGCATGAACAATTTGAGCAAGTTCAAATGATAATATACCTCAAATAAGAAACATTTTTTTCTTTTCGTTGTTGCCTTATGGCTTCTAATTAATCTAAGTGATGTATTTCTTTTTAAAAGAAAAAAAAATACTCATTTAATTAAAAATGTGTAACGGTGGAGATTTGAACTTTTGACCTCTTGGTTTAGGATATATGCCTTAACAAGATGGTTTGAGACTTCAAATTCATATATACTTTGTTGTAATGTTAAACGATGAAATAATTTAAAATTTTTGTGTACATAGTTATTTCGGTTTCAGCTCTTATGTATGGCCTAGGGCCTTCTCAACTGACATAAAGTATGAAATGTTGATCAAGAAGTCAGTGCTTCAAAATTTTCTACCGCATGTTGTAAAAAAAAAATGCATAGTGCCCTCTCTCTCTAACTTGCAAATCTATATACAAATCACTTTGCCTACTTTCTAATTCTCTAGATCAAAAAATTAAAATTAAGTATCAGAGCCAGGTTTCGATCCTAGGACCTGTGGGTTATGGGCCCACCACGCTTCCGCTGCGCCACTCTGATGTTTGTTGTATAACATCAAACTAAAAAGTACTTTAACTTAGAGTTTTGATGTATAGAATCAAACAAAAGAGTTATGTTGAAAGGCATGTGGGTTATGGGTCCACCACATTTATATTGTGCATTTGTGATTTATAGAACCAAACATAGTAGTTAAACTATATATATTTTTATGGTTGAGAGTTGAAACATCTCAAAAACTAGCTCCAAATCTAAATGGTGATGTAGCCTGTTATTGATCTCCACCCAATTTTGCTTAGGTTGAAAAAAAACAGGTGAAACCAAAAAAATGAGTTTAGGGATTTAAATCAAGACTTTCTTTCACTCAAATCAATTGTATTAGCCAATATTATTTTGCTTTTTGAGTTCACCAACATATAAAGTGAGAAATTTGAACCTTTTTTTTTTTTTTTGAAGATATATATCTAACAAGTAAAATTATGTTTACGTTGACAATCATATAAGCCTCCATCCATTAAAAAAGAAGGTTATTTACCGTGAATCAATCTTTCATAAGAATAACTTTTTAATAAATCAACATATGGGGAGGAGGGTTCGAACTTGAGACCTCTTTCTCATAATTCATACATTATGTCAGTTGAACTATGGTTATATTGGCTCAAAGTTCATAACAAATGTATACAATTGGAAAAAAGAAAGATGACATGCCTTTTTTAAGAAAATATTTTTTAAGAAAATATATTTAGTTTATTTTGTACTAAAAAAAAATTAGTTTACATTTTAGGGCTGGTTGCACAAACAGCAATCATGCAAAAAATAATTGCAAATTTAGCAAAGTTTAAAATCTTTTGCAAATATGGCAAAAAATCAGTGGATATCACTGATAGACTTCTATCATACAAAATTCTATAAAAAAAACTACTATCAGCGATAAACTTCTTTCAGCGATAGACCATACTATCAGTAATAGAAATTGCCATATCCGCAAATTTTTTTAAAAAATGCTATTTTTTTAATTATTTTACTCTAAATTGACATATGTTACCATGTTCCTTACATTTTAAAGGATTTAAAATATTCTTCTTTTAAAAATTATAAATTGATTTCACATCACAAAAACATTAACTTTTCAAAAATCTATTTTTTTAAAATATATATATATATATATATATATATATATATATATATATATAATTAACATTTCAACATTATTTTAAAAATGTAAAAAACAAAAGCAAATAAATACTAGATAGGGAGTAGAACAAACTTAATTTTTAAAATTAGAAAATTGAACAAAATTATTATCGAACAAACCTTCAAAGTAATTGCTGAAATAAGGTGACAATAGTCACCATTCCTTACAATGATATCACTCCCATATTTTGAAGGATGCTGCACACAAGTTGGTGACAAGGTTTTTTTTTTTTTTTTAAGTACAAAAAATGGAGCGGAGATTTGAACTTTCAACCTCAAGTCAATTACCGTTGAGTTATGCTTATTTTGGTGTGACAAAGTTTCTTTAAGTATTATTAACCATGAACTTTTGAGATCCCTCTCTATAATAAGTATTTTTCTAGCCAAAGTATCAATCCTCCTCTAAACCCATGAAATTCGTGGAAAGGTTGTACAAGTTAAAACTCATAGATAAAGAATCGTGAACTATCGAAGCACAAGAATTAGGATTTGATCTCGACCACAAAAACCTAAATAGCATCTTAGTCAGAAGAATAAAAGTCGAACAAGGTTGGGGATGAATTACCATCAACTATCTTGGGGATAACCTATTCATCAACAATAATCAAATTGAACTTTGCCCAATGTCTCCAACCATGAAATTCCCAAGATCACATATGCATTAGCCAAGGGGCAATGGAAGAAAGTCTTGAATAATAGTTAAGTCAGGAATTGTGAGGATCACGCCTTTGCATAAACCCGACGCGCGTATGGATCCTCTAGTACCCAACACCACCCCATAGCTTGAAGAGGGAGATATGGGTAGACCAAACGACTAGACTTCTTCGGAAATAAAATTATGGGTAACTCCACTGTTGATCAACACGACGACGATTGGCCCCCCGGATCTCACCCCCATCGAATTGAGAGACAACGCGGCCACCTCAAATGCTCCAATCCTCACGTCCATCTTACCCACCATCCCCATAAAACTACTCTAATACCAGAATTGATAGGCATTGCCAAACAATTTTATTTATAATCAAATAGCAAGGTAACAAGGGAGCTTAGAGAGTTTCTCACCTCTCCCAATTCTCACAGAGAATACCAAAACAGAATAGCCAAAAAGATAACCCACCCCTCACAACCAACAACTATATATATATATATATAAAAGAAACATCCCTATGTATTATAAACAACGAAAGAATCAAAAGAAGACACAACCAACAACTTTATTAAGACTACCAGTACCACCATGGCCCCTATTCTAACAGACAAGATATTATGGGCCCCATAAATCAAGTAAACACTCCTTACGCACCCTCCCCCTTTTCACTCGCTTACGTGTATATACCTTTGTAATTTGGGGCTATCAGTAACAAGCAGAATTGTGAAGCAGTAATCCAGCACATGCTTCTGTACATTAAGTTTTAACTGATAAAAACCAGTGAAAATAGTTGATGTATGCGAGCATATAACTTCATTATAATATACTGGCCACTGGGGCACCACAGAACAATTAGTGATATGATTGTCGTCTATATCAATAAGTATGAGCAAAATTCATGTTTCTTTTCCCCTGTTTCTTTCCGACTTGCAAAAGTAAGTTAAATATACTTTCAGTAGAATAACTTTCTATGTAATTAATTATCTTGCATAAATGACACATATGAAGTCGGGAATACCTGGGGTACAATTTTTGAACCGTCTCTTCATCTATAAGTCACCCTGAAAACCAAAGATCTTGAATCAAATTTTATCCATTCATCAATGCGACGATTCACCAAAATGATGCTCATGAAATTGTCCTCCTTGTTCCTGTTTCATTTGGCTTTGATGATGTGAGAAAAATTCTTTTGCACTGTGAGCCACCTCTGCTTCCAATACTGCTTCTAACATTATGTCAGACCCTTTTAACTCCTCTGTGAAAAAATTGAAAGCGCTGGTAAATATCTTTAGTAGACGGAACACAAATCTAGCATTAAACAAAAGCTTCCCCAAGATTAACATACGTAAAAAATTTAGTTTAGAATAATAATTGAATGAAATGTTCAACACCCTGGCCTAATCAATAGAGATGAGTTTGAAAAATGAGGGCAATTCTACATGATAGTTGCAACTGTGGTTATCAGGTATAATTGGTGCCCCACCCATCCATTAGCTCATCTAACGTCACATCAATTGATGTCTTACTTCCAAGTGCACTAACCTCCCAAGTCAGAATTTTAACACTAGCAGTGAAGAAATTTGTAAAATAAGGCAATTATTATCAAATCATAAAGTTCAATAACAGATAACGTACCCGCGCGTTTAGGTAATAGCCCAGTATTTTCAGCAGATACAGGTAAAACTGTAGGAAGTCCAGACTCATCATTAAGCTTCTCTACGTCGTCTGTGTCAATTGGAAATGAGGCAGTGGAACCATTCTTTATGGTTGGTGATTCAGCCAACCTGGCAAACGTAGTAGCTCGGTTGTGCTCATTTGATATTTGTGAAGCTGCTACCTGAAGAAAAGTGCAGATCCATTGAAGTCGCTTAAATTCGTAGTGGCAAAAAAGGTCCTTGATGATATTCAGCAATTAATAAGAACCTTGAGGATGCTAGCTGCTGGTGTAATCTCCACCGTTGGTTTTTCATTTGCTGAATCACCTGCATTCCAAATGAGAGAAAAAAATCATTACAACAATTAGAAACCCTTGCAAAAATTAGCAGTATAGATACTTATCACGTACTAGTTACACCACTATCAGCTGCTCTGAGCTCAGGATCATCCACAAGCCTCCGAGTCAATGGCCCTGGATTCAAGATCGATATGCTTCGAATTTCGTGACGAATAGCATCAAGCTGAGCCATAGTGTCTTGCAATTCCTTGTGAACCTGCAAACAGGAAATCATGTTAAAGGACTGCAATGTCAATTAAGTTCCATCTCTTTAATAATTGTCCGATTATGCTTCATATGGTTTAATCTAATTCTTTGCAGTCTTGATGTAACAATACCGACACAAACACTAAACTGCACTTGAATGTAAACCTATTTCGGAAATATGGTAGTCCTACATTCTATTATGTTCAGAAGACGGTGTCAGTAATTCACTTAAATGTCCTTGCTATTTGCCTGGGCTTGGGAAAAAAACTAAGATATAACTTATAAGTACAAACAAACAGCAAGAACATAGAAAGAATGTGGAATACGCATTGAACTCCAGCAGTTTACTTTTCTGCTCACACTGGCTCCAGAAATTAACAAATCAATTCCAAAGTATTCTTTGATCAGCTCTAACAAGTTACTAATTCAACCATGACTGAATAAGGTTTATTTGCCAAAAACATATCTTTACAATGTCCTATTATACCACTGTATTTCCAGAAGACAGTGCCAATGCTGCATAAGCCTTCACAAACATCACCAAAGAATTTACTAATAGTTAGTTAAACTAAATAAGAAATACCTGGCGAGCTTGGGTTTGTTGCATGACAGAATCAAACTGACCTCGAGCTAACTGAACATATCCAATTGCTCTGCCAGCCATCCTTCCTGCCATTCTTGATATCACTGGGAGATCCTTTGGCCCTTTTCAAAAGAATATGGGGGTCAAGACTCTATTCACAGCTTAAATCTATTAGATCGTTTTACAAGTGATAAAGGGCAGTGCAGTAATTACCAATGAAGGCAGCAGTAGCTCCAATAAGGAGAAAGAGTTCTCCATATGAAATGCCCAGCATCTAAGTGTCGTAGCGTCTCTCACAAGAACTCAGAATAGCAATCAAGCCAGGCCTGGGGATGGAGAATGATCTCAAATGCAATAACTTTCACTCAATTCAGTCTTCATTGATTGACTGTGCGGTTATCTAAAAAAATTTGGGTTCACTCCAATTTAGGACCAACATTCAGAAACGAAATCCACAAACTCAGATGTAAGTATTTTAAATTTTCCATAATTGACACGCAAAATTCAATCTATCCTTTCTTTTCCTACAAAAGAGAGAGCATTTCATTAATGAGAGACTTGAGAATTGGAGACATTCTCACAACCCAGAGTTCAAGAGACATTACAAAAACATCTAGCATAAATTTAAAATAATAATAATAATAATAAATAAAAATAAAAAAAGAGAGAGAGAGAGAGAGTAAAAAGGAAGAAACAAGTAAAGAAAGGTCTAGAGCAGTCCAAAAGGATTTTTTTTAAGTAAGAAACAATTCCGTTCGAAAAACGAATTTTACAAAAGAAGAGGTGAAGAAGCATCTCAACCCAAGCAAGAAAATTACAATAAAGACTGCTAATTGGAAAAAAAAAAAAAAAAAAGAGGTTAAACTATAAACACAAAGAGAATCGCTAAGTTTGTACCAAATTGCAGCCACAAAAATGATGCAGGATGTTATAGGAAATATTGTAATTTCCAAATGCTTTGTTAGTAAATGACTTTTAGTTTTTTTTTTTTTTGAAAAGAAACGATTCATTGATAAATGAAAAAAAAGTAAAAGTCTCATTTCTGCCCGGATAGATTTAGAATGGTATAGCTCTTAATGTAGTTGGCTATTTAAGAAAGTTGTACTCTAACAATGGAAATCCTAGGTTTACGTTTGAAGGGTGCAACTTGCAATAGAAACCTCTCTTTTCTGAGTGGAGCGGTTGGTTGGAGCACCCCTTCCAAGAGAAGGAAATTCACAGATCCATTTGTGATCTTATTAAGTCTACTGGGCTCAATGGAATAACAAATTAATTTTCTATTAAAACTTGGAACACCTTGAAGCCATTCATGGTAAAGGTGTTTCAAGATATTTTTGAAAATGGTATCATCAACAATTGCACTGATGAGACTAACATTTGTCTTATGCCAATGAATAAGAAACCAAACAAGGTTAGTGACTTTAGACCGATCAGCTTAGCCACTTCTCTACATAACATAGTTAAAGTCCTTATTGGTAGTCTAGAAAGTTTTCCCTCGTATCATCCATGAATTACAGTACAGCTGCCTTTTGTTCAAAGGCCGTCAAATTCTCAATGCCATCCATAGCTTTAGAGGGTTGGCCAAGAAAAAAAACAACCTTCTGTTGAAATTTGGTTACGAAAAAGCTCATGAAAAGGTGGATAATGAATTGGTCCTATATTGGTGCTATTTTGGAGCATAAATATTTTGGAAGAAGAACTTCTCGTCGTCTTCAAGGTAAATTCTTTGCTATTAGGGGCCTTAGACAAGGTCACAAGGGGATCCTTTCTCCCTTTTTTTCCATTTACTCTAATGTACTGGGAGACTCTTTTAGCCTTATCCTTCATTGTAGAGCACATGGAGATCTAAAAGCCGGATTCATCTTTGGCCAAGTTTTCAGGACGCAAATTAAACTAAATACCAACGATAAATCTTATCTCACAAACGGTTTTTGTTACCAAACAATGCATACATACGGTAGAAAAGAAACATCATTTCCTTTCAGAATAACGCATAAAATTTCTGAAGAAAAAGCTAAAAAGTGCATCTAAAAAATCAACTCTCAAATTCAAAAACAGCAAAACCTGAACAAATTAAGAACCCCCAAATAATCAAAAGAGATTCAACTAAAACACAAGACATGCAAGGTTAAAATCATTCATGAAATATTTTTCCATTTTTTTGGGATAAGTGTAATGTGAGAGCATGATTCCTATTTAAATTCCCTTCACTTCATACATTCTTTCGCATTCAAGAAACTTTATGGAAAGAGCATGGAGACAGTCAATGACTCAATATATGATTGCAGATATTATTGTTAATGATCCATTAAGTCATTTGATACAACAAGTTTGAAACAACTAAACAATGTATCAAACCTGCATAAAGATTCACCCTTCCCCATTCAAACAAATTAAATAAGGAACACAATGATAGAGCTTGAATAACGATTTATTGATAGCGAAGCGAATCTCTTTCGTAACGAATTATACAGTTTTTTATAGCAACTAAGGAGCATAGCAAGCATCAAATACATTGGGGGATCCATAGCTTACTCCTAACATAACCTTCCTATCAAAAATCCCCTCTCCATAGTTTACATTCTAAACATCATCAGGACAGTAAAAAAGGCTTGTTTTTCTGTTCTTTTCTTTTTTTTCTCTTGCATTTCACCTACTGTTAATAACTTATAAAAAAAAAAAAAAAAAAAAAAAAAAAAAAAAAAACTTTCAGTAGTTAAAGAGAAAAAAAAAGGATAAAACCTGCAAATAATGGTTTGAAGTATTACTGTCAATAACTCAAATAGTTTATTATTTGTTTTTTTGAAGTAAATTAATCAGAAACTGAATTAAGAACTTGCATACCCATATATTAGAACACTTGCCTCCCTCAGAAGACAGAATCAATGGCAAGATTTTGAGCAACAATTAAAAATAATTTCTAACTTGTTTTTTCTTTATTCAATTCATCCTCGTCAGTTTGTTTAGTAACAATAGATATGAACCAGTAAACTAGTTTACAACTAGAACCACCTAAGGAAGAATTTTAGAACTCAACCCAAATTTCCCCAACAAATCAGTAAAGGAATGAAGATTTTTTTCTGAAGAATTCACATAACTTGCCTATCAGCAACATCAGCAACAATGAGCAATCTAGGGATCTGACCCAACAAGCAAGAAGAAGATCCATAAATCAAACAAATCAAAAGAAACAGAAACGCAGTACTGTCCAAACTCATCACCAAATCCAACCCCAATCCCCCTCTCGGATTAAAGCTCCATCATGTCTAATTTCACCACCAAAAACAAAAACAAAAAAATAATTTCATCACAAAAACACAATATACAGTAAATTTAAAAATAAAACTCTACTTTCGGCATATACAGTGGGCGAAGAAATCGCCAAGAAAAGTAGAAGGCAAACAAACGAGGCGCAATGGAGATTCTTCCTGAAGAAATTGAATTCCATTTTTCACAGAACCATTTCCACAAATAGAAATTAAATTCCACACAAACAAAAAACAAAATCAATGAAGAAAGCACAATTCCAAAACTGAAACACGAACGATGATAACACCTACCTGCTAACCAAGTGAAGCAATCACAATGTGAGAGTGTTCGAAGCAGAAATCGTCGAGACGCTGCAATGGCGAGAGGAGCTTTCATTCGAGAGAGAGATAAGAGTGATCTTGGGCTGAAAATTTTCTCTTAAATAAAGGAAATATTGTTATTTCCACATTTGAGTACAATGAGGGCAAAATTGAGTGGTGATTCCCGGTCCATCACCCCACCTAAAATCATCTATCAAGTGATGCTTTCAAAATCAATTTTATCTTTTGTCAAACATGCTTATTTGAAAGGGAAGTGATTTTGACAATGGAAAATTTGATTTTGGCCATGCCAAAATCACTCCCAAACATTTGCCCTTAATCACAGCAAGTTAAAACAATAACAGAGGTCATTTCCAATGGGGAAAACGCAGGTTTAATTCGTAAGAAAAAATCAAGCATATTCTCAATAATCCCCTTTACATTAATCTAATTCATAACAATCCCAACCAAAAAGAACTAAAAAGACAACAAAAATGAATATAAAGCATATAGACCGCTCTTATTTCCAGTAAATTCAAAGTACAATTGGTGATTGGTTAATTTGAGCGAGAGCACCTCATTCACAAAAAGCTCATTGTCTTCTTCACTGCCATGATTGTAATCTCAAAACTCATCAAACCATAGATGAAAGTCTTGCTTTTTTCAATGGCCAAAGTTCTAATTTGAGTTATTGAGAAGAAAGACATAGATGAAGATTGGGAAAATACCGGTAACAATAGAGTGGCAAAACTACTGCAAACTGACCGGAGAGAGACGGCGGCGAGAAGGGATCGACGACGGCGTGAAGAGAGAGGGAGAGGGAGAAGCGTGCAGAAAGAGACCGGCGGCACCTCTTTCTATTTCTTTTATTCATTTTTATTTTACGGGAATTACCGTTTCAGATTTTTTTTTTATTTTTATTTTTTTTTTTTTGGCTAAATTATAAAAAAAATAACAATACCTTGAACTACGAACAATATTTCAAAATACTCATGATTTTTCATAAATTTCAAAAATACGTATGAACTATAAAAAATATCTAAACCACTCTTAACAACACAAAATTCTAATGGGAACGATTCAATTTTAATTTGTACATGTGTGACATGAAAAAAATGAAAACGTAAATCCTTCAAGATGTTAAAAAATCCTAAAAATATTATTTTATCGATTCAAAATATGAGGGAATAGAAAAAAATTATGAAAAAATCGGGGGGAGAATATGTCTACGTTTTCATAATTTTTTTAACACCTTAGAGATGTCCATGTGTTTCGTTTTTTCCATGTCACACGAGTATACGTTAGAATTTAACTGTCTAGATCGTAATTTTTGTTGGGATTTATGCCCTAAAACCTCGTAATTAATTAATAATTATTTTATCAGTTGCAATTTATAATATTCATTATATATAAAAATTTGTTGGAACCTCGTAATTAATTAATAATTATTTTATCATTATTAGTTGCAATTTATAATATTCATTATATATAAAAATTCAAGGTTATCAATGTAATCTTGAACAATATGTAGTTGATATACGGAAGGATCATGTTTAAGGAATAACCTAAATAATTTATAGTATATGGATAAGGTTGTGTCTTATCCTGGTAACATTATTGATACGTCCCACTTTGTAATTGTTACAAATGATTTGATCAAATCATTCATGTAGAGACATGTGAGTATAGTATTCTATACCATGAATTTGTATAAGACTGGACCACAAAATATATAATCTCTCATTATAAATTCGTTATTTGAGAAGATTAATATTTCACACGATGATCATATGTGACTCGATCTTAATCCTGAGTGAGTTATGAACTCATGCCTGTGAGGACTCGTCCTTTGATTTGTATGGGTGGGAATGATCTTTATAACTTATTCAATAAGCCTACCATTTTGGAGAATTGACCAAATAGGGAGCTGAGAACATAAGTTTCACAAGATGAAATTTACTCTTCTCATATAGGGAAAGTAGATGAGTAGTTCCCAAGTGTTGATTTTGGGAGTTGAACAATGGGGTCTCACCCTCTCACTGGCCCGAGAGGGACTTGGTTTATGATTGGATCATAAGCAGGTTGTTCATTAGAGAATCAGTGGTACTTAAGGGGTAAGATGTAATTATAGGGGTAAAACGAACTTTTGACTTATATAGAGAAAATAGATAAGTAGTTCCCAAGTGTTGATTTTGGGACTTGAACAATGGGGCCTCGGCCCGAGGGACTTGGTTTATGATTGGATCATAAGCAGGTTGTTCATTAGAGAATCAGTGGTACTTAAGGGGTAAGATGTAATTATAGGGGTAAAACGAACTTTTGACTTATATAGAGAAAATAGATAAGTAGTTCCCAAGTGTTGATTTTGGGACTTGAACAATGGGGCCTCGGCCCGAGGGACTTGGTTTATGATTGGATCATAAACAGGTTGTTCATTAGAGAATCAGTGGTACTTAAGGTGTAAGATGTAATTACAGGGTAAAACGAACTTTTGACTCAACTATAATTACGAACAACTCGTGAAGAATCGACTTGCCTGTAATGGTTATATCAATGGACACAACTTATCTTACGGTGCATAAGAGTGCAACTCTAGGCCGAGTGACCTAGAGTTAATAAATTAAAGTTAATTGATTAATAAGTTTAATTAATTAATTTTGTATCATTGCAGCTTATAAATGTGTAGGTCCATAAGATCTCCTTGTTAGCTCATGGTAACGAAAGATCAATTTAATTGAAAGAAAAATTTGAAATATTCAAATTAATATTTAATATATTTGATATACTAAATGTAAAAGATAAAAATATATTTATTGTATTTAATACATTAAATATTAGAATAAATAATTTATGTATTAGATACATCAATATTGAAAACTAGAATGAAATTCAAATTGGTTAAATGTATATTATAAAAAAATAATTTATGATATTTGAATGAGATTCAAATAAATATAAAATATATATTTTTATATAATAGATATTAAAATGTATTTTATTAAATAAAATTAATTTTTAAAGGCCCTATAAATAGTACATTTAGGTTTAGTCAAAAGGTTGGTAAAAAAAATACTACTCAGTTTTCCGCGGAGAATTGTTCTCTCAAAACTCCATTCTTTCAACGAGGCTCCCACAAGCTCTTGGTCCCGTATTCGAGTCATAGCGAGGAAGATCTCGTGGAAAAAAGAACACAAGAAGTTCATGAAGATCGTATTCGAGTCATAGCGAGGAAGATCTCGTGGAAAAAAGAACACAAGAAGTTCATGAAGATCTCGTGGAAAAAAGAACACAAGAAGTTCATAGTTCTTTAGAGGTATTATATGCTTAACCTTTGCATTTCAATTTAATTCTAAATAAACCAAAAAATCGATTTCAACGCTTCCGCTGCGTGGGTTTGAAGAGTTCATTCCCTTCAATTTTGTGTGTTGTTAATGTTGAGGACAATTTTTAAACATTTTTCATAGTTCGGGAGTAGTTTTTTTAAATGTTTTTCATAGTTTAAGATTTTTTTTTTTTTTTTTTTTTAACCTTTGAAAGTTCAATGGTGTTTTTGAAAGAGAACTTGTAGTTCAGGGTTATTTTTTTATAGTTCAACCACTTAGGTGGAAATTCAAAATCGGAATATATGAGCCAAAGTTCAGCCGTAACTGACATATACTTATTATTTAAGGTTAGATATTCAGATCACTACTATTTGTTGTACTTGTTGTGATGTCAAAATTCATGATGATTGCTCCTGACTCTCACGTATTTCAATGATAAAATTATTGATTTTAGAACGATATCACCTACAACAAAGAAAAATGAATATCGGTGTGGTGTAGGCACACGCTCTACTTAAGTTAATTCAAAGCTTATAGTAATAGCTAGTATTTTAAGTGCAAAGTTTGAGTTATCTTCATTAGAATCATGATGATGTATTTGGTGGATGACTTGGGCTCTCCTCTTTTCCTTTCGGATTTACTTCATAAATGTTTGAGTCAGATTTTTGTGAGTTGTGGGTCTATTGTATGCAGACGCATGTCATACTTGGGGCGGCTTAACCTTGCCCCAGAGGATTTGGGTTAAAGACATATCCTTTTATCATTTGGAAAATTAAGAGGAATGTCTAGTTTTAAATAGTGAAAATGAAAAATGTCTAAAAGTGGGAATGTCTTGCACTCTATGTCTAAAGTGATTGTAGGGGACGATTGTTAATTTTTGTTTCCCATTATAATCATATTAGTTATTACCTCATTCTTAATTTACAATTTAAAATTTTAAAATAAAATGATTGGAGACTATAATATTTTTGGGTGAGGTGTTTGGTTACGATTTCCATTTTCCGTTATATGTGGCCGGTGATGTGTACCTGCAGATATACCTTCGTAATGGTGCATCCATATGTGGCCTCTATTGGTATATAAAGGTACATACTTCACGACATTAACTATGGCTAGTGTATTCTGAATGTGCAAAACCTAAATATAGCAAACAAACAATTCATTTATCCACCCATACTATTTAGGTTCGATCAGTCAACATCTATATGCACATTTCATCGTTAACCTCCAACAATCCCTACATTAACACATTGTCTAACAATATTTCTAATTTTTGATCCTCAATCTACCATCCATACATTAAAGCACTAGTTGAACTTTGGGAAATTAAGAGGAATGTCTAGTTTTAAGTAGTTTGTTGTATGTCCACGTATATACTCCCTTAAAATTTGATTTGGTTCTAAATTTGCAATAAAAAGAAAAAAAAATTAATTAAAAAAAATCCTTAAATCTGAATCTTTAACCCCTAATCACAATAAAATTCTTAAGTCTGAATCAGAAATCTAAAATAAAATCCTTAAATCTAAAATTCTTAAATCTGAATCTAAAATAAAATCCTTAAAAAAAATAATTTAATATCATGTTGGACGATACCCACGATATTAAGAAGAATGTCTAGTTTTAATTATGAGTAATAAAAAATGTCTAGTTTTAATTATGAGTAATGAAAAATGTCTAAATATAAGAATGGTTTGCAATCTATGTCTAGAGTAATTTTAGGGAAGGTTTATTTTTTTTGTTTCCCATTATAACCCTACTAATTTTTCCTAATTTCCAAATCACAATTAATTAGTTTTGAAATTAAATAATTGAAGACAAGATTTTGTTTGGCTGATGTGGGTGATTTCCCGTTAAAATCACTTGCCTTGTTTTTTTTCGTTAAGTTCTTAGGGGCGTTGTATACCTCCAGGTATTCCTTCGATTGGGGCCGCCACACACACCTTTGGTAGGGGATACGAATGGACACACCTCAGAGACTTACTATAATCCATGTAATCCCGATGAAATCGTTCCTAAAATAGGCAACAATCAACCCTCTACCCACCCTACAAACGAGAGTCAGTTAGTCAACATATGATCATAAACCAACAACAGCTCCTGCATTTATGTATTGTCTACCAATTTTTCAAAATCAGCCTCATCCTTACCAGTATCCTCAATACTGGTTCCTTGTGCTTCTTCTACCTTTTTCTTTCATTTTCCTTTACCTGATTTGGTCATTGGCTCTACTAGCCTTTTCTTCTTCACCATCTCGGCCTTCACAATGACCTTGTCTTTCGGTTGAATCACCTGCCTCCTAGACTCGGGAGACTGTATACATACACACTCATAGTCAATATACATTACAAACTACAACGTATAGGTATTTACAGAATGCATATTACCTTCTCGTTGTTGTCGACCGCAATTGGTTATGTCTGCTTCTTATGTTTCTTACTTCGACCACCCCCAGCCGCTTGAATTCTAGAGTTGACTCTTCTCAACTCCTTTCTCATATTTGTATACGGTTATCGTGTAAATCCCCTATTCCACAAAATACGAAGTGGTTATATGTAACTATGTGTACATCTCCCTATAACTGTGCACTTTTAAAAATCTGAGAGGTAAACTGAATCCCTAAAAAAAAAAATGGCTAATTGACTATTTTTCAAAATCGAGTAGCTGAAACCATATCCAACTCTATAACTAGACTAAATCTTTTCACCTGATTCAAAATTATGTTATTCAAGTTCCCGTAATCTTAAACCCTAGATTTCTAGACCTAAATCTCTCCTAACCAAACTAACACTAACCTCCTAGTTAGCCATTAAAAAACCAGACACTAACAAGAAATGCGAGAGAGGACAAACGCTTACCAATAGGTGAATATGTCGTAGGTTGGTAGAACGGAATCGGTTTGCCTCAGGGCCGAAGAATGGCGTCAAATGGTCGACGTTTTCGCGCGATCTTTGTGTATGCGCTTGCGACGAAAAATCGTTTGGTTGTGAGATGGTATACAACTGAACTGTTTGCGTTTGATGAGAGGAATCAATTTGCCTCAAGGATGGTTTAGTTTTCGCGCGATCTTTGTGTATGCGCTTGCGGCGAAAAATCGTTTGGTTGTGAGATGGTATACAACTGAAATGTTTGCGTTTGATGAGAGGAATCAATTTTCCTCGGCCGTGCAAAAATCAGTGGCGTGTTGCAGTGTGTTTGCGCTTTGAACCACTCAATTCCATTATTTCAATGGCATGGGGAAATGCTCGCGATAGACAGGCCTCCTAGTGTGTTAGACTGACCTCTTTGGTTTTAGACATTCGTTCTTGTTACTTTCTATCATATATTAAACTGATATGAACAAATACTAAACTTGATCTTAGCCAAAAGGCCAAGAAATGTATGTTTCATTCCTTCACCTAACAATTGTTTTATATTCACTCTTCTTGTCGTCTTTGGAGAGCCTTGCCGATGTGGGATTGTGAATGTTGTATTTGCAATACAATTCTTAACTATTCTCTCTTTTCTTTTTTCTTTTTAGGAATTACTCTTTTCTTTATTTCCTTTTTTTTCTTGTTTTTTTTTTTTTAGAAAAATACTATCTTTTCTTTGTTTATTATATTAGGTTAAAAAGAAAAAAATTGGTACTCGACCTTGACTTTTGGTCACCCAAAAGGCCTCATACCAATGTAGAATATTGTCCCTCCTTATATACCCATGATCTTCCCCTATTTTAACCGATGTGGAACTTTGGTCGCACTCCAACCGTTATTTAATTGAGCTAGAAATACAACCAAGATTTATGGGATGCTTTAATCAAGGAGAACGGTTATCGGTCTGGTCTTGGATTAGAGTCGTGTGTTAGTAATAGGTGTCCTCTTAGGACTAACTCTCTCAGGTCGCACTTTCATGCCTCGCCTGACCCCTAAGGCGGTCGACCTTCAAGGTCCTTGACTGACCCCATGGGTGTCGGCTTCCAAGGCCCTGATCGACCCTTATGGGGTCGGTCCTTGATGCCTTGGTCAACTCTTATCTGAAGTCAAGGCTTTAGTCATCCCTTACAAAGGTCAACCCGACCTCCATTGAGTTTTTGGGCCTTTTGTAGTTACGTCGATAATTTCCCCCACTCTCGAACTGGGTCCTGTTGGTTTGGTGGCGTACTCTATGTCTAACCACATGCTTGGTCCCAGAACGGGAGTTCATCTGTGGTGAATCTTATGTTGTTTATCGGAATCAAGACTCATTTATAACAATAACATTTAATTTGGCACCCTCGTGAAAGGTTTAATTATCTATTAGCCTCCTCCCGAGGGGATCAACCCGCTCGACGGGGTCAACCCTTTGAGCCTCCTCTCGAGGTATTTGACCATCTTGGCTACTGATTTACTTATTTGAAATTTGAGCATATATATTTAACAATCATTAGGGACAATCACATTTAAGTAGGTGTTTTCATATTTTGTCACATAATTCAATGGCTTAAAATATATATCATCAAATCATCAAACCAATAGATGAATAGATGAGATGTTGAAATCACCAACCCATAACTTTTATGGTCGAACTAACAAAAACCAGTCTCGATAATTGGATTTTTCTTTTGTTGCCGCTTCATCACCAGAGTTCGATTTCCACCAACTGGGTTAGCCAATCTTTCTCTCTGTCTCACAATTTTGTAATCGTACTCTCTCACACCTTTGATTTTCATCCTGCTTTAGCTACGATTTTGAGGCAGTCGGTCGATTAGTGCTGCCCTAACAGCTACCACTCGTTCAATCGGGTAAGAATTCTTACTTCTTCCACAATCAATCGGCGTAGTACACCACATCTAATTTGCTAGAGCGTCTCAGAGCAACCACCTGATTCTAACAAATCTTATTCCATTTCCCAGCTGTGTTCGCTGTTAAGGTAAAATAATCGTAGCATGCGATTGAATATGCTTGAATTTCCACATATTATTGCCAAATTTGTTTATTAGGACCTCATTTATTGATCACAAACATGCTATTCATTCTGATAATCGATAATTAATTATCATGTTTGAGAGTGGTTTTGAAATGGTTAAAATTACTTTTGTCAATCAGGTATGAAATCACATTTAGGATTAAAGGCATGATTTTGAACTTGACAAAGGCAATTTTAACAATTTCAAAGTCAATCCCAAACCGATTACACACCTCAGCCTTACTTTCCTCTGAATTTAGACTTTGCTTATTATCTTCTATAATCACAAATTGTATTTTCGCATGTTGCGACCTTGTTCCTTTTATTGTAATGTTAGGTCTATTTCATCTTCTTTCTTTTCTTTTCATTACACAATTATTTCTTCCTCTTTATTGTTCCATCTTCTTCTCTCATAATATTTTGTTATCATTAATCATCAGTAGCCTAGCCTCATGTTAATGTTGAATTAATTTGATGTATGTTTATCCAAATCATGAATTCGAGCAATTTAGTCATAATCTTCTTAGTTTAGTTTTACTGATACTTATAATTGTTATTAAGTATGGAGTCAAGATTAGGAAATTGTTTAGTTAATTTATTGCAATAGTTGATGCCAATTAGAATGATTCTGTAGTAATTGAACGAACCAATCAGCTCTCTAAAGTCTAAGGCAATTAGGGAAAACAGAAAGTTTGTTACTTGAGCCTAAGCTTTTGGTTATACTTGAATATATCAGACCAAGGCTGTTAGTTTCTGTTTTTCTGTCAGCCGTGTGTGATCCTTGTATCCCTGAGTGATCATTGACTTCTTGTCATCTCCTCATTTGAATGAAGAAATAAAGAATTAGCTGCTGGTTTGAAAGTGGTTGCAATCTACTGAACTGAACCGCCATAATTTACCCTTTCTTATTCTCTTTGTTTTCCTCACTTTGGAAGCTTAAAGTTCCGAAAAAGGTCAAATGTTTTGCCTAGTAGATTTTATATTCGGAAGAGTCAACCCTATTGGCTATATGAGATTGTCTTCTTTGTTGTTGGGGCCTCATTGGTGCATATTATGTTATGTAAGTTTGTTTTTAAGGATTTTGATCATGTTTTGGGGGATTGTCAGTAAGTATATTGGATTTCAGACAGTTTCTTGGAGACTTTTAGTTTTAGGGTACCTTTGACTCATTACAAATCGTGTTGCATAATGGTAGAGTGCTGTTCCACCTTTTGTTTTGGGACAATAAGGCCCTTGAGCATGCAACCTCTTTTTTTCCTTATCTTATAGAATATTTGACTCGAGAGAAGCACTAGAATGTTTAGAGGGGTTGAGAGTTTTCGAGGGATGTTTGCTCAATCCTAGGTAAGTGACCACCATGGTTTGAACACATTCACTCTAAACTCATTATTAATTCTAAGGCCTTTATTGAGACCACTAGGTCAACCCATGATGATTTTTTCATTTTCTTTTATTCTCAATGACAAGTCTTATCTTTTGTAGTTTTTAGTTTGATTTCTTTGTAGATGCTCCTTTTCTAAAAGACTTTTTCTTTCTTTAACATCTTTCCTTTTTTTTTTTTTTTTTTTTTTTTTTTTGTATTTGGTATTCTTTCTCAATGAAAGTTCAGTTTCTCTTTCTCTTTTTCCTTTTCTCTAAAAAAAAACCCTTTTCTTAACTGCTGGATTTGATATAACTGCCGCTTGAAAATATGTGGGAGATGTGATGCCAAGTACCTTTGTAGATATTATTGATTGATTGATAGTTCAAGCCTAGATATTATTTCTATTCTGTGCTCCCCTACATTCTAACACTTGAATAAAACCTAGCATTAAGTCGACGCCCGTTCTCTCAGCTTGATACTACAGTTCAGCACGACATATTTGTTGGTCATGCTCTATCTAATAGCCATTTCTTTCTTTTCTCTTCTTTTTTAATTGGCCTTTTCAGATAATGAAAGCATAGTTCATCTTCATATATCAATAGTTTGTTGGACCGACTATGAATCGAATGGTATCAGTATCATGTCCTCTATCTATTACCGTACCCCGCTACCACCATAGAAACTTCAAGACAGTCAAGTTCTCAAAGTTACTCAAGCCATTAACTCTCCGTCCCCACTTTATTCATCCAAGACATCCTCCAATTTTCTGCACACAAATTAATCCTTGGGAACCTGCACCAATCACGTTTGCTCCCGACGGTAAAGAGGATGATAGCTTCTTGAAGAGAACTGATAATATTTTTGAAAGCCTAAATGCTGATAGCACAACTGAAGTTCCAGAAGTAGAGACTAAAGAACTTGTGGAGGTAAGAAATCAACCAGAGACACATTTGCAGATTTTCAAATGGCCACTGTGGCTTTTAGGGCCTTCTCTTCTCCTAACAACAGGGATGGCCCCAACATTGTGGCTTCCTATTTCATCCGTATTTCTCGGTCCGAATGTAGCCAGCCTCCTCTCTTTGATTGGACTTGACTGCATCTACAACCTCGGGGCTATGCTCTTTCTTCTCATGGCCGATGCCTGTGCGCGGCCTAAAAAACCAATAAAACCTATGAGCAGTGAGGCTCCTTTCAGTTACCAGTTCTGGAACATGATTGCAAATGTGTTTGGATTTGTGATCCCTTTAGTGATGCTTTATGGATCTGAAAGTGGGTTGATTCAACCCCATCTGCCTTTCATCTCCTTAGCAGTTCTATTGGGTCCCTATATTCTGCTCCTTTCAGTACAGATTTTGACTGAAATGCTGACGTGGCACTGGCGATCCCCGGTTTGGCTGGTTACTCCGATTGTATACGAGGGTTATCGAATTTTGCAGCTCATGAGAGGGTTGAAACTTGGGGCTGAGCTCAGTGCACCGGCCTGGATAATGCACACAATTAGAGGATTGGTTTGCTGGTGGGTGCTGATACTTGGTGTTCAACTCATGAGGGTAGCTTGGTTTGCAGGTATTGCCTCTCTATCTCGAGAGCGGGAAATTGTCACTAATGGTTCGTGATACTGATAATCATACTATAAGGGTGAGTTTGGAATGACTTTTGGAAAAAAAAAAGTGTTTTTAAACAAAAACACTTCTTCTATAAACACTTTTCGAAAAAGCACAACTTATTTGCTTTACTTGAATACTTCTAAAAACAATGGAAGTGTTTTCTTAGTGGTTTTAGAATCTTCAAAAGCATCTTTATTATAAAACCAAATACTTCGAGAAGTGCTTGTAATGGACTAAAAACACTTTTCATCCTCCAAATGTTATTCCGAACTACCTTAAATTTCAATCAAATTAAAGGTCTCAAGGACTTGGCTCGAA
Source organism: Herpetospermum pedunculosum (assembly GCA_028017165.1). Classification (NCBI taxonomy): domain Eukaryota; kingdom Viridiplantae; phylum Streptophyta; class Magnoliopsida; order Cucurbitales; family Cucurbitaceae; genus Herpetospermum; species Herpetospermum pedunculosum. Next base: position 51,070,973 of record CM051527.1, read on the forward strand.
TAAGTTTAGAAGTAGCTTACCAAAGGAAATATGAAACTATCGTGTTGTATATGTTGCCTATTTTTATTACTCACAGAATTAGGAGTATATGTGTATAAAAGATTGGGTTATAGAAAGAAACGTGATATTTGGTTATTCATATTTATGGATGCATTGATACTATTTGTTTCTTCTTAATATACTACATAATGTTTTAATTGAAAAAAAAAAAACATTAAAGTATATGACATAATGAATAGAGCTGATTTTTTTTTACCACGTGGTGTGGGAATCGATCCTGTGACCTCTTAGTTATTAGATTGTAGGTTATGTCGGTTGAGTGAGTTATGATTCTGCCCACGTGGATAATAAATAGAATTGAGTTGAACTATAAGTGCTAAGACAACTCAAGTTATGCTCATACTGTAAGGGGGCGTTTGGCCCCGTAATGGGTTGGGGTGGTTTTGGATTTAAAATCCAAAACCGTGTTTGGGGCAAGGGGTTGGGAACTCCGGGTTTGTAAAACCAAACTCATGGGTTACACCTCACAAACCCTTTCCAAACCAATGATTTTTCTTAAAATTACCATATATTGGTGGGGTCCACCATTTTTCTCTCCACATTTTTCATAATTATGGTGGGTCTTAATATTTTTCAATCAATTTTTCTTATTATTACGGTGGGTCCCACCATTTTTCTTCCAATTTCACTTCTCTAATTATAGTTATATAGTTTTTTAATTATATTTATCTAAATAAATTATTATTTTTAATTCATTTATATTTAATCTAATTAACAAAGCTGGTTGCACAAATAGAACCCAAACTAATTGCAAATTTAGCAATTATAAATTTCAGTTTGTATTTAAGGAATACATACTTGAGAATATTATCCAAATATAATAGTAGGTTGTTGTTTAATTCTTGTTTTCCTCTTTTTTTTTAAAAAAATCAAATCGATAGACATGACATGGTTTTGGAGACGTTTGAATGAAACATTTTTTTTTTTTTTTTGCAACGGTATTTAATTAATGCGAGGATTGAACTCATGACCTCATAGTCACGGACACAACCTTATGCCAATTGAGCTATGCTCGACTTGGCATAAATATTTTTTTTTTTGCAATGATATTGTAATTAAAGCGAGGATTGAACCCATAATCTCTTAGTCACGGGCACAACCTTATGCCAATTGAGCTATGCTTGGTTTGACTTCTTTTTTCTTATTTCTTAGACTATAACATAAATTAAATGTTTCATTCAAACGTCTAGAAAAAAAGTCACATGTTGCATAAAAAATTCTACAATTCACAAGACATCCACTAAAAAGTAGAAGAAGAAAAGAGAAAAAAAAAAGTAGCGAAAGGAAAAAAGGAAAAAAATTTGTCCAAACTCGGGTTTCAAAACACTACACCCCAAACACCGTTTCTGATTCTCAGAACTCCCCCAAACAAACCCACAGGGTTTTGATTCTCAGGGTTCTGAACCCATTACGGAGCCAAACGCCCCCTAAATGATAACTACAACTATTTTTTATTAATTATTTTACAATTTTTCTCCCCTTGTTTACGTAACTAACAATTTTTAATCTAAATAAAAAATATACCAGTTTATTCTTTTATTACGTATAATATTTTATAAAATTAAAAGTTTCTATTTAATTTATTAAGTATTTAACTATTAATTATTAATTTGTGGAAATAAAATTATTTGTATTTGATAACATATATAAATAAAATTAGCCTATATTCTTTTAATAAAAAAAATATTTTAATTTTTTGGGTTGATGTAATTTTATTTTAATCAGTTATTTATTTCTGATATTAAATAATTTTTAAAAAAAAAACATTACTATGAAATGAAATAAATTTAAATTTAAATTGGTTGTTGATTATTATTATTTTAAATAAAAGTTAAGTTTGTATACCATTTAGTAATGCATTTTAATTAGTTAAAATATAAAAATGACATCTTAGTAATTATAATATATTTAATCCCTAACCATATCTGGTAAACAACATTAATAAACTTATGACTCTGGTTTTAGACAACTTTTAATAAACAACCAAAAAAGAATAACATTCTCACTGAATTTTGATAAATAAATTAAGCCTAAAAAGATCAAGAAATCTTCTATAACTATTGATCCATATGCACAAATTTCGACAGTGCAAAAGATTTATCATTTATTTTAAATCGTCTACCAACAAAAAAAAAAATATATATTTTGATGAAGTAATAGATTCCTATAGTGCTGCTATACACATAGCTCAAACAACATAATATATGAGCTATGAGAGAGGTCTCAAAATTATCAAATAAAATTAAAATGATTCTCTTTTAATGCCAACGATCAATAATTATTAGGTGAGGCCACGAGTGCAATTATATTTATGACAATCTAATACAAAATAATATAAATTCTAATACAATCTAAAAATATTTATAAATACGACAAAATTTTATCTGATAGAAAGTCTTATCAGTGCCAAAAATGATAAAATTTTGTCATTTTTATAAATTATTTATTTATGTGACATATTTGTAAATATGACAACTAATTTTACCACTCATTACCATTATTCTTAGTTATAAATGTCTATCTAAAAATGATTTATTAGTAACTCAAAAATTATAAAAATTTGTCATATTTGTAAATTATTTATTTGTGTGACATTTTTACAAATATGACAACAAATTTTGTCACTCATTACAATTATTCTTATTTTTTTTATTTTCTTTTCATTTAAGGGATATATAAAAAAAATTTAAAAGTAAATAAAAGATAAAAGAAAAGGAAAAAGACAAAAAGAAAAAGAAAAAAAAAAAGTGAAAAAAAAAACTTATTTAGTTAACACGTGGAGTCCTGCGGCCCAAAAAATAACCGCCTAGCTAGCAGCCAATGATAAATATGGATACAAAGTAAGCTCCTATGCTTAATTAGGTTATCAGTTTTACTTTTTTATTTTTACTTTTACAAAATGTTGGGAATCGAATAAATGATGACTAGTGTATACAATATATCGATGTATCAATGTTACTTTTATATATGAAATAACATCCAACATTACGCCAAACCGAGCATAGTTAAATTGACATAAAATTGTGTCATTGACTAAAAGGTTAGAAGTTCAGTCCCCATCCCACATTAATTAAATATCTTAATTATCATTAATACTTTTAAAGAATCATTACCAATGTTATGTAATAACATTTTTTTTTTTCAAAAGATAATAATAATGCAGCTGTTACAATTACCCACTATAAATATATGATATAAGAATTACAAAAATCTTATCATTTTCAAATAGTAAAAAGCATTCCAAACCAGAGGAAATATGGCAACTCAAAAGCTTTTTGCTGCTTCCCTCACAATTATGTTCTTATTTGCCTTTTTTGTTTCATCAAGTAAGTTCTCTGATATGAACCTCGACCTCAAATAAAATAGTACAATGTCAGTTCAACGATGTTCGTGTTTATTATATTGCAGGTGAAAGAGTAGGGTTGTGGGATTGCATTGGGTATTGTACCTTAGATTATTCGTACACGGGATGTGATGGGGATTGCAGGCAACGAGAAAAAGGCATGGGAACTTGTCTTGTTGGAATTCCAATTAGTAGGACAACATATATAACAATATTGTGTATGCTATTATGATTAATGAATTATAAAGTGATTAATTTATGTGATTAATGATTGGGAGTATATAATTTATGGCCATGGGTTAAATGTATAATTATACTATTATGCATAGATACATTAGTTATTTGTGTTTCTATGAGGGGCTGAAACACAAATAACAAATCTCATCAACCACCATTTTAACGTTTTATTTGATGAGGGTTATGTTCCTGCTTCTGGAGATTTTTCACGTGAAACTTTCTCATCCTCATCAGAGAAACCTAAGATCTCTACTGTAAAACAATCAGTAGGATAATTTTGTGAGTTCTCCAAGAAGTAGGAAGCCAAACCCGTGGAATCATGAATCCAACCACACATACAAGTACGCTTCCGCTTCTTTAGGATTCTCTTGAATTCGTCATGGAAATTATTTTTTGGCTTTTGTTGAAACTCTAATTTAAATTTCTAACATGTCTTCCTAAATGAGAAGGCGAGCCCTGATGAAGTTCTTTGTTGTTGTAAGGATATATATATATATATATATATATATATATATATATATATATATATATATATATATATAAAAAGGAGTTGTCTATCAAAAATAAATATTCAAATAAAATCATATTGCAATACCTATATCTTATCAATCATTATTCTTTCTCTTCCCTCATCTCTCATCCTCTCCCTTTCAAGTCGACTTTCAAGTGGACGACTGTTTTTTTTTCGTTCTCTTCTCATTTTTCTCTTCCTCTTCCTTTCTCCTCCTCCCTTCTCCTCCACCACCATTCATCTTCTTCCATGGTCGTCGCTTTTCTCTCTCTCTCGTTCTCTTTTCCTTTCCCTCTCTCTTCTTCTCCTCGTTTAAAAAAAAAAATTACCTAGATGTGTAAGTTGTTTTTGTTTTTTTTTTTTTTTTTTTTTTTTGTTGAAAACGAGGGAAAGAAGAGAGAAATGGGGTGATCATAGAGGTGATCATAGAGGTGAGCAAAACGAGAAGAGGAAAACATAATAAAAATAAACAGTGGCCGCCTGGCCGGCAAATACCATGCAATGACCCCAAATTTTATATATAATTAATTAACTTAAAATGGGATAATTACTCATAGCAGAATTGTCTTTTTAAATAAAAATCTAAATTCCATAATCATAAGTCTTACCAACTTAAATAAAACTTAAAGTTTATCTGTAGCAGCGAAAATTATAAAACAGTGTCTATAAATAAAATAAACATAAACTAAAGTTGTGATCATAAATCATTAAACTTAAAATTTCGGGCACATCTCATGGTTCTTCCTCTTCAATGCCAAGATCATCCTCGATGAATTCACCATCATCTACATGGCTATCTGAAAAATATAAAACCACGAGAGGTAGTATAAAAATACCTTGTAAGTGGTTCCTATCATTAGAAACCTTCATGCTCAAACACACACAACATGCTTACAAGCTTGCATATCACATCCTAACATGTAGACTATGAAACAATCTACCTTAACATACTTGTACTTGCTTACATATTCTTACATACATACTTATATCCTTGATTTGGCGCCATGCTAAGCAGAAATACCCCATACCATAACCGTAAATTCCGCATGTAATATTTACAAGGTAATTGCCCCTTATAAATATCATTAACATGAACTAATTTTGTTTCCTAGGGCCCATCCCGTTAGCAGAAACCATACTTGTCATATCATACATCTAGCTGCATAACATAACTGCTTAATTTGGGTATTTCTTGCATAGCATATTCTTCTCTAACTCCATGACTCTACTTTACTTGACTCCATGAATGTAATGTAACACACATATATGTCATACTCAACATAAACATGCTTCAAAACCAATCATAGTAACATAGATCATGTGAAGTATAAAACTATACAAAAATAACATGACATAACAAACTTTGCAAAACATCAAATATCATAAAACAACAAATCAATCAAGTATATATTCAAACAATATAATATAACTTACTTACAATCAATACCACAATAAAAAGATTAATCAAACATCATAACTATACAATACAACAATCAATTCGGTTACTTATGATAGAATCCACTTACCTCAAGCTTCAAATCTAAATCCTTTAAAGCTTCCTAAAATAACATATGATACAAATTAAATTATGTCTAACTTAAAATTAGTTTTGCTAAAAAAATTTCATCCACTAGCTAAAACACACTAACTTTACTAGTTAACCTAATTTGCATATTAATTCACATAGTTAATATTAATCATAAAATTAATATTCAAAACTCATAAGATACTTTTTATGAACATATTAAGCTCTAATTTATAGATAAAAAATACATTAAAATAATTTACTACTTCATAGAATTCATTAAAAAATTGAAAACACAAATTGTACTAGTTTTTACCGATTTTAAGCCCTATGAAAATATGATCATGAAAGTTAATTTGAACTCCTTGAAAATATATTTAAGCATACTTTATACTACTGGACATGATAAAAAATTTCAAAACAAATGTAATTAAACTTCTATATCAATCAATTTCGAGGTAGGACTAGGAAATAGCGTAAACCGATAAACACCATTTTAGAGCAATTTTAAAGATTGTTTTTTTAAGCATTTTAATTCTGATTTTCAGCCCCAAAATCAAAAAAATTTAGATCTAAAACAACACCTAAGATTTTCCATGAGAACCCCTAAACAATTTTAAACAACAAAGAAAAAGAGGCTTACCGGTGATGTGTTTTTCATCTCTACCGTAAACAATGAATGGAGGAAATTTTCCAGCAACTAATTAGATTCAAATGATGCTGGAATACCTTAAAAAAAAAAGATAGGTATGAACATGTTTAGGATGTATAAAAAATATCAAGAAAAGATTCACTACGAAACTAGATGGAAAATAACTCATTTCTTACCGATGAACTATCTTGTAAAATCCAAGAACAACACTTGAAACAACTTGGAAAACAAGTGATCATTTCTCAAGATGAGATTTACAGGATTAGAATAGATGCTAGAGAGAGAACCTTGGAGATTTTCTTTAGACAATTTTGGAATGACAATGAAAGGACACATAAAACTTAAGAGTAAAGTTCATTGGAATTTGAAGCAACCAAGTGTTTCCCCTTCTCTTTGTATGAACATCCAAGAGGTCTTACAACATGTCTCTTGGCTCTTCAAATCACCCACATAAATTTCTAATGAACCTTGGGTGAAAGTCTAAAAGATGTCTTAAGAAAAACTTACTAAGATTAAAGAACTTAATAACTAAGATGACTATTTTCCTCCTCTTTTGTCTACTTTATAAGAAAATTAATATTTAAATATAATATATTTTAAAAACAGCACAATTATACGTCTCTTGTGTTAGGTTAATTTAAAAACAATCTAAACATTAATTGATTTATGTTAATATTTGATATGAAATTTAATTATATCTTGAAATGAACTATAAATAACTATATTCTTATATTTTTAATATCCATATAATTTTTTACACATTTTTAAACTACTTAAAAATTTGTAATTCATCCATGGCAATTTTTGTTTCTAATTAGATTTTCAGATGTCTTATTCTGATTATAATTTTGTGAGCCTGTTCACACGAGAATTCGAACGACGAATGGAAATTCGACACGTGTAAATGAATTTGAATTTGTGTTGATGTATTGTATTTATCAGTGCGTAGTGGATTACAATCTCTAATGTTTGATCCTCTGATTCTCTCTCTCAAATGTAAATGTATCTCGAGGGCTTCGCAGCTTGTTCTCGATGTTGGATTTGTTTCGAGGGCTTTGCAGCTTGTTCTCGATGTTGAATCTGCAGCTTCGCGTAGCGGTGAAGTCTTCAGATGTTTGAATTTGGAGTGACGTTCAGTCTTCAGGATTTCAAAGAGTCTTTCGTAGTTTGGGAATTCTCTCTGAGTTCTTATGAGAAGAAATTTTCTGAACCTTAGAAATGAAAATGAACTCTCTATTTATAGAGTTTTCATGGGCCTGGATCCAATGGGCTTGGGCTTTGGGCCCAATGGGTTTGGGTTTGGACCCAATGGGTTTGGGTTTGGACCCAATGGGCTTTTGGGCTTTGGGCCAAATTGTCATTTAATCTTTCTGGCCCGATTCGACTTCGAGCCCAATTGCAGTTTGGCCGACTTTGCTCGGTCAAGTCTATCTGATCCCCGGTCGTGATGGAGACACGTGGCGACCACTGATTGGCCGAAATTTCTCGGTCAACAAATGCCCCCTTTTTCGAGAGTTATGCACAAGTATGTGTGGGTGAGTCTCGGAAAAGTTGAATAGATAGATCGAAACGTGGGACATCCTAATTTCGACTCCGCTTTGACGTATCAATTTTATCGAAATATGAAGTTCGATTCATAGATCAATTATTTTAATTGACGTCTCTTTCCATGTCAATCGATCAAAAATATGAATTTGGCTCGTAGTTTTGATCTTTCTTATCTGACAGAAATTTGATTTAAACTTCGGTAGAGAGATTTTTTTTTTTTTTCTACCTTAGTTTATCTTGAGATGTAGAGTAAGGACTTGTGTCTGCCCAATTGTATTTTGAATAGGGTTTGACTTTGAATTTTTACTCTAATTTCGACGTGGATAAAATATACCCAAACCGCCAATTTTGATTTGAGACTTGGATTTAGATAACTTTTGACTCTAAATCATGTCTGAAAATAAATTTTGGAATATGCCCAAAAATTTTAATTTTCTCGGTAAAAAGAAATGGTAAGCTTCTAAAGTTTGGCTTGAATTCGGAATAGGAGTGTTGGAATTTTTTTGTTTTGGCATAAATAATTGGCCAGCTGAAATACTAAAATGTGAAGACAAATGATAACCCAGAAGCTTGTTTGGTAGAGCGGAACTTGGACGGCTTTAGTTGTCATTGGTCCTGAGTTCAAGTCTGACTTCGTACATTAATTTTGCAACTTTTTTAACTTAAATGAAGGACATTTAAGTAATTTTACTCTCCAAACCCTAACTCATTTAGGTTTTCTAATCCATATAAATAGAATGAGATGGAATTTGAAGAGTTAGAATAAGACTTTAGGGTTTATTTGGAGAGGAAGGGAGAGACTTTGTTTGGAGAAGAAGAAGAGGGAGAGCCGCCAGCCGCCAGCCGCCGCCGCCTCGCGCACCGACGCAGCCGCATCCGCCTCAGCTTCCAAGCGCCAGTCGCTCCGCCGCATCCGCCTCAGCCGCCGCACTCGCTCCGCCTCAGCGCCGCACTCGCTCCGCCTCAGCGCCGCACTGCCGCATCCGCCTCAGCCGCCGCACGCGCTCCGCCTCAGCCGTCGCACTGCCGCATCCGCCTCAGCCGCCGCACGCGCTCCGCCTCAGCCGCCGCACGCGCTCCGCCTCAGCCGTCGCACTGCCGAATCCGCCTCAGCGCCGCACTGCCGAATCCGCCTCAGCGCCACACTGCCGCATCCGCCTCAGCCGCCGCACGCGCTCCGCCTCAGCCGCCGCACGCGCTCCGCCTCAGCCGTCGCACTGCCGCACCCGCCGCACGCGCTCCGCCTCAGCCGTCGCACTGCCGAATCCGCCTCAGCCCCGCGCACCGCCGCATCCGCCTCAGACGCCTCAGCCCCCGCGTACCGGCCGCCGTCTCGCAACCCGCGCAGCACCGTCGCCCCGCGCCGCAGCCGCTGCAGATCCGCGCCTCTGCCGTCGCCGCCTCCGCTATCGCAGTCCCGTGACGCTCCGCCGCCGCCCGTCGCAGCCATTGCGGCTGTACAAGGTGTTTTTTTTTTTTAATTTTATTTAATTTTATTTTATTTTTTTATTTGGTGTTTTTTTTTATTTTTCTTTTATCAATTCTTTACTGTATATTTTAATATGTATATATTTTTTTATGTACAGGTGCCTATTTTCATTCTCCCGGTGTTCTTCGTACCGACCTTACTTTGGTAATTTAATTTATTGTATACAATTTTAATGTATGTAATTTATGTGACCTTACTTTGGTAATTTAATTTATTGTATGCAATTTTAATGTATGGGTTGTAATTTACTTTTATGGGTTGTAATTTATTTACGTAATTTAATGTGTGTAATTTGAAATTTATTTATGAGTTGTAATTTACTTATGGGGTGTAATTTATGGGTTATGGGTTGTAATTTATGGGTTGTGATTTATGTTAATTTACTTATGGGTTGTAATTTATGGGTTGTGATTTATGTTAATTTACTTATGGGTTGTAATTTATGGGTTGTGATTTATGTTAATTTACTTATGGGTTGTAATATTTTGCTATTTTGCATTTTGTTATTGTTGGTTGTGATTGATAAATTACATTTATTTTATGAAGATTGGGCTTTAGGAATCCTCAGTAATTTTTAATTTGGTATTTTGTGATTAAAAAGCCAAATAAGAAATTTGTTAATTTGAAATTAAGGTTTTTTTTTTCAAAATTAGTTAAAGTGATTTGAGAATTTTTTTTAAAAAATCCAATAAAAATAAATTTTAATTTGAAATTAAGGCTTTTTTTTTTAAAAAAAAATTAGTTACGTGATTTGGGATTTTGTGATTAAAAACCCAATAAAAATAAATTTTAATTTGAAATGAAGGCTTTTTTTAAAATTAGTTACGTGATTTGGGATTTTGTGATTAAAAAGCCAATTTTTTTTTTTTAATTTTAAATTAAGGCTTCTTAAAATTAGTTAAGTGATTTGAGATTTTAAAAAATTTTAATTTTTGCTTTTTTTTTTTAAAAAATGAAATTAAGAATTAGAATTAGTTATTTTAATTTTGAAATTGAGATTTTATAAATACATTAAAGTAATTTGGGAATTGGGGGTTAGGAAATTTAAAATTAGTTAAATGATTTTGAATTTGACATTTTATGAATATATTATTTTATTATATATATATACACCTTGATTTGAAATTTATTCATTTTTCGATTTTAATTTGTTTATTCCAAATGGGGAACGTTGCGACTTTTTTTTTTTTGTAGGTGTGCCACTTCTTTTACCGCCAAATCGTCGTGTTCAGCTCCCGTGGCCTCGACGTAACAATCTACGGGCGTTACTTCTCCTATGCAGATGCACGTCTGTTTAGGGAACGTATTCCGTCCTAGGTTGTGCGTCGAGTCGTTCTGTTCTGTTCCCATGGCCTCGACGTAACAATCTACGGGCGTTACTTCTCCTATGCAGATGCACGTCTGTTTAGGGAACGTATTCCGTCCTAGGTTGCGCGTCGAGTTGTTCTGCTCTGTTCTCGTGGCCTCGGCGTAACAATCTACGGGCGTTACTTCTCTTATGCAGATGCACATCTGTTTAGGGAACGTATTCCGTCCTAGGTTGTGCGTCTGTTCTGTTCCCGTGGCCTCGGCGTAACAATCTACGGGCGTTACTTCTCTTATGCAGATGCACGTCTGTTTAGGGAACGTATTCCGTCCTAGGTTGCGCGTCGAGTTGTTCTGCTCTGTTCTCGTGGCCTCGGCGTAACAATCTACGGGCGTTACTTCTCTTATGCAGATGCACGTCTGTTTAGGGAACGTACTCCGTCCTAGGTTGCGCGTCGAGTCGTTCTGTTCTGTTCTCGTGGCCTCGGCGTAACAATCTACGGGCGTTACTTCTCTTATGCAGATGCACGTCTGTTTAGGGAACGTATTCCGTCCTAGGTTGCGCGTCGAGTTGTTCTGCTCTGTTCTTGTGGCCTCGGCGTAACAATCTACGGGCGTTACTTCTCTTATGCAGATGCACATCTGTTTAGGGAACGTACTCCGTCCTAGGTTGCGCGTCGAGTCGTTCTGTTCTGTTCTCGTGGCCTCGGCGTAATAATCTACGGGCGTTACTTCTCTTATGCAGATGCACGTCTGTTTAGGGAACGTATTCCGTCCTAGGTTGCGCGTCGAGTTGTTCTGCTCTGTTCTTGTGGCCTCGGCGTAACAATCTACGGGCGTTACTTCTCTTATGCAGATGTACGTCTGCTTAGGGAACGTATTCCGTCCTAGGTTGTGCGTCGAATCGTTCCTATGAGATTAGCGTACCGACTTGAAGGCGTTACTTCTCTTTTGTAGATGCGTCAGTTTGGGCATTTCCACTCTACGTGAAATGAGCGCATCTACTTAGAGAACGTACTCCGTCTTTGTTGGTACGCCGAATCGCCGCATTCCGTTCCTATGAGATTAGCGTACCGACTTGAAGGCGTTACTTCTCTTTTGTAGATGCGTCAGTTTGGGCATTTCCACTATACGTGAAATGTGCGCGTCTACTTAGAGAACGTACTCCTTCTTTGTTGGTACGTCAGATCGTCGCGTTCCGTTCCTATGAGATTAGCGTGCCGACTTGAAGGCGTTACTTCTCTTTTGTAGATGCGTCAGTTTGGGCATTTCCATTCTACGTGAAATGAACGCATCTACTTAGAGAACGTACTCCGTCTTTGTTGGTGTGCTTCCCCCATAACATTCTCACTTTTCTTTTTTGCTTTAAGATTTCTCCCCATTTTTTGGAAGGCTATATGTGTTGTCATTTTCTTTTTGTCATTCGGTTTGTTTTGTTTTAAGGGTGTACATAGCTCCCTTTTTTTTGTTGTTGCGTTTTCTTGGTAGTCGCTTCATGTTTGCATGTTTGTGTAGCTCATTTAATTCCTTCGCCATACTCGTCGCTTTGTTTTGAATTTATTAACTCTTTCGAATTTGTTTTGCAGGAACATGGTGTATTTTGCAGAGCAGATCGTCTCTGAAGAGAAACATCTCATTCTTTTAAAAGATGAACATCAATCCTTAAAACGCGGAGTTAACCTCCTAGTAGAAGAGGCGAAAGCGAAGATAGAAGCTGCGAATATCGAACTTGAGAGGCTTTCCACTTTTGTCTCCGCCCGGGAGCAAGTCTTGAGTCGCGGGACACTTGAAGTCTCGCGTGTACGCGAAGAGATTCGTGCCCTCGAATGTGCCCCCATTATTGACGAGGACGATGCTCGAGCCGTTGCTGCAGTTCGTGAGCTTCTAGAGAGCTCGCGCGCGGAGTTGAAAGAGTTTCAGTGGGCGCCTTGATTTACGCATATATGTGCATACATATTTTTTGTATCTATCTTCTTCTAGATTTCTCTCGTGTAAAAGAACTTTTATGTTTTCTTTATGAACACTTGGCTTGTCTCCCTCATTTTGGAATAATGATTTTCCTTTGTTGCTTTGTTGAACTTATTTTTTTTTTGTTGCATACGTATTTTCGAAATCAAGAGATCACTTGTTTGAACGTAGCTCGAATGGAATGAATGTATAATTTTTTATTGCGCGCGACTGGACTTAAAGTATATATGTATTTTTTTCTTTAAGTTGCCTACGTACCCTTAGATGGAAGGGATCAAGTCATAACGTAGTTCAAATTACATGAAGAGTAAATTATATATATTTTTTTTTTTTGGGCCGTTCACCTTTTAAGCTCGTGCGGGCCAGGAGCAACATGTAGTTTATACTCTTACGTTAAGGAGTGTTACATTTGTTTTTTTTTTTATGCATAAAATTTCTTAAGAAATTTGCCGTTGATTGGGCCAATCCTTAATCCATCTTGATCCACGATCTTGTATGCCCCATTTGTGTAGACTTCTTTGACAACATAGGGTCCGTCCCATTTAGGAGTGAACTTGCTCCCTGTGTGTCGCGTTGTGATGATGGGTCTTCGAACCGCGAGCACTAGATCACCAACTTGAAATGATCGGGGCTTCAAATTTTTGTTGAAAGCCTTGGTCATTCGCGCTTGGTAACATTCCAATGCTTGCTGAGCATCCAATCTTCTTTCATCGAGCGCTTCCAATTCTTCGAGGCGCAATCTTGCATTGTCTTCGGTAGTTAGCCCTTCTTGCACCGCCATTCTTAAGGAAGGGATTTCTCTTTCCAAAGGGAGCACAGCTTCAACCCCATAGACTAGGGAATAAGGTGTGACCCCTGTAGGAGTGCGGTGGGTAGTTCAGTAAGCCCATAATGCCTCACCAATCTTTTCCTGCCAGTCTCTTTTTGACTTGGAGACTACCTTTTTTAGCAAGTTGCACAATGTCTTGTTGAATGCTTCTGCCAACCCATTTGCCGGAGCGTTGTACATGGATGACTTGCATTGCTTGAACTTGAACTTCTCACACAAACTGTCCATTAGACTATTTGAGAATTGTCTTCCGTTATCGGTCACGATGCGGTGAGGGATGCCGTAACGGTAAATGATGTGGGTTCGGATGAAATTCACAACAGTTTCCTTCTTTGCCTCCTTTAACGCAATTGCTTCGGCCCACCTTGAAAAATAATCTGTCCCAGCGAGTATATAAGAATGTCCCGCTGAGGACTTAGGTGTTATTGGACCAACGAGATCAAGCCCCCAAGCTTCAAAGGGCCATGAAGCTATGGTTGGGTGAAGTGGTTCTGGCGGTTGATGTATGAAGTTGGCATGAAACTGACAAGCCTCGCATTTCTTAGCATACTCCATCGAGTCTTGAATCATCGTTGGCCAGTGATAACCCATTCACTTCAACTGAAAATGAAGTTTCGGTCCCGATTGATGAGCACCACAGACTCCTGAGTGTGCTTCCTCTAATGCCTTTATCGATTCTTCTTTTCCTAGGCATCGAAGAAAAAGTCCGTCATAGGAGCGTCGATAAAGGGTTTCCTTGTAGTAGATGAATCGAGCACTTCTTCTTCGTATATCGGCCTTACGTCGGGACTCTGTGGGAAGTTTTCCATGTTGTAGATAATCTACAATCGGTTGTCGCCAATCCTCTTCCTCAATCACATAGACCGATATTACGTTTGCTTCTTGACTTTCGACTTCAGTTGGCGGTATAACCCATTTTTGACAAATCGGAACGTTCAATATTTCACTTTCGGATACAGTCAGGGCTGTGGCCAAGTTTGCTAATGCATCTGCCTTTGCATTTTCAGCTCTTGGAACATGCTCTATCGTCATACTATCAAAACTCTCTAAGAGTCTTCTTGCATAATTAAAGTAGGGCATTAAATCTGGGTGTTTCACCTCGTATTGGAGTGACAACTGATTAATTATCAGTTTTGAATCCCCATAAATCTCAATGTAGGTCACTCCAATTTCTATTGCTATTTGAAGACCCATAATGAGCGCTTGGTATTCAGCAACATTATTCGAACATACCTCTTCAAATGCGAAGCTATACGGCAGCATGTGTTTTTCAGGGGTAATGAATATTATACCCGCTCCTGCGCCATATCTTCGGGCTGCACCGTCAAAATACATAATCCATGGATCAACAATTTCAACGTAGAAGATTTCTTCGTCAGGCAGGTCGTCAGATAATTTCCAGTCTGACGGCACCGGATGATCTGCCAAGAAATCAGCCAAGGCTTGCCCCTTCACCGCCTTTTGTGGAATATAGACGATATCATACTGTTGTAGTAAGATTGCCCACTTTGCCAACCGACCTGAGATAATTGGTCTGGACAGAACATACTTGATTGGGTCAGCTTTAGCCACCAGATGCACAGTGAATGCCTGCATATAATGCCTCAACTTATCGATGGCGAAGAAGAGCGAAAGACACATCTTCTCAATGGGTGAATAATTCAGCTCTGCCCCATTGAGAGTTCTACTTAAGTAGTAGAGGGCACATTCTTTACCCTTCTCGCTTTCTTGTGCAAGTAATGCCCCAAGCGACCTTTCTTGCGCGGTAATGTATAGTATCAATGGCTTTCCCGCTACGGGTGCGCCCAAAACAGGAGGGTTAAGCAAATATTGCTTTATGTTGTCAAATGCATTTTGACATGCTTCATCCCACTCAAAGGTCGTGTCTTTCCTCATCAATCTTTGAAATGGTTGGCATCGGCCTGCTAGATTGGAGATGAACCTCCTGATATAAGCAAGTCGTCCTTGGAGACTTCTTAGTTCATGCAAGTTTCGCGGCTCTGGCATTTTTTGAATGGCGTCGATCTTGGACTGATCAATCTCGATCCCTCGATGTTTTACGATGAAACCAAGGAATTTCCCCGAAGTTACACCGAATGCACATTTGAGAGGATTCATCCTCAATTGGTACTTTCTCAAACGATCGAAAACCACTTTTAGATCTTTCAAGTGATCCTGTCGCTTTTTGGACTTGACTACAAGATCGTCGACGTAGCATTCGACATGCTTATGCAGCATATCATCGAAGATCTTTTGCATGGCACGTTGATAAGTTGCGCCGGCGTTCTTTAATCCAAAGGGCATTACCTTGTAACAGTATATCCCTTTTGGAGTCCGAAACGCTGTCATTTCTTCATCTTTGAGGGCCATTCGAATCTGGTTGTATCCTGATGACCCATCCATGAACGACAAAGCTTCATGCCCTGTGGTAGCATCGACCATTAGTTCAGTGATGGGCAATGGGAAGTCGTCCTTCGGACACGCACTATTCAGATCGCGAAAGTCAACGCATACCCGTAATTGTCTGTTTTTCTTTCTGACGGGGACAATGTTTGCTATCCATGTCGGGTAGTTTACTTCGCGAATGAATCCCGCTTCAATTAGCTTGTTAACTTCATTTTCAATTTGGGGGATGAGCTCTGGCCTGAAACGTCGTTGAGCTTGTTTGACTGGTCGATACCCATGTTCAATAGCGAGATGATGTACTGCGACTTTTGGATCAAGTCCCGGCATCTCTTTATACGACCAAGCAAAGACATCTTTATACTCGATGAGCAAACTCAAGTACTCACACTCCTCTTCATCGGAAAGTGATGCGCTTATAAAGGTTGGACGTGGTTCTTCCGTCGTACCCAGATTAACTTCTTTTAGCTCATCAACTGTTGGTTGACTTCCATCTTCGAGTGGTAGTGGAGCCTCTTCAACATCCTCTTCAGATATCTCGGCTTCCATTTCTTCCTCGGCAGTAATATGATAACAAGAGGCTTCATCCCCATTCTCTGCATGTTTGCTTGCAGGGTTGGTGATGATGACATTACGTCGTTTAACCTTCAATGCACCATCTGTACTCACAGTGACAAAAGTTTTTCTTTTCATCCGTGAGGGGACGATACTGCGGATCTCTTCATCGCTTTTTGTTTTGCTAGACTCTTTATTGTTCAAAGTCTCTCGAGCCTCTTCGTGTAGGAGGCGATCGAAGATGGAAGTGGATGAAAGTTTCTTATCTCTCTTTGTGGTCACGCTTAATCTTTGCAACGCTGACGTTCGTGAGAGAGATTTATCGGGCAACGTATTTTCTTTCTCCTCTGTCGGCTTACTCAACCTTTGAAGCGCTGACTTTCGTGAGAGGGGTTTAGCGGACGCTGTGTTTTCCTTCTCATCTGTTGGCTTACTCAACCTTTGCAATGCTGATTGCCGTGAGAGAGGTTCAGCAGACGACATGATTTCTTTGTTATCTGCTGGCTTACTCAACCTTTGAAATGCTGATTGCCGTGAGAGAGGTTCAGCGGACGGCGTGCTCACTTTTTTATCTGCCGACTTACTCAACCTTTGAAAGACGGAAGATCTGGTGGGTTTGGGTGTTGAGTGCGAACTATCCTCTTTTGTCACAGCCGTTTTCAATCGCTGGAAGGCTGAAGCGCGCGTAGCTGGCGGCTTGATGCGCTTAAAGATGGAGATCCTTGGTTTGGCAGCTTCCTCTTCTTTTGAATTGTGTGCCTCTTTGGTCGTTG
Organism: Herpetospermum pedunculosum; assembly: GCA_028017165.1. Taxonomy (NCBI): domain Eukaryota; kingdom Viridiplantae; phylum Streptophyta; class Magnoliopsida; order Cucurbitales; family Cucurbitaceae; genus Herpetospermum; species Herpetospermum pedunculosum. Next base: position 51,088,171 of record CM051527.1, read on the forward strand.
TGTTATTACTGTTGACCACTTTCTCTTTCCCTTTTCGGGTTATCCGGACTGGTTCAGGCGACTTATATCCAAGCCCCTTTCTTGATGCCGGTATAGGATATCCCTCTTTTAGGAGCTTCTTTTGTGTCGAAGAAAGCTCTGACCTGCCCTCGAGGATTTTCAGACCCTTGAACTCAGTGTGAGTTGTGAAGTCATATCCTGCTTTTGCTAGCAGTTTATATGCCTTGGGATCGTACCCTTCTTTCGTTCGTTTCTCAGGTAGGACCATCCCTTTCTGAGTCTCTTTGGACTTCGTGACCTCTTGTTTCGTTATCTTCGTAAGAGGGGTGACAAAGTTTTCTTTTAGGATCTTAATGTCACCGACTTTCAAACTTTTAGTACATTCTGCGAATGGTGATTCACCTTTCTTACGCCGGGACAAGGGAACGTAGCGCAGGACAGAAGGGTTCGAACTTTTCTCATCTTTCAAGGCCTTAGCCTTCGTAGGGCTGACAGATGTTTTACTTTCGCAAAACTTGGGAACATTTTCTTCTTTGAAAAATTCTTTCCCTGCGCAAGTCTTCTGCTCCCCGCTGATCAAAGGGATTTCTTTTGGCATTATTTCTTCTATGTTGCTGTTATTTATATAAAATTTGGCATCCGCGAAATGAGACTCAGCCTCTGAAAATGGCTTAGTGTCTGCCTCAACCTTTTTTACGCCGTTCTGATAGAACTTGAAGCACTGATGCAAGGTGGAAGTTATTACCCCATTTCCATGAATCCAAGGGCGACCCAACAATATTTTATAGGTGGTCCTGGAGTCTATGACATGAAATAAGGTATGTGCTTCTAAGTCTCCGATGATGAGCTGTAGGCGAATCATGCCGATCGCTCGTTGTCCTCCCTGATTGAAACCCTGGATTACCAGCTTGCTACTTGATAGTTCTTCCATCAGGATGCCAATCTCCTTCATGAGTGATTTCGGCATTATGTTGACGGCCGATCCATCATCAATGAGGATTCGACCGACCCTCTGTTCTCGAATGTATCCCGAGACGAACAAAGGTCTATTGTGAGGTTTTGACCCCAACATCAAATCATCATCGGTGAAGCTTATGGACATGCAATCAGACGCACCTGCATGTGCTGTAGAGGTTGAAGGTTCTGAAACATTAGAGTCCTTCAATGTGTTGACGTGAGCAGTTTTGTCCATTTGAGGCAAATCTACTAAATTGGGGGAAGGTGTATCGTCCAGCTTTATTGCCAACTCCGTTGAACTTGGAGTGGCGCTGTCATCCTCAATTGCCACAACGACATGGCACGTAGCAACTTCAACTATTTCTTCCGTCTTCTCATTAAAGAATCCCTTGGGGAAAAATTCCCGTAGGGTCATAGGCTGCTGGGGTCGGGGGAGGTCTTTGTTTTCCTCCACGACAAATTTTGGCTTTCTCATACTCTTTCTTCCTTTTCTCTTTGGAAGTTTACTTTTTCGCCTATACTCTCGAAGTAGGCGGGCTTCTTTCTGAACAGGTCTCTGTCGCCGCATTTTCCGACGAGTTACGACGGTCCATCCTTCATCCTCATCTCCAACGGGTTCGGGCTCCACCCGCGAAGTCTCCTGTAGGATTTCATGTTCGTATCGAACGATTACAGGTTCGCAAGTCCCGAACTGGATCAAACTCTCCTCTTGCTTCTTAGGAGAGACAGGAGATAATTGAACGCCGGAGTTCAATGTTACAGCGGCGTGATTTGCTTGAGCTATTTCGTCGAGATCTAGCTCAATCTTATTTTCACTAGCTAACTTCATGATTAGCTCTTTCAGGACGAAGCATTTATCCACTGGATGACTGATAACTCGATGATACTTACAATAGTTGGGATCATCGACTTTATCCATTTCTTCCGGGCGCCTACACTCGGGAAACTCAATCAATCTTGTTTCCAGTAGTTGCTCTAACATGTCAGGAATGTCAGAGTTTGGAAACGGGTAGACTTTTTCTTGTTTCTCTTTTAAAGTAAGGCGACGTTTCTCGCCTCCGTCATTTCTTCTCTCTGTCCTGTTTTCATTTCCTTTTGAGGGAAATCTGAAAGGGGTCGTGTTGACGACCATGGATTCCTCCACGACATTTTTAGTGATTTTCCCAACTCCCTTCGTTTCCGTCGTTATTTTCTTTACGTCGGGGACTAAGAGGTCTTTGTTTCCTCTGTTGGCAATACTCAGCTCCATATCATGGGCGCGAGTTGCTAATTCCTCGAATGTTTGGGGCTTTATCCCTTGTAGGATGTAGTGAAGTCCCCAATGCATGCCGCCGATGCACATTTCGACAGCGGACACCTCGGTGAGTCGATCCTTGCAGTCAAGACTCAACGATCTCCAGCGGTTAATGAAGTCGACGACAGGCTCGCCCATTCTTTGGCTAGCATGCGAGAGTTCTGACATGCTGACTGTTCGCCTCGTGCTGTAGAAGCGATTCAGGAAGTCTCTTTCAAACTGCTCCCAACTGTCGATCGTCTCGGGTTCCAAGTCGGTGTACCAATCAAAGGCGTTTCCTTTCAAGGTTCGGACGAATTGCCTAACCAGCAAGTCTCCGCGAGTTCCAGCATTCTCGCATGTTTCGACGAAGTGGGCAATGTGTTGTTTAGGATTGCCCTTCCCATCGAATTGTTGAAACTTTGGCGGTTGGTACCCGGTGGGCATCCTCAAGTTGTCGATCCTCTTGGAATACGGTTTGGTATATAAGAGGGTGCTCTGGGCTGGTCCACCGCACTGGGCTCTGATGGTGTTGGTAATCATGTCCTGCAGCTGTTGGACAGATAAGGAAGCAACCGACGTTGAGTGTTGCGCTTGGTCTTCCTGGATGACAATTTTTCCTTTGTCATTTCCTCTTGCTGCAGGAGTTTGACTTGACTCTGCAGCCTCTCTACTTTGCATCTGATTTCTTAAGTTTGCAATCTCGAGGTCTCGTTCTTCAACTACTTTCATCAGAAAGTTTAGTTTCTTTTCCATTTCAGCGATCACTTCGTCGCTTATGCGTGCGTCGGCCATCATTACAGACATCACATTTGGATCAGACCCCTTATTTGGTTGATCAGATGAGGGAACAAATTCATCGTACAAGAAATTTTCCTGAGTGATTATCCCCCCATGCGTAGACTCTGTCGTTCGTTCCTCCATAACATTTATTTCAGTCATCATGGAGGATGTTACGTCAGAATCGAACTCAAATAGAGGGTTACACTTGACGACAAATTCGTCACTTGTAGACGCCCCCGCCAATGTCATTCTTTCTTCCATAGTATTTGTTTCAGTCGTTATGACGGATGCTACGTCAGAATCGAACTCGAACAAAGGGTTATACCTAACAATAAATTTGTCACTCGTAGATGCCCCTGACGATGTCATTACTCTGCTCACAATTGTGACAAAATCATGTGGACAATCGTGGGGAGTAGAACTCGTGTAGCGGTTGTTCATGACTACAGTTGTTGAAGGAGTTCTGAACGACATAACTTCACTTGTTTTTTTTTAGATGAGGGAAAGAGATGAGAGGTAGAGTTGTCCCACCGGGCGTGCCAATCTGTTCACACGAGAATTCGAACGACGAATGGAAATTCGACACGTGTAAATGAATTTGAATTTGTGTTGATGTATTGTATTTATCAGTGCGTAGTGGATTACAATCTCTAATGTTTGATCCTCTGATTCTCTCTCTCAAATGTAAATGTATCTCGAGGGCTTCGCAGCTTGTTCTCGATGTTGGATTTGTTTCGAGGGCTTTGCAGCTTGTTCTCGATGTTGAATCTGCAGCTTCGCGTAGCGGTGAAGTCTTCAGATGTTTGAATTTGGAGTGACGTTCAGTCTTCAGGATTTCAAAGAGTCTTTCGTAGTTTGGGAATTCTCTCTGAGTTCTTATGAGAAGAAATTTTCTGAACCTTAGAAATGAAAATGAACTCTCTATTTATAGAGTTTTCATGGGCCTGGATCTAATGGGCTTGGGCTTTGGGCCCAATGGGTTTGGGTTTGGACCCAATGGATTTGGGTTTGGACCCAATGGGTTTGGGTTTGGACCCAATGGGCTTTTGGGCTTTGGGCCAAATTGTCATTTAATCTTTCTGGCCCGATTCGACTTCGAGCCCAATTGCAGTTTGGCCGACTTTGCTCGGTCAAGTCTATCTGATCCCCGGTCGTGATGGAGACACGTGGCGACCACTGATTGGCCGAAATTTCTCGGTCAACAGAGCCTTTTAAAATTATTTTGAATATTTCACTTTCATTAATTATAATCTATTTTTATTTTTAAAATAATTTAAGATGACTTATTAATGATTAGTTATTAAATATAAATATATATATATATATATATATATATTAGAAATTTGAGGAAAATTAAGTATATACTAAAAAGAAAAGTGATCAACAGAAGAGTATTTTTTTTTTTTTTTAAGTAAAAAATAAATTGTAAAGTGAGCAATATATAATATTTGTAATGTATAGTAGTTTTATGTTTTTTTTTTTTTTTTTTTTTTTTATAATATTGTATTTTTTAAAACTTATTATAAAATTATTGTAAGTTTGAAACTATTTTTAAAAATATTGTAGTTTTAAATAGAGGTCGTTCCACATTTTTCTCTACGTGGATGAAGGTTGTCTTTTCAAAAGATGATTTTGCTCCACATTGGATGGAGGTCGTGTTTTCAAAAGACGACTTCCATCGTTATGTACTTCTTTTATTAAAAATTTGATATCTTTTTAACCCGATATTTAAAATTTTCAAAAAATATATGGTTGGAAAGCTAGCAGCGAGAGCTTCAATTTGATACCTGGTTTCACTATTTTTGGAGTTGTGTATTAAAAGATAAAGACCATCGAAGTTTGACTATAATTCTGCAAATTTCAGAACTGCAAATTCTTTTGAGTAGTGCATTAAAAAATTGACATCTTTTTACTCAAGATATTAAAAAAATTCAAAAAAATACGGTTGAAAAGCTAACACAGAGAGCTCCAATTTGATATCTAGTTTCACTAATTGTAGAGTTGTGTATTAAAAGATACAGATCGTCGAAGTTTAGCTACAATTTTGAAGTTTTCAGTCGTATCTTCAGTTCTGGGTTTAACGAAGTTTTCATAAGATATATATCTTTTGATACACAACTCAAAAAATAGTGAAACTAGGTATGAAATTGAAGCTCTTTGTGTTAACTTTCCAGCAGTACCCTTTTCGAAGTTTTTGAATATCTTGATAAAAAGATATCAATTTTTTAATGTACTCCTCAAAAGAATCTTTGTTCTGAAATTTCCAAAATTATAGTCAAACTTTGATGGTCTCTATCTTTTGATACACAATTCCAAAAACAGTGAAACCAGGTATCAAATGCTCGCTGTTAGCTTTCCAACCATACATTTTTTGAAAATTTTGAATATCTAGTTAATAAAAGAGGGACGACCTCCATCCAATGTGGAGCAAGACCAAAAAGACGACCTTCATGCACGTGGAGTAAGATGTGGAGGAAAGACGACCTCTATTTAAAACTGCGATATTTTTAATAAAAGTTTCAAACTTACAATATTTTTATAATAAATTTTAAAAATTACAATATTATTAAAATACAGCGTAGTTTTACGAGGATTCTTATGATTAGAATTTTTGAAAGAAAAGGAATTTTGTAAAATTAAAAGAACCAATTAAATTTTATTGTTTTGATCACAACTAAAAAAAAAAAAAAAAAAAAAAAACTCAAAATAGACTGAAAATTAAAAGTTTCCCACCTCAAGATGGCGGAAAAGAATAAGTAGTTTTCAATGGTTAATTAGTAAAATGATTTTGTTGGCAACCGGAGGGTAAAAAAAAAAGGTAATAGCAACAATAAGTTTTTTTTTATCATTTAGAAAAACTCTGTTAATTTGCAATATTTTAAAAAAATTTTTTTTTTTTATTTTTTTTTTGAGTTTTGTGTCACATCATCCCTACTTTTTAAAATTCCAACAATCAATTCTCCAAAATGTCTTCAGTAATAAATTTCGTAAACTTCGGGGTGACATTTTCTTAAAATAAAATAATAATAATAATTTAAATAAATTTATCCTTCTCCGGTCTCGTGACGAAATTGCCATTGTCGTATTGAAAGGTAGGAACTAACATGACACAAAGCTAAACCTAAGGACCAAAAATGTATTTTATTTTATTTTTTTAAAAAAATAAAATGCTAATGTTCCCAAACGTCATCTCCCATAGATGCTTGACTCTCGTACAATGTTTTTTTTATGTTTTTTTTTTTTTTTGACGACATGTATGGTGAGAAATCGAATTTAGGACTCATAGTCACTAGTACATACATCATGACAGTTAAATTATGCTTTTGTTCGCTTCATCTATACTTATTTATTATAGAAAACATTATCAATCAATAGATATATCCATTGGGACTATTGTTTGATGTAAAAGATTTGGTGTTGCGTGTATTTGAGTTCTTGTTGAAGGATTAATAAAAAAAAATAATAGGTAGAATAAAATAGGTTTTCATTTGAAGTTTAGAGACTAAAAATTAATATACTTTTATATTGTTTCTTCAACTCTCAAATCTTTTTAGGTAAAAATTATTTTTCAGTCCCTAAATTTTTAGGATAAATTTCTATTTGGTAGTTTAGAAAACGATGTCTGTGTCACTATAGTTATTTCATGTCAAACAATTTTTTTATTGATCCAATTAACACATTACATTGAAATTTTAACTATAGCTACATGAACATAAATTTGTGTCACTATATAGCTTGTTCTGCTCGTCGACATTCTCATCCATTTTTTATGTTTCCACATTACGACTTCATGTATGCTTCTCAGTATAACACATAGAATTTGACTTCGACATTTTAGGTAAATTGAACCTGTGATTGGAACAATAAGCAAAATCCTAAGACAAAGAAAATTGTTTTTGCTGGTGTCAATGATAAGGATAAGAGAAATGAGAGATTAAGTCCAAAGTGGGCGTGATTGAAGGAGATAATTTAAATTTTGGTTTTGTTGTCCATTTAGAAGGGAAGATGAATTTGCAAGAACACCATGAGAATTTGCTTGATGATGAATCATTCAATATCTAATTGTATTGTTAAATACTCATTTATAGACTAAGAAAAGTGGAGGGAACAAGAATTGTGAGTTGAATGGATTTCATGTATTTTTTTTTTTTATCACCTTTATAAAAAAAATCTAATGATTTAGAGTTTTTTTTTTTCCATTGGGAACATCCCAACTAAAGTGATTTTAAAGGAATAAGTATTTTTATTTTTATTTTCTTAAGGAAAAATGATTTCAACCCTGTTGTCTTAAACTATCTTAGAGGGCGTTTGGCCCAAGGAGTTGGGGGAGTTGGAGTTGTTTTGTCTGAAGTTGTTTAGTCTGTCGAGTTGTTTAGTGTGGGGAGTTTTGAGGTATGTATGTTTGGGGAAGGGAGTTGTTTAGTCTGGAGTTCTAAAGTCTGTGGTGTGTTTGGAGCAGGGAGTTGTTTAGTCTAGAGTTGTGAAGTCTGAGTTTATTTTAGCTGTTTTCTTCTGCACAATTTTTTTCTACAAACTTTCAAAATTTTCTTATTAAGGACTTCTTCCAATTCCAATAAATTCTAAAAATGAAATATTTTATTTTTATTTTATCTATCCTTGACAAATTTCTTTGAAGACAACAAAAATAATTTTGAGCACAATATTTGACATTATATATAGATATATAGATATATTTTGTTAGGACTCATCTTTAATTTTATGAATTATAAGATTGTCTACCCATAAGTATAGTCTATTCATGTGTCAAACACATCTTTCTCCGCCTCCCATCTAAATTCATTACACCCGTAAATCACCCATCTAAATTCATTTCACCCGTAAATCAGTATCTCAACAATGATGGTTTATTTTAGCTATTTTTTTTTGTACAATTTTTTTTTTCTATAATTTTACATTTTTTTTAGAGGGAGTTGTTGAACCTCAAGTTTTGAAATCTGAATTTATTTTACTAGTTTTTTCGACACAATTTTTTTTTAATAAATTCTAACAATGCAATTTTTTAATTTTATTTTATCTACTTTCCAAATTTCTTTGGAGATAACAAAAAAATAATTTTGAACACAATACCTCACATTAATTTTTTAATCTCTCTCACCTTGATTATCAATAATATATATTTATTATTATTTTTTAAAGACTCAATCTTTATTTTATTTTTTTAATTTTATGAATTTTAAAAGTAAGATATTTTTTTTTTGTTTTTTAGTGTAAGTATATTTTACAAATTTCTCTAAAGAAAAAAAAAGAAAAAACAACACATAAACATATCTATGTGTCAAACACGTTCTTCCTCGCTTCCACCCACTTAAACTCGTAATTTAATATGCACTACACCTAGAACCTATTTTCTATAATCTTTCATATTTTTATTATCAAGAATTTCTTCCAATAAATTTTAAGAATACAATTTTTGTAGTTTTTATTTTATGTATCCTTTACAAATTTATTCGAAGATAACCAAAATAACTTTTACTACCATACTTCACCTTATTTTTTCAATATCACTCACATTAATTATTCATTTTATTTGAATCGTTTTGAAATAAAACAAATAGTCGTACAATAGTCGATTAACTATTACATGTGAATTTGAAAGATTTTAATCCATTAATCTAAGTGAATCCAAATAAGCTATATTTTTATTTCTTCTTGAATACTACTGTTCACACGAGATTTCGACGAAGGATGGAGATTCGAACACGTGTAAATGAATTTTGAATTTGTATTTATATTTATCAGTGCGTAGTGGATTACAATCTCTAATGTTTATCCTCTGATTCTTTCTCTCTCAAATGTAAATGTATCTTGAGGGCTTCACAGCTTATTCTCGATGTTAGATTTGTTTCGAGGGCTTTGCAGCTTGTTCTCGATGTTGAATTTGGATCGAGGGCTTTGCAGCTTGTTCTCGATGTTGAATTTGGATCGAGGGCTTTGCAGCTTGTTCTCGATATTGGATTTGTATCGAGGGCTTCGCAGCTTGTTCTCAATGTTGGATTTGTATCGAGGGCTTCGCAGCTTGTTCTCGATGTTGGATTTGTATCGAGGGCTTCGCAGCTTGTTCTCGATGTTGGATTTGTATCGAGGGCTTCACAGCTTGTTCTCGATGTTGAATTTGGATCGAGGGCTTTGCAGCTTGTTCTCGATGTTGGATTTGTATCGAGGGCTTCGCAGCTTGTTCTCAATGTTGGATTTGTATCGAGGGCTTCGCAGCTTGTTCTCGATGTTGGATTTGTATCGAGGGCTTCGCAGCTTGTTCTCGATGTTGGATTTGTATCGAGGGCTTCACAGCTTGTTCTCGATGTTGGATTTGTATCGAGGGCTTCATAGCTTGTTCTCGATGTTGGATTTGTATCGAGGGCTTCGCAGCTTGTTCTCGATGTTGGATTTGTATCGAGGGCTTCACAGCTTGTTCTCGATGTTGGATTTGTTTCGAGGGCTTTGCAGCTTGTTATCGATGTTGAATTTGGATCGAGGGCTTCTTAGCTTGTTCTCGATGTTGGATTTGTTTCGAGGGTTTTGCAGCTTGTTCTCGATGTTGAATTTGGATTGAGGGCTTCTTAGCTTGTTCTCGATGTTGGATTTGTTTCGAGGGCTTTGCAGCTTGTTCTCGATGTTGAATTTGGATCGAGGGCTTCGCAGCTTCGCAGCTTGTTCTCGATGTTGAATCTGCAGCTTCGCGTAGCGGTGAAGTCTTCAGATGTTTGTGAAGTCTTCAGATGTTTGAACTTGGAGTGGTGTTCAGTCTTCAGGATTCAGGGAGTCTTGTGAATTCTCTCTGAGCTCCTAGGAGAAGAAATTTTCTGAACCTTAAAAATGAAGAATGAGCTCTCTATTTATAGAGTTCTCATGGGCCTGGATCCAATGGGCTTGGGCTTGGATCCAATGGGCTTGGGTCCAATGGACTTTTGGGTTCTGGGCCCAATGGTTATTTGGGCTTGGGCCAAATTGTCATTTAAATAACTTTTAGCCCGATTCGATTTCGAGCCCAATTGAGCCATGACCGAATTTGCTCGGTTAAGTTTATTCGATCCGCCGGCCAAGATGAAGACATGTGGCGACCGTTGATTGGCCGAAATTTCTCGGTCAACAAATGCCCCCTTTTTCGAGAGTTATGCACATGTACGTGTGGGTGAGTCTCGGAAAAGTTAAATTTTGAAATTGAAATGTAGGACACCCCTAATTTTGAATCTGCCTCGATATATCAATCTTATCGAAATATGAAATTTGGTCCATAAATCAATTCTTTTGATTGATACATCTTTCTATGCCAATTGACCAAAAAATATGAATTGGATTTACAATTTTGATCTTTCTTATTTGGCAGAAGCTTGACTTGAACTTTAGTAGATTCTTGTGTTCTACTTTAATTCTATTTTGGATGTAGAGTAGAGTTTTGGAGTTGCCCAATTGAATTTTGAATAGGATTTGACTTTGAACTTTACTCCAATTTCGAAGTGGGATAAAATTTGGAGTATACCCAAACCGCCAATTTCGATTCGAGACTTGGATTTAGATAAATTTTGACTCTAAATCATGTTTGGAAATAAAATTTGGAATATGCCCAAAATTTTAATTCTAGGAAAAACTATGATATTTTCTTGAAGTTTGGCTTGAATTCGGAGTAGAAGTGTTGAAAATTTTATTTTGGCATATTTGATTTGAGACTCGGATTTAGATAACTTTTGACTCTAAATCACGCTTGGAAATAAAATTTGGAATATGCCCAAAATTTTAATTTTAGGAAAATTTTGGGTTTTGCTGGAAATTTAGCTTGAATGAAAATTTGACTTGGTATAATTTTGGGATTCCAATCAATTTTGACATGAAGTTCGAAAATTTGAACTTAAGGTCATGATTATGGAAGGAAATTTAGAACCCACCTAAATTTCAAGTTGAATGAAGTATTACAATCTAAAGATAAATGGTAACAATAAATCTTGTTTGGCAAAGTGGAACATGTAGAACCTTTGTTTCCTTTGGTCTTGGGTTCAAGTCCACCTTTATACATATTTTTAGATAATTTTCTTAAACAGGCGCGCGATAATGCAGGCGCGCGCGAACTTGGAGGCGCGCGCGAACTTGGAGGCGCGCGCGAACTTGGAGGCGCGCGCGATGATGCAGCAACAGCGAACTTGGGCGCGCGCGATGATGCAGCAACAGCGAACTTGGGCGCGCGCGATGATGCAGCAACAGCGAACTTGGAGAGATGATGCAAGATGATGCAGCAACAGCGAACTTGGAGATGATGCAAGATGATGCAGCAACAGCGAACTTGGAGATGATGCAAGATGATGCAGCAGCGAACTTGGAGATGATGCAGCAGCGAACTTGGAGATGATGCAGCAGCGAACTTGGAGATGATGCAGCAGCGAACTAGGAGATGATGCAGCAGCGAACTAGGAGATGATGCAGCAGCGAACTTGGAGATGATGCAGCAGCGAACTTGGAGATGATGCAGCAGCGAACTTGGAGATGATGCAGCAGCGAACTTGGAGATGATGCAGCAGCAGCGAACTTGGAGATGATGCAGCAGCAGCGAACTTGGAGATGATGCAAGATGATGCAGCAGCAGCGAACTTGGAGATGATGCAGCAGCAGCGAACTTGGAGATGATGCAAGATGATGCAGCAACAGCGAACTTGGAGATGATGCAAGATGAGATGATGCAGCAACAACGAACTTGGAGATGATGAGATGATGCAGCTACAATGACTGCATCATCAGCGAACTTAGAGATGCTGATGAGGAGATGATGCAGCAGCAGCGAACTTGGAGATGATGCAGCAGCGAACTTGGAGATGATGCAGCAGCAGCGAACTTGGAGATGATGCAGCAGCAGCGAACTTGGAGATGATGCAGCAGCAGCGAACTTGGAGATGATGCAGCAGCGAACTTGGAGATGATGCAGCAGCAGCGAACTTGGAGATGATGCAGCAGCAGCGAACTTGGAGATGATGCAGCAGCAGCGAACTTGGAGATGATGCAGCAGCATCGAACTTGGAGCAACAACAAACTTTGAGATGACTGCATCATCAAACTTGGAGATGATGCAGCAGCAGCAAACTTGGAGATGATGCAGCAGCAGCAACGAACTTGGAGATGATGCAACAGCGGCAGCGAACTTGGAGATGATGCAAGATGATGCAGCAGCGATCATCAAACTTGGAGATGATGCAGCAGCAGCAAACTTGGAGATGATGCAGCAGCAGCAACGAACTTGGAGATGATGCAACAGCGGCAGCGAACTTGGAGATGATGCAAGATGATGCAGCAGCGAACTTGGAGATGATGCAAGATGATGCAGCAGCAGCGAACTTGGAGATGATGCAAGATGATGCAGCAACAGCAGCGAACTTGGAGATGATGCAGCAGCAGCAGCGAACTTGGAGATGATGCAGCAGCAGCAGCGAACTTGGGGATGAAGCGAGGGAGCCTTCGAACTTGAACTCCCAGCGAGGAATCCTTCGAACTTGAACATGAAGCGAGGAAGCCTTCAAACTTGAAGCGAGAAATCCTTCGAACTGGATGCGAGCGATGTTCGGTCTTAAACTTGAAGCGACCAACGCTCGAACTTGAACTTGAAGCGAGCAACACTTGAATTTGATCTTCAGGAACTTGAAGTAAGCGAAGCTTGAACTTGGAGCGAACGAAAACACACATTTGAAGTGAGTGAGGCCTCGAACTTGGACTTGAAGCGAGCGACGCTCTGTTTTGATCTTGTAACAGGCGAAACTCGAATTTGAACTTCAAGGGAACGACGCAGATGAAGCACAAACTTTGGGTGGGCGAAACGTATCGCTTATAGTGGTTTACACATTAAGCTTGTAGTGTCACTGTCACAGTAGTGTGCCCGTTCGATTGGTGGCGCCGCCTTTGTTGTAGTGTGCATCTGCAGGTTTAATATCATATTGTAACTTTAATTATGGTGTTACATTCGATAATGTTGAAAGCTCTCAATTTGTGTCGTGTCGTTTAGTGGAATTTGACGTATCGTTGTCATTCTGAGTAGGTTTGGACATCTTCAATTTGCGGCATCACTCTAAATAAGGATGAAAACCTTTGATCTACAACGACAAACTTTAGTAGTCGTGACACTTATGTTTATTTTTATTTGAAGAGACTGGACTTAAAACTTGTTTAAAGCTCTGCCTACGTACCCTTTGAACAATAGAGATCAAGTCGAGACGTAGTTCAATACATGATGATTTCTTTTATTATTGTGACTGAACTTAAAGTACAATTTTTCTTTAAGTTGCCTACGTACCCTTAAAAGTAAGGGATCAAGTCATAACGTAGTTCAACTGATTTTTTTTTTTTGGGCCGTTCACCTTTTAAGCTCATGCGGGCCAGGAGCAACATGTAGTTTATACTCTTACGTTAAGGAGTATTACATTGTTTTTTTTTTTTTACTTGGGCCGTTCACCTTTTAAGCTCGTGCGGGCCAGGAGCAACATGTAGTTTATACTCTTACGTTAAGGAGTATTACATTTTATGAGATCTTATCTCCGTCATGGTCTTTATCAAATCCTTCGCTTGTAGGATTGGTTAGAACGATGAGATTTTTCTTCACCTTCAAGGAACTCTCTGTATTTATGTGGACAGAAAATTTCCTCTTCATGCGTGAAGGAACACGACTGTGAATCTTTTGGTCGCTACTTTCTTCATCAAAGAGTCTTGCCCCTACAGTCTTCATCTTTCCTTCTTGTTGATCGTTTGTCCCTTTGAGGCGATCAAAAACAGATGTTGAAGGTCGGTCTTTCTTTGATGTGGAGACACTTAACCTTTGGAAAGCGGAAGTTCGAGTGGAGGTAGAAGTTAGACACGAATTTTCTTCTTTTGTCGCGGCCATACTCATCCTTTGGAAGACCGAAGTTCGAGTAGTTGAAGGCTTGATGCGATTGAAGACAAAAGTTCTTTGGTCGACTTCTTTTGAGTCGTCGACTTCTTCTGCATTGATGTAGCATGAACTTGCACAGATTTCTTCCTCTTTCTTGATGGGAAGGAAACTTTTTGAGAAAAATTCTTTTAAAGTCACATGTCGTCGAGGTTGAGAAAAATATTTGTTTTCTCTTCTCTCGTGTTTAGGCTTCCTCGAATTGATTCTTCTTTTCTTCTTTGGAAGTTTATTGTTTCGTTTATCATCTCGAAGTATGTAATCTTCTTTCTGGACAGGTCTTTGTCGTCGTATTTTCTGACGAGCCACAATGGTCCAACCTTTATCCTCATTTCTGACGGCCTCAGGTTTGGGGTTTCATGTCCGAACCGAACAATTATTGGTTCGAAGGTCCCAAACTGGATCAGGCTTTCCTTTTGCTTATCAAATGAGGCTGGAAATAATTGAGCGTCGGAGTTCATTGTTACTGCAGCGTGGTTTGATTGAGCTATTTCATCTAAGTCTAGCTCAATTTTTCCTTCTTTAGCTAACCTTAGAATTAGCTCCTTTAGGACGAAACATTTTTTTACCGGATGACTGATAACTCGATGATACTTACAATAGTTGGGATCATCGACTTTGTCCATTTCTTCTGGGCGCCTACACTCGGGAAACTCAATCAGTCTTGTTTCCAGTAGTTGCTCTAACATGTCAGGAATGTCAGAGTCTGGGAACGGATAGACTTTTTCTTGTCTTTCTTTTAAAGTTAGGCGATGTTTCTCGCCTCCGTCATTTCTTCTTTCTGTCCTGTTTTCCTTTCCTTTTGAGGAAAACCTTACAGGGGTTGTGCTGACGACCATGGATTCTTCCACGACATTTTTCGTGATTTTTTCAATGTCGTTTACTTCTTTATTTATTTTCTTTATATCTGGGATTAAGAGGTCCCTGGTCCCTCTGTTGGCGATACTCAACTCCATATCGTGGGCGCGAGTCGCTAACTCTTCAAATGTTTGGGGCTTTATCCCTTGTAGGATGTAGTGAAGTCCCCAATGCATGCCGCCGATGCACATCTCGACAGCAGACACTTCTGTGAGTCGGTCCTTGCAGTCAAGACTTAATGATCTCCAACGGTTGATGAAATCGATGACTGGCTCGCCCATCCTTTGGTTAGCGTGTGAGAGTTCAGACATGCTGACTGTCCGCCTCGTGCTGTAGAAGCGATTCAAGAAGTCTCTTTCAAACTGCTCCCAACTGTCAATCGTCTCGGGTTCCAAGTCGGTGTACCAGTCAAAGGCGTTTCCTTTCAAGGTTCGGACGAATTGCCTAACCAGCAAGTCTCCGCGAGTTCCAGCATTCTCGCATGTTTCGACGAAGTGGGCAATGTGTTGTTTAGGATTGCCCTTACCGTCACATTGTTGAAACTTTGGCGGCTGATACCCGATGGGCATTCTCAAGTTGTCGATCCTCTTTGTATACGGTTTGGTATACAAGAGGGAGCTTTGGGTGGGTCCACCGTATTGAGCTCTGATAGTGTTCGTGATCATGTCTTGCAGTTGTTGGACAGACAACGAAGCGACCGACGTTGAGTGATGCAGTTGGTCTTCTTGGATGACATTTTTTCCTTTGTCATTCCTCCTTGCTGCAGGAGTTAGACTTGACTCTGCAGCCTCTCGACTTTGCATCTGATTTCTCAATTGGGCAATCTCGAGGTCTCGTTCTTCAACTGCTTTCATCAGAAAATTTAATTTCTTTTCCATTTCAGCCATTGCTTCATCGTTAGTGTGTGCGTCTGCCATCATTACAGACATCACATTTGGATCATACCCCTTGTTTGGTTGATCAGATGAGGGAACAAATTCATCGTACAAGAAATTTTCCTGAATGATTATCCCCTCACGCGTAGACTCTGACATTCGTTCCTCCATAACATTTATTTCAGTCATCATGGAGGATGCTACGTCAGAATCGAACTCAAATAGAGGGTTACACCTGACAACAAATTCGCCACTTGTAGATGCCCCCGCCAATGTCATTCTTTCTTCCATAGTATTTGTTTCAGTCGTTATGACAGACGCTACGTCAGAATCGAGCTCGAACAAAGGGTTACACCTAACAAGAAATTTGTCACTCGTAGATGCCCCTGACGATGTCATTACTCTGCTCACAATTGTGACAAAATCATGTGGACAATCGTGGGGAGTAGAACTCGTGTAGCGGTTGTTCATGACTACGGTTGTTGAAGGAGTTCTGAACGACATAACTTCACTTGTCTTTGAGATGAGAGAAAGAGATGAGAGGTAGAAATGTCCCACCGGGCGTGCCAATCTGTTCACACGAGATTTCGACGAAGGATGGAGATTCGAACACGTGTAAATGAATTTTGAATTTGTATTTATATTTATCAGTGCGTAGTGGATTACAATCTCTAATGTTTATCCTCTGATTCTTTCTCTCTCAAATGTAAATGTATCTCGAGGGCTTCGCAGCTTATTCTCGATGTTGGATTTGTTTCGAGGGCTTTGCAGCTTGTTCTCGATGTTGAATTTGGATCGAGGGCTTTGCAGCTTGTTCTCGATGTTGAATTTGGATCGAGGGCTTTGCAGCTTGTTCTCGATGTTGAATTTGGATCGAGGGCTTTGCAGCTTGTTCTCGATGTTGAATTTGGATCGAGGGCTTTGCAGCTTGTTCTCGATGTTGGATTTGTATCGAGGGCTTCGCAGCTTGTTCTCAATGTTGGATTTGTATCGAGGGCTTCGCAGCTTGTTCTCGATGTTGGATTTGTATCGAGGGCTTCGCAGCTTGTTCTCGATGTTGGATTTGTATCGAGGGCTTCACAGCTTGTTCTCGATGTTGAATTTGGATCGAGGGCTTTGCAGCTTGTTCTCGATGTTGGATTTGTATCGAGGGCTTCGCAGCTTGTTCTCAATGTTGGATTTGTATCGAGGGCTTCGCAGCTTGTTCTCGATGTTGGATTTGTATCGAGGGCTTCGCAGCTTGTTCTCGATGTTGGATTTGTATCGAGGGCTTCACAGCTTGTTCTCGATGTTGGATTTGTATCGAGGGCTTCGCAGCTTGTTCTCGATGTTGGATTTGTATCGAGGGCTTCACAGCTTGTTCTCGATGTTGGATTTGTTTCGAGGGCTTTGCAGCTTGTTATCGATGTTGAATTTGGATCGAGGGCTTCTTAGCTTGTTCTCGATGTTGGATTTGTTTCGAGGGTTTTGCAGCTTGTTCTCGATGTTGAATTTGGATTGAGGGCTTCTTAGCTTGTTCTCGATGTTGGATTTGTTTCGAGGGCTTTGCAGCTTGTTCTCGATGTTGAATTTGGATCGAGGGCTTCGCAGCTTCGCAGCTTGTTCTCGATGTTGAATCTGCAGCTTCGCGTAGCGGTGAAGTCTTCAGATGTTTGTGAAGTCTTCAGATGTTTGAACTTGGAGTGGTGTTCAGTCTTCAGGATTCAGGGAGTCTTGTGAATTCTCTCTGAGCTCTTAGGAGAAGAAATTTTCTGAACCTTAAAAATGAAGAATGAGCTCTCTATTTATAGAGTTCTCATGGGCCTGGATCCAATGGGCTTGGGCTTGGATCCAATGGGCTTGGGTCCAATGGACTTTTGGGTTCTGGGCCCAATGGTTATTTGGGCTTGGGCCAAATTGTCATTTAAATAACTTTTAGCCCGATTCGATTTCGAGCCCAATTGAGCCATGACCGAATTTGCTCGGTTAAGTTTATTCGATCCGCCGGCCAAGATGAAGACATGTGGCGACCGTTGATTGGCCGAAATTTCTCGGTCAACAAATGCCCCCTTTTTCGAGAGTTATGCACATGTACGTGTGGGTGAGTCTCGGAAAAGTTAAATTTTGAAATTTTGAATAGTAATTACTGTAGAAGTCTGGGGAGTTGATATTTTATGTCCGAGTTAAACAACTCCTTGGGCCAAACGGGGAGTAAGTTTACTCCCCACAACTCCACTCCTCCCAACTCCGTGGGCCAAACGGCCCCTAGAGGAGTAAAATGGGGAGTTTGTTTGATGGTGTGACAGTGTGTACATTATTCAAATGATTTTTTTATTATTATTTTTTTTTGTTAGACATTTTTTAAAACTTACCTCCTAAAACTGACATAAAAATGAATTTGAGTAAGATTTCTCTTTTTATTATAAATAATATATTTTAGTCAACATAGCTCAATTAGCATAATGTATGAGCTATGAACAAAATGTCTCAGGTTTGAACCCCTTCTCACATGTTATACTATATTTTAATTCAATTATTAGTTGATTTGTATTGAAAGATGGTATGATGCATATTTCAAAAAAGAAAATAGGTTAGATACACCTGCAAACCGAGCATAGTTCAATTGACATAAGATTGTGTCCTTAACTAAGAAGTTATAGGTATAATCTCCATGTTAATTACATAAAAAGAAAAAAAGTTTGTATTATCCTAATATTTTTAATTAATAAAAACAAAACAATTTCTAAAAAAACGAATTTTTTTTTTAAATAATAAATGCAGATTTTCTTATGTAAAAAATGTTTATTTATCATTCTCTTCAAGGTAGTGAAGTAGTAGCATCTCAAGCAATCATAAGTTTTTTTTGTTTTTTTTACAACCAAGTAATCAGCCAAGCCATACAACTCATATACCAAAATTTTATTACCAGATTTGGAAAATTACATTAATGGACGTGACATTTGTATATTAACAAAAATATATTTTTTTATATTACATATACTTTTTAACTATTTTTAAATGAAATATCTATATATATATATATATATATATATATATTATATATTTAAATACTTTATACTTTTCAAGCTTTTGCCAGATTAGCATTATAACTTCACACTTTACTTCTAAATTCGTATCATTTTAATAATATGCTTAGTTTACTTATTAATGACTAATTTAAAATTTATTCAAATCCCAAGTAGGTTGTATCTCCATTTGTTGTACAGAAGAAGAAAAAAAATCTAAAACATATGATTTTGATGAATTTAAAATGACAATATAATTAAAAGATAAAGAAAAATCACACCTCTCTGTAATAATGACAATATAATTAAAAGATAAAGAAAAATTACACCTCTCTGTAAAGTAAACAATTCAAAAACATATAGATACATATTTTTTTTTTCATATGGACACTGTTGACTCGATATTTCAACAATGAGAAATTTAATAAGTGAAATATCAACTTTATTTGTATTAATTTGTATGAGTGTTACAATCTCTCGTCCTGTGATTCTTTATCTCTCAAAGTAAATTTGATTTTAGGATTTCACAATTTGTTCTCGATGTTGGATTTGTCTCGAGAGCTTCGCAACTTGTTCTTGATATTGGACTTGGCTTGAGGACTTCTCACCTTGTTCTCGATATTAGATTTGGTTCGAGAATTTCACAACTTGTTCTCGATGTTGGATTTGTTTTTAGGACTTTACAGCTTGTTTTCGATGTTTGATTTGTTTCGAGGGTTTTGCAGTTTGTTTCGATGTTGGATTTGTTTCATGGCTTCGCAGCATATATATTCTCGATGTTGGCCCTTGCCCTTGGCCTGGTCTCGACTCCCCCTGGCTAAGTACTTTCAATCTAGCAGGCTAGCAGCCTGTTCCGCCCGTTGATGGGCGCCCCGACCGCTGCTTGGGGATTTGTTTGAATGTTTTGCAACTTGTTTTCGCTTTTTAAGGAGTGTTCAATGTTCATCACAGGGAGTCTTTTGATATTATTTTGAATTTGAATTCTCTCACTCTGGAGTCTTCAATTTTCGAACCTTTCAAATGAATGAAAGTCTCTCAATCCTTTGGATTTGGGTTTTGTTGCCTTTGAGCCCAATCCTTTAGGCTTCATTGGTTTTGGGCCTAATTATTTGGGCTTTGGACCAGATGGGCTTTTAAATAGTCTCCTGAACCCCTTAGATTTGTAGTTCAATTGTCATATAACTCAATTTCATCGGATAAGTTTACTCGATAAAACGGTTATAATGAAAACACGTGACATTCTTTTTGGGAATTGCCAATTTTGTTGTCTTAAAATAGGATACGTGTTAATTTATGATTGATCCCAAGTAATTTTGTCATCAATTTGTGTATACGTGATACTGATTGACTGGAATTTCTCCATCAATAGACACGTTGTAGGAGAAAAACATATATATATATATATATATATATATATATATATATAATTTGAATTTTTTAAAGATTTTTTTTTAATGTTTTTATACTTTAAAATAAAACGACAATTTTTACTTTCATCACACACGCTTTTTAATATTATTCATATATGTCTGTAATCTATAATCATCAAATATATCTTTAAAAGTATTTTCTTTCTTCATCTTTTTTGCAAAATCTTCGACAATATCAATTCAATTTTTTCAAAATATTTTTCTTTATTATTATTATATGTTTTTTATTGGTCTTCATTCCAATCCATAAGAACTCATGATTTTAAGAAGAAGAAAAAAAAAGCAAATAAGGACATGTGAACATATTTAAGGAAAAAATAAAAATAAATAAACGAAAACTATTCAAAACTATACAACCAAACAAAAAAATGAAATTGTGTATATGAAAAATGAAAAAAAAAAAAATTATATTGTTAACGATGTTGTAAAGAAAGATGAAAAAAAAAATGTTATTTATAGATAAATTGGATGATTTTAGAATATAGATATATAAATATATATTTATTAAATGAAAAAAACTAACGAAAAAAATAAGAAAAATTATAACAAATATCAATTTAGAGTAAAATAATTAAAAATATAACATTTTTTTGAAGAAAAAAAATTACAAATATGACAATTTCTATGATAATAGTATATCGCTATAGTAGTCTATCATCTCAGATTTTTATAAAATTTTGTCAGTGACTATTAGTGGTAGTGGTCTAGTGATAGTTATATATCAACGATAGCAGCCTATCACTGATAGTCATTGTTTTTTTTTTTATTATATTTACAAAATGTTTTAAATTTTACTATATTTGTAATTATTTTGGATTTAAGGGTTGTTTATGCAACCCGCCCAAAAAATAAAAGATAAAAATAAAAAATATAATAATTTATTTTTTAAAAGTTTAAAAAGATAATTATATATAGTTTGACACGTGTCGTCCTACGGTTGGCCACGTGTGACTTTGGCCAGACAAAATGGTCTTTAGCAGCCAAGTTATGCTCTTATTTGGTTGGCTATATTAGATATATATGGAAAAACATGAAAGCTCCCATGCTTAATTAGGTATCAATTTTGGAAACTACTTTTAATATATGGAATAACAGCCAACATTACAAATACCAAATAATTTTTTCTTAAAAAAATAAAAAAAATAAATTAAAAACACAGCCAACATTACTAATATTTACTAAAAAAACAATAGCATTAATACTCTGAAGAAACAATACCAAATTTGTGTAAAAACGTTTTTTCTTTTATTTATTTATTTATTTAAAACAGATACTATAAATATGCAAAAATTTGATCATTCTAAATATTAAAAGTTTCAACTAGTCAAAAGCAATAATCCAAGCCCAGAAGAATATGGCAACTCAAAAACTTTTTGTAGTATCCATCACAATTATGTTCTTAATTACTTGTTTTGCTGCATCAAGTAAGTTTTTGCGTCTTTTAATATTTTATTTTTCTAACTGTGATAAATGGAGGTCGGAAATAGTTGAATCTTCCATCTCAAAAGAGGTCGGGCATGTCAATGTTGAGGATCTCACATCGGAAAGATGAAGGATTACTTCTCTCGTCACCAATTGGTTTTAAGATGGAACCCCGTGATTGACGAGTAATGTTTATTATTGCAGGTGAAGCAAAAGGGTTGTGGAATTGCATTGCGCATTGTTCAGAAAATTATAGGGATGCGGCATGTAATAAGGATTGCCTCCAACAAGGGAAAGGCACTGGATTTTGTCTTGCAAAACGGGTTGGCTCGGATGAATATGTTTGTTGTTGTAGTGATTGATACATATAAACCACCTATCACACAGATAATTAATTTCAATCAAATCATATTTTTTAAATATCTTATGAATTAATTTAAGATATATCTTATGAATTATCCATGTTTTTTCCTTTTCTGAATGATTGTTATTTGCTGTATGAAATGGTTAATGAAAGTAACATCAAAAATAATTTGAGAGGTAACCAGATCAATGACTAAATTTGATTAGCCCTTTCGAAAAATAGTCCATGGATGATTTTTTTTATATTACATAAATTACAAAAACAAAACTATAAAACCAAGATAAAATAAAGTAAAGTGCTTTAAATCGAACATAGTTGAATTGACATAAGTAAAATTCTAAGGAGTGTGTAACAACTCACCTGTCGAATCAACTAGCCTCGAAAATAAAAAAAAGTCAAACCGAACATAACTCAACTGACATAAGGTTGAGCCCGTAACTAAGAAGTCATGGGTTCAATCCTCGCATTAATTAAAATACCGTTGCAAAAAAAAAAACGTATGCATTGCCTAGTGACCATGAGGTCCTAGGTTCAATCCATCACTCCAATATGTGATAAAAAAAAAAAAAAACTATTTAGTCAAATCGAACCTAGCTCAATTGCCATAAGGTTGTGTCTGCCCCTTGACTAAAAAGTCATGGGTTCAATTCTCACATTAATTAAAATACTGTTGCAAAAAAAAAAGAGGTTATGAGTTCAATTTCTATATTAATTAAATACATTTGCAAAAAAAAAAATACAATGCATTTGAATTGTAGATAAATTTAAAATATGATAATTTTAATAAATACTAGATCTAATATTTTAATAAGAAAAATAAATAAAAGATGAACAGTTTCTAAAAGTATAATTTTAAAGCTAAATAGTTTGTGTAAATCATATTTCAAAGCGCACGGCCATGCTAATCTTCTTTGTATCGTTTCAATTTTAAAGGGGATAACTGACATGCATGATGTATTGACCGGGTGACCTAGTGACCAAGAGGTCGTAGATTTCAATTCTCCATACTTAAATGTTGTTAAAAAAAAAAGAAAATCATATCTCAAAGCTAAAGAATTTTATTGTCACATATACATTGTATTTAATTGTGTGGGAATGAAAATGTGTCAATCTCTTAACATTAAAATTTGTACTGGCACACACAATTTTATGATAATATTTTATGATAATACTTTTTTTTCATATTTACCTTATTCACCATTTTTTTTTACATTTTGTTGTGCGTGGATATTTTTTCCCTAAACTCCATATTTTGTTGTGCGTGGACATTTTTTCTCTATTTTTTTTTTTTCTTTTTTTTTGGTTTATATACTATAATTCAACATATATTCTCGTTTATATACTATAATTCAACAAATCTTGAAATATTTCGATTTTCTTTATTGTCGCAAATACGTTCAATTCAAAAAAGCTTTTAAATACCAAAGAAAAAAAATGGAGATGATGCATCTTATTAAAATAATATAATTTTTTAAAAAACAAAATCTAAAATAATCCATTGTTTTCTAATATTTTCAATCAATTAATTGTAATTACCACTAAACCTAATATATGGACACTTAGGTCATTTCAATTATTTGTTAGACCTACATTGTCAGGTTGATGACAAAGTTGAAATTTAATTAAAAAAGTGACATAATTAAAATTTATCAAATGCCTATCTATGTATATATATATATATATTGTGTATAAATACACAATATATGTGTATTTCCTCTTTAGACATTTTTGCTTCTATTTACAAAAATTCGTTTATTTTTTTAATGCTCACTTCTACCTCCATCGTCATCCAAAAGCATAACAATCATTGTATCATTAAACACTTAGAACCCATTTGATAACGTTCACGTTTCTTGTTTCTTATTTTAGTTTCTCATTTTTTAAGAAACATACTTGTTTGATAACTATTCTCGTTTCTTGTTTCTAAATTTTGAGAAACGTTTCCAAAAAAATTGGCAAATTTTGAGAAACTACAAATTGTTGTTTCTCTTTGTTCCGTTCCATTTATATACTTCTGTTTCTATTTATTACAAAGAATTGTGGTTGGTTTTTTTGCAATCTATATCTTTAGAATAGCTCTTTACATTCATGGTCTTGGGTTCAAATCCTAAAATTAACATTTTGATTTTTTTTTTATATTTTTTTTCTTCTTAATTTTGTAATATTTTTTTTTATATATTATTTTAATTTGAAATTTTGCCACCTTCTATTTTTGTTTTGTTTGAGAATATATTAATATTAATGTGAACCTAATATTAATAAATAAGTATTTTATACTATCTAACTACGTTAAAATGTTTATTTATTAAATTAAGTATATTTAAAAAAAATCATAAATATTCATCGATATTGTTTTTATCCATTTCTATAAAATTGAGACATTGATATTTTCATCAACATACACATTTTAAACTTTGCAAATAAGCATTTTTACGGTTTTTAAATAAGTTTAATTTCCTTACTATTAAATATTAGATTCACAATAATGATATTTTAGATATATAATTGCAATTTATCTAAAATATAATTAAAATGTCGATTCACCTCTCATGTCAATATTGAGTTCATTGACACATGAAAATGCCAATGAAGATGTATACACGTTGACGAGAATTTAAAACATAGTCCATAACAAATAATGACAAATTGGCAATGACTTCGAGATTTTAGAGAAAAGATACATCATTCATAAATGTTTAACTACCGACATTTTTCACTCCAAAATGTTATTGAATGTTGTTTTGGTAGGTAGAAGGCTCGATTCCTATTCTTAAACAAATGTCTTACCCTGTCAACACACAAAAACATATTCAAATCAAATTTGTGGAACATTTGAAGTATAAATACAATTTTATGGTTTTTAAAATTTTGCATCAAGATTCTTTGTATTCGATTCTGTAAACTTTGGATAGTTATCGAACAACCACAAAAACATATTCAAATCTAAGGGCGTTTGTTAGAGGATGGCCATGGTGCGATTTCGGGTGGGTTATCAAAGAAACCGATCCCGAATAAGAGGCTGTCGGAGGTGAAGAGCATCTTGAGGGCGGGCGGCGGCGGCGAGATCCTTCGTCTAGATGGGCTTTCAGACGTGGTGGCTGGGCGGGGGTTGACGCCGTCTGCTCTGAATTATGTTGCGGTGGAGGGCGTTGATGGTCAACCTGTGAAGGCGATGAAGGCGGTGTGCGTGGGCCTAGGGGCGGCGACGGCTGAGCTTCAATTTGGGCAGATTGGAGACGGAGGTAGGTCGTTGGATTTGGAGAAGGGGATGGTTCGGGTCGGGTTTTCTCCAGACCGGTCCGACCGAACTGGTTCTCCATCCGACCGGTCCGACCGAACCGGCCCCCTGCTGTACGGGCGGTTCGGGCCGTTTCTCCTCATGGACCGTTGAACCCGACTGCTCTATCATTTGGGTGTTTAGACCGGACCATCCATGGTCCTCCACGTAGTCAAACAACTGATGTTGTTTCCTCTGGCCAGGTTGTGGTGGATGCTTCCGACTTTCCTGTGAGCTTGCAGTCAGATTTCACTGTGTCTGATCCTTTAAAGGTTAATGATATCGTGGTGGGTCTCGGCCAGTCTCGGGGTTCTGTTTTGGGGCCTATTGGTCCCCCTAGTCTGGGGGGTAGTGGTGATAAGGGTGTGGGTTCGTCTAGATCCTCGTGGGCCTCGTTGTTTGGCTCCTCTAGTGCTAGTGAGGAACCAATGGTTTTTACCCCCTTGCAGGTTATTGATGGTGTGCGGGTTGTTGTCCCCCCTCCAGGTGTCCGTGAAGAGGGTATCGCTTTTTGGCAGTATTCGATCGTTGGTCAGTTTGTGGAAGGGTGTATGTCGTATACAGCTATGTCTCGTTTGGTGAGCCAAATTTGGGGTCGGGTTGAGATGCCTGTTATCTCTACTATGGATAATGGGTTAATTATGTTTCATTTTTCGTTCTGCGGCCTCTCGTGACTGGGTTCTCTCAAACGGCCCGTGGCATATAGGTGGTCGTCTCATTTTATTGAGGCAATGGACTCCAGGTATTGCTCCTGAAACTTTTGCTTTTGACTCTGTCCTTGTGTGGGTTTCTCTTTTTAATGTGTCGTTCGAGTTGTGGAATCGTAATGGGCTAGGCTCTATTGCCTCGGCTGCTGGTAAACCTATTTGTTTAGATCAGACGACTGTAGATTGTTCTCGCCTATCCTTTGCTAGGGTGTTAGTGGAGATTGTGGTGAATGATGTGTTGCCTTCGTCGATTCCGGTTAAGCTTGAGGAAGAGATTGTTATGGTTAGGCTTGAATATGCCTGAAAGCCGAAGCGTTGTACCCACTGCCAGGTGTTCGGGCACTCTAGCTCCACGTGTAGCAAACAGGCTCCCGTAGAGACTAGCGCGAATCTGATTGTCTCCCCTGGTGTCGCTCGTGTTGATTCCGTTGATGTCTCAGTTTCTGTTCCCCTACAGTCTGCAAGTCCCTTGGATCAGTCTTCTAAGGATCGAGGAGGGGCTCCCAGAGTTGTCAAAACTCGTAAATCAGATAAGAGTAGAGATCCTTCTGGTCCTCCTCGTTTGAGTAATTCCCGTATAGGAGCTACAAATAGCAGGAGCCCGTCAGTGTCCAACTCTTTTGCCGTTCTGGCTCTCACTGATTCAGATATGGTGTCAGATTTAGTTTCGGTGCCCCCAATTCCTCCGCGTAGGCCCTCCAGTTTGCTTACAGTTGCAGTTGGTCCTACTAGTCTGTCTGATGTGGGTCTGAATTCTATGACCGTTGAGATGGTTGAGGCTCGTGGTGATCCTCTATTGGATCAGGGTTCAGTTACTTCTATTTTCCCTGTTGTCTATGTCTAGTTGGTGTTCTTGGAATGTGAGGGGACTTAGTGATCCTGCGAAGAGTCTTGCTGTTCGTTCCTTCCTTCAGTCTGCTTGTGTGGGTTTTTGTGGTCTGTTGGAAACAAAGGTTAAAGCTCATCAGTTTCAGTCTGTGCTTCAGAGGTTTGGTGGAGGTTGGCAGTGTGTCTGCAGTTATGGTGATTCTGGGTTGAGTCGTGTTTGGGTTATGTGGCGCACGTCTCGGTTATCGTTTACCCCTTCGGTAATCGGGCCTCGGTTGATTTGGGGTACCCTGGTGGATCGGTTCTCCCAGATGTCTTTCCACGTTGCCTGTGTTTATGCTCCTAACTCTGAGGTTGAGAGAAGGGAGGTGTTGGACGACATCGTTTCTATGTGTCAGTCCTGGTCTCTTCCTGGAGTGGTCATGGGGGATTTTAACGCTATTCGCGCTTCCACGGAGTGCTTTGGAGGTAATTTGTTTGATTCAGAAATGTGTGGGTTTGATGGTATGATATCTCGTGTAGATTTGGCTGAGCTTCCTGTGACAGGTAGTTGGTACACGTGGACTAGATCTCCTCAGGGGCCGTTTGATATTATGAAGCGTCTGGACAGAGTTTTGGTTAATTCTTGCTGGATGTCCTCCCTGCCTGTTTGTGAGGTTCGGGCTCATAGTTGGGGTATTGCTGATCATTGTCCGTTGGTGTTCAATGTGACGAGCCAATCCCTTCGTAGGTCGTCCCCGTTTAGGTTTTTTAATCACTGGGCGGAGGACCCTCGTTTTTTAGACACTGTGGCTAGTAGCTGGGTTCAGTTTCATGATATCTCTCCGCTGGCTGGGCTCATGAGGAATCTGAAGTCTCTTAAGCCCATTCTTCGTCAAGCGTTTGGGTGTTCGCTGTCGAGCCTTAGCCTGCAAGTGACTATGGCCCGTGTTCGTATGGAAGAGGCTCAGTTAGCTTATGCTGAGGATCCCCTGTCTCCTACTCTACAGGGCCTGGCTAGCAGCGCTTGTCAGGATTTTTAGGCTTTGACTCGGAAGGAGGAAGCCTCTCTTCGGCAGAAATCCATAGTTCAGTGGCTTTCCCTTGGTGATCGAAACTCCAATTTTTTTCATCGTAGCGTTAAATCTCGGATTCTCAGTAATAGCATTCAGTCTCTTACTGTTGATAGTGGTCGTATCCTGACCTCTCATTCTGATATTGCTAGGGAGGTGGTCGCCCACTTTCGCGGTATTTTTGGTTCCCAACCGATCGGCTATAGGGAGCTTACTGATCAGCTGTCTTCGATTGTTGATTTCCGCTGGTCTGAGGAGTGTTGCGCTGATCTGGTCAGGCCTATCTCGAGCGAAGAGGTCAAGCGTGTAATTTTTGCGATGAGTAGTGGTAAGGCCCCTGGTCCCGATGGTTTCCCTGTTGGTTTTTTTAAAGCGGCTTGGAGTGTTATTGACAATGACTTCTGTAATGCGGTGAGTCATTTTTTCTTGTCCTATTTTCTTCCTTCTAGTGTGAATGCTACAACTATCACATTGATTAAGAAGAAGGATGTTCCTACTGGTCCTGATGATTATAGGCCCATCTCTTGCTGCAATGTGGTTTATAAATGCATCTCGAAGATCCTGGCAAATCGCTTGAGTTCGTGGCTTCCTGACTTTATTGGCCCTAATCAGTCTGCATTTGTTAAGGGTCGGAGTATTTTGGATAATGTCCTCTTGTGCCAGGAGTTGGTTGGTGGGTATCATCTTAATAAGGGTCCTCCTCGTTGTGTTATGAAGGTGGATCTTCAGAAGGCCTATGATTCAGTCCATTGGGATTTTTTATTCGGTCTACTGTTAGCCATTGGGACTCCTGTTCAGTTTGTTAGTTGGATTCGGGCCTGTATCACGTCTCCTACGTTTTCCATCCTTGTTAATGGTTCGTTAGAGGGTTTCTTTCCGGGTCGTCGAGGCCTTCGTCAAGGGGATCCCTAGTCTTCATATCTGTTTGTGATGGCTATGGAGGTACTCTCTCGGCTGTTGAATTCTCCCCCTGCAGATTTCCGCTTTCATCATCGTTGTGAGAAGATTCGCCTTACCCACCTTTGTTTCGCAGATGACTTAATGATTTTTTGTGGGGGGGACTACTCGTCGCTAGCCTTCGTCCATTGTGCCCTCCTGAGGTTTCAAAGATTGTCTGGTCTCTGTGCGAACACAGCAAAGAGTTCCATGTTTTGTGCCGGGGTCTCCTCTTCTGTGGCTTTAGGTTTATCTGGTGTGATGGGGTTCTCCCTTGGCTCTCTTCCTGTTTGTTATCTTGGTCTTCCTCTCGTATCTGGTCGGCTTTCTTATGCGGATTGCAAGCCTCTCCTTGAGAAGATCATTGCGCGGGTTCAGAGCTGGTCTGCGCGTGCTCTATCTTACGCTGGTCGTTTGTTGCTTATTCGGTCTGTCCTGCAAAGCTTTCAGGTTTATTGGGCGAGTGTGTTTGTTTTGCCTCTTCGTGTAGCAGACGAGGTTGATTGTATCCTTCGGGCTTTCTTATGGCGAGGAAGCTCTTCTGGTAAAGGTGGAGCAAATGTAGCTTGGGGGGACGTTTGTGTTCCTAGGGATGAGGGTGGCTTAGGCATCCGTCACATTCGTTCTTGGAATGTGGCTGCTGTTATGAAGCTCCTTTGGCTTCTTTTTACGCGATCGGGCTCGTTATGGGCGGCCTGGGTTGAGGCTTACATTATTCGGGGTCGCTCCTTGTGGTTTGTTCCTATGCAGGCCAGTTGGTCTTGGTGTACTCGGGCTATTTTCCACCTTCGTGAGCAGTTTCGTCCTCTTGTCCGGGTCGCTATCGGGGATGGGCGGCGTGCCCATGTGTGGGCTGATTCATGGCTTCCCGGGGGCCCCATCGTTCAGCGGTTTGAGGAAGGTTTGGTTGACGCTGTTGGTAGTTCGATTAATGCTCTGGTGTCTGATTACCTCCTCCCGGATGGGTCTTGGCAATGGCCCTGCGTGACTTGGGAGATGGAGGATCTGTTTCCCCAAGTGCAGGCTACTGTCCCCAATCTGCTTCAGGCTGATCGAGCTATCTGGGACCTCGGTCGTTCTGATGTCTTCTCGATAGCTAGTGCTTGGGAGGTTATGCGTCCTCGTCGTGATTGTGTTAGATGGGCCAGTCTGTTGTGGTTTGATGGAAACATTCCCCGGCACGCCTTCATTGCGTGGGTGGCACTTCGGGACCGGTTATTTACTAGGGCCCGCCTCCATGTTTGGGATCCCTTACTTCCGTCAGGGTGTGTGTTGTGTTCTGCTACATCAGAGACGCGTGATCATCTTTTCTTTGAGTGTCCGTTTAGTTCGCATGTTTGGACGGGTCTTCTTCGTTGGGGTCATTCCTCTCATCGTATTGCTATATGGTCCACCGAGTTAGCTTGAATTTGTAGCATGAGTCGGGGTGATCGTCGTAAGCGTCATGTTTGGAGGCTTGCGTGGTGTGCGACCATTTATCATATCTGGAGAGAGCGTAATTCCCGGGTCCACGGGGGTAGGCTCCGTTCTCCCCAGTCTGTTCTCATAAATGCCCAGGCTGATGTGTCTTATAGGTGTGCCTCGTGGCTAGGGGCATTGATGTCTCCTTTGTCTATTAGTGCCCCTCCGTGGGACTTGTTTCCGTGAGTTTGTTCTGGTTTTTCGCTCTGTGTTTTTTAGTGCCTTGGCCCCGGGCTATGGGGTCCCCCTTGCTTGTTTCTCGTAATATATATTGCCTTTGAAAAAAAAAAACTTTGGATAGTTTTTTTTTATATATATTTTAATGCATGTTATATCTTTTTTATATTATGTATACTAAATTCTATTTAAAATATATATAGAAAAAAGGAAAAAGAAACTATTAACAAAAAATATATATATATATATATATATATCTAATTTGTTTTTTTTCTTCTTCTTCATAAACCAGAAACAAGAAACAAGAAACGTTATTAAGTTTCTGTTTCTTTTTCTTTTTTTCAAGAAACAAGAAACAAAAAACAAGAGTAGTTATCAAACATGTTTTTGTTTCTAGTTCTAAAAAAAGAAGGGAACAAGAAACAAGAAACAAGGAACAAGAAACGAGAACGTTATCAAACGAGCCATTAAAAACTCATGAATCTTAAAATATTTATTGACTCTAAATATTTTTTTATGAAAAATAAATCATCTTTGGTTGCATTAATTCCACCATTCACTTTAGTTTCGAGAAAATGAATCGATATCCTTCAACACCTTCAAATGGGTTCGAACACCCATAATTCTTATATGTCATCATGTTGATTAAACTCTTTGTTCAACGTTAAAAATGCAAATCAATCATCAGCATTCGGCTACACATTAATAATAAGCATGAGAGATATCGTCCAACTTGCAACCAACGACTTCCCTTGACACGGAAATATAAACTTTGGTGAAACAAATGGTCGCAAAAGTCATTATTCATAGTCGTTTGTAAGTTTATGACATATAGCTGAGTATTCTTCACAGTCAACTTTGAGCATTCTTCACGGTCAACTTTAACTATTTGATTGTTTTTTTCTTTTGTATCTCTCAACACATGTAGCAACGAGAAAAGATCTAACAATGAAAGCAATAAATGAAGAAAGATTAAATATAAAATATAAAACAAAATTCAAATATGTAAATATGTTAAGAAAAGTAATTATAAATTAAAATATGATAACAAGAACATAATCCCAAAATGAAATATGAAAAGCGAAAATAAAGAAGAAGATTTTAAATACAATTTCCGTGAATTTCCCAAAATCAATTGTTCTCAACAGATTTCTTATTTAGAAAGATTTTGGATTTTTTTTTTAGAATTATCAAGTTTGTTTATTAATTTCAACAAATTATTCGAGTTAATTAATTTAAGGGATTAACAACTCAACGATTTTATGTTTCATAAAAAAGATAAAGATATGTCGCACATGTTTTTACCCTCTAAACTTTCAATATTGTATTTAATAGGTTTTTGAACTTTCAATTTTGTATTTAATGCGTTGAATTTTATATTATATAATAGGTTCCTAAACTTTCGCCAACATAAGTATATATAAGTGTCAACAAGAGCTTAGCTAAATGACATGATGTACCGCCTAGAAATTATGAGGTCTTAAGTTCAATCATCCACCTCAACATGGTGTAAAAAAAAGAAATATATATATATATATATATCTCAATTGGATGTACCATCAACCAAAAAAATTAAAGGTTGCACGTTTATATTCAACATTTTTAAAAAATTAACAATGGTATTAAACATAAATTAAATTTTGCGTCTAATAAAACTTTAAACTTTCAATATTTTCATATGGACATGTGTCGAATATAACTTTATACTTGTTTTTTTTCAATTAAGTTTTTATTCGTCAATAAAAGCATAGCTCAACAATGTAACCTCTAGTGACCATAGGGTTGTAAGTTCAATCGTCACCCATGTTGTAAAAAAAAAAATAATAATAATAATAAGCTTTTTATTACTAGGTGAGAATTTCCCAAAATCCAATGGACAAGTGTAAGGGTAGGGGAGTGCAAAAGAAGGACCATTTTTCAGAATTATGATTATATAGTCCAATTTGCCTTCCCATTTTTGTAGGTAATACAGCCCAAATTAAAAGGTCTGGCCCATTTATAAATAACGGCAGAATATAAAAAGCACACCTAAATCTCAAACCCTAATTTTTCATATTCGGAGATCAGGAGCTTCATCTCATCGAACAGGTAAAAGCTTCGCTGCTTTCAGATTCGTTGTTTCTTTGATCATTCATAGTCATTATGTGGACATTTGAATAGGGCGTACATCTTAGGCTCGTCGATCCATTTTGATTGTTCTGTTTCTGATATACGCTATTCTTGATCCTTAGTGGTTAATTAGCTTGCATTATCTGTTGGCGCCATGATGATTTCAAAGATACAGTAGGGAATTTTCATTTTTTTTAGTTAAAAGAACGCCTATGATTAGGACTATCGTGTTTAGTTGAACCCATCAACTGAGAATGTGCTTAAGTGAAATAAGTCTGGCTGTGGCTGGGAATTTGTATTGTTATGACTTACTTCGGAGTCTTGTTTCTGTTTTTGCTTTGGTTAAAACAAACTATTTTAGAGTCTGATAGCTTCTGTAACTAAATTTAGTATTGGAGTAATTTGTTTGTTTTTTTATTGCAGGTTATGGCTCCAAAACAGCCGAATACAGGCCTTTTTGTGGGTCTGAACAAGGGCCACATAGTTACCAAGAAGGAGTTGGCCCCACGACCCTCCGATCGCAAAGGAGTAAGTCAATCAATAATTAGATGTTTTTGTCTTGAAAATAATTAAGGGTTTAGAGTGAATGTCTTGTGAGATTAGTCGAGGTGCCTACTAGCTGGCCCGGACACCCGCTCATATAAAAGGACATGTTGAGGAATGAACTTGTGATATTTTCATTTTATCGGACTATAGTTACATACTTTGAAGTTTTAACATCTTTCTGATAAGGTCTTGCTATATCCTAGTTATCTATAATGACATTTTTTTCAACTTGTGAGATTGTGTTCTCAATTTTCTGTTTTTATATCCATTATTGTAGAAAGCAACAAAAAGGGTTCTCTTTGTCCGAAACTTGATCCGGGAAGTTGCTGGTTTTGCCCCATATGAGAAGAGAATCACCGAGCTTCTGAAAGTTGGAAAAGACAAGCGTGCTCTGAAGGTAGCCAAGAGAAAGCTTGGAACTCACAAGAGAGCCAAGAAGAAGCGAGAGGAAATGTCTAACGTTCTAAGAAAGATGAGGTAATCCTTCGATGTGTCTTTGTAGTATTCAAACTTGGGGGCTGAATCATGTTTTTGGTTGTGTGGAAGTCGGAAATTTTAATTTGGAATTCATGAGAAAGTAGTATGATTAGCATTCTGATTTGGGTTCTGGATATGTTGTATTTGCAGGGCTGGAGGAGGTGGTGAGAAGAAGAAGTGAGATCTACCCTTTTCTCTCATTCATTCAAAGTCTTACTCTTCTTTTGTTGTTTTAAATGTCGAATTTGTTAGGGACCGTTGAGCTCTTTGCGTTAGTCAACTTCAGTTTTGTTATCTTTAAACTTGTATACAAACACCCAATTTTGTTATGGCCTCGTTTGTTTAGATGATGCATTATATGGTTTGGTGAGCCACTCATGTTGTTGAGTTTTTGGTTCTACTTTTAGATATTTCAACAGGAAATGCAACATCTCCCTGCTCCCATGCACGTGCTACATGATTTATCAATTTAGATTGTTTTCAATCTCTTAAGACTTTTCTGCGAACTTGAGATTTGCTGTGAAATTCGTATGATTATGTAATGATAATGTGCTGCTGAGATGAAACTGAAATTAGAAGTGCTTTGTATTTCCAAAAAAGAATAAAGAAGTGCTTCTCTGTTTGTCTTCATTTAGGGCATGTTGGTGAGTGAAATGTCTAAAGTCGTATTCTTTAATATTAAAAAATAATTTAATGTTTAGTTTTATACGTATAATCATGCTCTTAATGCTTATGCTTTGAATTTATGGGTTTAAGAGGGTTACTGGTTTCTGAAGGAATTGAATTAAGAAAAATATTCCATAAAATTGGTATCTTCACATTTTTGTTGACATTTATTAGGTAACTGTTATTCTCTAAAATGGTTGAGTTTTAAAAGATAATATTTTTTTTTTGCGAAAGTATTTAATTAATGTGAGGATTGGACTATGACACATTCGTAGATACAAGTTTAAATTAGATGATGTTTTAGTGAAACCGTTCATTCCATTGTTTAATGTTGTATGTATGACAACAAATTTTAGTCTCAATTTAGGTTAGATAATTGCCAGGACACAAAGGCAATGTTGGTCTATATTATTGGTTTAACTATGTTTATCTTCGTCGTTATGAAGCATCTTTTATAGTCGTTTTACGGGATACATTGCCTGAGTATCTTTATTTACAAGTTAAAAACATTAGTGTAGATTTGTTAATCATGATGGATTTCTACAAATTTGTTAGCTTAATGAATGTTATTAAGATCCAACCTTATGCAGTTTGTATCCTGTTCTCTGAGAAATCAAACCTTCCAATACTTTTGGAAGTGTATTGGATGTTAGTAACAAATTTGTAGAAATTAGAGATGTCCATGGGGTAGAGCGGGGTCGGGTAATGCCTTCTCCGCCCCCGTTCTCGTCCCCGCGAAATTCTCCGTTAAATTTCGCGGGGACGGGCGGGGTATTCCCCGGAATTTGCGGGGACGGGGCGGGTATTCCCTGCGGGGAATTCGCGGGTAACGGATATTCCTGGTAATTTTTCGAATAATTTGTTATTTGTTATTAGTATTATATATATTTAGCGGGTATTCCCTGCGGGGAATTCGCGGGTAACGGATATTCCTGGTAATTTTTCGAATAATTTGTTATTTGTTATTAGGGTAACGGATATTCCTGGTAATTTTTCGAATAATTTGTTATTTGTTATTAGTATTATATATATTTAATTTCATAAACTTGATTTGTAAGATGTGTGTTTTTTTGAAACTTTATAAGATGTGTATTTTTTGAGATAAAAAAAGAGTGTAGTTAATTTTTTTTTGATGAATAATATATATATGTATATATATATTTAAAAGTATACGGGGCGGGTATGCTATTACCCGCCCCGTTTAGTTAACGGGGCAACTGGACAAATGGACATCTCTGGTAGAAATCCAACATGATTAACATTAAACTTGTAAATAAAGATTTTCGACAACGTGTCTTTTAAAGATAAATCCAAGCCGTAAAATAAATGAAGAAGATAAAATAGTTAAACCAATAATATAGACATACATTGTCTTTGTGTTTGAGCCTTTTTGTTTTTTTTTTCTTGGTAGCTTTTCTTTTTGTTCCGAGTTTTCATTTTTAGTACTCTTTTATATTCTTTCATATTTCCATGTGAGAGTTAGACGGATATAAACTAACTTGGAAATTGAATCAATAGATTTGCTAATATGAAACCACATGATTATGCAATCAGAAAAAGATTAAGAACATTTGTTCGATGAAAACTTCCATTTCAACAATATCCAATTAGTCCAATTGAAGATAAGTAAGACCCGATAACATTTTCGGGCCCGTTTGATAACGTTCATTGTTTCTTGGTTATTGTTTCTTGTTTTTTATTTTTTAGGAATTAGAAATAAAAATATGTTTGATAACTATTTTTGTTTCTTGTTTATTGAATAAAAAAAAAAATTGTTTTATAAAAAAACAAAAACAACAATTAAAATTAATATATAAATATATTTATTGTAAAATTTAAAATTAAGGTTCTAAAAATATATATATATATATATATATATTTTTTTTTTGGAATCGGGGTTTGGGTTTATATATTTATTGTAAAATTAAAAAAATATAAAAATATACATATTGCAACATTTAAAATATTAAATTGAGATTAAATGCATGATTTTTTGAGCAATATTCTAGGAGTTCAAATAAAAATTGATTCTACAAAATTAAGATATTTATTTTTTTATTTTTTATTTTTTTTTTTTTTTTTTTGTAGTTTCTCAAAATTTGCCTATTTAGAATGGTTATCACACGAAAACAGAAAACAAGAAACGGGAACGTTATCAAACGGGCTCGTCATTTCACGTTTTCTATATTAAAAATCAAACTTATTTACCAACCATATTTCTAATTTCCTTTTCTAAAAAATACTATGCAAATTGTAATCAAATTATGATAAATAAAAAATAAGCTAATAATTCAAAATTTTGTCTACAAATTTACAATCTATAATCATAAACGTGGCTTCGAGAGAAGAATTTTTTTATTTCCCCTTTTGCTCCTTTTGGTTTTGTTTTTCATAGTTAATATTTTTTTGTTTTTGAAAAAGCTGTTTTTCATAGTTAATAAAACTGTAATAAATATTATTTGAATTATCAATATATATTAATCATAAATCTTGGAATCGTGCCAACAAGAGCATAACTCAACAACATATCGCCTAAAGGTCTTATTCAATTCCCCAACCCCAATATATTGTAAAAAAAAATAAAAAAAATTCTTGAAATCGTGATTAAAAAATAAAAATTACACGATTTTTTATAGCCTAAAAGATCTATAAATATTTGAAAAAAAAACATATTTAGTTAAAATTATAATTTTTTTTTCCATTAACCTATTGAATTATAAATTTTAAAAATATGCTCAAAAATAAAAATTTACTGATATTGATTTTAGACTTACCTGTAAAAGTCGGAGAAGAAGAAGAATGGAGAAAATTATGCCCGGACTAAAGAAAAGTCACGATTTTCGGAGGGTTTGAAAAGTCATCCTAAAACTAATAAATGATGCCCGGGCTAAAGGAATGCCCGGGCATAAATGGGCAACTTTCTAACCAAACATGGGCTTGAACATTCCAAGCCATGTCCACCCTTCAATGCCATCGAACCAAACGACCCCTAAAAGGACAATCTCGATGTTGGATCCCGGCCAAGATAGGCTAAAAAAAATAGTGAAAAAAATGTTCTTGATAAATAAAAATTGAAGTAGACTGCTTTGGGCAATGAACTCAATGAAATGCCTATCATTATTACACAAAATTCAAAATAAAAATTTACAATTACGACTAAAATAGATATTTTTAAGACAAACAGTTAAAATAAAAAAAGAAAAAAAGAAAAGGGAGAGATATTTTGTCAAAGACTCAAAAGTAGTTTCTTTATTATTATTATTATTATTTTGAGAAAAAGGAGTTATAAAAAAAGTAGATTTTTATAATAAACACCGAGATATCACAACCGACGACAACTGCTTATAGAAAATAAGAAAATAAGAAAATAAGAAAATAAGAAAATGATTACGTAATTTGGCTGCACGTGAGATCCAATCTTCATTCCTCTCAGCCTCCACCACCTGTCCCTCCGCCGCCGTCGCCGCCGCAACTCCCCAAATTACCAAAACACCCTTCCATTCCCATGCAATTCACACCGCTTTTACTCCACTTCCCCATTTTGCCCTCCCCCTTCCCATTCTCCTCTATTTCTCCTCTTCTTCCTCCTGCTACTGATATTAGCTCAACAATCCGAAGAAAGCGCAGTGGAATTAGCGTTACTGGAAGAGGAGGAGCTAGGGCAATGCCTTCTGCTGGCGGTGGCGACGGCGACGTTAATGGTGGTGCTTTCTCCGGCTTCAGCCTCACTGAATCATCCTTCTTGTCCTCCTTAATGCCTAAGAAGGAAATTGCTGCTGATCGCTTCATTGAGGCCAATCCGGACTTCGACGGCCGTGGTGTTCTCATTGCGATTTTTGGTATTTTCTTCTATGATTGATTTATTACATGATTTGTTTGTCATAAGATAAGGAAGAAGAGGAGAAGGAGTTGATTCCGGTTGATTTGTTTTTATTCCATGTTTTTTCTCTGTGTTGGATTTTAGATTATCATTTTCACTACCTCTTTATCTATTGGAGCTTAAGAAACATTGGATTGATTATTGGAAGTGGAGTGGGGTTAGGTTGTATAATTGTATTGTATTATATCCTCATGTTTCTTCTCAGATAGTGGTGTTGACCCTGCTGCTGCGGGATTACAAGTGACATCCGATGGAAAGCCTAAAATATTGGATATTCTTGATTGGTATGCAGGGACCATGTATTCTTAATTCTTCTTATTATTAGTATGTTTATATTAATTGTAAATGCAACATTGTTAATTATTATTGTTCTTTTTAATGTCAGTTCGGGGAGTGGCGATGTTGATACGTCGAAAGCGGTGAAGGCCGATCCCGATGGTTGCATTATTGGAGCTTCAGGTTCATGTTAATACTTTGCACAACA
This sequence comes from Herpetospermum pedunculosum, assembly GCA_028017165.1. Lineage (NCBI taxonomy): Eukaryota > Viridiplantae > Streptophyta > Magnoliopsida > Cucurbitales > Cucurbitaceae > Herpetospermum > Herpetospermum pedunculosum. The sequence continues at coordinate 51,126,653 of CM051527.1, forward strand.
GCCAATGGATTTTTTGCTCAAAATTTGAACATTTATATATTCTAGAGACCCCCTTTTACTAAACTTGCTTAGCTACCAATACTACATTCGTGAAATACATGTTTGATTTATGGTTATTCATAGACATTTTTGTGGATTTTGCCTTCAAATTTGTTTTTTTTATCTAATGCTTTAAAGGTTTCTTGGAGTCAGTTGCCTAGTCCAACGGCTAGGAGAGAAGGTTCCAAGGATATAGCCTTCACATTTTTGTAAGAGGCTCATGCCTCTAGATTTTTAGTTTGATGTTCTTGCAATAGACAAGTTACATCTATTTACTCTTTTTTAAGAATTTTATTATTCCTGTTCTTTCTTGTCCCAAACAGCCAACCCTTACTGTGCTGTTCAACTATTTAACATTTTGGAACTGGAGGCTGGATGGAGCATATTTCCTTCTTTCTTCCTTCCTTTTTATTATCTCTGTTTTTTTTGTGGTCAAACTTGTTCAGGAAGGTTCTTTCTTCACAACGTTCTTATCTTACTGATCACTCTGACTAGGGGCTTCTTTGGTTGTCAATTCTTCGTGGAAGAACCCTTCTGGCGAGTGGCATGTGGGCTATAAATTCGTCTATGAGTTATTTACGGACACATTGACTTCTCGTTTGAAGGTAAGAATATTAGTTTTGCTTGTTTTTGAGTTATACACATGACTTAATTAGTTCCCATTATACTTACTTGTACATTCTTCTGCACAGAGAGAGAGAAAGAAGTTTTGGGATGAAAAGAACCAGGAGGAGATTGCCAAGGCTGTTAAGATTCTTGATGACTTTGATCAGGTTGTTAATTTTCACCATTTCTTGCTAACTTCTATGAAATATTTGAAGTGCTAGTTTAAATTTCAAATATTTATAGCCCTTGTTCAATCAGTTGATGAAATTATTAGCTATTATATATTTATTTTTATAAGCTTATTTTGTCATTTCTTTATTTTTACTTTTGTTGTTTTCATTTGTTTTTTTTTTCGAAACATTTTTCCAATTTGTTCATGTCCCATCAGTGCGTAAAAGTTCACCAAAATATTTTGGTAGAGGTGGCTTACTAATTTTTATGTTGAAGTTTTTTATATGCCTAGCTGGTTGAAATATTTCCTAGTGAAAGGAATTAATAGGATGTTGTTGACTCCTCCGAATTGGCACAATTGCACATTTTCAGTGCATGCTAATTTTGTTTTTACCCTCGGTAATAGCTTTTTTGACATCCATGTTTCAGAAACACACCAAGGTGGAGGACCCAAATCTGAAAAGGGTTCGTGAGGACCTCCAATACCGGATTGATATTCTTAAAAAACAAGCTGATGTGAGTATTTGTTAGAGGTTATTTGCGTTAATGTTCTGAACTTCTGTCTCATGTGTGATATAAAACTTGGAACCATGAAAATGGTGGACTGGTCAACTCTTTACTTTCACAATGAAAAATGAAAATGGAGTTGAATTTCCATATTAATACATGCATACATACACATATGTACATAATTTAGCTTAATTTAGATAAAATATTACGAAAATAATACCTAAAAAATAGTTATAAATACAATATAAATTAGAATATGCAAATAAGTGAATATAGTATGTAAGGATAAAACATTACAGTGAATGAAAATCAATATCTTCTCAATCAGTACATAGCTTAATTACGGGTTCTTATAGCCTCCTAGATTCGCCTCTTTGCAAGAAGATCTCCTTTATGCATCTCTCCAAATTGGTGCTCTATTTGCGAGGATGTTGCCTGGTCACAGAGGCACCTTTTCATCACTTGTACCATACCCTACCGCTATTTTGGGGCAGATTTCAGTCTTTGGTTGGTTCATTGCTTTGCCTGGAGATCCTCACACCTTGCTCGTCACTGTTTTGATTGGTCATCCTTCCAAAAGGGAGAAGAAAATTATATGGCTCAACTTTATTAGAGCCTTGGAAGAAAAGAAACAAACATGTCTTCAGGGAAAGAGAAAAGTGATTTGACAGTTTTTCTGATTAATTATCTTTTTTTGCTCACTTGGTATAAATTTTCTACTTACTTTCACAGCTATAACTTATATTCTTCTTATAGTCCAATGGAAGTATCTTTTTGTAATTTCCTTGGGATAGAGGAGTTATTTCCCTCTTTCTGTTATTTCAACTCATCAATAAAATGTTTATTATAAAAAAAACAAAGTCACACATGAAGTTAAAGTTCAGAAAATATTGCTTTGTTTGTACCCCAATTTCTCTCATCTCTTTTAGCCGTGCTTTGTTATGCATTAGTGCTATGATGACAAGGGGCCAGTCATTGATGCTGTTGTTTGGCATGATGGAGAAGTATGGAGGGTTGCTCTTGACACACAAAGCCTCGAGGACGAGCCAGCCTGTGGAAAACTTGCCAACTTTGTACCACTAACAAATTATAAGTAAGTTTTAGATTTAAAGAGACGACAATCCCTGAAATATCATAAATTAGGGTTATAGACATACACATTTTTTTAATTAATTAACTAATTTTGTTCAAATTTAACAAGATTGTAGTCAATTCATTTTTTGAAAGAGATGCATCTATTTTCCTTTACTGTTGGTTATTTTGTGTGAGGATACAGTTTTACAATTGGAGTATTTTAGTCTTAAATTTATGGTGGCAGGATTGAAAGAAAGTTTGGCGTGTTTAGCAAGTTGGATGCTTGTACATTTGTTGTTAATGTGTATGATGAGGGAAACATCTTAAGTATAGTTACAGATTGCTCTCCTCATGGTACTCATGTTGCTGGTATTGCTACTGCTTTCCACCCAAAGGTGCAATAGATCTTTATCTTTTTATCTTTTGAAAAAGAAGAAGTTTGAAGAAGACGTGCATGGTTTGTTTTTTATTAAATATTCTGATTTGAACTACTGATTATTGTTAGGAACCCTTATTGAATGGAGTTGCTCCTGGGGCACAACTGATATCTTGTAAAATTGGAGACACACGTTTAGGATCAATGGAGACTGGAACTGGGCTGACTCGAGCATTGATAGCAGCTGTGGAGGTGCCTTACTGTACTCTTTTGATTATCATTCTTATAAGATAACTTCAGATAATCTCTTGCATTGCTGAATGTATTTGTTCATTTGTGAAGGACTGCAAGAAGCTTCTGGTTTGAGTTAATCTTTCTAATTATGGCCACTATTCATATTTTTGCAGCATAAATGTGATCTCATAAATATGAGTTATGGTGAGCCGACATTACTTCCGGACTATGGTCGCTTTATTGACCTTGTTAATGAGGTACCAATTCTGAACACAGTGATTGAAGTTGACGTGATCTCGATCTCACGTGGATTCTTTTTTTTATTTTATATAATTATAACTTTTGGTTCTCCCATTTCAATTTTATTCTATTTTAATCATTATGGATATTTTGAATCCTTAATTGCAGGCGGTAAACAAGTACCGGTTAATATTTGTGAGCAGTGCTGGTAATAGTGGGCCAGCTTTGAACACTGTTGGTGCTCCTGGTGGCACGTGTTCAAGCATTATAGGAGTTGGTGCATATGTCTCTCCATCGATGGCTGCTGGTGCTCATTGTGTGGTTGAAGCTCCCAGTGAAGGGCTTGAATATACTTGGTATTTTTCACTCTGATTTTTAACATGATATCTTGCTTAGCGACTCTTTATAAAGCATGAATATGAACATGATGACACCATCTTCTGAAATATGAGGACTTGGGTTCTAAAAGGACGAGTTCATTAAAATGTATATTTGAAAAATACTTTGAAAGGAAATTTCCTTCAAGTCACCAAGTTTTATACATGTAGGAAAGTGAGGAAAGGGGAGCCAAGTAATGTAATACATGAGGAATGAGCGAATATGTGCTGTAATCTTTTGCGTATGTTGTGATTTTGTGGGCCCGAGTGGATTGTGTTAGTTAGAATTTTGTTGAGAGATGTTGTTTATGGGAGACCTTTTAAGGGCGTTTAAGATGGAGGGGGAGGGTATGTTTTTGGATATTTTGAGTGTTCTTGGAGGGAGGGGAGCTCTTGAATCTCCCTTGGCTTTGCCAAATTTGTTGATAAATAAATCGAGACTTATCACTTTGGTATCATGCTATCAGCTAAGAAGCACCGACACTTTAAAAATGGTAAAGTGTCGGTGTCCGACACCAACACGCCTCCGACACGTGTCCGACATGCCAGCCGACGTGTCTATTTTTTAATTATTATTTTTTATTTTCCGACACTTCTAAGACACGTTTGTGACACTCTTGGGACACGGTTGACTAATTTTTTTTGGGTCTTTTAAAACATAACCCACCCAAGCAAGTCAAGTCAAGACCCATACTTTTAAGCCCATTTATTTTTAATGAAAGTATTAGGGCAGGGGTAAACCTCACGATTTCTCCACCCAAACTTCACAATCTGCAATTTCAAAGTTCTTACGACCAAGTCAAATAAAAATATTAACCATATTCAAATCAAAATATGTATACACACATGTCGTGTCCTAGTATATATTAAAAAACTAACGTGTCCCCAACGTGTCGTGTCCTATTTTTTTGGAAGTTGGCGTGTCGTATCGTGTCATTGCTTCTTAGGCCATCAAAGCTGTTCCTTGCAGGGAATGGTGGGGAAGGTCGGGACTAGAGTAAGTGCTTTGGAAGAGAAATTTGTAGCAATGCAAGTGGGTGTAGGACAGAAAATTGATCAGAAATTTTCGCAAATCGCGAAAAGTTTAGCAGGACAATCGAGTCGAATAGATGTTGGAGCAAGTACTAGAAGCATGGTCGAGAAGGGGGGAGGAGCAATTAGAGAAGGTAGAAGCTTCAAATCATCTAAAAGGACTCAAACCGAGGAAGAAACACAATCCATAGATGTTGAATTGAAGGAGAAGGAAGGACATACTGGAACAAGCAACATGATGGGTAATGCGAATGGGTCAAGCAATGTGCCCTTCTTTGATATGCGCTTGAGGATTCAAGGCGGAGGAAGGAGAAAATCAGGATAAGGTGGCTACATCGTGTGGAAAGGATTCCGTCGTTAAGCATCTATCCAACCGCCTTAATTCATCTCGTTTGCTCGCCTCTTCCTGGTGTTCTACTGTTCTCTCTCCAAACCTTTTGAAGCTTCATCTATTCAAGATATTTTTCTTAATTGGACTGCTTTTATTTTTCCTCCCTTGTAATTTTCCATTCTTGTTTATTTTCTCTCCTTTTATCGCTTTCTCTGACTCCTCTGTAGAGTTTGTATCTTTTGAGCAATAGTCTCTTTTCAATGAAAAATTTCGTTTCTTGTTAAAAAAAAAGGATTTCGTTATTAATCGATTGTCTGAGAAGGATAAACTTGAAGCCACTGTGCCCTGTTTGGAGGATGAAGCTCTCTCATGGCACCAATAAGCTGGAAAGAGTATAATTACAAGCTGGATGGAGTTTCGTGAGATGCTACTCGACGGATTCGGCTGGCGAAGGACGACGACATGTGTGCTACATTTTTCACTTTGAAATAGGAAATCTCTGTGAAAGCTTATTGCTAGAGGTTTGAGCAGGTGTTGCCGCCCTTGGAAGATGTCTCTGAATTGGTTTCGGAGAGTAGATTCGACAATGGGTGAAGGAAGAGATCTAGACTGAAATGAGGCTCTTTGAGCTTCTGCATGAGAAAATGGCTATAGCCCAATTAGTAGAAGATAATGAGATAGCCAGATAGAAGTGTAGGCTTGGAGTTCCCAGATGGATTTGGTCCAACCTTGCCAAAAGAGCTCCATATAAAGTAGTCATTCTTAAAGTTAACTTACTTTTGTCAAAGGTGATTCAAATCGACTATTTCTTTTATCAAATTACTTTGGAGCTCCAAGGACACTGTTAGTTAACTCAAAGTTGCAAGTCTATTTTTAGTCAGTTGCTATATTTGGAGTTAGTGGAGTAAGTGGCTAGAGTTTTGTGGAGTTAGGTTAGTGGAGTTAGTGGCTGTTTTTATGGAGTTAACTAAGCTACTTTTAGCATTTAGAAAGTGTATTTAAGCTCAGTTGTTATTGAATGAAAATGTAGTTGTATTCCCCACTTCTCTTCTCTCTCTCAAACAACATTGGTATCATAGCTGAATTCTTAAGGGGCCTATGAGTGAGAATTAGTAAGATATCCCTTAGAGAAATCGAGTGATACACTTTTGAGAATTGAGTGAGATGGAGTCAGGATCGAGCAATCTTTCTTCACTGGCTCCACCAGTGTTTGATGGCGAAAACTACCAAGCATGGGCTATCAGAATACAAGCCTACATGGAGACTTGTGATTATTGGGAAGCAGTTGAGAGCGACTATGAGGTTGCTGCACTTCCCGATAATTCAACAATCAACCAGATCAAGACTCACAAGGAGAGGGTCACCAGGAAGGCAAAAGCTAGAGCTTGTCTATATGCAACCATGTCTTCATCCATATTCAACATAATTATGGCCTTGAAGTCAGCAAAGGAGATCTTGGAGTTCCTCAAAGGTGAGTATGAAGGAGATGATAGGATTAAGGGCATGAAAGTGTTGAACTTGGTGAGGGAATTCGAGAGAATGCAAATGAAGGATTTTGAGTCCATTAAAGAGTACCCAGACAAGTTGATTACGATTGCCGACAAGGCAAGAGCATTAGGAACTGATTTATCTGACAATAGATTGGTTCAAAAAATTATGGTTTCAGTGCCTGAGAGATATGAAGCAACCATTGCTTTCTTAGAAAATTCTAAAGACCTCTCTAAACTCAAAGTGATAGATTTAGTAAGTGCTTTGCAAGCACAAAAGCAGAGGAGGTTGGTGAGACAAGAAGGAAGCATTGGGGGGCACTGAAAGTCAGAATGCAACAGGGAGAAGGTGGAAGAGAGAAGAAGTGGAGAGGGAGAAAGGAAAGTAGCAGCAATAACTCAGATAATGCTGTAAAGGATGATGAAAGTGCAGGGTCCAACAAGGGCAGTGCATGCAAGCATTGTGGGAAGCATAATCATCCACACTTCAGATGCTGGAGAAGGCCAGATGTGAAGTGCAGAAGGTGTCATTTAATGCGGCGCATTGAGAGATTCTGTAAGGGATCTCAACAGCAAGGATGAGCACATGCTGCAGTACAACAAGAAAGAGATCAACTCTTTGTGGCTACCTGTTTCTCATGAGTCACTCAATGTGACAATTGGTTGGTTGATAGTGGGTGTACCGATCACATGACAGGTGACAAAGAGTTGTTCAAGGACCTTGACAAGTCATTCAAGTCAATGGTGAAGATAGGGAATGGTGAGTATCTAGAAGTGAAGGGGAAAGACACAATGTCAAAAGAGAGTTGTGCAGGAACCAAGTTGATTACTGAAGTGCTCTTAGTTTCTGAGATTGATCAAAACTTGTTAAGTGTTGGTCAACTAGTAGAGAAGAGATTCAAAGTGTTATTTGAAGAAGGAAAATGCCTTATTTTCGATTCCAGTGGAAATGAATTGTTCAAAATAAAGATGCAGCACAAGAGCTTCTTATTGGATCCACTCGAGAAGGAACAAATAGCTTTCAAGTGTCAAGTGAGTGACACTGAGCTATGGCATAAGAGGTTGGGGCATTTTCATCAGAAGGGGTTGCAGTAGTTGCAGAAGAATGAGATGACAGTTGGAGTACCAGTTCTGGAGGAGCTGAAAACAAACTGCAAAGCTTGTTTGACAGGGAAGCAAACAAGGTTGCCATTCAAGAAGTCAATTTGGAAAGCAACAGAGAAATTGCAGCTCATCCACACTGACTTGTGTGGACCTCAACCAACTCTCTCACTCAATGGTAGCAGGTATTTCATTTTCTTTATTGATGATTATACCATAATGTGTTGGATTTACTTCATGAAGCATAAGTCTGAAGTAGCTGAAGTGTTTCTGAAGTTTAAAAGATGGGTTGAGAATCAAAGTGGTTGTAAGATTCAGGTGGTGAGGTTCGATAACGGGACTGAATATACGTCACAAATGTTCAATTCCTTCTATGAAGAAGCTGGAATAGAGCATCAACTCACTGCTCCATATACTCCACAACAAGACGAAGTTAGTGAGAGGAAGAATAAGAGTATTATGGAGATGACAAGATGCATGTTGCATGAGAAAAACTTGTCAAAGGAGTTTTGGGTTGCAGCAACAAACACAACAATTTTTTTATTGAATAGACTACCTACAAAGGTATTGGAGAAGAAGACACCCTATGAAGTTTGGTTTAATACTAAACCAAAACTGAAACATTTGAAGGTGTTTGGTTCTTTGTGCTTTTCTCATGTTCGACAGGTGAAGAGAGACAAGTTGAGTGAAAAGGCAGAGCCAAGAATCTTTGTAGGCTACACCATGATGTCCAAAGCGTACAAGATCTATCAACCTCAATTCTTGGAGGATGAGAAATGGGGTTGGACAAAAGAAGAAGTGGTGAAGCAACAAGAAGTAAAAAGAAGATGGTGATTAGTAGGGATGTTCAATTCTTGGAGGATGAGAAGTGAGACTGGACAAAAGAACAAGAGGTGAAGCAACAAGAAATTTCTTTGGATCCTGATGAACTGGTTGATGATGCACCAATTAGAGGGACTAGACTGTTGCTGAGTGAGGTGAAGCAACAAGTAGTGTAGATGTGTTAGAAGCAAGCTAGATGTTTGCAGCATTTGAGTTAGGAGGAGTATGTTAGTTAACTCAAAGCTGCAAGTCTATTTTTAGTTAGTTGCTATATTTGGAGTTAGTGGAGTAAGTGTTGCTATATTTAGAGTTAGTGGAGTAAGTGACTAGAGTTTTGTGGAGTTAGGTTAGTGGAGTTAGTGGCTGTTTTTATGAAGTTAACTAAGCTAGTTTTAGCATTTAGAAAGTGTATTTAAGCTCAATTGTTATTGAATGAAAATGTAGTTGTTTTACCACTTCTCTTCTCTCTCTCAAACAACAGACACAATGGGTAGGCCTCTCTGGAAGCTATTGGTTCATTGGGTGGTATCCCTTATTATGAGGAATGATCCGGGTTGCTGATAAATATTTCTTTTGAATTTTTGGTATTTATCCTCTCTTTTTTTGTTTTTTTGTTTTGGAGAGAGGAGTTGGAAGATCTCTATGGCCTCTGTTCAAATTGCCAGATTTTGGGCGTGATTCCAATGCTTTTGGGTGGTCTGGAGAGAAATCTGATGGTAGGCTGGTTACAAAAAGTATGTTCAACTCTTAAATTTAGGAGAATAATAATCTCTTATTAGACATCTGGAATCCTAGGTCTTCTTATATAGGAGAAAGACCTAATACAATAAGGAAAGTAAAAGACCTAATACAATAAGGAAAGTAAAAGACCTAATACAATAAGAAAAGTAAAAGATCTAATACAATAAGAAAAAATAAAATAAAGTCAATAAAGACTAAATATTAATTAATATCTACATAATTATAAATACTAGAATTTCTAACACTCCCCCTCAAGCTGGTTTAAAGATGTCTTCCATAGCCAGCTTGTCAATCAATTTATCGAATTGCTTATTCGGAAGCCCCTTAGTTAGTACATCAACAATTTGTTCTGTCGTCGGAAGATAAAGAATACATATTGCACCTGTATCAATCTTTTCTTTAATAAAATGTTTGTCAACCTCAATATGTTTAGTTCTATCATGTAGAACTGGATTATGCGCTATAGATATGACAGCCTTATTATCACAATAAATCTGTATAGGTTTAGTCTGAGAAAACTTCAGAACTTCTTCTAGTATCCTTTTGATCCATATGCCTTCACAAATTCCATGCGCTAAAGCTCTAAACTCTGCTTCAGCACTACTCCTGGCCACTACATTTTGTTTTTTACTTCTCCAAGTAACCAGGTTCCCACCAACAAAAGAACAATAACCAGAAGTAGATCTTCTATCTGTAATACTTCCTGCCCAATCTGCATCAGTATAAACTTCTACTTGGGAGTGATTATGTTTTTGGAATAAAATACCTTTTCCAGGAGTCCCTTTTAGATACCTCAAAATTCTGTAAACAACATCAAAATGAGTTGGTCCTGGTGCATGCATAAACCAGTGTTTTCAAGGCGACTCCAGGCGCACGCCTATGGCGAGAGGCGAGGCTACCTGGGTCATTGCGCCTTGAAGTTAGCCCAGGCGAGCTACTTCAATCAGGCGCTCGCCTGACAGCGCCTCAGGTCGCTTTTCTGACCTTCGCCAAGCGTGAAGGCGGGCGCCTGGTTGTATAATTTTTTTTTTTTTTTTTTTTTGGTTTAAGGAAGAAGAAAAATCGAAGATAAAGAAGAAGAACCAAAAGTTGAGAAGAAAAAATGAAGAACCTGACGTGCACTTCTTCCTCCCATATGACTTTCCCTATTTTAACATTTTCATGTAGCACTAAATAAGAAGACTAGTCTAGAGCAAGTGAAGTAGCTCTCATGCATGCTTGGTAGTATACTTGACATCTGGTAGTAAAACTGCCAGATGGCAGTATTACTAATATTTTTCTTTTCTTTTTTGTTTTAGTACAGCAGTATTACTAATTCTAATAGGTTAGTAGTTGCTCTATTTATTTTAAATAGTTTTTTTTTTTTTTTTTTTTTTTTGGTTAATCTCAGTCCTATTATTTGTTTAAAAAAATCTCAGTCCTATTATTTTAACAATATATTTAATTCTTATATTTTTATTTCTTCAATTATTTAAGTTAATTAATAAAATGGTTTTACCACTACTTTATTTATTTGTGTGTATATATATAATTTATTTATTATTTTATTAAGTGCGCCTCGCTTCACTCGGGCGACGCCTTTTTGTCGCCTCTCGCCTTGAGGCGATTACGAAACTTGTCGCCTTGAGGTGCGCCTTGCGCTTTGAAAACACTGGCATAAACTGACTTACCATGCTTACGGCATATGCAATATCAGGGCGTGTATGAGATAGATAAATTAATCTTCCAACAAGTCTCTGGTACCGTTCCTTGTTCTTTATTTCTTCTACTTTTGCTACTTCTAGCTTTAGATTAGGTTCAACAGGAGTTTCTGCTACCTTGCAACCAAGTAATCCGGTATCCTTGAGTAAGTCGAGGACATACTTTCTTTGATTAACAAAGATACCTTTCCTCGATCTTGCAAATTCCATCCCTAAAAAATATTTCAGCGGTCCCAGGTCCTTGATCTGAAACTCACTTGCAAGATTTTTCTTGAGATCAACTAGACCAACTTCATCATCACCTGTGAGAATAATATCATCTACATAGACAATCAAAATTGAGATTTTATTATTCTCAGAGTGTTTATAAAATATAGTATGATCTGCTTGACTTTGAAGAAATCCATAGCTAGACACAACTTTTCCAAAACGCTCAAACCAAGCTCTCGGGGACTGTTTAAGACCATAAAGGGTTTTCTTTAATTTGCAAATTTTACTCCACCCGAGTTCTTTTTCAAAACCTGGTGGTAAGCTCATAAAAACCTCCTCCTCAAGATCGCCATTCAGAAAGGCATTTTTCACGTCGAGTTGATAAAGAGGCCAATCTGAATTTACTGCAAGAGACAAAAGAACTCTAATAGAGTTGATTTTAGCAACAAGGGCAAACGTTTCCTCATAATCAATCCCATATGTTTGAGTGAAACCTTTAGCTACCAGTCTGGCCTTATTCTCTCAATACTACCATCTGCATTACATTTTATGGTGAACACCCATTTACAGCCCACTGATTTCTTATTTTTTGGCAATTCTACTATTTCCCAAGTCCCATTTTGTTTTAGAGCATTCATCTCCTCCATAACTGCTACTTTCCAAATTGGATCTTCTAAGGCCTCATGTATATTCCTTGGAACAAATAAGTCATCTATCCTAGAAGTGAAAACTTTATGACTATTTGACAAATTTTGATATGACATGTAATTTGCAATAGGATATTTGGTACAAGTTCGAGTACCTTTTCTAATGGCTATGGGAACATCAAGATCAGACACAATTGGCAAAGTATTTTGAATAATTGAAGAAGTAGGAACGAAGGAAGGATTACCAAGATTTTCAGTTTCATTCGTCGGAGTCTCAGATTGGCTCTGCGAAGGATCAACTATCTGGTCTTGGTTACTCTGTTTGAATTTTCTTCTAGTATAAAACTGTAACTCGGGAACTTGATCAATAGGATCATTTTGTAGTATTTCTCCCCCTGATTGAGAAGATTCTATACTTGGCATCGAAGGACTAGTAACATCAGGAAAAATAAGACTAGGAAGACAAGTAGAAACATCCCAGAAGTTATCTTCCAAAATTGCTTTCTCCCCCTGAAGAGAACTTTGGGTAAAATATGGTTGATTTTCTAAAAAAAGACACATCCATGCTCACAAAAAGTTTTTTTGTCTGAGGATCAAAATACTTATAACCTTTTTTTATTTGAAGAGTAACCCAAGAAAATACATTTAACAGCTCTATGATCAAGTTTTGATCGAAAGTGACTAGGTATATGAACATAAGTAGTACACCAAAAAACTTTGAGAGGTAAATCAGAATATATGCGAGATGTTGGAAAAATATGTTTAAAGTAGTCAAGTGGAGTTTTAAAATTCAAGATCTTACTAGGCATCCTATTTATTAGATAAGTAGCCGTGAGAACTGCTTCACCCCATAAATATTTTGGAACATGCATGGAACACATTATAGCCCAAGCTACTTCAAGTAAATGCCTATTTTTTCTTTCAGCAATCCCATTCTTCTGAGGAGTATCCTGACAAGTAGACTGATGAACAATACCTTTATCTTTCAAAAAATCACCAAAAACTTCATTAAAGTACTCTGTTCCATTATCAGAGTGTAAAATACAAATTTTAGTTTGAAATTGGGTTTCAATCATATTGTAAAAACTTTTAAAAATATCTTTCACCTCAGATTTTTTTTTCCATTAAAAAAACCCAAGATAGACGAGTATGATCATCAATAAAAGTCACAAACCACCTTTTTCCACTATGAGTCCTAATTTTAGAAGCACCCCAAACATCACTCTGAATTAAATAAAAAGGTTTGGAAGCTTTGTAAGGTTTAGGTAAATATGTGGAACGATGATTTTTTGCAAAAATGCAACTTTCACAATTAAAAGAGGAACAATCAATTCCCTTAAATAAGTTTGGAAATAAATGTTTGAGGTAAGGAAAACTTGGATGTCCTAGTCTATGATGCCAAATCATAATTTGTTCATTAACAGGAAGAGAACTAATACTACTGAGACCTTGAGTTATTTTATTGCTAAAAGAACCTTCATTAAAGTAGTAGAGGCCATCAAACATCCTAGCAGTGCCAATCGTCTTCTCCGATTCCTGATCCTGAAAAACACAGTGAGACTCAAAGAATATAACACGACAGTTAGAGTCTCTAGAAAGTTTCGAGACAGATAAAAGGTTACAGGCTAATTTTGAAACATGGAGGACAGACTGGAGGGAGATATTTTCAGTCAATTTAATAGTTCCTTTTCCTGCAATAGAAGAAAAACTGCCATCTGCAATTCGAATCTTTTCATTAGAATACGAAGGAGAGTATGAGTCAAAAAAATGAGAAGAACTAGTCATATGATCCGAAGCTCCGAAATCAATAATCTACGGAGAAGAAGTGTGACTAGAGAAAACATGAGGATAACTCTCTGTTTGTGCCAATGAAACACAAGAATTATTAGATGATAAATTGGTTGGTAGCAATTTAAAGATTTGATGAATTTGCTCATTTGCCATTGTATCAAATCGTGAGTTAATGGGAAATAATAAATATAAACCAAAATTAAACCAAACCAAGAAAATAACCACTGAACCTGACCGAATATTGCAGTAAACCAAACCAAATTGGATCGGTTCACAAACCCAACTTCATCTTCATCGCGCGAACAAAAAAATGGGTGTAGAAGTGTCCTTGCGACAACGGCGGCTAGGGTTCCGGCCGTGGTGAAAGTGGCGGCTAAGATTTTAAAGAGCTAGGGTTTCCTGCTCTGATACCATCTTAAATTTAGGAGAATAATAATCTCTTATTAGACATGTGGAATCCTAGGTCTTCTTATATAGGAGAAAGACCTAATACAATAAGGAAAGTAAAAGACCTAATATAATAAGGAAAGTAAAAGATCTAATACAATAAGGAAAAATAAAATAAAGTCAATAAGGACTAAATATTAATTAATATCTACATAATTATAAATACTAGAATTTCTAACACAAACTTACAACAACTTAGCTTTATATGATATTCCTCTCGTCAATGGCTGTTATACATGGTCCAATCTCGGTGATTGGCCCTTTTGAACTTTGATCGGCAGATTTCTTGCTGCTGCCACTTTGTTGAACAAATATTCTGATGCTAAAGTCAGATGACTGGAGCATATAGTCTCATTACTTTCCCATTTTTCTGGAGGTTATTATATCTTGTGATTCCTCCATGACAATTTGCTAGGTTGAAAGTTGTGGAATAGTTTTGAGGCGTTTAGGCTGGATCTGACCTAACTTCTAGTCCAAGCTTAAAGAGCTTAAGCCTATCCTTTTAAAATTGAGTAAGGAGGTTTTTGAGTCCTAAGTATTCAAGAAAAATACTGCTACATTTTATATTTTTATCTGTTTATTTCTTAGTTGCTCTAAATAGCTTAGTCTTGATTAACAAGCTATCAAGGTTAAAAAGATAATACAAAAAATCAGGCAGTCCACATATCACTGCTGGATATGCCCATTCCTAATTAGCTCAAAGTAATGTCTGCTTCCCAGGAGTCTTTTTACTCTTCAACAGTATTTGAATCATTCATAACTGGCAAATGTGGGATGTAGGTCAAGTCGTGGACCAACGGCAGATGGAGATCTTGGTGTTTGTATAAGTGCTCCTGGTGCTGCTGTTGCTCCTGTTCCTACATGGACCCTTCAAAGACGAATGCTTATGAATGGAACCTCTATGGCATCTCCATCTGCCTGTGGGGGCATTGCATTACTCATTAGTGCAATGAAGGTCTTTTCTTTGATTTATAATTGAGCTATCTTTTATTTCTTATGATTGGCAGAGCTTTATCTGGTCTTGGTTACCAAGTAATGTCGTTCATGCAGGCTGAGAACATTACTGTGAGCCCATATCTTGTGAGGAAGGCTCTTGAGAATACAACCATTCCAGTAGGTTGCTTACCAGAAGATAAATTATCCACTGGACAGGGACTCATGCAAGTTGACAAGTTAGATTTTATGTCCTAGCTCGATCATTAATTAGCTAGAAATAAATAGAACTATTTATATTTATATTTGAGATATTATCTATGATTTTTCAGGGCATATGAATATATAAGAAAGTCCCAGAACGTTCCATATGTTTGTTATAAAGTGAAGATTAATCAATCTGGAAAATTATGTAAGTTTATGCTGCTCAACTGTCATTTCTCATATGTGACATGAACTTGTAATGTGTTCATTAATACTAGAACGAGATCGAGACGAAACAAGAGAACAGAAAAGATGAAGAGGAATAGTTTTTTTTTTTTTTTTTGAGAAGGGAAACAAATTTCATTGATGGATGGTAAAGAGGAATAGTTTTGTAGTTTTTTTTTTTTTTTTTTGACAACGGATGGGGGATTGAACCTCTGACCTCCTGGTCACTAATTCATACAATACGCCAGTTGAGCTTGCTCATGTTGGCAATAGTTTTGTAGCTCTTGAACATATTATTGTTGCCTAAACGTTGAAGGTATAGTATGGTACAAAGAATTGTTTACAAGGAGTGGCAAATTCTCATGCCATCACCATGACACAGAAGGAAAAGACAATACAAATGAATGACTAATAACGGTCACTTATAGAAACAATGCTGTTGCACTAAAGTAGGTGTTACTCAACATGACACTGTTTAGTTAGCTGTATTAACAGTACAATGTAAATATGTAATAAATCTATACCATAGTATATATCTCTTTGCGAGGATTAGGGGTGGGGTACTACTTGTATATTTTCTTCATATTGTGAGGATGTCTCATCCTTTTCATAGTTGCACTAAAGTAGGTGTAGGTGTTACTCAACACAATGCCGTCTAGTCACCATTCTTTATATAATATATCTATGCTATATCATATATTTCTCTTTCCTACGATTAGGGGTACTACTTTCTTGTATATTTCTTTCATGTCATCCTCTTGACAACTATGTTCCATCTTATTGGCAATGTTCCATCTTATTGATAGTTTGTCTTAATTTTAGCTCCCACGACACGGGGAATTTACTTGAGAGAGGCTAGTGCCTGCCGTCAACTTTCTGAGGTGAGGTCATTGATTTTTTTTGTACTGCTTTTAAGAAGTAAAATCATACCCAGTTTTTTTCTTCTTTGTTTTGTGTTTTAACCATATTGTAGAGTGAATGAACATTAATTACTTTCTGGACATAACTACCTAAAAGGTGACGAGTATGACCTTGGATTTCTCCGAAATTGTGTGCATTGGATTTTATTGTCTTGTTACCCTTTTGAGGGATATAATGAAAAGAAACAACAAATGTTCATAGGAAACAAGCTCTGAAAAGGAGCGAAAAGAAACAAAAAAGAAAAATCTGCTGAAAACGGAGGCTACAAAATAGAACAAATGAAATATCAAAGGCCCTAAGAAAGATACAAAACCAATATAGCCAACAAAGATAACCCTCCCAATGAGCTCTCTGCAAGATGAAATTCTTCAAGCTCCAAAAAGACTTCAATCTCCTGCTAAAAGATCCAAGAAACTAAAAATCAACCACCTACTCAACTTTCAATCCTCTTCAAAGGCACGCTCAGGATCAGTTGCAAAATTGAAGAAATGAGAAAAATCTTCCTTAGCATCTGCCCGAGGCCCTTGGAAATCAATCTTGAAGGTACAGAACTTGATTCATGACCGGCTGATTTGCTAAGTAGGTAACAATGCATCCACCACTTTTTGGCATGGCAATTGACTGGTTGATGGATTATTGGCCTCTCGGTTCCCCCATATATTCTTTATCCCTCTTGGAAACAAGCTCCTGTTTAAGACTTGTGGAAAGCAGGTTTTGATTTGTGGGACCTGTTTTTTAAAGGATGAGGAAATTGATGAATAGGCTGGGCTTATTAATAGTTTATCCTCAATTCAGTTTTCCTCCTCCCCGGACACATAGTCGTGGAAGCTAGATAGCACAAGCTCCTTTACCACAGAATTCTTTTTGTTGGAATTGGCAGCATCAGCCCAAAACAAGCCCATTCATCAATTACCCAAACCCTTAGCTTTATGATGCAATCTGAAGGGACAATTACCCAAAGAAAATTAAATTATTCCTTTGGGAGCTAAGCCACAGGGTCGTTAACACACAAGACAAGCTTCAGAAGCGCATGCCTTGGAATGGAAGGAATCCCAAAACAAGCTTGGAATCCCGAAGCCTCATTTTCCTCACCTGCAGCTACACTAAATTTTATTTACTTATTTATCGTCGAAATGACCAGGAAAACATAATTTTCTTATCTAATTAATTTATATGATTAAGAAGTTGAATGTGTTTGGTATGAGACCGTGGAGCTAAGGAAAGAGAGATAAAGAATGAGCTGGCCTATACTAGTCCAATCCCTCCGCCTCAAAACTGGGAGCCGAACGTGCCTTGAGTTTTGCATGGGGTCCCACGTATTTTACTATTCACTGCTTGATGTGTTATTATTCCTATGGTTTAGTTATTTTTCTTTCTGGACCATGAGTCTAGGCCTAGGTGGTCTGTTAGCAGCCTTTCTTTTCTTTTATTTTGCCAGCATTTTTCTTATTGGTGCAGATATTTAAGATATTTTGGTTTCTTTCCAGAAATACATGTTCTGATACAGCAGTATGTAATTGACTGTTTCTGTGATTATTTTTTCTAAATTAGAAAATATTCTTAGACATTATATTTCAGTGATACTGCATGGAGTAATACTTTGAATCTTTGACCACTATTTTTTCCTTCCAACTTTAGAATTTATCAACTATAGTTAATATATAAACTATGTAATGTTTTATCAGTGGACAGTACAAATTGAACCCCAGTTTCATGAAGGTGCGAATAACTTAGAAGAGTTGGTCCCTTTTGAGGAGTGTATTGCGTTGCATTCCAGTGATAAAACAGTTGTCACTGTTCCTGATTATTTGCTTCTCACACATAATGGACGCAGCTTCAAGTGAGTTAACAATTTTTGTGCGTTTCTTGTACATGTGTATCTCTAAACGTCTTCCACAGCTTGCATATTCTTCATTTATGTTTCATTTTATTTTGTTTTTTAATTTTCATTTGGTTGGTTTTTTCTGTTACATGGTCATTTGCGGTTATAGGTTCTAGACATGGTAGTTATTGCCTACATAGATTTTTCAATATCTATCTTATGAGTTTATCAAAACCAAATGTTGGTCAAATGGATGTTACTTGGGAGTTGAAGTATAGACAAGTTGGCCTAGAAGAATGAAGATTATTTATTTATTTGTTTTTAATTAGAAATAGAAACGTAAATTCAGAAATAGGCAAAGAAGCACAATGGAGTGGCCAAGGGCAGTGGGAACCCCAGCCCAAAAAGCTACGAAAGAATTAGTAATCATCAAAAGGTTGTAATTACAAAAGAATTTACTATGGTTGGAACACCTATGTTGCAGATGAATCAGAATCTTACATTGATTAATGAAAAGAACAAAAATGTTCAAGGAGTTTAAAGGAGTGAAAAAGAAAGCAATAAAAGCACAAAGTTTCCTATGGAAGAGTGAATAGAAACATTCCAATTTAGGCAAATGTCATAAGGAGAATAAGGTTCAAATAAATTGGAAAAGAAACACCATTGAGAAGAGAAGCCTTGAACGTAGCAAGATCCAAACACTATCCAATGCTTGCTCTTATCTTCAGAAAAATCCTTTGATTCCACTCGAACAGAACAAGTCCATAAAGAAGCTGACACATTTGGATTTCCAGATTGCTGAGAACATTTCCTTAGGCAAGGAAGGAGATCTTTGATATTTTGTCAAAGATCTAACCGAAAAAACCCCTGAAGAATATATTTTCCAGCCAATCTTATCATCTTCATTCTTTAATTTCACCTAATTCAGCAAAGACAGCAAGGAAATGTACTAGACAGTTTTGATATCCTTCAAATTTCTTCTATTGTCGATCTTCCAAGAGAGATTGACCATGTCCCAATTATCGTTGCTCTCTTCGTTAGGATTGAACAATCTCTTTCTCCTTTTGCATCTACTTGTTAATAATTTTTTTTCTTCTCAAAATATGTTAATTTTTTTTTTTGAATGCTTGTGGTGTGGCTCCTGAGATGTTAATTATCTTTGTTCATTACCTGTCAAGATGTTTTATCTTCTTTTTAAAGGACAATAAAGCACTTAAAAGGGTTAGGTCTACTTTTTGCCACTTGATGGTGACTTATTCATAATGTGCTTAAAGTCTTACTTGTTCTTTTCAGTGTAGTGGTTGATCCTTCCAATCTTAGTGATGGCTTGCACTATTATGAACTCTATGGTGTTGATTGCAAGGCTCCATGGCGAGGTCCTCTTTTCAGAATCCCCGTAACTATAACAAAGCCAGTAGTTGTGGTGGATCGCCCCCCAATAGTTTCTTTTCCAAGAATGTCGTTTCTACCAGGTTCATTTTGCCCACAACAAACATTTATATACTTAGACTCTGACTGAATAGCAGACACTCTTGTAAGAAAATTATTTTAGTGGAATCTGTCTTTTCTAAGTTTTCTTCAATATGCTACCTTAGGCCATATAGAACGGAGGTTTATAGAGGTACCGCGTGGTGCTAGTTGGGTTGAAGCAACCATACAAACAACAGGATTTGACACAACGAGGAAATTTTTTATTGACACTGTCCAGGTATGTGGAGCGACTATACATAGCATCGAGGTTATCTATGTATTCAAAATGTATGAGAATATCTTCATTTTCCAGATTGTACCCTTGAAGAGGCCTTTGAAGTGGGAGAGTGTGGTAACATTCTCGTCTCCTGCTTCCAAAAGTTTTTGTTTTCCTGTTGTGGGTGGCCAGACTATGGAATTAGCAATTGCTCAATTTTGGTCAAGTGGCATTGGAAGTAGGGAATCATCACTTGTAGATTTTGAGGTAGTGAGTTTGTATTAATATCTAATCTCAATTTTTGGTTTGATTTTTTTTGGTTGAACTGTTTCTATGATCTTTTTAATGATAAAACACAAAATTAATACGACTGAAGTTCGATGCTTCTAAGTTATCAGTCTTGCTATCATGTTTTTAGTTTTGCCAATGCCATATTTCACTCTTGTTGAAGAAAAAGGTAAAACTGAGATTGGAAAATCTACCTTCCCTACCGAGGAATAAAATCTTCACAATTTCTTTTATCATTGGTGTAATTCCATCGTGAGAAAGTTTTATTGATAACACTCTGCTTGATTTTACAAATACGCATAAGTATTTATACTAGTGTAAGCTAACCAAAGCCTAACTAACAAGCTTAACCATCTAACGGCTAGCTTATCTAAAGAAAAACGGCTAGTTTGGCTATGAACTAACCCAATAACCATTTTACAGATTGATAACCTACATCAATCATGCAATTCCATTTTTTGGTCTAGTTGGAAACATTTATTATGTTATTGAACTCCTTATGTTAATTCGATTGTATTCTGAAATTTAAATCTAATAAGAGTCTTGAGAACAATAAAGGGCTTAGGGGAATAGGTTCAAACTATGGTGGCCACCTACTTAGAATTTAATATCCTACGAGTTTCCTTGACAACCAAAAGAAGAAGATATCATTGAAAATGGGGGACTTATTTAGGAAGATTAATTATAAATTTCTGCAATTCTTAGGTAACATTTCATGGGATTAGTACCAATAAAGATGAAATAGTGCTTGATGGAAGTGAGGCGCCTGTTAGAATTGATGCTGAAGCTTTGTTGGCATCAGAAAAACTTACTCCTGCTGCCATCCTGAACAAGGTGAGGGAACGAAGTGATTAGGTTAGGTGAATTATTTGTTGCTCTAATTACATTACTCTATATGAGATATGATCTTCCTCTTCATTTTAAATTCTAATTTGCAGGTAAAAGTTCCATATCGGCCATGTGAAGCCAAACTTTGTACACTGCCTACGAATCGTGATAGATTGCCTTGTGGAAAACAGATTTTATCACTGACACTAACGTGAGTTGACAGTGATGTTTCATTACTTTCTTCTTTATGAAGGAAATTTTGGTGTCAAACAAAATTCATGCGCTTTTTCTGATTTTGTAGTTACAAGTTCAAATTAGACGATGTTGCTGAAGTGAAACCTGCTATTCCATTGTTTAATGACCGCATATATGACAACAAATTTGAGTCTCAATTTTATATGATCTCTGACGCGAATAAGGTACTTTGACATCATTTTCCTTGTTACTTAAAATATCAAATTGTACATCAAGTTAGTTTTATCCAAGCAGAAAAAAAAAATCATACTTGTGAAAGTTCGGCTTAGTCCACAATAATACTTCAGAAAGTTTGGCTTACTCCACACTTGGATGGTTATATTTAGAGTCTAAAATGTCGAGCGACATCTCAAAATGCTGCTATGAAGGGTAAATTACATTCAATTTGGCATTGAAAGGTTTTTACAACACGTGGCTTGAGATTGGAGTGATAAATTTTTATAGAATGGCCAAATTACAACTGATGGTAGGTTAGGAACCAAATCTCTTCCAAAAAATTGAAAATAAAGAGAGCAAGTATAGATATCGAAATGGGATTGCCTTATACTTTCTCTCTCTTTTACTTTCATCATCTCAATTCCTTGTTTTATATGTTTTATATGTAGCGTATTTATGCGACGGGTGATGCATACCCAGAGTTTAAAAAGCTTCCCAAGGGAGAATACAATTTACGGCTACATCTAAGGTATGAGCCTCTTTTCATGGCATTATTGTATTGTACCTTTGAGCTTTACACTCAGCTCTTTGCTCCTGACTTGATGTACACATGCCTGTAAAGGGGACTGACTATAACACTTGAATAGGAAAAATAATGAGGAGGACAATTGAGAATCCTTCCAGAAAAGGGAAAAAAACATGTATGAAATAAAAGGATTTTAAAATAAAAAATAATGGGGAATATTACTGCGCCAAGTTGGGAAAAAAAAGGTTAATTTAAGGAGTGGCTTCGACGCTCTACATCAAGTTGATTACACACTGATATGAATCATATATGGTCTTTAGGAAGTATTGCTGGTTTCTGTTTGGGTTTCAGATGATTCTGTTAAATTGTTTTTAGAGATGAAGGCAGGCAGTTTTGTTGGTGTAGCAAAGAAGATGATAGCAAGCTTTTACGAAGTCTAAAATTTAGGCATTTGCTCTTTGGATTGTCTGTTGCCAGTTTTTAAGTCTTTTCAAGTGTGTTTTTAGGTTCAGCAATTTGTAATTTAGTTTTTTTTTTGTCTTTTGTTTGATGAATCGATGATACTCTTCTCTAATTTTTCATTTCGTCAATGCAGAATTCTGTTTCCTTAAAAAAAAAAATCGTATAGTCTTTAGATTGTCCAAAGAAGTTTCTTGCAAGTGTTTTGTACGTGACATAGTTGTCCTTGCTACTTGTTTAAGTAATATTTGGGTTAACCTTTGTGAAGAACACCAAGTCATCTCAAATTTGCGTCCTTGATTTTTACCGCTTAGACTTTGCTAATGGTTCAGACCTATGTTCTAAAGCAGTCCTACAGTGTTCTCTATCTCTTAGAATCTCTCTTGATTTCCAGGCATGAGGACGTTCAATGTTTGGAAAAAATGAAGCAGTTGGTGGTGTTCATAGAAAGAAAGTTGGACGATAAGGTAACATGTTACAATTTTTTAGAGCTTTTTTTGTTTGTTTGTGTGGATGCCGCAAATTGCCTTCTTGATTTTTGCTTCGATGCTATTATCTGATGCGATTGTCTCAGTCATGGACAATTTTTTATTTCTAAAGGAAGCAGAGAAATTTCCATTAGAAATTCCCGTATGAGTATAATTTCACTTATTATTGACTTGTGCCTTCTGCTATCTTTCTTCCATTTCTGGGAAATTGTTAAATTTGTTTGTCATCAGTTTTAATAATCGTCCGTGCATTTTGAATTTCTTCTGAGTTTTAGCCCACACTGAACTATTGGCTGGTATTATTAGTATATTGGTCTATTGTGCAGTCTTGTTGCTTGAATTTAATGTCGATGGAAATTTTACTTTTATGCTAAAATGTATGCTTATTTAATTTGATATAGGATTCCATTAAATTGAGCTTTTTCTCTCAACCCGATGGTCATATGATGGGGAATGGTGCTTACAAATCCTCAGTTTTAGTTCCTGGGTATGGTGTCGAGAAAACTTTCCCTTTGTTCTATAGCTCAGTTCAAGTCTCAATTTGATGCATTTTCGTTTGTAGGAAAAAAGAAGCATTCTATTTGGGCCCACCATCAAAAGATAAGTTACCCAAGGTATTATAATATTTTTTATTTTATTCTTTTCGAATTAGGAACAATGGTTCATGTGATGCTCTTGAAAGCATTAAATACTTCACATACAGTTTATGGAGTTGCCTACCTAGAATTAGAATCCATGAATATGCTGGAGGCGAGAGACCTTTGTATGAAAGATTTCTTAGAGAGAAATAATTACATACAGGAGGAAAATTCCAACTATAGAAGACAACAAATGGCTTATTTGATATATTTCCTTTCAATTCCTGCAACTCCAATTTCTGAATTTGTAAAATATTTGTTGACTTGTAATGTTTCAGAATTCTTCTCAAGGATCGGTTTTGTTGGGAACAATCTCATATGCAAAGCTATACGAAAATTCACGGAAGATGGCTGTATATTATCAAATCTCCTTCATAGTGCCACCAACTAAGGTTGTTTGCTTTACCTTAGCATGTTTATCCCCTCAATCAAATCCTTAGATATAATATACTTTTTGGCAGGCCGATGAAGACAAGGGTAAAGGTTCTTCTCCAGCCTCGACGAAGACAATTTCTGAGCGTCTAATGGAAGAGGTATGTGAAGGAGTATATAGCACTATCATCTGTCTTAAATTTTTTACCACCAGTTTTCAGATGAATTCTCTCCCCATTTGTGGTGGTGAAGTTAGGGGTTGTCTGTATGACATTTTAATTCATCCCATTAGAACCAACATTTTAATTGTTCTTAATTGTAATTTTCTATTAAAATATCAAGCCTAGATGGCTAGATCTAAAGGCTGCTGCAACTGCAAGGTTTAGTAACTCTAGTTTTTCCAACAAATCATATATATTTATCATTTGTAAACCATTAGGAGTCATCTTCAATCTCTAACCATACCCATTAAAAATCCTTTGAGCTTTTTTAATGTTGAAGATGAATCATTATATATATAATGAAGATGAATCATTATATTTGTTAGAATAGTTATTATAGCATTGTAAATATATTAGTTGTAATGTCCTTTACTGTCTTTTCTCCTTCCCCTAATTAGGTTCACCTTGTACATTGTTATATATATATATATCTCTCTAATGAATGGAATACATTATTCTGATTCTCTCAAACCCTCAGCGTTTACATGGTATCAGAGCGTTAGGGTTTTAGAAATTTTTTTGCGTTAGGATTTTTTCAAGTGGGGGTAGGTTGACGTTTAGGTCTTCATTTAGAGTGACCGTTTGTCAACACCACCCACTTCAGCAGCTGCGCCGCTGTCAGGAGAGGAGACACGCCGTCGCCGTCCGTTAGAAGCAGCCGCGCGTGAAGCCCACGTGCCGCCGAAGGGTTCTGTCTCCGCCGCCACGTGCCGGCGCGTGAGGGCGCGTCCGCCACCCATTCTCGCTTCCGCCGCCTGGGTTCGTCTCGCAAGGTAGTTTCCAGCCTGTCTGTGTATGTAGGTTTGACAAAATCTACTCGGTTTGCCCCTGGTTTGTTATTTTCCCTCGGTTTGGGTTTGATTTTCGAGTTTTCAGTTCTGTTTTTTTCTGTCTTATGGGTGATAAGATAACCGTAGTTATGTCCGGCATGATACCGATGGTTTCGAAGGTTACATAAGACAAGTTGAATGGGTCTAACTACTATGCATGGCGATCGAACGTTCGTCATTATATTCAGAGCATTGAGATGGAGGATCACTTGACTAAAAAACCACCAACGGATGACACCAAGAAGACTTGGTTGAGGGACGATTCTAGAATGATCCTACAAATCAAGAATTCGATTGAGAAAGAGGTTGTTGGGCTCGTGAATCACTGCGAATCGGTCAAAGAACTAATGGAATACTTTGAATTTCTCTATTCTGGGAAAGATAACCTCAACAGAATGTTTGAAGTGTGTAAAACCCTCTTTCAACCTGCTCAGAGTGGAAAATCTCTTTTGAGTTATTTTATGGAATGCAAACGGAATTGTGCTGAATTTAGTACTTTGTTGCCCGTGGGTCCTGATGTCAAGGTTCAGACTACCCAACGCGACAAATTGTTCATCATGAGTTTCTTATTTGGTCTTGATCCTCAATATGATATGACAAAAGATCAAGTTCTGTCTAGTTCAGATGTCTCATCGTTGGAAGATGCTTTTACTCGTATACTTCGTACAGAAAAGTCCGCACCTTTGGTCCCACCATCTGAGTCGAACAGTGCTTTCGTTGGGCATACCAATGAGCATAGAGGTAATCGACGGGCAGGAAACAACTTCTCTAGAGGATCTCAAAAATCTAATTCTGGAGATGTTGTTTGCTATTATTGTCATAAGCCAGGTCATGTGGTAAAAGATTGCAGAAAACTCTTGTATAAGAACCAGGGTCACAGTCAGGATCAGAGGGTTCAATCTGCCCATGTTGCATCTACTCCTGATAACCCTGAACAGCCCTTCACGATTTCTCAGGCACAGTTTGCTAAATTTCAACAGTATCAAGAGTCATTGACGACATCATCTTCTACTCTTATTACTGCCATCGCCGAGACAGGTAACAAATCTAAATGTCTTCTTTCCTCCTCTTCGAAATGGGTCATTGACTCTGGCGCTACAGATCATATGACAGGTAATCCTAGTTTATTCTCTCATTTTTCTCCATCTACATCTTTGCCTAATGTTACTATAGCCGATGGAACCACTACTCCTGTTTTAGGATCGGGCACAGTCAATCTTACCAAAACAATGTCACTATCCTCTGTTTTAAGTTTACCACAGTTCTCCTTCAATTTAATTTCTGTCAGTAAACTCACTCATGATCTTAATTGTTGTGTCTTATTCTTTCCTGATTATTGCTTATTTTAGGATCTTTTGACGAAGAGGACTATTGGTAGAGGGCGTAAATCAGGAGGTCTCTACATCTTTGAACCACATATACCTACTGCCGTCACATGCTCTAGAGTGTTTTCCCCTTTTGAAGAACATTGTCGTTTGGGTCATCCGTCTATTTCAGTTTTGAAGCGTCTTCGTCCTCAATTTAGTCATTTGTCTTCTTTAGATTGTGAGTCATGTCAGTTCGCTAAGTTTCATCGTGTGAGTTTGTATCCGAGAGTCGATAAACGAGCTAGTGCTCCGTTTGAGTTAGATCATTATGATGTTTGGGGTCCGTGTCCTATCCAGTCCAAGGGAAAGTTTCGATATTTTGTTACCTTTGTCGATGATTATTCTCGTGTAACTTGGTTATATTTAATGAAAAGTCGTTCTGAGTTGCTTTCTCATTTTTGTAACTTCCATGCTGAAATTAGAACGCAATTTAGCGGTTCTCTTAAAGTCCTACGGAGTGATAATGCTAAGGAATATTTCTCTCATGCTCTTGGATCTTATTTAGGTGCACATGGTATTCTTCATCAATCCTCATGTGTCGATACTCCATCTCAAAATGGGGTTGCAGAACGAAAGAATCGTCATCTCCTCGAAACATCACGAGCCTTAATGTTTCAGATGCATGTTCCAAAACATTTATGGGCTGATGCTGTTTCGACGACTTGTTTCTTGATCAATCGCATGCCTTCTTCTGTTCTTAAGGGTGAGATACCTTATCGTACTTTGTGTCCTAAACAACCATCGTTTTTGCTTACACCAAAAATATTTGGTTGTACGTGTTTTGTTCGGGATGTTCGACCTCAACTCACCAAATTGGATCCAAAGTCAGTAAAATGTATCTTTCTTGGATATTCTCGTGTTAAAAAAGGGTATCGGTGTTATTGTCCTAGTCTTGATAGGTATTTGGTTTCTCCTGATGTCACGTTTTTTGAAAATTCGTCTTTCTTCCCTTTGCCTTCCAATAAGAGTCAGGGAGAGCATACGAAGGATGATGATGAGTTTCTTATCTATACAATTGTGTCTTCTTGGGAGACACGTAACGAATCATCTTCCTGTGTCCCTGTCTCTACTCACCCACCTTTGACTCAGGTTTACTCTCGTCGACAACCAGGTACAGTTATACGCCCTTTATCAGAGGCTTCCTCGTCATTGGATCCGGGTGCAAGCGATGATCGTCCCATTGCTCTTCGTAAAGGTACACGTCAGTGCACTTACCCTATCTCCTCTTTTGTGTCATATAACCATTTGTCTTCTCCTACATGCTCTTTCATTGCATCTCTAGAGTCTTTATCTAGTCCTAAATTTGTTCGTGAAGCTTTGTCTCATTCTGGTTGGCGCGCTGCAATGGTAGAGGAGATGAATGCCTTAGATGACAATGGTACTTGGGATTTAGTGTCTCTTCCTGCAGGAAAGAGGCCTATTGGTTGTAAATAGGTATTTGCAGTTAAAGTCAATCCTGATGGGTCTGTCGCTCGGTTGAAAGCTCGTCTTGTGGCTAAAGGCTACACACAAACGTATGGAATTGACTATTCTGATACTTTTTCTCCAGTTGCTAAAATGGCTTATGTCAGGTTATTCATTGCGTTAGCATCAACTCATCATTGGCCCTTGCATCAACTTGATATTAAAAATGCATTTCTTCATGGTGATCTTCAAGAAGAGGTGTATATGGAGCAACCGCTGGGATTTGTTGCTCAGGGGGAAATTGGAAAGGTATGTCGCCTTCGAAAATCCTTGTACGGTTTAAAGCAGAGTCCACGAGCATGGTTTGAAAAATTTAGTACGGTGGTTGAAAACTTTGGAATGAGGAAAAGCAAGTCAGATCATTCAGTCTTTTATAACGATCTGAGAGTGGTTTCATCTTGTTAGTCGTATACGTTGATGATATTGTTATTACTGGTGATGACTCATTGGGTATCCAATCTCTCAAGACTTTTCTCCACAGTCAATTCCATACAAAAGATTTGGGAATGTTGAAATACTTTCTTGGAATTGAGGTAATAAGAAGCAAGAAGGGAATTATGTTATCACAGAGAAAATATGTACTTGGCTTGTTGGCTGAAACAGGGAAATTAGGGGCTAAGCCATGCAGTACCCCAATGATGCCCAATTCACAGTTCACAAGAGAGGGCGAATTGCTGAAAGATCCTGAAAGATATAGGAGGTTGGTGGGAAAACTTAATTACCTTACAGTAACTCGACCAGACATAGCCTATTCAGTGAGTATTGTGAGTCAGTATATGTCTTCCCCAACAGTTGACCATTGGGCTGCATTAGAACAAATTCTGTGTTATTTGAAAGCTGCCCCTGGACGTGGTTTATTATATAAAAATTATGGTCATACTAACATTGAATGTTTCACCGATGCTGATTGGGCAGGATCTAAGGAAGATAGGAGATCTACTTCAGGCTATTGTGTATTTGTTGGTGGTAATTTGGTGTCTTGGAAGAGTAAGAAACAGAATGTGGTGTCACGTTCTAGTGCTGAGTCAGAGTATAGAGCAATGGCACAATCTGTATGTGAATTAGTGTGGATATATCAACTTCTCATTGAATTGGGATTTGATATCACAACACCGACTAAATTATGGTGCGATAATCAAGTAGCTCTTCACATCGCATCTAATCCAGTATTTCATGAGCGAACTAAACACATTGAAGTAGACTGTCACTTTGTACGTGAGAAAATACAGCAAGGCCTGGTATCCACATGATACATTAAGACTAGAGAGCAGTTAGGAGATATCTTCACAAAAGCATTAAATGGAGCACGCATAGATTATCTCTGTAACAAGTTGGGCATGATAAACATATATGCTCCAACTTGAGGGGGAGTGTTAGAATAGTTATTATAGCATTGTAAATATATTAGTTGTAATGTCTTTTACTGTCTTTTCCCCTTCCCCTAATTAGGTTAACCTTGTACATTGTTATATATATATATATATATATCTCTCTAATGAATCGAATACATTATTCTGATTCTCTCAAACCCTTAGCGTTTACAATATTCATGTCCCCCTTTTAGATTTCCATTTTGAGATTTATTAATTTCTTAGACTATTTTGAGATTTATGAAGATGAATCATTATATTCATGTCCGCCTGTTAGATTTCCTATCTTTTTCTAAACAACGCGGCTTTTGAGTTTGCTATAACTTTAACCAACTTTCTCAAGTACTTAGTGCATTTTATCCTTTCCTTGGTCAGGTTCGTGATGCGAAGATCAAATTTCTTTCAAGCCTAAAACCAGAAAGTGATGAAGATTTTTCAGAATGGGAGAAGTTGTGCTCATCCCTTAAGGTTCAAGCATGTTTTTTATTTTTTTTATTTTTTTATTTTATTGAAATAATATCTTTAGAAATGAACTGTTATGTGTTTTTTTGTTTTCTGTTTGAAATTAAGCGAGATTTTTTTAAAGTTTAAATTAATAATTGATAGCAAGGTTTCTTTTTTGAATATGATTTGAAATTGTACAAAGATTGTTTTTTTTAAAAATAAAATGTATTATAATATGTCAAAAATGTGTTTTTTTCTATAAGAAAAAATTACAATATTACAAATAAAAAATCAATAGTAATTAAGATTACAAATATATTATGAAATTTAAATAATTAGTGTCAAATAATATGTATGAAGTTTTCAATTAAAATTAATTTGGTATACCTCATCCCTTATGAAAGTTGAAAGGACATTGATTTCTCCCATCACTTTTGAGAAGGCCTTTTGTATGTAGTTTTTCTCTCTAATAGTATATCATGAGACATTTCTAATTCATACCCCATTTCCTTTGATTCTATTAGCTACCACCTTTTTGGTTACCTATTTTAGCTGTTTAGAGTTTCTAAACAAGCACTCCCTTAATTTTGTTTACTTTTTTTTTTGTTCCTTCAAGTTTTCTTACTCATTTTCTGCATTTTCCCTGTAAGTTTTCCCCTAAAAAAGTTGTCTTACTACATTAAACATAGACAACAACATTTTACCTCACTTAATTTATATTATAGAAAAGATTATATAAAGTTGTGAACTTGTGAATATTGCCCTTGCATGTTCAACTCTGGTACTAAATACAGGGCGACAATGTTTTTTAAGTCTTTTCAAATTGTTGTTTTTCAAATATTTATATTACTATTACACTTGTTAAAACTGTTTAGAAAATTTGAATTCGATAACTGTAAGTTTTTATTTCTAAGCATATTTTCAAAATTTATTATTCATAATCATATAGGTTCATAATTTAATTATAATTTTAACTTAAATATGTGTTTTTTCTTTTCTTTTCAAATATTTATAGATCTTTTACACTTTAAAAAAACGTTTTGAGAATTATATAATCCATTGGTTGTAACTTTTATTTTTAAGCATATTTCCAAGATTTATGATTAATATATGTTGCTAATTTAAATAAAGTTTATTACAATTTTAATAAACTATGGAAAACAAAACCAAAAGGATCAAAAGGGGAAATAAAATATTTCTTCTATCGAAGCCACGTTTTAATATATTGATTATAGATTGTAAATCTGTAGACAAAATTTTGAATTATTTGCTTATTTTTTTTATTTATCATAATTTGATTACGATTTTCATAGTATTTTTCAGAAAAGGAAAGTAGAAATATTGTTGGTAAATAAGTTTAATTTTTAAAATAGAAAACGTGAAATGAAAATGTTATCCAGTGGGGTCTTACTTATCTTCAGTGGGACTAATTGGATGTTGAAATTGAAGTTTTCATCGGACAAGTGTTTTTATTTTCTTTCTGCGTGTTTGCAGAATCATGTGGTTTCATATTAACAAATCTATTGATTTATGATTCAATTTTCAAGTTAGTTAATAATGTCTGTCTATATTATCTTTGATGAGAAATCAACTTTCATCATGGAAAAAATGAAAGAATATAAAAGACTACTAAAAAGGAAAGCTCGTCTGTCTATATTACTATATTACTGGTTTAACTATGTTTATCTTCTTCATTATGAAGCATCTTTTACGGTGGTTTAGCTTGGATTTATCTTTAAAGGACAAATTGTCTAGAATCTTTATTTAAAACATTCTTGTAGATTTGTTAATTAGGTTGGATTTCTACAAATTTGTTACTAACATCTTCGACTCTTATTATATTTTTTTTTGCTAGAGTGAATATCCAAAATACACTCCGCTGCTTGCAAAAGTATTGGAAGGTTTGATTTCTCAGAGAAATATCGAGGATAGAAACTGGCATGATGATAAGGTAAATGGATCTTAATAAAATTCCTTAGGATCTTTAGAAAAAAAATAATAAATAATAATAATAAAAAGAAAAAAAATCAGGAAATTTAACCGAAATCATCGACTCCAATTGTCTAACCTAAACTTCACCATGTTGATAAGTTTTCAAACCAATCCTATGAGGTGCTGCTCTGATAGCGTGTGAATTTAGGGGAAGGGAAAATTGAGATTGACAAGAAAGTGGATAAAATTTTGTTGATAAAATCCTTTATAATTGATACACAATGTGATGTAGGACATCTTGACTCCTTTCTTGAGTGTTTCTTGTAAATTCTTTAGTTTCTTGAAACTCTTCTTGTTTTATATTCTTTTGTATTTTCTTTATTTCCTTTAGTTTCTTGAAACACTTCTTCTTTTATATTCTTTTGTATTTTCTTTATTTCTTTTAGTTATTTCTTTTAACCACTTGGGTTTCCCAAGTTTGTTGTAAGTAGTTAGGACTTTTCCAGCCTTCCTATTTGTATTTAAAGGGGGCTGGAGTCCTTTAGAATCACCTTTTGATCATTGAATAGAATTCCCTTTTCTTGTCTACACCACAATGTAATGGACCTATTGATACTAATAAATTGTATAAAGACGGATGTATCATTACTAGAGAATCTCAACTAGAATCCAAAACAATTGAGTACAAATAACATAATATTAAAAAGACATAATCTTACGCACACGAGTGCTTTTCATAGGTCATTGATGCGGCCAATGAGGTAGTTGATAGCATAGACAAAGATGAGTTGGCCAAGTATTTTGCACTGAAAAATGATCCAGAAGATGAAGACTTGGAGGTAAAACACTTTTACTGCAATGGTTTTCATTCTTTTTTTTTTTTTTTGAGACGCAATGGTTTTCATTCTTTTTTTTTTTTTTGAGACGCAATGGTTTTCATTCTTTTTTTTTTTTGAGACGCAATGGTTTTCATTCTTATACTTTGCTTACTACGTATTTAATTTACATTGGGAAGAAGTTGAGTTAAAGGAGTGGTATTTAGGATTTTGATCTGTTTAGCCTTTTAAATTAATCGCCACTATCTTCTCTTCTCTCGATCACAGAAAATCAAGAAGAAGATGGAGACTACTCGGGATCAATTGGCAGAGGCCTTATACCAAAAAGGACTAGCCTTGGCAGAAATAGAGTCTTTAAAGGTTTGGAATTTTAACTTTTCCTTTCTAATAAATAGAAACACAATGCTCTTTTCATGATGTCTTTTGATTTGAAAATATGACCATTACATCTGTTTTGCTTTTAGAATGAGAAATGACCTCTACTAATACTATTTAGAACTTTAAATAACTATTAATTAGTATTTCATCTAAAAAATACTATTAGTATAAAACCGTAGATGGATTAAATAATTTATGGATAGGATTCCATCCTCACACAATGTGAGCATGTATAAAGATGATTTAATTTGTGTGCATTGATTTCTGACTTTCTTTTGTGATAATGATCTTTCTATTTGTCTTATGGTATATTTGATGGCCTTTTGAGGAGCATTATACAAACGAGTATTGATAGTGCTCCGTTAGAAGCTTATTGTTTAGTTTGGGAACCATAAAATTTTTACTGGGCATAAATATGGGAAATTCTAATTTCAAATTTCTGCATAGTTTTTTACTTCTAGAATCAATATTTTACGTATTAAACCAATATTTGAAATTACATGTGATGGGGTAAGAAAAGAGATTTGAAGAGTCAGTTAACTTTAACCTAATAATTTTAGTTATTGAAGATTGAGGTGGTTTCAAAGTATGTGGTTGGTTAGCTATGAAAATAACATTAACAGCATACCCTACTTTATTTTGTGGAATGGATAATAAAACAATTGTATTTGTCACAGACCAAGGTTGAGAATGCTTCTCCATCTGTTACCGAAAATGCAAAAGTTGTTGGGAAGTCTGAGGATTCTTTTGAAGAGAATTTCAAAGAACTGAAGAAATGGGTAGATGTCAAGTCCTCTAAGTTTGGAACTCTTGCCGTGTTGCACGAAAAACGTCGTGGGAGACTAGGTGCAGCTCTGAAGGTACTTCCTCCTCTAGCTCATTTTTTTTTCCTTTGTTAGTTACTCTACATTTATATTATGTTGGCTTCTACCTAATATCTGCCTAAGGGCATGTTTGAGAGTGATTTTGAAATGGTTAAAATCACTTTTGTCATATTCAAATTCACTCTAAAATATGCCTTTAATAATTCAAAATCAATTTTAATTGTATGAAAACGACGTTTAAAAGTGTCAAATCAAACATCAAATTGATTTTGAATGATTAAAGGGATGTTTCGTGGTGATTTTGATCATGACGAAAATGATTTTAGCTATTTCAAGATCATTCCCAAACATGCACTAAATGAGGCTATCTCTTATGGTGGTCTTTGATCTTGCTGAACTTTCCCTCCTGTAAAAGCATGGTTTTACTATCATCAATAATTTATGTTTAGATAATCAAAATAATTAACTAAATTTTCTCTGATTCAGACATGGAAGATACTATGGAAGATACTTTGGTTCTAGTTTTGAGAATTTGATATTTATCTCTTTACTTCAACCAAGTTTTGAATTTTTTTATATGATCTTGTCCCTTGAACTTAGGGAATTTCCATATTGCTAAAATCCAAGATTATTGCAGCCGAGTACATTGGAACTTTTGCCCTTCCCATCAATTGCTTCCATTATTTCACCTTTTTACAGACACATGTTCGATAGGGGGACAAATATCTTTGTCTGTGTTATTTTTTTTTCTCACTAACTAATCGGCTTTCAACGAATATGGCTCGAGTCACTTTTTCGTCCTCTCGACTGTGTTGGCCTTCAACTGTTTTTTCATGTTTTCCCCTAGTTTTCAACTTTTCTACCGCATATCTCCATTCATTTTCAACAAAATTTGGCTACCGTTATACCGATAATTTTATATTATTGTTGTCCTCCATGGAGATGAACCAATGGTAATTTTATGGCAATTCTAACTACATTACCTTACCAGTGATTGATTAGGAACCCGGGATTGTTTCAAATAATGTACCGAGACTGAATTTGTATTGATGTTAAATTTATGTTGTGACAACAGGTAGTTAATGAGGTGATTGAAAATGATGGAGAGGCTCCCAAGAAGAAACTCTATGAAATGAAGCTGTCTTTGCTGAAGGAGATTGGTTGGTCTCATTTGGTATCATATGAAGAGCAATGGATGCATGTACGCTTTCCCACAAGCCTGCCTTTATTTTAAAGTTTTCACATATAGCATTCAATTTATAAGTCCAATTTTTACTTTTAGTTAGATCACCCAAATAAATTATTGGATTTGTTATCTTTTGTTTTATTCATTTTGCTGGTTGAGTTCAAAATCTTACAATAAGAAGAGAAAAAGAAAAAAGAGAAAAAAAAAATTGATTCCATCAGAGTTTTTGTTTCTGATTTGTGTTGGGTCCCTTTAGATTATGATGTGAAATCAATGGCATAAAAATCCATTTT
Source organism: Herpetospermum pedunculosum (assembly GCA_028017165.1). Classification (NCBI taxonomy): domain Eukaryota; kingdom Viridiplantae; phylum Streptophyta; class Magnoliopsida; order Cucurbitales; family Cucurbitaceae; genus Herpetospermum; species Herpetospermum pedunculosum. The sequence goes on from CM051527.1 coordinate 51,161,536, forward strand.
TGAACATTCATGAAATGTCTCTGTTGTATAAGATGTAAGATAAATCATGATGTGATCAGATTAGAGATGAAGTTTCAAAGATGATATGGGTTGTGACCAAGGATGAAAATATTTGTCGATATGTCGATATATCCGTAAAATTAAACTCCTGGTATGGATGTCAATATTTTTATCATTGGTTGTGACCACCTCATTTATTGAAGTGGTTTTAGGGTGCCTTTGGGTTTGCTTTTGGAGGGATCAAAAGCAATTCTGTGAAATTTTAACTATTTTGGATTTTTTTATTAATTTATATAAAATCATTTTCTAATTTCCACTTTCAAAATCACACCGATAGTAGCTTTTGAAATCAGCTTCTTTTTAAAAACCTTTCATCTCACATTCTGTCTCATCTCTATATCTTTCTTATATTCTTTTGTATATAAATTGTACTGAAATCTTGATCAATTCATTTTTTTTAAACAATTACTTTTTCTAATATTTTATTAAAAAATGTTAGAGTAAACAAAAATAATTTGTAACTTAAATTATATAAAAATAATTGTAATTATAAGTTTGACCATTTAACGCTTGTGGTTCAAGTTCAACCATTTAACGCTTGTGGTTCAAGTTCAACTTTATGAGAGTGCAAAGGTGAAATTTTCATTTTTCAAGAAAATTAGTTTTCTTTACACAACTTTTCATTTGATGCCATGAGAGTTGCAACTGGCTTGCAATTTCTCAGGAGTAAATTATCAATATACTTTTCTAGAAAAAGGAAAATTTCACCATGTTGCTTGAATTTATTGGATCAATCATTTCAAATTTATTCATCATACTTTGCTTAAATTTTTCTAGCGTTTTAGAGTTAGTCTCACAGTAGATCAAATCATCAACGTATAAGAAAATGACAACGAAATTTGCTAGAGAGATAATTCATTAGAATTTTTTGAAAGCTATTATGACAAAAGTATCCATCAATTTTGTTGTTCCACACACGGGACACTTATTTTAAATCATACAAGGCCTTATGGAGACGATAAATTTTCTATTCCTTGCCGTGAACAATATATATCCTTGAGGCTGCTCTACCTACATTTCTTCTTCCAACTCACCATTTAAGAAGACTGACTTGACATCAAGATGAACTTTATGCTTTTGAATGAAACCATTTTCTTTAAATTTAGTCTTGAAGACTAATTTCAAGCCAATGGAATCTTTCCCGGGAGTTGAAGTTCACATGTTTTATTTCTTTCAATACTAGCTATTTCTTTATCCATAACTTTAATCCAAACTTCTTTTGCTACGTTTTGTGCTACGTTTTGTGGCTCACAAGAAAACATGGGTAAAAATAATGTTCACTTGAACCATAAATATCTTGCAAAGAATGCATTTTTCTTGGAGGAGATTTTGAGCTTTCTTGATCTGATGAAGCTTCAACTGGAGATGATCTTGTAGGAGTTGAAGGAGTACTCCTTGGTGGTTGAGAATAATTTTGCTTCCAATTTCACGTGGCTAATGACATCAAAAGTGGGAAAACTTTAAAAAATGACAATAACAACTTTCACAACTATTTGATTATTTTTCTTTTCTAGAATAATACATTTAATTTGCAATCATCAAAATTAACTGTATATTCTTTTTGAAGCAATTGACTAACACTCAACAAAAATTGAGTTATGCCTGGAACATAAAGAACATTTGAGATATACCTCGAGTTTTCTTTATTGGCATGAACAACAATGATGACACCTTTAATTTCCTTCAATTTTATGAATATTTCAATCACCAAACTTTACTTGAGAGTTGAAATTATTATCAAGCTTGAAAAATAAGTCTTTGTTTCTTATCACGTGATTAATGCAATCACTATCCACGTACAAAATGCTTTGAGATTGATCACTTTGGTAAATTGTGCAAGAAAATAATTGTTTCCCTTCATGTTCTTTTGTAAATTTGCTTCATTTTTTTCCTCTTGATTTTGAAACCATCAATCTTTTTAAGAATAATTTGGAATCCGACATTTAGTGTATCTAATGTAACAATCTTTAGATCGATAATTTGACTTTGTGCAAATAATACATGAAGAGTTAGAATTAATGAATTTTTTGTTTTGCCATTTTCTCTTGTCTCTTTGATCATGTTTCCCCTTCTCTAATTTGTTTTGTGTTGGATTTCACCGCTTTTGATCATTAGACTCATTGGTCTTCTTTTCTTCAAAGTTGAGCTTGATATGAAAAGCTTGCTCCACATATTGACTTGGAGATTTGTTCAATCTTTCTTCATGAGCTTGAAGCAAACCCATAAGTTCAAAGTTATCAACTTAGACACATCTTTGGAATCTTCGATGGTTGCAACTATTAAACCAGAACAACAAGAAGAAGTTGCTGCTACCACATCAACAATCCAGCCCCAAGCAGACAACACCCAATCTGTCAATTAGCCAAAATTACTGGATAATTGCAATCAATCTAAAATGACAGCTTTTCCCTAGTTTTCAGTTGGAATGAAGATTCCTTTTTATACTGTTTTTCTCCCAAAATATCAGCTTTTTTTTTTTTTTTTTTTTGACAACATGTTGGGGTGGAGGATTGAACCTAAGACCTCATGGTCATTAGGTGATACATCATGCCGTTGAGCTATGCTCTTGTTGGCTCCCAAAAATCAGTTGACAACTTGGTGATGAAGGTTTTCAATTCTACAGATCTGCATTTTTGTAGACCTTGATTTATTTCCTTTTACTGTCTTGTATCGTGTATATTAGACGATTGGTTCAGCTTGTGTTGTATTCAATTTTTTCTGAATAAGACAACTACTACAGTTAGATATATTTTCCTTTTTAGCAGAAAATCGTTTATGGTATCAGAGCTATCGATAGAAGGCTGAATTATAAAGAATAAATCAATCTCCATAGCAATGGCCAAGCAAGAGACACCTTTGACTATCCAAAGTTTCCATCAGTCTCATTTCCATCAAGCTAAACTCATCTAACTATTTGTTGTGGAAGTCTGAGGTACTCCCTTTGGTAAGAACTCTTGGGCTTGAACAACATCTCAAAGAAGAAACATCAGCAACCAAGAAAGCCAAGGAACAAGATGAATCCACAGAGACTCACTTGAATACATGGAACAACAACAATGATGGCCTTTTAACATCATGGTTATTGGGAATCGTTGCTGAAGATGTGTTGGCTCTCCTTGAAGGTACGAATTCGGCATATGAGGTATGAAAATCTCTCGAAGATTTGTTGTTAACAATGACCAAAGAGAACGAAATACATTTGAATGAATCCTTGTTCACTTTGAAAAGGGGCAACTCATCCGTGGAAGAATATATTATAAAGTTTAAAGCTTTATTTGATAAACTTGCTGCCATGAAAAAGCCACTAGATGATCTAAACAAGGTTTTTCATTTAGGAAGAGGCCTAGGAAGCAAATATAAGGAGTTTAGAACAACTATGCTTTCAAAGCCGCCATATCCAACTTATAATCAATTTGTGATTGCATTAAGATTGTTAGGGACACAACTAAACATCCACATTGTAATGATATTGTCCACTTTGGGCATGACCCTCATGGCTTTGCTTGATCTTCCCCTTTCTTAACCAATGTGGGACTTTGTTTGCCCTCACAACAATCCTCCCCTCACGAAGGACCACAAAGCCTCCCCTCAATTAGTATCTATCCGTGTTTAAACTCGACCCCTCACGAAGGACCACACAAAGCCTCCCCTCAATTAGTCATCTATCCGTGTTTAAACTCGAGCATTATTACCTTTAACCAGGTCACTCTTCATGAGTACCCCTGCCGGATAAGCTCGACCACGAGATCAACCATGACTATGTCATCGAGGCACACCGACATGGTTAGGTAGGAGGCATGGCTCTGATACCACTTGTTAGGGACAAGTAACATCCACATTATAACGATATTGTCTACTTTGGGCATGGCCCTCATGGCTTTGCTTTTGGTCACCCCAAAAGGCCTCGTTACAATGGAGATGTTGTCCCTTACCTATATACCCATGATCATCCCCTTTCCTAACCAATGTGAGACTTTGTTTGCACTTACAACAAAGATCTCATGAACAACTGCTACTTATTGAAGAAGAAGATAAAAACAATCATATTAATCTAAGTCGGGCATTCTTTGCAAGCCGAGGAAGAAGCAGAGGGAGACATTTCTCTTCAAGGGGAAAGGGTTGTCCTCACAGTAGGCAATCCACATACAAGAACCATGGTAATTTCCAGCAAGGTATATCTCTTCCTTTTACTAACAAACCTTCAGAATCCATCAATGACTCCTTTAAATCAAAACAAGATGGAGAGGTAACTTGCCAAATATGTGGAAAATAAAAACACTCAACCATCGATTGGTGGGATAGATTTGATCATGCATATCAGTCTGAAGAAGTCCCAAAGGCCTTAGCTACTCTGAATCTCAATGAAGCTAATGACCCAAACATATTTGTTGAAGATTCAGGTGCAACATCACACATAGTGAATGACCCAGGTAAAGTCCAACATATTCATACTTACTATGGACCAGAAAAACTATTTGTAGAGAATGGTGAAGGCCTTCAAATCACACACACTGGTCACACAAAATTCCATACTAAAACCAGTCAATTGGCTTTAAAGAATGTGCTTCTAGTACCTGAAATGAAAACAAACTTACTCTCTGTTAGCAAATTAACTCGAGATAACAATTGCTCTATTTCATTTTTTGCTGACAAGTTTGTGGTTAAGAATGCAGAGGGCCAAGTGATAGCTGAAGGGTATGAAAATAAAGGGTTATACGAGCTTGGAAAGCTACAATCGATCACACCAAATAGGTTTACTGATTTTATCGCTTCTGTTAATTCAAATAAAGGTTTTGTATCCATTTGGCACCAAAGAATGGGACATCTAAATGATGCATCCCTAAAGCTTCTCTCTTAAAGAAAGCTAATAAATGTGTCAGATTGGAAGAATGAACTAAATCTTTACTAAATGTTTGCACTGGTTGTCAGTTGGCCAAGAGTTGTAAACTACCTTTTAAATCTAAGGAAAATTTCACCTCAAAACCATTGGAAAAAGTTCACTGTCATTTGTGGGGGAATGTTCCTATTGTTTCTTGTCAACATTTTAAGTATTATGCAAGCTTTGTGGATGATTACTCTAGATTTGTCTGGTTATATCCTCTTCGAAGGAAATCTGACTTTTTTGATTGCTTTGTTAAGTTCCAATGCTTAGTTGAAAATTTATTCGAAAATACAATCAAAGTCTTTCAAAGTGATGGAGGTGGATAATTTCAGTCTCTCGCTCTTAAGCAACTTTTTGAAAAAAAAAGGTATACATCATCAATTCTCTGGTCCCTACACTCTTAACAAAATGGGGTTGTGGAAAGGAAACATAGGCATATAGTGGAAACTAGGTTGACCCTCTTATTTCAATCAAACATACCAAATTATAGCAATATAAGAATTTTTGGTATGAATTTCCCCTTCAAAAGACTATATTGGGTTGATGCCTTATTGCCAGTTTTCTAATAAATAGAATGCCTACACAAGCTTTAAGTATGGATTTCCCCTTCAAAAGACTATATGAAAAAGAACCAAATTATAACAATATAAGAATTTTTGGTTGTAGGTGTTTTTCTTACCTAAGAAATCTACCTACCATCAATAAATTCACTAAAAGAACCTACCCTTGCATTTTTATTGGCTATAACAATGCTCATAAAGGTTATAGGTGTCTTGACCCCTCAAATAATTGAATTTACATCTCAAGGCATGTTATATTTGATGAAAATATCTTTCCATTTGACAACTCTGCTACTAACGGCATAAACAAGCCACTTTGTCCCCTTGAAGTTACTGATTTTACAGGTTCAACTGATGAAGTCGAGAACGCTCCAAGAAAGGTGAATAACTCACAAGGAAATTCTAAAAACACAAGATATAGTGACCAAAACAACAGAATCCTCAGAGGCAAATTTGATGAGACAATGACACTCACAAGGAAAGACAACAACATAACAACACAAGTTCACATTGAAGATTGTGATCTGAGAGACAACACAATATACATTGATGCTTTGAGATGTGATACCTCAAACACTCCAATAAACCAAGACAACAACATAGCAAGACATGTTGAGGCTACTGGTTTGAAACACATGGCCGTGGATAACTCTGATCTGATACTTCATGAAAGAATTTCAACTGCTGATAAATCTGATTTGAGACATGATGTTTCAACCTCAACTGGTGACTTTGTTGATCTAAGATATGACACCTCAATTCCAATCTCTATTGCTGATATGGTTGATTTGAGACATGATACTTTAATTGACTTGGCAAGTCAAAACAACAACATTGAAGCACCAACCATAGACCGTGAACTTGGCCCAACAGAAGACTTAACAAACTTGATCTCCCCTTCCCCTTTAAATCCTTGCGACCTAACTAATGTACCTGATATCAACAACCATCTTTATATTGACTTATCCATTTCTGATGCAGGAACTACAACAAAACAAGGAAACAACAATCCAACAACCAATTCTCACCAAATGGTCACAAGAAGAAAATTGTCAACTAATCCTGATCTTGATCCGACTCCTACTCATGAAATCAGCAACCTTAGATCAATAAAGTATGACAGATCTCTCATCGCAACGCATCACAGGCCCGAGCCTAAGAACTACAAAGTAGCCTCATTACCACATTGGAATGATGCCATGAAGGAAGAAATGAAGGCCATAACCCAAAATCAGACTTGGACCTTAATCAAGAGACCTCAAGATGTCAATGTGGTAGGATCAAAGTGGATATTTAAGAAAAAACATAAAGAAGACGACACCATCGAACGATACAAATCTAGACTAGTGGCTCAAGGGTACACACAAATTGAAGGTGTGGACTATGAAGAAACCTACAACACAGTGGTAAAACCAACAACAATCAGGTTAATTTTATCCCTAGATACTAGTGCAGAATGACCATTACGAAAACTAGACGTCAAAAATGCATTCTTGCATGGCTATCTAAAGGAACAAATATACATGGAACAACCTCCATGCTTTTCTAATCCTCTCTACCCTAACTGTGTCTGTAAACTGCATAAATCTCTCTATGGGCTTAAACAAGCTCCTCGAGCATGGTTTGATAAATTAGCTGATGGAGCGCATGTAGCGCAGCGGAAGTGAGTCAGATCATTAACACTTTAATTTTATCAATTTAGCTAAACTAGAAACATGCTCAAAACTTAGAAAATAAGAAATAAGAACACATACCTTTGTAGTTCAAATTTCTTCAATTCAAACGCTTGTTTCTCCTCATGAACTATTTGATTCTTCTCTCGAACTCTTCGAGGACCTCCTCTGGTAGTCGCGCTATCCTTGGGCCAAGCAACAGAGTGATTGGACTCCTTTACAAGTGCAAATTTTGGAAGAGATGGAGAATAAAGACTATGTGATGATGATAATTTGAAGAGAATTGTCACACAATCAAAGTTTCAAAATTTTCAAACATCATCAATCTTCAAACCATTTGAACTCCGCCATTCACATGCAACAAAGTCTTTGCTTAGCATGACACCTCAAAATGGATGAATTAGTCTTCACACAAGTGTTCAACAATTGATGAGTTTATGCATGTAGTTAGTGATTCACAATCCACTTACTTAACTTAGATAAACTCACTCAATTTGGATAAATCCACTCAACTTGGATAATCTCACTTGTATTATTTTGTCATTTTAAAATTAATTCATAATTAATTTTAATAAACAAAATAAATATTAATTAATTAAACTTTTTAATTAATTAATATTATTATTTAATTCAATATCAAATATTAATTAAATAATAAAACTAATCCCGGTTTCTTAAACCGAATCATCACACATGAATCCCTATTCATGTTTTAGACCGATCCCAATATTTAAATATGTCCATCATTCTTCCAAAAACGAATTTGAAATAAATTTAAATTATTTTTCTCTCATATTGTTACACGACTTAATCCGAGTTAGCCAGGAGAACCTAAAGGACCTATAGATCATGAGCTCCAACGATACGAGATTAACTAGCTAAACTCTTTAGCCTAGCTAACCAACATTCGTTAACCTCCGGAGACTCCACTAAAGTCCAAGGGTTGCACTCTCCTCACTGTAAACTGTTGCGTGATTTATTGCGTACCGCAAGTGTACGGGTCAAGTTTTAATATAGTGATTTAAGTAAAGAGTATCGTCTACAAGATTGGTTTTCTAGATCAATTGAGTACCGTAGGTACTAACCACAAATTCTATTTAGATTAAAAAAACTTTGAAGTGAGTGAAAAATAAATGACTGAAAAGTAATGGGAAACCTTTAGGAGAGAAAACCTAGGGAATTGATTTCACCGAATAGATTCATGCTTAATTAATCCATTAAACTAAAAATAGTCATGCATACAATTATAAGCCAAGAAGTACAAAACTCATAAAAGACTCGCTAGAGCTCTATTAATTCTCTTCCCTTAATATAAAACCAACATGTCTGTCTAGTTTTAATAGAAAAGAAAGGCATTAAGCAACTTCTATTATCGGCCTCTAAGAGAATTCTTCATTTCCATGCAAGAATTTACTAGTAGTCAAGTGTTTGAGTTCTACTCTAAACTCTACTCTTCCAAGCTAGAATTAAAGCAATCAACAATTTATACTTTGGCCAAAAGATAAAAGCATTAAGCAAACAAACACAAGAACAATTGTTGCAATATGAAGAACATTAGATTAATCAAACATGAAAACTAAAACGATTACATCAATCCCCTAAGTAAAAGTCTAGCTACTCATAATCACTAAAATCATGCTTAGACAATGTTTAGAATCCATAAAATAAACAATAAAATCAAAGGTAAAAGAAGAAAAACTCTTGTCGCGTGTCAAGCCTCGTTCCCGATGTGATCTGCACGTTCCCGAGCCTCCAAATCTCTTCTTCGGCTCCCTAGAGTCTCCCTTTAGCCTTCTCAAACAATGTATTTTCGAATTTAGGAATAACTCTCCCAATTGGCTCCCCCTTTGAATGAAGACAACATGCCTTTTTATAATAGACTACTCTTCCCAATCTAATAAGGAATCCATATTTTAATTAGATTAGGAATCTAATCAATTTAGGAATTCCAAATTAAATTAGGAATATCTTTTCTATTCAAACATGCCCAAAATAAGATCAAATAGGATAAAACCGGATCAAATTTATGATAAGATAAACTCGGATAAGATATGATAAAATCCATATCTAATATTTGAATTTTTAACTTGATTCTCTTTTTCTCTTCACATAAATCTTCTAAATTATCAGTTTTGCTCCAAATGCTCGATATCTATAAAATAAGAGAATATCAACGTGAAAACAATCATTTAAGCCTCAAAACTAGCATAAAATAGGTCCTAAAGATAGCTCACTTTGTGCTCTATCAAATACCCCCAAACTTAAGCTTTTGCTAGTCCTCGAGCAAAATAAAACAAATCATTAAATGAATCAATGAATGCATGCTCGTGACTCGAACCTCAGTGTTCTTAAGACAAATAAACCACAAAAGAAGGCATATTAAACCACGACCTATCAACAATAAATTTTAAAAATCAAAACACTTTATCTTTTGCATGTGTGCTCACTTTTTTTCTTTCTTTAATATCTATGAACACCAATAAAACTAAACATACATCAATAACTTGAGTCATAGTGACAATCAAGAGATTAAACAATCATAGACCTTAATTTTATAACAAAAAAACTCAAGCATCTCATAAAATTACTAAAATCGAATGTACAAGACTTGATACCCTCACATAGAATCACTCAAAACACTCAACTGTTTAGGGTATATGAAAGATAAACGCTCAAACCAAAACATAAGAAACATTTACCATATGCTTGCTAATATATCACATCTTCATCATCGATGAATTAGATTGAATGTAAAACTTCAAGGGTCTTGCTTTGGTTGTAATTGGGCTTAGGTAAGGGTGGATGGATGAACATTTTAAGCCACTAGGTTGGAAAAATTATCAGACTGTACCACATGAAATTTTCTTTTTTTTTTTTTTTTTTTCTCAATTTTTCTTTTCTTTTTTTTTCTTTTTCTTTTTTTTTCTTTCTTTTGTCTCTAAAAGAAGCTAATGAAATGAATGCTTCCTTTTGAATATTCTATTAACACCATTCAACTTTCTCCTTTGGATGGATTGACACATTTTGTGGTAAGCACTTATAAAGCTTCCATTAAGGGTTCAAAGAAAGGAAAACAACGAGAGAATGGGTATAAGGCTTGTTATGTGGTAATTTTTCAATAAAAAGATCTACGGCTCAAAATTTGGCTTCCTAAGGATTATACCAAGGTAGGCTATTTAAGAAAGCTAAAAGTGGTTTTACCTAAACGCCCTTTGTGAAGTTAAACATTCAAGTCAAATGCAGAGATTCCAGACATGCATAACAAAGCAAGTTCTAGAAATATCAATCATGCATGGCAATCACTCAATTTAAGAAGAATAGAACACCGTGTTAAGGAGGTGCTTATTGGCTCAAAAACTCACAGGAAAGCATGGTATTTTGGTATCAAATCTTATGCATTCTTCATTTAGCAACAAAAAACGAGACACCATCATAAAACTTTTTAAAGAAAAATCTAATCATGTTTATCTCCTTTATGCATTAAAACTCAAACTAAAGATGCATCATTAGCTTACAAAGTACTCAAACATATCAAAAGGGACTAAAAAATAAAATTTTCTCCGTTAACCGGTATGGTCTCATAGTCCAACAAAAGCAGAATATCAAACTCTAGAACACTTCCTAGGTTGTCCTAATCACGAGCGATGCAACAAAGATTCAACCATGAAGATCATGCTAAAAAATATAAAATTCACCTAAAACATGCATAACATGCATAGTTCCACCCCCAAACTTAAAACATACATTGTCCTCAATGTATAGTCAATAAAATGCAAAGGACAAGAAAAAATAGATAGGGAATTTCGAAACTTCCCTGAAAAGCAAGTGAATCCCCTATCTTCTGAGATGTGGAGAAAAATTTGTTGATTAGACTCCTAAAGGAGAAGTAAAGGAATATAAGGATAACAGCACGCCACAAAATTATTAAACAAAATAAAACAAATAAAACAAACTAAAAACTAAAAAATAAACTTGGGTTGCCTCCCAAGAAGCGCTTATTTTAACGTCTTTGGCTAGACGAGAGGAATATTTATGCATCAAGGTACATAAAACTCCTCTATTTTCTTCGGACCCTTCTTGTTTGAATTAATGTAACCTACTAAGTCTAGTAGACTAACTTGTTTCTCATGGGCACCTGAAAAATAAATATTTTTGTTATTTTTATTAAATGAATAAAAAAAATTAGAAGACGGAAAATCAAAATCAAGGAAATAAGACTCATGAGAATAAGGAAAAGAAAGTCCAGAATTAAAAGGGTTTTCTGTAAATAAAGTAAGGTGAGGTTTTTCAGCCTCATACTCTATCACCTGAATTTCTTTTTCCACATTAGACCCACTTTCTTTCTTTATCTCATAAACTTGATCCTGGTATTGCTCACAATTTCTCAATTCATCCCCACTATCAGTGTCTATGGCTTCACAATGTTTTCTACTATCAACCTTAGTGGCATCAAAATAATTTTGCTCTAGTAAAGTTTTAACTGTACCAACCATTTGACTAAGTTGCACATTTATACGATTTAAAGCAACCTCATTTTCTTCTACCTTGACCTTTAATTTTGTATTATCGACTTCAATGGCATCCAAATAGTTTTGCTCTAGTAAGACTTTAACTGTATCAACCATTTGACTAAGTTGCACATTTATACGATTTAAAGCAACCTCATTTTCTTCAACTTTAACCTTTAATTGATCCAACCTCTCTAATTCAATAGTACAAAGCCTTTTAATCTTTGATTCTAAAATATATTCTTGCACTAAAGTTTCAAGGGAAAATTTTTCCTCAATTTGGTTGGGACATAAATTGTTTTGGTTATGAATGCCCTCATCATTACCATAAAAATAATTTCCATAACTCATAGATTCAGAATAGTATTGATTAGGCATTTGATATCCTAGAAAGCCATTGGAAACATTATAATTCACATGGTCATAAGCGGTATAGTTCAATGGGTAGGAATTGCAGGATGGTGTTGGTTCTTGGGTATGTTGATACTCCCTATAAGGCCACCCATAATTATTAAAAGCCATAAAATAATTAAATAATTAAAATTCGACTTCCAATAAATGTAAACACCAATCAACAAAATATATAGCCAGGATAAAGAGAAAAAACTAAAATAAAAACAATAAAATAACAAAGAAAAATAGTAAAAAAAAAAATAAAAAATAAAGTTCTAAAGTAAGATCAAGTGAGTTCTCTACAATATCAATTGATCTAAATATGCCAATCCCCGGCAACGGCGCCAAAAACTTGTTGCGTGATTTATTGCGTACCGCAAGTGTACGGGTCAAGTTTTAATATAGTGATTTAAGTAAAGAGTATCGTCCACAAGATTGGTTTTCTAGATCAATTGAGTACCGTAGGTACTAACCACAAATTCTATTTAGATTAAAAAAACTTTGAAGTGAGTGAAAAATAAATGACTGAAAAGTAATGGGAAACCTTTAGGAGAGAAAACCTAGGGAATTGATTTCACCGAATAGATTCATGCTTAATTAATCCATTAAACTAAAAATAGTCATGCATACAATTATAAGCCAAGAAGTACAAAACTCATAAAAGACTCGCCAGAGCTCTATTAATTCTCTTCCCTTAATATAAAACCAACATGTCTGTCTAGTTTTAATAGAAAAGAAAGGCATTAAGCAACTTCTATTATCGGCCTCTAAGAGAATTCTTCATTTCCATGCAAGAATTTACTAGTAGTCAAGTGTTTGAGTTCTACTCTAAACTCTACTCTTCCAAGCTAGAATTAAAGCAATCAACAATTTATACTTTGGCCAAAAGATAAAAGCATTAAGCAAACAAACACAAGAACAATTGTTGCAATATGAAGAACATTAGATTAATCAAACATGAAAACTAAAACGATTACATCAATCCCCTAAGTAAAAGTCTAGCTACTCATAATCACTAAAATCATGCTTAGACAATGTTTAGAATCCATAAAATAAACAATAAAATCAAAGGTAAAAGAAGAAAAACTCTTGTCGCGTGTCAAGCCTCGTTCCCGATGTGATCTGCACGTTCCCGAGCCTCCAAATCTCTTCTTCGGCTCCCTAGAGTCTCCCTTTAGCCTTCTCAAACAATGTATTTTCGAATTTAGGAATAACTCTCCCAATTGGCTCCCCCTTTGAATGAAGACAACATGCCTTTTTATAATAGACTACTCTTCCCAATCTAATAAGGAATCCATATTTTAATTAGATTAGGAATCTAATCAATTTAGGAATTCCAAATTAAATTAGGAATATCTTTTCTATTCAAACATGCCCAAAATAAGATCAAATAGGATAAAACCGGATCAAATTTATGATAAGATAAACTCGGATAAGATATGATAAAATCCATATCTAATATTTGAATTTTTAACTTGATTCTCTTTTTCTCTTCACATAAATCTTCTAAATTATCAGTTTTGCTCCAAATGCTCGATATCTATAAAATAAGAGAATATCAACGTGAAAACAATCATTTAAGCCTCAAAACTAGCATAAAATAGGTCCTAAAGATAGCTCACTTTGTGCTCTATCATAAACATGTTATGTCCTCTTGATATAACCATCATCAGTAAGTCAATCCTTCACAGGTCATTCGTAATTCACGGCCGGGTCATATAAACCGTTTAACCCCCGTAATTACATCTTGTTGCTTAAGTCCCACTGACACCTCTAATGAACAATTGGTTTGCAGTCCAACCACTAAACCAGATCCCTCTCAGGCCAAGGAGAGGGTGAGTACTCTTGTTCAAGACCCAGAATCAACACTTAAAGGAACAACCTCTCTACTAAACCCTAAAGGCGGGTAGGAGTGAATTCCATCTCGCAGTACTATGTTCTCAGCTTCCTACATGGTATTATCCCCAAGATAGTAGGCTTATTGAGCGGCTAACTCGGGTCACTCTCACCCGTAAAGGTCAAAGGATAACCCTGAATAAACAGGAGTTCATAGCATGCTCAGGATTGAGATCGAGTTGCCTAGGTCATCATATGAAAAAGTCGGTCTTTATAGTAAACGAAGTTATAAAGAAAGAGCGACTTGATTTTGCGGTTCAGTCTTATGCAAACTCATTGCACAGGACGCCCCCACTCGCATGTTTCCACATGAACGATTTCGGATCACATCGTTTGTACTATACAAAGTGGGTTGCATCCATAGTGTTCCCAGGATAAGGTACTCAACCTTATCCCTATACTATAGACCGTTCTGGCTATTATTTGAACTTGATCCACATTCATGTCACACATGAAGTTCAAGTATACAAATTATAGCTATGGGTTCTTAGTTTATTGAAATAGGTTTATTAAGAACACAATTCACTTTATTCAATAATAACTTGAATAAAACTCAATAACAACTTTATTGCTAAATATAATATACATTCAATTTACAAACCACGAGTTTTAGGACATAAAATCCAACAAACTCCCACTTGGACTAAAACGTCAGTGGAGTACATGCTGGACGAGAAAACTAGGATATCATATATCCTAGGTTTTTCTCCCATTATCCTACTGTACAGCTCGCAGTCCTAGTCTCACTAGGTGTCTTCTCAAACACTTTAGCCGTGAAAGACTTTGTAAACAAATCAGCAATGTTGTGCTACGAGGGATCTGTGTGACGATCATGCCTCCACGTTGCACTATCTCCCTGATGAGATAATACTTCTGCTCTATATATTATCCACGCTTATGGCTTTAGGTTCTTTGGAATTAGTCACAACACCACTATTATCACAATAAAATGTGATAGGAAAATTCATATTTGGAACAACTTCCAAATCACTTAAGAATTTCTTAAGCCATACAGCTTCTGTTACCTCTCCAAAAGAGAGTTATTTACGGCCTTAATTACTTGATATTCATGGTATTTCTTGAGCATTGTAGTTAGAAGTTAGCATAATGTGTGTTTAAAAGTGACATTTTGTGAAATGATGCTAATTTAAGGCTTATTTGAAAAAGCTACGAAAAAGTATGCAAATTGGTGAAAAAATGGCTAATTTATACCCTGCAGATGTATTGCTGAAGTTTTGCAAAGCACGCAATGGATCAGACGAAGAGAAGCTGGGAACAGAGCAATGCGACCCTCGCAACGCAATCGCAATATCACTCGTTTCTGCTGCGTTTTTCCAGCCGTCAGTCTTCGTTGTTGCGTTTTTCCAGCCGTCCACTCTCCCTGCTGCTGCCACGTGTGAGGATTATTACCTCAAAAATTGGATGGTGATCCACGATTAGGGAGCAGCCTTTGAAGGCTATATAAAGAGAGCTGGATGGAGGATCAAAATATTGAATTGAATCCCTTCAATTCACTCCAAACAACAACTCGAAAGTGAAGAAAATCGGCAGAAGCCAACACCCGAAGACGAAATCCTTTCCCCCGTTTGTTGGATCGAAGAAACAAAGCCCTTGGCGTCGATAATTCGAAAGGAAGAAGAGAAGATCCATCTTCTCTTCTGATTGAATTCATCCCCAAGATCAGCTAATCTTCCCCTTCATCCGAGGCGATTCGTGGCTTCGAAAGATCTTCACTCAACTTACTGCTTTCATTTAATTGCTTTCCATATTAGCTACTGCTTTCGTTTAAAGTGTTGTATCGAATCATCTACTGTTTTGCCCTTTAATTACTGCTTTCAGATTGTCTTATGTGTGCTTACGAATTGTTATTTGATTTGCCTTTAAGAGTAATCAATTAGTTTTGTTGAATTCTTCATTTTGTCTTTCAATCAATAAGTTTTGTTGAGTTCTTCATTTCATGAGTAATCAATTAAGTTCGTTAGGTTCTAGAACCATGAGTAGCTAACTTAATAGAGGTTTGCTAAAGATGAATCTATAGGATAGACTTATGTGAAATCAGCATGTAAAGTAGCATGAATGCATTGAATGAATGTGATCTTCACCCCATGGGCAATTTCGACCGGCCATCCATTTTGTCTAAAGAATTCCTAACCTCTGGAAGGAGTAAGAATTCAGAGTCGTTCATTCATGTTAGCCTTTCAAGGTAACCAGAGAGTGGCCTAGGAATAGGCATTCTCCTAGCACGTTTGTTAGCATGTGTTTATGAATAGGTTTTTAGCCTTACTTGGACAGGAGTAATCTAAGAATCTAATGCATACAATCGGAAGATGTATGAGATCTGGCTAAGACGATGCATGAGATGTTAATTTACTGCTGAATGATCATAGTTAAATGCCTATAGAGGACTCTTAAGCCGACCTTGCTGTTTTCATTTTAGATTTTAATCGTTGCGAGTTTATTGCGAGCATATTGCAAGGACCGCAATAGCACTTTCTGCATTTACCTTAGTCTTTTATTAACATTTTAATCCATTGCGAATCCATTGCGAAGGTATTGCGAGACCCGCAATACTAGTTTTCAACATCATAGTATCCTTTAGCTTATTTTGCTTTGTGTTAACCTTGCACTCTCCTTGCACCTTTTATAATTTCGTGCCTCAAACCAAAATCCATTAAATTCAAGTTACCTTATCTAATTTAACACACACCAAATCGCTAGTCACTCAACTCAGTCTCTGTGGGAAAACGATATAAATTATACTTATCACTTGCTGCAGACCATGTATACTTGCATGATCTGAGTGCTCTTTACATTTAAATTACATACACACTGAGCACGCAACAAGTTTTTGGCGCCGCTGCCGGGGACTTTGTTTAGTAAAAACGATTTGTGTTATTTTAGAAGAGCTTAATTAATTGTAGCTAATCTTTTGCGTTTATTTTGCAGGTACCAACAAAGTTGGTTTATGAATGAGTTTCAAAACCACAATCTCGAGTTTGATCCTGAGCCTGAAAGGACTCTGAGGAATAGAAATAGAAGTAGGAAACGACTTTTTAAGCAACAAACTCAAACTCAACCTGTATTGCAGCACATTGCTGACCACGCAGAGTCAGCGCAATCCGAACCACAACAAGCTGAAATGGATCGACCAGAAGATGCACCAAACCGAGCACTTAACACTCGCAATCCCATTGAAATTGCGAATGACAAGGATAGTGCTATACTATCTTACCTTGTACCTATGCCTGAGGAGCTCAATCCAAGCATCATACGACCAGAAATCACAGCTCACTCATTCGAACTGAAACCTGTTATGTTTCAGAAGCTGTCCACAGTTGGACAATTCTTTGGTGTGGAGAATGAAGACCCCCACAATCACTTAAGGAACTTCCTGGGAGTGAGTGACACCTTTGTCATCCCAGGAGTTTCTCAGGAGGATTTGCGACTGTACCTTTTCCCGTACTCATTGAGAGACAAAGCCAAAACATGGTTGAATTCCTTCCCCTCCGGATCAATTGTCAATTGGACAGATTTAGCTGAGAAGTTCTTGGTGAAGTATTTTCCCCAGATAGGAATTCTAATTTCCGTGACGACATCATAAAATTCAAACAAATTGAGAATGAATCATTGCACGAAGCATGGACCAAATTCAAAGATCTGCTACTCAAGTGTCCACACTATGGCATTCCATGGTGTATTCAAATTGAAGTATTCTTCAAAGGATGCAACCCCAGCACGAGGCAAGTCCTGAATTCCTCAGCTGGAGGTTCTATGCTAGCAAAGAGCTATAACGAAGCCTATGAGATTTTAGAGAAAATCTCAACATCTCACTGTCGTTGGTCAGATGATCCTGTAGAGCCAAATAGAAGGAAGGCTCAAGACATGGATGCACTCAGTGCAATGAGCAACCAGCTCAATGCTCTGACAAACTTAATGAAGCAAATGGCTCAAACAAATATTCAACAAAATGCCAACATAGTGGCATTTGCTTCAACGAGCACAACAGTAGCTAACCAATTGGATGCACTTGTTTGTGGATTCTGTGGAGAATGGCATGTGTATGACTATTGCCCTGCTAATCCAGCTTCGGTGTGTTATGTTGGAAGTCAGCAACAACCTAGAAACAACCCCTATTCTAACACATATAACCCTGGTTGGAGAAACCACCCAAATTTCTCGTGGAGTGGACAACAAAGCACAAGCCAGGTGCCAAATCAAAACAGACCAAGTGGACCACCCGGGTTCACTCAACACACTCAAGGTAATCAACCCCCATATCAGAAACAATATGTCAACAACCAACCGATGGGAACATTAGTGGAGAACTTGCTGAAAGAATACATAGCGAAGAATGACGCAACTTTGCAGAGGCAACAAGCAACCTTGAGGAGTCTAGAAAATCAAATAGGGCAATTGGCAAACGAGCTGAAGAATAGGCCCCAAGGCAGACTGCCTGCTGATACTGAAACTCCAAGAAGGGATGGTAAGGAACAAGTTCAAGCTATTGAAGTGAGAAATGGAAGGCCATTGGTACTTAGTAGCAGAGAAGCACCAAAGAGAGTAGAGAATGAAGAGTCTAGTGCTCTACTGGATTCTCTGCCTAAACTTGACCAAATACAACCAATCACAACAAGGGTGAGGCTCGAGCCTATCATTGACGAACCAGAAGAAATTCTTAGGCCTCCCCCTGTTATTAGGCAACCTGAATTGCCCACCTATGTGCCACCACCTCCATTTCCTAGACGGCTCAGAAAGAAACAAGAACAGGAAGCTCATTTCCATAAGTTTTTGGAAATCTTGAAGCAAGTCCATGTTAATATTCCTTTTGTGGAAGTACTGCAGTCAATGCCAACCTATGTAAAGTTTTTAAAAGATATTATAACTAACAAGAAAGTTATTGGGGAGTTTGAAACAGTTAACCTCACGGAAGAGTGTAGTGCCATACTCCAAAATAAGCTGCCAAAGAAGGAGAAGGATCCTGGTTCCTTCACCTTGCCAGTAGAATTGGGAGGCAAACATGTGGGCAGAGCCTTATGTGACTTGAGAGCCAGTATAAATCTCATGCCCTTGTCACTGTTCCAACAGCTTGGGATAGGAGAAGCACGCCCCCACAACAGTCACCTTGCAACTTGCAGACAGATCCATCTCATACCCTGAAGGTAAGATTGAGGATATACTAGTCAAGGTTGACAAATTTATTTTTCTCGCAGATTTTATAATCTTGGACTATGAAGCGGACAAAGATGTACCAATCATCTTAGGCAGACCTTTCTTAGCCACAGGTAGGGCCCTCATTGATGTCCAAAAAGGTGAACTCACCATGCGAGTCCATGATGAAGAGGTTAAGTTCAGTGTTTTTAAAGCTCTGAGGTACCCCTCTGATCTTGAACACTGTGCTACTGTAGATATAGTAGACTCATTAATGGAAGATGAAATTGAGCATGAATTATTAGTCAAACATGCTACTGATTACGCACAAATAGACTTGAATGACTTAAATATTTCTGAATTGATGGATGTATCCATGAATAACCCTAAGCATGTATGCATGACCAATGAATTATCCGAAAGAACTACAACTCCTATGATGCCATCAATTGAACATCCACCTTCGCTAGAATTAAAACCACTGCCACAACACCTAAAATATGCATATCTAGGAGATAAAGACACCTTGCCTGTCATTATTTCGTCCAAATTAAATGAACAACATGAAATTGCGTTAATATTGCTGCTGAAGCAACATAGAAAGGCAATTGGGTGGACGATTGCTGACATTAGGGGTATAAGTCCTTCGTATTGCATGCATACGATATTATTAGAGGAAGAACATACACCTAGGATAGAGCATCAACGTAGGTTGAACCCCTCCATGAAGGAGGTAGTTAAAAAAGAAATCATTAAGTTGTTAGATGCAGGTGTGATATTCCCCATATCCAATAGTCAGTGGGTCAGTCCCATCCAATGTGTGCCAAAAAAGGGTGGTATGATTGTAGTAGTTAATGAAAACAATGAATTAATACCAACTCGAACTGTCACAGGATGGAGAGTATGTATGGATTATCGAAAACTTAATAAAGAAACAAAAAAGGACCATTTCCCCTACCTTTTATCGACCAAATGTTAGATAGAATAGCTGGCCAAGCCTTCTATTGCTTTTTAGATGGCTACTCAGGGTATAACCAAATCACCATAGACCCTGAGGACCAAGAGAAAACAACATTTACATGTCCATTTGGTACGTTTGCTTTTCGCAGAATGCCATTCGGCTTATGCAATGCACCAGCAACGTTCCAAAGATGCATGTTGGCAATCTTCTCTGACCTAGATGAGTCCATAATAGAGATCTTTATGGATGACTTTTCAGTATTTGGTGACTCCTTTAACCACTGTCTAGCTAATCTAGGACAAGTTCTCGCTAGGTGTGAAGAAACCAATCTAGTGTTGAATTGTGAAAAATGCCACTTCATGGTGGAAGAAGGCATAGTGTTAGGACATAGAGTGTCCAAAGCAGGAATAGAGGTCGATAGGGCCAAGATAGAAGTCATTGAGAAGTTAGTCGAACCTAAGAATGTCAAAGCCATAAGAAGTTTCTTAGGACACGTAGGGTTTTATAGGAGATTCATAAAAGATTTTTCAAAACTCTCTAAACCCCTTTGTGAGCTCCTAGAGCTGAATAAAACATTTATCTTTTCAAATGAGTGTTTAATAGCATGAACCAAGCTTAAGAATGCCTTAGTCAAAGCACCAATCATAGTCGGGCCAAATTGGGATATGCCTTTTGAAATAATGTGCGATGCAAGTGACTATGCAGTTTGAGCTATGCTTGGCCAAAAGAGAGACAAATTGACACACCCTATATATTATGCGAGTAAAACTTTGAATGAAGCTCAATGCAACTACACTACCACAGAAAAAGAGATGTTAACAGTAGTGTTTGCATGTGAGAAATTTAGGCCATATATGGTAGGAAATAAAACAATTGTTTATACTGATCATTCTGCAATAAAGTACTTAATGAGGAAGGCTGATGCCAAACCTCGTTTAATTAGATGGGTGCTACTGTTGCAGGAGTTTGATTTGGAAATCAGAGACAAAAAAAGATGTGAAAATGTAGTTGCTGATCACTTATCAAGATTGCAGAGTCATTGCGAATCTATTGCGGAGCCTGCAATGACAGATTCTTTTATTGATGAACATTATTTTTTTTAGTACATTGTGATAATGATGATGAACCATGGTTTGCTGATATTGCAAATTTTCTTGCCTCACAGGTGTTACCAGAATTCAGCAAGGGGCAGGATAAGAAGAAATTCTTAAATGAGGTTAGGAAGTACATTTGGGATGTTGTGGACAAGCATGTGTAGTTTGTTGAGCAGTGATTATTTTGAATTCGAAGTGCTTGAGACTCTGTTTATATGCTTTCTAGTTATGATGATCTAGGAAATGCCATTTTGGAAATCTGAGCATTTGCATAATCTAGTTTTTGCATGAGGTTGTTTTGCATTTATTAGGTTCATGTCAAAAATTTTAAATTTTTTTATGTTGCTCCCTTGCATCTATCGAGCACTTAGCAACCTCGTCTTAATCTCCGTAGGCTTAGTTGATTGCATGTCGCATTAATTCTTGTTGTCACCCCGAAAGGCACCCTTAGGTAGCTTGTTGCATGAGAGTTAGTGGTCAAATTAATTGAGTTAGCTTACGCTAAGCCTAAAATAAAAAAAAATAGAAAAGCATGTTAGCTAGAAAAAGTCTCTCGAGGCGCTCCTCCTTCTTATTGGTACCTAAAAGAAGTGAGCGTTAGTCCTTAAAAATATGAAGCTTTGGCCAAAGCTTGACATGTTAGGCAACTCGAGATGGGAAAGAAAAAGAAAATAAAATTGGGTTCAAAGAACCTTAACAAAGGGTACAAAGTACTCGAGAAAAGAAAAGGAATGAGAAAAATGTTTAGGTCTCTTAATTTACTATTCTCTCTTGTGTAATCAAGCTTAGACTGTTCTTAATCGCTAGAAGTAGGGGAAAACAAGATGATATGTTGCATGTGATTTTTCCGGGCTTACGTTGGTTTAGGATAGGTTGGCTTGCACACACACACACGTTAGGGAGCGATAGTTAATTTTTGATATGTTCATAATAAAATGCATGCGCTGATTGTTTTCGTGATTATGTTGTGTTTGGATTCGTAAAATGCATCGAGGTTTGAATTAGTAGCATGTAAGCATGTCCTTAGAGTCGAATTCTTTATTTTCCTTGCTCGAGGACTAGCAAGATTTAAGTTGGGGGTGTTTGATAACTCCATTTTGGAGCTAATTATCAGTCCCTAATTCTAGCTAAATGTCGTGTTTAATTTGTTAATATGTCTCGTTTGTAGGAGAATTGCGGCGACGAGCTCATGCGTCTATTGGGCTCGTTTCGGAGCTAAAAGTGGTGTTTTAACGCCCCGAGAATGCATCGGGAAAAGGACAAGCTCACCCAAGAAGAACCGGACCAAAATTGCCTTGGAGTGGCAATTTTCCAGCTCAAACCCGAGAGCAAGCGTCGAGCAGACAGCGTCGAGACGCTTGCTCAACGCTGCCTGGCGTCGAGACGCTCCGAGGGGCGCGCGCTGGAAATCATCGGGGCAGCGTCGAGACGCTCGCCCAGCGTCTCGACGCCATCGCGAGGCGCGCGCGGAGTATTTAGGTCGCAGCGTCGCGACGCTGTCCCAGCGTCTCGACGCTCTGACGGATTTAAAATGGCTGAAGGACGATTTTTGCAGCCATCTTCTCGCATCTTCTTCTTCCTCTCGGGTTTTCTTCCAGTTTTACTTCTTGCTCCGCCATTTGTGGCTTGTTTTAGGAGCTTTCTATTGTATGTAAGTTGGAGATTATGGCCAAGACATCCATGGGAGCGTTTGTGACGACTCTCTCCATGGTCGGCTAAGGTACGGTGTGCGATTCAGGATAGTTTAGGTGTATTTTGTTAGACTTCTTCATTTTGATAATCCATGCAACTAATTCTGAATTGGCTTTGATTTTGTATGCATTTATTGTTCTTTCTTAATCCCATGCATGTGTTAGATTTCGCCGACGGACAATCGAGTTTTCTAGCATGTGTTAGAGTTAAAGATTAGCGATGCCTTGCCTCTCACTTTTCGCCTAGTAACACAGAACAATGAAACAAATCGGAGTATCGGTATATGCATGATAATTGTTGGGTACTGTAGTGTTGGCGGGTAGTCAGTTAGCAGTAAGATTGCATATTCGAATGTTCGTCGCAGTTAGCTAGTGACTGTTTAGAGTCAATTTGGGGTTGATCACTCTAACGAGACTTTAAACAATGTTTAATTAGAACTGTTGATTTAATTAATTAATATGGAGCCGGTTACAAAAGGGAGTCCCAGTAACCGACCGCGTGCATGACAAATTGATAGCCTTAGATTTGAATTAAATGATGAATGATAGAATGTCTAGCAAAATAATCCCGAAACTCCCCGAATCGAACACTTGTTAATCTCTTTCTCTTTAATTTCTCCGTTAGCAATTTATTTCTCTTGCTGCATGCCAAAACCCCCCTCTTGTTACAAAACCCAATTGATCAATTAATTTCCATTTCAAACTTTGATTTCAATCACGTTAAGTCCTTCTCTGTGGATCGACCCCGTTACCACTAGGCTGCTAATAGCTCGGTGAATTCGGGCATTTACAAATTTATTTTGGCGGGTCTCGACAACCCGATATTTGGCGATTGTTAAAAAATATCGCTACCAAAATTGGCGCCGTTGCCGGGGAAGGCATAAATTGATTGAAATTATGTTTGATTTTGATTTTGGTTGATTTGTTGTGTGCTAAATTTTTTTTTTTCTGTTTGTTTTTGCATGTTTAAAATTTGTGTTGTTGTATGACCCGTTCTTCTGAGTTTAGTGGACTGCAGTATATCCCTGAAATTGAAAGAGAAGAGCGGAGGTTGAGAAAAGAGGCCCGGGAGGGGCGAAAACTGTTTGAAGAAGAAGGCGTGGATCTCTTCTTTGGCGAGGCAATGGCACAAGGAGAGGTGCCG
Source organism: Herpetospermum pedunculosum (assembly GCA_028017165.1). Taxonomy (NCBI): domain Eukaryota; kingdom Viridiplantae; phylum Streptophyta; class Magnoliopsida; order Cucurbitales; family Cucurbitaceae; genus Herpetospermum; species Herpetospermum pedunculosum. The sequence continues at coordinate 51,185,546 of CM051527.1, forward strand.
AGGACTTTAAAGCAATTAGCCGCGCCAGATCTGAATTTGCAACCTCCGTGCATTACCTACCCCGTGGTAGCAGGTAATTTCGAGCTGAAATCTGGTTTAATTCACCAATTACCTTCTTTCCATGGCAATGCAGGTGAGGATGCAAACAAGCACCTGATGGAATTTCACTGTGTCTGTTCGGGGATGAAGCCCCCAGGTGTGACAGAAGAGCAGCTAAATTTAAGGGCATTCCCCTTCACGCTGAAAGATAAAGCCAAGGACTTGCTTTATTATCTGCCTTCTGGATCGATAACGACATGGCAAGAAATGAAGAGGGTCTTTCTTGAGAAATATTTCCCTGCGTCTCTTGCCACGACTTTGAGGAAAAGGATTTATGGGATCACTCAGGATGTGGGTGAGTCCCTGCATGAATATTGGGAACGCTTTGGGCGCCTGTGCGCAAGCTTCCCGCATCATCAAATTTTCGATCAGCTTCCGATCCAATACTTTTATGAGGGCATGACGCCTCATGATCGACAAATGATCGATGCCGCAAGTGGTGGGGCGCTGATTGACAAAACCCCGATAGAGGCCAAGCAGTTAATTGCAAACATGGCGGCCAACTCGCAGCAATTCGGTATTCGTGGGCAGGGGCAAGTTCACAGTGTGACCCATAATCATGAGATGACTGAAATGAGGGCCCAGGTGGCCGAGATTGGAAACTTGCTGAAGAAGTTTGTAGGAGGTAACCGAGAAGAGGAGGTCAACACGATCGGGGGATATGCTTCCAACCCCAGGAAGTATGATCCTTACTCGAGCACATACAACCCCGGTTGGCGTGACCATTCCAACATGAGCTATGGGAATAGAGACGGGCAACAACGCTTTCAAGGTCAGTCGTATGATAGACCAAACAATTCTACCCAAGCTCAGGCCTCGAGTTCCTCAAGTTCGTTGGAAGAGATGGTACAAACCATCGTTACATCGGCAAGCCAATTCCAAAAAGAAGCTCGAGAAGAGCTAAACTCACATAAAGCAGAGCTGCAAAATCTGAACAAGCAGCTGACCCAAATGGCGGTGTCGATAAGCAAGATTGAGAGCAAGAGCTCTGGGAAGCTTCCTTCCCAAACCACTGTGAACTCATGTGAGAACGTGAGCTCAATCCAGCTAAGGAGTGGGAAGTCAATTCCCTCCAGAGCCGTGAAGTAAGCGAATGACAGTTTGAATGAGTCCTCCCCGGTTGTTCTTGATGATTTGAATGAAGGAAAAGAAGAGAAAACTGTGCAAGAGTGTGTTCCCAAAGCACCCTTCCCCAGTAGGCTTGCGAAGCCTACTCTAGTGAGCGATGATGAGGAGGTCCTGAGAACCTTCCAAAAGGTGATGGTGAACATACCACTTCTTGAGGCGGTAAGCCAAGTGCCCAAGTATGCAAAATTCCTCAAGAATTGGTGCACAAAGAAGCGGAAGTCCGGAGGGACTGAGGAAAAGAAGAAAGAGAATGTCTGCGCAATCCTCCTAGGTACGTTTACCAAGTGCAACGATCCAGGTACTTTTACTATCTCTTGCACTATAGGTAGTAAAGTGGTTAAAAATGCAATGCTTGATCTTGGTGCCTCTGTCAATGTCATGTCTTATGCTTTATTTCTGGAATTGAATTTAAATGAATTGCATGAGTGTGATGTTGTTGTTCAGTTGGCTAATGGGTCTAGCATATTACCTAGAGGGAAGGTTGAGGATGTTCTGGTCAAAGTAGGTGAAATGATGTTTCCTGCTGATTTTCTTGTGCTAGATATGAATAGGAATTCTTCGCATGCATCGTCCTCTATGTTATTAGGACGCCCTTTTCTAAAGACCGCGAGGGTCAAAATCGATGTGTTTAAGGGCGTTATTTCTTTAGAGTTTGATGATACAGTGCATGAGTTTTCCTTGTTTAAAGAGAAGTCAGTTGAGAATGTTGCCTGTTTGTCTGTCGAGAATAAGAGTTTGACCTCGAGCTTGAGGGATAACTCTTATGTCTCTGTAAAAAAATCTGATTTAAATTTGTTGAATGTGAGTGCTGTTTTTTGTACTAACAATGATGATATTCACGTGCTAGAGGCACGAAGAGAAAAGAAAGTTTTGGATGGTGTTTGCAGGACAAGCGTGGACAAGGACATGTTTGGAACGTCCCCCGCGCTATCGGACTATGGATGAGTTCGATGGGAGAATTCAGTCGAGCAAACAACTTTAAAAATTCTGCGCTTCTCGGAGGCACCCGAGTGTTGAACTGTCTTTTCTGCTTTTAGTTCATTACTGTTTTTTGTTGTTGTTCTTAGTTTAATTTAGCTAATGTAGCTTGCTGGTTTTTTTAGGTAATGAGGAGAGTTGAGGAAATTTTGGGCTCCGATGAGGAACGCGTCGCGTCCCTTCCTTCGCCGTCTTCACAAAGAATCAGGGAAGTGTTGTTTTTCATTCCCTTTATCTTCTGTGTATCTGATTAGATAGCATTGAGGACAATGCTTACTTCTGAAGTTGGGAGTGGATGTTGTGGACAAGCATGTGTAGTTTGTTGAGCAGTGATTATTTTGAATTCGAAGTGCTTGGGACTCTGTTTATATGCTTTCTAGTTATGATGATCTAGGAAATGCCATTTTGGAAATCTGAGCATTTGCATAATCTAGTTTTTGCATGAGGTTGTTTTGCATTTATTAGGTTCATGTCAAAAATTTTAAATTTTTTTCTATTGCTCTCTTGCATCTATCGAGCACTTAGCAACCTCGTCTTAATCTCCGTAGGCTTAGTTGATTGCATGTCGCATTAATTCTTGTTGTCACCCCGAAAGGCACCCTTAGGTAGCTTGTTGCATGAGAGTTAGTGGTCAAATTAATCGAGTTAGCTTACGCTAAGCCTAAAATAAAAAAAAATAGAAAAGCATGTTAGCTAGAAAAAGTCTCTCGAGGCGCTCCTCCTTCTTATTGGTACCTAAAAGAAGTGAGCGTTAGTCCTTAAAAATGTGAAGCTTTGGCCAAAGCTTGACATGTTAGGCAACTCGAGATGGGAAAGAAAAAGAAAATAAAGTTGGGTTCAAAGAACCTTAACAAAGGGTACAAAGTACTCGAGAAAAGAAAAGGAATGAGAAAAATATTTAGGTCTCTTAATTTACTATTCTCTCTTGTGTAATCAAGCTTTCACTCTTCTTAATCGCTAGAAGTAGGGGAAAAACAGGATGATATGTTGCATGTGGTTTTTCCGGGCTTACGTTGGTTTAGGATAGGTTGGCTAGCACACACACGTTAGGGAGCGATAGTTAATTTTTGATATGTTCATAATAAAATGCATGCGCTGATTGTTTTCGTGATTATGTTGTGTTTGGATTCGTAAAATGCATCGAGGTTTGAATTAGTAGCATGTAAGCATGTCCTTAGAGTCGAATTCTTTATTTTCCTTGCTCGAGGACTAGCAAGATTTAAGTTGGGGGTGTTTGATAACTCCATTTTGGAGCTAATTATCAGTCCCTAATTCTAGCTAAATGTCGTGTTTAATTTGTTAATATGTCTCGTTTGTAGGAGAATTGCGGCGAAGAGCTCATGCGTCCATTGGGCTCGTTTCGGAGCTAAAAGCGGTGTTTTAACGCCCCGGGAATGCATCGGGAAAAGGGCAAGCTCACCCAAGAAGAACCGGACCAAAATTGCCTTGGAGAGGCAATTTTCCAGCTCAAACCCGAGAGCAAGCGTCGAGACGCTTGCTCAACGTTGCCTGGCGTCGAGACCCTACTGCGGCGTCGAGACGCTCCGAGGGGCGCGCGCGTTGGAAATCATCGAGGCAGTGTCGAGACGCTCGCCCAGCGTCTCGACGCTATCGCGAGGCGCGCGCGGAGTATTTAGGTCGCAGCGTCGCGACGCTGTCCCAGCGTCTCGACGCTCCGACGAATTTAAAATGGCTGAAAGACGATTTTTGCAGCCATCTTCTCACATCTTCTTCTTCCTCTCGGGTTTTCTTCCATTTTTACTTCTTGCTCCGCCATTTGTGGCTTGTTTTAGGAGCTTTCTATTGTATGTAAGTTGGAGATTATGGCCAAGACATCCATGGGAGCGTTTGTGACGACTCTCTCCATGGTCGGCTAAGGTACGGTGTGCGATTCCGGATAGTTTAGGGGTATTTTGTTAGACTTCTTCATTTTGATAATCCATGCAACTAATTCTGAATTGACTTTGATTTTGTATGCATTTATTGTTCTTTCTTAATCCCATGCATGTGTTAGATTTCGCCGACGGACAATCGAGTTTTCTAGCATGTGTTAGAGTTAAAGATTAGCGATGCCTTGCCCCTCACTTTTCGCCTAGTAACACAGAACAATGAAACAAATTGGAGTATCGGTATATGCATGATAATTGTTGGGTACTTTAGTGTTGGCGGGTAGCCAGTTAGTAGTAGGATTGCATATTCGAATGTTCGTCGCGGTTAGCTAGTGACTGTTTAGAGTCAATTTGGGGCTGATCACTCTAACGAGACTTTAAACAATGTTTAATTAGAACTGTTGATTTAATTAATTAATATGGAGCCGGTTACAAAAGGGAGTCCCAGTAACCGACCGCGTGCATGACAAATTGATAGCCTTAGATTTGAATTAAATGATGAATGATAGAATGTCTAGCAAAATAATCCCGAAACTCCCCGAATCGAACACTTGTTAATCCCTTTCTCTTTAATTTCTTCGTTAGCAATTTATTTCTCTTGCTGCATGCCAAAAATCCCCTCTTGTTACAAAACCCAATTGATCAGTTAATTTCCATTTCAAACTTTGATTTCAATCACGTTAAGTCCTTCTCTGTGGATCGACCCCGTTTCCACTAGGCTGCTAATAGCTCGGTGAATTCGGGCATTTACAAATTTATTTTGGCTGGTCTCGACAACCCGATATTTGGCGATTGTTCAAAAATATCGGTACCAGCCATACAGCCCCGTATGGAGGACACTTTGGTGGACAAAGAACTGCTGCAAAGGTATTTCAGAGTGGCTACTTTTGGCCAACAATCTTCAAGGATGCATATGACTACGCCCACAATTGCAATGAATGTGAACGAACAAGTAATCTCAGTAGGAAGGATGAGATGCCTCTAACATACATCTTAGAGTTAGAACTCTTTGATGTGTGGGGTATTGACTTCATGGGGCCATTCCCACCATCTGCTGGTAATCTTTACATTCTAGTAGCTGTAGACTATGTCTCAAAATGGGTTGAGGCAATTGCATGTCCTTTAAATGATGCTAAAACAGTTGTTAAATTTCTAAATAGACATATCTTTACACGCTTTGGCACACCACGTGTCATCATAAGTGATGAAGGAACACACTTCATAAACAAAGCCATGGAGAAGGTGTTAGCTAAGTATAATGTTAGGCATAGGGTGACAACACCCGATCATCCTCATTCAAATGGGAAAGCTTAAATTTCTAATAGAGAGATCAAAAGTATACTTGAAAAAGTTGTAAAACCAAATAGAAATGATTGGTCTTTTAAATTAGATGATGCACTATGGGCTTATAGAACTGCATATAAAACACCTTTAGGAATGTCTCCTTATAGGTTAGTATATGGAAAAGCATGCCATCTCCCCCTTGAATTAGAAAACAAAGCCTTTTGGGCTTTAAAAGAGTTAAATTTTTGCGTGACCGATGCGGGAACATTGCGGTCTCTGCAATTGCATGAATTAGATGAACTAATACACATGTCATACGATTATGCTAAAATGTATAAGGAAAAAACTAAAATTTGGCATGATAGTAGACTCAGGATAAAAAGATTTTAAAAAGGGCCAACATGTGTTGTTATTTAATTCACGATTGAAGTTGTTTCCTGGCAAACTTAAGTCTCGTTGGTCTGGTCCATTTGTAATTACTAATGTGTTTGTTCATGGTGCAGATCCAAAATTTGGAGCAAGGCCAGCCGTTCATGGTGAATGGTGCAAGGCTGAAGCACCATTATGAGGAAGGGGATGTGAGAACACTCTCAGCATTCCTCTTATCCGAAACGTAAAAGCCAAACAAAAGAAAATGTGCAAGGGCGTTTATTGGAATTATCCTTGTGCTCAAACGTTGAAGGAATACGAAATAATTTTGTTCATTTACTGTTTTGTTATTAAAGTGTTTTTAATTTTTCTGAAACTAATTAAGTTTATTTTAATGTTGATTAGAAGTTTGATGGTTGGAAATCCTAACGGCAAAATGGATCAATCAAGAGGCTAAGAGAAGATGAAGGAAGAATCTGTGAAAATCAAAGATTTGGTTTTGTTCAGATCTTGCGGCAGACGACAATTAAGGAACAAACTTCCAACGGTAACATTTCAAAGATTTTGTAGGAGATTTAGAGGCATTGCGGAATCATTGCGGAGTTCGCAAAGGCGTAGCCTTTATTTGCGCAAACCGTTATAAATAGGAGAGACTGCAGCTCATTCCCAATTCAAAATTCGCAAAACCCTCGAACTTTCAACCAAATCCCTTCTTCCTTCTTCCTGAAAAAATCTTTGTTTCTTCACCTCCAAGAAAATGGTTTCAACCCGAGCAAAAGAGAGTCCGACCCCTACAAAGCCATCCCCCACAGCAGAAGACACTGCCATGGCAGGGGATGCGTTGATTTCCTTAGCAACTGCTGAGGCTGCTAACACATCTAAACCAAGAAAGATCCTTGCGAAGAGAAAGAAGAAGATCACGGCTGGCCGGGATCCTAGAACCAAAATCAGAGCAGACACGAGTGAGGAAAGCCTCACCAACAGCAGGCCGTCGTTCGAGACTGCCATGCAAATCCTTTCCCCTACACAACAACAATCTGGGACTAAGATCTCTCCCACAGAACAGTCAGATTCTGCATCTACCCCGAGCGATGATGCGAAAGAAGGAGAGGAAGTCATCTCTCCTACCAGGGACGAAAGCCCTGTTGCGGAAGAATTGGGGAGAAGGAATTCGATGGATGAGACTTTGGATGAATGTATCAAGCGAGTAGCTGCCGAGGTGGTGGCTGGGTTGGAGAAACAGGCATAATCAGTGCCTAAGAAAATGACCCCTGTGATCATAAAGGCAAAGAGGCCGAAGGCTCCAAAGAAAGCCAAGAAAAAGAGGGCTGAATCCGAACCCCCTACCAAGAAAATGAAGATAGAGACTGTTGAGGCAGCCAAAGCTAAGGCTAAAGGGAAAGGGAAGATGTTCCAAGAAGACGAACCTCCAGCTCAGAGGTATGTGTCCAAAGATGCAGAGGCTAGAGGTATGGATTTAATGAAAAGAGACCTCCTCCACGAAAGAGGATTTTTGGATTCTCCTTCGGACCTGCCGCAATTCTTGCGCGCATGCATCGCAAACCATGGCTGGGAAGAGTTATGTAGGCCACCAATTCAGGCCTACTCTGAAATGGTCTATGATTTCTACGCCAACCTCACTCACCCCGAAGGCTGTTATTCGGTGGTCAGAGGTGTTGAGATAGACTTCTCCCCTGAGGCGATCAATGAAATTTATGCCCTCAAAGAGCATAAAAATTCAGAATATTCAAAGATCATGGCCACACCATCTGAGGCAGTCTTGGAGGAAACATTGAGCATGATAGGTAAGCCTGAGGCAGCGTGGACAGTTTCTAAACAAGGGAAGCACACACTAATGAGTGCAGCACTTAAGGACAAGGCAACCATTTGGTTCTCCTTCATTCGAAGAAGAGTATCTCCTGTCACACATGAGACAACCATTAATCAGGGGAGGTCCTTGCTGGTATATGCAATTATGAAGGAACTCACCATTGTTTTTGCATTTTCCAACAGTTTTCAACCGTCACAAACGATACTGCAACAATTTTTACAACCGCTTGGAAAGATAGTGATGAGAGCAGAATCACAACTTTTAAAAATGTTGGAAACGAAAGTCAAAATCGTTGCAATATCGCCTTCAATAATAGCAGCCGGGGGCTTCCTTTTGCAACAATTTCAAAATTGTTGCAAGGTATTACCATATTTCTAAAATGCCTCTCACAACCGTTTTCAACTACGCAGTTTATAGCAACAAAGGTAAATAATTTTAAATTAAAATACACACAACAATTTGAATGTAAAGAATTTAATACAAAATTTAATAAATCAACAAATTTTTTTTTATTGATGGTGTGAACAAAATTTAACAAACCCCAAATCCTCACAAAGAACCAAAAAGAATATCTAACCACACTTGACACAAAATTTGAGTGAAGACTATTTGTTCCTAAAAATAAAATAATAAGGAAGGCTCAACAAACCGCAAAGAAAACCTTTGTCTCCGGAAGGGAAAGAAGACAAAGTGGAGAGAATTTGTATTTGGCGCGCGGAAGAATGGGGATTGAGGATTGGGAAATGTCGTTTGATAACGTTCTCGTTTCCTGTTTCTTGTTTCTGTTTCTTTTTATTAAGAAACAGACTTGTTTGATAACTATTCTCGTTTCTTGTTTCTAAATTTTGAGAAACGTTTCTAAAAAAATGGCAAAAATTGAGAAACACCAAAAAGTTGTTTCTTCTGTTCCGTTCCCATATATTAACTTAAGTTCCTATTTAAGCCAAAAAAGTGTGGTTGGTTTATTGGCAAAAGGTGTGTTTACCTAAGCCCTTTACATTCAAGATCTTAGCTTCAAATCCTAAAAGTAGATATAACTCTATAAAAAAAATGTTTAAGGCTCGTTTGATAAAAATTATCGATATTTCCATCAACATCCACATCAAACTTTGCAAATAAGCATTTCACGATTTTTAAATAAGTTTAATTTTCTTACTATTAAATATTAGATTCACAATAATTATATTTTAGTTATATAACGTCAATTTATCTAAAATATAATTGAAATGTCGATTCACCTCTCATGTCGATATTAAGTTCATTGACACCATGAAAATGTCGATGAAGATGTATACACGTCGACGAAAATTTAAAACACGGTTCATAACAAATAAAGACAAATTTGGCAACGACTTCGAGATTTTAGAGAAAAGATACATCATCCATAAATGTTTAACTAGTGACATTTCTCACTCAAAAATGTTATTGAATGTTGTTTTGGTGTGTAGAAGGCTCAATTCCTTATTCTTAAACAAACGTCTCCTTACCCGGTTAACACACAAAAACATATACCAAATCAAATTTGGGTAACATTTGAAGTATAAATACAATTTTATGGTTGTTTTTAATTTTGCATCGAGACTTATTTGTATTCGATTATGTAAACTTTGGATAGTTTTTATGTATATATATATATTTTAATGCATGTTATATCTTTTTTATATTATGTATACTAAATTATATTTAAACTATAAAAAAGAAAAAAATATAAAGAAAAGAAACAATTAACAAAAAATAATTATCAATCTATTTTGTTTATTTTTTTTTTCAAGAAACAAGAAACAAGAAACGTTATCAAACAAGTTTCTGTTTCTTTTTTTCAAGAAACAAGAAACAAGAGTAGTTATCAAACATGTTCCTATTTCTAGTTCTCAAAAAACAGGGAACAAGAAACAAGAAATAGGGAACAAGAAACGAAAACGTTATCAAACGGGCCCGTAAAGTATTCCAATTTTGATTGATGCTATCATCCATTCAACTTAATTTGCTTAATTTTTGTAAATATGATAATTGATTAAATGAAATTCAGTAAATATACTTTTGGTTATATGTGAAAAATGAGAGTATTCCAATTATGATAGATGCTGATCATTGATTGAACTTAAGTTTTGTAAATATGTTGATCATTGATTAAACGAAATTCAATAAACAGTAGTTACATGATCAATGAAAGAGGTATGCGTAGGAGTATATAGCACTATCAACTATGTCGTAAATCTTTTACTACCAGTTTTCTGATGAATTCTCTCCTCATTTGTGGGTTTTTTTTTTTTTTTTTAAACTTTGTAAAGAATCGAAGTTATAAAAGACCTCCAAACTCTAATCTTTCCAACAAATCATATATATATATATATATATATATATTATAAACCATTAGGAGTCATCATTAATAGCTCACAAAATGAGCTATCTTTAGGACCTATTTTATGCTAGTTTAGAGACTTACACGGTTAACTTCACTTTTATATTTGATTATTTTATAGATATCGAGCATTTGGAGCAAACCGGAGCTTTTATGACATTTATGATGAAAAGTGAGCTAATTGGATGCAAGAGGTCCCAAATGAAGACAATGGAGAAAATAAGCCAAAAACCCGAGGGAAGAGCGTGATTTATAGCGTCTAGACGCTATAAATAAAAATAAAAAACAAAATGCACAAAGCTGGGCACAAACTCAAAAAGGAGCGCGTGCAACCAAATTTCACTCCAACAATCAACCATCTCGGCAAACTCACTATACTATTACATTTTCCCAACGAATATTTAATTATTCATTCGTTTAATCCCGGTTTCCAGCTCGCATCTGCATCAAGAGCTCTATAGATGGGCGCTACACTAGATTTCGCTCCCATAAGATTTGTCAAATTTTATTTATACACTATTTTTACCCTAAATTTCCTTATAAATATATATTTTTGAGGAGTTTTTGGGGAGCCAATTTGGAGAGTTATTCCCAATTTCGAAAATACATAATTTGAAGAGTTAGAGGAGATTTTTGGGAGCAAAAAGAAGGCAATTACATGCTCGGGATCGTGGCGATTACAGCGGGAACGTGGAATCGACACTAGTTTTATTTCTTCTTCCCTTTTAATTTGTAGTTTCGTTGTGAGTTTAATTTTGAGTTTAGATTTTATAATATTGAACATGTTTGGCTTAACTCATTTATCTTGGGGATTAATGTAGCCTTTTAGTTTTGATGTTTTGATTAATTAAATGTTTAGATTGATTGCTTATCTTCCATTCGTGCTTTTACTTTCTTAATGCATAATCTTCTGATCAAAGGTTGTATGTTTTCATGGTTTAACTTTATGCTTGAGAGAGGATAATTTAGACTAGATCTTGATTGCATGACTAAGAGTAGTTCTAACATGGGAATGATTAGGGCTCTCTTAGAAGTTGTTTTAAAGAAGAGTTTTTAATGCCTTGCATGTCTTTAAAAACTAGATTGAACAATTAGTTTTATTACATTGCATGAGACCAATTGCGCTTGTAAGAGTCAATTGTTATTTTTGTTCTTCTAGACTTATGAAAATTTGCATGAATAATCTAGGCATTTGATTGATTGAAGCGTCAATCTAATTGGCGAAATCAACTCCCTAAGATACCTCTCTCCTTGTTGTTCTCCATCTTTTATTTTATGTTTTTATTTTATTTCAATCATATCATTTATCGTTTTATTTCTCTAAATAAAATTGGGTGATTGTATTCGCGGTACTTAAGTGAACTAGAAAACCAATCCTGAGGACGATACTCGTATTTACATACACTTTTATTACTTGACCCGTACACTTGCGGTTTTGCACTGCATTAAAAGTGCGCAACAAGTTTTTGGCGCCGTTGCCGGGGATTGGTAATTATTTAGTTCGCTTAATATTGTGAAGAACTCACTTGATCTTACTTTAGAGCTTTATTTATTTATTTTTTTTTCTTTGTTATTTTTATTTGAGTCTTTGTTTTTCTTGGCTATATATTTTGTTGATTGGTGTTTGCATTTATTTGAAAGCCTAATTTTAGTTATTTAATTTTGTTTTTATGGCTTTTAATAGTTGTGGGTGGCCTTATAGCCAGTTTCAACCCACCCAAGATCCAACATCATCCTTCAATCCTTACCAAATTAACTACACCCCTTATAACCATGTGGATTCTAATGCTAATTATGGCTTACAGGGACATCAAATGTCTCATCATTACCATTCTCATTCTATGAGTTATGAAAATTCTTTTTATGGTAATGATGAAAGCATTCAAAACCAAAATTTCTACTACCCAAACCAAATTGAGGAAACATCTTTCGTTGAAGATTTATTAAGAGAGTTCAATCTTGAGTTAAGAAACTTTAATCATGAGTCAAATGCTACTTTATTGCGCATAGAAGAAAAATGTGAGATATTGGTTGCCCAACTAGAGTCTAATGAGACGAGATTAAATTATTTAAAAATTCAAGTTTGTCAAATGAATGACGCAATTATAGCCTTACAAGAGCAAAATTGTCTTGATGCCATTAAGGTTGATAATGCAAAAATTTGTGAAGCCATAGACATTGATAGTGGGGATGAGTTGGAAAATTGTGAGTCACGCCAGGATCAGGTTTGTGAGATAAAGAAAGAAATTGAGCCTATAATGGAAAAAGAAATTCAGGTGATAGAATATGAGGTTGAAAATCCTCATCTTATTCTATTTTAAGAATTTCCTTTTAAAGTTGATATTTCTTTTCCTTATTCTCACCATTTTTTTAATTTTGATTTTGATTTTATGTCATTTTCTTCTTTTATTTCTATAAACAAAAATATTTCTCTTTCAGGTACCCATGAGAAGAACGTGAGCCTACTAGACTTAGTAGGATTTATTGATTCAAGCAAGAAGGGACCGAAGAAAATAGAGGAGTTTTATGTACCTTGATGCATATATTCCTCCCGTCTAGCTAAAAGACGTTAAATAAAGCGCTTCTTGGGAGGCAACCCAAGTTTAATTTCTTTAAGTTTTTTAAGTTTTTTCGTTCTTTTATTCTCTTTGTTGTGGTGTCGTTGTTCTTATGTTTCTGTTGATTTTTTTTATAGGAGCAAAATCATCATTATTCTCTTCCACAACTTTGAAGAAAATGTTGACTCTCTCATTAATCAGGGTAGTATTATTCACTCTTGTATTTTCTTTGTCCTTTGCATGAGTTAGTAGTTTATACATTGAGGACAATGTATTCTTTAAGTTTTGGGGTGAGTTTATGCATGTTATGCATGTTTTTAGGAGAAATTTAAATTTTTGAGTATGATCTTCATGGTTGAATATTTGTTGCATCGCTTGTGATTATGACAACCTAGGAAGTGTTTTAGTTTTTGATAATCTGCATTTGTTGGACTATGAGACCATATCTGAAATTTGAGTTAAATTTAATTTTTTGAATCCCTCTTGATATCTTTGATTACATTGTAAGCTAAGGATACATTTTTGTTTTGAGTTTTAATGCATGAGAGATAAGCATGATTAGTATTGTATTTGAAAATTTATATGATGGTATCTCATTGTTTTACTAAATGAAGAGTGCATAAGGTTTGATGCCAAAATACCCTACTTTTCTGTGAGTTTTTGAGCCAATGAGCACGTTCATTACAAAGTGCTATATTCTCTTAAATTGAGTGATTACCATGCATGATTGTGAGTTTTTGAGCCAATGAGCACGTTCATTACAAAGTGCTATATTCTCTTAAATTGAGTGATTACCATGCATGATTGATTTTTCTAGAACTTGCTTTGTTATGCATGTCTGGAATCTTTGAATTTGACTTGAATGCTTTAATTTCACAAGGGGAATTGGGTAAAACCACAAACAACCTACCTTGACATAATCCTTTAGAAAGCCAAATTTTGAGCCTTAGACCCTTTTCATTGGAAAATTGTCACATTACAAGCCTTATATTCATTCTCTTATTATTTTCCTTTTTTTGAACCCTGAATTGAAGAATTATAAGTGTTTACCACACGATGTTTCCATTCATCAAAAGGAGAGAGTTGAACTGTGTCAACAAAGTATTTAAAAAAAAAAGAAGCATTCCTTTCATTAGCTTCTTTTAATGCTTCTCTTAGAGAAAAAGGAGAAAAAGAGAAAAATAATATATATTGAAAAAAAAAGAGCAAAATAGTTCATTACGTGAAGGGAAGTTAATGCTTCAACAAAGTTAAAAAGTGATCATTCTTCAAGAGTCAACTGAAAAATTGAGCTTCATGTGAAAAAGTTTTATAATTCTTCTATTATAGTAGCTTAAAATTTCCATCCATCTACCTTTACCTAAGCCCAATTACAACCAAAGCAAGCCTTGAAATTTTGCATTCATTCTATTCATTGATGATGAAGATGTGATATATTAGCAAGCTTATGGTTAAAAATCTTTTATGCTTTGGTTTGAGCGTTTATCATATATATGCCATAAACAGTTGAGCGTTTTGAGTGAAATTATGTGAAGATATCAAGTCTTGTGCATTCAATTTTGGTAGCTTAATGAGATGCTTGAGCTTTTGTTATAAAATTGTAGCCTATGAATGCTTAATCTTTTGATTGCTACTATGACTCAAGTCATTGATGTTTCTTTAGTTTTATTTGTATTCTTAGATATAAAGAAAAGTTAAATTGCACACACTCACGCAAGAGACACAAACCTTTGTTTTTAATTGTCTTAACGATGAGTTGTGGTCTAATATGTTCTTCAATTGTGGATTATTGTCTTAAGAACACTGAGGTTTGAGTCACGGGCATGTTTTCATTGATTCATTTAATGGTCTTGTTTTATTTTGCTCGAGGACTAGCAAAAACTAAAGTTTGGGGGTATTTGATAGCTCACAAAATGAGCTATCTTTAGGACCTATTTTATGCTAGTTTAGAGACTTACACGATTAACTTCACTTTTATATTTGATTATTTTATAGATATCGAGCATTTGGAGCAAACCAAAGCTTTTATGACATTTATGATGAAAAGTGAGCTAATTGGATGCAAATATGAGGTCACAAATGAATACAATGGAGAAAATAAGCCCAAAACCCAAGGGAAGAGCGTCTAGACGCTATAAATAAAAATAAAAAATTCAAAATGCACACAGCTGGGCTCAAACTAAAGAAGGAGCGCATGCAACCAAATTTCACTCCAACAATCAACCATCTCGACCAACCAACTATACTATTACATTTTTCCAGCGAATATTTAATTATTTATTTATTTAAGCCTGGTTTCAAGCTCGCGTCTGCATCAAGAGCTCTATAGATGGGCGCAACACTGAATTTCGCTCCCATCAGATTTGCCAAATTTTATTTATACACGATTTTTACCCTAAATTTCCTTATAAATATATATTTTTGAGGAGTTTTTGGGGAGCCAATTTGGAGAGTTATTCCGAATTTCGAAAATACATAATTTGAAGAGTTAGAGGAGATTTTTGGGAGCAAAAAGAAGGCAATTACATGCTCGGGATCGTGGCGATTACCGCGGGAACGTGGAATCGACACTAGTTTTATTTCTTCTTCCCTTTTAATTTGTAGTTTCGTTATGAGTTTAATTTTGAGTTTAGATTTTATAATATTGAACATGTTTGGCTAAACTCATTTATCTTGGGGATTGATGTAGCCTTTTAGTTTTGATGTTTTGATTAATTAAATGTTTAGATTGATTGCTTATCTTCCATTCGTGCTTTTACTTTCTTAATGCTTATAATCTTCTGATCAAAGGTTGTATGTTTTCATGGTTTAACTTTATGCTTGAGAGAGGATAATTTAGACTAGATATTGATTGCATGACTAAGAGTAGTTCTAACATGAGAATGATTAGGGCTCTCTTAGAAGTTGTTTTAAAGAAAGTTTTTAATGCCTTGCATGTCTTTAAAAACTAGATTGAATAATTAGTTTTATTACATTGCATGAGACCAATTGCGCTTGTAAGAGTCAGTTGTTATTTTTGTTCTTCTAGACATATGAAAATTTGTATGAATAATCTAGGCATTTGATTGATTGAAGCGTCAATCTAATTTGCGAAATCAACTCCCTAAGATATCTCTCTCCTTGTTGTTCTCCATCTTTTATTTTATGTTTTTATTTTATTTCAATCATATCATTTATCGTTTTATTTCTCTAAATAAAATTGGGTGATTGTATTCGCGGTACTTAAGTGAACTAGAAAACCAATCCTGAGGACGATACTCGTATTTACATACACTTTTATTACTTGACCCGTACACTTGCAGTTTTGCAGTGCATTAAAAGTGCGCAACAAGTGTTTGTGGCGTCGCCTGATCATTCATTGAACATTGATTGAACTTAAGTTTTGTAAATATGTTGATCATTGATTAAACGAAATTCAATAAACAGTAGTTACATGATCAATGAAAGAGGTATGCGTAGGAGTATATAGCACTATCAACTATGTCGTAAATCTTTTACTACCAGTTTTCTGATGAATTCTCTCCTCATTTGTGGGTTTTTTTTTTTTTTTTAAACTTTGTAAAAAATCGAAGTTATAAAAGACCTCCAAACTCTAATCTTTCCAACAAATCATATATATATATATATATATATATATATATATATATATATATATATATATTATAAACCATTAGGAGTCATCATCAATAAAAAAGAATGAAAATTGTTATACCCATTAAAAATCTTTTGTATATCCATGTCTGCAGGTTAAATTTCCATTTTGAGTTTGTTGATAACTTTAACCAACTTCCTCGACTACTTGGATGCATTTTATCCTTTCCTTGGTCAGGTTCCTGATGGGAATATCAAATTCCTTTCACAGTTGTGCTCATCCCTCAAAGTTGAAACATGTTTTTCCACTGTTATTGAAATAATATCTTTAGTAACGTTTTTTTTTTCTCTAATTTGTTTTGCGCTGATTGATTTCTTTTTTCTAGAATTGAGTTTGATTTTTTTTTTTGACATGAGGGTGGAAGATTGAACCCGTGATCTCTTGAACACTAAATCATATATCTAGTCAGTTGAATTATGCTCGCGTTGACAAAAAATTATCAACCTAGCCAATCTTTAAATGCTTCTATGATTGCAATTAATGTGATTGAATGTTGAGGAAGATTCCAAAACCCTTTTTCATCTACTCTTTTTTTATATCTGAAATTATATCTGTTTGGTTGATAATAACATGTGAAAAGATTATTTTTTTTTAGATCTCTGAAATTCTTTTTGCAAAACTTCCCAAACATCTTTGGTATTTTTTAATACCAAATATTTGAGGGAAGATGAACTTACTAACACCTTGGTGAATGAGTTGAAGGGCTATAAAGCACTACACTTTTTATTCTCCTTTTAACTCCTCTTGATCTTGTGTCCTCTTTGAAGTGCCTTCATCATCCCCTTCCGGAGATACTTCATAGTCTTCTTCAATGATTTCTTAAAGATCTCGAGAAATAAAAATTGTCTCCATTTAGCTTTGTCAATATTCATAAAATGATCCCCATCAAAGACTAAATTTTGGTTTGTTGGGAGAGAGAACAAGTTTGGAACACAATTGGTTGTCATACTCAATTTCAACCTTGCTCTGATACTAAATTTGTTGGAGGCCGCAATGAAAGGAAGTAAGCAAGATTTTATAATTGAGAGAAAATATAGAGAAAAACTTATTCGATAGAGTATCATGGTACTTTGCTCAATTAGAGCTCATTATCATGGTACTTTGCTCAATTAGAGCTTGATTGCTTTGATTGATACAATGGGTAGAGAACACCTTTATTTACAAGTGTTTAGAGAAGATTCTAGAGATGCCAAACATAAATGATTTTTTGAAGTGTAACTATCTAGAAAAATACATGAACTTAACGAACCCCTTACGTATTCCAATGAGACTCTTTAGAATGACACCAAGACAACTCATTGGATAATCAACAAGTTCTCATTCACTTAACTTGAGAGATTACAAATTAACTTTAACAAAAATAAATAAATAAATAAATTACTAATCTCAAGTTAATTTGCTAGCACCTAGGTCTCTTTTGAATGCAACAAGTTAGGTGGAAAAAATTCATCTACTCTAAACAAAAAATAAATAAAAATAAATTATTCAACTGTTGGTTGTTTGTTGCATATTCGAAATACGTTTTGTAACTTATCTCTCGTATATCCAATAGTGTAAAACTACCAAATCACATTACAACAACCTGCTCCAATAATTTTTCCTACTTCAATCTTCCAGTAGTTGAAAAACAAGGGGCAAGCCATGGGCAGGTCGGAGCGAGAGCATAATCGAAGGCGAATGTCGATAATCCGGAGACAAAGAAAATGAAAACCTAGACAAAATAAGGGCCAAGACAATCTTATACTCCATGAACGTCAAGTGCCTTACAACACACATTCTTCCTCCAAACCCAAAGGGCAAATAGCCCATCTTGTGGTTGCAGCCGCCGGCGACGGCGTCGTTCTGGAACCTTTCAGGGTGGAACTCGTCGACTTGGTCTCCCCAAAGAGCTCGGTCGTGATGCATGGCGACAACGTCGGTCCACATGTTGGTGCCGTTGGGAATTGTGAGTCCGTTTATTGTAATGTCTGTTCTTGCTTGTCTTTGTACGTTTGGTGCTGATGGATATAGATGTAGAACCTCGCTCATTACCCATCCCATCTGCATTTTTTTTAAAAAAATTGTCTTGTCATATTTTTTTATGTGTTTTTAAGATTAATGAGTAGTATAAGGAAAATGCAAGTTCGTACAATATGTTGGTTGAGCTATGCTCATATTGGTATAAAAGATAAAAGATATAACAACTTTGATATGGATAGTTTAGGTCCCAATAATCATTTTATCTCTTTTTTTAATTATTATTTTTAAAAAATAATTAAGTTCATAAACACTATTTTCATGCATATATTTCTTTTTCTTGCTATATACTTTCTAAACAAGTTTTCAAAATATAAATCAAGATTGAAAAAAAAAAAGTAGTTTTTTAAAAACTTAAATTTCCTTTATTTATAAGAATGGGAAAACATACCAAAGAAGGTTCAAGTTTAGTTAATTTTTAAGTTTATGTTAGATACGTCTCTACCTTAAAAAAGTGTCTAATTAAGAAAGAATTATATTTAATAGATTTTTAATAACTTTTAAATATTCTAGTTAATTCCCTATTTTGTGGGGATTTTTGTACGGGTGACCCACTCCCCGGGGGCCGCGAGGTTTTTTGACCCTGTTTTTAAAATCTTATATTTTTTTGACCTTTTGCTGTCGTCACCAACTCCCTGATCGCGATTGCTAGACACCTCACGCCGCGTAGAAAGACGTTTTTGCCCTCCTCCATTTTGCACCCACTTCTTGTCGCGAGTTTCTACCCTCTGCTTGTCACGATTATAAACCAACTATTTGTCGCGATTATGGACTAAAAGCTTGTCGCGATTTTTTAACATCTACTGAGCCCTAGATCAATCGATTTCTTATCCCGAATTTAAAGTGAACTTCTTGTCGCGATTATGGACTAAACGCTTGTCGCAATTTTTTAACATATACTGAGCCCTAGATCAATCGATTTCTTATCCCGAATTTAAAGTGCGGTATAAAATAAGATCGAATTTGATGCTTCTCACTTTTTTTAGCCTTCCGTCTCTGTAGAATTGCTCGCACATCTTCGTTCAGCTCTATTTTTCGCTTCTATCGCTCGCTCTGTAATTAGCAGCACCAGAAGAAGTAGACGTATTTGCTCCTTAATCTCTTTGAAATGGTATTTTTTTCACATTCCTCTATCTTTACTGCCCGACATACCTTAGCCTTACCTTTTTTGCACTATATGAAATTGATGACTGGAATTTTTGGGCATTGTCTCCCTCTGTATACGAATTGCATGAAGCCGAAGTTGTATGCCTTATTTCTAGTCTTTGTAGCAGTCTCTTATGACATTCAAAGTTTTAGGGCTTATGAAGTCTATTTTGTAATCTATGTTTCTCTTATGGGTGTAGTTCTTAATTTATGTTTCTGTTATGGGTTATGGGTTATAGTTCTTTATGTCAGTTTGCTAGAAACTGTAGTTTGTAATGTCAGTTCGAGTTCGGCAGGGCAGAGACAATATGAAACTCTATTTGTTTTGAACACAGAATCTTCGTCTAAAGCTAAGTGAGGCTGAACACTTCCCAACCCAAATTACGAATTTGTCACACATTCGACACGCAAATGGAGTAGTGAAGCGCAAGCTCAGTCCATCGCAACTCAACATGTTCAGGAGAACCATATTTGGGCGGTTTGTTGATGTTCAATTGGTGTTCAACAGTTCCCTAGTGCATTACATTTTGTTAAGGGAGGTTGAAGAGGAGCGGCCCAATGCAATGAGCTTTTATATCAACGAAAAGATAGTGACGTTCACGAAGGAGGATTTCATATTGATTATGGGATTGTGGCCATCCCCTTCAAGTACTACGAAGGGTAAGCAAAATGTAACAACGATGCGGATACGAGACAAGTATTTTAAAAACAAGGGTGTTATGCATCCCAATGATGTGGAAGTTGAGTACCAGAACATGGTGTTTGACAATGACGAGGATGCTGTGAAGGTGACATTGATTTATTACACTGAGAATGTAATGATGGGGAAGGACAGAGTGAATACGAATGTTGATAGTGCATTGTTCAGCAAAGTTGAAGATCTAGAGTACTTCAACAACATGAATTGGGCAGACATTATATGGCGTAGGATGTTTAAGGGTCTAAAAAATGCGATGAAGGACAAATTTAATATTTATAAGGTCATGACTATTGCGAATCCCGCATACAAAGTGAAGTACGGTCTCATTGGATTTCCACCTGCTTTCTTGGTATTCCATCATACCCTGTAACTAATGTTTTATTAAAATGTATGCACTGAAGATACTTAAAACTGTCTTCTTTGTTGTTTGGTTCTAGGTGTAGGTTTATGAGACTTTTCCATCCTTGAAGGGTAAGGCTGCTACGAGACTAAACCCATAAGCAATTCCTCGAATGATTAGATGGAAATGCGGTCGATCAATCTCGTTTGAACCATTGGAGCGAGACGTCTTTAGCCCCCAAGAGGTTAATTTACACCATTTACGCAAGTTACATATGGTTTATTCGCCTTACAAATTTTTTATATATGTGTTTGAATGTGTGTTGCAGATGACAGTAATTCCTGTACTCATAGAGTCGGAAGCGGAGCGACTATACCGAGAGACTCCTATAGACCAACGATCCATACATGTAGTAAATATGGACCTAGATCCAGTCCCGATTGCGAAGATGACAAAAGATTATTTAAATGAATATCCACGTGGGTACATCGATGTTGGAACGCTGAAAATCAATGCAGACCTAGAGGTAGGCACGTCGGCCAATGATGAGTATGAGTTAGCGGGAGGTGCAGTTGGGACAACTCCTCCATCGACATCCGAAAGTAGGTATGAATCCGAGTTGATTGCTTTGAAGGAAGAATTTAGGATTTTTAAGGGTGATGTGGCGGAAGAATTTAGGATTTTGAAGGCTGGTATGGGGGAGATGAAGTTGCTGTTAAATTCGTTGTCCAAGGTATGCATGTCACATATGTTATCTGTAATTGTTTTTCTTACATCTACCTTACATATGTTTGGTGTCATGTAGGATTTAGGGAACGAGAAAAACTATGTGCCATCTTCCCATCCTGTAGGATCATCCCCTATGGATGATCATACCGTATTGAATGAGGAGACAATTGATATGACTAATCCTCATGTATTACAGAGTGTTACGGATGTTGGTCTGACTGATAATATGATTAATAAGGTAATGGAGATTGACGAGGCAGAAGACGAGGATACGGATGTTGGCAGGCGGAGTATCAGTTTGTTGCAGGAAAATGAAAATGATGTTATGTCGTTTCCCAGCAATGGCGGAGGGTTGAATGTAGATGATAATCATAGTACTGAGGTGGTACAAGTAGATAATGTGAATGTGTTGGTTGTTGAGGACAACGACAACGACCAAAGAGGTAATGCAATATTGGAGTTGGCAACCACGACCGAAGAGTTAGTCATTGAAAAGTTGAATGATATTGGGTTGGTGGAAACGAAGATTGCAGAGTCAGTTCAGACGACTGGAAACATTGGAAAAGTTGTCGACCCCACATCAAACTTTGATGACGTTCCTGACAAAAGCATGGGTTTGGCAAAGGCTGTGGCTTCTGAGGTATGGACTACTGCCTCTTCCTTAATTTACATTGGTTTTTTTTTATTTTTGAATTGTGTATGTGTGGGAAATTTATTACATGCTCCTCCTCGACGTAGCCAACGCAAAAGACAGTGTTCATATAAGTTGAATCAGGTAGCATCAAATAAGAAGGTTTCTAGACCAAGAGGAGTCACAAAGAGCAAGTATGACATTTCTGCCATGTCGGATAAGTGTATTTCCGTTTACGATCCCTTGTTTCATCCACCCGGAAATATGGTGAGAATCTATGAGAATTGGTTGGCCGATAGATCAACTAATACGGAAGTACGCGCTGTTGGGTCTCTGAGCAAAAATAAAGGGTATTTCATGAAATTTTTGACAAATGTATCGTTGTTACCTGATGTAAGTTTTAATTGCTTTATAAATGAATTTGTGTTGAGTAAATATATATATATATATATAGAGGTATTTATACAAGTACAATGTGCAAGATATGGACATACTCTTCATGTTTGTAAAGCGGAAGCTACAATCACGAATGGAATTATGTACATGTACGTTCAACATTGTTGATTCTGCATTCATGGTTAGTATTAGTTGTAATAATCCTTGTTCGATATTCATGTAGCGTATTCCACGATTTTTATAGCGTGCTAATGCATGAATTCATTATGTCTCCCAATGGTGCTTCTAAAGCAGTGGAAGGACGAGACATACAACAGATGGCTGAATGGTGGGTCAGCAAAGACCAATCATTCATTGATAAAACATTGGGGAAGGATTCGAGCCAAGCTGGTCAGAGTGTGATTTCATTTACGGACCAGTCCAATATAATGGCAATTGGATTCTCGTTGTCATTGATATGAAAAAATCAAAGATTCAGATTGTAGACTCGAGACCGAAGCTGGCAGATGAGATGGCAGTGTTGGAACTTGTCCGACCTTTGTCAATTGCGTTGTCGTCGCTGCTCGTTGCATGTGGATTCTATGAACACAACCTCTGGAAGGAGCGACGACATTGGCCAGTGGTACGAAACAAGACATTCAACATTCATAATGGTGGTCGTGAATCAGGATACTATTGTGCTAAACTTATAGAATATCTAGCAACTGGCAATAGTTTAAGCATGTTGATTCCTAAAAATCTTTATCTGTTTAAATTGCAATACGGAGTACAGTTGCGGTCGAACACATTTATGTGGTGATACATTATATAATTTTATTATGATAGACTATTCAAATAGTTGCAATATTCATGAGATACTTACATCCTATTTTCAAATAACTTCATTGTGGTTTAATATTCATACTCATTTATTTAATTATTTTGTACAATCCAACTTCAACATTGTTCTTTTTGAATGGAAAATCTACTGCTTATCACTACCCCTAATCGCGAGGCTTATCAAACACAAAGTTTATCGAATAAAACAATCATTTGCCTTGTCGCGAGGCTTATCAAACACAACGTTTTGTGAAGCTTATCGCGATGACGGCTAAGGTAATCATGAATGTACATGTCAATTCGATTGGTTGGTTTTTTTTTGATTTTATGGGCAGTCATTTACGGATACATCTTTATCACAAAACGTATCGAATATCTCAATCCAGTGGGCCATCCCTTTGGAAACCGGGTGCTGTGACCCTTATCCCGATGATGGCTACGGTAATCATGAGTGCACATGTCTAAACACTCGTTCATAAAAGCAAAATTGACTGTTTGCCATGATTGTAAGTCACTTAGCGCGATCAAGAGTCGTCATAGTCGTCAGTCCATCGGGCGTAGTGATATGATTGCAATTTTAATTACGGTGGATGAACGCGAGGATGGACGATTAACATGAAATCCGATACTTTATCCCCTTCACGACGCATGGTTACGTTACGTTACGTTTAACGGTACATGTTTTTATGAACCGGCTATATAATGCAACTTATTAGTTAAATCTTTCATATAGAAATTCCTATTCCTTCAACTTCTTATTCTTTCAACTTCCTATTCCTTCAAATTCCTATTCCTTCAACTTCCTATTCATCCATGGGCTATTATTCTTGGTCAGATGACTCGTCGTCAGACGAGTTCCCACCTTCCCACGGAGAACACGGTTATGGTATTTACAATCATTATTTTGGCATCACGACTTCTGAGTCAGAGGTTAGCATGGAAGAAAAGCAAGAGGAAGTCAACACGGAGGAAGAGGATAGTAGCCTCGAAATTTTGTACACCACCCCACCGCGGTCGGTGACCATTGAAATTTCGAGTGACGACGCACAGTCGAAGGACCACATGCAAACTGCAAACGTGGAGGTGGAATCTGTTCTTACTCCGAAAAGGGAGCGGGACGTAGCCGATGATGGTGATAGCAAGGCTACCAAGAAGAAATTGCGCTGAGATCTCCCCCATTTGGAGTGCATTGCGGATTCAGATGATGATGAAGAATGATGACCCCAACAACCACGACCCGAAGAACAAGAATCTCTCTTTTTAATCTTTAGTTATTGTTTTATTTTGATGTTTTCTTTCAGTACTTCTTACTTTATTTCGTTTTCTTGTTTACTTTTCTTTACTTTCGTTTCTGTTGTTTAATTATCTATCCAGTAGAATTTTTCATATTTTTTTACTTTGTTTATACTTGCTTAAACCAAATAACGATACGATATCGCGACGATCGAATGACATTTCAAGGTAAGCATTGAACAAGAACGAAGAAATAACATAACCGAAGAAATAACAGTAAAAAATAATCAGGTAGTCTACAAAATTTCAGTTTTCTTTTATGCTCGCAATAAACATTCAACAGTAAAAAATAACAAGGAACATTGTTCATCGCGATAAGTGAATAAAATAAATCGCGATAAGCGTGTTATTTTTACCATTGTTCATCGAGACCACCGAAATCATAACATACGATTTGACACGTTAATAAATAATCATAGTCAGGCAATCTACGTAATTTTACTTTTCTTTATTTACTCGCGATAAGCATAACGAGGAACATTGTTCATCGAGATAAGTGAATACATAACATTCAATAACTCGCGATAAGTGACGGATTTGACACATCGCAATAAGCGTGTGATTTGACCATTGTTCATCGAGACAAACCAATAACATTTCCCCACATACGAATTGACACATCCGCCAATTTATAAATAATCAGGCAGCATGCAGTCTACTCTAAACCCTAAACTCGCGATAAGCATAACGAGGAACATTGTTCATCGAGTTAAGTGAATACATAGCATTCAATAACTCGCGATAAGTGATGGATTTGACACAGCGCGATAAGCGTGTGATTTGACCATTTTTCATCGAGACAAGTGAATAACATAACATTTCCCCACGTAGGATTTGACACATCCGCCAATTACTAAATAATCAGCCAGTCTACATGTACATAATCACCAGGCAGTCTACACTAAACCCTAAACTCGCGATAAGCATAACGAGGAACATTGTTCATCGAGTTAAGTGAATACATAGCATTCAATAAATCGCGATAAATGACGGATTTGATACATCGCAATAAGCGTGTGATTTGACCATTGTTCATCGAAACCACCGAAATCATAACATTTCCCCACGTAGGATTTGACACATCTTCTAATCTGATCTGGTAGTACCCCCAACGTTCACTTTGTATATTACCATTGCACCCACGCCTCCTATATGCGATGTGTAGAAAATATAATTAGTTGAACAAGTATTTTAGGAGTTGGTTAGTTCTATAAATAGTTGAATAACTATTTTAGGAGTTTGTTAGTTCTATATTTGGAAATAAGTTGTTCTTTAGTTCCTATTTTATTGTCATTAGTTGCTCTAGTTGGTTATCTTTGTATGTATAAATTGCCTGTCTTTGGCTCACCAAATAATCAAGTGATTCTATTCACAAAAACTTCATGGTATCAGAGCCTTGTTAGAAAGCTAAAACCAAACAGTGTTTAGTTTTGTTTTCCGGAAAAAACAGGCCCGAAAACCAAAGAGTTCTTCCTCCCAAATCTGCACATCCTTCGGTGGTATACCCATCCAGACCCGTTGCAGCCCCTCTAAAATATACATCCAGATCCTTCGGCGTTTTTAGCCGAACCAGACCGACCCAAACTTAACCCGAACCAGATCGACCCAAACTAAACCTGAACCATACCGAACGAAACCAAACCCAACCCGAACCAAAAAAAAAATATATATATACCGTGATGAATACACAACCAGAAAGCACGCCTGACAGTTTAGAAACCAACCCTCAGAAATCCTTCATCGCCGAAACCAGTACCCAAAAACCATCCCCGGTTCAAGCCACCACTGTGGAGACCTACAGTTCATCTATACACATCACTATGCATTGATTGAATGGGAGAAACTACCTAAAGTGGTCCCAATCTGTGAAGCTTGCTATTGATGGAAGAGAAAAATTGGGCTATATCACTAAAGAAGTGTAGAGTCCAAACGATAGTGAAGATGGCTACAAAATCTGGAGGTCGGAGAATTCGCTCGTCACAGCGTGGCTGCTCAATTCCATGGATGCTTCGATTGCCAAGCCATATCTATTTATGAAGACGACAAAAGAGGTATGGGACTCAATTCGGGAAACCTACTCAGATCTCAAAAATTCGTCGCAAATATTCGAGCTAAAGACAAGATTGTGGCAGTCCAAACAGGGGAATAGAGATGTGACGAGCTACTACAATGAGATGGTGTCATTATGGCAGGAGTTGGATCAGTGTCACGATGATGTATGGGAGAATGTTAATGATTATGCGCGACATCAAAAAAATGAGGAGAATGATCCTGTATACATGTTTCTTGCAGGGGTTAATAGAGAACTTGATGAGGTGAAGGGGAGAATTCTTGGGAGAAGTCCGCTGCCCTCAATCCGAGAAGTTTTCTCCGCTGTTCGATTGGAAGAAAATCGAAAGAAAATCATGAATGGTGGTATAACAGAACCAGCCACTGAAACCTCTGCTTTGTTCGTCAGAGGGGGAGGACAAGAAGAAGAGAGTCGGAAGAAACCTTGGTGTGACTATTGCAGAAAATTGAGGCATACGAGAGATACGTGCTGGAAACTTATTGGGAAACCACCCGGTGCTGGGAAAAAGAAACCCGAGAGAGCCTTCCAAGCCGTGACTGAAGCTTCACAAGAGCAGCCCATCAAATCGAGTCAGCCACAATTCACAAAGGACCAGATAGAGCAACTCATTAAACTACTCCAAGTCTCACAAAAAACACCTAGCCCCAATCCTGATATTCCTTCATGTTCCTTTGCTCAAAATGGTAAAGTTGTCTCTATTTCCTCTTACTTATGTTCCACCAATAATAACACTTGGATCATCGATTCAGGTGCCTCTGACCATATGACAGGCAACTCTGTCTTTTCCTAGACCTATAACCCATGTGCAGGCAATAGAAAAGTTCGAATAGCTGATGGATCTTACTCAGCAGTTGCAGGGATAGGAGACATAAAAATCTCACCTTCCTTATCTTTATCTAAAGTTCTACATGTTCCTAATTTGTCCTGCAATCTCATATATATCAGCAAAATAACCCATAACCTTAATTGTAGTGCTAATTTCTTTTCATCTCATTGTGTTTTCCAGGATTTGGCAACGGGGAGGATGATTGGCAATGCTAGGGAACGTGATAGTCTCTATTTATTTGAAGGGAAATCACTCGAATAAAGAAGGTTTAGAGAACTCCTGCCTGCAAATTATTTCCATTCCTGGTGATAAAGAAATATATTTACAACATTTTCGACTAGATCATCCTAGTTTTCATTATTTGAGAAAATTATTTCCTGATTTATTTAGAAATAAAGATCCCTCGTTGCTCCAATGTGAGATATGTGCTTTAGAAAAACATCATAGGAACACATATCCTCCACGTGCATATAAGCCTTCCAAACCTTTTTCTCTCATAAATAGTGATATTTAGGGTCCATCTAGAATATCAACGTATAATGAAAAGAAGTGGTTTGTTACATTAATTGATGATCACACGAGAGTCAGTTGGGTGTATTTGTTAAAAGAAAAATCAGAAGTTGAATCTGTTTTCAAACGCTTTTACAATATGATTCAAACTCAATTTAACACAAACATTCAAATGATTATGAGTGATAATGGGAGAGAATATTTTGCAAAAGTTTTGAAATTGTTTTTTAAAGTAAAAGGAATTATTCATCAAAGTTCTTGCACAGATACACCACCACAAAATGGAATAGCAGAGAGGAAAAATAGACATAGGTTAGAAGTCACTCGTAGTTTAATCTTTTCAACAAAAATACCAAATTATCTTTGGGGAGATGCTGTTCTTCATGCCACATATTTAATAAACCGTATGCCATCAAAAGTGTTAGATTTTAAAACTCCTTTCAGCATGTTAAAAAGGGAATTTCCAAAATCACGAGTGTTTCATTCTATGTCATTAATTTTTTTTGGGTGTTATGTGTTCATTCGAAATCCTAATAGGAATGCAAGTAAATTAGATCCTAGAGGATTAAAGTGTGTGTTTGTAGGGATAGCTCCAACTCAACGTGGTTACAGGTGTTTTTATCATTCTCGTCGAAAATTGTTTGTTACCATGGATACCCTGTTCTTTGAAAATCTACCGTTTTTTAACACTTATTTTCAAGGGGAGATAAATCAGGAAGTTCTAAAGGAAAATTCGTTTGAGCTTGATGTTTTAATACCTGATTTCGTGTCACCAGTTATTAGGAATGACACTCTAAAAAGTAAGGAATCGGTTGACTTGGAAGTTTTAAATTCACCAGAAAATTCTCAAGGAAACAAAGAACCAGTTGACTTGGAAAATTTAGATCCCGAAAATATTAGTGATAATGAGCCCACAATTTTAATACCACAAAATCAGTCAAGTATCACTAAACCGATAATCTATGTGGAAGGAAATAATAACCAGGCAGGCAGATCATATGACCGAGTTTACGAGAGGAGATTCCCAAATCAAGGAATAGAGACGATTGCACCTCCAGCAAGCCATGAATCTGAACCGGAGCTAGAACTTGAGACCAACGGTGAATCTCTTATTAAAACTTTTACTGATCTTGATTTACCAATTGCCATTAGGAAATAAAAACGTTCTTGTGTTAAACATCCTACATCTACCTTTATGTCTTATTCTAAATTATCCTCTGTTTTTTCAACCTTTTCAACAAATGTATCGTCCATTGTCATTCCGAGTAGTATACAAGAGGCTCTATCTAAACCAGAGTGGAGGAAGGCTGTATTTGAAGAGATGGATGCTCTTGAGAAGAATCAGACATGGAAGGTAGAGGAGCTCCCGAAGGGAAAGCCTACGGTGGGATGTAAGTGGGTGTTTACGCCGAAATTCAATTCAGATGGTACCCTAGAGCGATACAAGGCAAGACTTGTAGCTAAAGGATACACACAGACATATGGTATTGACTACACTGAAACATTTGCTCCAGTTGCTAAACTTAACACTGTGAGAATTTTGTTATCAGTTGCAGCAAATCGAGAATGGCCTCTCAGGAAATTTGATGTGAAGAACGCCTTTTTAAACGACAAGTTAGAAGAGGAAGTCTATATGACTCCCCCTCCAGGATTCGAAGATCAGTTTAACTTTAAGATCTGTAGGTTGGAGAAAGCTCTTTATGGTTTGAAACAATCACCCCGAGCCTGGTTTGACAGATTTACTCAGTTTGTTAAACATCAAAGATACACACAAGCACAATCAGACCATACGCTCTTCATGAAGTTCTCAAGTGAAGGGAAAATTGCTATCCCGATCGTGTATGTTGATGATATAATCTTGACCGGGGATGATCAAGTGGAGTTGAAGAATCTGAGGGAGAAGCATGCCAAAGAGTTTGAAGTAAAAGACTTAGGAGAATTGCGATATTTTCTAGCCATGGAGATTACAAGGTCAAAAAGGGGTATAGTGGTCTCACAGAGAAAATATATTCTAGATCTATTGAGAGATACCGGGATGAGTGGATGTAGGCCTGCTGACACACCCACAGACCCAAACCAAAAACTTGGTGACATCAAGCAGGGAGTTCCAGTCAATGTACAATAGTACCAACGACTTGTTGGGAGACTTATTTACCTTGCTCACACACGAACAAATATTGCATTTGCTGTAAGCATGGTTAGTCAGTTTATGCATGCTCCATATGAAGAACACCTTGAAGCAACTCACCGGATATTGAGGTACTTGAAGAGTTGTCCAGGAAAGGGTCTGTTATTTCGTAAAACCGAAAGCAGAAATGTAGAGGCATTCACTGATGCAGACTGGGCAGGTTCAATACTGGATAGAAAATCTACCTCCGTTACTGTACCTATGTGGGGTAATTTAGTAACATGGAGGAGTAAAAAACAAAATGTTGTGGCGAGAAGTAGTGCGGAGGCTGAATACAGGTCAATGGCTAATGGAGTATGTGAAGTATTATGGATCAAACGTGTACTCGGAGAATTAAAGCTGGAAATCAACCCTCCAATTAAGTTATTTTGTGACAACAAAGCTGCGATAAGTATCGCTCATAATCCGGTGCAACATGACCGGACCAAGCATATCGAAGTTGATCGACATTTCATAAAGGAAAACTTGGAAAATGGAACCATCTGCATACCGTTTGTGACTACAAAGGAGCAACCAACAGATATTCTAACCAAGGGATTATTTAGGCCGACATTTGAGATACTTGTAAACAAGTTGGGTATGCATGACATTTATGCACCAGGGGGAGTGTAGAAAATATAATTAGTTGAACAAGTATTTTAGGAGTTGGTTAGTTCTATAAATAGTTGAATAACTATTTTAGGAGTTTGTTAGTTCTATATTAGGAAATAAGTTGTTCTTTAGTTCCTATTTTCTTGTCATTAGTTGCTCTAGTTGGTTATCTTTGTATGTATAAATTGCCTCTCTTTGGCTCATCAAATAATCAAGTGATTCTATTCACAAAAACTTCACGATGCATAATTCTTTTTTGGATTTCGGAGATTCCACAAGTATGACAGCGAAGAAGAAGGGCAACGTATACATCCGTTATGGGGGTGCATGGGACAACCGACATGCCTCCTATGTCGGGGGTACGATGAGAGGTATTAGGGTTCGTCGCAGAACCAACTACAACAAATTGAAGGAACTAATATACGAGGCTATGGAACTCAGAACGTCAGATTACAACATTCAAATAGGGGTGAAATACAACCTCCAGGAATCATCACCACCGGTTTACATTCTTAATGAGGACGTTAAATTCTTCCTAAACCAGGAAAGGGTACGAAAGTTGCAATTATGCATAACAACTGTACGGACTGAGGAAGAACATAATAATAACGTAACGCATGCGACAAACAACGAGCATGTATGTCAGTCGGGTCGACGCAAATAGACACACCTACGGTATCATTGGGCAACGACCTAAACCATAGTAATGACGACGATGGCATTACCACTGGTATGTCCTCAATCTCTAGAAATGCACGAATATGAACGACAAACAACCAGGGCATTGTAATGATTGGTACGTCATCAACTGATATTCGTGAAGATCAAATCTTCTTAAGTAAAGATGACTTGAAGTATCAATTGGCAATGTATGCCATGAAGAAGAATTTTGAATTCACCGTTAAGAAATCGTCGAAGGACCTCTACACGATGCGATGCGTTGTGGAAAATTACAAGTGGCGACTCCCTGGAATCGCATTGCCAGGTTGTGGAATATTTCGGATTTCAAAGTACGTTAACTTACACACGTGTGGTAGTGGGTTGTTGAACCACAACCATAGACATGCACATGCTTATGTGGTTGGACACATGATAAAAGATAGAATAGGAGTTAGTCTTGTGTACAAACCAAAAGACATTATGGATGATGTACGGAAGGATTTCGGTGTGTCAATCAGTTACGACAAAGCATGGCGTGGAAGAGAAAAAGCACATGCACTTGTTAGAGGAACTCCGGAAGAGTCATACTCAATTTTGCATGCGTACGGGGAAGCTTTGAAAATAGAGAACCCAGGTACGATATTCGAAATTCTTGTCCATGATCATTCTATGCACTTTAAGTATGTGTTCATGGCATTAGGTTCTTCAATCCGAGGTTATGTAAATTGTCGTCCAGTGGTTGTTGTTAATGGATCACATTTGAAAGGAAAATACGGAGGATGTATGTTGGTAGGTATTTCCATGGACGGTAACAATCAATTATATCCACTAGCATATGCAATTGTCAACACAGAGACAGAGGAGTCCTGGACATGGTTCATGACAAATTTGAAGAATATCGTGGGGGAGGATCATAACCTAGTTATTGTGTCTGATCGTCACATGTCCATCTCGAACGCAGTAAAATCCGTATTTCCTACTGCATTTCACGGCCTATGCACCTTTCACCTAAAGAAGAATCTTCTAACTAAGTTAAAAAACAACGCAGTTGGTAAGGTATTCATTAAGGCGTCTAGAGCATATCGAGAGTCTGAGTTCAACATGTATTGGGAACAACTTCGTGCCTTTAAAGATGGGGCTGTAGCGGCATACTTGGAAGAGGTCGGAGTAGAACGATGGGGTAGATGTTATCAAACAGAGAGAAGATATAACAATATAACAAACAACAATGCTGAGTCATTCAACTCCGTAACAGCTGCAGCTAGATTGATGCCCATAACAGCGTTGCTTGAATTCTTTAGAGGTGACCTGCAAGAGTGGTTTTATGACCGACGAGAATATTGGTCATCAAAAGAGTCGACCCACTCAGATTATGTTCAAACCATGCTGGCTGATGAGTGTGAGAAGGCAAGGAGACACACTTTTCAGGGAATTGATTATTATAGATTTCATGTAAGAGATGGTCAGTTTGATGCTATCGTTGACTTAACCACAGGTAAATGCACTTGCAAAAAGTTCCAATGTTTGGAGATTCCTTGTTCGCATGCTATTGTTGCAGCTAGGGAACGAAATATTGTGTCATCCAGCCTTTGCAACAACTGTTATACCGTAAATTCACTAAAGTGTGCATATGCGGAGGCCATATGTCTTAATGGAAGAAACCATCTGAATATGTCGAAATGAAAATCCTCCTGCCATTGAGAATAGTTCAAGCTGGGAGGCGAAGGGTAAAAAGGATCCCATCTACTGGAGAACGTCGTCCATCACAAAGATGTAGTCGGTGTAGAAATGTGGGACATAATAGGGTGACATGTACCTAACCACTTTCAAATAGGAGAATTCGATGATCATAGAGATTTAATCTTGTACTTTACTTTTTCTAACTAAATTCATACGAAATAAGAGATTTAACAATAATGGATTTTATAAAGGTATCTTACACTCGGACAACTATAATCACATCTTTAATTTTAAAAAGTGAAATCTGAATTAGTTACTAAACACATCTTCTTGATAATTTATATAAAAGAGGACCTAAGTAATTAATTTTAAGGAATTTACTAAACTGAATTAGTTATTAAACATAAACAACCTTAATTTTTTTGATATAAATGCTAAAACTAAACATATAACATAGTACCTACAAATGCAATTAGCCTATTTCTTTATGTTATCCTTGAAACTCCCCCAAATTAATATGTATCATAAATTTAAAATCTTCAGACATAATGTATCATAAATTTTCATAAATTTAAAATCTTCTGACATAATGTATCATAAATTTAAAATTTTCAAAATGTGAATTTCTCATTAAGACCAACCTTTTAATAACATATATTAGAATTTCGAGAGGTACAAAAAAAATACTAATCGGATTCGGTTCTGTCGATAATCACAAATATGGAGCTCTCCATCTTTCTCTTCTTCTCCCTTCGTACAAAGTCCCTTTGCGTCTTTGCTTCCACAGTTGAAGGAGACCTCTCTTCTGCATCCTTTGCTTCCGCACTTGACGGAGCTCTATCCTCCTCTTCACCCTTTACGTCTACAGCTGCTAGGCGATTCTCCTCAAGATTCTTAGCACAAGAGACAAGTGAAAGTGGTGTGTGAGCAGGTGCCTGATTGACGCTGGGATATGATATTTGCGGCTCCTCATTGGGATAAGTGTCCGCGAAAGTTGGAGAAGCTGATCGGGGCTTTGTTGGTGAATGTGAGGAACTAGATGAGGACGACGAAGTGTGATATGATAGTTCCTCATCCTTGCTCTCTTCCGATGTCGTGGTTCGTTTATAGGACGACACACTAGATTCGTCATCTGAATCGCAATATGGCGCACTCGGGTATTCAAAGAATGCATCATCAAATGAGTCGTCCGAATACATTTTTTGGGGGTGAAAAAATAATAATTGATAAGAAGAATAAGAACTGAACAACCGAATGTAAGGTGTAGTGAGTGTAGTAAATAAATAGAAGTTTTGTAGGGAATATGAAGGGGTGGGTGTACCTGCATTAAATCGCGATAGAAGTTTCGTAGGGAATATAAAGGGGTGGGTGTACCTACATTAAATCGCGATAGAAGTTTCGTAGTGAATATGAAGGGGTGGGTGTACCTGCATTAAATCGCGGTCAACCATTATAAAGTCTCGACATAATAACCCAACGGTAACAAATCGCGACCGTCAAGAAGTGTGAAATAATCGCGAAAAACATACTATGCGAACTCGCGACCAACACATCACGAAATTCGCGACAAGCACATACCGAAAATCGCAAAAAGTATACTATGCGAAATCGCGACCAGCACATACCAAAAATGGCGACAAGTATACTATGCGAACTCGCGACCAACACATACCGAAAATCGCGAAGGGTAAAACTGTCTTTGTATGCGGCGTTAGATGGCTAGCGATCGCGATCAGGGTGTTGCTGACGACAACAAAAGGGCAGAAAACTTGCACTTCAAGCCCGAGGGTCAAAAAACCTCGCGCCTCCCGGGGGTGGGTCACCCGTACAAAACCCCCCTATTTTGTGCCCATTAGTTTCATGAACCATAAAAATGTCTAATATTTCTAAAATTTAAAAATGTTAAGAAAGGTAATTTTTATCATACACAAAGTTAAAAAACCGAAAAAATTCATAGACCAAACCTATAATTTAAACATAAGAAAAATAAAGGTTAAAATATCATTTTGGTCCTATTTGAAAATAAGGTGAGTTAATACTTGTTCTATTTTAGTTAAGGTACTTTTAAATATCTAAATTTAGTCCATATACTTTGAATATATCTTAAAACTAGTATGATAGTATTTTTTTGTTAACTAAAAAAAAAAAATAGTGCCTAGCTATTAGTCTTCCCTCATATTGTGGCAACAAACGGCAATAAATCAAGAGAGTAAAGAAGAAAGATCTCACTTAAAGTGGCCACGAACTACCCACCGTAATCTGCATGTAGATAGCTCCAAACGAAATCTCCACCGTTCAGATTGAAGACCCTCGTGTCAGGAATCAAAATTTCAGCTCGATCGGACCACAGATTGATCCTCAACGGACTGAAATACTAAAACTGTACGGATGTAGAATTCTGCACTTTTTCTTTCTCTCTAATTCCGTTTTTCTCACTCCTCGGTTTGTTTGCCTCGACAAAACGGCTGGCTTCTCTTCCTTTAAATAGGGTAAACCTGGGTAAACCTAAATTCCCTATTGTCCTTTTATTTTTGGGCTTTTCACCGCTAATGTGAAAAATACCCAACAATGCTATCATTAATTGAACTTATTTATTTATTTTTTAAAAAAATATACTGATCATTGATTACACGAAATTCAATAAACAATAGTTATATGATTAATGAAAGAGGTATGCGAAGGAGTATATAACACTATCAACTCTGTGGTAAATCTTTTACCACCAGTTTTTAGATGAATTCTCTCCTCATTGTAAAAAACCGAAGTTATAAAAGACCACCCATTAAAAATCTTCAATCTCTAACCATACCCATTAAAAATCTTTTGTATATCCATGTCTGGGGTTAAATTTCCATTTTGAGATTTATTAATTTTTTAGAGTATTTTATTTAATATCTTAGTTAGCCTCTTATCCTCTTCTAAAGGACTCTTTTGAGTTTGTTGATAACTTTAACCAACTTCCTCCAGTACTTAGGAGCCGTTTGGTTGGAGGATTTTCCTAAGTATGAGAATGATATGTCTGCGAATAAGATTGCTGTAAATAAAAGATGTATGTGTTTGGTTGTGCATGGTAATGACATCACATATTTATGGAAATAAATGTTAAATCTGTATTTTGTGTGATTACGGGTAGGAATATAAATTTTATTACATTATAAATATGAATTAATAATTAAATAAAATTATTTCAAATAAATAATATAAATTATTATTTATTTTATATTAATATTTTAAAAATGCATTTTATATTAGCTACGTCTAATTATTAAATTATTTCTATATAATTAAATTTCATAACATTCAGGGTGTGTTTACCTATCCGTAATGTAATTTCTCCCACAATCGTAATAAATCAATTGTAATGGATTAAGACTTCAATCGTAATCGGTTACCTTTGATAGTGTTTAGTTAAGGTTAATTCAAACGTAATCTTAATTTCATTGATAGTGTTTACTTAAGGTCAAATCAAACGTAATCATTCGTGAATTTACCACAAAACCCTCGGTTATAATTAAAAGATGAAATGAAAAAAAAGACCGTCAGTCTTCTCCTCTTCTTCCTCCTTCGTCTCTGCACAAAACGTCGTTGGACTTGTCTTCTTCATCATTCTTATTACTTAGGTATGGTCTTTTGTTTCTTTTGTTTTCCTGTTTTTTTGAAGAAGCAGATGGTGATTGCTTCAAGTGAAAAGTTTAGATGAAAAAAAAACTTGTTCTGTTTGGAAAACTGTAGACGCATAATACTACTCATGTTTGTAGTCATGTTTGTAATCGTATTTTTTGTGAAGTTGTTAATCATTTTGATGCTCGTTATATAAATCATGATAGTTAATCGAATCGTGGAAATATGTATTTTTTTTTTCATCTTCTGTGCATTAATCCGATCGAGTACGAGGTTTAAGACGACCTATCTGCTACGTATGCAAATGATTAATATCAAGAAAATATGAAGATCTCCTCGCATTTCGTCTCCGTAAACACCCAAAAAATCGTAAATGAGTTTTGTGGAAGGAAAGGTAAAAGTGTTGGATGAAAAATAAATTAGGAATTGAAGAACAGAGGAAGAAAGGAAAAAATAAGTTGAAGAAATGGGAGAATCGAGAAAGAGAGAGAAGGGGTATTTGTGGAAGGAAATTGGTAGAAAATTAGTGAGCCCCACGTAATCTGCAATGGTAATCCCATTGTACACCCCAAGATGTAGAGAAAGAGTGTAATGAGATTAGTCAATTCGAGGTGGGACTCACAGTTTCATTACGTTTACAGATTTTGTTAAACGTCCTCAAACTTAAGAAATGTGGATCTCATTTTCAGAATTATCATTGATTCATTACATTTGTTGAGAAGTAAACATGCCATCAATTCAATTTGGTTAGCTTTTATTTTTATTTAGTTTTCATTAATTAATGAAAATTAATTCACATTTTAATTTGGTAAATTGATTCTAAACCCTCCTTACAAAAAAATAAAAAAAATTTAAACGCGATCTAAGTTATTTTTGATTAATTAATACATTGAATTGATTTTAGTTACTAATCAATTTTAATGGATTAATTTATATCAAAATAAATATAGTTAATTAATTAACTATAAATCACATTGTTCACACGGAGATTTCGACGAAGGAAATTTAGACACGTGTAAATAAAATTTGAATTGTATTTATGTATTTGTATGTATCAGTGCGTAGTGGATTACAATCTCTAATGTTTGATCCTCTGATTCTCTCTCTTAAATGTAACTGTACTCGAGGGCTTCGCAGCTTGTTCTCGAGGTCGAATTTGGATCGAGGGCTTCACAGCTTGTTCTCGATGTTGGAGCTTCAGCTTCGCGTAGCGGTGAAGTCTTCAGGTATTTTTCTTTTCTTCAAGCAATGTTCAGTCTTCGGGATTCAAAGAGTCTCTCGTTACTTAGCAATTCTCTCTGAGTTCTTTTGAGAAGAAATTTTCTGAACCTTAAAAATGAAGAATGAACTCTCTATTTATAGAGTTCTCATGGGCCTGGTGGGCTTGTGCCTGGATCCAATGGGCTTGGGCTTGGACCCAATGGGCTTGGTTCAATGAGCTTTTGAATTTTGAGCCCAATGGGCTTGGCCTTTGGGCCAAATTGTCTTTTGAATAGCTTTTCTAGACCGATCTGATTTCGAGCCCAATTGTGGTGTGACCGAATTTGCTCGGTCAAATCTATCTGATCCACCGGCCGTGATGAAGACACGTGGCGACCGCTGATAGGCCAAAATTTCTCGGTCAACAAATGCCCATTTTTTCGAGAGTTATGCACAAATATGTGTGGGTGAGTCTCAGAAAAGTTAAATAGAGAAATCGAAACGTAGGACACCCCTAATTTCGACTCCGCCTTGACATATCAATTTTATCGAAATATGAGATTTGATTCGTAAATCAATTATTTTGATTGATACACCTTTTTTATGCCAATTGACCAAAAACTATGAATTTAGCTCACAATTTTGATCCTTCTTATTTGGCAGAAACTTGATTTGAACTTCGGTATTTTTTTTTTGTTCTACCTTAGTTCTATTTTGGGATGTAGCGTAGAGTTTTGGGTCTGCCCAATTGAATTTTGAATAGGATTTGACTTTGAACTTTACTCCAATTTCAATGTGGAATAAAATTTGAAGTATACCCAAATGCGCCAATTTTGATTTTAGACTCGGATTTAGATAACTTTTGACTCTAAATCTTGCTTGGAAATTAAATTTGGAATATGCCCAAAATTTTAATTCTAGGAAAAACTATGATATTTTCTTGAAGTTTGGCTTGAATTCGGAGTAGGAGTGTTGAAAATTTTATTTTGGCCTAAATAATAAGCCGAATGCAATATTAGAATGTGAAGACAAATAATAATAAAGAAGTTTGTTTGGTAGAGCGAAACTTGGATGGCTATTGTTTTCTTTGGTTCTAAGCTCGAGTCCATCTTTGTACATTTTTTTTGCAAAATTTCTTAACTTAAGTGAAGGACATTTTAGTAAATTGACCTTCAAACCCTAATCATCCTTTCCTTAGGTTTCATCCTAAGCATAAAAGGAATGAGAAGCTTTTTCTCATTCTTTGTTTGAAGAAGTTGAAAAGGCAAGACGAGAGGAGAAGTCCGCTGCCGCCAGTCCCGCACCGCCGCGCCTGCTCCGCCGCACACCGCAGCCCGCACCGCCGCGCCCGTTCCGCTGCACGCCGCAGCCCGCACCGCCGCGCCTGCTCCGCCGCACGCCGCAACCAATGCCGGCTCGCTCGCTCGGCTCGCCTCTGTAAGGTTTTTTTTTCTTAACTTACTGATTTTTTTTTTATTTATATTTTTTTTTTCGAGCACTTGGATACAAATCGATCTGAATTATATTTCATTTTTTTTACAGCTTTAAGAATTGCGGATCGTCGCTAAATCAGTTCTTGATCGATTTGAGTAATTGCTACAAGTAATTTTTCTAGTATCTCTATTGATTTGTATATTTTAAGTTGTACTTTGGACTGATATTGACTTTAATTTTTTTTGGGGATTTTAAATTTTTTTGTGGACTGTATTGTGACTATGGACTATTGGTTTTAATTTTGAGATTTTAAATTTTTTGTAGACGGTTGGTTTTAATTTTGGGAGTTTATGGACTGCGATTTACCTTTAATTTTGGAATTTTAATTTTTGTAGAATATGATTGTGATTATGGACTGTGGTTGTAATTGGGAATTTTAATTTGTAGCTTATGGGAAAATGAGAATTTTAATTTGTGATTTTAAATCGTTGTAGCTTAGGAAGCAAGCTATGTAATTGAGAGTTGGTAATTAGAAATTATATCTAATTTGTAACTTAGAAGGTTTGAAATTGAGATTTAGCATTAACATGCAGACTTATGAACTTAGCAAATTGGAAGCTTAGACTCAAAATCTAGACTTAATAATTTTGAAAAGTAATTTTTTTGGAATTGGAAATTTGAAATTGGGAGTTTAAAATTAAAATTTAGACTTAGAAATTTGGAGCGCGACATCTCATCTCCATGTATTTTTTTTTTTACTTTATTATTTATTTATTTTCTTGGAATTAAATATAATTAGACAACAAAACAAACTCAACTTGAAACTCGTGTCGTCTGAATTGATTGCAAATCCGAGCGCAAATTTTTTTCCATGTGTATTTGAGCTTGTGGAAAAGTTTTTATTTATTTATGTTTTTTTAAAAATACAAAACAAAAGCTTCTTAAACCAAAAATAAAACGTTTTTTTTTTCAGTCTAAATGAGTTAAGGATGTGACACTGGGTGGTGGGACGCCCACTCACGCCTAACTGTTGCCCCTGTTACGGGTGTCCACTTGTCGGATGCGACTTGTAGGTCTATCTAGAAGCAGACATCTTTAAACCTTTCAGACTTAACTTTTTTTCCTTTTGCAAAGGAGTTAGAGATGTGACGCTGGGTAGTAGGACGCCCATTCACGCCTAAGTGTTGCCTCTGTTACGGGTGTCCACTTGTCGGATGCGACTTGTAGGTCTATCTAGAAGCAGACATCTTTAACCTCTTTTAGATTGGAAATACTTTTTTTTTTTTTCATGTGTATTTGAGCTTGTGGAAAAGTTATTTATTTATTTTTTAAAAAAATACAAAACAAAAGCTTCCTAAACCAAAAAATGTTTTTTTTTTTTTCAGTCTAAAGGAGTTAAGGATGTGACACTGGGTGGTGGGATGCCCATTCACGCCTAAGTGTTGCCCCAAAGTCTCCTGAAGTTGCTGCACCTTTGGCTAGTGACTCATTCATCCTTTCTTCTTTGTATATATGTATCCCTTTTTTGTTCGAGCATTTTTATACGCTTATTCATCGTTCTTTACTCATTTCCCTATTGTTATTTTTTTTTATTTCGTAGGCGTCTTCGAGCAAGCGGTCATTGACGATCGTGGCTCCTAGCCCTGCTAAACAGGCGGTTGTGGCTTTCACGGGTCCCTCTGTTTCAGATTTTATCGCGCCAGTCTCTAGGTGTTTTAAGACACCGGTCAATAAAGAGATCCGCCGTGCTCTTGCGGCCCCTGTTGGTTCGAGCTCTCAGCCGAAGTATGCAAATCTGGATTTGGATATTGCAACTTCAGAGGCTTCCAATTTTGTTGCTGACGACATAATTTCCAAAGCACGTCGTGATTTTGCCTTGGCCATGTGGAAGGTTGTACAACAAAAACTTGGTCGTACTCCTTTTGAGAAGACTTCCTCCCTTAAACCCGAGATTCAGAAAATATTCGATGTCGCCTCTGAGGTCGATGCGACGAGCTTGGGATCTCTGAATAATCTTGTGGCTGAGTACTTTCGAAATGTGGACCAGTACAACGAGCTGCAATCTCGCTACTCTCTATGCTTGACCTCATCTGGCAAGAATCGGGACCTGACGAAATTGAGATGCAGCTTGGAGGGTGTCTCATATGGTAAAAACTTTCTGCTCGAAGAAAAGAATGTACTCCAGGACCGGTCTGAGCAGATGCTCTCGGAGATTGAAAGTCTCAAGGTCAAACTGAAGACTTTGGAGGCTGACCACGAATCACTTTCTGCACTTATTTTGGAGAAAGAAAGACATTTTAATGAAAAGCAACTTGAAGAAAACAGGATATGCGCAGAAATTAGCAACATTGAAGATACTCCCGCTATTGGTGACGAAGCTATAGCTTCTCTAGACGTACTACGTGGGTTTCTAGAAA
Source organism: Herpetospermum pedunculosum (assembly GCA_028017165.1). Taxonomy (NCBI): domain Eukaryota; kingdom Viridiplantae; phylum Streptophyta; class Magnoliopsida; order Cucurbitales; family Cucurbitaceae; genus Herpetospermum; species Herpetospermum pedunculosum. The sequence goes on from CM051527.1 coordinate 51,226,964, forward strand.
CTGCGCGCGAAGAATTGAGGGACTTTAGATGGCTACTTTGACTTGTTTTTTTATTTTATTTTATTAGTCGTTCATTTATTTTGTTCATATTGTGATTGAATTTACAGTTCTTTTTTTTATGACTGCATAGAATTGAATGAAATTTAGTTTGTGACTGAACTCAAAGTATATATATATTTTTTTCTTTAAGTTGCCTACGTACCCTTAGATGGAAGGGATCAAGTCATAACGTAGTTCTGATGAATGATTTTTTTTCTTTGGGGGGGGGGGGGGGGGGGGGGCGTTCAGCTTTTAAGCTCATGCGGGCCAGGAGCAACATGTAGTTTATACTCTTACGTTAAGGAGTATTACATTTTATGCATAAATTTTTTTAAGAAATTTGTCGTTGATTGGGCCAATCCTTAATCCATCTTGATCCACAATTTTGTATGCCCCATTTGTATAGATGTTGCGTGCTCAGTGTGTAAATAAAAATGCGATGCGAGAGCACTCAGAACATGCAAGCATACATGGTCTTGTAGCAAGTAATAAGTATTTTTTCATTCGATTTCCCACACAAATTTATTCTTAGTTACTAACGAAGTGAGGTGTTAAATTAGAAAGGGTGACTTAAATGGGGTGGAATTGAAAGTGATGTGCCAAACTAATGAAGAATGTACGAGATATGCAAGCATAAACAAAAGCAAGTAAAGAGATTAACTTGAATGTAGAGGGGAAAGAATTGCGGAGAAAGCAATTTCCTAGCAATACAATCGCAAGAGTAAAATAGGAGAAAAACGGCTAAGGCAAAAAGCAGAATAATAGAATTGCGCAGACAACAATTTTCTAGCAATTAGATTAACAACGTTTTAAGGGTGAGATGAGGAAACAAGGTCAACTAACGACTCCTCTATAGGCTTTTTCATACGATTATTCAGCAGTAGCTCAATTTATCATGCATCAATTTAACTCATTCTCATGCATCTCTCGATTACATGCATTAGATCCTTTAGTTCACTCATATCCAAGTAAGACTTAAGCATCTATTTATATAAGCAAGTTAATGAATTGTGCTAGGAAAACGCCTATTCCTAGGTCGTTTTCTGGCTACCATGAAAGGCTAGCATGAATGAACGAATCTGAACTCTTACTCCTTCCGGAGGTTAGGAGTTCTTTAGACAAAATGGATGGCCAATCGAAATTGCCCGTGGGATGAAGTACACATACATTCAATGCATTCGAAGCTATCCTACATGCTGAATTCATGTATTTCTACCTATAGATTCATCATTAGCAGACCCTTGTGTGATTTAGTTACTCATGGTTGATGTGGAAGTAGAAATACTAGATTGTTTAAGCATGATTAACAGTACGTAAATGAAAGCAAAGGAAAGACAGAAAGTAATATGAAACTTGCGAAGATGTAAATGATTTCTCTATTAAGTAAGATTCAAAGCTTAATGTGCAAAGACTGTAAAACAGTAAAGACTAAGCAAATGAAGACGAACAGAACAAATGACAGCAAACAGAAGTAAATAACAGCAAACAGTAGAGAAAATGGAAGACAGAAAGCAGTAAGAAAGCGATGTAAAAGTGTGCGTGAACTCCTCGCCGCAAGCGCCTCGGATGAAGGGGAAGGTTAGCGTTTCTTGGGGATGAATCCAATCAGAAGAGAAGAAGGATCTTCTCTTCTTCCTCTCGAATTATCGGTGTCAAGAGCTGACTCCTTCACTCCAACAAATGGGATAAGAAAACGGAGAGAAACTGCGTTGAGATGGAGAGTTCTATGCTTCCGAGCTTGTTGTTCTCCTTCCCCTTGACCTCCTTTTATAGCTCTTTTCAGGTACTCTTCAGTCAAGGAGAACCATCCATTCTGAACGACGTCCCTCCACGTGGCAGCAGGGGAGAACTTGGGCGGCTGAAAGATCGCAACAAAACGGCGGACGGTTGGAACAACTTAGTAGCAGCAACTTTAAACTTTGCGATTTCCTCGTTGTGACCGCAATAAACATTGCGGAGACAGCAATGTTTCAGCAATTCTCCTGCAATGCACAATTTAACTCTTTTAACTTCGTTTTTGACTCTTTTTCGTTCCTTTTACAAATAAGTCCTAATTTAGCCTCATTCCTTGAATTCTCATATTTAAGCATGTATTAAGCTAAATTCTAACAAAAATGCTTAAGAGTTTACACAATTCTATAGTAAATAAGTCCCTAAAATATGTACTTTTGGAGACGTAACACACCCCCAAACTTAAGTTATTGCTCGTCCTCGAGCAATTATAAGGGCTTACTTGGGCTGCTATTACTCTATCTGACTACTTGCTGACTTCCCTAGGCTTACTATCCAAAGCATGGCTGTCCTGTGACACTCTTCTAAGTTCAAACTAACTTCACATGCTGCTTATTCTGTTTTCTCTCGCCTTTTAAAACCTATTGCCTTTTATAAATTTCCTATCAACTGGTTTATCTGCTTAAGTCATTAGGTTCATTGTGCAGCTATCCCTAAGTTTTCAAATTCTTCCTAGTTTTATCCCAGACTCAGTACATGCTTCTAATGTTTTTCTTTTAAGCTACCTAGGATTCCTTAGAGTCATGTCAGTCTTAGTACACACGAGTAACAGTAGTACCTTTCATAGAACAACCTAAACCCTGGCATCACTACATTGGATATACACTCATCTCCCTTAACATACCTTCAAGCTACAGCCCTGTGCTTAGCAAACTAAGGATCAGAGTTCATTCATACAGGACACCTAAGCACTTAGGCTATAACTTGTAGGCATACATTCTTCTTCCTTGGTTTTTCCTTTTTCTTTTCTTTTTATGGTAGAGTCTCTCCTTATGGTTTGCCTTTTGATGCAGTACCACTTGTGGGTTACACAACTGGCCCTGATTACTTAGCATCCTCAAGAGAGACACTACTCTTTATTCTTTCATTTTTTTTCTTTTCATTTTTTTTTCAAAGAAGAAGAATGCTTATGTTTAAAGAGGGAGAGAGAAATGTTCCTAGGCCTAGAGGCTGCCTCCCTCAAACTTGAACTCCTCATTGTCCCCAATGAGAATCGGAGGTGGCACACCCCCAAACTTGTCCTAGAAGCATCTAGTCTAAGGAAAAACAAGCATAACTCAAAACTCCTAGGCATAGAACGACCTTCTTAAAGCAGATAACTCAGAGGCAGAATATTTGTAAAAACAACATGTTAAGGGCTGACAGATGTGCATGCTTAGCAATAAATGAAGCTAAATTTAAACGAACAAAGGTGTACTATGACACTCATCCAGCATGCTCAACAGATAGATTACATACTGAAGTCAGGAAAGCAGCAAAATATTGAGATTTAAATCAAAACAGCCCATCAAAAAGTCATCCAACAGCATGCGAAAACTAACAAAAAATTGCGGACACCGCAAGGAATTCGCAATTAATCCTACAGAGCAAATTTAGCTGTGATTGAGGCTCTTAGTATGCTATATTCAGACATCACAACTACATAAAACAACAAAACTATTTAAGCTAATTACGCAGATGACATCAATCTAATCTAAACTACTCTAAACACACAAATTAACAATTAAAACAGATCATTGATTGGATTAAAAATGGGGTAACAGTTCACAGAAAAGCAGGTTTTTTTTTTTCTTAAGAGGGATCAGAGGTACTCCCTCGAATGCCGTCAAGCTGACATTCAATCATCCTTGTCCTCGTCTCTCCTCTCCTTTGGAGGCGCCCATGGCTTCAGTAGACCAGCAGGGAAGGTGGGGAATATGCATCCCAGCTGCTCAGCCACCTCTTGATCCCTTGTTTGCGCATACTCAGCCCATTGAGCCATCTTGTGCTGCAAGTCCATCAGGCAGGCCATGGACAGTGACTGTGCAGCAGTCAGGCCGTCCATCTCAAATTCCATATTGCCCCGTCTTCTCATCCTCAAGATCGTGGGCAGCTCCAGGTGGCCTGTGTAAGCCAACTGCTTCTCATCCCTCGCAATAGGCACACCTGCACGTAAGCACAGTTTAGTTATAGTGTTTGGGAAAAATAATTGGCCCTTACCTTTGCGTGAGCAGTCAATGATGGAGGCGGCAATGACTTCACCAACATCAATGGTGAGTCCCCGCATGATGGCATAGAGCAGCAACGATCGCCCCTGAATGATAGTCGTTTCGTGCGTCACGGGGGAGATGCGTCTGCGGACAAGGGAGAACCAGACTGCTGCCTTATCTCTAAGGGTTGCACTCATCAGGGTGTGCTTCCCATTCCGTGAGACCGCCCAGGCTGCCTCAGGTTTGCCGATTGTGTGCAAGGCCTCTTCTAAGACTGCCTCAGATGGCGAGTCGACGATCTTGGCATACTCAGAATGTGTATGCCCCTTGAGAGCATAGGCCTCATTGATGGCGTTGGCAGAGAAGTCGATTTCTATCCCCCTCACTGTTGATAGACACGCTTCAGGGTGTGTGAGATTGGCGTAGAAATCGTACACCATATCAGGATATGCTGGAATTGGAGGCCTGCAGAGTTCCTCCCAGCCATGGTTGATGATCCCTGCGCGCAAAAAATGCGGCAGGTCCGCCAATGCATCAAGAAATCCTCGCTCGTGGAGGAGTTCCTTCTTCATCAATTCGAGGCCCTTGGCCTCTGCTTCCTGGGAGACGTACCTCGCAGCTTGAGGTTCGTCTTCTGGATACATCTTCCTCTTCCACTTCTCTTTTGCTTTGACCGACTCAGAGGCCTCAATCTTCATTTTCTTTAAAGAAGGTTCAGCTTCAACCTTCTTCTTCTTGGCTCGTTTGGAAGACTTCGGCCGCTTGCCCTTGACAATCACTGGGGCCTTCTTCTTGAGCCGTGCCTTGGTGGTTATCTGCTGGAGACAATCCCCCAGTGTCTCGTCCATGGAGTCCTTGCTTCCCCCCTCCACAGGGCTGTCAAGACTGACATCCCTTAAGGGGGAAAACACCTCTTCTTCCTCCGCCGGCTCGTTGTTTGGCACCAAATCTTGGTGCTCTTCAGGTGGAGCTTCAGGATCCGGCGTCTGTGGAGAAGGTTCGGGGCTCTGCCTGGCCGTCTCAAATGATGGGCGGCCACTCCCTCGCTCTCCTCGCTGGGAGTCTTTTTCTCCCTGATCGGTGAATCATCCATCGCGATTCTCCACTTCCTTTTCTTGGGTGTTCCAACCGGATCAGAAGGGCCAGCAGGTACCTCAGTCGCCACCTTCCATTTCTTTCTTCGCACAGGTAGCTTCGGAGGTCGTGAGGGTTGCGCAGTGTCGGCGTCTGCTAAGGAAAGCAGCGCCTCCCTCACAGCTTCTTCTGCGTCAGGCGACGCTTTCTTGGGCGTGGACCGATCTGCTCGTGTTGACACAATTGTTGTTTCTTTGAGGTCTGAATGTGGGGAATGCAGAGGAAGGAGAAGGCTGAGTGTCTGAAGTTCCAACGGTTTGAGAAAACGTAGAGGGCAGGGATCCCCCAACGACGGCTATTTGTACTCAAGTACTCCCCAACGGCTCTTTTCTGTTGCGGACTCCGCAAATCCTCCGCAATTAATCCGCATGACCGTTGTGATTTTCTTGATTTGAGTTGCAAGATCTTAGCAACCAAATCTCTGATTTTGCCAGATCTTCTTCGTGGATCTTCTCCTCTCGATTCATCTCCCTCATTGCTTCTTAAAGATCTCCCATTAATATCCTTTTAATCAAAACAAAAATCCGTAATTAAAACCAAAAACACAATCTAAAAATACTTACAGAAAAATCTAAGGCATAGCCTTTTGATGGATGAGCACAGTGGTCACTCATCCCCTTTCGATTCGCTTCTTAGGCTTCAGATAGGAGGAAGGCCGAGAGTGTCTGTACATCTCCTTCCTCATAGTAATGCTTCAACCTCGCACCATTTACCATGAATGGTTGCCCTTGGTGTAGGTTCCGAATCTCAATAGCACCATGAACAAAAACGTTAGTAATTACAAAAGGACCTGACCATCTAGACTTAAGTTTGCCTGGAAATAACCTTAACCGTGAGTTGAATAATAAGACATGTTGCCCCTTTTTAAAGTCCTTGAACCTCAGTCTACTATCATGCCAAATCTTAGTTTTTTCTTTATACATTTTAGCATTTTCGTAGGACATATGTCTTAGCTCATCTAACTCGTGTAATTGTAGAGACTGCAAAGTTCCAGCATCGGTCACGCAATAATTCAGCTCTTTTAAGGCCCAAAAGGCTTTGATTTCTAATTCGAAGGGAAGATGACATGCTTTTCCATATACTAGCCTATAAGGAGACATACCTAAGGGTGTTTTATCTGCAGTCCTATACGCCCAAAGTGCATCGTCTAACTTAAAAGACCAGTCATTTCTATTAGGTTTAACCACTTTTTCAAGTATGTTCTTGATCTCCCTATTGGATATTTCAGCTTGTCCATTTGAGTGTGGGTGATAAGGGGTTGCTACTCTATGTGTAACACTGTATTTAGCTAATACCTTTTCCATAGCTTTATTTATAAAGTGGGTTCCCTCATCACTTATTATTGCACGTGGTGTACCAAATCTTGTAAAAATATGCCTATTTAGAAACTTAATGACTGTCTTGGCATCATTTGATGGACATGCAATGGCTTCTACCCATTTAGATACGTAATCTACAGCTACTAATATATAGAGATTACCTGCAGATGGAGGGAATGGTCCCATAAAATCAATACCCCATACATCGAAGAGTTCCAACTCTAAGATATAGGTGAGAGGCATCTCATCCTTCCTACTGAGGTTACCTGTCCGTTGACACTCGTTGCAGCTGTGTGCGTGGTCGTGGGCATCCTTGAAAATCGTTGGCCAATAGTAGCCACTTTGGAACGCTTTTGCAGCCGTCCTTTGGCCACCAAAATGTCCACCGTAAGGAGATGTATGGCAGTGCTGCAACACTGACTTTTCCTCAGCAGCTGATAAACACTTCCTCAGCAAACCATCTGCACAAGTCTTGTAAAGTGTAGGATCGTCCCAGATGAACTTCCTAGCTTCATGTAGGAACCTTTTCTTTTCTTGCCCCCCTTTGAAAGTTGGTAGTACCTGCGAGGCAAGGAAATTAGCAATGTCCGCAAACCAGGGTTCCTCATCGTTATCACGATGTGCCAATACAAATACATGCTCATCAACAAAGGCATCAGAAATTGCTGGCTCAGCAATGTTTTCGCAATTACTTCGCAATCTAGATAAATGGTCAGCAACTACATTTTCGCATCCTTTTTTATCTCTAATGTCTAAGTCAAACTCTTGCAATAATAATACCCATCTAATCAACCTTGGCTTAGCATCAGCCTTCCTCATTAGATATTTTAGTGCAAAGTGGTCAGTGTACACAATTGTTCTAGTGCCTACAATGTAATTCCTAAACTTTTCACAAGCGAACACTACAGCTAGCATTTCCTTCTCTGTGGTGGTGTAATTACATTGTGCTTCATTTAAAGTCTTACTTGCATAATATACAGGATGTGTTAGTTTATCTATTTTTTGCCCTAGCATAACCCCTACTGCATAGTCACTAGCATCACACATCATTTCAAACGGTAAATCCCAGTTTGGACCTACTATAATTGGTGCTTTGACTAAGGCTTCCTTAAGTGTTGTCCATGCTAGGAAACATTCTTTGGAGAATACAAATGGTTTATTAAGCTCTAGAAGCTCACACAAAGGTTTAGATATTTTTGAGAAGTTTTTTATGAATCTCCTATAGAAACCTGCATGACCTAGGAAACTCCTAATAGCTTTGACGTTTTGAGGTTCCACTAGCTTCTCTATGATTTCTATTTTGGCCCTATCGACCTCTACTCCTACTCTAGATACTCTATGTCCTAGGACTATCCCTTCTTCCACCATAAAGTGGCATTTCTCCCAATTTAAGACTAGGTTGGTCTCCTCACACCTAGTTAGGACTTGTCCTAAGTTCTCTAAGCAATTATTAAAAGAATCACCAAAGACTGAGAAGTCATCCATAAATATTTCTATCATGGACTCATCTAAGTCAGAGAAAATGGCCAACATGCACCTTTGGAATGTTGCTGGTGCATTGCATAAGCCAAATGACATTCTGCGAAAAGCAAATGTTCCAAAGGGACATGTGAAGGTTGTTTTCTCCTGGTCCACCAGATCTATGGTAATTTGGTTATATCCAGAATAACCATCTAAAAAGCAGTAATAGGCCCGACCAGCTATTCTATCTAACATCTGATCTATAAACGGTAAAGGAAAGTGATCTTTTTTGGTTTCTTTATTAAGTTTTCTGTAGTCCATACAGACTCTCCATCCTGTAACAGTTCTAGTTGGAATTAGTTCGTTATTCTCATTTACTATTACAGTCATCCCACCCTTCTTAGGCACACATTGGATCGGACTCACCCATTGACTATTGGCTATGGGAAAAATTACACCTGCATCTAACCATTTGATAATTTCTTTTTTAACTACCTCCTTCATGGAGGGGTTCAACCTACGTTGGTGATCTACCCTAGGTGTATGTTCCTCTTCCAACAATATTTTATGCATGCAATAGGAAGGACTAATACCTCTTATATCAGCAATCGTCCATGCAATAGCTTTTTTATGTTGCTTAAGCAGCAATATTAGCGCAATTTCATGCTGTTTACTCAATTTGGACGAAATAATAACAGGCAAAGTATCTTCCTCTCCTAGATATGCATACTTAAGATGATCAGGCAATGGTTTTAATTCTAATAGAGGTGGATGTTCAATTGATGGTTTCAAAGGATTGGAGGTTCTCTCAGATAATTTATTAGTCATACAAACATGCTGAGGGTTGTCCACAGATATATCCATCAATTCAGAGATATTTAAGTCATCTATATCTACTTGTACATAGTTAGTGGCATGCTTAATTAACAGTTCATGCTCAAGTTGTTCTTCCATAAGGGAATCTACTACATCTACTACATCTACATTTGCACAGGATTCAGAATCAGAGGGATACCTTAGAGCTTTAAATACACTGAATTTAACCTCCTCATCATGAACTCTCATGGTGAGCTCACCTTTCTGGACATCGATTAAAGCCCTACCTGTGGCTAGAAATGGTCTGCCCAATAAGATTGGTACCTCCTTGTCTGCCTCATAATCCAGAATTATAAAGTCTGCAAGAAAGATGAATTTGTCAACCTTGACAAGTATATCCTCAAATTTACCCTCAGGGTATGCTATGGATCTGTCTGCAAGCTGCAAGGTGACAGTAGTAGGTCGTGCTTCTCCTATTCCAAGCTGACGGAATAGTGACAAGGGCATGAGATTGATGCTGGCTCCCAGATCAAATAGAGCTCTGCACACGTGCTTGCCTCCCAACTCGACTGGTAAGGTGAAGGAACCAGGATCCTTCTCCTTCTTTGGAAGTTTGTTTTGGAGTATAGCATTGCACTCCTCAGTGAGATTCATTGTTTCAAATTCACCAATGATTTTTTTTTTAGTAATTATATCTTTCAAGAATTTAACATAAGAAGGCATAGATTGCAAAACTTCCACAAATGGGATATTAACATGCACTTGTTTTAAAATTTCTAAAAACTTATTAAAGTGCACTTCCTGTTCTTGTTTTTTTTTCAGCCTTCTAGGGAATGAAGGTGGTGGCACATATGTAGGCAATTCAGTTCGCCTAATGACAGGTGGAGGCCTTGGGATTTCTTCTGGTTTCTCAATGATAGGTTCCAGGCTCACCCTTGTTGTGCTTGGTGGTGATTGATCATGGTTTGGCAGAGAATCCAGTGGAGCACTAGACTCTTCATTCTCTACTTGCTTTGGGGCTTCTCTGTTGTTGATCACCAACGGTCTCCCACTACGAAGTTCAATTGCTTGAACTTGTTCTTTTCCATCCCTTCTTGGTATTTCAGTGTCTGCAGGCAATCTACCTTGGGGCCTATTTTTCAGTTCGTTGGCTAACTGCCCTATTTGGTTCTCTAAGCTCCTCAGGGTTGCTTGCTGACTTTGCAGGGTTGCATCATTCTTTGCAATGTACTATTTAAGCAAATTCTCTACTGATGATCCTATGGGTTGGTTATATGGCTTTTGGTACATAGATTGGTTATTTTGTTGAGTGAAACCAGGTGTTCCACTCGGTCTTGGTTGGTTTTGTGCTTGGTTAGTGTTGTGTTGCCCACCCCAAGAAAGATTTGGGTGGTTCCTCCAACCAGGATTATAGGTGTTGGAGTAGGGATTGTTCCTAGGCTGCTGTTGACTCCAAACATAGCATACCGAGGCTGGATTCCCAGGGCAGAAATCATACAAGTGCCCTTCCCCACAGAATCCACAGCTTAGTGTCTCACCTTGACTAGTTGATGCGCCCATTGAAACGGTTGCTGCGGTGTTGACACTTGGTTGGAGATTGGTTTAAGCCATTTGTTTTACTAGATTGGTCAGGGCATTAATTTGGCTACTCATTGCACAGAGTGCATCCTTGTCTTGAGCTTTCCTAGGCTCTACATGATCGTCTAACCATCTACAATGGGAAGTCGAGATTTTCTCCAAAATATCGTAGGCTTCATTGTAGCTCTTTGAAAGCATGGAACCACCAGCTGAAGAATTCAACACTTGCCTTGTGCTGGGGTTGCATCCTTTAAAGAACACTTCTATTTGGATACACCATGGAATGCCATGGTATGGACATTTAAGCAATAGATCTTTGAATCTTGTCCAAGCTTCGTGTAATGACTCGTTTTTGGCTTGCTTGAACTTGATAATATCATCACGAAAGTTGGAATTCCTATCAGGTGGGAAGTATTTGACTAGGAATTTTTTAGCTAGATCTGTCCAATTCACAATCGATCCAGAGGGAAGGGAATTTAACCACGTTTTGGCCTTATCTCTTAATGAATAGGGAAAAAGGTAAAGTCTTAAGGCTTCTTGGGAAACTCCAAGGATGATAAAAGTATCACTGACTCCTAGGAAATTTCTCAGATGATTGTGGGGATCTTCGTTTTCCACTCCAAAGAATTGTCCCACGGTGGACAGCATTTGGAACATGACGATCTTTAACTCGAATGAGAGAGCTGTAATCTCAGGGCGTATAATGCTCGGATTAAGCTCCTCAGGCATAGGAACTAAGTATGAAAGGATGGCACTATCCTTATCATTCGCGATTTCGATGGGGTTGCGAATGGTAGGTGCTTGGTTTGGGGCTGCTCTATCCATTTCGGGTGGTTGGGATTGCGATGACTCTGCGGAGTCAGCAATGTTTTGAGTTACAGGTGGCTGTTTAAAGAGACGTTTCTTAGCTTTGTTTCTGGCCCTTAGAAGTCTTTCAGGCTCAGGATTGAACTCTAGGTTGCTATTTGAATGCTCATTCATAAACTAGCTTAATGGTACCTGTAAGAAAAATGAAAGAAGATTAGCTCCAATAGATATTAACGTTCTTTTTTTTTTTCTAAAATAACACACTTCGTGTTTACTAAACAAAATCCCCGGCAGTGGCGCCAAAAACTTGTTGCGTGCTCAGTGTGTAAATAAAAATGCGATGCGAGAGCACTCAGAACATGCAAGCATACATGGTCTTGTAGCAAGTAATAAGTATTTTTTCATTTGATTTTCCACAGAGATTTATTCTTAGTTACTAACGAAGTGAGGTGTTAAATTAGAAAGGGTGACTTAAATGGGGTGGAATTGAAAGTGATGTGCCAAACTAATGAAGAATGTACGAGATATGCAAGCATAAACAAAAGCAAGTAAAGAGATTAACTTGAATGTAGAGGGGAAAGAATTGCGGAGAAAACAATTTCCTAGCAATACAATCGCAAGAGTAAAATAGGAGAAAAACGGCTAAGGCAAAAAGCAGAATAATAGAATTGCGCAGACAACAATTTTCTAGCAATTAGATTAACAACGTTTTAAGGGTGAGATGAGGAAACAAGGTCAACTAACGACTCCTCTATAGGCTTTTTCATACGATTATTCAACAGTAGCTCAACTTATCATGCATCAATTTAACTAATTCTCATGCATCTCTCGATTACATGCATTAGATCCTTTAGTTCACTCATATCCAAGTAAGACTTAAGCATCTATTTATATAAGCAAGTTAATGAATTGTGCTAGGAAAACGCCTATTCCTAGGTCGTTTTCTGGCTACCATGAAAGGCTAGCATGAATGGACGACTCTGAACTCTTACTCCTTCCGGAGGTTAGGAGTTCTTTAGACAAAATGGATGGCCAATCGAAATTGCCCGTGGGATGAAGTACACATACATTCAATGCATTCGAAGTTATCCTACATGCTGAATTCACGTATTTCTACCTATAGATTCATCATTAGCAGACCCTTGTGTGATTTAGTTACTCATGGTTGATGTGGAAGTGGAAATACTAGATTGTTTAAGCATGATTAACAGTACGTAAATGAAAGCAAAGGAAAGACAGAAAGTAATATGAAACTTGTGAAGATGTAAATGATTTCTATATTAAGTAAGATTCAAAGCTTAATGTGCAAAGACTGTAAAACAGTAATGACTAAGCAAATGAAGACGAACAGAACAAATGACAGCAAACAGAAGTAAATAACAGCAAACAGTAGAGAAAATGGAAGACAGAAAGCAGTAAGAAAGCGATGTAAAAGTGTGCGTGAACTCCTCGCCGCAAGCGCCTCAGATGAAGGGGAAGGTTAGCGTTTCTTGGGGATGAATCCAATCAGAACAGAAGAAGGATCTTCTCTTCTTCCTCTCGAATTATCGGTGCCAAGAGCTGACTCCTTCACTCCAACAAACGGGATAAGAAAACGGAGAGAAACTGCGTTGAGATGGAGAGTTCTACGCTTCCGAGCTTGTTGTTCTCCTTCCCCCTTAACCTCCTTTTATAGCTCTTTGCAGGTACTCTTCAGTCAAGGAGAACCATCCATTCTGAACGACGTCCCTCCACGTGGCAGCAGGGGAGAACTTGGGCGGCTGAAAGATCGCAACAAAACGGCGGACGGTTGGAACAACTTAGTAGCAGCAACTTTAAACTTTGTGATTTCCTCGTTGTGACCGCAATAAACATTGCGGAGACAGCAATGTTTCAGCAATTCTCCTGCAATGCACAATTTAACTCTTTTAACTTCGTTTTTGACTCTTTTTCGTTCCTTTTACAAATAAGTCCTAATTTAGCCTCATTCCTTGAATTCTCATATTTAAGCATGTATTAAGCTAAATTCTAACAAAAACGCTTAAGAGTTTACACAATTCTATAGTAAATAAGTCCCTAAAATATGTACTTTTGGAGACGTAACAATAGACTTCCTTAACAACATAGGGTCCATCCCACTTAGGGGTGAACTTGCTCCCCGTATGTCTCGTCGTGATAATGGGTCTTCGAACCGCGAGTACTAGATCGCCAACTTGAAATGATCGAGGCTTCAAATTTTTGTTGAAGGCCTTGGTCATTCGCGCTTGGTAACATTCCAATGCTTGTTGAGCATCTAATCTTCTTTCATCGAGTGCTTCCAATTCTTCGAGACGCAATATTGCATTGTCTTCGGTAGTTAACCCTTCTTGCACCGCCATTCTTAAGGAAGGGATTTCTCTTTCCAATGGGAGTACATTCTTGACCCCATAGACTAGAGAATAAGGTGTGACTCCCGTAGGGGTGCGGTGGGTAGTTTGGTAAGCCATAATGCTTCACCAATCTTTTCTTGCCAGTCTTTTTTTGACTTGGAGACTACTTTCTTCAACAAGTTGCACAATGTCTTGTTGAATGCCTCTGTCAATCCGTTTGCTGGAGCGTTGTACATGGACGACTTGCACTGTTTAAACTTGAATTTCTCACATAGTTTGTCCATAAGACTGTTAGCAAATTGTCTTCCATTATCGGTCACGATGCGGCGTACCGATAAATGATGTGGGTTCGGATGAAGTCCACAACAATTTCCTTTTTGGCTTCTTTTAAAGCAAGTGCCTCAGCCCACCTTGAAAAGTAATCTGTCCCAGCGAGAATATACAAGTGTCCTGCTGAGGACTTAGGTGTTATTGGACCAACTAGATCGAGCCCCCAAGCTTCAAAAGGCCATGAAGCTATGGTTGGGTGAAGGGGTTCTGGCGGTTGATGTATGAAGTTTGCAAGAAACTGACAAGCCTCGCATTTTTTTCGCATAGTCCATTGAATCTTGAACCATCATCGGCCAGTAATAACCCATTCTCTTTAATTGGAAATGAAGCTTTGGTCCAGACTGGTGAGCACCACAAACGAAGAGTGTGCTTCCGCTAGTGCTTTTACTGATTCCTCTTTACTTAGGCACCGAAGAAAAAGTCCATCATAAGAGCGCCGATAAAGGGTCTCTTTGTAGTAGATGAATCGTGCACCCCTTCTTCGTATTAAAGCTTTACGTCGGGCATCTTTAGGAAGCCTTCCATGTTGTAGATAGTCTACAATTGGTTGTCGCCAATCCTCTTCTTCAATTACACAGACTGATATCACATTCGCTTCTTGCCTTTCTTCTTCAGTTGGTGGTACAGTCCATCTTTGACAGATCGGGACGTTCATTACTTCACTTTCTGAGACAGTTAGAGTTGTGGCCAAGTTTGCTAATTCATCTGCCTTTTTATTTTTGGCTCTTGGAATGTGCTCCATTGTCATACTGTCGAAGCTTTCCAGTAGTCGTCTTGCATAATTGAAGTAAGGTATTAAATCTTGATGTTTCACCTCGTATTGAAGCAACAATTGATTAACTATCAACTTTGAATCTCCGTAGATCTTAATGCAGGTTACTCCAATCCCTATGGCTATTTGGAGACCCATAAAGAGCGCTTGATACTCAGCAACCTTATTCGAACATACCTATCTTCGATCTGCACCGTCAAAATACATGGTCCAAGGTTCAGCGATTTCAACATAGAAGATTTCTTCGTCAGGCAGGTCATCGGATAATTTCCAGTCTGACGGTACTGGGTGATCTGCCAAGAAATCAGCCAAGGCTTGCCCCTTCACCGCCTTTTGTGGAACGTAAATGATGTCGTACTGTTGCAACAAGATTGCCCATTTAGCCAACCGCCCTGAGATAATCGGTCTTGACAGTGTTGGGATTTATGCCCTAAAGCCTCGTAATTAATTAATAATTATTTGATAATTATTTTATTATTAATATTTGCAATTTATAATATTCATTATATAAATAAAATCCAAGGTTATTAGTGTAATCTTGAACTGTATGTAGTTGACATACGGGAGGATCATGTTCAAGTAATAACCTAAAGGGTCTATAGTATATGGATAAGGTTGGGTGCCTTATCCTGGTAACACTATTGATACGGCCCACTTTGTAATTGTTACAAATGATTTGATCCAAATCATTCATGTAGAGACATGTGAGTGGGGGTATCCTATACAATGAGTTTGTATAAGACTGGACCACGAAATATATAATCTCTCTTTATAAATCCGTTATTTGAGAAGATTAGTATTTCACAGGATGATCATATGTGACTCGATCTTAATCCTGAGTGAGTTATGAACTCCTGCCTGTGAGGGCTCGTCCTTTGATTTGTATGGGTGAGAATGGCCTTTATAGCCGATTCAATAAGCCTACCATTTTGGGGACTTGACCAAATAGGGAGTTGGGAACATAAGTTTCACAAGATGGAATTCACTTCTTCCCATATAGGGAAAGTAAATGAGTAGTTCCCTTAAGTGCTGATTTCGGGACTTGAACAATGGGGCCCCACCCTCTCACTGGCCCGAGAGGGACTTGGTTTATGGTTGGATCATAAACAAGTTGTTCATTAGAGAATCAGTGGTACTTAAGGTGTAAGATGTAATTACAGGGGTAAAACGGACTTTTGACCCAGCTGTAATTACGAACAACTCGTGAAGGATCGACTTGCATGTAATGGTTATATCCATGGACACAACTTGTCCTACAGTGCATAAGAGTGCAACTCTAGGCCTATAGTGGAGTGACCTAGAGTTAATGAATGAAAGTCAATTAATTAAAGAGTTTAATTAATTAATTTTGTATCATTGGAGCTTATAAATCTGTAGGTCCATAAGGTCCCCTTGCTAGCTCATAGTAACACTAAAAGGATCAATTTAGTTGAAAGAAAAATTTGAAATATTCAAATTATTATTTAATATATTTGATATATTAAATGTAGAAGAGTAAAATATATTTATTGTATTTGATACATTAAATATTAGAGGAAATAGTTTATGTATATGATACATTAATATTAAAAACTATATACATATGTTATTTGAATGAGATTCAAATTGGTTTAAAGTATATTATAAAAGATTAATTTTATAATATTTGAATAAGATTCAAATAAATATAAAATACATATTTTAATATATTAGATATTAAAATGTATTTTATAAAATAAAATTAATTCCTAAAAGCCTTATTATAAATAAGACATTTAGGTTTAGCCAAAAGGCTGGCCAAACACACTACTCACACCCTCTGCAGAGAATTGTTCTCTCATTCTTTCAAAGAGCTCCCACAAGCTTGATCCCGTGTTCGAGTCATAGCGAGGAAGATCTCGTGGAAAAAGGAACACAAGAAGATGATTGTTCATCAAAGGTAAAACATTTGCTTAACTTGTTTTTTAGTTTAATTCTAAACAAAACAAAAGATCGATTCCAATCGCTTCCGCTGCGGGGAATGAAGAGTTCATTCCCTTCAGACAGAACGTACTTGACTGGGTCGGCCTTAGCCACCAAATGCACTGTGAATGTCTGCATATAATGCCTCAATTTATCGATGGCAAAGAAGAGCGAAAGACACATATTTTCAATGGGTGAATAATTCAATTCTGCCCCATTGAGAGTTCTACTTAAGTAGTAGAGGGCACATTCTTTACCCTTCTCACTTTCTTGTGCAAGCAATGCCCCAAGTGACCTTTCCTGCACGGTGATGTAGAGTATTAGTGGTTTTCCTGCTATGGGGGCACCCAGAACAGGTGGATTAAGCAAATATTCCTTTATACTGTTAAAAGCAGTTCGACATGCTTCGTCCCATTCGAAGGTCGTGTCTTTCCTCATCAATCTATGAAATGGTTGGCATCGACCCGTCAGATTGGAAATGAACCTCCTGATATAAGCTAGTCGTCCTTGGAGACTTCTTAGCTCATGTAAGTTTCGCGGCTCTGGCATTTTTTGAATGAAGTCGGTCTTAGATTGATCAATCTCGATCCCTCGATGCTTTACGACGAAACCAAAGAACTTCCCTGAAGTTACGCCGAATGCACATTTGAGAGGGTTCATCTTCAACTGATATTTCCTCAAACGCTTAAAAACCACCTTAAGATCTTTCAAGTGATCCTGTCGCTTTTTAATCTTGACTACGAGATCGTCGACGTAGCACTCGACATGTTTATGCAGCATATCATCGAAGATCTTTTGTATGGCACATTGATAAGTTGCGCCGGCGTTCTTTAATCCGAAGGGCATTACCTTGTAACAGTATATCCCTTTTGGAGTCCGGAACGCTGTCATTTCCTCATCATTGAAGTCCATTCGAATCTAGTTGTATCTCGATGATCCATCCATGAAAGACAAAGCTTCATGCCCGGTGGTAGCATCAACCATGAGTTCAGTGATGGGCAATGGGAAGCCATACTTCGAACAAGCGTTATTCAGATCGCGAAAGTCAACGCATACCCGGAGTTGCCCGTTCTTCTTTCTGACGGGGACAATGTTTGAAATCCACGTCGGGTACTTCACTTCGCGAATGAAGCCTGCTTCAATTAACTTATTGACTTCATTTTCAATTTGAGGAATGAGTTCTGGCCTGAAACGTCGTTGAGCCTGTTTGATTGGTCGATACCTATATTCAATAGCGAGATGATGTACAGCTACCTTTGGATCAAGTCCCGACATTTCCTTATACGAACAAGCAAAGACATCCTTGTATGCGATGAACAAACTCAAGTACTCGCATTCCTCTTCATCGGAAAGTGATGCACTTATAAAGATTGGACGTGGTTCCTCTGTCGTACCGAGGTTAACTTCTTTAAGTTCATCCACAGTCGGTTGACTTCCATCTTCGAGTGGAAGTGGTGCCTCTTCAATATCCTCTTCAGATATTTTGACCTATGTTTCTTCCTCGACAGTAATGTGGTAGGAAGAGGTTTCACCCTCATCCTCCTCTGCACATTCACTTGCAGGGTTGGTGATGATGATATTGCGTCGTTTAACCTTTAATGAGCCTTTTGTACTTACAGTAACAAAAGTTTTTCTTTCCATTCGTGAGGGAACGATACTGCGGATCTCTCCATCATCTCTTATCTTGCTGGGCTCTTCATCATTCAAAGTCTTTCGAGCCTCCTCGTGCTGGAGGCGGTCAAAGATGGAGGTAGACGGTCGTTTTTTATCTATCTTTGTTTGTCACGCTCAACCTTTGAAGCGCTGACTGCCGTGAAAGAGATTTGGTGGGCAGCGTGTTTTCTTTCTCCTCTGTCGGCTTACTCAACCTCTGAAATGCTGACCTTCGTGGGAGAGGTTCAGTGGGCAGCGTGTTTTCTTTCTCCTCTATCGGCTTACTCAACCTCTGAAATACTGACCGTCGTGGGAGAGGTTCAGTGGGCAGCGTGCTTTCTTCTTTAACTGTCAACTTACTTAATCTTTGAAAGATAGAAGGCCTGATGGGGCTAGATGTCGAGTGCAGACTGTGTTTTTCTGTCGCAACTGCTTCTAATCGCTGGAAGACCGACGTACGCGTAGCCGACGGCTTGATGCGTTTATTGATGGAGACTCTTGGCTTAACAACTTCATTTCCTTTTGAGTTGTCTACCTCCTTGGCCGTTATGTTATTACTGTTGACCATTTTCTCCTTCCCTTTTCGGGTTATACGGGCTGGTTCGGGCGACTTATATCCAAGCCATTTTCTTGATGCCGGTATAGAATATCCCTCCTTTAGGAGTTCTTTTGTGTCGAAGAAAGCTCTGACCTGCCTTCGAGGATTTTCAGGCCCTTGAACTCAGTGTGAGTTGTGAAGTCATAGCCTGTCTTTGCTAGCAGTTTATATGCCTTGGGATCGTATCCTTCTTTCGTTTGTTTCTCAGGCAGGACCATCCCTTTCTGAGTCTCTTTGGACTTTCTGACCTCTTGTTTCGTTATCTTCGTAAGAAGGGTGACAAAGTTTTCCTTAAGAATCTTAATGTCACCAACTTTCAAACTTTTCGCCCATTCTGCAAATGGCGATTCACCCTTCTTACACCGGGACAAAGGAACATAGCGCAAAACAGAAGGGTTCGAACTTTCCTCGTCTTTCAAGGCCTTAGCCTTCGTAGGGTTGACGGATGTCTTGCTTTCGCAAAACTTGGGAACATTTTCTTCTTTGATTGATTCTTTTCCTGCGCAAGTCTTCTGCTTCCCGTTGATGAAAGGGATTTCTTTCGGCATTATTTCTTCTATGTTGTTGTTATTTACATAAAACTTGGCATCCGCGAAATGAGACTCGGCCTCTGAAAATGGCTTAGTGTCTGCCTCAACCTTTTTGACGTCGTCCTGATAAAACTTGAAGCACTGATGCAAGGTGGAAGTTATTACCCCATTTCCATGAATCCAAGGGCGACCCAACAATATTTTATAGGTAGTCCTGGAGTCTATGACATGAAATAGGGTATGCGCTTTTAAGTCTCCGATGATGAGCTCTATGCAAATCATGTCGACCGCTCGTTGTCCTCCCTGATTGAAACCCTGGATTACCAGCTTGCTACTTGATAGCTCTTCCATCAGGATGACAATCTCCTTCATGACCGATTTCGGCATTATGTTGACGGCCGATCCATCATCAATGAGGTTTTAACCCCAACATCAAATCATCATCGGTGAAGCTTATAGACATGCAATCGGATGCGCATGCATGTGCTGTAGAGGTTGAAGGATTTGAAACATTAGCGTCCTTCAACGCGTCGACGTGAGCAATTTTTTCCATTTAAGGCAGATTTACCACATTGAGGGAAAGTGTATCCTCCAGCTTTGTTATCAACTCCGTTGAACTTGGAGTGGCGCTATCATCCTCGATTGTGCCAACGACGTGGCACATAGCAGTTTCAAATGTTTCTTCCTGCTTTTCATTAAAGAATCCCTTGGGGAAAAATTCCCGTAGGGTCGTAGGCTGCTGGGGTCGAGGGAGGTCTTTGTTTTCCTCCACGGCAAGCTTAGGCCTTCTCATACTCTTTCTTCCTTTTCTTTTTGGAAGTTTGGTTTTTCGCCTATACTCTTGAAGTAGGCTGGCTTCTTTCTGGACAGGTCTCTGTCGCCGCATTTTCCGACGAGTTACTACGGTCCATCCTTCATCCTCATCCCCAACGGGTTCGGGCTTCACCCGCGAAGTCTTCTGTAGGATTTCATGTTCGAATCGAACAATTACAGGTTCACAAGTCCCAAACTAGATCAAACTCTCCTCTTGCTTCTTAGGTGAAACAAGAGATAATTGAACGCCAGAGTTCAATGTTACAGTGGCGTGATTTGCTTGAGCTGCCTCGTCGAGATCCAACTCAATCTTCTTTTCACTAGCTAACTTCATGATTAGCTATTTTAAGACAAAACATTTGCCTACAGGATGACTGACGACCCGGTGGTATTTGCAGTAGTTAGGATCATTTACCTTTCCTAACTCCTCCAGTCGTTTGCATTCTGGCAGCTGGATGAGTTGCGTTTCCAGCAATTGCTCTAACATATCGGGGATGTCAGAGTCTGGAAACGGGTAGACTTTTTCCTGTCTTTCTTTCAAAGTAAGGCGACGTCTTTCGCCTTTGTCATTTCTTGCTTCCGTTTTGTTTTCCTTTGCTTTGGAGGAAAACCTTAAAGGGGTCGTGTTGACGACCATAGATTCTTTCACGACATTCTTCGTGATCTTTCCAACGTCTTTCATTTCTGTCTTTATTTTCTTTACGTCGGGGATTAAGAGGTCTTTGTTTCCTCTATTGGCAATACTCAGCTCCATATCATGGGCGCGAGTTGCTAACTCCTCGAATGTTTGGGGCTTTATCCCTTGTAGGATGTAGTGAAGTCCCCAATGCATGTCGCCGATGCACATCTCGACAGCAGACACTTCTGTGAGTCGGTCCTTGCAGTCAAGACTCAACGATCTCCAACGGTTAATGAAATCGACGACTGGCTCGCCCATTCTTTGGCTAGCGTGCGAGAGTTCAGACATGCTGAATGTACGCCTCGTGTTGTAGAGGCGATTCAAGAAGTCTCTCTCAAACTGTTCCCAACTGTCAATCGTCTCGGGTTCCAAGTCGGTGTACCGGTCAAAGGCGTTTCCTTTCAAAGTTCGGACGAATTGCCTAACCTGCAAGTCTCCGTGAGTTCCAGCGTTCTCGCACGTTTCGACGAAGTGGGCAATGTGCTGTTTAGGATTGCCCTTCCCATCGAACTGTTGAAATTTCGGCGGCTGGTACCCGGTGGGCATCCTCAAGTTGTCGATCCTCTTGGAATACAGTTTGGTATACAAGAGGGTGCTCTGGGCTGGTCCACCGTACTGGGCTCGGATGGTGTTGGTAATCATGTCCTGCAGTTGTTGGACAGATAAGGAAGCGACCGACGTTGAGTGTTGTGCTTGGTCTTCCTGGATGACAATTTTTTGAATGACACCAAGACAACTCATTGGGTAATCAACAACTTCTCATTCACTTAACTTGAGAAATTACAAATTAACTTTAACAAAAATAAATAAATAAATAAATGACTAATCTCAACTTAATTTGCTAGCACCTAGCTCTCTTTTGAATGCAACAAGTTAGGAGGAAAAAATTCATCTACTCTAACCAAAAAATAAATAAAAATAAATTATTCAACTGTTGGTTGCATATTCGAAATAGGTTTTGTAACTTATCTCTCTCGTATATCCAACCGTGTAAAACTACCAAATCACATTACAACAACCTGCTCCAATAATTTTTCCTACTTCAATCTTCCAGTAGTTGAAAAACAAGGGGCAAGCCATGGGCAGGTCGGAGCGAGAGCATAATCGAAGGCGAATGTCGATAATCCGGAGACAAAGAAAACGAAAACCTAGACAAAATAAGGGTCAAGACAATCTTATACTCCATGAACGTCAAGTGCCTTCCAACACACATTCTTCCTCCAAACCCAAAGGGCAAATAGCCCATTTTGTGGTTGCAGCCGCCAGCGACGGTGTCGTTTTGGAACCTCTCAGGGTGGAACTCGTTGACTTGGTCTCCCCAAAGAGCTCGATCGTGATGCATGGCGACAACGTCGATCCACATGTTGGTGCCGTTGGGAATTGTGAGTCCGTTTATTGTAATGTCTGTTCTTGCTTGTCTTTGTACGTTTGGTGCTGATGGATATAGACGTAGAACTTCGCTCATTACCCATCCCATCTGCATTTTTTTAAAAATTGTCTTGTCATATTTTTTTTATGTGTTTTTAAGATTAATTAGTACAAGGAAAATGCAAGTTCATACAATATGTCGGTTGAACTATGCTTATATTGACATAAAAGATAAAAGATATAACAACTTTGATATGAATAGTTTAGGTACCAATAATTATTTTACCTCTTTTTTATAATTATTATTCTTAAAAAATAATTAAGTTCATAAACACTATTATTTTCATGCATATATTTCTTTTTCTTGCTATATGCTTTCGAAAAGTGTTTTCAAAATATAAATCAAGATTGAAATGTGTAAAACTAAAAGTAATTACCTTTTTGAGTTGAGAAAGCTTAGTGAAATCAAAATGAGTCTCTTGATGACCAAGCACTTCCTTAATCTCCTGTCTCAACTGCGTTTGCCAGTCCATATGAATAGCCAAAAGCAGCAAAGTCCAAGTGACAGCCAAAGCCGTGGTTTCATGTCCACCAAAGAAAAACGTCTTACACTCATCAATCAGCTCCGTCGTACTCAGCCTCCTCCCCAACTTCCCCTCCTCCCCACTCTCTTTCAAAAGCAAACTCAAAAGATCATGCTGCTGCAGCACCGCCGCCGCCTGATTCTCCGATGATCTCCTCGCCGCAATCACCGACCGAAACAGCCCGTCGATCTCCTCCCCGAGACGGTTCGCCTCTCGGGCCTTGCCGGCATTCAAAACTCCCGCGAACGGGACCCCGACAAGGCGGTTGGTTTTGAAAAGCGTCATTTGGAGATCCCTGAGTTTCTGGAAGACTTGTCGGCCGCTTTTGTGGTGGATTCCGAAGCTGGTTTTGGCGATGATTTCGCCGGCGGTGGAAGTGATTTCTTTCTCGACTTCGATTTGTGGGTGGCCGGAGAGTATGAGGTTGGACCATTTGTCAACCATTTCGGTGGTGGACTCCACCATTAAGCTTGCCATTGCCTGTGTTTCAAAACGAATTATTAATTGGAGATTTTTTTTATAAGTGGATGAAAATTGAAGATATGTGTTGTGTGAAATGGACAATAAGGAGTGTCAACGTTTTTTTTATAGAGGTCCAACCTTAAAGATATACTAGTTTTACATGTTAGTTGAGTTATGATGTTGTTGATAATATAACACATTTTATAAATGTATTTATTCTTGTGTGACCAACGAAAATAGTTCAACTCACTAGACAATTAAGGCGTGGAAGTTATTTTTTTTATTTTTTTTTTTACTTTTATTTAATAATTAATGACGTCAAAGCGAGCATGGCTCAGCTGGCATATGTATGTGTTGACGACCAAGAGGTCTATGGTTCAAATCCCCTCACCCCAATGTACTCAAAAAAAAAAAAATTAATGACAAAATTATGTTTAGTAAGTTTATGGCTTATAGGTTTGATAACCACTGTTGTTGTTTTTTTTTTTTTATTGAAAAACTGGTCAAAACTTAAATCAAATTTGATTAGAGTTTAAGACTTAGTATTTAAGATTTAGAGGAATATTTTATTTTAGTTTATGGCATCATTTTAAACTCTACTATTTAACTTAAAAAAAAAAAAAAAAAAAAAAACATGTTTAGACTTTTTTTTCAAAATCGAAATGAACAATTTTATTTTTTTCACATTTTTTAAGCAAATATTTGAATTCTTAATCAAATAAAAAAAAACAAAACTTATTTTTCTTAACTTTTAAAACATGACTTGGATTCTGCAATTTTTTTAAAAAGGAAATAATTACAAAACAAATAAACTGTGAAAATGGTGTCTTAATTTTCAAAAAAATAAAAAACTAATAGTTATGGAATAGACTTCAAATACTCAATTGATTTTACTTTATATTTATCTTTTTAATATTTATTATGCATTTTATAAGTCCAAAAAGGATAAAATAATACTTTTTTAGTTACTTTTGAAAGAAACATAAACAATTTTTTTTTTTTTTTTTTTTTTTTTTTTTTTTTTTTTTAATAATATTAGATGGAAAATTCAAACATTTGCCCTCAGGGTTGAAATACATGTTTTAAGTCAATTGATTTTTTTTTTTAAAATACCATGATTTTGTTAATTCCTAAAATAAATGAATAGTTAACCAACAAACTCGTATATTTCTTAAAAATTAGAAACAAGAATATTTATGTTTAAAAAAAAGAGAATCAATTCAAGAGGAGAATAACTGGCATTTTAACATGAAGACAAATAAATGACAAAAATAAAAAAAAAATAAAAAAAAAAAAGCAAAGAAAAAGCTTGTTTGAACAATAATATGCAACTTTAAAAGAAGGCAAAAAAAAATAATAATAATAATAAAAAGTAAAAAAAGAAAAAGAAACCTTTAAGTTGGATGGATTAAATGCAGGAGTAATGACATGTCTTTGGCGAACCCACTCATCTCCTTCAGCCATTACCAAACCATTTCCAAACATTGATTTCCTGTCTCGTTTGAACACTGATGGCTTTCCCCAGTACTTTGCTTTTACTTCTGTTGACAATATCTTCACAAATTCTGGGTCTGCTATGTACAAAAACGGTTCTGTCCCCAACCAATATGTAAATATTTTTCCTGTTTGTGTCGTTCAAAAACTCAATTATTATATATAACAACCTCCCATATATTATTCATTAATCATATAAATGTGGTAATTATAAGCCATATTCAACACTAGAGTTGTTCCAAAATTAATTTATGCAAATGAAATTCATCTTAATCTAGACGATAACAAAACTCTATCTAACAATTATCCACTAGAGATCATCGAAATGATGTGATATCCCATAGCTAGGATTGCCATACACGTAACGTTTCTATTATCTGAACTAGCTTAACTCAAAAAGTTAGAGCATATAACTAGTTTCTAAGTGTTTTTCTTATATAAGAAGACTTATACCGACATTTAGAGTCGAGCTGGTTAAGACATATAATTACGCTCGACCTCCTCCAACCCATATGTCGTTGAACTCAAAAAGAAAAAGGAAAATGCTTACCATAGGCCGTTTGCCACCGAGAAAAATACGGAAAGACGGTTGAATGTATGTCGTGGTTTACTTGTGATGAAGATTCAAATAAAGGACTACTAAGGTTCTTCATTTTCATCTCACTAATATTTCCAAGAGGAAAACTTGGGGTTGGACCTCTAAACCCATTTCTCTTGAGCTTTTTGTGCACTAAAAATGGTGAAACCCACCAACAAAACAATACCCTAAACAACAAGCAAATAAATAACACAATTAGCACTAAACCAATAGCTTCAACAATCTCAACTACCAACATCTTTCTCTTTCTCTCTCTAGATTTGTTGAAGCCAATAAAAATGAGATCTTGATGTTTCAACAATGGAAAATTATGGGTATTTATAGCATAAATATTTTCAAAATTTAAAATTAAAGAAATGTTGGGATTTTTGACTTGGAATTGAAGACATTTTCCATATATCTGAACAGGTTTTTAGACGTATTTTCAAGTCTAGCGCTTTGACCCCTTTGGTGGTTCCTACTCGCATTTGTAAAATATTATTTATCCAAAATGGAAAAATATGTCAAACCTTTTATTGTATAAAGTTTCCATTCCTATCATACCTAATTCCAACGTTTATTTTATATGTTTATCATTATATTATACTCTTGATCACAAATTATATCCCTTTTAATTTAACCCTAACCTTTTAACACTATTTTATTTTCGTGTCTAAACTTTTAAAATGTTTACTTTAATTCTTTCCATTATTTTTTTCAATATATTTAGTAGAATGGATAATCTAGTTTCAAATATAAAAAAATTTAGTATTACGATAGCATGTCAAATTTTTCATACTAATCCTTTGTACGGTTAACCATGTCAGTCAAAGGTTGAGCGAAGAAGGAAGGAGGGACGCCCACTTTTAGCTCGACCAAGGTTCAAAGGTTATATAAAAAGTTCGAAACTAAAATTTTGCTCCTTTCTCTATGAAAATTTATGGCTCCAGTACTCCTAATGATAGCAGCATATAAAAGTAGAGTTGAGAGGATTTAAAATTCCGACCTCAAGAAAAAGAACATATGTCAATTACTATTAAATTACGTTTTGACCTGATATAAAAATACTATATTATATTCTTAATTTAAAGATTAAATGTTAGAATTTTAACTCTTATATGATGTCTTAAAAAAAAAAAAAAAAAAAAAAAACATCACAAGTTGTTTGCGTGTTGCCCCCAACAAAAACGCAAAGTTTTGTGTTTCTTACTTTTGATTATTCAAAATAGTGGCCTGTGTTCTTCACCTTTTTGTCTATTTGTTGTGCCACGTGGGGCGAATGAGCTAAGGCCTAAAATTGGCGGACGCCACCAAAGAATTCAAATTGAATTGGACCAATGGATGTTTGACAAGTTTCCAAGTTGAAAACACCCAGGTGAGGATAGCATAGCTTTGGTCAACTTTGCTTTTCTGCCCAATTCTAGGGACAAAACACATGTTGGGATATTTCTACTTTCTAGGAAAGTTGATAGGCCAATCAAAGTAGAATCAATTTCACCAAAATTATTTGATGAAGGTGTAAACGGATCGGTTCGGCTTGATTACTGTGTAAAATTGGAGTCGAACCGACCAATTCGGTGAAGAAAAATCGCAAACCGCAACCAAATCAAAGGAACGTCCAAATCGACGGTTTTGTCGGTTCACCGAAAATATCAAGTCGGAGGCGAGCTCAAACTTGGAACGTGGAGAACATACACTGTGGATTGCGTGATTAATAAACCTTAAAAATAAATCATTTTGCATTACCTAGGGATCAAACTCACGCTGTCAGGAAAGTAGGCAAGCCTCTTAGCCATCGAGACACAGCAACATGCAATTAATTATATTCTACTTTTTATTATATGTATATATTTATATGTTAAGAGTACAAACAATATCCCACATTGACTAGATAAGAGAAAAATCATGGGTATATAGGGACAATTATCTACAATGGTATGAGGCATTTTGGGTGAAACCAAAAACAAAACCATATCACACACACAATTGTGGAGATGTTTGAGTTCTATTTGTCCTTAACAATATATTTAATCATTCGATTTAGTAATGACAAAACCCGCAACCGACCGAAAAGAATCGGTTTTCTTTATTGTCAAGACCGAGCCGTCAACTCGAACCGAACAGATGGCGGTTTTGGTCGATTTGAGCGATTTTTTTTGTCAAAGTGAACAATATCACACCATTGTGGAGATGTTTGAGTTCTATTGTCCTTAACAATATATTTAATCATCCGATTTAGTAATGACAAAACCCGCAACCGACCGAAAAGATTCGGTTTTCTTTATTAGCAAGACCGAGCCGTCAACTCGAACCGAACAGATGGCGGTTTCGGTCGATTTGAGTAATTTTTTTGGTTTTCTCGATTTTTCCTTGCACCTCTTTTTTATTTTCTAACCCGCGAAAATAAAAAGAGGAATACAAGAATGGTTAAATTACCTATAATCTTAAAAATTTCACCAATACAACTTGACATGTCTTTAAATTTTCATCTACCCATTATTTATTTTCTTATATCAGTGACTATATAGGTGATAAGCGAGTTGTACATTACCATAAAAACGTGAATCAACATTTTTATTATTATAATAAGAAAAATAAAAAAAAATTGCACCAGGTGTCAATTAAAAATATAACACTTTTTTAAAGGATTTACAAATATGACAATTTTTATCTATAATAATCACTAATAGCATATCAAAGACTATCATAAATAACTAGTGATATAGTTCTATTTTTTTATAGAATTTGTTTTAATGACTATCAATGATAGGAGTCTATAAGTAATAACTCTTTTATCAATAACTATTAGTAATAACAGTCTATTAGGGCCCGTTTGGTAACGTTCCTGTTTCTTGTTCCCTGTTTCCCGTTTCTCGTTCTCTGTTTCTTGTTCCCTGTTTTTTTAGAACTAGAAACAGAAACATGTTTGATAACTACTACTGTTTCTTGTTTCTTGAAAAAAAGGAAACAGAAACACATACTTGTTTGATAACGTTTCTTGTTTCTTGTTTCTTGAAAAAAAAAAAAAATATGGTCATGTTTGATAATTTTTTTTTGTTAATTGTTTCTTTTTTCTTTTTTCTCTTTATGTTTTATTTTTTATTTTTTATAGTTTAAATAAAATTTAGTATACATAATATAAAAAAGATATAACATGCATTAAAAAATAAAAAAATAAAAAAATAAAAAATAAATTGCAATTTGATTTGATTTGGTATATGTTTTTGTGTGTTGATAAGGAGACGTTTATTTAAGAATAGGGAAGCGAGTCTCCAACACGCCAAAACAACGTTCAATAACATTTTGCAGTGAAAAAATTTCGATAGTTAAACATTTTTTCCTACCTCGAGGATGATGCCTTCCTTGCTCTAAAATCTCGAAGTCGTTGTCATTCGTCATTGTTTGTTATGGGTCATGTTTTAAATTTTCGTTGACGTGTAGACATTTCTACGTGTCAATGAGCTCAATATCGACATGAGAGGTGAATCGATATTTCAATTATATTATAGATAAATTTATCTTATATAACTAAAATATCACTATTTGTGAATCTAATATTTAATAGTGGGAAATTTAAACTGATTTAAAAATATTGAAATGCTAATTTGCAAAATTTAAAGTGTCGTCCTCGATGAAAATATGAAAATATCGATACTTATTAAAAAAACATAAAAAATAATAATAATTTTTTTTTTACAATTAATAAATAAATATTTTAATTTATTTAAAAAAAAGATATAACAAATTTAATAAATATTTTTATGTATTTAAATAAAATAAAAAGTAATCAGTAATGTATCCTAAAAAAAAAAAATAGCAAAAAAAAAGTGTTATAATGAGGATTTGAAGCCAGGACCTCATAGGTAAAGAGTTTATTTGGGTGCTTCTCTTGCCAATGAACCAACACTAATTTATCATCATTTTGGGAACATATTAATATAAAGAGAAACGGAACTGGGAGAAACACCTTTTTGAAGTTTCTCAAATTTTGCCTTTTTTTTAGAAACGTTTCTCAAAATTTAGAAACAAGAAACGGGAATAGTAATCAAACAAGTCCGTTTCTTAAAAAATGAGAAACAGGAACAAGAAACAGGAAACGGGAACGTTACCAAACAAGCCCTTAGTGATTATCACGATTTTTTTGTCATATTTACAAAATGTTTTATATTTTGTTATACTCAACATTATTTTGGAGTCTCATTACTATTTATGCAACCAACCCAAAAATAGATGAAATATAACCAAAAAAAAAAAAAAAAAAAATGGTGAAATGGTCCTTTGTTAATTTAAATTTTAATGAATATTTTGTATTTATAATTTTTCCCATAAACATCTATCAACATCGACGTCGATATTTTATTGATATTTCTGTCGACATTTTTGTTAATGTTAAAACCTATACTAAGTTACAAACAAATCTGCTCACCATCCTCTCACACATGCACTAATAGACAAAGCAGCGTAACAGAACTGTTTATTAAGAGAATAAACTTAGAAGAATTTGTTTAGTGTGTGATTCTTTGTTTGAGTAAAAAAACTTAGAGAGGAGTGAGAGTTTTGTATGTTATTAAAGGCGCCGTATATCTCGGCGCCTACCTTTATCAACACCGTAAATCTCGGAGTATATAGTTGTATATACTCTATATATCTCGGCGTCTACCTTTATCAACACCGTGAATCTCAGAGTATATGGTCGTATATATACTCTGCAGTCAGAGATTTACTTGCTATATTTAGCTTATTCTGTTTCCATGAATCTCGGAGTATATGGTTGTATATACTTTGCAGTCAGAGATTTACTTGTTATATTTAGCTTATTATGTTTCCTTGATTAGCCCATTGTATAAATATGCATGACTTTGTCCATTATCAATGACAAAAAATATCATAATATCTTTAGACAAAACTTTATATGGTATCAAAGCATGTTTTATAAGAAGAGAGGAAAAACCCTAGTACCCTAGGGCGGCCGCCGCCCGATTTTGATCATCTACCGAAGACAATCAGTTTTCTCATCTTTGGTGATGGAAACCTTTGAAATCCGACTACTTCAATTTTCTCCCTCAAAACTTGAATACTTCGTTTTTCTCTCACGAAGTCCGACCTTGTCTCATCGATTTGGGTGACGAAGAAACCGACCACATCCCCTCGATTTGGGTGACGAAGAAACCGACCACGTCGCCTCGTTTTGGGCTGACGAAGAAACCGACCACGTCCCCTCGATTTGGGTGACGAATAAACCGACCACTCGCCTCGTTTTGGGCTGACGACGAAACCGACCACGTCCCCTCGATATGGGTGACGATGAAATCCGACCATGTTACCGTAAATTAGGTGACGAGGAAATCCGACCAAGTCACCTAGTTTTATAAGAAGAGAGAAAAAAGTCTAGTAAACCCTAGGGCGGCGGCGGCGGCCTGCCGCCGCCTCCCGATTTTGATCATCTACCGACGACAATTCAGTTTTTCCATCTTTACTGATGGAAACCTTTGAAATCCGACTACTTCGATTTTCTCCCTCAAAATTTGAATACTTCGTTTTTCTACCACGAAGTCTGACCTCGTCTCCTCGTTTGAGTGACGACGAAACCGACCATGTTGCCTTCTTTTGGGTGACGAAGAAACTGACCACGTCCCCTCGATTTGGGTGACGAAGAAACTGACCTCGTCGCCTCGTTTTGGGTCGACAAAGAAACCGACCACGTCCCCTCGATTTGGGTGACGAAGAAGCCGACCACGTCCCCTCAATTTGGGTGACGAAGAAACCGACCACGTCCCCTCGATTTGGGTGACGAATAAACCGACCACGTCGCCTCGTTTTGGGCTGACGACGAAACCGACCACGTCCCCTCGATATAGGTGACGATGAAATCCGACCACGTTACCGTGATTTAGGTGACAGGGAAATCTGACCACGTCCCCTCGATTTGGGTGACGAAAAAGCCGACCATGTCCCCTCAATTTGGGTGACGAAGAAAACGACCACGTCCCCTCGATTTGGGTGGCGAATAAACCGACCACGTCGCCTCATTTTGAGCTGACGACAAAACCGACCACGTCCCCTCGATATGGGTGGCGATGAAATTCGACCACGTTACCGTGATTTAGGTGATGAAGAAATCCGACCAAGACACCTCATTTTGTGGTGACGATGAAATTCGACTATCGCCAACTCATTATGGTTGGCGATCAAACAACCATAAACCTCTCGACGGAGGCAAGTCTGAACAGGGGAGGAAACAACGTTGGGGAATGAGCGGTCTACATCGTGAATCTTGGGTATGACTGACGATATACCGCAAGAATCTCGAGTATGACACATGATATACCGCAGGAGCAAAAATGCAGGTAGCAAGCGCCCTCGGGTATGACCAACGATATACCGCAGCAACCTATTGCACAACCACCCGTTCAGGATTCAAATCGAAATGACATTCTTGGTCTCTCAGATTCTTCCGCTGAATAGATCATTGACAACGGATGCTCGAATCACAGTTTTCACGACTTTTCCGCAAGTTGGGCATTCAGAATCTTCATGATCCAACTTGAGGGCAGTATGAGAGGCGTCGTATATCTTGGCGTCTACCTTGGTCAAATCCGAAAATCTCGACGTATATCATTGTATATACGTTGTATATATTTCCGAGTCAAAGATTTACTTACTATATATAGCTGATTCTTTTTTTCACGACTTTTTTGCAAGTTGGGCCTTCAAAATCTTCATGTTCCAACTTGAGGGAGAGTATTAAAGGCGCCGTATATTTCGGCGTCTACCTTTATCAACACCGTGAATCTCGGAGTATATGGTTGTATATACTCCGTATATCTCAGCGTCTACCTTTATCAACATCGTGAATGTCAAAGTATATGGTCGTATATACTTTGCAGTCAGAGATTTACTTGCTATATTTAACTTATTATGTGTTCTTGATTTGCTCGTTAAAGTGGTATAAATATACATGACTTTGTCTATTATCAATGACAGAAAATATTATAATATAATATGTTTAATTTAGACAAAACTTTATATGTCCCTTTTTCTTCCGCCATTGTTTCAGTTGAATAAAACTTTTACATGAGATGCTTTACTATAGTGGATATATATGCATTCAATGCTGAACCACTTTAACTCACTGTGTATCTTTCGAACTTTCAATTTGGGGGCGTTTGGCCCCCTGTTTTGGAATCAGAACCCTGGGGGTTTGTCAGGGCGGGTTCTGAATCCTGGGAATCTAAAAACTGTGTTTGGGGTGCAGGGTTGGGAAGCCTCGGAATCAAAAGTCAGTGTTTGGGGTGCAGTGTTCTGAACCCCGGGTTGAACAGTTTTTTTTTTTTTTCCTTTTCCTTTTACTATTTCGTTTCTCTTTTATACCCTTATTTTCTAGTGGTGAATTGTAAAACCCGACCTCACGTAACATGAGCAAAATTCTTTTGGAACTTAAAAATGAAGCATTTAATTTATGTTATATTCTAAGAATAAGAAAATAAATTGAACAATTTTCATATTTTGTACTCGTACAAAAAAAGTTTATGAAATAGGATGAAAAAATATACCTTTTAAAAATTAAGAAAAACAAAAAAATAAAAGGAAAGGAAAAAAAGTTTTTACAACATGTTGGGGTTACGCTTATGGTCACTAAGCAATATATCATGTCGTTGGGCTATGCTCTGGTTGACACAAAAGAAAAAAAAGTTATATTACTATTGATGAAAAAAGTTTTATGGAAAAAGATATATTTTAATAAAATATTAAAAAAAAAACATTTAACAAAAACAACAAAAACAAATAGAAGAAAGGAAAAAAAAATACATTATTGATGAAAATTTTGTATATTTCAATTAAAAAAAATATTATAAAAGGAAAAAAAAAAGTTACAAACACAACATTAATTTATAGAATACGGTTGAAAAAAATACATAAAATAAACAAATAATAAAGAGAGGAAAAAATTGAAAAAAAACCTGAGTTCGGATATAATGTAGATTCCAATAATTCCCTATTATTAATAGAAATTTTATAATAATATTAAAATATATTCATATTAGAAAGTAGTAAAAAAAACCATTACAAAAGAATATCATTTTTCATAATAGAAAAAAAAATATTTTAACTAAAAAATTACTAACAGTGTTAGTTAATGGAATAAGAATAAGATGGGACAAATATATATATATATATATAATATAAAAGAAAAATGAATAGAAATATAGCAAAAATTGATGGCAAAATTGAAAAAGAGATAAAAAAAAAAAAATTGTTGGTATGGGTGTCAAATGGATTAAGAGAGAGATAAAATTGTTGATGTGACGAACAGAAAGAAACAAAATTGGAGAAGTAAGGGGTTTAGAACCCAAAACCATGGGTTTGGGTTCTAAACCCATGACTTTTCAATACATTCATCCAAATATGGGTTTGGCTTCAAAAGCCAAATCCACCCACCAATCCCACCCTTTGTATATATGTTCGATTGAGGTGAGCAAAGGCAAAGTGAATTTCTCTTCTCTTATTGATGTGTGGTGTCATGCGTGTAAGTAAAGCATTTAACTCCGATTAGACAACAAAAATCGACAACTCCACATTTTCTTCGACATCCCCACATTTTAAACTTTCCTCATGAAATCTATAATCCAATATGTTGGTCAATTTTTTTTTTTTTTTTTTTATAGTTTATCATCGATAGACTCGGATAGATTTTATCTGATTGTCATATTTACAAAAATATTTTTAGATTGTACTAGATTTACTATTGTTTTATGTATTAAATTGTCATATATGCAATTGACCCCGTACTCTTAATATGCTAATAAAACAATAATTTCATCACAGTATAACTCCCTAACATAAAATATGTGTTAACTGCCAAAAAGTATGTGGTTTGAAATTTGAATCTCATCTTCCTACTTAAAAAAATGGCACATTGAACGTTTTTTTTTTTTTTTTTTTTTTTAATAAACTAGAATAGATAATATTTGAAATTGGCCTATGAGTTTATGATTTTATTTTCCTTTGTGCTTAGACAACAACATTTTAACTTACGACCTAAAAGAAACACTTAAAAGAGAAGGAGTACATGTCAATTATAGCTAATTATAGCTGATATGTTCATTTTTATAGATTTATGAATAGTTGAATATAAATTTAATTCTTAATATATGATAATGTCTATTTTTAGGTTTATGGAAGATTTTGTTACATTTTAACTTTGAATTGTGATATTAATAAGGAGGAGTTATATTTTTAAACTTTGAATTGTGATATCCATAAGGAGTTGTTTCTATTAGCAGTCCACAATTTTGGAAATCCAATCTCAATATTTGATATCAAGTTAGAAGTCCTTTCTTAGGTAGTAAAGCTGGAAAAGAGGAAGACAAAAAAGGTTTATTTTGTGAAACCAAATCACTAGAGACTTTCTTTACATGACTTGTTGAATGTGGTGAGTGTGGTTCCAAAAGACACTTAAAAAACACTTTTAAATGAAGCAATAATAGTTGCTTTATCAAATGCTTTTAGTTTTGCCTTAAATCTTTATCCATCATAGCCTCTCATTACAAATTTTCTTTGGACTAATTATTTATTTTTATTTTTTTTTAGTTCAACTATATGAGAGAGAGGGGTTTTTAATCTTGAGCTCCCACTTTTTTTTTTTTTTTTTTTTTTTATTAAGGATATAAATCTTAACTAGTGAGCTATCATCGGATTAACGGATTATGATTAATGGATTATAATATCTTTGATTGATGATCTAAAAACAAAGGATTCAATCATCGATTAACAGATTATGATTAATGGATTATAATGTCTTTGATTGGTGATCTAAAAACAAAGGATTCAATAAAAACATAATTGCATTTCATGTTTTCATATATGATGTTTTCATATATGTGTTTTGTAACCAATTTAAAAATCTAATTTTTCTAAATGTGTTTAATTTTTTTTTTATAAACTATAAAACTTGTAACACCAACTAAATATTAGATTCGAATATAAACTATTATTATTTAATTTATCATCATAATTTATGTTATAAAATTTGTATAATTATTATATAATTTACTGTACATTACATTATACATATTTTAATTTAACAAAAATGAATTGAGTTTATAACATGAAATACTTTTGTTGACCGAGAAATTTCGGCCAATCAGCGGTCGCCACGTGTCTTCATCTTGGCCCGCGGATCGAATAAACTTAACCGAGCAAATTCGGTCATAGCTCAATTAGGCTCGAAATCGAATCGGGCTAAAAAGTTATTTAAATGGCAATTTGGCCCAAAGCCCAAAAATCTATTGGGCCCAGAACCCAAAAGTCCATTGGACCCAAGCCCATTGGATCCAGGCCCAAGCCCACCAGGCCCATGAGAACTCTATAAATAGAGAGCTCATTCTTCATTTTTAGGGTTCAGAAAATTTCTTCTCATAAGAACTCAGAGAGAATTCCCAAACTACGAAAGACTCTTTGAAATCCTGAAGACTGAACGTCACTCCAAATTCAAACATCTGAAGACTTCACCGCTACGCGAAGCTGCAGATTCAACATCGAGAACAAGCTGCAAAGCCCTCGAAACAAATCCAACATCGAGAACAAGCTGCGAAGCCCTCGAGATACATTTACATTTGAGAGAGAGAATCAGAGGATCAAACATTAGAGATTGTAATCCACTACGCACTGATAAATACAATACATCAACACAAATTCAAATTCATTTACACGTGTCGAATTTCCATTCGTCGTTCGAATTCTCGTGTGAACAGATTGGCACGCCCAGAGGGACAACTCTACCTCTCATCTCTCCCTCTCTCAAGAAGTTTCCTTCCCATAAAAAAAGAGGAAGAAATCTTTGCAACTTCATGCTACATCAACGCAGAAGAAGTCGACGACTCAAAAAAAGTCGACCAAAGAACTTCCGTCTTCAATCGCATCAAGCCTTCAACTACTCGAACTTCGGTCTTCCAAAGGATGAGTATGGCCGCGACAAAAGAAGAAAATTCATGTCTAACTTCTACCTCCACTCGAACTTCAGCTTTCCAAAGGTTAAGTGTTTCTACATCAAAGAAAGACGGACCTTCAAAATCTGTTTTTGATCGCCTCAAAGTTACAGGTGATCAACAACAAGGAAAGATGAAGACTGTAGGGGCAAGACTCTTCGATGAAGAAAGTAGCGACAAGAAAATTCACAGTCGTGTTCCTTCGCGCATGAAGAGGAAATTATCTGTTCTCATAAATACAGAAGGCTCCTTGAAGGTGAAGAAAAATATCATTATTCTAACGAATCCTACAAACGAAGGATCTGATCAAGACCATGATGAAGATAAGATCTTTTGAAATGTAATACTCCTTAACGTAAGAGTATAAACTACATGTTGCTCCTGGCCCGCACGAGCTTAAAAGGTGAACGGCCCAAGTAAAAAAAAAAAAAAAACAATGTAATACTCCTTAACGTAAGAGTATAAACTACATGTTGTTCCTGGCCCGCATGAGCTTAAAAGGTGAACGGCCCAAAATAAAAAAAAATAAAAAATAAAAAAAAAAAAAAAAAAAAAAAAATCGATCATTCATCATGTAATCTGAACTACGTTATGACTTGATCCCTTCCATCTAAGGGTACGTAGGCAACTTAAAGAAAAAAATATATATATACTTTAAGTTCAGTCACAACAATAAAATAAAAAAAAAGGGATTACATTCCATTTGAACTACGATATGACTTGATCCCTTCCATTCAAGGGTACGTAATCGATGTTCGAACTCAAGAGCAAAAGAAGCAATGATAGTACCAATTCCACTACGCCAAACAAGCTTTATTATTACTATTTGACTTCAGATTGTAATATTTCATTCAGCTTGTTATTAGGCCAAATCAAATTTCCATCACTGCGCTACTCATATCCAAGTTCAGTTGCAAGTTTGCGCATCACCAAGTTCAGTTGCAAGTTTGCGCATCACCAAGTTCAGTTGCAAGTTTGCGCATCTCCAAGTTTTGCTGCGTTGCGCATCACCAAGTTCAGTTGCAAGTTTGCGCATCACCAAGTTCAGCTGCAAGTTCTGCGCATCTCCAAGTTCTGCTGCAAGTTCTGCTGCAAGTTTGCGCATCTCCAAGTTCTGCTGCAAGTTTGCGCATCTCCAAGTTCTGCTGCAAGTTTGCGCATCTCCAAGTTCTGCTGCAAGTTTGCGCATCTCCAAGTTCAGCTGCAAGTTTGCGCATCTCCAAGTTCAGCTGCAAGTTCTGCGCATCTCCAAGTTCTGCTGCAAGTTCTGCGCATCTTCAAGTTCCGCTGCAAGTTTGCGCATCTCCAAGTTCAGCTGCAAGTTTGCGCATCTCCAAGTTCAGCTGCAAGTTCTGCGCATCTCCAAGTTCTGCTGCATCATCTTGCATCATCTTGCTGTTGCTGCATCATCTTGCATCATCTCCAAGTTCGCTGCTGCTGCATCATCTTGCATCATCTCTAAGTTCGCTGCTGCTGCATCATCTTGCATCATCTCCAAGTTCGCTGCTGCTGCATCATCTCCTCATCAGCATCTCTAAGTTCGCTGATGATGCAGTCATTGTAGCTGCATCATCTCATCATCTCCAAGTTCGCTGTTGCTGCATCATCGCGCGCGCCTCCAAGTTCGCGCGTCTGCATCATCGCGCGCGCCTCCAAGTTCGCGCGCCTCCAACAAGTTCGCGCGCCTCCATCATCGCGCGCCAGCATCATCGCGCGCGCCTCCAAGTTCGCGCGCTAGCATCATCGCGCGCGCCTCCAAGTTCGCGCGCCAGCATCATCGCGCGCGCCTCCAAGTTCGCGCGCGCCAGCATCATCGCGCGCCTCCAACAAGTTCGCGCGCCTCCATCATCGCGCGCCAGCATCATCGCGCGCGCCTCCAAGTTCGCGCGCTAGCATCATCGCGCGCGCCTCCAAGTTCGCGCGCCAGCATCATCGCGCGCGCCTCCAAGTTCGCGCGCGCCAGCATCATCGCGCGCCTCCAAGTTCGCGCGCCTCCAAGTTCGCGCGCGCCTCCAAGTTCGCGCGCGCCTCCATCATCGCGCGCGCCTCCATCATCGCGCGCGCCTGTTTAAGAAAATTATCTAAAAATATGTATAAAGGTGGACTTGAACCCAAGACCAAAGAAAACAAAGGTTCTACATGTTCCACTTTGCCAAACAAGATTTATTGTTACCATTTATCTTTAGATTGTAATACTTCATTCAACTTGAAATTTAGGTGGGTTCTAAATTTCCTTCCATAATCATGACCTTAAGTTCAAATTTTCGAACTTCATGTCAAAATTGATTGGAATCCCAAAATTATACCAAGTCAAATTTTCATTCAAGCTAAATTTCCAGCAAAACCCAAAATTTTCCTAAAATTAAAATTTTGGGCATATTCCAAATTTTATTTCCAAGCGTGATTTAGAGTCAAAAGTTATCTAAATCCGAGTCTCAAATCAAATATGCCAAAATAAAATTTTCAACACTTCTACTCCGAATTCAAGCCAAACTTCAAGAAAATATCATAGTTTTTCCTAGAATTAAAATTTTGGGCATATTCCAAATTTTATTTCCAAGCATGATTTAGAGTCAAAATTTATCTAAATCCAAGTCTCGAATCGAAATTGGCGGTTTGGGTATACTCCAAATTTTATCCCACTTCGAAATTGGAGTAAAGTTCAAAGTCAAATCCTATTCAAAATTCAATTGGGCAACTCCAAAACTCTACTCTACATCCAAAATGGAATTAAAGTAGAACACAAGAATCTACTAAAGTTCAAGTCAAGCTTCTGCCAAGTAAGAAAGATCAAAATTGTAAGTCCAATTCATATTTTTTGGTCAATTGGCATAGAAAGATATATCAATCAAAAGAATTGATTTATGGACCAAATTTCATATTTCGATAAGATTGATGTGTCGAGGCAGATTCGAAATTAGGGGTGTCCTACATTTCAATTTCAAAATTTAACTTTTCCGAGACTCACCCACACGTACATGTGCATAACTCTCGAAAAAGGGGGCATCTGTTGACCGAGAAATTTCGGCCAATCAGCGGTCGCCACGTGTCTTCATCTTGGCCCGCGGATCGAATAAACTTAACCGAGCAAATTCGGTCATAGCTCAATTAGGCTCGAAATCGAATCGGGCTAAAAAGTTATTTAAATGGCAATTTGGCCCAAAGCCCAAAAATCTATTGGGCCCAGAACCCAAAAGTCCATTGGACCCAAGCCCATTGGATCCAGGCCCAAGCCCACCAGGCCCATGAGAACTCTATAAATAGAGAGCTCATTCTTCATTTTTAGGGTTCAGAAAATTTCTTCTCATAAGAACTCAGAGAGAATTCCCAAACTACGAAAGACTCTTTGAAATCCTGAAGACTGAACGTCACTCCAAATTCAAACATCTGAAGACTTCACCGCTACGCGAAGCTGCAGATTCAACATCGAGAACAAGCTGCAAAGCCCTCGAAACAAATCCAACATCGAGAACAAGCTGCGAAGCCCTCGAGATACATTTACATTTGAGAGAGAGAATCAGAGGATCAAACATTAGAGATTGTAATCCACTACGCACTGATAAATACAATACATCAACACAAATTCAAATTCATTTACACGTGTCGAATTTCCATTCGTCGTTCGAATTCTCGTGTGAACAACTTTATTTGTTAATTTTTTTTTTTATCATTTTAAGTATAATTCTACATTTTAAAATTTAAAATTTAAAATTTGGATAAATTGAGAACAAAATAGAGTTGTTTTCCGAATTTACATGGATTTGAATCACAAAATCCGAAAATAGTTTTTTTTACACTGTTTGAATCACAGGATCCAAAAACGGTTTTTTAAATCAGAATTCAGATTGCATAACAAACGAAATTCGCGGTACAAATGCATCTAAAAACATAAAATCGAATCTGGACTCTCTACTAAACGTACCCTTAATTACTCATCATTCTAGTCATGAATCTTCATATATTTCATATTTTCTCTCACTAAGTTTTTATTATACACATTTTCTCTCGTTCTCTCTACATAAATACACTTCTTCTCATTAAATCTCTCTCGATATAAAATTGACCTCGCTAATCTTTACCTACATATACACTTTCTTACTTTTATATATACTAGTCTATAACACGTGTGCACGTGAAATTTATCATTTTATTTTTCTATCCTTAAAAAAGAAGCATTTAGATAAATAATATAAAATAAATTCATATTCTAAAATAAAGAAGCTAAATCATGAAAGTCTTTAAAGTGAAGAAAAAAATGGATTGAGAGATCATTTTAATATATATTCATTTCTATTTAAAAAGTAGACGAAGAGTTGCAAAATATACTTTGAGTATGAATGATTTTTTATAAATTTTATAAAGAATTTTAATTATCATTACGTAGACAATAAATATTTTGTTTATATGGAAGCAACGAAAAAAATGAAATGTAAGAAAAAATAATCAAAGAAAAAAAAAAAGAGAAAAATGAAAATAAAATGTATGAAGTAAAACAATATAGTATAGTCTCCCAAATTATATATAAAATAAAATATACCCAATCATATTCATTCAAAATTATATTTAAAAAAAAAAAATATACATTTTATTTCTTATTTCTTATTATTTTATGTAGAACATGGTAAAAACTTGATCATACTTCAAGTTTGTATTGATGGAGGACACTTACCGTTCTTATTAGTTCATCACCATCCAGTGGCGGATCCAGAATTTTATGTCACGAGGGGCTTGGTATATTTTGAAAGTAATTTGTCAACCTAAGCATATTTCAACGGGCATAAAGCATGTCCATTCATCAAAATGTCAGAGGTTCAAATCCCTCCCTCGGACATATTATCAAAAAAAAAAAAAAAATTGTTTAATATAAAATATGACTATTTTTTTTAAAGATGAAATACTATTTTGATCGTTGTACTTTAGGTCTCATTCAATTTAAGTCATTATAATTTCAAATTTTTAAATTTAATCAATGTATTCAATAAATCTTAAAATTAGTCGGGTAGCGTTGGTTTGAAATAGATTTTTATCGTGAAGGTAAAATTTGGGTATTTTAAAGTAGGGGATTCGAACCAAAGACAGCGCATTAAGGGGAGGGGGGGCTGGTAGCCAACAATTAATCCACTAAGCCAAAGTAAACATTTGTAAAATCTTGTGAAACTCGATATACCTATAACATATATTTAAAAGTTCAGGGGGGCTCAAGCCCCTTCTTGGGCCTACTGTAGCTCCGCCCCTGTCACCATCAGTAGTTACAACAGTTTCTTTAGTTAACATTTACCAATTTCAAAATGTAACTACAAAAATAATAAGTATACAT
Source organism: Herpetospermum pedunculosum (assembly GCA_028017165.1). Lineage (NCBI taxonomy): Eukaryota > Viridiplantae > Streptophyta > Magnoliopsida > Cucurbitales > Cucurbitaceae > Herpetospermum > Herpetospermum pedunculosum. Next base: position 51,268,552 of record CM051527.1, read on the forward strand.
CACTATTTTTTTATTTAAAAAAAATAGACGTCACTTAGTATACAATAAATTAAATAAAAAAAAAAACTGAATAATAATAATACCAACCACAACAATAACTAAACCTAAATAAATAAAGTAAAAGGTCTAAATAAAATTTGTGAGGGCAATGGTCATTTCAAATTTATCTTCCACCAACCGCGAGAACAAAGTATAATGTAGGTGTCGGGTCCTACCCAAGCCATATACCAACATCGAATTTGCCTCCTTAGAACATTTGGATTTTCCTTCCCACCCATCAAGTCATAACAAATGCAATCACGAACACAACAAAGAAAGTGAAGATCTTTTGGCATAATGGAAACATCGAGTCCTACCAAAGCCACGACTCGAAGAGGCAATGTTGAAAATGGCAGAGAGTAAGATTAAAACCCATAGGAATTGCCATGTTTTTCATTCATTTTATAATGTTTGCTTGTCTTTTCATATTTTTAACCTATTAAATATCTATGAATTCAACATTTTGTTTTTTCATATATCTCATATAACCCATCAAATATCCATATTTAATGGCCCATTGTTTAAATTTAATTAGATAAATTTATTAAAGAAAAGATGAAGGTTTTTTTTTTTTTTTTTTTTTTTTTTTTTTTTTTTTTTTTGCACAAAATTGAAAAGTTTGATTGTGAATTAGAAGAGATTAAGGCTCCGTTTGGGATTGCGGTAGCTTTTAAAATAATTGCTTCCAACTTTGCTTTTAAAAAAATCAGTTGTTTGATGAATCAAATTAGTGTTTGATAAATTTTAGTTGTAGACTTAAATAAGTTGGTTATCGTGTTTGGTAAATAAGTATTAAATTATTGTAATTTAACTATAATCACTAAAATAGACATATTATAAAAAATTGTATAAATTATTTTAAGAAAAAAATAGTAAAGTATTATTTTTAAAAAAATATTTGCATTTGATTTATTAATTTAAAAATTATAAAATAAGATTTGGGGTAGGAAATAGATACTAGATATATAAAATAATTTTTAATTTTGAAAAAATTTGAAAATTTGTTAAAAAAGTGATTGTTAGCTAAAAGCTACAAATAACAGAGCTGTGCAAAATGAACGTGTCATGCAAAATTGATTTTAACAAATTATAAAATAATTTGTTTTACCAAACACAAAAAACGGTTAAGATTTATTTTTAATCACTTCTAATTCTTTCAAACACAATGTCAAACGGACCCTAAGAAAGGTCAAAGAGAGTAATTAATTTTTTTATTAAAAAAAATAGTTAGAATAACCACTCGATTGTTTTTTCTTCTTGTATTTCTTAAGAATTAAAAAAAAAAGTAAAAAATATAACAATTGAGAGCAAAATGGGAAGAGAAAGTTTTTCCCCATTTAAATGAAAAAAATTGTCATCAAAATAATAGTGATCATACTTAAAAATAAAGGTTAAATTTGACATAAAAAAATTCTCCTTATAGATTATAGATTTTCATTAAAATCAAGGTAGTGAAAAGTTGGAGAAATTGAAACGGTAGAGAGTTGTTAGTTTCAACTTTCAATTAATTTTTGTATTGAAGTGAAAGTAATAAAAAGTTAGAAAAGTTAAACAATTTTCATGATGGAGATAGTGAGAGACGTTGAACCATTTGAAATGAGTTTTAAATAATACATGAAAATTTTTTTTTAATTGATTTTAAAATTTTGAAAATTTGAAATTACATTTTTAACCATAAAGATAAAAGGGAGATAAAAAAAAAAAAGGGCAAAATGGAGAGAAAAAATTTGTCCCGTTAAGCTCCTTTTAGATATAGTAAGAAGTAAGATATATATATATATATATATATATATATATATTTATTGCAACAAAGGTGGAGTATAAAGATTTAAACATTCTCATCTCCAAAAAGAAAAAAAAAAAAGGTAAATCTCCAACTTCCTAAGAAGAACTACATGTCAATTATCGTTGAGCTATGTGTATGTGTTGACCGAGAAATTTCGGCCAATCAGCGGTCGCCACATGTCTTCATCTTGGCCGGCGGATCGAATAAACTTAACCGAGCAAATTCGGTCATGGCTCAATTGGGCTCGAAATCGAATCGGGCTAAAAGTTATTTAAATGATAATTTGGCCCAAGCCCAAATAACCATTGGGCCCAGAACCCAAAAGTACATTGGACCCAAGCCCATTGGATCCAGGCCCATGAGAACTCTATAAATAGAGAGCTCATTCTTCATTTTTAAGGTTCAGAAAATTTCTACTCCTAAGAGCTCAGAGAGAATTCTCAAACAACGAAGGCTTTCTGAATCCTTGGAAGACTGAACAATCCTTCAACATCGAGAACAAGCCGCGAAGCCCTCGATCCAAATTCAACATCGAGAACAAGCTGCGAAGCCCTCGATCCAAATTCAACATCGAGAACAAGCTGCGAAGCCCTCGCGATCCAATCCTTCAACATCGAGAACAAGCTGCGAAGCCCTCGATCCAAATTCTACATCAAGAACAAGCTGCAAAGCCCTCGATCCAAATTCAACATCGAGAACAAGCTGCGAAGCCCTGGATCCAAATTCAACATCGAGAACAAGCTGCGAAGCCCTCGATCCAAATTCAACATCGAGAACAAGCTGCGAAGCCCTCGATCCAATCCTTCAACATCGAGAACAAGCTGCGAAGCCCTCGATCCAAATTCTACATCGAGAACAAGCTGCGAAGCCCTCGATCCAAATTCAACATCGAGAACAAGCTGCGAAGCCCTCGATCCAAATTCAACATCGAGACCAAGCTGCGAAGCCCTCGATCCAAATTCAACATCGAGAACAAGCTGCGAAGCCCTCGATCCAAATTCAACATCGAGAACAAGCTGCGAAACCCTCGATCCAAATTCAACATCGAGAACAAGCTGCGAAGCCCTCGATCCAAATTCAACATCGGGAACAAGCTGCGAAGCCCTCAATCCAAATTCAACATCGAGAGCAAGCTGCAAAGCTCTCGATCCAAATTCAACATCGAGAACAAGCTGCAAAACCCTCGATCCAAATTCAACATCGAGAACAAGCTGCAAAGCCCTCGAAACACATTTACATTTGAGAGAGAAAGAATCAGAGGATCAAACATTAGAGATTGTAATCCACTACGCACTGATATATACAAATACAAATTCAAATTCATTTACACGTGTTCGAATCTCCATCCTTAGTCGAATTCTCGTGTGAACAGATTGGCACGCCCGGTGGGACATTTCTACCTCTCATCTCTTTCTCTCATCTCAAAGACAAGTGAAGTTATGTCGTTCAGAACTCCTTCAACAACCGTAGTCATGAACAACCGCTACACGAGTTCTACTCCCCACGATTGTCCACATGATTTTGTCACAATTGTGAGCAGAGTAATGACATCGTCAGGGGCATCTACGAGTGACAAATTTCTTGTTAGGTGTAACCCTTTGTTCGAGCTCGATTCTGACGTAGCGTCTGTCATAACGACTGAAACAAATACTATGGAAGAAAGAATGACATTGGCGGGGGCATCTACAAGTGGCGAATTTGCTGTCAGGTGTAACCCTCTATTTGAGTTCGATTCTGACGTAGCATCCTCCATGATGACTGAAATAAATGTTATGGAGGAACGAATGACAGAGTCTACGCGTGAGGGGATAATCATTCAGGAAAATTTCTTGTACGATGAATTTGTTCCCTCATCTGATCAACCAAACAAGGGGTATGATCCAAATGTGATGTCTGTAATGATGGCAGACGCACACACTAACGATGAAGCAATGGCTGAAATGGAAAAGAAATTAAATTTTCTGATGAAAGCAGTTGAAGAACGAGACCTCGAGATTGCCCAATTGAGAAATCAGATGCAAAGTCGAGAGGCTGCAGAGTCAAGTCTAACTCCTGCAGCAAGGGGGAATGACAAAGGAAAAAATGTCATCCAAGAAGACCAACTGCATCACTCAACGTCGGTCGCTTCGTTGTCTGTCCAACAACTGCAAGACATGATCACGAACACTATCAGAGCTCAATACGGTGGACCCACCCAAAGCTCCCTCTTGTATATCAAACCGTATACAAAGAGGATCGACAACTTGAGAATGCCCATCGGGTATCAGCCGCCAAAGTTTCAACAATTTGACGGTAAGGGCAATCCTAAACAACACATTGCCCACTTCGTCGAAACATGCGAGAATGCTGGAACTCGCGGAGACTTGCTGGTAAGGCAATTCGTCCGAACCTTGAAAGGAAACGCCTTTGACTGGTACACCGACTTGGAACCCGAGACGATTGACAGTTGGGAGCAGTTTGAAAGAGACTTCTTGAATCGCTTCTACAGCACGAGGCGGACAGTCAGCATGTCTGAACTCTCACACGCTAACCAAAGGATGGGCGAGCCAGTCATCGATTTCATCAACCGTTGGAGATCATTAAGTCTTGACTGCAAGGACCGACTCACAGAAGTGCCTGCTGTCGAGATGTGCATCGGCGGCATGCATTGGGGACTTCACTACATCCTACAAGGGATAAAGCCCCAAACATTTGAAGAGTTAGCGACTCGCGCCCACGATATGGAGTTGAGTATCGCCAACAGAGGGACCAGGGACCTCTTAATCCCAGATATAAAGAAAATAAATAAAGAAGTAAACGACATTGAAAAAATCACGAAAAATGTCGTGGAAGAATCCATGGTCGTCAGCACAACCCCTGTAAGGTTTTCCTCAAAAGGAAAGGAAAACAGGACAGAAAGAAGAAATGACGGAGGCGAGAAACATCGCCTAACTTTAAAAGAAAGACAAGAAAAAGTCTATCCGTTCCCAGACTCTGACATTCCTGACATGTTAGAGCAACTACTGGAAACAAGACTGATTGAGTTTCCCGAGTGTAGGCGCCCAGAAGAAATGGACAAAGTCGATGATCCCAACTATTGTAAGTATCATCGAGTTATCAGTCATCCGGTAAAAAAATGTTTCGTCCTAAAGGAGCTAATTCTAAGGTTAGCTAAAGAAGGAAAAATTGAGCTAGACTTAGATGAAATAGCTCAATCAAACCACGCTGCAGTAACAATGAACTCCGACGCTCAATTATTTCCAGCCTCATTTGATAAGCAAAAGGAAAGCCTGATCCAGTTTGGGACCTTCGAACCAATAATTGTTCGGTTCGGACATGAAACCCCAAAGCAAATTTCTCAGGTAAAACCTGAGGCCGTCAGAAATGAGGATAAAGGTTGGACCATTGTGGCTCGTCAGAAAATACGACGACAAAGACCTGTCCAGAAAGAAGATTACATACTTCGAGATGATAAACGAAACAATAAACTTCCAAAGAAGAAAAGAAGAATCAATTCGAGGAAGCCTAAACACGAGAGAAGAGAAAACAAATATTTTTCTCAACCTCGACGACAGGTGACTTTAAAAGAATTTTTCTCAAAAAGTTTCCTTCCCATCAAGAAAGAGGAAGAAATCTGTGCAAGTTCATGCTACATCAATGCAAAAGAAGTCGACGACTCAAAAGAAGTCGACCAAAAAACTTATGTCTTCAATCGCATCAAGCCTTCAACTACTCGAACTTCGGTCTTCTAAAGGATGAGTATGGTCGCGACAAAAGAAGAAAATTCATGTCTAACTTCTACCTCCACTCGAACTTCCGCTTTCCAAAGGTTAAGTGTCTCCACATCAAAGAAAGACCGACCTTCAACATCTGTTTTTGATCACCTCAAAGGGACAAACGATCAACAAGAAGGAAAGATGAAGACTGTAGGGGCAAGACTCTTTGATGAAGAAAGTAGCGACCAAAAGATTCACAGTCGTGTTCCTTCACGCATGAAGAGAAAATTTTCTGTCCACATAAATACAGAGGGCTCCTTGAAGGTGAAGAAAAATCTCATCGTTCTAACCAATCCTACAAGCGAAGGATTTGATAAAGACCATGACGAAGATAAGATCTCATAAAATGTAATACTCCTTAACGTAAGAGTATAAACTACATGTTGCTTCTGGCCCGCATGAGCTTAAAAGGTGAACGGCCCAAAATAAAAAAAAATAAAAAAAAAATCGATCATTCATCATGTAACCTGAACTACGTTATGACTTGATCCCTTCCATCTAAGGGTACGTAGGCAACTTAAAGAAAAAAAATATATATACTTTAAGTTCAGTCACAACAATAAAAAAAAAGGGATTACATTCCATTTGAACTACGATATGACTTGATCCCTTCCATTCAAGGGTACGTAATCGATGTTCGAACTCAAGAGCAAAAGAAGCAATGATAGTACCAATTCCACTACGCCAAACAAGCTTCATTATTACTATTTGACTTCAGATTGTAATATTTCATTCAGCTTGTTATTAGGCCAAATCAAATTTCCATCACTGCGCTACTCATATCCAAGTTCGGTTGCAAGTTTGCGCATCACCAAGTTCAGTTGCAAGTTTGCGCATCACCAAGTTCAGTTGCAAGTTTGCGCATCTCCAAGTTTTGCTGCGTTGCGCATCACCAAGTTCAGTTGCAAGTTTGCGCATCACCAAGTTCAGTTGCAAGTTTGCGCATCACCAAGTTCAGTTGCAAGTTTGCGCATCTCTAAGTTCAGCTGCAAGTTTGCGAATCTCCAAGTTCAGCTGCAAGTTTGCGCATCTCCAAGTTCAGCTGCAAGTTTGCGCATCTCCAAGTTCATCTCCAAGTTCAGCATCTCCAAGTTCAGCTGCAAGTTTGCGCATCTCCAAGTTCAGCTGCAAGTTTGCGCATCTCCAAGTTCAGCTGCAAGTTTGCGCATCTCCAAGTTCAGCTGCAAGTTCTGCGCATCTTCTGCTGCAAGTTCTGCGCATCTCCAAGTTCTGCTGCAAGTTTGCGCATCTCCAAGTTCAGTTGCAAGTTTGCCCATCACCAAGTTCAGTTGCAAGTTTGCCCATCACCAAGTTCAGCTGCAAGTTTGCGCATCTCCAAGTTCAGCTGCAAGTTCTGCGCATCTCCAAGTTCTGCTGCAAGTTTGCGCATCTCCAAGTTCTGCGCATCTCCAAGTTCAGCTGCAAGTTTGCGCATCCAAGTTCAGTTGCAAGTTTGCGCATCTCCAAGTTCTGCTGCAAGTTTGCGCATCTCCAAGTTCTGCTGCAAGTTTGCGCATCTCCAAGTTTGCGCATCTCCAAGTTCTGCTGCAAGTTTGCGCATCTCCAAGTTCTGCTGCAAGTTTGCGCATCTTCTCCAAGTTCTGCTGCAAGTTTGCGCATCTCCTCCAAGTTCTGCTGCAAGTTCTGCTGCAAGTTTGCGCATCTCCAAGTTCTGCTGCAAGTTTGCGCATCTCCAAGTTCTGCGCATCTCCTCCAAGTTCCGCTGCAAGTTTGCGCATCTCCAAGTTCTGCGCATCTCCTCCAAGTTCCGCTGCAAGTTTGCGCATCTCCAAGTTTTGCGCATCTCCTCCAAGTTCGCGCGCCTGCATCATCGCGCGCGCATCTCCTCCAAGTTCCGCTGCAAGTTTGCGCATCTCCTCCAAGTTCGCGCGCCTGCATCATCGCGCGCGCCTGTTTAAGAAAATTATCTAAAAATATGTATAAAGGTGAACTTGAACCCAAGACCAAAGGAAACAAAGGTTCTACATGTTCCACTTTGCCAAACAAAATTTATTGTTATCATTTATCTTTAGATTGTAATACTTCATTCAACTTGAAATTTAGGTGGGTTCTAAATTTCCTTCCATAATCATGACCTTAAGTTCAAATTTTCGAACTTCATGTCAAAATTGATTGGAATCCCAAAATTATACCAAGTCAAATTTTCATTCAAGCTAAATTTCCAGCAAAACTCAAAATTTTCCTAAAATTAAAATTTTGGGCATATTCCAAATTTTATTTCCAAGCGTGATTTAGAGTCAAAAGTTATCTAAATCCGAGTCTCAAATCAAATATGCCAAAATAAAATTTTCAACACTTCTACTCCGAATTCAAGCCAAACTTCAAGAAAATATCATAGTTTTTCCTAGAATTAAAATTTTGGGCATATTCCAAATTTTATTTCCAAGCATGATTTAGAGTCAAAATTTATCTAAATCCAAGTCTCGAATCGAAATTGGCGGTTTGGGTATACTCCAAATTTTATCCCACTTCGAAATTGGAGTAAAGTTCAAAGTCAAATCCTATTCAAAATTCAATTGGGCAACTCCAAAACTCTACTCTACATCCAAAATGGAATTAAAGTAGAACACAAGAATCTACTAAAGTTCAAGTCAAGCTTCTGCCAAATAAGAAAGATCAAAATTGTAAATCCAATTCATATTTTTTGGTCAATTGGCATAGAAAGATGTATCAATCAAAAGAATTGATTTATGGACCAAATTTCATATTTCGATAAGATTGATATGTCGAGGCAGATTCAAAATTAGGGGTGTCCTACATTTCAATTTCAAAATTTAACTTTTCCGAGACTCACCCACACGTACATGTGCATAACTCTCGAAAAAGGGGGCATTTGTTGACCGAGAAATTTCGGCCAATCAGCGGTCGCCACATGTCTTCATCTTGGCCGGCGGATCGAATAAACTTAACCGAGCAAATTCGGTCATGGCTCAATTGGGCTCGAAATCGAATCGGGCTAAAAGTTATTTAAATGACAATTTGGCCCAAGCCCAAATAACCATTGGGCCCAGAACCCAAAAGTACATTGGACCCAAGCCCATTGGATCCAGGCCCATGAGAACTCTATAAATAGAGAGCTCATTCTTCATTTTTAAGGTTCAGAAAATTTCTATCCTAAGAGCTCAGAGAGAATTCTCAAACAACGAAGGCTTTCTGAATCCTTGGAAGACTGAACAATCCTTCAACATCGAGAACAAGCTGCGAAGCCCTCGATCCAAATTCAACATCGAGAACAAGCTGCGAAGCCCTGGATCCAAATTCAACATCGAGAACAAGCTGCGAAGCCCTCGATCCAAATTCAACATCGAGAACAAGCTGCGAAGCCCTCGATCCAATCCTTCAACATCGAGAACAAGCTGCGAAGCCCTCGATCCAAATTCTACATCGAGAACAAGCTGCGAAGCCCTCGATCCAAATTCAACATCGAGAACAAGTTGCGAAGCCCTCGATCCAAATTCAACATCGAGACCAAGCTGCGAAGCCCTCGATCCAAATTCAACATCGAGAACAAGCTGCGAAGCCCTCGATCCAAATTCAACATCGAGAACAAGCTGCGAAACCCTCGATCCAAATTCAACATCGAGAACAAGCTGCGAAGCCCTCGATCCAAATTCAACATCGGGAACAAGCTGCGAAGCCCTCAATCCAAATTCAACATCGAGAGCAAGCTGCAAAGCTCTCGATCCAAATTCAACATCGAGAACAAGCTGCAAAACCCTCGATCCAAATTCAACATCGAGAACAAGCTGCAAAGCCCTCGAAACACATTTACATTTGAGAGAGAAAGAATCAGAGGATCAAACATTAGAGATTGTAATCCACTACGCACTGATATATACAAATACAAATTCAAATTCATTTACACGTGTTCGAATCTCCATCCTTAGTCGAATTCTCGTGTGAACACTATGCATCTTTACCTAAGTTTAATTTTTTTACAACTACATATACATGATTTTTCTCACTTTTCTAATTTTAGGTTTTACACATGGATAACTTAATAAATAATTGTTGGGTAAATAATAACCATATATACAATTATACACTATTATTTTTTATTTTTTATTTTTATTTTTTATTATTATTATTATTATTATTATTATTATTATTTTAAGAGGCTAACACGACTTCTAATATTAAAAGTAGTTTTTGAAATACGAGAATGACCATATGTATGTAATTAAGCATTTTTCGGAGAACTATTCGTACTTTCCACACAAACATTTATTCGAAAAAATATTTTAAAAACATCATATTTATATGAGTTGGTTGCACAAATAGCAATCATGTCCAAACTAATTGCAAATTTAGCAAACTTTAAAATGTTTTGCAAATATGGCAAAAAAACCCGTTTCTATCACTGATAGACTTTATTATATCACTGATAGACTTCTATCAGTGATAGACTATTATTTCTGATAGACTATTATCACTGACAAAAATCTATAAAAAGCTGAGGTGATCAGCGATAGACTTCTATCAGTCATAAGATATCAGCGATAGAAATTGCTATATCCGCAAAAAATTTAAAAACATGCTATATTTGCAAACAATAAGTCTTAAATTGTCATTTACTACAATTTCCCTATTTATATTATATACAATACAACAACATTATGTATCGCCTAGTGAGCCGTCCTAGGTTCAATCTCCACTTCAACATGTTGTAAAAAAAAAAAAAAAAAAAAAAAAAAAAACTTTTCATAAAACTATTATTTTACTTTGTACAATGGATGGTATCAAATTATTAATATATAAAAAAAGTCAGCCCATGAAAATTTTCAACAATATGAAACATAACTTTTTAGTCCAATCAATTGACTATTTTAATATTTAAATCATTTTTTTTTTTTTACTAGTTTAATATTCCTTTAGTAAGAGTGTTTAAATTTTATGAAAAAAGAATAAGAGCGATATATTTTTTTAAAAAATTGAACTATTATTATTATTTTTTTTTTTTTTTAATTTGTAGAGAAATTATGAGAATTAGCCCATATATATCCACATCTGTCGTCCAATTGTCATTTTTTTTTCTTTCTTTTTTTTGACTATTTGAATGGAAAGATTTTCAAAATTCAAACATTATTACCATTCAAATTCAACATAGAAATATGTATTGTTTGATTTGAATTATGTATTTTTAGCATATCGATTTGAATTATGTTGTAAGATTATTAAAGTCTTAAGTTGCAATTTCTTCGTTTGCAAACAAAAAGAACAGTTACAATTTCTTTTGACATTTGTATTTTCATTTTTAAAATCTCAAAGGAGACCTTTGAGACTTTGGTTCAACCTAAATCTAAGCCAATGTTAGTATTTAGCAGGGTCAAACGGTTGTTCCATAAGATTAGTTGAGGTGGATGTAAATTGACTCGAACACTCACATATATAAAAAAGTACAAAATAATTAAAACCATGAAATAAGTTCTAAACCAAAATTTTGGGAGCGGGTATTTGAGTAAAGAAAATTAAATTGAAAAATAATAATCACGACCAAAATGATTAGTTTTACAAAATTTCGAGACTAAATAGACATTATAAAAGTTGAAGGACCGAAATAAAGGAACATGGAAGTTCTCGTACTAAAATATAATTTAAAACTATAGAAACATAATAGGCAAAAACGGTTTTTTTTTTTTTTTTTTTTTTGTTGTTATTGTTTTGTTGCTGCTGCTGCTAAATTATAGAAAATACTCCTAAACTATGAGTTTTGTTTCAATAATAATACACCTAAACTTTAAAAAGTTTAAAAAATGTCTCCGATCTTTAAAAAAACGTTCGAAAATATTCTTATTGTTAAGTTTTGGATGGGAAACTTTAAAATTTCATTTAAATTATACCCGTAATTTTTATAAAGTTTCAAAAATACCTTTGACCTTTCAAAAACGTTAAAAAATACTCATATTGTTAAAATTTGGATGGAAAACATTATAGTTTTCATATCCTTAGACTTTAAAAAAAATAAATAAAAAATACTCTTCCTCGAAAAAGTTTCTTCTTTCTCTCTACTTACTATTTTTCCATGAAAATTAATGAGAATGAACGAATAATTAACATTTGAAAGGTTCCAGCAATAATTTGACCAAATAAATTCCAAAACCCCAACATTCAAATAAAATCCAAAAACCCAACATTCATATCCATCGTCACTCAAAAAAAAAAAAAAAAAAAAAAAAAAAAAAAAAAAAAATTGTTGTTGGGATGGATTTGAAAACCTATAAATTGGTGGATTCAAGTAGAGATTTGTTCAATACTTTGAAGTTGAAGAATAATTTGTCGTCGTCTTGCTTTGTTAGATCGATTTCTAACTTGAATTTTTTTAAGATGTAGTAGTTAGCAAGATGTGTTAGGAGTGCGACTAAAGTTCCACATTGGTTAGAAAATGAGAAGATCATGAACATATAAGTGAGAACAACATCTCCACTCGTACGAGGCTCTATATTGTCTCTGTCAACTAAGCGAATCATTTAGTCATGTCACTCTTTCTGAATATTTGGCCTGATAATGACAATATTTTTGCTGCAGTAACATTAGAACAGTCAGATAAAGAAGGCAAGAAAAATTAAAGTACATCAAAGAGTTGAAAACCGGACAATTGCATAAAAATATAATTTTAAAGTCACCTTTTTACTTTCTCCTTTATAATTTTAAAGTCAACTTTTTACTTTCTCCGGTCCGACAAAGCTTTGTGAAATGGAACTCATTGGATTTGCCACTCCTACGTTGTGACTTGGCCAAAAGCAGCAAAGTCCACGTCACTACCAACACCGCGGTCGGTTCCTCGCCGCCGAAGAAGAACATCTTACCTTCATCTATCAACTTTTAAAAAATTATTTGAAGAAGTCGTAACAATATATAACTAATAATTCTATATTGAGAGAGAAATTTAAAATTGCAATTCCAACTTACTTGGAGCAGTTACTAATAGATATACAAATGTAAAATTGACAACAAATGATTATAAAGAGACAATCACGTTAAATAATTTATCCCAATCTTATGATGGTCGGTGTCTCTATTTGCTTTGATTTGTGCGTGATCGGAGATTATAAGATTGTGATAATAGTCAAGCATTTGGGTGGTGGGGACTCCACCATTAAGCTTGCCATGCCCTATTCATTAAAAAGTTGGAAAAGAACAAAACATAGTGGATGCATGGGACTTTTATTAAGTTATTATAACATGTGTGAATTTCAAAACAAAAAAGCCACATCTAACACAATGTCCTAAATTTTGGGCTTTGGAATTCGTCAAAGATCTAAAACTACCCTGTTTTTCACATGAATTATACGATGAAAAGTTGCATAATGATGAAAACATTTATTTGATTCGGCACATAATAAACATATTGTCGAGTACATGATGAAAAACAGTAATAATCATTTCAAAATAAGTGGCCTTTTAACATAATATAATAAAAATTATACCAGAAAAAGAAAAGTTGTTTGAACGACAATTTATAAGTTTATAACTCTAAAATCGAAAACACCGACCAAATTTGATGGATAAAATGCATAAACGATAATGTCTTTGGTGAACCAACTCATCACCTTTAGACATTACCAAACCATTTCCAAACATTGGTTCTTGTCTACGGCTGACCATTTGCAATGTAAAAAAATGTCTGTGCCTAACAAGTATGTAAATGTTCCATTGCAAAGTATGTAAATGTTTGTGTTAAGTTACGAGTTTAGTATTTGAACTTATTTTTGTGTGTAACAAGTTACTAAACTTTAAAAATGATTTGATAAATTCTTAAACTTTTAATTTTGTGTTTAATAGATATTTGAACAGTGTCAATAGATTTATCCTCTTAAATTTTGAGTTGTATCAGTTAAAATTCTAAACCAATAATTCTATTGTTGGACTTTAATATATTATACTTTGAATTTGAGGTATGGGGGCAACGCCCCTCAAAGAAAAATATGATTTAGATTTTATTCGTTTTGGGCTTTGATCCATTTTGTATTAGGTCAATAAAATGGTGCCATATTATAAACGGTCTTCTAATGACTTCAGTAGCCCCTAGTCTGTCATTTGTAATTCTCTTCTATATGAAATAATATTTTTTCTCCTTTCTGCTCGTAGACGCAGCTAACACGACGTTAGTGAACCACGTAAATTTGTGTCGATCTTTCTTTTGCCCTTATTTGTTATTTGTTATGATTCAATCGTAACATCTATTGATTAATTCCTTGGACTTTCATGTATCAATTTACACTCTCGATTAAATTTCAATTGAAAAATAAAATAATTTAAACGTGCGTGGTGACTTATAATTGTAGCAATTAAACCCCTAAACTTTTAGGGGTGAATTAATTGTATGAAAATTTAGGGGTTCAATTGATACAATTATAAACCTAAAACTAACGTTTTTCAAACAAAACCTAAGAAAAAGAATAGACTGATACACTTATGAAAGTTCAGAGTTTTAATTGATACAATTTATTAAGACTTTAAAGTTTTAATTAGTACATCTCAAAGTTTAGGGGTATAAATTTAGATTTTTTTTCCTAATTTTTTTTAATATAACAGATTTATATTAGACATATAAAGTTTAATTTTGTGTCTAATAGGACTCTAAATTTTTGGTAGATTACATATTGTTGACCGAGAAATTTCGGTCAGTCAGCGGTTGCCACATGTCTTCATCATGACTGTTGGATCAAATAAACTTAACCTATCAAATTGGGTCATATCGCAATTGGGCTCAAAATCAAATCGGTCCAGAAGATTATTTAAATGGCAATTTGGCCCAAAGCCCAAAAGTCCATTGGACCCAAGCTCATTGGGCTCAACTCCATTGGACCCAAGCCCAAGCCCATTAAGCTCCTGAGAACTCTATAAATAGAGAGTTCATTCTTCATTTTCAAGGTTCAGAAAATTTCTTCTCTTAAGAACTCATAGAGAATTCACAAGCAACAAAAGACTCTTTGAATCCTGAAGACTGAACATCGCTTGAAGATCAAACACCTGAAGACTTCACTGCTACGCGAAGCTGAAGATTCAACCTCGGGAACAAGCTGTGAAGCCCTCGACTACAGTTACATTTGAGAGAGAAAGAATCAGAGGATAAACATTAGAGATTGTAATCCACTGCGCACTGATACATACAAATATAAATACAAATCAAAGTTCATTTACACGTGTTAAATTTCTCTCGTCGAAATCTTCGTGTGAACAGATTGGCACACCCAGTGAGACAACTCTACCTCTCATATCTCCCTCTCTCAACTAAAGTTAACAATGACATCGAAGAAAACAACATCCAGGTATGTCATTTCCAACAGCCCTTACAAGGGACCTGCCACCCGCAGCCGCTTCATCAAAGAAGTTTCGCAGACGGGCGAACAAACTTCTGTCATCGTGAGCAAAATTTACAAACGAATGACGGAGTCTGCGCAGGGTGGGATAATCGTCAAGGAAAATCCCTTGTATGATGAACATGTCGCCTCCCCTGATCAGTTGGAGAAAGTGTCTAATCCAAACGTGATGTCTGTAATCATGGCAGACGAACGCACTAACGATGAAACGATGACTGAAATGGAAAAGAAACTAAACCTCCTGGTAAAAGAAGTTGAGGACAGAGACCTCGAGATTGCTCGTCTGAGGAATCAGATGCAAAGTCGAGAAGTTGCAGAGTCAAGTTTAACTCCTGCGGTAAGAAAGAGTGACAAAGAAAAGGTTGTCATCCAAGAAGACCAACCGCAGCACTCGACTTCGGTTGCTTTCCTATCTGTCCAACAATTGCAGGACATGATTACCAACACCATCAGAGCTCAGTACGGTGGGCCCACCAAAAACTCCCTCTTGTATACCAAACCGTATACCAAGAGGATCGAAAACCTTAGAATGCCCACCGGGTACCAGCCGCCGAAATTTCAACAGTTCGATGGGGAGGGCAATCCTAAACAGCACATTGCCTACTTCGTCGAAATGGGCGAGAACAGTAGAACTCGCGGAGACCTGTTGGTTAGGCAATTTGTCCGAACTCTGAAAGGAAACGCCTTTGATTGGTATACCGACTTGGAACCCGAGCCGATTGAAAGTTGGGAATAGTTTGAGAGAGACTTCTTGAATCGCTTCTACAGTACGAGGCAGACAGTCAACATGTCTGAACTCTCGCACGCTAACCAAAGGATGGACGATCCAATCATCGATTTCATTAACCGTTGGAGATCGTTAAGTCTTGACTGCAAGGACCGACTCACTGAAGTGTCTGCTGTCGAGATGTGCATCAACGACATGCATTGGGGACTTCACTACATCCTGCAAGGGATAAATCCCCACACATTTGAGGAGTTAGCAACTCGCGCTCATGATATGGAGCTGAGTATTGTCAATAGAGGAAACAGAGACCTCTTAATCCCCGACATAAAGAAAATAAAGAAGGAAATGAAGGATGTCGGGAAGATCACGAAGAATATCATGAGAGAATCTATGGTCGTCAACACGACCCCTTTAAGGTTTTCCTCCAAAGGAAAGGAAAACAAGACGGAAAAAATAAATGACGGAGGCGAGAGACGTCGCTTTACTTTAAAAGAGAGACAAGAAAAAGTCTACCTGTTTCCACACTCTAACATTCCTATCATGTTAGAGCAATTGCTGGAAACACGACTCATCCAACTTCCCGAATGTAAACGACCGGAAGAGTTAGGAAAGATAAATGATCTTAACTACTGCAAATATCACCGGGTCGTTAGTCATCCAGTAGGGAAGTATTTTGTTCTGAAATAGCTAATAATGAGGTTAGCCAGTGAAAAGAAAATCGGGCTGGATCTTGATGAGGTAGCTCAGGCAAATCATGCCGCCGTAACAATGAACTCCGACATTTAGTTACCTCCAGATTCATTTGAGAAACAAAAAGAAGGTATGATCCAGTTTGGGACTTTCGAACTGATACTCGTTCAGTTCAGATGTGAGGTCCCAAAGAATACTTCGCAGGTAAAACCTGAGCCAGTCGGAGATGAGGAGGAAGGTTGGATCGTTGTGACTTGTCGGAAAATACGGCGACAAAGACCTATGCAGAAATAAGCTCTCCTATATCAAGAGCATAGACGAAAAAATAAACTGCCAAAAAAGAAAGGGAAAAAGTGCACAAAGAGGCCTAAACTCGTCGTGGAGGAAAGCGAAGACCTCTATCGGCCTCGAAAACCCATGACCCTATCGGAATTCTTTCCAAAAGGATTCCTTAACGAAATTCAAGGAGAAACATTTGAAACTGCTGCGTGCCATGTTGTCAGCACGACGAAAGATGATGACGCCTCTCCAAGTTCAGCCGAATTGGTGACGAAGATAGAGCATATACCCTCCTTCAACACAGCATAATTGTTTTCACCGCCCCAAATGGCCAAGAGTGCTCTCATCGACGCGTCGAGGGACTCCGACAGTTATAGTATTCCAACCTCTACAGTGCATCATGTGCACCGTGTTGTATAACTATAGGTTTCACCGATGAAGATCTGATGCTTGGGTCGAAACCTCACAATAGACCTTTGTTTGTCTCAGGGTACATCCGAGAATAGAAGGTTGGTCGAATCCTCATTGATGATGGATCAACTGTTAATATAATACCGAAATCGGTCATGAAAGAGATTGACATCCTAATGGAAGAGTTATCAAGTAGCAAGCTGGTAATCCAGGGCTTCAATCAGGGAGGACAGCGAGCGATCGACATGATTCGCTTGGAGCTCATCATTGAGGACTTAAAGGCACATATCCTATTTCATGTTATAGATTCCAAGACCACCTACAAAATATTATTAGGTCGCCCTTGGATTCATGGAAATGGGGTAAGAAGTTCCACCTTACATCAATGTTTCAAATTTTATCAACATGGTGTAAAAAAGGTTGAGGCAGAAACTAAGTCATTTTCAGAGGTCGAGTCTCACTTTGCGAATACCAAATTTTACATAAATGACGGCAACGTCGAGGAAATAATGCCGATAGAAATTCCTTTGATCCATAGGGATGGTAAACTCGACGTGAAACAAAAAATTAACGCGGGAAAAGAATCTATCAAAGAAGAAAACGTTCCCAGTTTTCAAGAAAGCAAGACATCCGCCAGCCCTACAAAGGCTAAGGCCTTGAAGGACGAAAAAGTGTCGAACCCTTCTGTTTTGCGCTACGTCCCTTTGTCTCGGCGTAAGAACGGTGAATCGTCATTCACGGAATGTACGAAAAGTTTGAAAGTTGGTGACATTAAGATTCTTAAAGAAAGCTTTGTCACCCATCTTACGAAGATAACGAAACAGGAGGTCAGGAAGCCCAAAGATACCCAGAAAGGGATGGTCTTGCCTGAGAGACGGACGAAAGAGGGATTCGATCCTAAAGCATATAAACTGTTAGCAAAAGCAGGTTATGACTTCACAACTCACACCTAGTTCAAGGGCCTGAAAATATTCGAAGGAAGGCCAGAGCTTTCTTTGACACAAAAGAAGCTCCTAAAGGAGGGATACTCCTTACCGACATCAAGAAAAGGGCTTGGATACAAGTCACCCGAACCGGTCCGTATAACCCGAAAAGTGAAAGAGAAAGTGGTCAACGCTATTAACATAACGACCAAGGAGGTAGACAACTCAAAAGAAGAGGAAACTGTCAAACCCAGAATCTCTATATTTAAGCGCATCAAGTCGTCGGCTAAGCGCGCTTCGGCCTTCCAACGATTGGAAGCGGCTGTGACAGAAGAAGACAGTTCGCACTCAACATCTAACCCCATCAGATCTTCCGTCTTTCAAAGGTTGAGTAAGCTGACAGATGAGAAAGAAAGCACGTTGTCCACTAAACCTCTCTCACAACAGTTAGCATTTCAAAGATTGAGTAAGCCGGCACATGAGAAAGAAAATACGCTGCCTGATAAACCTCTCTCACAAACGTCAGCGTTGCAAAGATTAAGCGTGACCACAAAGAGAGATAAGAAATTGCGATCCACTTCCACTTTTGATCGCCTTCTACACGAAGAGGCTCGAGAGACTTTGAACGATAAAGAACCTAGCAAGATAAAAGGCGATGAAGAGATCCGTAGTATCGTTCTTTCACGAATGAAAAGAAAAACTTTTGTTACCGTGAATACAGAGGGTGTATTGAAGGTTAAACGACGCGATGTCATCATCACCAACCCTGCAAGAAAATGTGCAGTGGAGGAAGAGGGTGAAGCCTCTTGTTACCATATTACTGCCGAGGAAGAAACGGAGGCCGAGATATCTAAAGAGGATGTTGAACAGGCACCACTGCCACTCGAAGATGGAATTCAACCAACAGTTGATGAACTAAAATAAGTTAATCTTGGTACGACGGAAGTGTTGGGTTTTATGTCCTAAAACTCGTAGTTTGTAAACTGTTTGAATGTATATATTCTATTTCAATAAAGTTGTTATTGATTTTTAGTGAATTGTGTTTGTATTAACCTATACCAATAACTAACACCCATGGCGATAGTGTGAGTACTTGAACTTCATGTGTGACAGAATGTGGATCAAGTTCAAGTAGACAGCCAAAATGGTCTATAGTATAGGGATAAGGCTGGGTACCTTATCCTGGGGACACTATTGGACGCGGCTCACTTTGTATAGTACAAAACGATGTGATTCAAATCGTTTCATGTAGAGACATGTGAGTGAGGGCGTTCTGTGCAATGAGTTTGCACAAGACCGAACCAAGAAATAAAATCGCTCTTTCTTTATAACACCGTTTACTGTAAAGATCGGTTTTTTTCATGTGATGACTTAGGTAACTCGATCTCAATCCTGAGCTCACTATGAACTCTTGTTTATTCGACCTTATCCTTTGACTTGTACGGGTGAGAGTGGCCAGATTGCCGACTCAATAAGCCTACCATCTTGGGGATAAGATCGAATAAGTGGCTGGGGAGATAGTTGTGCGAGATGGAATTCACTCCTACCCGTTTTAAGGGTTAGTAGAGAGGTTGTTCCCTTAAGTGCTGACTCCAGGTCTTGAACAGTGGGCCCATCCTCTCCTGATAAGGGAGGAATCTGATTTGATGGTTGGACCACAAATCAATTGTTCATTAGAGGTGTCAGTGGTACTTAAGGAACAAGATATAATACAAGGGTTAAACGGTTTAAATGACCCGTTGTGATTATGAACAACCTGTGAAGGATCGACTTACTGATGATAGTTATATCAAGAGGACACAATATATCTACAGTGAGGAGAGTGCAGCCCTTGGACTTTAGTGGAGTCTCCGGGGGTTAACGAATGTTGGTTAGTTTGGTTGAAAGAGTTTTGACCGGATAATCTCGTATCGTTGGAGCTCATGATCTGTAGGTCCTTACGGTTCTCCTGGCTAGCTCGGATAAAACCGTGAAACAATATAAAAGAAAAGAAAAGAATTTGAATCGTTCAAATTCGGGTTTGTGGAAGAATATGGACATATTTAAATATGATTTAAATATGAGATTGGTCTGAAAACATGAATAGGATTCATGTGCAAAAAGTCGGTTTTCGGAAAACCGGGTTTAATTATATTATTTAATTAATATTTGATATTGAATTAAATAATATTAATTAATATATATATATTTTTTATTAATTAAAAAGTTTAATTAATAAAATAATTATTATTATTTTTAATAATAATAATAATAATATATATATATATATATATATATATATATATATATATATATATATATGTGTCTTACATGCGAGTAAGACACATGTATCATATATACATGGGATATATATATATATGAGATCAGATCAAAAATAAAAGTGTGGGTGAGTGCTTTTATGGGTCTTCAAAGTTGCGAAATTGAATTTCATCTTTTCAATTTGGTTTTGAATACCCCGTACTCTCCGTCTTCTTCCTCTTCTCAGCTCTCTGTATAGTTTTGATACAGTGAGCTTCTTCCTCCGTTTATTTTGTAAAAGGAGTCCCATTACTCCGTTTCTCGGCCCGAGGATAGCGGGACTACCGTGGGTGGTCCACGAAGGTTTCGTGAGAAGGCTCGTTCAGCTCGTGAGGAGCTTCTGGCGGTGAAATTTGAAGAAATTCGAACGACAAGGGTATGTGTTCTAATTTCTCTTTTTCATTGCGTTTGCATGTTTCCGTTTGTTTAAATTGATGAAATTAGAGTGTCTATGATCCAAATCGCTTCCGCTGCGTGTCATGCGCTCCATCAATTGGTATCAGAGCGTTTTTGGCCACTCAATTTCTATCAATTTAAGTTATGGTGGGTTTTATTTTAGAAATTGTTTCTGATTGGCGTCCAAAGTGAATATCGATTTTGGCATAGTTTCTTTTTGAATTTCCTTATTTGTAATTGCCCGAGAATGTATGGGCTTTAATGCATGCTAAAGAGTCTGTATTTTTAGAGTCATTAGAGTCCATATAGGTTTCTTTGTGAAAGAAGTTTGAGTTTGAAACTCGCCGAAATGTTCGGTGTAAGTTCAAACTCGTTCTGGGCATTACGAGGAGAAATTCGAAGAGTTTTTGGCCGAAGCGTTCGGAGGAAGCAAGTTGGTCAAAGGCGGTGCGAAGAGTTCGAAGTCCGCTCAAGACGTAGCTTGTTGTTCAAGCTTGTAATAATTTAGTTATTGCTTGTTAAATGCCAAAATCGATCCACTTTAGTGTGTTTAATTAATTATGCATTGCGAATGTATGTTTTAATTAAATTCCATGATTGTATGTGCATAACGTATGTCATATAGATTTAAAATCCCACCGTAGGAAGCATGCTTCATGCATTGAAAATATGTTATAAGTGTTATAATATATAGTATGCATATTTGGCAATTCATGAGTATTAATATAAGAGTTATATTAATTCATGAATTATATCAATTATTCTATTAAATTATTAACATCTAATTCATGATTTTTTTTTTTTTTTTTTTTTTTTTTTTTTTTTTTTTTTATCAAAAAAAAAAATTCATGAATTAGATGTTAATAATTTAATAGAATAATTGATATAAGTGTTATATTAATTATGAAATTAAATATACAACATAGTTTGCCATGGTTTTATGCATATTATAGGTTATAAGTGTTATAATATATTGGATGCATGTTTAATTCATGGGATATTAATATAAAAGTTATATTAATTCATGAATTAAGAGTTGTATATTTAATAGAATAATTAATATAAGTGTTATATTAATTATGAAATTAAACATCCATCTTAGATGCATATTGTATGTTATAATTGTTATAATGTATAGGATGCATGCTTAATTCATAATAATTGATATAAGTGTTATATTAATTTATGAATTAGGAGTTGTATATTTAAGACCATAATTGATATAAGTGTTATATTGATTATGAAGTTAAATATTCAACTTATCATGCCTTAGTGATGCATGTTTGAGAAGCATGTAGAAGTTTGTTGTAGTAAGTCTTAGTTTTGCAAAGCGTTGTAAAATTGGCATAGACTTTTAAAATCTATAACAAAGACAAAGGCATGCTCACTTAGGGTTGAATGTATCGTTCCTTTTCATTAGATGAATAGGTCGATATCTTGTAAATGCTAAGGTTACAAGAAACTCACCCGGGGACATCCTGTTCGAGGTTGGAGGTATTTAAGCTGACGGTTTACGGAACACCTCCTACCTGGGGACCATACGGTACTTGAGTAAAGTTAACCCGGCTTTATGAGCATGCGTGAGTGGTGTGAGGTAATAAAGTGTTTATCACCTAGACATCATAGGTAAAAGTTTGTTTTACCTAGACTTAGGTCTTATTGTCTTAGCCGGATAATGCCTGAGTAATTTACCCATTCTGTCTTAAAATACTTAGTAGAGGTGTTGAGAAGGTATATATGATATGTCCCTCTCCTCCTACGTTCTCTGTCAAGTTCACACCGTGAGAATTATGCTCGGCCTCGTGATGTCAATAGGACATCCCCATTCGGATGGTATTTGCATAATTCAAGAGCAAGGTGAATGGAGAAAGTATTTATAGTAAGTGGGAGAAGGAAGTATGTCAATACATCCTGCGGTCTCCTCCATTGGATTGAACCGTGAGATTCCTATGTTCCGCCTGCTAGGTGCCCACAAGAGGTACCGACCCATTCAGAGGGCCGTTTCATAGGAATCGGAACATCTCAATCACCATTTATGGATAAAGAAACATAGAGCCATTCCCAACTTTGACATTTCCATTCGGTTGCATCATTGGGGCCGCCCTATGAATTCTAAAAATGGAGGGTCACACTTACGAGATTTTCTAAGGAGTTAGTAAATCTTGACCAAACAGCGATAACTAAGATGCTATAGGAATATGAGATATTCTGGAATTAGCATTTAGTCAAGAATGTCTTGATTCAGTGAAGGAATGCTTGACTGCCCCTCGGTAGCGACCATTCTGACCCACTGAAGTATCGTTGCAGTTTAATAATGAGTTTTGGGTACATTATTATTCTTTGCTAAATTCTTGATTGGTGTGTAAATTAGGTTAAAACCTTTTCACTAATATTATTTTTCATTCTCTTTTCAGCATGTCTAGCTCTTTCATTCACTTACTAACTTCCGATAAGTTAACCGGCGATAACTACGCGACCTGGAAATCGAACTTGAATACGATTCTCGTTCTAGATGATCTCAGGTTCGTCTTATCAGAGGATTGTCCTCCCCCTCCTAGCTCGGATGCGACTCGAACTGTTCGAGAAGCATATGATAGACGGACAAGGGCTAATGATAAAGCCCGAGTCTATATCTTAGCCAGCATGTCTGATGTGTTAACTAAGAAGCACGAGGATATGGTTTCTGCTAAAGAAATCATGTCTTCATTACAGGAGATGTTTGGACTACCGTCCTCATCGGTCTGTCATGAAGCCCTCAAATACGTTTACAACTCTCGCATGAAAGAGGGTACCTCTGTTAGGGAGCATGTCCTTAACATGATGGTCCACTTCAATGTGGCGAAAGTAAATGGAGCTACTATTGATGAGTCAAGTCAAGTAAGCTTTATCATGGAATCTCTTCCGAAGAGTTTCCTTCAATTCAGAACCAATATGGTAATGAACAAGATAAAGTATAATTTGACTTCTCTTCTCAGCGAGCTACAGACCTATCAGTCCCTTCACACTTCTAAAGGAAAAGAGAATGAGGCAAACGTTGTCACTTCTAGGAAATTCCAAAAGGGGTCGTCTTCAGGGAGTAGGTCTGAACTTTCTTCTATTAAGAATAAGAGTATTCAAAAGAAGAAGAAAGATAAAAGGAAGGGAAAAACGCCTGCTGCAGGTAAGAGCAAGACTAAATCTACAGACAAAGGAAACTGTTTCCATTGTGGTGTAGATGGGCACTGGAAACGAAATTGCCCAAAGTATCTTGCAGAGAAAAAGGTTGAGAAGGAAAGACAAGGTAAATATGATTTATTTGTTGTCGAAACATGTTTAGTAGAACATGATTGTCATACCTGGATACTTGATTCAGGAGCTACTAACCATGTTTGTTCTTCTTTTCAGGAAACTAGTTCTTGGCAGCCACTTTCTCAAGGGTATGTGTTATAATTTCTCTTTTTCATTGCGTTTGCATGTTTCCGTTTGTTTAAATTGATGAAATTAGAGTGTTTATGATCCAAATCGCTTCCGCTGCGTGCCATGCGCTCCATCAGGAAGAACCACGTCCAACCTTTATAAGTGCATCACTTTCCGGTGAAGAGTGTCGCAACGTCATTGCGACGCAGAGCGGCCGACGTCCTCTTTCAA
The DNA here is from genome assembly GCA_028017165.1 of Herpetospermum pedunculosum. Classification (NCBI taxonomy): domain Eukaryota; kingdom Viridiplantae; phylum Streptophyta; class Magnoliopsida; order Cucurbitales; family Cucurbitaceae; genus Herpetospermum; species Herpetospermum pedunculosum. Next base: position 51,292,827 of record CM051527.1, read on the forward strand.
GGGTTTGGTTTAAAAATAGAGTCGCCACCAATCATTTTGGGTGTGATTGGTCACCTTAAAACAAAAAAGAACTGGTTTACGAAAAGAGAAATTAAGTTCGAGTGTCGTTTAAGTGTAGGGAAGGTGTTAGCACCCTACAACACCCGTTAAAAACGGTAGCCATATTTTATCTTATATTATCCAATTAATTTTAAAATGTCCTTAATTTACCGAAAATAAATAAATAAAAGTTTTGTTAAAAATGAATATCTCATTTAATCAAATCTTAACCTTAAAAATAAGGTAAGAGTTTGATATATTGAGTGAATTTAAACTTTAATTAATTACCATATCTAAATTTCCTTTTCTTTAAAGGAAATTATTTACCTCCAGAATTTGAGAAATTTATCCCAACTCCGTCATAGGATTTATATGATAATATATATATTTTTTTAAATATATTGATTTATTTTTAGGAGGATTTTCGTGTACTTGCACGAGAGTCGAAACTCTACGAAAGTCATATTACTCAGCCCTCAAAACAAAAATTATTTTATTTTTACAAAACGTTATTTTTAAATGGAAATATGACTTGATTATAAAATTAAATTGAGATTTAGGAAAAAATCAGATTAAAGATAAAGTTGAAATTTGTTTGAAATATATTTACAAAAAAATATTAAAATTTATTTACACACTTAAATTAAGGTAAGATTTAAAGATACCTTAAAAATCCTAAGTTTGAAAAGGAAAATACATTATAACTAAAAATAAAAGTTCAAATAAAACCAAATGGAAGAGAAAAAAAAATAATAATTTGCAAATGATACAATGACATACTTGTAACTTAAAACCCATAGCAAAAATGTAATTGAACATGCAAGGGTATAAAGGTAATTAGAAACAAACAGTATAAATGGAATCTCATATAAATCGGGGTATATTTGTAATCTCGTATAAAAGCCAAGGGTATATTTGAAATGCATATAGACCAAATATATTTGAGACTTCATATATGCCAGGAATATATTTGGAAATTAGCTAACAATGGCAATTTTGTAATTTAAGCAAAAAAAAAACATAAAAATATATATAATAATAATAAAAGAAAGAAAAACTTAAAAGTAAATGTTTTTACTAAAAAAAATTTCATGGTATTCTCATACCCAGGCGTGAAAGGCAATTTTTTTTAAAAAATAAGCAAAAACATTTTAAATATATAAAAAGGAAAAGGAAAGAAATTTACCTACTGCTGCTGTCTTCGCCTGAGGGATAAACTCGCCGCTGCTCAGATCGCCGCCGTAGGACCGCCGCAGTCATGAGTTCGCCGCAATCGAGGAGTTGTCGCAAGTCGTGGGTTCCTCTGCTGCTGTCGTGGAGTATCCGCCGCAGCTCGTGAACTCCGCCGCAGTCGTCGGGTCGCTGCCGCCGTGGAGTTGTTGCCGCTGCTCGTGAACTCCGTCGCAGTCGTCGGGTCGCTGACGCCGTGGTGAGTTCGCCGCCGCAGTCAAGGTCCGCCGCCGTGGGGTTATGGGATGACTATTGAATGATGGGAAGAAGATGAAGTTGGGGAAGAGGATGAAGTTGGGGAAGAAGGTGAATAGTAAGAAAAGACAAAATGTGAGCTCGGCTTCCGTGAAAGTTTTGGAGAGAGGGAAAAAATCAATTTTAGTCAAATTAGATTTCTCCCAAAATACCAATCTTTTCCCAAGAAATCCCCTCTTTTTTTTTCAATATGATTTTCCCGGTATTTATAGACGGTCGATCGTCAACTATGGTTAGAATAATAAATTAATGACTCAAAATTTCGCTCTTAATTAAAATGGATTTTTTCGACCAAAAAATGAGTAAAAACCAAATATTATATTAAATGAATATCAAATCTTAAACCAAAATGGGATAAAATCTTATATTCATTCTTTTTTAATGAATGAATATCAAATCTTGGCCATAGGAGGATTTAAAAAATTATACTCACTTAATATTTGATTTCAAATGTCTAAATATTTCCAAATAATTAAAACATTTTCTTTTTTTGTTTTTTTTTCTTTCTAATTTTTGGAATTAATTAAATACACAAAATAAAAAAAGAATTTAAATTTTTTTTTTTTTTTTAAAAAAAAACTAAATAAAACGTCACAAAAAAAAGTAAATTTTTTTTAATAATAAACAAATGACCGGACCAAATACGGTGTCTACAAAGAGGAGTGTGAGTACTTGAGTTTGCTCATTGCGTACAAGGATGTCTTTGCTTGGTCGTATAAGGAGATTCTAGGACTTGATCCAAAAGTAGTCGTACATCATCTCGCTATGAAACATGGGTATCGACCAGTCAAACAAGCTCAACGGCGTTGCAGGCCAGAGATCCTTCCCGAAATCGAAAAATGAGGTTAACAATTTAATTGAAGCGTGATTCATTCGCGAAGTAAAGTACCCGACGTGGATAGCAAACATTGTCCCCGTCAGAAAGAAGAACGGAAAACTCCGAGTATACGTTGACTTTCGCGATCTGAATAGCGCATGTCCAAAAGACAGCGTACAACCAGATTTGAATGACCCTCAAAGATGAAGAAATGACAGCGTTTCGGACTCCGAAAAGGATATACTGTTACAAGATAATGCCCTTTGGATTAAAGAACGCCGACGCAACTTATCAACGTGCCATGCAAAAGATCTTCGATGATATGCTGCATAAACATGTCGAGTGCTACGTCGACGATCTCGTAGTCAAGTCTAAAAAGCGACAGGGTCACTTGGAAGATCTAAAGGTGGTTTTCGATCGTTTGAGGAAATACCAATTGAGGATGAACCCTCTCAAATGTGCATTCGGTGTAACTTCGGGGAAATTCTTTGGTTTCGTCGTAAAACATCGAGGGATCAAGATTGATCAATCCAAGATCGACGCTATTCAAAAAAAGTCAGAGCCTCAAAGCTTGCATGAACTAGGAAGTCACTAAGGACGACTTGCTTATATCAGGAGGTTCATCTTCAATCTAGCAGGTCGATGTCAACCATTTCAGAGATTGATGAGGATAGACACGCCCTTTGAGTGGGATGAAGCATGTCAAAATGTCTTTAACAACATAAAGCAATATTTGCTTAACCCTCCTGTCTTGGGCGCCCCCGTAGCAGGAAAATCGTTGATACTCTACATTACTGCGCAAGAAAGATCACTTGGGGCATTGCTTGCACAAAAAAGTGAGAAGGGTAAAGAATGTGCCATCTACTACTTAAGTAGAACTCTCAATGGGGCAGAGCTGAATGATTCACCCATTGAAAAGATGTGTCTTTCGCTCTTCTTCGCCATTGACAAGTTGAGGCATTATATGCAGGCATTCAAAGTGCATTTGGTGGCTAAGGCTGACCCAATCAAGTATGTTTTGTCTAGACCAATTATCTCAGGTCGGTTGGCAAAATGGTAAATCTTACTGCAACAGTATGACATTGTTTATGTTCTGCAAAAGGCAGTGAATGAGCAAGCCTTGGTTGATTTCTTGGCAGATCATCCAGTGTCGTCGGACTGAAAATTATCTGACGACCTGCCTGACGAAGAAATCTTCTACGTTGAAATTGCTGGGCCTTGGACTATGTATTTTGACGGTGCAGCTCGAAGATATGGCGCAAGAGCGGGTATAGTACTCATTACCCCTGAAAAGCACATGATGCCGTATAGCTTCACATTTGGAAAGGTATGTTCGAATAATGTTGCTGAATATCAAACACTCATTATGGGTCTTCAAATAGCAATAGAAATTGGAGTGACCTACATTGAGATCTACGGAGATTCAAAGCTGATAATTAATCAGTTGTTGCTCCAATACGAGGTGAAACATCAAGATTTAATACCTTACTTCAATTATGCAAGAAGACTCTTAGAAAGCTTCGACAGTATGACGATAGAGCATATTCCAAGAGCTGAAAATGCAAAGACAGATGCATTAGTTGTTGGGTTTTATGTCCTAAAACTCGTGGTTTGTAAACGATAAACATATTTTATTACTAATAAAGTGTTATTGAGGTTTATTCAATAAAGTTGTTATTGAATATGTGAATTGCTTATTTCATTTTAGAAAACCCTAAATCCAATAAACTAAGATCCATGGCTATAGCATGAGTACTTGAACTTTATGTGGAGACATAAAAGTGGATCAAGTTCGAGTAAATAGCCAAAACGGTCTATAGTATACGGATAAAGTTGGATACCTTATCTTGGGGACACTATTGGATGCAACCCATTTTGTATTTAGTACAAACGATGTGATCCTGAATCATTCATGTGGAGACATGTGAATAGGGCGTCCTATGCAAAGAGTTTGTATTAGACCAGACCGCGAAATAAGTCACTCTTGTTTTATAACGTTGTTTATTGTTTTAAAGACTAACTATTTCAAAACGATGACCTAGGTAACTTGACCTTAATCCTGAGCTAACTATGAACTCCTGTTTATTCGGGATTATCCTTAGATCTGCATGGGTGAGAGTGGCTCAACAACGCCAACTCAATAAGCCTCCCATTTCAGGGGTAAGACCGGATAGATAGCTGGGGACATAGAGTGGAAGATGGAATTCACTCATACCCGTCTCTAGGGATAGTAGATAGGTTGTTCCCTTAAGTGCTGACTCCAGGTCTTGAACAAGGGGCCCCACCCTCTCATTGGCACGAGAGAGACTTGGTATAGTGATTAGATCACATACCAATCGGTTTAGTGATTGGATCACAAACCAATTGTTCATTAGAGGATCAGTGGGACTTAAGGAGCAAGATGTAATTACGGGGGTAAAACAGATATTTGACCCAACCGTAAATTACGAACAACCTGTGAAGGGTCAACTTACTAATCATGGTTATATCGAGTGGACAAAAATATATCTACAGTGGGGAGAGTGCAACTACTAGGCTATAGTTGAATGTCCTGGTAGTTAACGAATGTTGATTAACTGGGTTAAAAAGTTTAATGAGTTAATATCAGATCGTTGGAGCTCATGATATGTAGGTCCATGAGGTCCCCGTGCTAGCTCATATCGGACTAAACCTTAGAACAGTGTGACGAGTGAATTTGAAGTGTTCGAATTCGGATTAGGGAATAAATGTTAAATATATATGTGTTATATTTAACGCCATAACGTTCAATTGCGAATTGAACAATAGAGAGAGATGGATATATTTAAATAAGATATAAATATCGAAAATATGAATAGGGATTCATAATCAAGTATATCGAGAATGATCGGGATTAGTAATGGATTTATTGGATATTAAATTTGAATTAATTAAATTGTTTAATTAATTATTTAATATTAATTTAATTTAATTTAAAATTAATTATTTGAATTAATTTTTAAATTGAATTAATTTGATCAAAGTTAGTCAAAAGTCAAAATGTTGACAATTGACTAAAACTTTGAAAGTCAAAAGTCAAATGTTGACTCCACTAAACCTTGAAAGTCAAGAGTCAATATGATCACTAAAGTTAGTAGAAAAATCCAATTCTTAAGTTAGCGGAAAAATTCAATTCTCGAGTTAGTGGGAAAAACCATTTTTTGGTATTTTTATGACTCAAACAATTTTGTTAGGTGTTAATCCCACATCAAGCCACTAATCCCACTAAATTGAGTGGATTCTAGATGTCATCCTAATATTAAGTCAATTTTGCATGTAGTCTTCTATATATACAAAGGGTTAATTAGATTAACTTATTCTTGGAATTTTGATTAATTTTGAGAATTGTAAAAACAATTTTTCTTCTATTCTCTCTAAATTCATCTTCAATTCTCTTTTAAATTAGTCACTCAAAGGATCCCACAATCCCGTTCTAAGGCCGGAGAATAGTCGGGAAGACTCTCGCGGTGGTTCGTGACCGTTACGTTCGAAGATTGAGTTTGGATTTGAAAAGAATTTGAACTTCAAAGGTAATTTCTAAATTATTGTCTTTGATTTTCAATTTACATGTTTTTTTCCTTTGAAATTAACAAAATAAGAGTACTTAGATCCAACGTTGCTTCCCCTATCCATGCTGAAACTCTTTCATTAGCAAACTTGGCCACAACCCTGACTGTCTCAGAAAGTGAAGTATTGAATGTCCCGATCTGTCAAAGATGGATTGTACTACCAACTGAAATAGAAAGTCAAGAAGCAAACGTAATATCAGTCTATGTGATTGAAGAAAAGGACTGACGACAACCGATTGTAGATTATCTACAACATGAAAAGCTTCCCACAGAGCACCGACGTAAGGCCAATATACGAAAAAGAAGTGCTCGATTCATCTACTATAAGGACACCCTTTATCGACGCTCCTATGACGAACTTTTTCTTCGATGCCTAGGAAAAGAAGAATCGATAAAGGCATTAGAGGAAGCGCACTCAGGGGTCTGTGGTGCTCACCAATCGGATCTGAAACTTCATTTTCAGTTGAAGAGGATGGGTTATCACTGGCCAACGATGATTTAAGACTCGATGGAGTATGCAAAGAAATGTGAGGTTTGTCAGTTTCATGCAAACTTCATACATCAACCGCCAGAACCCCTTCACCCAACCATAGCTTCATGGCCCTTTGAAGCTTGGGGGCTCGATCTCGTTGGTCCAATAACACCTAAGTCCTCGGCGGGACACTCTGATATCCTCACTGTGACAGATTACTTTTCAAGGTGGGTCGAGGCGATTGCGTTAAAAGAAACAAAGAAGGAAACTGTTGTGGATTTCATCCGAACCCACATCATTTACCGTTACGACATCCCTCACCGCATCGTGACCGATAACTGAAGACAATTTTCGAATAGTCTAATGCACAAGTTATGTGAGAAGTTCAAGTTCAAGCAATCCAAGTTATCTATGTACAACGCTCCGACAAATGGATTGACAGAAGCGTTCAACAAGACATTGTGCAACTTGTTGAAGAAAGTGGTCTCCAAGTCGAAAAGAGACTGGCAGGAAAAGATTGGTGAGGCATTATGGGCTTACCGAACTACCCACCACACTCCTACAGGGGTCACACCTTATTCCCTCGTCTATGGGGTCGAAGTTGTGCTCCCATTGGAAAGAAAAATCTCATCCTTAAGAATGACAATGCAAGAAGGGTTAACTACAGAAGACAATGCAAGATTGTGTCTACAAGAATTGAAAGCACTCGATGAAAGAAGATTAGATGATCAGCAGACCCTAGAATGCTACCAAACACGAATGACCAAGGCCTTCAACAAAAATTTGAAGTCTCGATCATTTCAAATTGGCGATCTAGTACTCGCAGTTCGAAGACCCATTATCACAACGCGACACACGGGGAGCAAGTTCACCCCTAAGTGGGATGGACCCTATGTTGTCAAAGAAGTCTACACAAATGGGGCATACAAGATCGTGAATCAAGACGGGTTAAGGATTGGCCCAATCAACGACAAGTTTCTCAAGAAATTTTATGCATAAAATGTAACTCTTTAACGTAAGAGTATAAACTACATGTTGCTCCTAGTTCGCACGAGCTTAAAAGGTGAACGACCCAAAAAAAAAAAAAACATTACTCTAAACTACGTTATGACTTGATCCCTTACTTTCAAGGGTATGTAGGCAACTTAAAGAAAAACATAAAGGCTTTGAGTTCAGTCACGATATAAAATAAAAAGATTTCATTCAAAGATATGCAGTCGTCTAAAAAAAAAAGAACTGTAAATTCAGTCACAATATGAACAAAATAAATGAACGCCTAACAAAATACCAACTAGAATGCAAGTAAATGAACGCCTAATAAAATAAAAAATGGTCAAAGTATCCATCTGAAGTCCCTCAATTCCTCGCGCAGTTTCCAGAAAGCCACGTAGTACGTCTAGAGAAGCTATAACTTTGTCATCAATAGCGGGAGTATCTTCAATGTTGCTAATTTCCACGCATATTTTGTTTGCTTCAAGTTGTCCTTCATTAAAGTGCTTTTCTTTCTCCAAAACAAGTGCAGAAAGTGATTCGTGGTCAGCTTCCAAAGTCTTCAGTTTGACCTTGAGACTTTCAATCTCCAAGGGCGTCTGCTCAGACCGGTCCTGAAGTACATTCTTTTCTTTGAGCAGAAGATTGTTACCAGATAAGACATCCTCCAGGCTGCATCTCAACTTTGTCAAGTACTGATTCTTACCAAATGAGGTCAAGCAAGGAGAGTAGCGTGATTGCAGCTCGTTATATTGGTCCACATTTCGAAAGTACTCAGTCACAAGATTTTTCAGAGATGCCAAACTCGTTGCATCGACCTCGGAGGCGGCATCGAATATTTTATGTATCTCGGGTTCAAGGGAGGAAACCTTCTAAAAAAGAGTACGACCAAGTATTTGTTGTTCAACCTTCCACATAGCCAAGGCAAAATTGCGACGTGCTTTGGAAATTATGTCATCTTCAACAAAATTGGAAGCCTCTTAAGTTGTGATGTCTACCTTTGCATGCTTCGGCTGAGAGCTTGAGCCAATAGGGACCGCAGGAGCACGATGAATCTCTTTATTGACCTGTGTTCTAAAACACCCAGAGGCTGGCGCGATAAAAATCTAAAACAGAGGGACCCGTCAAAGCCAAAATCGCCTGGTTAGGAGGGTTAGGAGCCACAATCGTCAATGACCGCTTGCTCGAAGACGCCTACGAAATGAGAAAAATAATATGGAAACGAGTAAATAACGATGAAGAAGCGTATAAAAAAAAGCTCGAACTAAAAAAAAAGGGGATACATATATACAAAAGAGAAAGGATGAATGAGTCACCAACCAAAGGCACAACAACTTCATGAAATTTTGGGGCATCATCGGAAGCGCCCTCAAAAGGGGCGTCAACAATCTTTTTCGATCTCTTGCGGGATTTAGTCTGCTTCAAGCAGCGGTCGTTGTTGTTGCTCTGACTGTCAGCGTCATCGTCAGAACTACTCACTACGTGAGTTAACACCTATTTCCTCGGGGCGTAAACCTTTTTACCGGTGTCTTTGGGGGATTTTGTCTTAGTTGCGGGAGAAGGGGTGAAACTACTAACTAACAATTGTATGTTCTCCCCGAAATAGTTCCCATGTTTTTTGTTCCACCACTTCTTGTAGGATGTTGTGACATGATCGACAGGATTTGGCATACACTCAGGGAGATGTACACGGGACGAATTTAGTGTCTCATTACAAATCCTCCAATGGTGAAATACATTGTTCAGGTTGACTGTGGGCAGATCTACACGTAACTTGTTTGGTATATCTTGATAAAAGCCAAGTTGTTGACTAAACCGACAAGGGTGGTAGGCCTCTATAGTCATTTGTGTTCCGTGATGAGAGGATAAGTAACACGATCGAATGCTTATGAAGTATGAAGAGGAAGTGAATGATAAACCTTTAACATCGTGTAAAGTGTCGCCTTGGCTCTTGGGTGGGGGTTTGCATGCCACGCTATGGACGTGCCTTGATGGACTACTTTGCGGGTTGTGAACGCATCATAGTATTTAGCACCACCTTCTCCTAAGTAGTCAACCATCATCGGGCCTGCTGTTGTGGATATTCTAAAGTGTGTACCAAAGTAATGAGAAAGCCAACCAACCATAAACATAGTGCACTGGGAAGCAAATATCGGATCGCCCGGATGAATGAAAGGTGTTGTAAAGTTGGCTAACTACATGATAAATATTGGATAAAATCGGGACTACAAGGTTGAAAAGGCTACCTTCAGCCATGAGGGATGCTACTTTAAACACACTAGGACGAAGAAAGTTATATTTTATATCACCCTTGAACCAAATTGTGATCCACGAATGGATGAAAATTCGTGATTTCTCTACTTGTTGAGAATCAATCCGGTAGTAAGCATCAAAAAGATAAGTACAACTCTTTGGAAGATGCTCACCTCGGACACGCAGGCCCACGCGCGGACCCATCAATTCCTCACAACTTGGAATTATTTCGTTATAGAATTTTCCTTTGACTGAAAGACCTCCGAGTTTCCACATGTCCCACAAAGAAAGGGATGCTTCTACAGAGGAGGTGTGAATGGTGTTGGTCGAAGGACACCAAGCTTCGCAGAAGGCCCGAATCACATCTAAGTTGCGATCATAGGTATACAGGGAGGCCATCACGGGCGATAGCAGACCTGAGCCTTGCAATGATACCTTGTTTCGAGCAACGGCGAATTCAAGGCACTCCCAATAAAGGGGAATGCAACGGAATTCATCATTAAGTTTAAACGTAGGACCCCAACGAATTCCGCTCGCAATAATACGACGCCCAAGGGTTGGTTCCAGATTGGATTTGGCTTTCCCTCTATGTAAAGAGGATTGTAAAATCCACACTGTAGCGGGAGAGTGTTGATCGCGGGGTCTCTCTATAGATCATTCGACCAAAATATGCGAGTTGTCCAATTCTGACTCCTTAGGCGGACCTTCCATAGAGAAAAGAATGCCACTTTTAAGTGGTTGATTTTCGTCTTCTAAAACAACCAAATTTTCTCCAACATCGTCTGAAAACTCGGTAAAAAAAATCATGGTTTGACCTACAAAAATGACAATAATGAAGAAAAATGTTTAGAACGGTGACTCTGATCCAACGTTAAAAAAAAGTATTAAAAAAAAAGAACAAAAAAAAAAATTTAAAAAATTGTTTTTAAAAAAATTTTAAAAAAATAAAAAAATTAAGAGGTTATAGATGTCGGCACATGATAGACCTACAAGTCACATCTGACAAGTGGACATCCCACTACCGAGTGTCACATCTCTAACTCCTTTGCAAAAGAAAAATAAATCAAGTTCAAACAATTGAAAGATGTCTGTGCGGGATAGACCTACAAGTCGCATCCGACAAGTGGACATCCCACTACCCAGTGTCACATCTCTAACTCTTTTGCAAAAGGAAAAGAAATCAAGTCCAAAGAAGTGAAAGATGTCTGCGCGGGATAGAACTACAAGTCGCATCCGACAAGTGGACATCCCTAGCAGGGGCAACACTCGGCACATGATAGACCTACAAGTCGCATCTGACAAGTGGACATCCCACTACCTAGTGTCACATCCCAAACTTCTTTGCAAAAAAATAATTCTCATTTCCTAGACCAAAGAGGTTAAAGATGTCTGCGCAGAACAGACCTACAAGTCGTATTGGACTTACAGGTCGCATCCGACAAGTGGACATCCCTAACAGGGGCAACACTCGGCACAAGATAGACCTACTTGTCGCATCCGAAAAGTGGATTTCCCACTACCTAGCGTCACATCTCTAACTCCTTTGCAAAAGAAAAAGAAATCAAGTTCAAAGAAGTGAAAGATGTATGCGCGGGATAGACCTACAAGTCGCATCCGACAAGTAGACATCTCTAGCAGGGAAAACACTCGGCACAGGATAAACCTACAAGTCGCATCCGACAAGTGGACATCTCACTACACAGTGTCACATTTTATAACTCATTTGCAAAAGGAAAAGAAATTAAGTCCAAAGAGGTTAAAGATGTCTGCGCAGGATAGACCTACAAGTCGCATTCGACAAGTGGACATCCCTAGCAGAGGCAACACTCGGCACCGGATAAACCTACAAGTCGCATCCGACAAGGGGGCATCCCACTACCCAGTGTCACATCCCAAACTTCTTTGGAAAATAAAAAAATAATTCTCATTTCATTTCCTAGACCAAAGAGATTAAAGATGTCTGCGCAGGACAGACCTACAAGTCGCATTGGACCTACAGGTCGCATCCGACAAGTGGATTCGACAAGTGGACATCCCACTACCTAGTGTCACATCTCTAATTCATTTGCAGAAGGAAAAGAAATCCAGTCCAAATAGGTGAAAGATGTCTGCGCAGGATAGACCTACAAGTCGCATCCGACAAGTGGACATCCGTAGTGATGGAACCGAAGTTCTAATCCTACACAACCAGAGGCGCAGCGGAAATAACCTAAAACTGGCTGAGGATCTTCAACAATCAATGAGCAACAAATCGGGAGAGAGAAAAATTCAAACTTTTTGAAAATTCTTCTCTGCCCAATTACCCGACCGGTAAACCTCAAGAAAATGCACCGGTATATATCACATATACACAGTATATTTTCTACCGAAGAGAACCCGACCGGTAAACCTCAAAAAAATGCACGGGTATATATCACATATACACCGGTATATTTTCTACCGAAGAGAACCCGACCGGTAAATTCAAACGCTATGAATTTCAACCGATAAGGACCCATCGGTAAATTTACCACCGGTATTACCGACAGATAATATCGACCAGTAAATTTACCAGAAGACGAAAGAGAAGGGAAACACTTACATTTTCATGTTGTTTGTCTTCTCGTCTACCTCAGCTTCTCTACAGACCTCTCTTCCTCTACCTCTCCTCTAGTCACGATCGCTGTGCGAACACGTCGAGGACCACCCTTAGAGGATTCCCAGCTATTCTCGGGCTTAGTAGCGGAGTTGTGGGACTCCCTTGAACTAAAGGGGTTTGTTGAGAGGGATGAGGAATAAGGAAAAGATGATGGCCATGGAGGAGGATTTGAATTTTCAAGAACAATTCAAGAAACTCAAATCCTCTCAAATTCATATGAATCTTCAACCTATTGAAGTTCAAATTGAAGGAGAAAATGATGAACTCTTCATACCTTACACTTACTACTAAAGAGTCCTTCAAGAATTTCAACTCCATGTCATAGCTTCTCTACATGCTAAATTTCATCCTAAATTTCTCTTTCCTTCAACTTTTTGGAGAACCAGAGAAACGAAGGAGAAGATGAACTTAGAGAGAGAACTTTAAAAATGGGTTGTGAAAGTTAGAGAGAGAAGTCAAAAGATAAGACTTTTTATCTCATTCTTCTCATTCTGGGCTGAAGCAGTTAATGGATAAAATTCATTAACTATTATTAATTGTTATAAAAATATAATAAGTAATAATAATTTATTAAAATAATTTTAATAAATATGTTTATTATTTAATTTAATATCATATATTAAATAAACAATAAACCAAGCTCCGATTTTCCAAAAACTGATTTTTCCAATATGAATCAATATTCATATTTTTTCTTGGTCTAGTATTTAAATCATATTTAAATACATCTTCCTCCAATTTCATATTTAAATCATATTTAAATATGTCGAACCTCAATCAACAGACCCGAATTTGGATTTCTCTAAAAAACTCTCCTATAGCACTGCTACACAGCTTTATCCGAGCTAACCAGGAGAACCTAAAGGACCTACAGATCATGAGCTCCAACGATACGAGATTATTCAGTTAAAACTCTTTTGACCCGAATCAATCAACATTCGTTAACCCCAGAGACTCCACTATAGTCGGAGGGTTGCACTCTCCTCACTGTAGATATATTATGTCCTCTTTATATAACCGTCATTGGTAAGTCAATCATTCACAGGTCGTTCGTAATCGCAGTTGGGTCATTTAAACCGTTTAACCCCTGCATTACATCTTGTTCCTTAAGTACCACTGACTTCTCTAATGAACAATATATATGTGGTCCAACCAGCAGATAGAATCCTTCGACACACAGGAGAGGGCGAGTACTCATTGTTAGAGCCCTGAAGTCAGCTATTAAGGGAACAACCTATCTACTAACCCTGAAGCGGGTTGGGAGTGAATTTCGTCTTGTTGTACTATGTCCCCAGCTATCTATTCGACTTTATCCCCAAGATGGTAGGCATATTGAGCGGCGAAACCGGTCACTCTCACCCATACAAGTCAAAAGATACTATCGAATAAACAAGAGTTCATAGCGGGCTTAGGATTAAGCTCGAGTTACCTAGGCCATCATATGAAATAGTCGGTCTCATCAGTAAACGGCGTTATAAAGAGAGAGCGACTTTTTCGCGGTTCAGTCTTACGCAAACTCATTACACAGGACGCCCTCGCTCCTCACATCACCATGTGAAACGATTCGGATCACATCGTTTTGTACAATATAAAGCGAGCCGCATCCAATAGGGTTACCAGGATAAGGTACCCAACCTTATCCGTATACTATATACCGTTTTGGCAGTATATATGAACCTGATCCACAATCATGTCACACATGAGGTTCAAATACTCACACTATGTCAAGGGTGTTAGGTATTGATATAGGATAAACCAAACACGTTTCACTTTATTCCAGTAAACTCTTTTACTGAATAAAACTCAACAACTCTTTATTGCTAAATAGAGTGCTTACAAACATAACTGTTTACAAACCACGAGTTTTTGGACATAAACCCAACACGTAGCAGGGGCAACATTTGGCACAGAATAGACCTATAAGTCGCATTCGACAAGTGGACATCCCACTACCTAGTGTCACATCTCTAACTCCTTGAGACTAAAAATGACATTCAGATTTGCAATGAATTCAGACGACGCGAGTTTCAAATTGAGTTTGCGTTGTATAAAACAAAGATCAAACATATCATCAACAAATCACAATTCCAAGTTCCATTCCAACATTTATTTCCCAATTTACCATCTAAATTTTAAATCACATTAATTTTTAAAATTCCCAACTCTAAGTTTTAATTCTAAATTCTCAATTTCAAACAAAAAATACATGCAATTTCAAAAATTCTTAATTTTAAGTTTTAATTCTAAATTTTCAATTTCCAAAATCCCTAACTCTTAAGTTTTAATTCTAAATTCCCAATTCAAAAAAAATATACATGCAATTTCCAAAATTCCTAACTCTAAGTTTTAATTCTAAATTTCCAATTTCCAAAAAAAATTACATGCAATTTCAAAAATTCTTAATTTTAAGTTTTAATTCTAAATTCCCAATTTCCAAAAAAAATTACATACAATTTCTAAAATTAGAATTTTAAGTTTTGTTTCTAAATTCCCAATTTTCAAAATTCTCTAAGTCTAAGTTTTAATTCTAAACTCCCAATTCCCTAAATTCATAATTCTACATTTTAATTCTAAATTCCTAATTCCAAATTCTCAATTACTTGTAATTTCCGAGTCGTAAATGATATGTGATTTCTAAATCTCAATTCCAAATTTTCCAAGTTGTAAATTACATATAATTTCTAAATCCTAATTCCAAATTTTCCAAGTTGAAAATTACATGTAATTTCTAATTATCAATTCTAAATTACATTATATGTGATCCCTAAATCACAAGTTCTTAATCACAAGTTCCACAAATCATAAATTACACCGTTCAAATTTACAAGTCCCAGCAAAGTTCATCAAATTCAAAGTTCACAACCCAAATTAAACCAAATAAAAAAATAACAGTACAGTCCAAATTAAACCAAATGAAAAAAATCACAGTCCAAATTAAAGTACAGCAAATCAAATAGAGATAATAAAAAAATTTACTTGTAGTAATTCCCCAAATCGATCAAGAACCGATTTAGCGGCGATCCGCAAGCACACGGTGGAGAATTAATGTTGTAAAAAGTATATATTAGATCGATTTGTAAGAAATTTCTAGTTTTAAAATTCAAGAACTCAAAGGAAAAAGAAATATAAAAAACTAAATCTAAAAAATAAAAAAATAAAAAGATCAGTAAGAAAAAAAAAAACTTCACAGAGGCGAAACGGCGGATTTCCTCGCGAGTGTGGCGGTAGCGGCGGAGCGGGCGTTGGCGTGCAGCGGTGCGGGCGTAGCGGCATCGGAGGCTTCGGCGGCGGCGTGCAGCAGGATCCCCTGCGTCTTCAACTTCTACAAACAAAAAAAAAAGTTTAGTTTTATACAAAAGAGATGAAACCCTAAAAGCAATAGGTTTGTCATGACAATGTGAAGTTACTAAAAATACCCTTCAGAGTTAAAAAATTTTGGCCAAAATGTGTATAAAGTTAGATTCAAACACAAGACCAAGGGAAATAAAGACTTTACAAGTTCCACTTTGCCAAACAAACTTCATTATTATTATTTGTCTTTAGATTGTAATATTTCATTCAACTTGTTATTTAGGCATGTTCTAAATTTCCTTCCATAATCCTGAGCTTAAGTTCAAAATTTATCGAACTTCAAGTCAAAACTCATTAGAATCCCAAAATTGCGCCAAATCAAATTTCCATCACTTCTACTCCGAGTTCAAGCCAAACTTCGAGAAAATATCATAAATTCTCCTAGAATTAAAATTTTGGATCTATTCCAAATTTTATTCTCGAGCAAGATTTAGAGTCAAAAGTTATCCAAATTCAAGTCTCAAATCGAAATTGGTGGTTTGGGTATACTTCAAATTTTATCCCACGTTGAAATTGGAGTAAAGTTCAAAGTCAAATCTTATTCAAAATTCAATTGGGCAGACGCAAAACTCTACTCTACATCCAAAATAGAATTAAGGCAGAACACAAAAAAAATCTACTGAAGTTCAAGTCAAGTTTTTGCCAAATAAGAAAGATCAAAATTGTGAGCCAAATTCATATTTTTGGTCAATTGGCATAAAAAGATGTATCAATTAAAATAATTGATTTATGAACTAGATTTCATATTTCGATAAAATTGACATGTCAATTCAAGTTTCTGTCAAATAAGAAAGATCAAAATTGTGAGCCAAATCATATTTTTGGTCAATTGGCATAGAAAGATGTATCAATTAAAATAATTGATTTATGAACCAAATTTCATATTTCGATAAAATTGACATGTCAAGGCGGAGTCGAAATTAGGGGTGTCCTACATTTCGATTTCAAAATTTAACTTTTCCGAGACTCACCCACACACGCTTGTGCATAACTCTCGAAAAAGAGGGCATTTGGTGACCGAGAAATTTCGGTCAATCAGCGGTTGCCACGTGTCTTCATCACGACCGTTGGATCAAATAAACTTAACCGATCAAATTGGATCATATCACAATTGGGCTCAAAATCAAATCGGCCCAGAATGTTATTTAAATGGCAATTTGGCCCAAAGCCCAAAAGTCGATTGGACCCAAGCTCATTGGGCTCTAGCCCATTGGATCCAAAGCTAATCTCATTAGGCTCCTGAGAACTCTATAAATAGAGAGTTCATTCTTCATTTGCAAGGTTCATAAAATTTCTTCTCCTAAGAATTCAGAGAGAATTCACAAGCAACAAAAGACTCTTTGAATCTTGAAGACTGAACATGGCTTGAAGATCAAACACCTGAAGACTTCACCGCTACGCGAAGCTGAAGATTCAATCTCGGGAACAAGTTGTGAAGTCCTCGAGTACAGTTACATTTGAGGGACAAAGAATCAGAGGATAAACATTAGAGATTGTAATCCACTACGCACTGATACATATGATGAGTTTATTTTAGGCATAGTAAAATAGATTGTTTTTTAGTTCTTTTGTTAGTTTACTTGGACATTTTATCGACTAATTTAATTGTTTCTAGTTTATTTTAATTATAGAAGCAAATTGGAAGAAAGTTGAAGAAGATATGTTTCAAGCAAAAGTCAAACCGCACAGCGAAAAAAAAAAAAAAAAAAAAATCACAGAGCCTAGGCGCCCAGAACCGGCGCTTAGGCGCTTGATAACTCCATTTTGGAGCTATTAAATACTTCCTAATATTAGCTTAAGTCCGCTTTTAATTGATTAATATATCTCTTTTGTAGGAGAAATGCGGCAAAGAGCTCGTGCGTCCGTTGGGCCCGTTCGAGAGCTTAAAGTGGAGTTTTAACGCCCCAGGAATGCATCGGGAAGAGGGGAACTTGATCCGTGAAGAAACGGGCCAAAACAGCCTTGGAGAGGCAAAGTTCCAGCCCCAAACCCGAGAGCCAGCGTCGAGACGCTGGCTCGACGCTGGAAAAACCCGAGAGCAAGCGTCGAGTGATAGCGTCGAGACGCTAGCTCGACGCTGCCCTGGCGTCGAGACGCTTCGGAGGAGGCGCGCGCAGGAATTTTATCGGGGCAGCGTCGCGACGCCATCGAAGGCGCGCGCGGAAAACTTAGGGCACAGCGTCGAGACGCTGGCCTAGCGTCTCGACGCTACGACGATTGCAGAACTTAAATGACGATTTTTCTGCACTTTTTATATATCTTCTTCTTCAATTTCCATAGCTATTTTTGGAGCTTTTCACCTTCTTCTTCCTCGTTTTTTCTATACTTCTCTTGGAGCTCCGCCATTGTTGGCATGCTAGTGAGCTCCATATTCTTTGTAACTCGTGGATGATTCCTTCCATGGCCGTCGTTGGAGCGGAATTGACAAACCGCGCCATGAGCGGCTAAGGTAAGGGTGAACGGTTTGGGAATGGTTTAGGGGGATTTTGTTAGATAATTTGGTTCTGATAATTTGCGTTTTGAATTATGCATATTGGGTTCTGTTTATTTGCATTTGTCTACTTTGCTTAATCCAACGAGCATGTTTAATTTCGACGATTGACACTCGAGTAATTATGCATGTTGTGTATGTTAAAGAGTAGCGATGCCGTGCCTCTCACTGCTCGACTAAGTAACACAGGTAGATGAAATTAAATCGAAGTATAGTTGTTGATTGCATACAGCGTTTGCGGGCAATCTACTAGCAATTAGAATTCACGCTTAAATGTTCGTCGCGGTTAGCTAGTGACTGTCTAGATTGATCTTAGGGCTGATCACCTTGATGTAAGCTTAGATAACGTATAATTAGAACTGTGTGGTCTAATTAAAATCCATGGAGTCGGCTACGTTGGGGCTTCTCTGGTAGTCGTCCGCGTGCATAATAAACTGAATACCATGATTTCAGCATTAAAGGATGAACCGAATTTGTCTAACAATTGATCCCGAAACTCCCAAACCGTGCACACGTTTTCTACTAGTTATTCTTTCTTCCGTTAGCTTTGTTTTCCTTGCATGCTAAAAACCCCCCGTTACGAAAATCAATCAATTAATTAAATTCCAATTTCATTAGTAATTTCAGTCTACCTATTCCTTTGATCGACCCTGTTACCACTGGCTGCAAAGCCTTGGTCATAGGCTTATAAATTACATTTTGGCAAGCCTCGACAGCTTGAGTTTAAGCGATAGTTCAAAATATCGTCCACCAAAATTGGCGTCGTTGCCGGGGAATAGGCAATTTGATTGAAATTATGATTGAAGTTTGAATTTGATTTATTGATGGTTTGCTGAAAAAAATTTCTGTTTGTATCTTGTATGTTCGGTTTTTTGTTTGTGTATGACCCGTTCCTCTGAGGGTAGTAGATTGCAGTTTATCCCAGAGATTGACAGAGAGGAGCGGCGGTTACGGAAAGAAGCCCGGGAGGGGCAGAGACCGATTGAAGAAGAAGAAGGCAATCCCTTCTTGGTTGAAGAAATGGCGCAAGGTGATGCGCCACGGACGCTAAAGCAACTGGCAGCGCCAGACTTGAACCTGCAGCCTTTGTGCATAAACTACCCCGTGGTAGCAGGTAACTTCGAATTAAAATCCGGTTTAATTCACCAGTTACCTTCTTTCCATGGCAACGCAGGTGAGGACGCGAACAAACACCTGATGGAATTCCATTGCGTCTGCGCGGGGATGAAGCCCGCAGGGGTCACGGAGGAGCAATTAAACATGAGGGCATTCCCCTTCATGCTCAAAGACAAGGCCAAAGATTGGCTATACTATCTGCCCTCCGGATCGATCACCACGTGGCAGGATATGAAGCGGGTATTTTTGGAGAAATACTTTCCCGCATCCTTGGCCACCACACTGCGGAAGAGGATTTATGGGATCACCCAGGATGTCGGTGAGTCCCTGCACGAATACTGGGAACGTTTTGGGCGCCTGTGCGCCAACTTCCCACATCATCAGATTGCCGACCAGCTGCTAATACAGTATTTTTATGAGGGGATGACGCCCCATGACCGGCAAATGATTGATGCAGCGAGTGGCGGGGCATTGATTGACAAGACCCCAGTTGAGGCCAAACAGTTGATAGCTAACATGGCAACAAACTCGCAGCAATTCGGTATTCGGGGGCAAGGACAAGTCCATAGCGTGGCTCAGAGCCATGAACTGATTGAGATGAAGGCCCAGGTGGCCGAGATAGGAAGTATGCTGAAAAAGATCGTTGGACGAACCCGCGAGGCGGAAGAGGTCAACGCGATCGGGGGGTACGCTTCCAACCCAAGGAAGTACGACCCATATTCCAACACGTATAACCCCGGTTGGTGCGACCATCCAAATTTTAGCTATGGGAACAGGGAAGGACAATCTCGCTTCCAAGGCCAGTCTCAGGATAGGCCTAATTCTTCCACCCAGGCTCAAGCCTCGAGCTCCTCCAGCTCGCTTGAAGAGATGGTAAGGACCATCGTGACTAGCACCAGCCAGTTCCAAAAAGAGGCTCGAGAAGAGCTTAATTCTCACAAGGCAGAGCTGCAGAATCTGAACAAGCAGCTGACACAAATGGCGGTGTCTATCAGTAAGATTGAGAGCAAGAGCTCGGGGAAGCTTCCTTCCCAAACTACAGTCAACTCATGTGAAAACGTGAGTGCTATTCAGCTGCGCAGTGGGAAGTCACTTTCCACTAGAGCTGTGAAGGAAGCCACGGACAGCCAGAACAAGTCCGCCCCGACTGCTCCTGAGATTCAGATTGAGAGAAAAGATGAGAAGGTCAGTGTACCTGAGGATGTTACCAGAGCACCATTCCCGAGTCGGCTTGTGAAGCCTACTTTGGAGACTGAGGATGCGGAGGTCCTTCGAACCTTCCAAAAGGTGGTGGTCAACATCCCACTTCTTGAGGCAGTAAGCCAAGTGCCGAAATATGCCAAGTTCCTCAAGAAGTGGTGTACGAGCAAAAGAGTGTCAAGAAAAAGTGACGAGACGAAGAGAGAAACCGTCTCCGCAATCTTCCAAGGTAATCTTCCACCGAAGTGCATCGATCCTGGTATGTTTACTATCCCATGCATTATCGGTACTAAATTCATTGAAAATGCCATGTTAGATCTCGGTGCCTCAATTAATGTTATGTCTTATGATGTTTTTAAAGAACTTGAATTGTGTACTTTAATTGAGTCCAATATAGTTGTCCAACTAGCCGATCGATCTTATGTGCATCATTTAGGGAAGATTGAGGATATTTTAGTCAAAGTTAAGGACTTACTGTTTCCATGCGATTTCTATGTGCTGAATATGAATGAAAATTCTTCGCATGTTTCCTCTTCTATTTTATTGGGCCGCCCATTTATGAAGACCGCTAAGGTCAAGATAGATGTTGATAGGGGTGCCTTATCTGTAGAATTTGATGGAATGGTGAATGAATTTATTATAAATGCATCGAAGTCGTCTGTGAATGCTGGAAATGTATCTGTTGTTGAGCATGATGAGAATGGGAGTCTACCCTCGCGCTTGAGGGATGGTTCCCATGTCTCGGTTACAAAATCTGATTTAAATTTGAGTGATAACACTGCTGGTTTTTGCACTAACTATTCTGATATTCACGTGCCCGAGGCACGAAGAGTGCAAAATATTTTTCAGGATGATTGCAGGAAAGGTGTGGACAAGGACAAGCTTGGATCGTCCCCCGCACTTACAGACTATGGATGAGTCTGTGGAGAGAATACAGTCGAGCAACCGACTTTAAAAATTCTGCGCTTCTCGGAGGCACCCGAGCGATGGACTGTTTTTATGCTTTAGTTTAGTTTAGTTGCTTTCCAGATTAACTTAGTTTTAATTAGCTTGCTGTTTTTTTTTAGGAATCGAGGAAGAGAAGACAACTTTGGGCTCTGATGCGTTTGTGCGCCGCTTCCTCGCCCTCGCCAGCTTCACAAAGAGTCAGGGAAGTGTACTTCTTCTTCCCTTTTTACTTTGTTTTATCTGACTGGATGGCATTGGGGACAATGCCATATTTTGAAGTTGGGGGTGGAGATGGTCTGATGGATATGCATGTGTAGTTCGTTGAGAAGTGCTATTTTGATATTGAAGTGCTTGGGACTCTGTTTACTGTTTTCTGACAATGATAGCCTAGGAAATGCATGTTGAAAATCTGAGCATTTGCATAATCGAGTTTTTGCATGAGTTTTGCGTTTATTAGGTTCATGTCAAAAATTTTAAAAAAAATTTCTGTTGCTCCCTTGCATCATATCGAGCACTTAGCAGCCCCTTCCTAGATTCCGCAGGCTCGAAATTCGCATGTTTCGCTAATTCTCGTTGTCACCCCGAAAGGCACCCTTAGGTAGCTTGTTTCATGAGAGTTAGTAGTTGGTTAATTGAGAAAGCATGTGCTTAGCCTAATAAAAAAAAAATTAGAAAAGCATGTTTGATAGAAAATTCCTCTCGAGGCGCTTCTCCTTCTTTGTAGCGCTTAAAGAAGTGAGCGTCAGTCCTTAAAAACGTGAAGCTTAGGCCTAAGTTTGACGTGTTAGGCAGCTCGAGTTGGAAAGAAAAAGAAATAAAAAGTTGGTTCAAAGAACCTAAATAAAAGAGTACAAAGTACTTGTGAAAAGAAAAAGAATGAGAAAAACAATTAGGTCTCTTAATTTGCTTCTCTCTCTCGTGTAAGTCAAGTTTAGACTGTTCTTAAACGCTAGAAGTAGGGGGAAAACGGGATGTGCGTTGCATGTGGGTTTTCCGAGTTTGCGTGAGTTTAGGAGTGGTTGACTAGCACACACACACGTTAGGGGGCAAGAGTTAATTTTTGATATGTCCTAGTTAATGCATGAACAAAATGCTTCCATGATTATGTTGTGTTTAGGTTTTCAATATGCATGGAGGTTTGAGTTAGTAGCATGTAGGCGCGTCCTTAGAGTCAATGTCTTTGTAGTGCTTGCTCGAGGACTAGCAATGTTTAAGTTGGGGGTGTTTGATAACTCCATTTTGGAGCTATTAAATACTTCCTAATATTAGCTTAAGTCCGCTTTTAATTGATTAATATATCTCTTTTGTAGGAGAAATGCGGCAAAGAGCTCGTGCGTCCGTTGGGCCCGTTCGAGAGCTTAAAGTGGAGTTTTAACGCCCCGGGAATGCATCGGGAAGAGGGGAACTTGATCCGTGAAGAAACGGGCCAAAACAGCCTTGGAGAGGCAAAGTTCCAGCCCCAAACCCGAGAGCCAGCGTCGAGCTACAGCGTCGAGACGCTGGCTCGACGCTGGAAAAACCCGAGAGCAAGCGTCGAGTGATAGCGTCGAGACGCTAGCTCGACGCTGCCCTGGCGTCGAGACTCTGCTTGGCGTCGAGACGCTTCGGAGGAGGCGCGCGCAGGAATTTTATCGGGGCAGCGTCGCGACGCCATCGAAGGCGCGCGCGGAAAACTTAGGGCACAGCATCGAGACGCTGGCCTAGCGTCTCGACGCTACGACGATTGCAGAACTTAAATGACGATTTTTCTGCACTTTTTATATATCTTCTTCTTCAATTTCCATAGCTATTTTTGGAGCTTTTCACCTTCTTCTTCCTCGTTTTTTCTATACTTCTCTTGGAGCTCCGCCATTGTTGGCATGCTAGTGAGCTCCATATTCTTTGTAACTCGTGGATGATTCCTTCCATGGCCGTCGTTGGAGCGGAATTGACAAACCGCGCCATGAGCGGCTAAGGTAAGGGTGAACGGTTTGGGAATGGTTTAGGGGGATTTTGTTAGATAATTTGGTTCTGATAATTTGCGTTTTGAATTATGCATATTGGGTTCTGTTTATTTGCATTTGTCTACTTTGCTTAATCCAACGCGCATGTTTAATTTCGACGACTGACACTCGAGTAATTATGCATGTTGTGTATGTTAAAGAGTAGCGATGCCGTGCCTCTCACTGCTCGACTAAGTAACACAGGTAGATGAAATTAAATCGAAGTATTAAGCCGTGTAGGATAGTTGTTGATTGCATACAGCGTTTGCGGGCAATCTACTAGCAATTAGAATTCACGCTTAAATGTTCGTCGCGGTTAGCTAGTGACTGTCTAGATTTATCTTAGGGCTGATCACCTTGATGTAAGCTTAGATAACGTATAATTAGAACTGTGTGGTCTAATTAAAATCCATGGAGTCGGCTACTTTGGGGCTTCTCTGGTAGTCGTCCGCGTGCATAATAAACTGAATACCATGATTTCAGCATTAAAGGATGAACCGAATTTGTCTAACAATTGATCCTGAAACTCCCAAACCGTGCACACGTTTTCTACTAGTTATTCTTTCTTCCGTTAGCTTTGTTTTCCTTGCATGCTAAAAACCCCCCGTTACGAAAATCAATCAATTAATTAAATTCCAATTTCATTAGTAATTTCAGTCTACCTATTCCTTGGATCGACCCTGTTACCACTGGCTGCAAAGCCTTGGTCATAGGCTTATAAATTACATTTTGGCAAGCCTCGACAGCTTGAGTTTAAGCGATAGTTCAAAATATCGTCCACCAGCGCTAGAACGCAAATTTTGGGCAGAAGCCTTAGCGCCTAGGCGCTACGATTACTGAAGCGGTGATTCCTTCAGCGTCTAGGCGCTGCGACGACTTCTGCCCTAAGTTTAAAACCATTTAGTTATGTTTTAATGGGGAGATTGGAGAAAAAGACAGAGAGAAACGGCTGGGCACTGATTTTGAAGATCCGAGGACCCAAACGGAGCGAGAGCAACGTTAGGAAACTCGTGGAATCGCCGGGATTTGTTTCTTTTCCTCTTTTCATCCTCTCTTTTCTTACTTGTTATGAACTTGCTGAATTTTAAGATTGTTGTTGAGATTTTCATTATGAACTAACTCTCTTATCTAGAGCGTTGATGTAGTCACTGTTGAATCTTATTTTTCATTGTTGATTGTTAAGAACTTGATTTCATATTAGATTGTGAAAACCCTTATGAGCTTAATGCATGTTAGGATTTGGCCAATCTTAGTGTGACTTTATATCAATGTTTTGAGGTCGATAGACGATAATCATTGACGAACCTTAATTGTTTTGCCTAATTTATATGAGCGATAGACATATCCTTGTAGGTTTTGTGGCAATGCTAGTTTTACAACCTTCATAATTGAATTGTTCTGATTCTCATAGAAATATAGGCAATTGACATTTTAATGAATATTATTATTACTCGAGAGAGAGTAGCAAGTCATTTGAGTAGAACTTGTCAACAGTTTAGAAATCAAACTTTTATAACTTTCAATTATTGAAGAATATGAGGAGATAGCGATGAAGTCTTTACTCTAGAGTCTCAATCATCTACATTTATCATAACGGTTGTTAGTTTTAGTATTTTAATTACTTTAGTTCAAAGCTTTTTAATAATTCATTCATCCTTGACTGATCGATTGCTCAGATAAAATTGAAGCTAAAGAATTTGGTAATTAGTAACTTTCATTCCCTGTGGAGAATGATAATTAGTACTTACACTACTATATTACTTGGAACGATTCGTACACTTGCGAAATCCCACAACAAGTTTTTGGCGCCGTTGCCGGGGAATGATTGTTTATTTTTACTAATATCAAAATCAAGAGTTTTAGTCTTAATCTGAGTTTTGTTTTACTTTTATTAATTTTGTTCTTTTGTTTTTTGTTGCAGGAGTTAGAGAGAGTGCATGCGAAAATTTCGAAGTAGCAGCCTACTTCCAATTAATCTTGAGATCGAGCGTACTTGTCGAAGGAACAGAAAAGAAAAGAGAGAGCGTATTGCACAAGAGCAATTGACTATGGGAAACCCTGCGAATGAGAATGATGAGAACAAAACCTTGAGGGACTATGTGTTGCCGAATATAGCTGGGTTACATTCTGCGATCCAAAGACCCGCAATTCAGGCAAACAACTTCGAGATAAAGCCGGCCACAATTCAAATGATTCAGTCTTCAGTCAATTATAGTGGCTTCAGGAATGAAGATCAAAATTCTCACATCTCTGATTTTCTTGAAATATGTGATACGTTCAAGTATAATGGAGTGACAGACGATGCCATAAGACTTAGGTTGTTTCCCTTTACTCTTAAGGGGCAAGCTAAACAATGGTTGACTTCTTTATCGGCAACCTCAATTGATACATGGAATGATCTAGCTCAAAAGTTCCTAGCCAAGTTCTTCCCACCAGCAAAGACAGCACGTAGTGAGATTGAAAATTTTGTTCAGAACGATGGGGAATCTATGTATGATGCATGGGAAAGATTTAAGGAACTTTTAAGAAAGTGTCCTCATCATGGGTTTCCTCGATGGGTGCAAGTGCATAACTTTTACAATGGGTTAGATGGTGGTACTAGAACCACAATTGATGCAGCATCTGGGGGGATCTTTCATGAAGAAAACAGAGAATGATGCTTTTGAATTGTTGGAAGAGATGACGGTAAATCATTATGAATGCCCAAGTGGGAGAATGACTCAGAAACAGCCGATGGGAGTTAATGAAGTCGATGCCATCACCGCATTGACCGCACAAGTTGCCTCGCTTACTAAGCAACTTCAATCAAGGCAACTTGCGGTAAATTCGATTAAAACCCCACATATCTTTTGTGAATATTGTCATGGAAGCCACAAGAGTGAAGATTGTCAAATGGGTAATCCATTTATGCAAGGTCAAAGTGAGCAAGTTCAATTTGTGGGCAATTACCATCATCAAGCAAACAACCCCTACTCCAATACATATAATCCAGGATGGCGCAATAACCCAAATGTCTCATGGAAGCAGAATCAAAATCAAAATCTACCACCACCATCGGGATTTCAACAACAAGAAAAAGAAAACTAGCCTTGAGGAGGCAATGATTCAGATGGCGAACACTACGAGTCAGTTCATGGCTGACACAAAGATCAACTTCCAAAATCAAGGTGCAGCAATTAAAAATTTAGAAGTGCAAGTTAGTCAGCTAGCCAATATGATGGTGGATAGGCTTCCAGGCAATTTACCGAGCACAACCGAAATTAATTCAGTTGGACAACTAGCTGTTGATTTTAATATACTAAAAAAGGGAAAGGCTCATGTGGTTAATGATCAAACTCAAATTGAGCATTGTAAGGTCATCAGGGTGCATCATGTGGGTAAAAGTCAAGAACATGATCAAGAAAAGATTGAGGAGCCAACATCAATCATTGAAAAAGAAGTAGAAATAGTATCACATTTACTTGAGGCCGAAAAACCTATTACTTCTACTTTATCTACTTCTTCTATTCCTTCAGCTAATCCTCAACTCAAGAAAAAGAAAAAGAAAAATTTAAACTCTGAGTTTGTTAAATTTATGGATATTTTCATGAAACTTAACATTAATCTTCCTTTTTCGGATGCTCTAAAGCAAATGCCTAACTACGTCAGGTTCATGAAGGAATGGCTCTCTAAGAAGAAGAAAAATAAAAAGGTTGAGACAGTGCATCTCGCTGAGGCATGCAGTGCTAGACTTAAGAAGAAACTACCACATAAATTGAATGATCCAGGGAGTTTTTCTATTCCTTGTAGTTTTGGTAGTCATTCTTTTAGAGCTTTATGCGATCTAGGTGCTAGCATTAATTTACTTCTTGTGTCACTATGCAAGAAATTAAAAATTCGGGAGATAAAGCTCACTACTGTGAAACTCCAATTAGCTGATAGATCCATAGTTTGTTCATATGGAGTTGTAGAGAATGTACTAATTAAAGTGGGCAAATTCTTTATCCCAATTGACTTTTATGTGACATATGTGAAGGAAGACAATGCACTACCAGTTATTCTTGGAAGGTCATTCCTGGCAACTGGGAGAGTTTTAATTGATGTGGATAAAGGAGAGTTGACCATTAGAGTCCAAAATGAAAAAGAACTTTTTAAAGCCATAGTGGACTCTAAATCTCAAACTGAAACATTAATGCTGGTCTACAAAAAGGGTGCAAGAAAGCGATCTCGTGATATATTAAATGTCTTTCGACCACCTTAATGCTTAAACGTTTATTGCGTCTAGCTAGAGATGTTAAATAAAGCGCTTTTTGGGAGGCAACCCAAGTTTACGTTATTTATTTATTTTATTTTAGTGTTTGTTATTTTCTATCTTCTGTTATGTGTCGTTGTCCTTATGTTTCTGTTGATTTTTTTTTAGGAGCTTGATCACCATATTCCCCATTCCAAACTCTGATGAATATGTTGGTTCTCTTATTTAATCATGGCAGTATTTTTTGTTGGTCGTCGATCAACCGGAACGGAATCGGAAGGGTAATTGTTGTGTCGTGGTAAACCACTGCCTTGAAAGCAAAATTCGGCACGACCTCGGTGTGAATCGTTTATGCCGGTTGCTCCCCAAGGTTAACACAACATCCAACTTTCACGTCCACTCGTGAGAGAAGGATTGGAATCAAGACAAAAGTACGATGCTCAAAATTAGTTTTTGTCAATGAAAAGTGAATGAATCAAAAGTCCTTTCAAACTCCATTTAAATAGAGAAAAGGATTTAGGAGTTTCAATCAAAATTAATTAAGAATTAATTAACATATTAAATCAAATTAATTCAAAAAACGTTTTAAAAAAAATTAATTCAAAAAATGTTTTAACATAAATGAATTCATAATAATAAAAACGTTTTTGCAATTAATGTAAAACGGTAATAAATTAAAAGATAAGGTTTGTAAAAAGATCATCATTTTTCCGCGCATAAGCTAGTCATTCCCAACAATCCCCACGAATGACTAGCACTGAGAAAATATGAAACAAAAACTAAAATCTGAGCAAAGAAGAAATAATAAGCTTAAACAACAATATCTTACGATTTGAATTGTTGCATAGTGAAGTGGGGCAACAACCTAATTGAAGGGAGTGAGTTTCCTCTTGAACTTTCATCAATTAAGGTTGAGACCCCCACAACACGCTCTATTCCTTATGTTTTATCTTGAATCCGCGATACTGATACAACATCAAGTGCTTTTTAAGGTCATGCACATCGAACCTCGGGTCACCGTGAAAGCTCTAGAAAGAGACCCTATACTCTTTCATAGAAGGCGGCCACACCTTCACAATCACGTTAAATGCTTCATCAAGTCTGTACTCAGACCACTCAACAACTGAGCTATGAAGACTTCTAGGAGTTCCATCAAGTCTGTATTCAGACCACCCAAATAAAGGGCTATGGATACCTTTCAAGTGTTCCATCAAGTCTTACTCAGACCACCCAAATAAAGGGCTATGGATCCACTATAAGGGTTTGAGTCTCATACTTGCTGAAGACTCTAGAATTACTCTCTTTGTTAGGCCTTTGGTGAGGGGATCCGCTAGATTCCTCTCAGACCTCACATATTTCAAGGAGATAATTTCACTCTTCAGCAATTCTTTCACAGCTCTATGTCAAATGCGTAAATGTCTTCTTTTGCCATTATAAACACTACCTTTGACAATACCTATGGCTGCCTGTGAATCGCAATGTATGGAGACCACCATAGACGACGCCCCCACAATGGTACGTCTCCCAGTAGGCTTCTTAGCCATTCTACCTCTTGCGCTGCTAGCTCGAGAGCTATGAACTCGGACTCCATGGTGGACCGTGCTATGCACGCCTGCTTAGCTAATTTCCATGAAATAGCTCCTCCACATAGTATTGAACACATCTCCTAGTAGAGCTCACCTCGTCGTTATATGTCATCGATTTGCATTACAACATCTTTCTAATACTGCAGAAAATTTGTTAAAATGCAAACATAAATTCATTGTACCTTTAAGGTACCTCAATAATCGACGAAGAGCAATTCAATAATCTTTATCAGGATTTTGTGTATATTTACTCAATCTACTCACAACATATGCAATATCAGGTATAGTTCATCAAACACATGACACTACCTATAATCTTTGCATATTCAGATTTGAGAAACACTATCTTCCCTACACTTCTTGAGACTCACAATAGCCTTACAGAAATATCATCAAATCAATTAAATTACTTTAGCAATTTGCTTTTCAATGTAATATTATTGACATACTGAAAAGGCATTTTGATTTTTCTTATCTTAATATCTAGTATCACATCAGAAAAATCAAACCATTTTTTTTTTCATTTCATTTCTTTTGTATTAAATAATGATTTTAATCACTATCTCCCCACATTTGAGATATTAAAAATATATTTCAATTTCTCAAACATATTTATGCATGCATACATAAATTATAAACACCACAATAAATTTATGTATACATCAAAGAATTGGAAAACATGAGTGGTCATAACATCACAAATTTCTTACTTCCCCATTTATGCATTTCATCAATAAGAAATATATTTCTTATGAAAACTTTCATAAGGCCACAATATGCACATTTCAAGAAATATAATCTAAAACATTTCTTCATAAGTTGTTCAACAACAAATTCACATAACAACATAATCACAACACAAGTGCATCTCTCTATGTAATAATACATGAAACATATCAATCACATGTATTATTCATACTTCACACATTTAATGTTTTTATGTATGAATCATTTATAAGAAAAATTAGACAATATTTTTCTTTTCCCTTCTCATGATCATAGGCATGCTCGATAAAATATTCGACATGAATAATTTCATATTTTCAACCAATGAAAATATGCATGCATAATTGACCAACAAGATCTTAAATAGCCCTTATAAAATATCACACATTTTAACATAGCTATCAAGATCTTAAATTATAATCAATTTCTACCAGCATTACATAGACATGAGAGATTTTGATTTTGCACAATTTTTCTTGCTACCAACAAGCTAGGTAATAAATCAACATTGTTCTAAGGCCAAACTAAATTAATATCACTAATAATAATTTTCAATTTAATGAAAATTTATGGCCATATACAATGCATTTAAACATGACAATTAATTATATGAATCATACACTTAATATTGTCAATTGAAAATATACATTACCTCAACCTTTAATTGCTTTACAATTTCAATTTCAAACTGCATCATTGAACAACTTTAGCAATATTTCACCAATTTCAAAATTGTTATAATCTACCGCTTCACAATTTTAAGCTGCATTACTAAGCAACTTTAGCAATATTTTAACATTCTCCACAACTATTTTAATTGTCACACATAGGTTCTGTCACCAATAATATATCATTATACATATTATTTTCATATACATGCATGACAATTAAGCTTGCTTAATTGATCACTATGATCACCCATAACTTGAAGTACAATAATAACTAAAATATTATTATTATTTACCTCATTTCATAAATTTGATATAGTGGGCTCATAAAATAAACAAATATATACCCATTAAATAAAGTTGTTAAATCCTCATACCATCTATAATGGATTCATCCTAAATAAAAATAATTCAAAAATATTAGAAGCTTAATGAATTTAGAACCCAAAATATCTTCAACATAATTGAACGAATTTAACGAGTTATTTGATGAGATCAAATGCAAAATTTCAATAATATCTATCAACAAGATATTAAAAAGCACAAGTACACACAATATATTTAAGAATATATTTAATATGATAAAAACTAATGAATTTGAATCAATCTAGAAGAATACCTCCCTTTAGTACCTTCTTAACTAATACTTTGGCATCATCCACTTTGACTTGCAACTTAGCTTGAGTCAATCGAATTTTCCTCGATAAACATCACAATCAAATTTTGTAACCAATTGCATTAGTCTAAAGAACCAACAATTAGTTATATAATAAAATTCAAACTAAAAATTGATAATTAAGTCTAACTTTAGGAAAAAAATCTTCCCAGCCTAGATTTCAATCATGCCAACCATCAAATTATCCTATTCTATAAATAATTTGTAGATTTTCTGATATAAGCTCATGTTATCCATCTGTCATAGACTTTAAAGTCTATCTTATTCATTAAAAAGCATATAAACTTATTTTATAACAAATAAAGTCTCATAAAACTAGCAATTCAACATGTAAATCTCCATTTATTTTGTTCGCTAATATTTGATTCCATCAAAGTAAGCAATTAAAAATTTCACACATAATTCTAACTATACTTTGTTAGATTTTACTTAATACAAAAGAGATCTCATATCAATTTATTAGAGTTCATGAACACATGAATCTATACACATCAAATATATGTTGAATATTATACTTAAATATATCAATAATGTGAATCACACATGGTTAATTCCTCTTGATATACATAAAGATGTTAAAATATCTTTAATCTCACCATATTAGATTCAATCTAAATAAATTGTGAATAAATTAACCATATCAAAAATATCTTTCACAAAAAGAATTTAAACAATTTTAATTGTTGAAATCAAATATTTGACATTTTTCTTTTCTCCAATTGAATAATCATCAACAAACAAATAGAGATCTCACACCAAACATGAACAATTCTACCAGCCTACACCACCATCAACAAATATATGAATTAATGGATTTAAATTAATATTTGGAATACCTCCCACATCTCCATAAATTGATGTTTGGTATCACGATTAGCCAACATAACTTCAGAATGATGCTTGTTAACTCCATGATTAGCCAATCAATTAAACCTCCCATGTGTACAAAATAGATTAAGCCAATTAGCAAGTGATTATAGAAAATTGATGCTTTTGAGACTCTACATAAGCAACACAAGTCAAACACCCACAAACCATCTATTTAAAACTGTAACAAAACGAAGATAACGGGAAGTGTGGAAACAGAAGAGAAATGGCACGAAGGAAAGAATTATATCAATTGAGTTTGATAATTCGATATCTTGAATTGAAAATGTTACAAACATTATATAGTAAATTAACCCACTAACCTTGTAATTCTCTGGCATAATCTCATTAGGCCACTAACACATTTTCTCTCGGTTATAACCACACACATGTCACTAATTCTCACTAACACATTTTCTCTCAATTATAACCACACATGTCACTATAAGATTTAAATTAAATTAAATAAATAAATAGTTTGCACTAATTTTTAACACTCCCCTTAGTGCAAACATACGATCAACAACACCAACTCCACACCTGAATTCTTCACACTTGGATTTACCATGCGCCTTGTTAAATATATCAGCAACTTCCAAGGATAACTTCATAGGAGTAGTAATTGATTTTGACTTCTTCATGTCAAACCAAGTTAAAAAAGTATTCGCATACCCTTTCTGTGAGACAAAGTATCCACCTGACTTTTCAACCTTCAAGCCAAGAAAACGTCTCGCTTCACCGAAACTCTTCATTTTAAAACCAATAGACAAACCATCTCGAAAAATAAAATTTTCTCTTCTATTTGGATCCATGCATCTCCATCTTTTTCTGTGAGTACCATATCCAACAAATATACAACGCCTAACCTTTGGAACATGAACATAACAAACTGACCCAAAAACTCGAACATAACTCACATTGGGTTTACGAATTATGACGTGACAAGCTGACTGAATAGTTGCTGCCCAAAGCTCCTTTGGAAGATTCTTTGCATGCAGCCAAGACAAACACATAGATGTAAGGCGTTGAATGCTATGCTCTTTGCAATATGTCTGAAATTGATCAGACATATATTCTCCCCCATTATCTGTGCGAAAACACTTTATTGGCAGCATAAATTCTTTCTCCACTACCTCCTTGAACTGGATAAACTTGGAGAAAGCCTCACTTTTAGCCTCCAAAAAATACACCCAAGTGAACCGAGTAAAATCGTCCACTATAACCATAACATAATGACAACCAGAATAATTTGGTATTTTCGTCGGCCCCATCAAATCTGAATGAACTAACTGCAATGCAACCGTAACTCTATTATTTGAATTTGGGAAAGGAAGAAGATGTGATTTTCCAAATTGAGAACCAGGACAAACCACATCACGACGAATTTCTTTAAAGATGGGAATACCATCAATAAGTTTCTTCATAGAAATTCTTTGCAACAATTGATAACCAACATGACCCAACCGAGCATGCCAAAGTGTTGCACTATCATTCTGACATGTCTTTTCAACATATGCATCAGTTGCAGACAAAACATAGAGGAAATCTTTCCTCTTTCCAGTAAACAAAACATCACCATCAAATTGTTTAATATTAGAAACAATTGTAACATCATCTGAACCAAAGAGAACATACCTCCCAGAGTCGGCAATCTGAGAGACCAAGACCAGATTCTTCTTTAAACCTGGAACATGATAAACATCTTTAAGAGACATATCACCAACATTTGATGCATCATCCTTAACGTTAACTTTCCCCTCTTGAACAACAGGATGTATGGAATTATCAGCCGTCGCAATGACTCTTCTTCCTTGATGGATACGTACATCAGAGAGAAGAGAAACATTTCCAGTTGAATGATGAGAACAACCAGAATCAACAATCCAATCCTCATTATAATCTATAAAAGCATTAGCATGCAAATTATTGGGTTGATCAATAACTTCAATTGATAAGCATTGTTCCCAAGTAACTTGTTCAGGTTTGTTACTTTCCTGTACAACATTTGCTTCTGCTTCTTTGAGAATCACCCGACAATTTTGTCTAATATGGCCGAATTTTCCACAACGTTGACACACCACCTTTACCCGACAATCACGTTTGATGTGTCCCGGCTTGCCGCACCTAAAACATCCTTTTAAATTTCCCTTGGACTGCCCTTCAACCTTGGAATCCTTGCTGTCATTTGAATAAAACCTTGGAGAAGAATTAACTCTTCCCTTTTCTTTTGCATAAAGAACAGCTTCCACCTCAGAGTGAGTTTGCTTGTAGTTGCTAAACATTTGTTTCATCAATGCTTCCTGATTTGAAAGCAAATTTTCCAACTCAATGATAGAAGGTTGATTTACCCAACCTTGTATCGATGAAATAAATGGCATAAACTTCTTTCGCAGTCCACGGATAAGATAGCGACGCACACGAGCATCACTAATCGGATCATCTTTGTCTAATTCTGAAATTTCAGAACATAAAGTTTTAATTTTCAGAAAATATTCTGAAATCGACAAATTACCTCGAGTCCTTCCAGCAAGTTCGTTCTCCAAATATTGCAACCTCGTCGTGTTCTTTTGAGTGAACAACCTTTCAACTGTGTCCCACACTTTCTTTGGACAACTTACATCACGAACATGCTCAATGTACTCTTTGCCAATGGAAGTCCGCAAAGCAAATAAAGCTTTGCCACACTTGACCTTCCACTTTCTTCGTGCCTCAGCATTCTCCAGAGTATCTTCTGGAATTTCTGCATCATCACCGGAAACAAGATCCCAAAGATCTTGCCCTTGTAGAAAAGCTTCCATACATAGCTTCCAATAGCTATAATTATCACCGGCAAGCTTGTCTACACAAACACTGTTTCCACCGTTCATCTTCAACGAATATTTAAACTCAAACACTAAACAAAGAACCTTGAAGCTCTGATACCATGTAACAAAACGAAGATAACGGGAAGTGTGGAAACAGAAGAGAAATGACACGAATGAAAGAATTATATCAATTGAGTTTGATAATTCGATATCTTGAATTGAAAATGTTACAAACATTATATAGTAAATTAATTAGTA
The DNA here is from genome assembly GCA_028017165.1 of Herpetospermum pedunculosum. Taxonomy (NCBI): domain Eukaryota; kingdom Viridiplantae; phylum Streptophyta; class Magnoliopsida; order Cucurbitales; family Cucurbitaceae; genus Herpetospermum; species Herpetospermum pedunculosum. The sequence goes on from CM051527.1 coordinate 51,328,012, forward strand.
AATTAACCCACTAACCTTGTAATTCTGTGGCATAATCTCATTAGGCCACTAACACATTTTCTCACATGTCACTAATTCTCACTAACACATTTTCTCTCAATTATAACCACACACATGTCACTATAAGATTTAAATTAAATTAAATAAATAAATAGTTTGCACTAATTTTTAACAAAAACTTCACATTTTCTAAATTTGAACTCAATAAATTTTCTCTGAAAATCAAATTTTATAATCAATTACATATAATAAAATTATCAAAAGAAAAATTGATAATTAAATATGAGAGACTTATAGACTTCCAACTCATTTGCCAAAATCAAATTTTGAGATTTTGATTCGGTGCAGAATCAAATAAGATCAATAAAAATAAAGTTCCATCAAAACCAAAATTTACTTACAGTATACTTGGAAGCGTGACCTCTTCTTCGTTCATCCTGATGGAATATAAAAGACCCACCATAGGCTGCTTGAAGCTACTGGATTTCTTTTAGATTGAGACTCAAACACCCCTCCCAGATCTGGATCTCCTCTTTTAATCTTTCTTTCCGAATATGATCGACATTGAAATAACAAGTAGATTTTGCTTTCAAATTGTTGGTCGTCGATCAACCGGAACGGAATCGGAAGGGTAATTGTTGTGTCGTGGTAAACCACTGCCTTGAAAGCAAAATTCGGCACGACCTCGGTGTGAATCGTTTATGCCGGTTGCTCCCCAAGGTTAACACAACATCCAACTTTCACGTCCACTCGTGAGAGAAGGATTGGAATCAAGACAAAAGTACGATGCTCAGAATTAGTTTTTGTCAATGAAAAGTGAATGAATCAAAAGTCCTTTTAAACTCCATTTAAATAGAGAAAAGAATTTAGGAGTTTCAATCAAAATTAATTAAGAATTAATTAAGATATTAAATCAAATTAATTCAAAATTAATTCAAAAAACGTTTTAAAAGAAATTAATTCAAAAAACGTTTTAACATAAATGAATTCAAAATTAAATGAATTCATAATAATAAAAACGTTTTTGCAATTAATGTAAAACGGTAATAAATTAAAAGATAAGGTTGGTAAAAAGATCACCATTTTTCCGCGCATAGGCTAGTCATTCCCAACATTTTTCACCTTTCTCTTTTATTTGTCATATATATATGCTTTAGTAGTTTCTACATTGAGGACAATGTATGCTCTTAAGTTTGAGGGTGAGAAATACTTTTGTTGAGCCTTGAGCATGAGTTTGAATGAGTGTGGACATAATTTTTTGTTATTTTTAGCATGATGTTTACGATGGGCTATTGTTGCATTGCTTATGATTAGGACATCCTAGAAAGTGTTCATTATTTTGGTTTAAGCTTTGAGTTTTTCGTGATACCTTTGAATACCTTGTAAGTTAATGATGCATCTTTAGTTTGAGTTTTAATGCATGAAAGAAATAAACATGCGTAGTATTTTTTTTTCTTTGAAAATCTATGTGATGGTGTCTCAATTTTTTTTTTTTTGGTTATTGAATGAAGAATGCATAGGATTTGATACGAAAATACCGTACTTTTCTGTGAGTTTTTTAGCCATTAAGCACCTCCATTACACGGTGCTAATCTCTTAAATTGTGTGATTACCATGCATGATTGATTTTTCTAGAACTTGCTTTGTTATGCATGTCTGGAATCTCTGAATTGATTTGAATACTTTAATTTCATAAGGGCAATTAGGTAAAATCATTTTTAGCTTTCTCAAACATCCTTCCTTTGACATAATCCTTAGAAAGCCAAATTTTGAGCCTTAGACCTGTTCATTGGAAAATTACCACATTACAAGTCATAAATCCATTTGTTTGTTGTTTTCCTTTCTTTGAACCTTAAAATGAAGAATTATATTTATTTACCACATGAAAGTCTCAGTTAATCAAAAAGAGAGAGTGATCATTTGTAAATAGAATAGTCAAAGGGAAGCATATATTTCTTAGCTTCTTTAAAAAAAAAAAAATATATATATATATATATATATATAATTTATTATGTGATGGGAAGTTAATGCTTCAACAAAGTTAAAAAAAAATGATCATTCTTAAAGAGTCAACCGAAAAATTGAGTTTCATGTGAACAAGTCTTATAATTCTTCTATTCTAGTAGCTTAAAATTTTAATCCATCTACCATTACCTAAGCCCAAGTACAACCAAAATGAGACCCTGGAAATTTTTTTGCATTCATTCTTTTCATCTATGATGAAGATGTGATATATTAGCAAGCTTATGGTAAAAATCTTTTATGTTTTGGTTCGAGTGTTTATCTTATATTTACCATAAATAGTTGAGCGTATTGAGTGAAATTTTGTGAGGGTATCAAATCTTGTGCATTCGATTTTAGTAATTTTATGAGATCCTTGAGTTTTTTTAAAAAAAAATTGAAGTTTATGATTGCTTAATCTCTCCATTCCCACTATGACTCAAAGTTTTGATGCATGCTTAGCTTTATTTGTATTTTTAGATATTGAAGAAGATGAAGAAGTTGAAGGAAAATAAGATGCACACGCAGGAAAGGGGATGAAAAAGAAAATTGAATTTAAATTATTGATGATTGATTGTGCTTAATTGTTTTCTTCATTTGCGATTGATTTGTTAATTAGAACATTGAGGTTCGAGTCATTTGAATACAATTGTTCATTCATAGAGAAATCTTGTTCTTTGCTCGAGGACGAGCAAAATGCTAAGTTTCGGGGTATTTTGATGAGTTTATTTTAGGCATAGTAAAATAAATTATTTTTTAGTTCTTTTGTTCGTTTACTTGGACATTTTATCGACTAATTTAATTGTTTCTAGTTTATTTTAATTATAGAAGCAAATTGGAAGAAAGTTGAAAAAGAGATGTTTCAAGCAAAAGTCAAACCGCGCAGCGATAAAATAAAAAACATGAAAAAAAAAACCACAGAGCCTAGGCCCCCAGAACCGGCGCCTAGGCGATAGAACGCAAATTTTGGGCAGAAGCCTTAGCGCCTAGGCGCTACGATTACTGAAGCGGTGATTCCTTCAGCGCCTAGGCGTTGTATCTGAGCGCCTAGGCGCTGCGACGACTTTTGCCCTAAGTTTAAAACCATTTAGTTATGTTTTAATAGGGAGATCGGATGGAGATTGGAGAAAAAGACAGAGAGAAACGGTTGGGCACTTATTTTGAAGATCCGAGCACCCAAACGGAGCGAGAGCAACGCTAGGAAACTCGTGGAATCGCCGGGATTTGTTTCTTTTCCTCTTTTCATCCTCTCTTTTCTTACTTGTTATGAACTTGCTGAATTTTGAGATTGTTGTTGAGATTTTCATTATGAACTAACTCTCTTATCTAGAGCGTTGATGTAGTCGCTGTTGAATCTTATTTTTCATTGTTGATTGTTAAGAACTTGATTTCAAATTAGATTGTGAAAACCCTTATGAGCTTAATGCAGGTTAGGATTTGGTCAATCTTAGTGTGACTTTATATCAATGTTTTGAGGTCGATAGACGATAATCATTGACGAACCTTAATTGTTTTCCCTAATTTATATGAGCGATAGACATATCCTTGTTGGTTTTGTGGCAATGCTAGTTTTACAACCTTCATAATTGAATTGTTCGGATTGTCATAGTAATATAGGCAATTGACATTTCAATGAATATTGTTATTACTCGAGAGAGAGAGTAGCAAGTCATTTGACTAGAACTTGTCCACAGTCTAGAAATCAAATTTTTATAACTTTCATTTATTGAAGAATAGGAGGAGATAGCGATGAAGTCTTTGCTCTAGAGTCTCAATCATCTACATTTATCATAACGGTTGTTAGTTTTAGTATTTTAATTACTTTAGTTCAAAGCTTTTTAATAATTCATTCATCCTTCTGATCGATTGCTCAGATAAAATTGAAGCTAAAGAATTTGGTAATTAGTAACTTTCATTCCTTGTGGAGAACGATAATTAGTACTTACACTACTATATTACTTGGAACGATTCGTACACTTGCGAAATTCCACAACAACATACAAATATAAATACAAATCAAAGTTCATTTACACGTGTTAAATTTCTCTCGTCGAAATCTTCGTGTGAACACATATATTTAATTATTGTTTGGTCATTCTATTTTCTCTCTTTGAAACAAATTTTCTCTATTATTCATGGGTTGTTTTGTGTATTTGATTTGTTACTCTTTAACCAATTGTATTGAGGGGTGTTTATTGCGGTCGACATCGATTTTAGACAAAAATTGGCGCTGACCATTGACATGTTGGTTTCTGTCGATCTAAAACGAACCGTTTGGAGTGGTTGGAGATGCTGACCAACAAAACCATACGAGCGGTCGATCGATCGATTTCGTCGATTTTTGTAACCCGACGAGCTAAACAAAAGAAAAGGGAGGAAAAAAAAGAAAATAAGAAAGGAGAAAAAAAATGAAGAAACATTCAAAAGAGAGAAGAAATGGAAAAGGAAAGAGGAAAGTAATGGAGAAAGAGAAATGAGATTTTTTTTTTTTTTTTTTAATTTCTTCCCATAGGGGAGGGCTGCAACAACATTTAATGCTACTAGAGTATTTTATTTATTTATTTATTTATTAAAAAATGGTGGGTGGATTTGAGATTTTATTGAGCTCTCCAACCAATCGGCGATCTGCCAATGGGCAAAATCGACTCTAACAAAAGTTGTCGAAAAATCGATCGTCATTGGTTCGGTAGGTTTCAATCCATTAGATTGATTGATGGTCTAACTGTGTTCACCCCTAATTGTATTGCTACACGTGTATGGTTGGTTTACATATATTAACCTATTGGTGTGTGGTTGGTTTGCATATATTAGTCTATAAGTAAAACTTGCTTGCATGCTCGACTACAAGAATCTTTTGCCGTCAGCTACATGTCACGTATTGATTGGTTCAATTTTTATATCATTTTTTAAAAAAACAAATCCTACCTAATTTTTTACTCCGTTTACTTCTATTTTTTTTGTCCATTTTTTTTTCTCTCTCTCACCTCCTCCTTCCTTTTTCCACGACCAAGACTCAATCTTTTTTTTTTCTCTTCTCACGGTTAGGGTTGTTTTTTTTAATATTGTAATTTTTAAAACTTTTTATAAAACTACTGTAGTTTTGAAAGTATTTTTAAAAATAATGTTGTTTTAGAGTGAGGTCTACACGCTAGCAAAGGTCGTCTTTTGTCTTTTGAAAGGACGATCTTGCTCCACATGGATGGAGATCGTCTTTTCAAAACACGACCTCCTTCTCCATCTATGAAAAAGTTCTTTTAGATTAAAAAAATAATATCTTTTAACTCAGATATTCAAAAATTTCGAAAAAGGTATGGTTGGAAAGCTAACAGATGGCTTCAATTTGATAGCTGGTTTCAATATTTGTTGAGTTGTATATAAAAAGATAAAGATTATTGAAAGTTGGACTATAATTGTGCAAATTTCAAAACTGAAGATTCTTTTGTGCAGTGTGCATTAAAAAAATGATATATTTTTACCCAGATATTTAAATTTTTTGAAAAAGGTACGGTTGGAAAACGAACACAGAGAGCTTCAATTTGATACCTAGTTTCACTATTATTTGAGTTGTGTATCAAAAGATACAGATCATCGAATTTGAGCTATAGTTCTACAAACTTCACTCAACCCAGAACTGAAGATATGGCTGAAAATTTCAAAATTGTAGTTCAACTTCGACGATCTTTATCTTTTGATACATGACTCCAAAAATAGTGAAACATGTTATCAAATTGAAGCTCTTTGTGTTAGCTTTCGAATCGTACCTTTTTAATTTTTTTGAATATCTGGGTAAAAAGATATCATTTTTTTAATGCACACGGTTCAAAAGAATCTTCAGTTTTGAAATTTGCAGAATTATAGGAACAACAAGAAAAACAGTAGGAACGACAAGAAGATGATCTCATTCCTATTTCGATTTTCATGGTCGCTGGAGGAAAAATAGCTCGAGAAAAAGTTCAAGGACCCAAAGAGGGAGGGGAATGACAGAGGGAGGAAAAGGTGAGAGGAGAGAGAAAAATGGAAGTAAACAACGTTAGAAGAACAGGTAGGATTTTTTTTTAAAAAAATAATATAAATATTTAGTCAATCAATACATAACATGTGGTTGGGCTGCAAAAGATGCTTGTAGCCCATCATGCAAGTTTTGATCTTAGTCTATTGCTCCAGCTTCTCAAGCATTTTCCAATAATGTGCAATATCCTTTTTGTCTCTTTTATTCCTTACAATCATTTATGGTATCAGAGTCTCGACCCCTTCACAACCCTCAATAGCATCCAGTGCAATTCCTATTTGTCTCTTAAGATTTTCCAAATCTCTCCCCTCTGATAACTCCTTTCACAATGTTGTTGACTACTTCTATTTATCGCCCATCAACGACTCTTACTCGAATTCTATCCTACAGATGCATTTTCAATCACAAGCACAAGGTTGATAACACACAAAATGGACTATCTTTAGAACTTGATAGTTTTGTAACTTAAATAGTTATTTTCACGTCTATATTTTTTATTTGGTAGAAATCGAACATTTAGAGCAAACATGAGCATTAGGATAATTTAAAGAGAAAATTGTGATAATTGGGAAAGGATGGAAGAAATTAAACCAAGTTAAAAGAAGAAGAAAAGTCAGCCCAAAATCTGAAGGGGTAGAGTCGCAACGCTCAAAAGCCTAAAATCCTGCACGGACGACTGTTGAATAATAAATTTCGGCCAATCACAAATTGACACATCATTAATTTGAGTTAATTCAAGTTAATGATAAAAATATATATTTATAAATTTAGGACCAATTACAAAGTTACACCTGTCCTCATTTTAAATTAAGAGACATATAAAATCGGCAAATCAAATTATGCCACATGTCCCTCAAACGAGTCCAATCAAACATTGCCACATGTCGGTTGGACCCGAAGCTATTTAACCCGAGATAGCTAAAAATAATTTTGGGCTAAGTTTAAATAATCCAAGTTATTGAAAAATAAATAATTTAAACCCAAATAAATAAAAGCCCAAAGGTTGGGCCAAAAGTCAATCAGGCTCAAGCCCATACTAGGTCCATCAAACTCTATAAATAGAGGAGACCACCATTCATTCTGGACATTCAGTCTTGAGCCAGAGTCCAGAGAAGTCAGAAGCTCCAGCAATCAGAGTCCAGAGAATTCAGAGGCATCAAAGACTCAGAGTTCAGAAGATTCAAAGACTACAGACTTCAACAACAAATCAACAGGCCGCTCCAAAGTCTTCAACAACAAATCAACAGGCCGCTCCAAATATCAACAACATCAAGATCAACAAGTCAGCAGGCCTCTTCAAAAGATCAACAAGTCAACAGGTCGCTCCAAATATCAACGGGCCGCTCCAAAGATCAATAAGCCGACAGGCCGATCCAGGAAATCAATCAGCCCAAAGCAAACGTCTACATTGGAGAGAAAGCATCAGAGGATAAAGATTAGAGACTGTAACACTCATATATACATCAAAATCAATAAAATTCAAGTTCATTTCCACGTATCAAATTTCTCCTATATTGAAATCTCGTGTGAACAAATTGGCACGCCCGGTGGGACAGTTTCTACCTCTCATCTCTTTCTCTCTCCAAAAAGTGATGGCATCCAAAGAAGCTCCTTCAAAGACGGCTGCTTCAAATGACTCCTATGGAGGGCCAGTTACGCGCAGTCGCTCTAAAGAAATTCAGGATGAAGAAAGTCAAACACCCGTCATCGCGAACAAAATGTTGAGACGCATGACAGAATCTGCTCAAGCTGATATCCTCCTTGCAGAAAACCTTGTGTTTGATCAACTTGTTTTTCCTTCTCTTCAACCAAAAGAAGCATCAAATCTGGATGTGATGTCCGTCATGATGACTGATGCAGGCACTAGTGAAGAAAGAATGGTTGAAGTGGAAAAGAAGATTAGCATGTTACTGAAGGCGGTAGAGGAAAAAGACTATGAAATAGCTTCTCTCAAGAATCAAATTGAAAGTCGAGACGTCGTGGAATCAAGTCAGACCCCTGCCGTCAAAAATAAAGGAAAGAACGTTGCACAAGAAGGTCAGTCGCAACATTCTACTTCAATCGCTTCTTTGTCTGTCCAGCAGCTCCAAGATATGATTATGAACTCCATCAGAGCTCAATATGGTGGACCTGCTCAAAGTTCCATCTTTTATTCTAAGCCTTATACCAAGAGGATTGACAACCTGAAGATGCCTAGTGGATATCAACCACCAAAGTTTCAACAGTTCGATGGGAAGGGCAATCCCAAGCAACATATTGCTCACTTTATCGAAACATGTGAAAATGCCGGTACACGAGGAGATCTACTAGTCAAACAATTTGTCCGGACACTGAAGGGAAACGCTTTTGACTGGTATACTGATCTTGAATCTGAGACTATTGAAAGTTGGGAGCAGCTTGAAAAGGAGTTCCTCAACCGCTTTTATAGCACAAGGCGAACTGTCGGCATGTTGGAGCTCACAAATACCCAACAGCGAAAAGGCGAACCAGTTGTTGACTACATCAACCGCTGGAGAACTCTAAGTCTCGACTGCAAAGATCGGCTCACCGAAATATCTGCAATTGGAATGTGTATTCAAGGCATGCATTGGGGACTCCATTATATTTTGCAGGGAATTATGCCTCACACGTTCGAAGAACTAGCAACTCGTGCTCATGACATGGAGTTGAGCATCGCCAACAGAGGAAATAAAGATCTTCTTGCTCTAGACATCAAGAAAGAAAAGAAAGAAGCGGCGACTACTGAAAAGTTTTCTAAAGGCCCTACCAAAGAATCAATGGTCGTTAATGCAACTCCCTTCAAATTTTTTGCAAGAGGAAAAGACAAGAAGACAGAGAAGCAACATGATGGAGGCGAAAAAAGACGTTTGACCCTGAAAGAAAGACAAGAAAAAGTTTACCCTTTTCCAGACTCTGACATCTCAGACATGTTAGAACAACTCTTGGAAAAGAAACTTATCGAATTACCAGAGTGTAAGCGACCAGAAGAGATGGGACGAGTTAATGATCCCAATTACTGCAAGTATCACCGAGTTATCAGTCACCCGGTGGAGAAATGTTTTGTTCTGAAGGAGCTAATTTTGAAGTTAGCTACAGAAAAAAGGATTGAGTTGGAGCTTGATGAAGTAGCGCAATCGAACCATGCTACAATAGCAACAAACCTCAACAACCAAACATGTTCAAGCACAGTTCATAATCTAGAAGCGAGTCTGATTCAATTCGGAACTTTAGAGCCTGTAGTTATTTGGTTTCAGCAAAAATTTCCAAGAATTATCTCCCATAGCAAATCCGGATCTATTAAAAACGAAGATGAAGAATGGATTTTGGTAACTCGTCGAAAGAAGAAAGTACCACACTCTGTCCGGAAAGAGCCTCAAGTATTTCGAAACTATAGAAGAAAGAATATGTCGCAAAAGAAGAAGAAAAAGACTATAGGCTCCAGAAAGCATAAGTTGGTCGTAGAAGAGAATGAAGATTTTGTTCGATCTCGACAACCATTGATGCTAAAAGAATTTTTTCCAAAGAACTTTCTTAATGAAGAACACAAAGACATCCATGACACTGTCACATGCCATGCGATTGACACGTTCGAAGAAGACGATTCTTTATCAATCTCATCTCAAGTGGTAGGAAAGACAGGAGATCTACCTTCATTCAACATCGACGACTCTGAAGTACACGTAGGTGCCTCATGTTGCGTGTCCATTAGCTTCACAGATGAAGACTTGATGTTAGGATCAAAGCCTCATAATAGACCGTTATTCGTCTCGGGCTACATCCAAGAGCAAAGAGTTGGTCGGATTCTCATTGACGATGGATCAACTGTCAATATAATGCCTAAGTCGACCATGACAAAAATAGGGATCTCAACGGACGAATTAACAAATAGTCGATTGGTTATCCAAGGATTTAACCAAGGTGGACAGCGAGCAATCGGCATGATCCGTCTAGAGCTTATTATCGGAGATTTGAAGGCCAACACTTTGTTCCACATCATAGACTCCAAGACTACTTACAAGTTACTGTTAGGTCGTCCATGGATACATGGGAATGGAGTAATACCTTCTACACTACATCAATGTTTCAAATACTATCAAGACGGTGTTAAGAAAGTCGAAGCGGATACCAATCCATTCTCGGAGGCAGAGTCTCACTTCGCAGACGCAAAATTCTATATACAGAACGATGAGGCAGAGGAGATAGCTGTTGCAGAAATCCCTTTGGTTGAAAATGGAAAGACGGAACACCAAAAAAATACAAAGAAAAAGCAAGTCGAAGAAGTAGATGTTTGCAAAGTTCAAACGGATAAAACTTTTGTCAATCAGACACAGTCAAAGGCCCCAAAAGAAAAGAAGCCGCCAAATATTCATGTATTGCGCTATGTCCCTTTGTCTCGACGTAAGAAAGGGGAATCACCATTCACAGAATGTTCAGGAAATCTGAAAGTCGGTGATGTGGAAATTCTAAAAGAAAGTTTTGTCACACCTCTTACAACGATTACCAAACAAGAGATCCGGGAGTCGAAGGATGACCACACAAAAAAGACTTTACCTGACAAACGAACGAATGATGGGTTTGATCCAAATGCATACAAACTCCTAGAAAAGGCAGGCTATGACTTCACAACACATACAAAGTTCGAAGGTCTAAAAATCTTTGACGAAATGTCTAATCTTTCTCCAACACAAAAGAAGCTCCAAAAAGAGGGTTACGTCATACCTACTTCAAGAGCTGGACTAGGGTATAACCCACCAGAGCCAATTCGCATAATAAGAAAGGGAAAAGAAAAAGTTGTGAATGCCCATCACATAACGACAGAAGAGGTTGGCGACTCAGAAGAAGAAAAGAACAAGAATAATCAGAGGATCTCTGTCTTCAACCGCATTGAAGTTCCAACTACCCGTCTTTCAGTTCACCAACGTTTAAGTTTCATGACAACAAAAAGAGAAGATCAAAGTCTGGCTTCAATACCCACTCGACTTTCAGTATTCCGAAGGTTAAGCGTGTCTGCATCGAAGAAAATAGACAAACCTTCGCGATCAGTCTTCGATCGCCTTGAAACAACGAGTAATCATTACGGGGGAAAGTTGAAAACTCAAGAAAAAGAACAACTTGAAGAAATGAATGACGATAATGAATTTCGTAGTATTGTTCCTTCACGGATGAAAAGAAAGTCGTTTGTTCTTATAAATATGGAAGGTTCTTTGAAAGTGAAGCGACAGTTAACCATTTTGACTAATCCTGCACAGGTAAACCAAGAGCATGAAGAAGGTCAGGATGTCTGTTGTCAAATTACCATTGAAGAAATGTCAGACATTGAAATTTCCGAAGAAGATGTTGAAGAAGCGCCAGCATCACTAGAAGATGGTAGTCAATCTACGATTGATGAGCTCAAAGAGGTAAACCTCGGTACGGCTGAAAATCCACGTCCAACCTTCATAAGTGCATCACTTAGTGGTGAAGAGGAAGGTGAATATTTGAACTTGCTCACTTTATACAAAGATGTTTTTGCTTGGTCGTACAAAGAGATGCCAGGACTCGACCCAAAGATAGCAGTCCACCATCTTGCAACCAAACAAGGGTATCGACCAATCAAGCAAGGTCAAAGACGTTTTCGACCGGAGCTCGTTCCTCAAATTGAAGTTGAAGTTAATAAATTGATAGAAGCGGGGTTCATCAGAGAGGTAAAATATCCAACATGGATATCAAATATTGTTCCAGTGAAAAAGAAGAATGGACAACTCCGCGTATGTGTTGACTTTCGCGATCTCAATAATGCATGCCCCAAAGATGATTTTCCATTGCCCATCACTGAACTCATGGTTGACGCTACCACAGGACATGAAGCTTTATCATTCATGGATGGATCTTCAGGATATAATCAAATTCGGATGGCCCTTCAAGATGAAGAGATGACAGCATTCCGAACTCCCAAAGGAATATATTGTTACAAAGTGATGCCCTTTGGTTTGAAGAATGCTGGAGCAACTTACCAGCGTGCTATGCAAAAGATCTTTGATGACATGCTCCATAAACGCGTCGAATGTTATGTTGACGATCTTGTGGTTAAGTCCAACAAACGAAAAGACCACTTACAAGATCTAAAGATAGTTTTCGATCGTCTGAGAAAATATCAATTGAAAATGAATCCTCTCAAATGTGCATTCGGCGTGACATCAGGAAAGTTTCTTGGTTTCGTAGTAAAGCATCGAGGGATTGAAATCGACCAGTCCAAGATCGATGCCATTCAGAAAATGCCAGAGCCGCGAAACTTACATGAACTAAGAAGTCTTCAAGGACGACTGGCTTATATCAGAAGGTTCATCTCTAATCTAGCAGGTCGATGTCAACCATTCCAAAGATTGATGAGGAAGGATACGACATTTGAGTGGGACAAAGCATGTCAAAATGCTTTTGATAGCATAAAGAAATATTTGCTCAACCCTCCAGTTTTAAGCGCTCCCATAGCAGAAAAACCATTAATATTGTATATTACTGCACAAGAAAGATCGCTTGGGGCATTGCTAGCACAAGAAAGAGAGAAAGGTAAAGAGTGTGCCCTTTACTATCTAAGTAGAACTTTGAATGGGGCAGAACTGAATTATTCACCCATCGAGAAGATGTGTCTTTCACTTTTCTTTGCCATCGATAAACTAAGGCATTATATGCAAGCGTTCACAGTGCATTTGGTGGCGAAGGCAGACCCAATCAAATATGTCTTATCCCGGCCGATTATCTCAGGACGATTGGCTAAGTGGGCAATCTTACTTCAGCAATATGATATCGTCTACGTTCCGCAAAAGGCAGTGAAGGGGCAAGCCTTGGCAGACTTCTTGGCAGATCATCCAGTGCCATCAGACTGGAAATTATCGGAAGACTTGCCTGACGAAGAAATCTTCTACGTCGAAATTGCTGAACCTTGGACTATGTATTTTGACGGGGCAGCTCGAAGGAATGGCGCAGGAGCAGGCGTAATATTTATCTCGCCTGAAAAACATATGTTACCATATAGCTTCACATTCGGAGAAGTATGTTCGAATAATGTTGCCGAATACCAAGCGCTCATTATGGGTCTTCAAATAGCCATAGAAATTGGGGTGAGTTATATAGAAATCTATGGAGATTCAAAATTGATAATCAATCAATTGTTACTCCAGTACGAGGTAAAGCATGAAGATTTAATACCTTACTTCAATTATGCCAGGCAACTATTAGAAAATTTTGAAAGTATGACGATAGAGCATGTTCCAAGAACCGAAAATACAAAGGCAGATGCGTTGGCAAATCTGGCCACGGCTCTTTCAATTTCAGAAAGTGAAGTTTTAAACATCCCACTTTGTCAAAGATGGATTGTACCACCGACTGAAAAAGAAAGTCAAGAAACCAATGTAATATCCGTCTATGTGATTGAAGAAGAAGATTGGAGACAATCGATTATAGATTATCTACAGCATGGAAAGCTTCCCATTGATGTGCGACATAAAACTGAGATACGGAGAAGAGCATCTCGATTCATCCACTACAAAGATGTTCTATATCGCCGGTCATATGAGGGTCTTTTTCTTCGATGCTTAGGAAAAGAAGAATCAACACAAGCCTTAGAAGAAGCCCATTCAGGCCTCTGTGGAGCTCACCAATCCGGGCCAAAACTTCATTTTCAGCTGAAAAGGATGGGTTATTATTGGCCATCGATGGTTCAAGACTCGATGCAGTACGCGAAGAAATGTGAAGCTTGTCAATTCCATGCCAACTTCATACATCAATCTCCGGAGCCACTTCATCCAACTGTAGCCTCATGGCCATTCGAAGCTTGGGGACTTGACCTTGTCGGGCCAATAACACCTAAATCATCAGCAGGGCATTCTTATATCCTTGCGGCGACAAATTATTTCTCAAGATGGGCTGAAGCCGTTGCATTAAAAGAAGCAAAGAAAGAAAATGTAGCTGATTTTGTTCGTAATCATCTCATCTATCGATACGGCATTCCTCATCGCATTGTGACCGACAATGGGAGACAATTTTCTAACAGCTTAATGGACAAGTTATGCGAAAAGTTTAGCTTCAAGCAATTTAATTCTTCTATGTACAATGCCGCGGCAAATGGCTTAGCTGAAGCATTTAACAAAACGTTATGCAACCTGTTGAAGAAAGTAGTATCAAAAACGAAAAGAGACTGGCAAGAAAGAATCGGCGAAGCATTATGGGCATATCGAACTACCTATCGTACTCCGACAGGAGCCACACCTTATTCTCTTGTCTATGGAGTAGAAGCTGTTCTCCCTTTGGAGAGAGAAATCCCATCGTTGCGAATGGCAGTTCAAGAAGGACTCACTGTTGAGGATAATGCCAAGTTACGTCTCCAAGAATTAGAGGCGTTGGATGAAAAAAGACTAGACGCGCAGCAAACATTAGAATGTTATCAAGCACGCATGTGTAAAGCTTTCGACAAAAAGATACGACCTCGCTCATTCCAAGTTGGGGAGCTCGTGCTAGCAGTTCGAAGACCTATTATAACAACTCGACATACAGGGAATAAGTTCACTCCTAAATGGGACGGACCCTACGTTGTGAAAGAAGTCTACACGAATGGAGCATACAAGATAGTTGACAAAGACGGACTCAGAATTGGTCTAATCAACGGAAAGTTTCTGAAGAAATACTATGCGTAAAATGTAACGCTCCTTATCGCAAGAGCCTAAACTGCATGGTACTCCTAGCCCACATGAGTTAAAATTGCGAACGGCCTCCAAAAAAAATTAATAAAAAAAAATGTGTGTGCAATGAACTACGTTATGACTTGATCCCTTTTGTTAAAGGGTACGTAGGCAACTTGAAGGAAACTTTAAGCTCAGTCCAAAATAAAAAAAAAAATATCAATTCATTATGAGAAACAAGTCTGACATTGGAAAATAAATTTAGCCAAATAAGGGCTTAAAATCGCTACTACAAGATGTGTATAAAAGCAGTAAAAAAAAATAATAATAAGAAGAACTTCATCATGGCACCCACTTGTAGTCTTTCAGCTCTCGTTGTGCATCATCCAATATTCCACGAAGCACTTCCAAAGTTTTTGCATCCACGTCAGTAAGAACAGGGGCATGTTCAATATTGTTTATAGTTTCCTGCCAAGTAGAAGCCTGAAGTTTATATTGAGCTATATGTTCTTCCGTCTCAAGAATCATCTTGGAAATTCTATCTCGTTTAGCTTTCACAACATGAAGTTTAGCTTCCAATTCTTCTTCTTCTTGCATTGCTTGTGAATTTTGTTGCTGAAATGAACCCTTCTCTGCAAGAGCACAACCCTCATCGTATAAAATCTTCTCCAAGCTAAATCGAGCTTCTTCCAGTTGGCGATTCTTGCTTGGTAAAGTTAGTTGAGAAGAGAACGACGACTGTAATGTATTATATTTTTCCACTTTTCGAAAATACTCGCCCACAACTTCTTGAAGGGGAGCAAGATGTTCCACACAAGTTTCAGAAATTGCGCGAAATATTTTGCAGGTCTCTTGTTCAAGGAAGGGTACCTTATCAAAAGAGGTACGTATGATTTTTTGGTGTATACTCTCCCACATAGCCAGAGCAGCTTGTCGTCGAAAATCAGAAATAACGTTGTCAGCACAATAATTAGAAACTTCAGAAGCAGCAACATGAGTCGTTTCTCTCACTGGTTCGGGAAACCCATTTGTTACAGGAGCTCGAGACTGAAGCATGATTTTGTCCATCGGCGCTTTGAAATTTTCAACACGCGCGGCCACAGAATCAAAGATGTCGGGACTCGTTTGAGATAACGGGCTATGATGTCCACCAGCTTCGAAAACGATGTCATCTAGGGGCAACTAAAAAAAAAAAAGTCATATTAAAAGAGATACCACAAATACATTGAATAAAATAAAAAGGGATAGAAATTCTAACCAAGGGTGCAGCAACATCAGGAAATTGTGAAGCGCTGGGAACACCATTAAAAAATCCATCAATATCATCTGAAGATTTATTGGATTTTGAAGGTCTATTCCAATGACGATCGACATTACTACTACGACTATCATAATTGTTGTCTTTAATGTCAAACCCACCAGCTTCAAACATGCGAATCCTTTTACCTCCGTTATCAACACCGACATTTTTTGGGAATTTAGGCTTGGAAGGAGGAGGAAAAGTACTATCCACCAAACTCTGTACGCCTTCTTCAAGATAATTTCCATGTTTGTTTGACCACCAACTTTTATAACGTTGAGTAACTTGGGCGTGTGGATTCGTCGCACGTGCTGGAAGATATACTTGGGACAATGTGTTTCCTTGCATACATATCGCCCAAAGATGTAATACATTGTTTAAATTAACTTCGGGAACCTCTATACTCAAATCATTCGGTACGTCTTGACAAAATCCAAGTTGTCGACTAAATCGGCAAGGATTATAAGCCTCAATGACCATCGAAGACCCGCATCGTGAAGATAGGAAACACGATCGGATGCTTATAAGGAACGAAGAATTCCAAAATGAAAGCTTTCCATCATCTTTCAAAAGCTCGCCTTTGTTTCTTACATGAAGACTTGCATACCATGATACATATTTACCCTTATGGATGTGCGTGCGGGCTTCAAAATCGTTAAAGTACTTAGCCCCACCTTCGCCAGAAAACTCGACCATCATCGGCCCTCTAACAGCTGTTGGAATTTTATAATGCGTATTGAAGTAATAAGCAAGCCAGGCATGAACATAATGCAGAGGAAAGCAGGACTTTGAACCCCCAGCAGTGGGCGACGCATCGTGAATTTGGCCTAATCCACTATAGATGTTGGCTAAAACAGGAACAACAAGGCTAAAAGTATAGCCTTCAGCCATAAGGCTGGCAACTTTAAAAACTTCTGGTCGAAGGGAAGTCTTTTTGTTAGGAAATACAAATACACATAACCAACAAGAAAGAAAGGCAGCCAAATATGTCTTATCCTTCAATTCATCTCCTACACCCAACTCACAAAATAGATCTGTTTCCTTCTCAGACCAGTTATGACACTTGATGAAAGCTCCATCTGGGTTGTGGGTCGAGCGAGGGCGAGAATTCTTCTTTGCCTTTCGAGAAGGAGGCTTCTCATACTTCTTATTTCCTTTAAACCAGAAAGAAATCCACGATTTGATGGATATTTGAGAATGATCACACTGTTGAGATGCGATGTGATAATAAGCAGCAAAAAGATACTCACAACTTCCCGGACAATCATCATTCTCTCGACTATGCGACCCTAGTAACTC
Organism: Herpetospermum pedunculosum; assembly: GCA_028017165.1. NCBI lineage: Eukaryota > Viridiplantae > Streptophyta > Magnoliopsida > Cucurbitales > Cucurbitaceae > Herpetospermum > Herpetospermum pedunculosum. The sequence goes on from CM051527.1 coordinate 51,345,275, forward strand.
CTTGCAACAAGGAATAACTTCATCATAAAATCTACCTGGAATGGAAAGGCCCCCTAATCTCCACATGTCCCATAACGAGATAGAAAGTTCCCCGAAAGAAGTATGAAGAGTATTTGTGGATGAGCACCATGCTTCACAAAAGGCTCGAACAATGTCATTATTGCGGTCATATGTGTATAGAGAGGCCATCACGGCGTCAAACAAGCGAGCCTTCTTTAAGATATTTGCATTACGGGAAACTGCGACCTCTAACCACTCCCAATAACAATCTATGTAGTAGAATTCTCCATAGATTTTTAATATAGATCCCCAACGAACCTTTTCGTCTTTAATAATGCGACGACCTAGCGTTGATTCTGATTTTTCGCTCGCCACTTTGTTATGTATTGAGGACTCTAAAATCCACACTTTCAATGAAGAATCGTGACTGAACGGCCTCTCTTTGGACCACTTGGATAAAAGGATAGAATTATCCAAGGGAGTTTGTGATTCGCCAAAGTTTCCACGTGCCGCCTCTCCCACACGAAGAACGACTCCACTTTCGATAGGCTGAGCTTTATCCTTTAAGATGACTAAGCAGTTTTCCTCCGGATCGGGATGTTCGGTAAAAAACACCATGATGAACTCCTACAAAAATAATTAAGTTTAGGCATACAAGAGATAAATCAAAAGTAGGGTATAAATTTAATAAGTAAAAAAAAAAAAAGGGTGGAACAGATGAACACTCCTGTCAGGCTACAACAATCACCAAAGGTGAAGTGTTTAGACAGAAGTGACATCAATGTAGGTGGAGCTGGCGAGCACTCCTGTCAGGTTACAACAATCACCAAAGGTGAAGTGTCTAGACAGAAGTGACATCAATGTAGGTGGAGCTGGCGAGAACTCCTGTCAGGTTACAACAATCACCAAAGGTGAAGTGTCTAGACAGAAGTGACATCAATGTAGGTGGAGCTGGCGAGAACTCCTGTCAGGTTACAACAATCACAAAAGGTGAAGTGTCTAGACAGAAGTGACATCCATGTAGGTGGAGCTGGCGAGCACTCCTGTCAGGTTACAACAATCACCAAAGGTGAAGTGTCTAGACAGAAGTGACATCAATGTAGGTGGAGCTGGCGAGCACTCCAGTCAGGTTACAACAATCACCAAAGGTGAAGTGTCTAGACAGAAGTGACATCAATGTAGGTGGAGCTGGCGAGAACTCCTGTCAGGTTACAACAATCACCAAAGGTGAAGTGTCTAGACAGAAGTGACATCAATGTAGGTGGAGCTGGCGAGCACTCCTGTCAGGTTACAACAATCACCAAAGGTGAAGTGTCTAGACAGAAGTGACATCAATGTAGGTGGAGCTGGCGAGCACTTCTGTCAGGTTACAACAATCATCAAAGGTGAAGTGTCTAGACATAAGTGATATCAATGTAGGTGGAGCTGGCGAGCACTTCTGTCAGGTTACAACAATCACCAAAGGTGAAGTGTCTAGACAGAAGTGACATCAATGAAGGTGGAGCTGGCGAGCACTCCTGTCAGATTACAACAATCACCAAAGGTGAAGTGTCTAGACAGAAGTGATATCACTGTAGGCGGAGCTGGTGAGCACTCCTGTCAGGCTACAACAATCACCAAAGGTGAAGTGTCTAGACAGAAGTGGCATCACTGTTGAAGTTGGTGAGCACTAAGTAGAAGACATTTTACTAGCAAATCAAGATCAATAATGACAAGACAAAGTGATGCACACAAGATCTAAACAGTTTACCATAGCAATGGACAGAAGTTCTACGGAGAAATCAAAACAATTTGCAAATGCATAATTCAATAGGAGCATCATCAAACAAAAATGCATACTTTAACTTGTAAAAAAAAAAAAAACAAGTTGAGTATGAAATTGGTACCTTTTCAGATGGAGAGCACAGGCCACTAGTACAGTTGAAGTAGTTGGAAAATAAAATTATTCCTAAAAAAAAAAGAAAAAAAAAAAAAAAAAAAACGGTTAAATTGACACAAACACAATAATGCAAATATATCTACATATTTGTAAAGTATACTATTAAAAAAAAAAAAAAAAAAAAAAAAAAGTTTTATTAAAAAAAAATATACAGCAAGTAAAAAAAAAAAAACTGTAAAAAAAAAAAACAGCTTTTAAAACAAAACAGTTTTATTAAAAAATGTACAGCAAACTAAAAAAAAAAAAAAAAAAAAAAAAAAAAAAAAAAAAAAAAACAGTTTTATTAAAAAAATATACAGCAAGTAAAAAAAAAAACTGTATAAAAAAAAAACAGCTTTTAAAACAAAACAGTTTTATTAAAAAATGTACAGCAAGTAAAAAAAAAAAAAAAAAAAAAAAAAAAACAGTTTTATTAAAAAAATATACAGCAAGTAAAAAAAAAACTGTATAAAAAAAAAACAGCTTTTAAAACAAAACAGTTTTATTAAAAAATGTACAGCAAGTAAAAAAAAAAACTGTAAAAAAAAAAAAAACAGCTTTTAAAACAAAACAGTTTTATTAAAAAAGGTACAGTAGTGAATAAATTTTATTTTTTTATATACGACAGCAAAAACACGGCTCTTTTATAGTTGAACCATTTGAAAAAAAAAAAAAAAAGTTTTTTTTTTAAAAAAAGATATATATATATATATATATATATAAAAACAGTAAACAAAAAAATACAGAAACATAAATAAATAAAAAAAAAAAAAATCAAAACAAATATGCAACAGTTAATGGTAAGAAGGAGAGTTTCAAACAATTCTTTTCGCTTACCGATGACGACGCAAAAAAAAAAAATGGCTTGAATAAGGCTTATTGCTACGAGCAAAAGAGGAATCCAAGACCTATAGAAAGAAGAAAAAATATGAAGATTAGAAGTCAAGTAAAACAAAAAAAAAAAAGTGTGTTGGAGAAATAAAAAGTTTTGGGCCATACCAAAATCTCTTTCTATGGACCGAATTGTGTATGAATTCATGCAATTGCCTCCAATTTATAAGGGGAGATTTAGGTCACAACAAAGAATTTCTTTATTTTAGGTGAAAATTTTGGCTTAATCAAATAAGAATATTTTATACTCTTTGATTAAGGTAAAATATCCTACCTCATTCATGTGTCCAAAATAATAAAATTTGACAAAACAAAATCCCTACTTTTTTATTATGGAAAAATCTAATTCCTAATACATATTTCAATTAGAGAATTTTTCTTAAATACAAAAAGTCAAAATTTTGGGTTAATGAAATAAGAAGGTTTCTACTTTTTGATTAAGGAAAATAGCTTACCCCATTCATGTGTCCAAAATAATAAAATTTGACATAAAAAAAAAAATCCCTACTTTTTCATTAAGGAAAAATCTAATTCCTAATCCATATTTCAATTAGGAAAGAATTTTTCTTAAATGCAAAAAGTCAAAATTTTGGGTTAATCAAAAGGTTTCCTACTTTTTTATTAAGGTAAAATATTTTACCTCATTCATGTGTCCAAAATAATAAAATTTGACATAAAAAAAAATTTATTAAGGAAATATCTAATTCCTAATCCATGTTTCAATTAGGAGGAAAATTTTCTTAAATGCAAAAGTCAAAATTTTGGTCTAAAAAAAATTCCTACTTTTTTATTAAGGAAAAATTTAATTCCTAATCTATATTTCAATTAGGAGGAATTTTTTTCCTAAATGCAAATGTCAAAACTTTGGCCAATTAAATTTGTTTGATTATTTTGATTACTAAATATTGATGAGCTAAATTTTGGATACTTTGTTTCAATATATTTGACATTTAAAAAAAAAAAAAAAAATAAAATAAAATAATAATAAAAATAAAATGTCAAAAGTTGAAACATCAAAACATTTAGTGTTGACTTTGAAAATAAAATATTTCAGAGTCGTGTATCAAATTCATGTTGCCCATCAAAACCAATAAATTAAGATTTTGTTTATATATCATATCATATATTTCAAAATGACATTATTTCTTTCTTTCCGAAATTCACGCACGCATATAGATGCATAAATTTCGAAAAGGGGGCATTTGTTGAATAATAAATTTCGGCCAATCACAAATTGACACATCATTAATTTGAGTTAATTCAAGTTAATGATAAAAATATATATTTATAAATTTAGGACCAATTACAAAGTTACACCTGTCCTCCTTTTAAATTAAGAGACATATAAAATCGGCAAATCAAATTATGCCACATGTCCCTCAAACGAGTCCAATCAAACATTGCCACATGTCGGTTGGACCCGAAGCTATTTAACCCGAGATAGCTAAAAATAATTTTGGGCTAAGTTTAAATAATCCAAGTTATTGAAAAATAAATAATTTAAACCCAAATAAATAAAAGCCCAAAGGTTGGGCCAAAAGTCAATCAAGCCCAAGCCCATACTAGGTCCATCAAACTCTATAAATAGAGGAGACCACCATTCATTCTGGACATTCAGCCTTGAGCCAGAGTCCAGAGAAGTCAGAAGCTCCAGCAATCCAGAGAATTCAGAGGCATCAAAGACTCAGAGTTCAGAAGATTCAAAGACTACAGACTTCAACAACAAATCAACAGGCCGCTCCAAAGTCTTCAACAACAAATCAACAGGCCGCTCCAAATATCAACAACATCAAGATCAACAAGTCAGCAGGCCTCTTCAAAAGATCAACAAGTCAACAGGTCGCTCCAAATATCAACGGGCCGCTCCAAAGATCAATAAGCCGACAGGCCGATCCAGGAAATCAATCAGCCCAAAGCAAACGTCTACATTGGAGTGAAAGCATCAGAGGATAAAGATTAGAGACTGTAACACTCATATATACATCAAAATCAATAAAATTCAAGTTCATTTCCACGTATCAAATTTCTCCTATATTGAAATCTCGTGTGAACAACGACGTTTAGACGCTCATTCCCAACATTGACACGTGCGCGCGTCCCTCCTAAAGCACGCCTATCTCGCTCTCGTTCGTCGCATTCCAACGCGCACGCCCTAGCCAAACGTCAATGTGTGCGCCTTGTTTTTTACATCCATGCACGCAAACACCCCATTTTTTCCCATCCATTGCGCGTCCCAGCCCATCCGTAACGTCGACACCAACGTCTCAACGTTGTGCTCGACGCCAGCTGATTTTGGGAGCCAATTTGGAGAGTTTGAACCCTATTTTCCAAAAGACATATTTTTAAGAGCTCGAAGAGATATTTTTTTTAGCACAAAGAAAGAATTTTCATGCTCATGATTGTGGAGATTGCAATGGCCACGTGGATGTTACATTCAACGACATTAGTTCTATTCTTTTTCTCTTTTAATTTGTAGTTTTTTGTTATTTGTTTTCTATTGAGTTTAGATTTTGTAATAGTGAACACGAGAGACTAAGACTCCGTTTGATAACTATTTAGTTTTAAATTTTTTATTTTTAAAAATTGAGCCTATAAATCATACATCCACATGTAAATTTCTACACTGACTTTCATTTTTTGTTAAGGAAACATTAAACTCTTAGCCAAATTCCAAAAAAAAAAAAGCAAAAGCAATTTTTTGAAATTTTTTTTTTTTTTTTTTTTTCCAATTTTTTGCTTGGATTTTGGAAACACTTCAAAAGATATTAACACAACCAAAGAATTCATATGTGAATGTATTGTTTCTAGGCTTAATTTTCGAAAACAAAAAACCAATCAAATGGTTATTTGTGTAAAAAAAAAAAATGGTTATGAAACGGAGTTTAAACTCTTTTTATTTTAGGGATTGATAGTAACTATTACACCTAATGTTTTAAATTAATTTAAATGCATTGATTGATATTGTTTTTCTTCCATTCATGTTGGGTTGAATGCTTATAATATCTTGGCCATTAATTATTTGTTTGTTTAGTCTAAAATTACACTCAGAGATGTAGTTTATACTAGATCTTAATTACATGATTGAAAGAGTTTCAGACATGAGAATGATTAGAATTTCTCTAGAGCTAGGTTAAAGAAGAGTTGTTAATGTCTTGTCAGGTTATTAAAAGTTAAATATGAATGTTTTAATTTTATAATATTGAGTGAGATTTAATTGAGTTTTGGCTAGTCAATTTTTATCTAGACATCTTCCTTGACTTATGGAATATTTGCATGATTCTAAGTTATTTGCATGATTATGAGTTGTTTAGGGCTCGTTTCCTAACGTTCATGTTTCTTGTTTCTTGTTCTCGTTTCTCATTTTTTAAGAAACATACTTGTTTGATAACTGTTCTCGTTTCTCATTTTTTAAAAAACAAACTTGTTTGATAACTGTTGATCTTGTTTCTTGAGAAACATTTCCAAAAATTAGACAAATTTTGAGAAACTACAAAATGTAGTTTCTTTGGTTCTATTTCTCTTATAAGATTTTAAAATCAAAAAAATATTGTTACCTTGATAGTCAATTTGACTATCCATTCACACTCTCAATTCACTTGGGTTTGAGTTTAAATCTTGGGCATAACTTTATTTTTTTATTATTTATATTAATTTTGCATCATTTATATATATAATTTAAAATATGTATTTCTATATTTTTAGAATTTAGAATTGAGAATTTTAAATTTTGCAAATATATAAAACTTTTTTTTATTATTATTTTTATTAATTTTGCATCATTTTATATATATAATTTAAAATATGCATATTTTTAGAATTTTAGAATTTAAAATTTAAAATTTTGCAAAAATATAGCTCAGTTGGTAAATATTTACAAATAAATAAATATAATTTTAATTTTTAATACACCCAACCAGTTATAAATTTACAAATATAAATTTTGGTCACTAAAACATGCATTTAATCTCACTTTAATATTTTAAAACCATGCATTTAATCCCACTTTAATATTTAAAAACCATGACATCATTTAAGGTATAATAACTCAATTGAGAGATGACATTGCATATAAAATTTGAGTAACATTTGAAAGATAAAAATAATTTTATTACTGTTGTTAAATATTTTGCATCGACGCTTACTAGTATTTGATAATGTAACTTTTGATAATTATTTCTTAATTTTGCAGTATTATTTATATATTATTTTAATTTAATTTTAAATTTTGAAATATGTATATTTATATATTATTTTAATTTTTAGTACGTTGACAAATATAAATTTTGCTCACTAAAACCTGCCTTTAGTCTTACTTTAATATTTTACAACCACGATATATACAGAGCTATATAATTGAGTTCGATCCAAGTCGACGTCATTTATAAAATGACTCGAGATAACATTGCATGTCAAATTTGGACAACATTTGAAGGATAAATACAATTTTGTCGTTGGTTTTAATTTTGCATCGAGACTTATTTTTATTATATTATGTTATTTGGATAATTACTTTTTAAATTGTGTAAACTAAATTTTATTTAAACTATAAAAACGGAACCAAAAAAAACATAGAGAAAAGAATAAAAAATAAATAAAAAATAGTAACCAAACACCATGTTTATTGTTTTTTTCCAAGAAATGAGAAACTGAAATCGTTATCAAACAAGTTTTTGTTTTTGTTTCTTTTTTTAAGAAACAACAGACAATGGTAGTTATCAAACATGTTTCTGTTTCTAGTTCTCAAAATACAAGAAACAAGGAATAAGAAACAGGAAACAAAAAACAAGAAACGGGAACGTTATCAAGCAGGCCCTTAAGTAATTGAATAATTGGTGTGATTCTAGGGAAATCAATCTCATATAGGGATCATCATCTTAGCTACATTTTGGATGGTTTAGGTATTGTGTAGGAGGGGTAACAATAAGAAGGTCTAAAATGAGAGATGCGAACATGAAAAATGTCTAAGGCAGTTTGATTTTGGAATAATGTCTAAACCTAAATTTAGTAATTCAATATATACAAAAATGGACACAACTACCCTTCTTATATTTTCTAAAATTTAAAAATTAAATAAAATATTGCAAGGAAATTGTTGGGAGGAGAAAGAGAGAAGTAAATGATGAGAAGTTAAACGTTAGGAAAAAAAATGACAACTAACCCGTCACAGTTACATACGTCATGTATACATGTCCCTGAGGAGTAAGTGATGAGAAGTTAACAGACGTTAGGAAAAAAAAATTGACAACTAACCCGTCACAGTTACATACGTTCTGTATACATGTCCCTGAGTAAATATTGTATGGTTATGCCACATTCAGGTGTATACAAGGCGAGTAACAAATCGGAAAGCATGATTCAAAAATTCAGTAAATGAAAAAAATCGTATGTGCTCCCATCATCCATTTTGAAGTGTATACAATGAAAAATAACCCTCACAAGTTACGAGATTGACAGCTTCACAGCGATTAAAAATGTTTAAGAAACTATTGCGAAGCGATAAAAAATGGAAGAAACAACTCAGGGGAGATGGAGTTGCAGGAGTTGAGGATGAATACTGAACTAAAACCGACGAAAAAAAAACTGAATCAATCAAATTGGTCCTAGGTAGGAATTTCATTATATTAATGAATATTAATAATATTATTATTTTATTAAAATTTATTTTATTTAGTTATTTAAATTTTAAAATATTTAACCTTCAAACTCTACTCTATTTAATTAATTAAATGTTTTGAAAAAGAGAAGAAAAAAAATCTTGAATAATGAATATTAATAATATTGTTATTCTATTTAGTTATTTTAATTTTAAAATATTTATTCTTTTAATTCTACACTATTTAATTAATTAAATATTTTGGAGAAAAAAAATCTGAATCAACGGTATCATCAAACACTTGTATACACGGATTTCATTATTATTAATAATATTATTATTTTATTTAGTTATTTAAATTTTAAAATATTTTCTCTTCTAATTCTACCCTATTTAAATTAAATGCTCTTAAATTTTAATATTTTTCATCTTTCCTTATCAAAATATATTTAAAATTGAACTGCTACTCAAATTAGTAAGTAGAAAATCTTTCGAATGACATCTATCGAATTTTAAATTAATTGTGGGTATTCAATTTTGACATGTATCCATAGTATACCCTAGTAGAAGGTGTGTGCGGGGCTCTACTGAAAGAGAGACATACAGATACGCAACGAGAGAAATGAGTTAACGGAAAAATTAACAAAGTTTCTGGTAAGAAATTAATTAATTTCAAAATTAATCATATTTTAAAATTCAATTAATCAATTTCAAAACAAATTAAATTTAAAAGTAAGGAATTCTAGGAGGGGTATAATAGGGAACCAACTCAAACAAATTTCTTCCTAAAAAAATCTCGACATAGGTGTAAACAATACACGTATTTATATATTTTCTATTAAGTCTAATTATTTATAGACATTTTTCAATAAGCATTTTTCATTAAACCTTATTGGTAGATAGTGTGTTAAAATTGTGTAGAATGCTTTTGTTACATCCATTCAAAGATATGATAGCCACCCGTGTACAGCCTCATCTCCTTTTTCGTTTGGGCCCGTCTTGTGAATTTGGGAGTCCAAATATTGGCCCACGGTCCAAAACTATAGTCCAATTATTGACACTCTTATTCATGTTTTCTATTTATTTACAAATATAAATGTTCAAGCTACCAGACACTTTTTTTTTTTTTTTTTTTTCTTTTTTTTTTTTTGCCACGACACCAAAAACAAAATGAGAGGATTCTAATTTATACTTCCAAGGGTTCTTGTTAAATTGCTTTAGGTGTTTAAATTTACAATTGAGTTTGCATTAAATGTTCGAGTCGGCCACATTCATAATGAAAGTAGGGAAGCCTTAGATGATCGGAATCCATGATCTCTAAACTACTGAGCCAACCTAGATCTTAACTCCTCTTTAAAGTGGTTGGATCATGTCATTTTGTACTCAAAATCTTAGTATTTTGCTCGAGTAATGTGTCTTCGTTTGATTTCACCTTGTCAAATCCCCTAACCAAAAAAATAAACTCTAATTTTCTTTAATCCACTCTTACCCAATTCCCACTCAACTCCATCTTCTCCTTCACAAATCAGATTCATACTTTTTTTTTATTTTACAAAATATTAACTTTAATTTTCGTTCTCCCTAAACAATTAATAGTAGAGTGTTTAGTCAAAATGAAAATAATGAAGAGTGGTACAAACCAACACCATTAGATCAAGAAACCCCCACGCAACAAAAACTTCAAATTTTCAGATCTGAACCACAAACGACAAAGAACGGTGGCAAACGTTCAGATTTGAACGTACGACGACAAACCGAGACGGGCGACGGAAAACCGATCTCGAAGAGCCTACACCGGTGGCGATTCTCACCTTCGACGACGACAACTTCTTCACATCATATTTTTTTTTTCTTTATCTTCTTCTTTGGAAGAAGAGTGTATACAAACTAACTTCAATGTCAGAGGATTAAGGTTGGGCGGCAGCGGAGGAATCGCCGCCGCCCTAACGTTTTTGTTTGATCGAGCTTCTCAAGATCGATGCTCTGATACCATGACAAAACACAATGTATTCCCCTTGATTTTCCTCTTTATAATCTTTGTATTTCTCTTCATTTCTCATTCAAATGATAGGTATTTATACAACCCTAATCTCCCAACGTATATAGAATACTAACTAAATACTAACTAAACTCTAACTAGTTTCCTAACATGGCACCTTTAAATTTTTGCGTGCTTCGCATCATCGCTGTGACCACGCAATATCAGAAAAAAAATCTGCGAGCTTTCGAACGCGGATCGGTGCTTCACAAATTAAATTTCATGGTTGTTGAAGGAGAAGACGAAAAATTTTCACCTCAGTGTTTCCTTCAGTAATTCGAATGAGAGGTTTTCGCCTCAGTGTTCCCTTCATTCACCGTCATTGAAGAAAAGGACAATTTGAGCTCCCTCAGTACACCCTTTAGTAGTTCGAAGGAGAAGAAGAATCAAACGACCCTAAATATTTCTTTCATTCATCATCAAATTTAATTTTAATATATATATATATATATATATATATATATAATTTTTTTTTTTTTTTAATTTTTTCAAGACAACCCATTTGGGCGGTAGATTTCTAGTTTTTTTTTTTTTTTTTTTTCATCTGCCCTTCCCCTCTTTTCTTTCTCTCTCCTTCTTTCTTTCTCCACTTTCATTTTTTTTTTTTGTCTTCAAAATCTCAAATCTGTCTTTTCCCCTTTCTTTTCTTTTTCTTCTCCATCTTTTTTGTTTTCTTTCTTCTTTCTTCTATTTTCTATTTTCATCATATTTCAATGGTAGAAATAAAAACATAGAAAAAAAAAGAGGCACAAACTATCTTTGTCAGAGCTCCTCTCGAGCTACGCCGGCGTTGTTGGACCACCAGCTCTCGACGACGGCGACTCCTTCACCTTCGACGAACGGCGAACAGAAGTGTCGCGACGACTGGTTTAGATTTGGACCGATTCTTGTTTTTTTTTTTTCATCTTCTCTTCCTCTCTGGAAGAAGAGTGTAGGCAAACTTTTGTTTGTTTGTTTGTTTTTTTTTTTTTTTTCATTTCTTCTTCTCTTGAACAAGAATGTAAACCATTTTTTTTTCATAAACATCTACACATCTACATCTTCATCTCTTGAACAAGATGTAGACATACTAAATGCAACAACATTAAAGATGAACAAAATTGGGCGAACTCACTTCAACATCGGAGGAACAAGGTTGGACGGCGGCGGCGATTCCGCCGCCCTAGCGTTTTTGTATGATCGAGTTTAGCAAGATATTCGTTCTGATACCATGATAAAACCAAGCTTATTTCTTGATAATATTTGTTTTGTCCTCTTGTAGAATAAGTTGTATTTATACAAAAACAGATATTAAACCTAATTTCTAAAACATATATGAAAACTAACTAAATACTAACTAAACTCTAACTAGTTTCCTAATATTGGTAATTCCCTAATACTAAATATCTCTAAAATTTATTTTTTGATTAAAAAATACATCTATCCTTTTAAAATTTGCACTATTATCCTTGACTTTTTCATAAACATTCCAAGAATAAATTCCCTAATACTAAATATCTCTAAAATTTATTTTTTGATTAAAAAATACATCTATCCTTTTAAAATTTGTACTATTATCCTTGACTTTTTCATAAACATTTCAAAAATATTTTTGGAGTAGAAAAAATGTTAGAATATTGAATAAAAAATCGATGTGATTGAATATCGTTCTTTCAGACTTAATCTAGACAAACACTTTAGTTATCGTCACGTTGTTTTAGGTCACTACCACGTCAATTTTTCGTCCAAAATTCTAATAAATTTCTACTCCAATATTTTTGAATCATTAATAAAATGTTTAAATGCAATATTGTAACTTTTGAGACGATGGATATATTTTTAAAACAAAAGGCAAAGTTGATAGATATTTTTTATAATTTAACTTATAAATCTATTGTGGTTATAAACAATTATATTAGTATAATATTTATAACATGTATAATTATTATTTTAAAACAAACTGCACCGGGAATCTCACGGGGTTGAAATGTTGAAACAAAGTGCACCGGGACGGCCCAGTCACAAAACATATACAAAAAGAAATAAAAAATGTCCAGTCAAAGGCAAATTAAAAAAAAAAAAAAAAAAAAACTATAAATATATATTTTAATGTATTTCACATTCTTCGTTATATATTAAATATTGTTTCAAATGATTATAAAACTACCCACTTCAGAATATTAATAAATAAGAAAGCTATGAAACAATGTTTTAAATTGTACGCTACTGTTTTTAAATTTAAATATTGATTCTCGCCATATACATTTATTTCTATTAAAAAAAAAAAAAAAAAAAAAAAACCTAGGAAGACATACTAAAATGAAGCGGTAATTATCTGTGGTAAAAAAAAATAATAATAATAAATAAATAAATTGGTTTATGTAACTTTGTCAAATTCTTATAATTATAAGGTTGATTGCATCAGTCCAAAATAATTGCAAATTTAATCAAATTTAAAATATTTTGTAAATATAGCAAAAAATCGGTTGATATATGACTATCAGTGATAGACTACTATCACTAATAACTAAAATTCTATAAAAAAAACTGAGGTGATATACTTCTATAGAAATAGACTTCTATCGGTGATAGATCATACTATCAGTGATAGAAATTGTCATATCTGCAAAAAAATTTAAAAAAATGTTATATTTTTTATTATTTTACTCTAAATTGACATCGGTTACAATTTTTCATAATTATATGTAGAGACAAATTTTATTAATGACGTAATAGTTTCTCTTTTAACAAATATTATTATTTTTATACTTCGTAAAATTACGATATTGTAGTTGTTTTTATAGGATTAAGATATAAAAATATCAAAAAGATGTCTTAGGTAGACACTTTATGTCAATTGAGTTATGCTCGATTTGAGAAGTTTCGAGAATCTTAATATGACTTTGTCAAATTTTTCATATTTTTCTCCTTAAATACATTATTATTGACACAAAAACTGACAAATTAAATAGTAAAAAAAAAAAAATAAAAAAAATAAAAAAAAAAAAAGAAAAAGTAAATGGTCTAAACTCAATTTATTAAGTTTTAACATGAAATATTAAAACGAAAAAAAAAAAAATCTTTAAAGTTTGAAATCAAAATAAAGATTGATCTGCTGTCGCTTTTAATATTATAATTTTTTTTTCCTTTACTTTGCTTAACTTTGAATTCTAATTTTAAGTAATTCATTTTTGTCGTTAATATTATTGATTAAATGTTGAGGTGATACGTTTAATTGAACTAAAAAATTATGAATTGAGATAATGTATTTTTTTTTTTAAGGTATTTTAATTAATGTGGCATAATCTTATACTAATTGAGCTATATTCGGTTTTACACAATAAATTTTTTTTTATTTCCATAAAATTCTTTTTATTCCTATAAGAGAATAGATTAATTGAATAAAATAAAAGTAGTCAACTTAAATCTTTTTACTTACTTTTTTGGACTACCCGGCCTTGTGCCACATGGGGTTAATATGATACCAAATGTAAGTTGTTATTTCGAATTGATATGTTATATCAATATTAAAGAGATAAAAGATTTATTAAAATTTTCTAAAAAATAGAATTAAAGACTAAACAAATTCAAATTTAAACGCTATAGAAATTCACCCACTTAAGTATAACTCAACTAGTTAAAGAATATAATTCTGATATAGAGTCGAGAGATTCAAATTCCTTTACCTTACTCAACTCAATTAGTTAAAAAATTTAATTGTGATATGGAGGTGAGAGATTCAAATCCCTCCACCTATTAGTTGTTGGCTTAAACAAATATAAAAATATAAAATCAAACGTCTATATTTTATAGTTATATAAATATAAATTTACCAATAATCGTCCAATATAAACTTACTTTTTAAAAATAATTTTGTATAACTTTTTGCTAGCGGTCAACAAACACTTTTTTAATATTTTTCTCCCTCTTTCCTTATAGCGTTTCTCCTATTTCTCCTCCCTCTCGCTTTCCTTCCCCATCTAGCTCTCTTTCTCCTCTCCCTTTCACTTTTCTCCTTACTACTTTCTCTCTCATTTGGGCTTTTCTTTTTTATGCCGCTCTCGCTCCACCACTTCTTCTTCTTCCCATCTTTCCATCGTCGATATTGACGACCCTTCCACCCATTGAAAACCCTTATACAACCAACGAGGGAGTCTTCCATTGGAAATTTTTCAGGTTTAAAAACTTCAAGATCTGAAGTAGAAGAAGGTGGAGTCGGAGTGTAGGCGATCAGAATTGGCGACGACCAAACACTTTGGAGATGCATATTGCTACTTTTCCAAGGCTCCATAGATTTCATCTTGGCTAGAGAAAATAGGGAGCAAGAGCTAGAGAAGAACAGAAAAAAAGAGGAAAGAGAGAGAGAGCTAAAGAAAAGGAAAAAGAGGAAGAACGGAGAAGATAGTGTTGGATTTTATGTCCTAAAACTCGTGGTTTGTAAACAGTTATGTTTGTAAATATCTATTTAGAATAAAGAGTTAATTAGTTTTATTCAGTAAAAGAGTTTACTGGAATAAAGTGAAACGTGTTTGGGTTAATCTATACCAATGACCAACACTCATGGCTGATGAGTACTTGAGCTTCATGTCTGACATGAATGTGGATCAAGCTCAAGTAGACAGTCAAAACGGTCTATAGTATACGGATAATGCTGGGTACCTTATCCTGATAACACTATTGGATGTGGCTCGCTTTGTAATGTACAAAACGATGTGATCCGAATCGTTTCACATGGAGAGATGTGCGAGCGGGGGCGTCTTGTGCAATGAGTTTGCATAAGACTGAACCACGAAAAAGTCACTCTCTCTTTATAACGTCGTTTACTGAAGAGACCGACGATTTCAAACTGATGGCCTAGGTAACTCGATCTTAATCCTGAGCTTACTATGAACTCCTGCTTATTAGACAATATTCTTAGACTTGTACGGGTGAGTGTGGCCTATTAGCGCCGACTCAATAACTTATCATCTCAAGGATAAAGTCCAATAGGTAGCTGGGGACATAGTGTAGTAAGATGGAGTTCACTCCTAACTCGCTCTTCAGGGTTAGTAGATAGGTTGTTCCCTTAATAGCTGACTCCGAGGCTTGAACAATGAGCGCTCACCCTCTCCTGATCAGAGAGGGTTAATTGATCTGTTGGTAGGACCACTGATCTATTGTTCATTAGAGGTGTCAGTGGTACTTAAGGAACAAAGACGTAACGCAGGGGTTAAACGGTTTAAACGACCTAGCTGTGGTTACGAACAATTTGTGAAGGGTCGACTTGCTCATGACTGTTATATCAAGAGGACATAATATATCTACAGTGAGGAGAGTGCAACCCTCGGACTATAGTGGAGTCTCTGGGGGTTAACGAAAGTTGATTGATTCAGGTTAAAAGAGTTTTGACCGAATAATCGCGTATCGTTGGAGCTCATGATCTGTAGCTCCTTTAGGTTCTCCTGGCTAGCTCGGATAACGCCGTGCAACAATAAAGGAGAAAAGAAAAAGAAAAAGAAAAAGAATTTGAATTGTTCAAATTCGGTTTGTGGAAGAATGATGGACATATTTAAATATGATTTAAATATGATAATGGTCTAAAACATGAATAGGATTCATGTACAAAAAAGTCGATTTTCGGAAAACCAGGTTTAACTATATTATTTAATTAATATTTGATATTAAATTAAATAATATTAATTAATTAAAAAGTTTAATTAATTAATATATATATATATATATATTTTATTAATTAAAAAATTTAATTAATAAAATATTTATTATTATTTAAAATTATAATTAATTTGATAAAATAATAATAAAATATATATATATATATATATATATATCTTACATGTGCATGTAAGACACATATTTTTTATATGTATTTATATATATATATATGCATTATATATATATGGCTTGAAATTAATTGGATGATGGTTTTTAGGAGTTTGAACTTGAATTTTTAAAAAACTTCAATGGTTGAAGTTTTCTTATTTTTGAGTTGTGTATATCTTCATATGACCAAGTTCTATCTTCATATGACCAAGTTCCTTTTTTCCATCTGTTCTTCTCCATTTCTTTTCTTTTCATTTTTAAACGGAGTCCCACAACTCCGTTGCACGGCGCCGAGGATAGCGGGACTACCTGAGGTGGTCCTCGGGGCGTTCGTGAGAAGAAGCTCGAAGAGTTCGTGACGAGGAACGGTCGGCGGAACACGAAGAAAATTGGAACTACAAGGGTATGTAATTCTAATTTTTCTTAATTTCCGTCTTTTGAGCATGTTTTCTAATTGTTAAATTGATAAAATTAGAGTATCATCGATCCAAAATCGCTTCCGCTGCGTTTATCGCTCCATCAGATAGGGAGCGAGATGGAAGAGAGTCGGTCACAAAAACAGGTTGTTGACATGACTGTTGCGTGCTTAATGCGTGAGGAATAATATGGTAAAACATTCAGAACATGGAAGTATACATGATCTATGCAGCAAATGATAAGTATATTTATGTCGATTCTACATAGATTTGATGTTTCTAACACTAGATCGATTTAATTCAAGACACTGTAACTGGTAGCAAAATGTGAGAGTGGTTCTTGCATATTTTAAGATGGAATAAAAACATCACAAAAATACATAAACTAACCAATTACTAAGTAGACTATAAATGCTCAGAACTAAGATTGCTATAACAAAATGATAGCGAAGATAAATAAACAACCAATAGAACATTCACAAAGCAAACAAACTTTTGGGACGATAAAATATTAGCAAAATAACCTATTAAGGCAACAATGTTATCAACTAAGGAATACAGGGTCATGTTACAAGTATTGCTGAAATAAGATGCGACATGAATGCTTTAGCAAAATCAACGCCTCCGCTAACCACACAACATAAACATAGAAACTCTCTCGGTGTTTCAGACATTAGAAGCTAATTTTCGTTCTACTTCTATTCATACAAGCATATTGTTCTAGTGTGCTAGGTGAGTGAATATTTCTAAACTTCTCACTGGTTACCATGAAAGACTAGCAGAAACATGAATAATCTGAGATCCCTACTCTTTAACACATAATGGATGGCCGGTCGAAAATGCATTGATAGAAATAAATTAAACATGTTTCATAAGTTTTTGCAAGAATAATGCAATCACGTTCAAGAAACTTCTATTTCCTACTTCCAACCCTTCCCTTGGGAAGTTAGTTCATGCTACAAAGAAAGTAAACGAAAATGGTTCAAAACATTCATTACAAACAGACTGAAACTGTAAAGAAAAAGTTCTACAACACCTAAGATGAAGAGAAAATGGAAAATGGAGTCAAGCCGTCAGAGGATGGTCTTCAACTTGGACGTTCCTTTGGCTTCCTTTCTCCGGCGATGCTTGCAAACTTACTTCCTTCTCACGATTGAAAATCCTTGCACAACACTTTTATGGTGTTGTATCACCCTGATATGTAGCTCTGAAAACCAAGGTTCTCGAGAGCTTCTCTAAATTTCTTCTCTTCTTCACCCTCACTTCAATGAATTGTTTCTTTCTCTCCAATAATGATTCAACCTTGCTCTCTTTCATCCTTTTCCTTTTATACTTATAGGGTTTCCCCAAAAATTGTCCTAAAATGGACAACTTCTTCCCATTAGATGACAGAAAAGCAATGCTTTTCTATGTGTACGGAGGGAGACAAAAATTGTCATGTCGCGTGGTTAAGTACAACTTCTGTGAAAGTTTTGCTTGCCCAAATTTTGCTCCGCAATCTCAAAGGGCTCAACTTTGCCTGCCCTTCGCTGGTACATTCTATCCGCAATACTCCTGAATAACCACGAGATGTGTTATTTCAATACAATTCAGGCATAAGTATTAACAATCTATGCAAAAGGGCTTCAAATATGATTCTCATGGAAATTTACAAGAATGGAAGCTTAATCATGCATTTCTACATGCAACTACTCTTTTAATGTGCTTGTGACAATTTTTCATTGTCATGGAATCCCAGATTTGTAGGAGTATTTCTCTTTGATCATTAGAGTTATAACAAACTTCCGCCGGCACATCACCACCCCTTGCAACATCGTTAGAGCTTGTCTTCTCCCATACGACGACTCACCTTTTTTGGGGTATGATGTAGCGCCAAATTTATGGTGGTGGTTGTCGTGATGAGACGACGGTCTCTTATCCGACGCCACCTTCTCCGATGAAGTAATTACTCTGACACCGACGTTGGCTGGCCCTCTCATCGCACTGGAAATCTAAGAGGTCCTAATCAAATTCAAATATTTTATATAAAATATTATACAACAATCTAATTATTAAAATATTGTAATTTTAAAAAGCTTAGTGGATTCGTCTCTTCAAGAGATGAACTACACTGATGCATGTCGTCTATTGAAGAAACTATATTGCCACATGGTATTTGCCCGTTGTGACGCTGGATGTCCATATGCCCGCATGAGGTTCGTGAGTTCTAGCTTCACCTTCCACAATAAAATAGTTTTTTTCATTTCAATTTTTTTTTTCTTTTTCTTTTGACCAATTTTTTTTTCTTTAAAATTTTGTAATTGAAATATTTTTCTCAAGTCATTATATAATATTCTTTTTTAAGACAAATTTAAGGTTTTTTTTTTGTTTTTTTTATTTTTGGGATCGGAGTAGTTTTTAAATCTATTAGGAAAAAAACAATGTAGTTTTCAAATAATTTAAAAGAAGATTTTTTTTAGGACGCATCTTGATGAAGCGTATTCAGTGTGAAAATGTGGGGTTAAGGCATACATCCCAAAAAAATTGACCAACCGTTCGAAACTCGAAACGTCATGGCTCAACGTTAAAATTGACGATTTTAGTATGTATAAATTTACGAACAATAATATAACAAAATCCCTATTTTCCTCGGTAGTTTTACTGCATGTCTGTTGATCTTATGCCATGGTTTGAAAGTTGACATTGTTTTTATTTATTTATTCTATATTTTGAAGGAAAAGATAATAATACATTTTTTTTAATATATTTATATTATATTATTTCTCAATTTTTTTCTTCAAATTCTTAAAAAAATAAATTGAAATAAATACTACTAATTTAAACACTTTAATTGTGAAATAAAAAATAATGAATCATTATTATAAAAAAAAAAACGTTAATTAATATATCAAGACATGAATAAAAAAAAAAAAAAAAATCAACAATTTTAGTCTAAAAGTTTAAACAGACTCCGTTTCAAACTTTTATTTTCATTAAATTGTACCTTAATATATTTAACAATACTAACCTCAAATTTAAATAAATGTCGCAATTTTATTCTTTAATATACTTTCATTTGAAAAATCGATACCATTTTTAAAGTTTAGGAATATTTTTTAAACTTTTAAAAGTTTGGGAGTATTTTCTAAACGGAACCCATAGTTCAGAGGTATTTTTGAAAATATATATATATATATATATATATCAATTTGTTTTTTTGTTTCTCTGTAGAGTATAACTGATTTTTTTTTTTAAATGTATTTTAATTAAGGCAAAAATTGAACCCATCACCTCTCGATCGAAGGTACAACTTATGTCAATGGAGATATGCTCGGTTTGGCTTATTCAACTTATTTTGTAAAGTCTACTTGTTTTTTATAATTTTTTATTATTTATTTTAAAATTACTAGCACATTAATTATAGTTTTTGTTTTTTTTTTTAATAGTAACTGTTTTTTTTTTTTCTTATAAGAGAAGATAAAATATTTAAAGAAATAAAAATTTGGTCTAAAAAAAATATGAGGAAAAATGTTTTTGTTTTTTTTTGAATAGTATAAGAGAAGATAAAAAGATTAAAGAAATAAAAAAATTGGTCTAAAAAAAATAGGAGGAAAAATTTGAGCTGAACGAGGACGCTTCCCCGTTCCCGACCACGCCCCATATCTCATCTTTGAATTTCGTAGAGAATTCATTCTCGTCTCCCTCCTATTAAGGAAATATAGTTCCTGTATTTATCATTCTAATATTGACTTGTGTCACATGTATATCTTGTATGAATTAGGATGAAACCCTAACCCTAGGGTTTAATATAAATAGGATGTAATTCTCTTCATTATTGGCTATTGAAAAATACAGAGAATTGCCTCCATTCCTCATCTTCTCTCAGAGTCAATTATCTCACTTGGTATCAGAACCTCTACAATGGCTAACGCCTCAATCTTCAACGTTGCTCAATCCTCTGTCAATCCTACGTTTTCTAACCCTCCCCTAAGACACCGTATTTGGTCCGACCATTTGTTTATTATTAATATTTTTACCCTTTTTATTTATTTATTTATTTATTTATTTTTGTCATATTTGATTGAGTCTTTTAAGTTTTAAATTCATTTTTTAATTTATTTTGTATTTAATTAATTTCGAGAATTGAGGAAAATAACAAAAATAATGTATTAACTGTTTGAAAGGTTTTACTTAATTTGACAAATAAAATTAATATTTTATGAGTATAAAATTTATAAGTCATTGCTAAAATTTAATATTCATTTATTTTTTCTCATATAGGATTTTAATTCATTTTTTACTTAAAAATTTAATATTTCATTTATGAATATAAATTATTTAATTCATTTTTGAGTTAAAAACTTGATATTCATTTATGAGTATAAAATATTTAATTCATTTTTGGGTTAAAATTGGATATTCATTTATGAGTATAAATTGATTAATTCATTTTTAGGTTAAAATTTGATATTCATTTATGAGTATAATATATTTGTTCATTTTTGGTCAAAATCCGTTTCAATTAAGAATGAAATTTTCGAGTCATTAATTGTTTGATTTTTAACCTGGTTTGACAATCTATCGTCTATAAATATCGGGAAAAACCATATCATAAAAAGAAGGACGATAAGAGAAGATAAGAGCGAAAGGCTCGTAAAATCGAGGGTCATAAAAATATTAGAGAAAAAGGCCGAGAGGAAGACCCAAACAAAACGCTAAGCATAATTAGGAAGAAATATTGGTTTTAGAGGAGTCAAACCACAAATCAACCCATTTTCTCTCTCCTCCAAAAACCCCAATTCTCTCCACTTTCCACTTTCCTCTTTCCTCCAAACAAAAACTCCAACTTTCTCTACTTTTCTCTCTCTTCCTCACTATTCATCATCACCTACCTCCAACCTCCAAGCTCTTCATCTTTAATTCAAATTCGGGCGAGACCTACCACCTCCGGCGAAATTCTACGACAGCGTCGCACGACGGTGCAAAGAAACTCACGGCGCACGGCAACGGTACGCGCAGGCTTCGGTCTTGACAGCGACGCCACACGAACGGATCTTCGCGCACGACGACGGTGGAAGCTCTTGAGCCCCTGCCCACGCAACCCAACCTCAAACCAGCGACATTCGTACAATGCTCGAGAGGCGGCAACGCGAACCAGACTATTAACGTAAATTAAGGGATTCCAATTCCTTAATTTACAATATCGTTTCCTTATCTGTCTTGCATTTATTCTGTCATCATTTCTGATATTATTTCCATGTTTTGTCATTACAATTTATGTATAAATCCTATGTAATTCCCTGATTAGATATACTGAATAATACATTCCCCTATTATTATTCTCATGGTATCAGAGCCCCGTCGTAAACCTTAGAAAAACAAATTGTCTTAAACCTAGGGCGGCGGCGCTCTGCCGCCGCCCAATCTCGTGCATGCCCAATTTTGTTCCTCTGCCTGATCTCGTTCAACTCCTAAAATCTTCTCGCAATCGTTCCTTCTTCCTCTCTTTCCTCGTCGTCACTCCGATTCAACCTCCTTCCGTCACCACCACGCCCTCCGTTCAGCCACCTCCGCACACCACCACCGTCTCCTCCGCGCCCCGCCGCGCACTGCCGCCGTTTCCTTCGTGCACCACCGCCGGTTCTTCTCTCACCCCGTCGCGTCTCCTCCGCGCACTGCCACCGCCAGCTCCTCCGCGCCCCGCCGCGAACTGTTCGGCAGATCTGCCTCCGCCGCACCGCTCCGATCTATAACCAACCCCTCCGCACCGCGCCGACCTTTGCCTCTACTCCGACCTGTCACCGCCCCGTTCGCGCTCAGCCCATCTCTACTCGCCGCTGCTCCTTCCATCGCCGTCAGTCCGATCCGTCGCGAAAATCCACCCTCTCTTCGCACAGATCGCCGCAGTCTCCCCTCTGTCCAGATGCGTCGCCGCTATCTCCTCCGCGCACCGCCGTCGCCGTTCTCTCCGCCTTCCAACCCTCTGTCGTTCGCACAAGACCCGCGCAACCCTCAGTTTTCTGACGTTCGCCCAAACCCGCCGCTCCGACGTCATCTTCATCCTCAGATCTGAGATCTGAAATCCGAAGGAGATCTCCCCTCCGCCGCCGCTCAATCTACTCTTCTCTCAGTTCTCCGACGCCACACCCGACTTCACCTCATTCTGCATTGCGAAGATCTCCCTCCGCTTGCATTGCGTTGCGATCTGAAGCCCGAATATGCATTGCGCAGTCCCTCCACCTTCGTCTTTGACAACCCACCTCCTCCGTCGCAGATCTCCCTCCGCCGCTCGCCCTGATCTGCCAGAAGCATCTCCCTCTGCACTCAGATCTGCTCGATTGCCACCCCTGCTCCAGATCCACCTCCATTCGTGTCTGTCATTCACTAGTCTTAGTTTATTTTGGTTTATTTTGGTTCTTATCAGTTGTTTTTGATTGAGTTTTGGTTCAATTAGGTTTAGTTTGTTTCCGTTATTTCTGTTTCGGTTCGGTTCACCTCTGGTTTTGCTTGGTTATTTTGGTTCGGTTTATGTTTGTTTGATTATGTTCAAGCAAATCATCTGTTCGCGCAAGCTCGTTCGTGCACATCTGTTCGCGCGCCTCTGTCCGCGCATCCTCCCGTGCACCTATGTCCGCCGCGCAATCTCCCCTCGGTTTGTTGGCCAGATATAAAGCAGCGTAAACCTCCGCATATTCCAATCAATACTTAGCAAACTCAAGTTGGTCTCTAATACCACCTTGAGTTTGAGGGAGAGTGTTAACGTAAATTAAGGGATTCCAATTCCTTAATTTACAATATTGTTTCCTTATCTGTCTTGCATTTATTCTGTCATCATTTCTGATATTATTTTCATGTTTTGTCATTACAATTTATGTATAAATCCTATGTAATTCCCTGATTAGATATACTGAATAATACATTCCCCTATTATTATTCTCACAGACAAAGCTCCAGATCTACGGCGCGACCACGAACCAGGAGCTTCATCTTCTTCAGCTCAATGTTGGAAAAATACGGCTGCGAACGAAGGCCCAGCGGTGGTAGCAATCCTTGCGACAAAACTCCGGCGAACCAATTTCGGCGAAATAACCTCGGCGTTCAGGCGGACGAAGGCGGTGGGATCCGAACAGACCAACGGTGTAAATGTCGCGGCAGATCTCGGACGAAGTTCCATTGCGACGGTGGCTGAACGCGTGGAGAAGCAGACAACAAACCCCCCCAACAATTGTGAAGAAGAAGGTCAAATTTTTTAGATTTTAAGTTATTTACGAAAATGCCATTAACTTTATATTATTTACAAATTTACCATATCCATTTAATTACACAAATAATTCTCCTTTTTTTTTATTTTACAAATTTGACATTTGAGTTACCATTACATATTTGACTTTATTTTTATTTACAAATTGGACATACTTTAAGTATTTATTTTTTAATTAAGTTATGATATATTTTTTTTTTTTTAAATTAAGATTTTAAGGTATTTTTAATTTTACCTTAATTTAAGTTTGTAAATAAAGTTTAATTATTTATTTTAAATACTTATTTCAAATGAATTTCAACTTTGTCTCTTATTGGAATTTTCCAAATAAATTTCAATTTCGCCTTATAATCCATAATCAATAATTTTTGTTTAAAAGTAAATGTAATGTTTACTAAATAACTATGAATTTATTTGAGAGCTGAGTAATGTGACTTTCGTAGAGTTTCGACTCTCGTGCAAGCACACGAAAATCCTCCCAATCATTTTCTAAAAAATAATAAATCAACCTATTTTAAAATAAAATATTATTATATAAATCCTAAGATAAATTTCTCAAATTCTTGAGGTAAATAAATTCCTTCAAATAAAAGGAAATTTAGATATGATAATTAATTAAAGTTAAATTCACTCAATATATCAAACTCTTACCTTATTTTTAAGGTTAAGATTTGATTAGATGAGACATTCATTTCTAACAAAACTATTATTTATTTATTTTCTCAAATTAAGGACATTTTAAAATTAATTGGATAATATAAGATAAAATATGGTTACCGTTTTAACGGGTGTTGTAGGGTGCTAATACCTTCCTTACACTCGAACGACCCCCAAACCTAATTTCTGTTTTCGTAGACCAGTTTTCTTTTTAAGGTGACCAATCACACCCAAAATGATTGGTGGCGACTCCATCTCTTTTATTTTTTAAAACAAAACCCTTTGAAAGAGGACGTCGGCCGCTCCGCGTCGCAATGACGTTGCGACAACATGACGACTCCACTGGGAAACTTTTTTTAGAAGGTCAGGCCATTGCATTTTATCTTTTTATTATTTAGTTTTTCCATTTTTTGGTCCTTTGTTTTTTCTTTTATTTCTTTGTTTATTTATTTTTATTATTAGTTTTTTTTTTTAGCATGTTTATTTATTATCACTGTATTAATATATTTACTGCAATTTACATTTTTGCATTATCATGCATCATACACACATTCACAAGCCTCCTACCCGGGCTTTACCTTTAAGATTAGATTCGGAGACTGAGTAGTGTGACCTTCGTGGAATTTCGGTTCCCGTGCAGGCGCATGAAATTCTCCACTCAAGCTAACTACGCTGTTTAATCAGATAGAATGCTTGGGGACCATTTACTTCTAGGAATGATTAGAACATAAAATACACTCATACACATCCTACAGTCAACCAATTATTATCCAAAGTTTTGAACTTTAGGATACACATATTTGGTTATATTACATGTTGATCCTTAAACTTATTGTATAACATATATTGCAAATATCATTCCTGCATTCCTGCATTCATGTGATATATTTATTCTTTTGTATATAATTATTGTCTTTTTTGCTTTGTTTCCTTAAAAGTAATAATAAAAAAAAAAATCTCTTGTTGGTTAAAAAAAAAAAATTAATAAAAAAACTGTTATTTATTTTTATTTTTTTAAAAAAAAAAAATCAAAATGTTAAAATACTAATCACAATTGATCTATACTCAATCTTTACCCTCTAAGATTATGATTGAGAATGTAATGATGTCTACCTTCGAGGGGATTTAATTTTCCTCGGGTAGACACACGAAAATTCTCGCTCAAATTAATTCATTTGTTATTCTTATAACATTAGAATTAATTTAGGGGCATCTATCTTTTAGGGTTAGAGTATTATCCTTACATCATTTTTGTTTTTTTTTACGTTCTCAAGTAATTTCATTGTTATATCAATAACGTTGGGATTAATTTTGGATCTATTGTTTTATTTTATTCGATTTATTTTTTCCTCCTAAAAAAGGGAAAAGAAAAGAAAACAAAAAAATTTACAAAAAGGAAAATATTCATGTTTCCTTTTGGTAAAACAAAAAAGGTAATAGATTTTTGTATATATTCTTCGTAATTTATTTTTTCCCCTCTTTAAAAAATGAATCTCTTTTAACTTTCCATTGTTTTTTTTTTTAGAAAAAAAAAAAAAACAAAAAACTACATGTCACATCATTCACATACATCTCATGAACATTCTTTATATACCCTCATACATATATAAAATCACATTCTCATATTGATTCATTCATTGTAGGAAATCCAAAAAAAATTCCTTTGCATTCTGGCATACCTTAGAATAAAAATGATCATGCCTTTCATGTTCACATGCATATAGAGTCACAAGACATTGATTTTCATGCAAACGCATCTTCCGCTCATGATTAGAAGTCATTTCTTTATTCTTTTTTAGTTGCATTTAGAGTCTAGCATTACATATTCACATGCATAATAAAAATTACCAATGATTGCTTGAATGTTAAATTTAAGAACGCAACATATCATTTGGAGCAATCAACGATTTATTTTTTTTTTTAAAAAAAAACAAAAAAATGTCCAACATCATTTCACACACAAGTATATAAAAAGAAATTCATGCATTATCTCATCCCGCATGTCAAGTCATATTATCTCACACATGCATATGTAAAAAAAATAAGTTCATGCATCATTGTCTCATTTTGCATATCGAGTCGTAAGTTTTAGAGAAATTTAAATTGTTATTTATCGATTGCATCATATCACACATGCATACATAAAATATAAAACAAAAAAAAAATCATTTGTTATCACATCCTACATCACACCATAAAAATAAATTTTATGCATCATTTCGCATGTCAAATCATTAATTGCATCATATCACACATACATACATATATTTAAAAACAAAAAAAAATCATTTTTATCGTACACGTGCATACATCACGGAAAAATAAAATCAAATTTTTATTCTCCAACATGATAAAAATGATCATGCATTCGTTATCTCATTTCACATCCAAAAAAAAGTTTTTAATTTTTTTTCTTTTCATTTTCACAATATCATTTCATGCATGTTTTACAAAATATTCTTGAATTTTATCACATCTTTCATTATATCATTGAAAAAAAAGGTGATAGTTTTCATGTTTATTCTGATCATCTTTGTGTTTACTTTGGTCGTTCTTGTTAGCTGAAAACTTAGCAAGAATTTTGAGCAAAAATGTTGAATCATCACTGAAAAAAAAAAAAAGTTATAAGTGCTTTCACTACTCTATTATGAGAAATTGTAAACTCTCAACCATTTTATGACTTTCTTGAAAATATTTTTCTCAGCCTTCATTCTTGGGTTAAGCTCTAAATTGAGAGAACCCCATTTTGACCTTCAAATTTCTCATGTGCTACTATACACTCTCCCGAACAAGGTTTTAATCTTCATACTGGGGCAAACACCCTTTTGCAGTGAATGTTCCTAATCACTCACTGTAAAATCTTGAACTTGAATACCGCATCAATTTTGAGGCAATTTACCCTGATTTGTGGATTCACCATAAAATCCCTGACTAAAATCAACATCTACATTTATATGATGTTTCTCTACATTTATATACCCATCTAGCCTTTTGCTAAGCCGCCACGTTTAATTAGATGGCAAACGTTCCAAATTATTCAAGAGAACTTCAAATGTAATGAAATAGTATTGAACTCTTGTGACCTACTGCTTCATAATTAAGACTTGTAATTTCTCATATTCGATTTCATTTGATCCAAATTCTCATTGTTTTCCATTCTTATCATTTGTCATTTCTCTTTCTCGATTAGAAAGTGATTCCAATTTCTAAGATAGTAGTTTTGAGAACTAATGAGTCGGTAACTGTGAAAATCATCTTGAAGTCTCAATTTCTTTCAATGAGTTTTACTCGCGGGACATCCTCGATACCAAGAATCATGGCTAAAGAAAAGGCGAGGAAGGACTACAAGGAGTTGTAAAAGAGTAACTAAATGTTATCAATTATTTGTATATGATTGCACAATTTCTTGCTAAATAAAAGAAACATTGTTTAGCAAAAAAAAAAAAAAAAAAAAATGTTGCAAGATTTGTGCAATCAGTAGATTAAGGAACTACATCTCTTGAAAAACCTCCTTTGCAAAGCAACCAATCGGGGCAAAGCCTCCATCTTCGCTAAACCGAGACAATTCTTTCAAACTTTGCACACTGGAGCAAAGTCATCATCAACAAAGCTGGAGCAAAGCCTTCATCTTTGCCCCACTAGAGTAAGACCATCATCTCTAAACTAGAGCAAAGTCTTCGCCTTTGCCACACTGGAGCAAAGCCATCATATCTTAACTGGAGCAAAGTCTTTGGCTTTGCCTTACCCGACTACCATCAACAAACTGGAGCAAAGTCTTCATCTTTGCTACACTGGAGCAAGACCTCTATCAACAAACTAGAGCAAGGCCACCATCCATACAGGGGAAAAATCAGCGAGCTGAAGCATTTGATTGCACCATTTCTTTAAAAAAAAAAAAAAAAAAAAAACGTTGCAAGATTTGTGCAATCAATAGATCAAAGAACTACATCCACAATGCTTGAAAAATCTCCTTTGCAAGGCGACCAATTGGGGAAAAGCCTCCATCTTCGCTAAACTAAGACAATTCTTTCAACTTTACACACTGGAGCAAAGTCATCATCAACAAAACTGGAGCAAAGCCTCTGTCTTTGCCACACTGGAGCAAAGTTATCATCAAACTGAAGCGAAGCTCTTGTCTTTGCCACACTGGAACAACGCTACCATAAAAAGACTGGAGCAAAGTCTTCATCTTTGCAATACTGGGGTAAAGTCGATATCAACAAGTTGGAGTAATTGATCGCACCATCTCAATTTTTTTTAAAAAAAAATAAAAAAAGAAGAAGAAGATTGGTGCAATCAATAGATCAAGAAGCTACCACTTACAAATCAACACTGGGCAAAGCCTTTGATGGAGCGCATGTAGCGCAGCGGAAGCGAGACGGATCATTGGCACTCTAATTTCATCAATTTAGCTAAATAAGAAACATGCACAAAGCTTTGAAATAAAAGGAATTAGAACACATACCTCTTGTAGTTCTAAAGACTTCTCTTCCAACGCTCGAATCTCCTCACGAACCCTTCGAAGCTTCCCTCGAACTCCTCGAGAACCACCTCCGGTAGTCCCGCTATCCTCGGGCGGAGCAACGGAGTGGTGGGACTTCTTTATGAAAGAAAAAGTTTGGAAGAAGAAGATGGGAAGATGAAAGTGATGAGGATTTTGTGAGAAGAAGTCTAACACTTAGCTTTCTAATTTCTCAAGTAACATGAACTCTTCATGCTCATCCAAATATTCAAACTCTTTGAAAATTCATCAACTTCAAACCATTTGAACTTCATCCAATTTATAGGCAATTCACATGCAACAAAGTCTTTGCTTAGCATGACACCTCAAATTGGGTGGATTAGTCTTCAACCAAGTGTTCCAAAATTGATGAGTTTATATGCATGTTGTTGGTGATTCACAATCCACTTCACAACTTGGATAAACCCACTCAACTTGGATAAATCCACTCAACATGGATAATTCCACTTTGACTTATAATCACACTTGTAATATTTTGTCATTTTAAAATTAATTCATAATTAATTTTAATAAGCAAAATAAATTATAATTAATTAAACTTTTTAATTAATTAATATTATTATTTAATTCAATATCAAATATTAATTAAATAATAAGACTAATCCCGGTTTCTTAAACCGAATCATCACACATGAATCCCTATTCATGTTTTACACCGATCCCATATTTAAATCATATTTAAATATGTCCATCATTCTTCCAAAACCGAATTTCAATAAATTCAAATTCTTTTTCTCTCATATTGTTACACGGCTTAATCCGAGCTAGCCAGGAGAACCTAAAGGACCTACAGATCATGAGCTCCAACGATACGAGATTAACCGGTCAAACTCTTTAACCAAGCTAACCAACATTCGTTAACCCCCGGAGACTCCACTAAAGTCCAAGGGTTGCACTCTCCTCACCGTAGATATATTTTTGTCCTCTTGATATAACCATCATTAGTAAGTCGATCCTTCACAGGTCGTTCGTAATTACAGCTGGGTCAAAATAATCGTTTTACCCCCGTAATTACATCTTGTTCCTTAAGTCCCACTGATCCTCTAATGAACTATTGGTTTGTGGTCCAACCACCAAACCGATTGGTATGTGATCTCATCACTATACCAAGTCCCTATCGGGCCAATGAGAGGGTGGGATCCCTAGTTCAAGACCCGGAGTCAGCACTTAAGGGAACAAGCTCTCTACTAATCCCTCAGAGCGGGTAGGAGTGAATTCCATCTCGCAGGACTATGTTCCCAGCTACCTACCCGGTCTTATCCCCAAGATGGTAGGCTTATTGAGTCGGCGATCTCGGGCCACTCTCACCCATACAAGTCAAAGGATAAGCCCGAATAAACAAGAGTTCATAGCGTGCTCAGGATTCAGATCGAGTTACCTAGGTCATCATATGAAAAAGTCGATCTTTACAGTAAACGGAGTTATAAAGAAAGAGCGACTTGTTTCGCGGTTCAGTCTTATGCAAACTCATTGCATAGGACGCCCCCACTCACATGTCTCCACATGAACGATTTCGGATCACATCGTTTGTACTATACAAAGTGGGTCGCGTCCAATAGTGTCCCCAGGATAAGGTACCCAGCCTTATCCCTATACTATAGACCGTTCTGGCTATTACTTGAACTTGATTCACAATCATGTCATACATGAAGTTCAAGTATACAACCTATAGCCATGGGTTCTTTGTTTATTGGAGTTAGGTTAAAAGTAAAAACAATTCATTTTATTCAATAACAACTTTACTGAATAAATCTCAATAACAACTTTATTGCAAAATAGAATATACATTCAGTTTACAAACCACGAGTTTTAGGACATAAAACCCAACAAACTCCCACTTGGACTAAAACATCAGTGGAGTATTACAAGTTGGATGAGAAAAAACTGGAATATCAAATATTTTCATGGCTTTTCTCCCACTATCCTACTGTACAACTCGTAGTCCTAGACTCACTAGGTGCCCCTCGAACACTTTAGCCGTGAGGGACTTTGTAAACGGATCAGCAATATTGTGCTCTGAGGCGATCTGCATGACGATCACGTCTCCTCGATGCACTATCTCCCTGATGAGATGATATTTCCGCTCAATGTGCTTTCCACGCTTATGGCTTCTTGGTTCTCTCGAATTTGCCACAGCACCAGTATTATCACAATAAAGTGTGATAGGCAAATTCATATTTGGAACAACTTCCAAATCCGTCAAGAACTTTCTAAGCCATACAGCCTCTTTCGCAGCTTCGCAAGCCGCGACATACTCAGCTTCCATGGTGGAGTCAGCAATACAACCTTGCTTTATACTCCTCCATACTATTGCCCCTCCGTTAAGAGTGAACACTGATCCCGATGTGGATTTCCTCGAATCCTTATCGGTTTGAAAATCAGAGTCAGTGTATCCTGTAAGGATCAAATCCTTCGCGCCATACACGAGCACATAGTCTCTCGTTCTCCGAAGATACTTGAGGATGTGTTTAACGGCAGTCCAATGATCATATCCTGGATTGGACTGGTACCTACTGACAATTCCCACTGCATAGCATATGTCGGGTCGTGTACATAACATGGCGTACATCAGACTACCGACTGCTGATGCATAGGGAATTCGTCTCATATCCTCAACTTCTTGAGGTGTCTTAGGACACTCTTCCTTTGACAATTGAATTCCATGCCTGAAAGGTAAAGAACCCTTCTTGGAATTCTGCATCGAATATCGTATCAACACCTTGTCGATATAAGATGCTTGAGACAGCGCTAGCGTTTTGTTCTTACGATTCCTTACGATTTGAATCCCTAGAACAAACTGAGCCTCTCCCAAATCTTTCATTTGGAATTGGGTCGCTAGCCATTGCTTAACGTCAGTCAGGAACCCTACATCATTCCCAATGAGTAGGATATCATCTACATATAAGACTAAGAAAGCTACAACAGAATTGACTATTTTCTTGTAGACACAAGGTTCGTCAACATTCTGTTCAAAGCCATAAGATTTGATCGCAGTATCAAACCTTATATTCTAGGATCTAGACGCTTGCTTCAACCCATAAATGGATCGATTAAGCTTGTAAACCTTTTGCTCTTGACCGTGAATTATGAACCCCTCTGGTTGAGCCATATAAATACTCTCTTCAAGATTGCCATTCAGAAAGGCTGTCTTGACATCCATTTGCCAAATTTCATAATCATAAAATGTGGCAATGGACAAAAGTATTCTAATCGACTTTAACATGGCATCAGGGGAGAAGGTTTCTTCATAGTCCACCCCTTCCCTCTGGGAATAACCCTTTGCCACAAGTCGAGCCTTAAAGGTTTGCACCTTACCGGCTTGGTCTCGTTTCCTCTTGTAGATCCACTTGCAACCGATAGGTCTTTCACCATCAGGTTGCTCTACAAGATCCCAGACCGAATTGAAGTACATCGACTCCATTTCGAGGTCCATGGCTTTAAGCCACTGGTCCTTGTCTATGTCATCCATTGCCTGTTTGAAGGTCAATGGATCCTCAACGCCGTCATCAGGTATGACGACCTGGGTTTCCGTTAAACCCATGTAGCGGTCGGGTTGTCTCACATCCCTCCCACTACGTCGAGGTATTCTCAACTCTTGAGAAGGACCAGCCTGATCAACAACTCTTGTTGACCCATCTGTAGCTTTCCTGGAAAGTTCGGTCAAAACAATTTTGCTCGAAGGTTGATGATCTCTCATGTGGTCTTCCTCTAAGAACGTGGTGTTTGTCGATACAAGCACCTTGTCATGTTGAGGATCGTAAAATAGACCACCTTTCGTTTCCTTGGGGTAACCTACGAATAGGCATAATTTTGAACGATGTTCCAACTTCTTTGGATTGGGCACCAACACATGTGCCGGACACCCCCAAATTCTGAAGTGACGTAAACTACCTTTACGCCCTCTCCATAACTCATAAGGTGTTTCTGAAACACTCTTAGAGGGAACCATGTTCAAAATATATACAGCAGCCTCTACTGCATATCCCCAAAACGAACTAGGCAGTTGAGCATAGCTCATCATAGATCGAACCATGTCTAACAGGGTTCTATTTCTCCTTTCGGACACACCGTTCTGCTGCGGTGTTCCGGGCGCTGAGAGTTGGGATACTATTCCATGTTCTATCATATAGTCCTGGAATCTTAAATCCATATACTCTCCACCTCGATCTGATCGGAGTATTTTAATCGTTTTACCTAATGTGTTCTCAACCTCTGCCTTATACTCCTTGAACTTTTCAAGAGCTTCGGACTTATGATGCATTAGGTAAAGATAGCCGTACCTAGAATAATCATCAATGAAGCTGATGAAATATTCATACCCTCCCCGTGCTTTAACATTCATCGGACCACAAAGATCTGAATGTACAAGCTCTAGAGTTTCTTTGGACCTATGACCTTTTTAAGAAAAAGATCGTTTGGTCATCTTGCCCTCAAGACAAGACTCACATGGTGGTAAAGAGTTGTCCTCTAACTGATTTAGGAGACCACTCTTAACCAATCTCCCAATCCTATTGAGATTAATGTGGCCTAGTCTCAAGTGCCAAAGATAGGTACTTGGAGAAAGTTTCTGCCTTTTAGTTTGAGTTTGAGCTGTTTTAAACATCTCGGTGTTCAAAATAGCTTTTGCCTCTGTTGGTCTTAACACATACAAGTTGTTTTCAAGTTTCGCAGAACATATATGTACACCTCTTTTGCTAATGAACGCTTCATTAAAATCAAAAGATACTTTATACAAATGTTCAAGTAAACAAAAGATAGATACAAGGTTCCTTTTAAAGCTAGGAACCAACAGTACATTTTCAAGTAAAATGAAACTATCTCTATATAACAACTTGACAGTTCCCACTGCCTTGGCTGAGACAACCTCTCCTATTCCAACCCTGAGAGTTATCTCACCTTCAGCAAGCAGCTGCCAGGAACTAGTTTCCTGGAAAGAAGAACAAACATGGTTAGTGGCTCCTGAATCCAGTATCCAGACAGAACTATCATGTTCCACTAAACATGTTTCAACAATGAGTAAATCATATTTACTTAGTTGTTTCTTCTCAGCTTTGCTCGCCATGAGGGTATCATGATAGACCGATGAGGACGGTGTTGGGTTTTATGTCCTAAAACTCGTAGTTTGTAAACTGAATGAATGTATATATTATATTTCAATAAAGTTGTTATTGAATTTTAGTGAATTGTGTTTGTATTAACCTATACCAATAACTAACACCCATGGCGACAATGTGAGTACTTGAAATTCATGTGTGACATGAATGTGAATCAAGTTCAAGTAGACAGCCAAAAATGGTCTATAGTATAGGGATAAGGCTGGGTACCTTATCCTGGGGACACTATTGGACGCGGCTCACTTTGTATAGTACAAAACGATGTGATTCGAATCGTTTCATGTAGAGACATGTGAGTGAGGGCGTCCTGTGCAATGAGTTTGCACAAGACCGAACCAAGAATTAAAATCGCTCTTTCTTTATAACACCGTTTACTGTAAAGACCGATTTATTCTTATGATGACTTAGGTAACTCGATCTCAATCCTGAGCTTACTATGAACTCCTGTTTATTCAACCTTATCCTTTGATTTGTACGGGTGAGAGTGGCCAGATTGCCGACTCAATATGCCTACCATCTTGGGGATAAGATCGAATAAAGTGGCTGGGGACGTAGTTGTAGCAAGATTGGAATTCACTCCTACCCGCTTTAAGGGTTAGTAGAGAGGTTGTTCCCTTAAGTGCTGACTCCAGGTCTTGAACATTGGGCCCATCCTCTCCTGATCAGGGAGGTATCTGATTTGATGGTTGGACGACAAATCAATTGTTCATTAGAGGTGTCAGTGGTACTTAAGGAACAAGATATAATACAAGGGTTAAACGGTTTAAATGACCCGTTGTGATTATGAACGACCTGTGAAGGATCGACTTACTGATGATAGTTATATCAACAGGACACAATATATCTACAGTGAGGAGAGTGCAGCCCTTGGACTTTAGTGGAGTCTCCGGGGGTTAACGAATGTTGGTTAGTTCGGTTGAAAGAGTTTTGACCGGATAATCTCGTATCGTTGGAGCTCATGATCTGTAGGTCCTTACGGTTCTCCTGGCTAGCTCGAATAAAGCCGTGAAACAATTTAAAAGAAAAGAAAAGAATTTGAATCGTTCAAATTCGGGTTTGTGGAAGAAGAATAGACATATTTAAATATGATTTAAATATGAGATTGGTCTGAAAACATGAATAGGATTCATGTGCAAAAAGTCGGTTTTCGGAAAACCGGGATTAATTATATTATTTAATTAATATTTGATATTGAATTAAATAATATTAATTAATTAATATATATATATTTTTTATTAATTAAAAAGTTTAATTAATAAAATAATTATTATTATTTTTATTAATAATAATAATAATATATAAATATATATATATATATATATATATATATATATATATATATATATATATATATATATGTGTCTTACATGCAAGATGTAAGACACATGTATGTATTATATATTCACAGGTATATATAATTTTGACAGATCAATTAATAAAAAAAAAAAAAAAAAAAAAAAAAAAAAAATCAAAAATCAATTGTAGTGCCTTTTGGGGTACTTGATTGTGAAATGAGATTTCGAATTTTTGAATTCTTCTTTGTCTTCTTCTCTCTACTCACTGCTGATTGAAAAATAGTTTTTCATCAGTAACCTTCTTCCCTCTTTTTTTTTGTAAAAGGAGTCCCACCACTCCGTTTCTCGGCCTGAGGATAGCGGGACTACCGTGGGTGGTCCACGAACGTTTCGTGAGAAGGCTCGGTGAGCTCGTGAGGAGCTTCTGACGGTGAATTTGGAGAATTACGAACGACAAGGGTATGTGTTCTAACTTCTCTTTTTCATCGCTTTTGCATGTTTCCATTTGTTTAAATTGATGAAATTAGAGTGTCTATGATCCAAATCGCTTCCGCTGCGTGCCATGAGCGCTCCATCAATTGGTATCAGAGCGTTTTTGGCCACTCAATTTCTATCAATTTAAGTTATGGTGGGTTTTATTTTAGAAATTGTTTCTGAATGGAATTCTAAAGTGAATATCGATTTTGGCATAGTTTTTTTTTAATTTCATTATTTGTAATTGCCCGAGAATGTATGGGCTTTAATGTATGCTAAAGAGTCTGTATTTTTAGAGTCATTAGAGTCCATATAGGGTTCTTTGTGAAAGAAGTTTGAGTTTGAAATTCGCCGAAATGTTCGGTGTAAGTTCAAACTCGTTCTGGGCATTACGAGGAGAAATTCGAAGAAATTTTTGGCCGAAGCGTTCGGAGGAAGCAAGTTGGTCAAAGGCGGTGCGAAGAGTTCGAAGTCCGCTCAAGACGTAGCTTGTTGTTCAAGCTTGTAATAAATTAGTTATTGCTTGCTAAATGCCAAAATCGATCCACTTTAGTGTGTTTAATTAATTATGCATTGTGAATGTATGTTTTAATTAAATTCCATGTTTGTATGTGCATAACGTATGCCATATAGATTTAAAATCCCACCATTGGAAGCATGCTTCATGCATTGAATATATGTTATAAGTGTTATAATATATCGTATGCATATTTGGCAATTCATGATTTTTGATATAAAAGTTATAGTAATTCATGAATTAGTTGTTGTTAATTTAATAGAATAATTGATATAAGTGTTATATTAATTATGAAATTAAATATACAACATAGGTTGTCCTAATTTTATGCACATGGTATATTGTAAGTGTTATAATGTATAGGATGCATGTTAATTCATGAGTATTAATATAAGAGTTATATTAATTCATGAATTAGATGTTGTTTGCTTAATAAAATA
Source organism: Herpetospermum pedunculosum (assembly GCA_028017165.1). NCBI lineage: Eukaryota > Viridiplantae > Streptophyta > Magnoliopsida > Cucurbitales > Cucurbitaceae > Herpetospermum > Herpetospermum pedunculosum. The sequence goes on from CM051527.1 coordinate 51,382,189, forward strand.
ATTGATATAAGTGTTATATTAATTATGAAATTAAACATCCAACATTAGATGCATTTTGTTTGTTATAAGTGTTATAATGTATAGGGTGCATGCTTAATTCATGAGAATTGATATAAGTGTTATATTAATTTATGAATTAGGAGTTGTATATTTAAAATCATAATCGATATAATTGTTATATTAATTATGAAATTAAATATTCAACTTGTCATGCCTTAGTGATGCATGTTTGAGAAGCATGTAGAAGTTTGTTGTAGTAAGTCTTAGTTTTGCAAAGCGTTGTAAAATTGACATAGACTTTTAAAATCTATAACAAAGACAAAGGCATGCTCACTTAGGGTTGAATGTATCGTTCCGTTTCATTAGATGAATAGGTCGATATCTTGTAAATGCTAAGGTTACAAGAAACTCACCCGGGGACATCATGTTCGAGGTTGGAGGTATTTAAGCTGACGGTTTACGGAACACCTCCTACCTGGGGACCATCCGGTACTTGAGTAAAGTTAACCCGGCTTTATGAGCATGCGTGAGTGGTGTGAGGTAATAAAGTGTTTATCACCTAGACATCATAGGTAAAAGTTTGTTTTACCTAGACTTAGGCCTTATTGTCTTAGCCGGATAATGCCTGAGTAATTTACCCATTCCGTCTTAAAATACTTAGTAGAGGTGTTGAGAAGGTATATATGATATGTCCCTCTCCTCCTACGTTCTCTGTCAAGTTCACACCGTGAGAATTATGCTCGGCCTCGTGATGTCAATAGGGCATCCCCATTCGGATGGTATTTGCATAATTCAAGAGCAAGGTGAATGGAGAAAGTATTTATAGTAAGTGGGAGAAGGAAGTATGTCAATACATCCTGCGGTCTCCTCCATTGGATTGAACCGTGAGATTCCTATGTTCTGCCTGCTAGGTGCCCACAAGTGGTACCGATCCATTCGGAGGGCCGTTTCATAGGAATCGGAGCATCTCAATCACCATTTATGGAAAAAGAAACATAGAGCCATTCCCAACTTTGACATTTCCATTCGGTTGCATCGTTGGGGCCGCCCTATGAATTCTAAAAATGGAGGGTCACACTTACGAGATTTGCTAAGGAGTTAGTAAATCTTGACCAAACAGCGATAACTAAGATGCTATAGGAATATGAGATATTCTGGTATTAGCATTTAGTCAAGAATGTCTTGATTCAGTGAAGGAATGCTTGACTGCCCCTCGGTAACGACCATTCTGACCCACTGAAGTATCGTTGCAGTTTAATAATGAGTTTTGGGTACATTATTATTCTTTGCTAAATTCTTGATTGGTGTCTAAATTAGGTTAAAACCTTTTCACTAATATTTATTCATTCTCTTTTCAGCATGTCTAGCTCTTTCATTCACTTACTAGCTTCCCATAAGTTAACCGGCGATAACTACGCGACCTGGAAATCGAACTTGAATACGATTCTCGTTCTAGATGATCTCAGGTTCGTCTTATCAGAGGATTGTCCTCCCCCTCCTAGCTCGGATGCGACTCGAACTGTTCGAGAAGCATATGATAGATGGACAAGGGCTAATGATAAAGCCCGAGTCTATATCTTAGCCAGCATATCTGATGTGTTAGCTAAGAAGCACGAGGATATGGTTTCTGCTAAAGAAATCATGTCTTCATTACAGGAGATGTTTGGACTTCCGTCCTCATCGGTCTGTCATGAAGCCCTCAAATTCGTTTACAACTCTCGCATGAAGGAGGGAACCTCTGTTAGGGAGCATGTCCTTAACATGATGGTCCACTTCAATGTGGCGGAAGTAAACGGAGCTATTATAAATGAGTCAAGTCAAGTAAGCTTTATCTTGGAATCTCTTCCGAAGAGTTTCCTTCAGTTCAGAACCAATTTGGTAATGAACAAGATAAAGTATAATTTGACTTCTCTCCTCAGCGAGCTACAGACCTATCAGTCCCTACAGACTTCTAAAGGAAAAGAGAAGGAGGCAAACGTTGTCACTTCTAGGAAATTCCAAAAGGGGTCGTCTTCAGGGAGTAGGTCTGAACTTTCTTCTATTAAGAATAAGAGTATTCAAAAGAAGAAGAAAGATAAAAGGAAGGGAAAAGCACCTGCTACTGCTAAGAGCAAGAGTAAATCTACAGACAAAGGAAAATGTTTCCATTGTGGTGTAGATTGGCACTGGAAACGCAATTGCCCAAAGTATCTTGCAGAGAAAAAGGCTGAGAAAGAAAGACAAGGTAAATATGATTTACTTGTTGTTGAAACATGTTTAGTAGAACATGATTGTCATACCTGGATACTTGATTCAGGAGCTACTAACCATGTTTGTTCTTCTTTTCAGGAAACTAGTTCTTGGCAGCCACTTTCTCGCGGTGAGATAACTCTCAGAGTTGGAACTGGAGAGGTTGTCTCAGCTGAAGCAGTGGGAGCTGTAAAGTTGTTGTATAGAGATAGTTTCATTTTACTAGAAAATGTACTCCTGGTTCCTACCTTCCAGAGGAATCTTGTATCTATATCTTGTTTGTTAGAACAGTTGTATAAAGTATCTTTTGTTCATAATGAAGCGTTCATTAGCAAAAGAGGTGTACGTATTTGTTCTGCGAAACTTGAAAACAACTTGTATGTGTTAAGACCAACCGAAGCCAAAGCTATTTTGAACACTGAAATGTTTAAAACAGCTGAGACTCAAACTAAAAGGCAGAAACTTTCTCCAAGTACTTATCTTTGGCACTTAAGACTAGGTCACATTAATCTCAATAGGATTGGGAGATTGGTTAAGAGTGGTCTGCTAAATCGTTTAGAGGACAACTCTTTACCGCCATGTGAGTCTTGTCTTGAGGGCAAAATGACCAAACGATCTTTTTCTGAAAAAGGTCATAGGTCCAAAGAACCTCTAGAAATCGTGCATTCGGATCTCTGCGGTACTTTGAATGTCAAAGCACGAGGAGGGTATGAATATTTCATCAGTTTCATTGATGATTATTCTAGGTACGGTTATCTTTATCTAATGCATCATAAGTCCGAAGCTCTTGAAAAGTTCAAAGAGTATAAGGCAGAGGTTGAGAACACATTAGGTAAATCGATAAAAACACTCCGATCAGATCGAGGTGGAGAGTATATGGATTTAAGATTCCAGGACTATATGATAGAATATGGAATAATATCTCAACTCTCAGCGCCAGGAACACCACAGCAGAATGGTGTGTCCGAGAGGAGAAATAGAACCCTGTTAGACATGGTTCGATCTATGATGAGTTATGCTCATTTGCCTAGTTCGTTTTGGGGATATGCAGTAGAGACTGCAGTATATATTTTGAACATGGTTCCCTCTAAGAGTGTTTCTGAAACACCTTATGAGTTATGGAGAGGGCGTAAAGGTAGTTTACGTCACTTCAGGATTTGGGGGTGTCCGACACATGTGCTAGTACCCAATCCAAAGAAGTTGGAACATCGTTCAAAATTGTGCCTATTTGTAGGTTACCCCAAGGAAACGAAAGGTGGTCTATTTTATGATCCTCATGAGAACAAGGTACTAGTATCGACTAATGCCACGTTCTTAGAGGAAGACCACATGAGAGATCATCAACCGTCGAGCAAAATTGTTTTGTCCGAATTTTCCAGGAAAGCTACAGACGAATCAACAAAGGTTGTTGATCAGGCTGGTCCTTCTCAAGAGTTGAGAAAGCCTCGACGCAGTGGGAGGGATGTAAGACAGCCCGACCGCTACATTGGCTTGTCTGAAACTCAAGTCGTCATACCTGATGATGGCGTTGAGGATCCATTGACCTTTAAACAGGCAATGAATGACATAGACAAGGACCAGTGGCTTAAAGCCATGGATCTCGAAATGGAGTCTATGTACTTCAATTCGGTCTGGGATCTTGTAGACCAACCAGATAGTGAAAGACCTATCGGTTGCAAGTGGATCTACAAGAGAAAACGAGACCAAGCCGGTAAGGTGCAAACCTTTAAGGCTCGACTTGTGGCAAAAGGTTATTCCCAAAGAGAAGGGGTGGACTATGAAGAAACCTTTTCTCCTGTTGCCATGTTAAAGTCGATTAGAATACTCTTATCCATTGCTACATTTTATGATTATGAAATCTGGCAAATGGATGTCAAGACTGCCTTTTTGAATGGTAATCTTGAGGAGAGTATCTATATGGCTCAACCAGAGGGATTCATACTTCAGGGTCAAGAGCAAAAGGTTTGCAAGCTTAATCGATCCATTTATGGGTTGAAGCAAGCATCTAGATTCTGGAATATAAGGTTTGATACGGCGATCAAATCTTATGGCTTTGAACAAAATATTGACGAACCTTGTGTTTACAAGAAAGTAGTCAATACTGTTGTAGCTTTCTTAGTCTTGTACGTAGACGATATACTACTCATTGGGAATGATGTAGGGTTCCTAACTGACGTTAAGAATTGGCTAGCGACCCAATTCCAAATGAAAGATTTGGGAGAGGCTCAGTTTGTTCTAGGGATTCAGATCATAAGGGATCGTAAGAACAAAGTGCTAGCGTTGTCTCAAGCATCTTATATTGACAAGGTGTTGTCAAGATATTCGATGCAGAATTCCAAGAAAGGTTCGTTGCCTTTTAGGCATGGAATTCACTTGTCTAAGGAACAGTCTCCTAAGACACCTCAAGAGGTTGAGGATATGAGACGAATTCCCTATGCATCTGCAGTTGGTAGTCTCATGTACGCTATGTTGTGTACACGACCCGACATCTGCTATGCAGTAGGAATTGTCAGTAGGTTTCAGTCTAATCCAGGATATGATCACTGGACAGCCGTTAAACACGTCCTCAAGTATCTTAGGAGAACGAGAGACTATATGCTTGTGTATGGCGCGAAGGATTTGATCCTTGCAGGATACACTGACTCTGATTTTCAGACTGATATAGATTCTAGGAAATCTACATCAGGATCAGTGTTCACTCTTAACGGAGGAGCAATAGTATGGAGGAGTATAAAGCAAGGTTGTATTGCTGACTCCACCATGGAAGCTGAGTATGTCGCAGCTTGCGAAGCAGCGAAGGAAGCTGTATGGCTTAGGAAGTTCTTGACAGATTTGGAAATTGTTCCAAATATGAACTTGCCAATCACCCTTTATTGTGATAACAACGGTGCAGTGGCAAATTCTAAAGAACCTAGAAGCCATAAGCGTGGAAAGCATATTGAGCGGAAATATCATCTCATCAGGGAGATAGTGCAACGAGGAGATGTGATCGTCACACAGGTAGCCTCGGAGCACAACATTGCTGATCCGTTTACTAAGTCTCTCACGGCTAAAGTGTTTGAGAGACACCTACAAAGTATAGGGCTGCGAGCTGCTCAGTAGGACAGTGGGAGAAACTTTAGATATTTGATATTCTAGTTCTCTCAACCAGCATGTACTCCACTGACGTTTTAGTCCAAGTGGGAGTTTGTTGGGTTTTATGTCCTAAAACTCGTAGTTTGTAAACTGAATGAATGTATATATTATATTTCAATAAAGTTGTTATTGAATTTTAGTGAATTGTGTTTGTATTAACCTATACCAATAACTAACACCCATGGCGACATTGTGAGTACTTGAACTTCATGTGTGACATGAATGTGAATCAAGTTCAAGTAGACAGCCAAAAATGGTCTATAGTATAGGGATAAGGCTGGGTACCTTATCCTGGGGACACTATTGGACGCGGCTCACTTTGTATAGTACAAAACGATGTGATTCGAATCGTTTCATGTAGAGACATGTGAGTGAGGGCGTCCTGTGCAATGAGTTTGCACAAGACCGAACCAAGAATTAAAATCGCTCTTTCTTTATAACACCGTTTACTGTAAAGACCGATTTATTCTTATGATGACTTAGGTAACTCGATCTCAATCCTGAGCTTACTATGAACTCCTGTTTATTCAACTTTATCCTTTGATTTGTACGGGTGAGAGTGGCCAGATTGCCGACTCAATATGCCTACCATCTTGGGGATAAGATCGAATAAGTGGCTGGGGACGTAGTTGTAGAAAGATTGGAATTCACTCCTACCCGCTTTAAGGGTTAGTAGAGAGGTTGTTCCCTTAAGTACTGACTCCAGGTCTTGAACATTGGGCCCATCCTCTCCTGATCAGGGAGGTATCTGATTTGATGGTTGGACCACAAATCAATTGTTCATTAGAGGTGTCAGTGGTACTTAAGGAACAAGATATAATACAAGGGTTAAACGGTTTAAATGACCCGTTGTGATTATGAACGACCTGTGAAGGATCGACTTACTGATGATAGTTATATCAACAGGACACAATATATCTACAGTGAGGAGAGTGCAGCCCTTGGACTTTAGTGGAGTCTCTGGGGGTTAACGAATGTTGGTTAGTTCGGTTGAAAGAGTTTTGACCGGATAATCTCGTATCGTTGGAGCTCATGATCTGTAGGTCCTTACGGTTCTCCTGGCTAGCTCGGATAAAGCCGTGAAACAATATAAAAGAAAAGAAAAGAATTTGAATCGTTCAAATTCGGGTTTGTGGAAGAAGAATAGACATATTTAAATATGATTTAAATATGAGATTGGTCTGAAAACATGAATAGGATTCATGTGCAAAAAGTCGGTTTTCGGAAAACCGGGATTAATTATATTATTTAATTAATATTTGATATTGAATTAAATAATATTAATTAATTAATATATATATATTTTTTATTAATTAAAAAGTTTAATTAATAAAATAATTATTATTATTTTTATTAATAATAATAATAATATATAATATATATATATATATATATATATATATATATATATATATATATATATATATATATATATATATACATGTGTCTTACATGCAAGATGTAAGACACATGTATGTATTATATATTCACAGGTATATATAATTTTGACAGATCAATTAATAAAAAAAAAAAAAAAAAAAAAAAAAAATCAAAAATCAATTGTAGTGCCTTTTGGGGTACTTGATTGTGAAATGAGATTTCGAATTTTTGAATTCTTCTCTGTCTTCTTCTCTCTACTCACTACTGATTGAAAAATAGTTTTTCATCAGTAACCTTCTTCCCTCTTTTCTTTTGTAAAAGGAGTCCCACCACTTCGTTTCTCGGCCTGAGGATAGCGGGACTACCGTGGGTGGTCCACGAACGTTTCGTGAGAAGGCTCGGTGAGCTCGTGAGGAGCTTCTGACGGTGAATTTGGAGAATTACGAACGACAAGGGTATGTGTTCTAACTTCTCTTTTTCATCGCTTTTGCATGTTTCCATTTGTTTAAATTGATGAAATTAGAGTGTCTATGATCCAAATCGCTTCCGCTGCGTGCCATGAGCGCTCCATCAGACGGTTGTCCAAACATCATCTGTAATGAATCCATGATCTCCTTAGCGGAGACCATTACCTCATGCTTCTTAGCTAACACATCGGATGTGCTGGCCAAGATGTAGACTCGGGCTTTATCATTAGCCCTAGTCCACCTGTTAAATGCATCTCGAACAGTTCGAGTTGCAGATGAGCTAGGAGGGGGAGGACATTCCTCTGTTAAGACAAACCTAAGATCATCGATAACAAGAATCGTATTCAAGTTCGATTTCCAGGTCGTGTAGTTATCGCCGTTTAGTTTATCAGAAGCTAGTAATTGGATAAACGAGCTAGACATGCTGAAAAGAATGAATTCTATTAGTGAATTGAACTTAACCTATTTTTAACAACCAATCAAGAATTTTAGCAAAAGTAATAATGTACCCAAAAAATCATTATTAATTTGCAACGATACTTCAGTGAGTCAGAGCAACCGCTACCAAGGGGCAGTCAATCACTCCTTCACTGAACCAAGACATTCTTGACTAAATGCTAATACCAGAATAACTCATATTCCTATAGCACCTTAGTTATCGCTACTTCGGTCAAGAATCTACTAACAACTTAGTAATCCTTGTAAGTGTGACCCGCCATTTTCAGAACTCAGAGGTCGGCCCCAACAGTGCAACCGAATGGAAATGTCCGAGTTGGGAATGGACCTAAGAGACCCTATCCATTTCTGGAGATTGAGTTGTTCCGACTCCCATGAAACGGCCCTCCGAATGGACGGTGCTACTATGGGCAACCAGCAGGCGGAACATGGGAATCTCACGGTTCAACCTAATGGAGGAGACCGCAGGATGTATTGACATACTTCCTTCTCCCACTTACTATAAATACTTTCTCCATTCACCTTGCTCTTGATTTATGCAAACACCATCCGAATGGGGATGCCCTATTGACATCACGAGGCCGAGCATAAATCTCACGGTGTGAACTTTGCGGAGAACGTAGGAGGAGATTGATATATCATATATACCTTCTCAACACCACTACTAAGTATTTTAGAATGGTTTGGGTAAAGTTTTACTTAGGCATTATCCGGCTAAGACAATAAAACCTAAGTCTAGGTAGAACATACTTTTACCTAAGATGTCTAGGTGATAAACGTTTTATAACCTTACACCTCTCACGTGCATGCTCATAAAGCCGGGTTAACTTAACTCAAGTACCGGATCGATCCCCAGGTAGGAGGTGTTCCGTAAACCGTCATCTTAAATACCTCCAACCTTAGTGCAGGATCAAACCGGGTGAGTTCTCTCGTAACCTTAGCTTTACAAGATATCGACCTATTTTAACTATTAAAACGAATCGATACTAAATTCCTAATCGCATTGGAATTCTTTAACCCTTAGTGAGCATGCATTTATCTTTGTTATAGATTTTAAATGTCTAACTCATTTTACAACGCTTTATAAAACAAAGACATTCTATAACATGCTTCCTAAGCTAGAATATAACCATTACATTCAATTTATAACATGCTTCCCAAGCAAGAATATAACAATTATATTCAACTAAGGCAACTATGTTGTATGTTTAATTTCACAATTAATATAACACTTATATTAATTTTACTTTTAAACAAGCAACATCCAATTCATAAATTAATATAACACTTATATTAATTCTCATGAATTAAACATGCATACTATACAACATAACACTTATATTATACTTTCAATGCATGCAACATGCTTCCTATGGTGGGATTTGAAATCTATATGGCATACTTTATGCACATACAAGATACTTTAATTAAAACATACATTCACAATGCATAATTAATTAAACACACTAAAGTGGACCGGTTTTGGCATCACGGACAAGCAAGCAACTAAATTATTACAATAATAATTCATCAACTAAGTTGAGACGCTTCCGAACCCTTCGAACCGCCACGAACCAGCTTGAATTTGCTTCAACCGGCCAAAAAAACAGCAACTACAAAACTTCAAAAAAACTGAACCGGTCCATAACAGTTGTCCCGACTTCAACAGCCCGTAACTGGACCAATACCGACCCGAACCGGACCAAACGAATGCTGAACCGGACCTCCAGAGGGTGAAGAACAAGGAACCGGTCTGACTTTCAGTGAACCGGACCGCACGAGGACCGAACCGGACCGTTTCTTCCACCTTGCGCTGAACCGGTTTAGTGCTGGAATTTTGCAGAAAAAAAACAGCAAAAAACAGCATGCTGTTTTTTCCGACATCCGAGCTTCTGTCTTCGAATTGAAAGCCTATATAGACTCTAATGACTCCGAATTTTTTACAGACTCTTCTTCACACATTAAAGCCCATACACACTCGGGCATTTACAAAACGAAGTACAAATCGAAGCTCAAAAAAATATGCCAAAACCGGGAAACACTTTAGACGCCCAGAAAAATAAATTTCTAAAACAAATACCCACCGAGCTCAAATTGATGCAAATTGAGTGACCAAAAAACGCTCTGATACCAATTAATGGAGCGCATGTAGCGCAGCGGAAGCGAGACGGATCATTGGCACTCTAATTTCATCAATTTAGCTAAATAAGAAACATGCACAAAGCTTTGAAATAAAAGGAATTAGAACACATACCTCTTGTAGTTCTAAAAACTTCTCTTCCAACGCTCGAATCTCCTCATGAACCCTTCGAAGCTTCCCTCGAACTCCTCGAGAACCACCTCCGGTAGTCCCGCTATCCTCGGGCCGAGCAACGGAGTGGTGGGACTCCTTTATGAAAGAAAAAGTTTGGAAGAAGAAGATGGGAAGATGAAAGTGATGAGGATTTTGTGAGAAGAAGTCTAACACTTAGCTTTCTAATTTCTCAAGTAACATGAACTCTTCATGCTCATCCAAATATTCAAACTCTTTGAAAATTCATCAACTTCAAACCATTTGAACTTCATCCAATTTATAGGCAATTCACATGCAACAAAGTCTTTGCTTAGCATGACACCTCAAATTGGGTGGATTAGTCTTCAACCAAGTGTTCCAAAATTGATGAGTTTATATGCATGTTGTTGGTGATTCACAATCCACTTCACAATTTGGATAAACCCACTCAACTTGGATAAATCCACTCAACATGGATAATTCCACTTTGACTTATAATCACACTTGTAATATTTTGTCATTTTAAAATTAATTCATAATTAATTTTAATAAGCAAAATAAATTATAATTAATTAAACTTTTTAATTAATTAATATTATTATTTAATTCAATATCAAATATTAATTAAATAATAAGACTAATCCCGGATTCTTAAACCGAATCATCACACATGAATCCCTATTCATGTTTTACACCGATCCCATATTTAAATCATATTTAAATATGTCCATCATTCTTCCAAAACCGAATTTCAATAAATTCAAATTCTTTTTCTCTCATATTGTTACACGGCTTAATCCGAGCTAGCCAGGAGAACCTAAAGGACCTACAGATCATGAGCTCCAACGATACGAGATTAACCGGTCAAACTCTTTAACCAAGCTAACCAACATTCGTTAACCCCCGGAGACTCCACTAAAGTCCAAGGGTTGCACTCTCCTCACCGTAGATATATTTTTGTCCTCTTGATATAACCATCATTAGTAAGTCGATCCTTCACAGGTCGTTCGTAATTACAGCTGGGTCAAAATAATCGTTTTACCCCCGTAATTACATCTTGTTCCTTAAGTCCCACTGATCCTCTAATGAACTATTGGTTTGTGGTCCAACCACCAAACCGATTGGTATGTGATCTCATCACTATACCAAGTCCCTCTCGGGCCAATGAGAGGGTGGGATCCCTAGTTCAAGACCCGGAGTCAGCACTTAAGGGAACAACCTCTCTACTAATCCCTCAGAGAGGGTAGGAGTGAATTCCATCTCGCAGGACTATGTTCCCAGCTACCTACCCGGTCTTATCCCCAAGATGGTAGGCTTATTGAGTCGGCGATCTCGGGCCACTCTCACCCATACAAGTCAAAGGATAAGCCCGAATAAACAGGAGTTCATAGCGTGCTCAGGATTCGGATCGAGTTACCTAGGTCATCATATGAAAAAGTCGGTCTTTACAGTAAACGGAGTTATAAAGAAAGAGCGACTTGTTTCGCGGTTCAGTCTTATGCAAACTCATTGCATAAGACGCCCCCACTCACATGTCTCCACATGAACGATTTCGGATCCCATCGTTTGTACTATACAAAGTGGGCCGCGTCCAATAGTGTCCCCAGGATAAGGTACCCAGCCTTATCCCTATACTATAGACCGTTCTGGCTATTACTTGAACTTGATCCACAATCATGTCATACATGAAGTTCAAGTATACAACCTATAGCCATGGGTTCTTTGTTTATTGGAGTTAGGTTAAAAGTAAAAACAATTCATTTTATTCAATAACAACTTTACTGAATAAATCTCAATAACAACTTTATTGCAAAATAGAATATACATTCAGTTTACAAACCACGAGTTTTAGGAAATAAAACCCAACAGCCTTCACCTTTGTCGCATTTGGGCAAAATCGTTCATATTCGTCACACCAGACCATGTCAAGGTGGAAATAATCGAGGACCTCGAGCTTACTCAAAGGAAGAAAGATACACATACAAGATGATTTCTCAAAGGGGTTGCTTCAAGTTCTCAAAACTATTGTCCAAAGAATTGAAGTCACTTCATTCGTCTTCCATTGGATCATATTCCAATCTCTTACTCGAACATTAAAAATTTATAATCAATCTCTTATTGTTCAGGAGATTTGAAGACCACATTCTCCTCTGTTTTTCTTCCTTATGAAGAAAACATGTATTGTTTACCATTTCATGCTTAATTCAAACTCAAACTCATTTTCTTGCATTCACATTATTGTGTCCATTACAAGACTAAATTATGAAGCAACTAATCAAGTAAGATATTCAATTCTACAAATTACTTTTGATAGTTCTCTAACTTAGCACATGAGACACTTCCAAAATATTTACCATGCCTAATATGGTTGAGTACTCTATGATTGACATACATAATCTCGTTCGAGTGAAAGCATTCAAAAAAAAAAAAAAAAAAAAAAAAAACCTCTCTGATGATGATAATATTTTCTTGTTTGATTCTTTGTTAAATGTCAGCTAACAACAATAAGGAGAGTAGACAAGGATAATCATTTTCCTCAAACATGAAGATCATTTTGATATCTTGCATTCGTTTACCAGTTTAAAACAATTCACATCATTATTTTAAATAAAAACAAAAAAAATCATTTATTATCATACACATGCATACATGTTGCATTCATTGATCACATGCATAACATTATCAAAAGAACATTTTAGAGAATTCAGGCAGCTAAGTTTTGAAATAAAAACCGTTGTCTTTCGAAAAACAAAAAAATATTTTGGTTAAATCGAACCCTAATCCAAGATTAGCGGTCGAAGCCTATGGACATAACCCAGATCCGTTTTATTTAATTTGTTGGTTAAATCGAACCATAATCCAAGATTAGCGGTCGAAGCCTGTGGACATAACCCAGGTCCGTTTTATTTACTTTGTTGGTTAAATCGAACCGTAATCCAAGATTAGCGGTCGAAGCTGGTGGACATAACCCAGGTCCGTTTCATTTACTTTGTTGGTTAAATCGAACCGTAATCAAAGATTAGCAGTCGAAGCCTGTGGACATAACCCAGGTCCGTTTCATTTCCTTTGTTGGTTAAATCGAACCTTAATCCAAGATTAACGGTCGAAGCCTGTGGACATAACCCAAGTCCGTTTCATTTACTTTGTTGGTTAAATCGAACTATAATCCAAGATTAGCGGTCGAAGCCTGTGGACATAACCCAGGTCCGTTTCATTTACTTTGTTGGTTAAATCGAACCATAATCCAAGATTAGCGGTCGAAGCCTTTGGACATAACCCAGGTCCGTTTCATTTACTTTGTTGGTTAAATCGAACCATAATCCAAGATTAGCGGTCGAAGCCTGTGGACATAACGTACCCAGGTCCGTTTCATTTACTTTGTTGGTTAAATCGAACCATAATCCAAGATTAGCGGTCGAAGCCTGTGGACATAACCCAGGTTCGTTTCATTTACTTTGTTGGTTAAATCGAACCATAATCCAAGATTAGCGGTCGAAGCCTGTGGACATAACCCAGGTCTGTTTCATTTACTTTGTTGGTTAAATCGAACCATAATCCAAGATTAGCGGTCATAGCCCCCTGGATATGTTGATACTAATTGCCCCAATCATGTGTGCAAATTGACCAAAGTTATCTATGGTCTCAAGCAAGCACCCCGTGCCTGGAACATCACATTGAAGAATGCCTTGTTATCTCGTGGATTCACGCACAATAGAGCTGATCCATCGTTATTCATTTACAACAAAGGTAAATCCACAATTTACATACTGGTTTATGTTGATGATGTCATTATCACAGGCAATATGATGCTCCTCTACTGTCTAGTTTGATTGCTGATCTAGACACTAGCTTTGCTCTAAAAGATTTGGGCCTTCTGAGCTATTTTTTTTGGGATTCAGGTTTCTTGTCTTGAGTCTGGGCTCTTGTTGACCCAAACCAAGTATATTGATGATCTGCTGCAGAAACTTGGATATGGTGCATTTTCGATCCACTCCTTCACTTGTTGTTATGGGTACACATTTGTCTATTAGTGATGGGAAACCTATGTCAGATTCTTTTCTTTAATGCAGCACACTTGGAGCCCTTCAGTGTCTTACTCACACGCGGCCTAGCATTGGATATATTGTCAACCATCTGAGTCAGTTTCTGAAACAGCCTACTGATGTCCACTGACATGCGGTCAAGCGAGCCATTCGCTATTTGAGTGGTACACGTCACATGTGCAACCAATGTGGATGATCGAAAGTCTGTTGCAGCCTATTGTGTGTTCCTTAGTAACACTCTTATTTCTTGGTCCTCTAAAAAACAAATTGTAGTTGCTCGCAGTAGCACATAATCTGAGTACATGGTTCTCGCTCATGCTTCTGCTGAGATTATATGGGTACAACAACTATTGACTGAACTCAGGGTAACTTCATATTTTGTGCCTGTACTATGGTGTGATAACTTGAGTTCTGGTGCCTTGGCAACCAACCCTGTTTTTCATGCGCGCACCAAACACATTGAAATTGATGTTCACTTTGTTCGAGATCAAGTTCTTCGTGGCGCTTTGCAAGTCCGCTATGTTCCGTCAGCAGACTGTCTCACCAAGCCACTATCTCACACTCAGTTTGGGTATCTTCGCGGCAAAACTAGGAGTAGTAGAACTCTCCCTTCTCGTTTGAGGGGGGATATTAAGGAAATATAGTATTTAACTTATTTCCTGTATTTAACATTTTAATATTGGTTTGTGCCACGTGTATATCTTGTATGAATTAGGATGAAACTCTAACTCTAGGGTTTCATATATAAATATGATGTAATTTTCTTCATTATTGGCTATTGAAAAATATAGAGAATTGCATCCATTCTCCATCTTCTCTTAGGGGCCGTTTGGGCCCCCGAGTAGGGTGGAGTGGGGTGGGCTATTTAAGCCCACCCGGTGTTTGGGGCAAGGGTTTAGGGAGCGGAGGTTTGGGGGTTATTATAACCCCCACTTGCTACAGTAAACTACTGTAGCAGTCGGTGGGTTACCTTTGGAATTTGCGCATTTTGGCAGCCGAGGTGCTCTCTCCACTTCGTCTTCTTCAGCCGAGTTTCTCTCTCAACTTCGTCTTTCATACGATTTCACCTCCATCCTCATCGATTTCATCTTCCTCTTCCTCAGATCTACTCTCTTCACCCGCTTGCAATTGAGAAGGGCAAACAAATATGGGGCTTCTTTCCAACAGGTATTTGATCTACAAATTCTTTTTTTTTTTAGTTTTAATCTTTTGGGAAGCGATAATTTTAGTCAATTTCAATTGGGTTCTCTTTCATTTGTTCAATTTCGATTGGTTTTATTGCAGAGTTAATCGGGATAGCTTGAAGTCTGGTGATCATATTTACTCTTGGAGGGCTGCTTATATCTATGCCCATCATATATGGTTCTTGCTTTTTCCTTATTCTTTGTTTTTTTTTTTTTTTTTTTTTTTTTTTTTTTTTTATGTGAAATTGGTATGCCCTTTAGTTTATGAAGCAGTTGAAGTTTAATGTAATTTGCCTCAAATATTCATCTGGGCTGCTGGGTAATTTGAAAGGGTTGATGATTTTGTTTGAGGGGAACTTAATTGCAGAGGAAATCTTTTGACGTGGGAACAGAAGAATTGAAATATGCTTTAGGTAGGTCAAATGGTTTTTCTATGGGGTCTAGAAACTCCAATTTCTAGTTTCGTTAACCTCTGATTGAATCAGAAAGGGATGGTTTGACATGTGAGACTGCCATTCTTTTTTAGGGGCACAATAGAAAAATGTAAATAATTTTTTTTCTGTATATGAAGGAAAATAGTCTTACAAATAATAAGATGATGAGAAATTAAGAAAATAGGTTTTTATTCTAGATTGTAAGGAAAATTTTGTTGTTTTTTAAGAATATTCTTGAGTTTCTTACTTACAAGTTAGAAAAAAAAAAAAAAAAAAAATAGGAGGAAGCAAGGCGCTGAGGCGTGCTCGGTGGGCTTTTTCGGGCTTGGGAATGTTGAATGTAATTGACTTGTGATTTTAGAATTTTCGATTTCGTTACTGCATTACTACTTCCCCTAGTATCAAAGGATCACAATTGAATGTTGAACATGAGAACAAGTGAATTCATTAATGGATCAAGTGCAAATTTTGGGTCAGTGTGCTTTCTTCTAAGTTGCTGATATTTTATGTTCTCAATCTCTAGCAGAATATGCTGTTTATGCTACGAGTATCACATCCGTATAAGACAATGTATTGTACGACATTGGAGTCATACCAAAATAAATATATCACTTGTGTCAGTTTTGGTTTTGTTTTTCTCTAATGTATATGTTCATGGGAACAATTCAGGCATCTATGTTGGAGATGACAGAGTTATTCATTTTACCAGAAGAGGTCAAGAAGTAGGAACCGGGACTGTGCTTTTGATGTCTTGCTGGTAAGTTCAGGACCTGCTCGATCCTTCATGCCATGCCCTACTTGCATTGCCTTAGAAGAAGGGAATGAAGTTGTCTCCTCATGCTTGAACTGTTTTCTTGCTGGTGGAGTGTTGTATTGTTTCGAGTATAATGTTAGCCCTGCTCTCTTTCTCGCCAAAGCTCGAGGTGGAACTTGCACCCTTGCTATAATGTGTTCAAGAACAATTGTGGAGACTTTGCAATATACTGCAAAACTGGGCTACTTGTTGTTGATCAGAGGCCCATGGGACAAAGCGGGCAAGCTGTTTTGATCATCGGAGGCCCTCTAGCAGCGACTCTTTCGACATTTGTTGTTCTTGTGTAGTTAAAAAGAAAAAGGCAATGTAACTTAACAAACAAAAGATTTGTGGCAAGTTGAGGTTTGAATTCTTGAAAAAATATAGGGGAGGTTTGAATTTATTAGGAAAACATGGTCTTTTTATGAGAGCATTGCTCGACCATAATCAATGCACTTTGTCTTCAATAGATTTCTTCCTCTAGAAGGTAATTCTCTGAAGAGCCTAGCAGTTGAGTCAATTCCAACTTCGCAAGAGAGATTTATATTTAAAAATGGAACTACCAACCAAATAAACCCATATCAAAAACTTCAATGAATCTATCTGTTCATGAACTTATATTGTTGAGATATTGGAATTGACTATCACCCATGTCTACTATATATATATATATATATATATATATATATATATATATATATATATAATTTTTGTATTTAGGGTTTTATTCTATGCACTTTGTCTTCAATATAGGGAAGGTACTTCTTCTCTCTAACCATCATTTTCATTTGTTACCAAAATCGATTTCATCCCTCAATTAAATTTCGTCGTTCATTTGCCTCCGACCATTTTCTTCGTTGGCTGTTTCCACCGCCCACCGCTTTTGCTGAACGGTTTTCACTGCCGCCTGAAACAAATATATACCTCTAATATATACATTGTTGTATATATACATCTATATATCTAAAACAATCACAAACATAGACAATACAACCAAAAAAGTTTGATGCATGTTTTATGAATCATAATTATTTTGTGCATCCTAAACAATATTTATTCGTTTTAGTTTTAAGAAATTATTATGTAATATACATTTAAATATACAATACAACCAAAAAAGTTGTAAAAAAAAAAAAAACAAAAAAAAAAACTACCATCTCAAACTCAGACTAAACAACTCTGCACCCCAAACACAGACAACTCTGCACCCCAAACACAGACTTACTAAACTCAGACTAAACAACTTTGCACCCCAAACACAGACTATTATAACCCACCAATTATAATAACCCACCAACTATAATAACCCACCCTGCACCCCAAACACCCCCTTAGAGTCAATTCTCTCACTCGTCCCGTCGGATTGACATCTCTAATTCAAACCCACAAACAAATACATGCTAGTGCAGACACATAGCCACTGTACCAACACCAACTTTGATTATTTGAGGGCATCTCTCGACGGATGCATGTGGGAGTCGTCGAACTCCATTCAATTATTTAAAATTACAATATTATAATACTTCAATAAAAAGTTTAAAAAAAATATAATATTAAAAACAAAAGTGCAGGGAACCCATGCTCAAACAACAAGGCACCGTGATCATCACGGCCACCCAACCATACACCCCCACGTGGATAGCATATATTATAAACCGCCCGTATTATTCTTCTATCACAATTTTAATTTTTTAATGTATCTCCCTTCTTCCTCAATAATCGCTTTATTTATATTCCTCTCGCCCTCTCCAAATTTCATCATTTCTTATCTCTGCAAAACAAAATGGGGATTCCGACTCTCACCGGATTGTTGAAAACCGTCGCCGGAGAGTTCCCTGATCGGAGAGCCTTATCCGTCTCTGGAAACTTCGATCTCTCCCATGCCCGCCTCCAACACCTCGTAGATTCCGCCGCCTCAAAACTCGCCGGCGGCGGCGTCCAACCCGGCGACGTCGTCGCCCTCGTCTTCCCTAACACCATTGAGGTATTAATTAATTAAATATACATTCTGTTTCAATTTTTATTAAAAAGAGAAAATTTTAATCATTTGATTTTGCAGTTTGTGGTAATGTTTTTGGCCGTGATCCGAGCTAGAGCCACGGCGGCGCCACTCAACGCCGCCTACACGGCGGAGGAGTTCGAGTTTTACTTATCGGACTCCGAATCGAAGCTTTTGGTTACCTCAATAGAAGGCAACGGCCCAGCTGAAACGGCGGCGTCTAAACTCAAAATCCAACACGTGACCGCTGCGCTCCCTGATGCACGTGCCGAGTTGATTCTTTCCTTGACTCAGTCTTCCGAGTTCGACTCAGTTGATGACTGCGTCAACGACGGATCCGACGTGGCGTTATTCCTCCACACGTCGGGGACCACAAGCCGCCCGAAAGGCGTGCCGTTGACTCAGTTCAATTTGGCCTCTTCGGTTCAAAACATTAAATCGGTTTACAAACTCACCGAGTCTGACTCAACCGTGATTGTCCTCCCTTTATTCCACGTCCACGGTTTAATGGCCGGTTTACTCACTTCACTCGTCGCCGGTGCCGCCGTGACCCTGCCGGCGTCGGGGAGATTCTCGGCGTCGACGTTCTGGGCCGACATGGTTCAATACAACGCCACGTGGTACACTGCCGTCCCGACGATCCACCAGATCATACTGGACCGGCACTCCACCAAACCGGAGGCGAGTTACCCGAAGCTCCGGTTCATTAGGAGCTGCAGTGCGTCGTTGGCTCCGACTATCTTGACCCGGCTGGAAGAGGCGTTTGGAGCGCCGGTTCTGGAGGCGTATGCGATGACGGAGGCGACCCATTTAATGTCGTCGAACCCGTTGCCGGAAAACGGTCCGCATAAGGCCGGGTCGGTGGGAAAACCGGTGGGTCAAGAAATGGTGATATTGGATGAAAACGGCGTCGTTCAGGAGGCGAATGTGAAAGGAGAAGTGTGTATTAAGGGTGAGAATGTGACGAAGGGATATAAAAGCAATCCGTTAGCGAACGAGGAAGCGTTCCGGTACGGGTGGTTTCATACTGGAGATATTGGGTTCTTTGATTCGGATGGGTATTTGCATCTTGTCGGTCGGATCAAGGAGCTAATCAACCGTGGAGGTAATTACACGTGGCCATTTAAATTATGAATTTTGATAAGAGGCATCTATTTAGTATTTATTCGTTTAAATATCATATCAGTCAACTTTAAATATTCGTTTGTTTTTTTCTTTTTCTAATTTCAACTTCAAAACCTCTGTTTTGATTAAGGCTTTTTTAAAAATTCTTTTAACAAATAAATAACATTAATGAATAATCAATAATGTACTGGTGTGGACGTGTGTATTTGGAGCAAATGAGTTGGGTTAGACAAGTATTCAGGTAAGGGAATATTAGGTGGTAGAATAAAAATATATAGCAAAATGATTAATTGTTTTTGTTTGGAGACAAATAAATAATTTAAAAATTCATGAATGAATATAGTTGTTTTTAAAAGTTTGGGATTAAAATAGACAATTTTAAAGTTCGTGCACGCGAAAAGAATAATTTTAATAGTTCACAAAGTTAAACTTTATGCCTTAAGCTTTATCGACCCAATTAGTTTTGTTTATTCCTTTTCAAATCTAACCTAGAAGTTGTATCTCCTCCCTCCCTTCAAATTCTCTTTAGTCGTACGGGAGTCATCAATCCAACTCCATACAGTAATGTCCTTATGATAATATGATGGGATCGAGTTGTTCTCCCTCTCTCCCAATTCCCTTTATTCGTAAGGGGAGTCATCAATCCAACTTCATACAGAGATGTCCTTTTGATGATGTGATAGGGTCGAGTTGGAGCATCATTTTATTCTTCCACCCTCCCAATTCCCTTTATTTGTAAGGGGAGTCATCAATCTAACTCTATACAAAGATGTCTTTATGATGATATGATAGAGTCGAGCTGGGACATCATTTTATGGACAAAATTAAAAATGATGGGGAGGGTTGTAAGTATTAAAAATGATGTAATAATAAAAAAGATTTATTTAGGATCTGAAAGGGCAATAATGGAATGACAGGGGAAAAGATATCGCCAATTGAAGTGGATGCAGTGCTGTTGGCTCACCCGGACGTGGCTCAGGCTGTCGCATTTGGGGTTCCAGACGACAAGTATGGGGAGGAGGTAATTATTTAATATTTTTTACTTTCTTTTTCTTTTTCTCTTTCCTTTGTTTATTTTCCTCGATTAGTGGGTTAGTATTTTTCATTTTTCTTTTTAAAACCTACTATTTCATCCATGATTTAGATATTTAATTCACATGATTTGATAAAACTTCATAAATATTTTTTATGGTCAAAAATCACTTAAAAATTGAATACATGTTTGTTGGTTATCAATATATTAATGAGATAATCTTTTGTATTTAGTTGATTAGGTAGGTTTATAGTAGTTGAATGAATAAAATTTGAAAATTGACAATTTAATGTAACTTCATTGACAACTTGTATATATGATAGCTAATTGTCACGTACTCTCAACTGCTAGTAGAAATTATTTATGAAGTTTTGTCAAATTATTCTAACTTTTAAAATTTTAAGGACTAAATTTCAACTTTTTCTTAAATGTAGGGATCAAATTTGCAATTTAACCTTTTTGTTTTGATTCTCTTTTAAATCATACTTGTTCTTTTCATTAATTTTCTAAACCAAAACTTTTGAATTTCTGCCAAATTTAATTTAATAAGTCTCTAATAAGTTTTTAAACTTTTAATTTTGTGTCTAATAGGTCAAAATTGAAAGTTTAATGTTCCGTTAAACATAAAATGTAATTTGAAGTCTAATCGATCCATTAATTTTAAAAATGTGTTGAATACGTCAAAATTGAAGGTTGAATGACCTATTAAACACAAACACGAAAACACGAAAGGTTGAGCAAACTTGTAATTTAACTCAAAATAATATTAATAATAATAAACTAAAATTTAAGAAATATTTGAAATGTGGTATTAAAATGTTGATAATTTCGTGGGTGTTAGATAAATTGTGCGATAATCCGAAGGGAAGGATCAAAGATTGGGGAAGAAGATGTATTAAGCTTCTGCAGAACTAATCTGGCTGCCTTCAAAGTTCCAAAGAAGGTCTTTCTCACAGATTCACTGCCCAAGACTGCTTCGGGCAAAATACAACGCCGAATCGTAGCCGCCCATTTCCTTCACCAAATTTCATGAGGACCAATCTCTACCATTATTTGTGTATTCTCAAAGCTTTGCAAGTCCTTGGGAGGGGATAAAATAGAAGAAGAAAACAAAAATAGTTTAGCATAGCAGCTCAATTTTGTGGAACTTCATCGAGAATAAGGTTTAAATACCATTTTGGTTCTTGTATTTTTAATTTTGGTTCATTTTGGTACCCGTACTTCCAAAATGTCCATTTGTTTTATGAACTTTTCACTTTGCTCTATTTTTATCAAATAAGGGTGGGTTTAATTTGTTCCCTTCATTTTCATCTCGTTTTTTCTCGTTTACAATACTCGACTCAATAAATTTCTTGAACTTATATTCATAGCTTTTGTATTAAAAGATTTTTGTTGTGTAAAGAATTTGAATTAATATCTTGCTAATAGGAACCACAATGATTACTTTTTAAAAATATAGGAATCAAAACAAGAAAATTTATGGACTAAAATGAATAAAAGTTAAAGTAAGGAGAAAAAAATAAACCAAAGTTAATAAAGTATAAGGACTAAAATAATATATTTCAATGACAGTTTCACTTATTTTTACTAAGCCTAATTTGTCTTACATACCATTTTCTGTGCGAAATCATAATCTAACAACCACTACATATTTTAACTAAATCTATTATGTCATACGAATCATTAAAACATTATGTTCATCTTGTCTATTCATGTGGACATTTCTTAAACAAAATATTTTATAATAATGACTTACTTGACGATGATAAGGTGTTTGTTGTCACGACGTAAGCAATTGTAACAAATAATATAACTAACGATCAAATGTTTTTACATGACATGATATTAGAATGAGTACCAAATTTTCATGTATTAAAGACCTCATACACTTTGAAAAAAAAGCTTATTCATGGGTAAAGCAAATCCACATAAAATAGGGTTTTTAAGAAAAACAAGTAAAACTTTTCATTTGGGATCTCATAGAAAAGAAAACAAATTGAAATAATCTCATACCAAAACCTAAGCGAAAATCATGCTAACATAGACTCCATGGCACAATCAACAAATTAAAGAATCTCGTCACTCGCCAAAGAAAAAAAAAAAAAAAAAGTAAAAATTTGAGTGTTTGATTTCATGGAGTTCTTCCGGATCACTGTCCAAGCGGAGTTACGACGTAACTCCGTTATCTTGGCCGGACATGCAAACACATGCATAACATGAACCGTGATTCTTAACTTAGTGGAACCTAAATATTTTTATAATTAAAAAAATTTCATCTTTGACCAAATGTATGGAGTACACAATTTAACCCATTTTATCATAATATGTTCCAACTTTTGATGGTGCATAAGTGGGTTCCTTGGTTAGTTTCCAATTGATGGTTAGTTGATATCTAGTAAGCGGATCTAAACCTCACCTAACAAATCTTCTTAGTCTAAGAAATTCATTAAATAATATAATTGTTAATACTCTAGTGGTGCATAGGAATATTTCGACTGAGACACCATCAGATGATTGTAAGAGGCTAGTTTGTGGAGTCGAGACCCACCTACCTAACTAGCTTTTAAGTATATAATTGGTGTATTAACATTCATTTAACATGCATTTTAATAGTAAATCGAGTATATATCATTCATGTGTATAGGATTCATTCAACATGTATTTTAGTAGTAAATCAGGTATACATATATATCATATGTGTATCAAAATTCATTCAAATAAATTTTAGTAGTATTTCATATATATCATTCGTTCAAAAAACAAAATAAAAACAAAAATATAATTTCAAATATTTGGCTAAATTTATAAATATACTAAATACTTTTGCTATACTCATTGCATGCAAAATACCTTAAATTAGAATATAAGTATAATAATAAATGGAGTCCTTTTCCATTTTTTTTTTTTTTTTATTTATGTTTTTTGTGTGGATGGAAAGGAGGGGTGTGAGTGGCAGTTAGAAAATAATATTTGGGTTTGTTGGCTGAAAAATAGGATAGTTTGAATTTGATGAGGCAAAAATCAAAGGTTAATGTTGGAAAATGTATATTATTAGTGAGAATTGTGGAAATGGATTGGATCAAGCATTTTAGACAATTCTCAACCTTTGTTTCCTTCCTTAAAATTCTCATTTCATTCCCAAAAATTAAGGATCTCTCTTCTCGGTTCCTTTTCTCCTCTATTATTTCTCTCTTTCTTCTCCCTTTCCCATACTACACTTTGTTTCTTTCTCCTTCTTCTCTTCCTCCTACTCAAGCAAACATGGTATGTTGTTTATCTCAATCTTCATACAATTTGATCAATGATTTCGAACACTCCAGACTCCATTTGATAATGATTTCGTTTTATGACGTGAATTATGTGTTTGTTTCCTCATGATTTCATTGTTTTGATTTTACTTTATTTCATAACCCTTTTGAAATTTCAAATGCATTAACAATTTTTTGAAAAATAGATTAGAAAGCCCATAAGTTTTACTTTTAAGTGATTATCAAACTAGACACCAATCTCTTATATTGTCTTTACATTGTTCAATTAATAATTGTCTATACAATTTTTAATTTTCATGGTATATATGCATTTGGTTCCATAAACAACTAAATATGAAATTGCATTATTCGATGACAAAAATGTGTAATTTAGCTTCATTTTTTTTCCAACATTGATAAGTTGGTATAATGTATGAACTAGTGACCAAGATGTCAGATATTCTAATCCCTCACTCCACATGTTTGTTGTTTGATGTTGAGGGTAGGCGAACGCGGCGTCTGGAATGGCTGTGAGAGATGAATGTAAACTGAAGTTTCTGGAGCTAAAAGCAAAGAGAAACTACAGATTCATCGTTTTCAAGATTGAACAACAGGAAGTGGTGGTAGATAAATTGGGAAAACCAGAAGAATCCTATGAGGACTTCACCGGATCTCTTCCTGCCGACGAGTGTCGCTATGCTGTCTTTGATTTTGATTTCATTACTGATGAGAATGTCCAGAAGAGCAAGATTTTCTTCATTGCATGGTATGTGAGTAATTTTATTAAATAATGACTTATCATCCTTGAGAAGGACCATCCCTCGGTTTAGAGAGGCAGCTTGCCACATTGTGGAAGTCTCATCGAAGCAGTTGTGCACCAAATGGCAGATCCGACAATCAAAAAAGCAAAAATGGGAAACTAAACATAAATCATCATTAGTATTTATCATTTTAATGTTTGATTTTGAATAATGCGACTAAAGTCATTTTAACCCTTTCAAAATCACTTCGAAGCATGCCCTAACACGGTTTAACCTAGAATTTGATTATATACGTGCGTTATAATCTCATCTATATGTTCGATTGTTCTACTAACTCGGTATTTTTGTAATATTTGTTCTAAATTATGGTATAGGTCACCCGAAATAGCAAAGGTGAGAAGTAAGATGGTGTATGCGAGCTCCAAGGATAGATTCAAAAGGGAACTAGATGGGATTCAGTTTGAGTTGCAGGCAACAGATCCAAGCGAGATGAGTTTTGACATTGTCAAAGCACGTGCATTTTAGATGCAACAAAAATCTATCATCCCTCTTTCTTTTAATTTGCTCCAAATTTAATGTGTTTGTCTTTCTATATCAACAAACTACACATTTTCTAGAAGCTTTTGTAATTGTTTTTTTATTTTTTCATATTATTATCTAATTTACTTTTAACTCAAATGTACGTGTAGCCTTACACATTCCAATGTATTGGGAGTATTTTTATTTTATATCATGATTTGTACTTTGTAGTGCTACGAAATACTTCTTCAAAAGTGCTTTATTTGAGTGGGAATAATGCTATGCTTTTGTTTCTACATTTGAGAATAGGTTCATATCTCTTTAAACTTGTCTTTTGTTTGCTTTTTGTTTCTGCATGATTTTTGTTCATGCACACTACTACGTGATACAATCAAAAAGAAGATAATTTAATAATAGTTGTATGTTATATTATTAAATAATGAAAAAAACTATTATTGTTGTTGTAATTATACTATTAAATTATGTTACTTATTTTATCATTATCGTTTTTTTCTCTTAATTTTTCAATATTGTATCATTTAAGAGTCAAATGTCAAGATGGGTGATACACATATTGTCGCACTCGAGAAAATATCTTAAATTTTGTCGTAGAAAGCAACCATTCACATCAATTTTTTCAAAGATTCTAAAGTAGTTTTGAGAGCATTCTCAAAAGGGTTGTTTAAGGTAGAATTTAGAGGATAATCAGAGAGGAAATTAAGAAAAAATCCGTGTTTAATTATATTGATTGAGTTAAAAATAAATTGAGTGGTTATGTGTGTAGCCTTTTTATTATTTTATTATTCTTGTAGAGTGAAATTTAGTAGCCATGAAAATCATTCTATTTTTTTAACCCGATGGATTTGACCTTATTTTTTTAAGAGAGAAAAAACCGGGGTCATACAACTTCTAGAAAATGAGACTAGTCACGATAAGAAAAAAGATGGAAGATAACTTAAAAAAAAAAAAACTCTATTCTGATCGGTCATGCTATAAAATGTCTGAACTTTTTTGTAGCATTTTATAAAGGTTAAAAAAACCTATAATAAAAACCTCTTAATAGCATAATTCCTCTTGATCTAATGTATGATAGGGTCCTTAATTTCTAAAAAGCATAGAGCAAAAGAAAAAAATAATAGAAGGAAAGGAACATGTAGCTTATATATATATGGGAAATCCTATTAAATGGCCCTTTTTTGAGATCCCATATCAAACGATGTCCTTTTTTAAAAAAATGAGTTTTGTGTCCCTTTTCTTTTTTCATTTTCTCTCTCCTTCATCTTACATTACTTTTTTATCCTCCCAATCTCTCCGTCATTTTTAAAATTTTATCTTTAAAAAATCTACCCATCTCCCCTCCCAAGATTTCCTCCAACAAAATTCTTTCTTCTCTCCCCTAATTCATTTACTATTTCTTTATTATCTCCTTTAATCTAAAATCTTTAGTAATCAATGATATTCTCTTCCCTCTAATCCAAAATAAAAAATGTTAGATTTTAGTCTCTTCCTACCTAATTGAAATAACTTAGTTGGTGTTTGAATGAATGGAAGTAGAAAAGTAGAGAGATTTTTTTATAACTTAGTTGGTGTTTGAATGAATGAATTAATGGAAGTAGAAAAAAATCTCTCCCAAATCAGTGACGGATCATCTAAACAAAAAAAAATGCAGTCGTCTTACCCATCGGCCACCAAGAGGAGAATGATCAACGTCGGCTTGAATTCTTCAAATTTCGGAAGAGAGATTTTGTTTTGATTACTTGTGGTGGTGGTGAAAACAAGAGGATAATGTGGTTGCGGTTGTTCGAAAACAGAATGATAATTTTGATCCTAATCCTTTTCACGAGTATTTCTGCGGAAAGTCAAATATGGCGATTGAATTTCTGTGGTTTTTTTTTTCATTTTTTTTTCATTTTTTCGGGATTTGTCGATTGGATGATGTTGCAGTAGATTTTCAAGTCAGGATTTGGGAAGGAGGAGAATCCTACCTTTCAAGATTGACAAATCAAGTTCGCATCACTTACTATTCTAGTTCTTGGAACCACCACTTCAAGTCAGGATTTGGGAAGGAGGAGAATCCTACCTTTCAAGATTGACAAATCAAGCTCGCATCACTTACTATTCTAGTTCTTGGAACCACCACTTCAAGCTATTTGATTGATTTTTTTTACAGGGTATTTGAAGATTATTTTTTTTTGTTGCAAAAACTATTTATTTGATTTTTGCTAAACTTTTTTTTTTTTTTTTTTTTTTTTTTTTTTGTAATTACAGGGTACTTGACAAATCAAGATCGCCTCAATTTTGAGACGGTTCTAGTTCTTTGAACCACCACTTCAAACGGATTGATTTTTTTTTTCAATTACACTGTATTTGAAGATTATTTTTTGTTGCAAAAACTATTTATTTGATTTTTGCAAAACTTATTTATTTATTTTTTTTATAATTACAGGGTACTACATTTCAAAATTGACAAATCAAGCTCGCCTCAATTTTGGAACTTTTAATCACCACTTCAAGGTATTTGATTGATTTTTTTTCCAATTACAGGGTATTTGAAGATTATTTTTTGTTGCAAAAACTATTTATTTGATTTTTGCAAAACTTATTTTTTTTTTTTTTTTTTTTTTTTTGTAATTACAGGGTATTTAAAGATTATTTTTTTATTGCAAAAACTATTTATTTGATTTTTGAAAAACTTTTTTTTTTTTTTTTTTTTTTTTGCAATTACAGGGTATTTGAAGATTATTTTTTTGTTACAAAATAAAAACTTTTTTTTTTTTGCAACTACAGGGTATTGGAAGATTATTTTTTGTTGCAAAAAATATTTATTTGATTTTACAATACATTTGTTTTTTAGTTTTTGCAAATACAGCTGAGTATCACCGTGTAATAGTAATTGTAATTTGCAAACTGCAATTACGCAGTTTGCAAATTATAATTACAGTGTAATTGCAGTTTGCAAATTACAATTTCACTTTGCAATGTATTGTGTAATTGGACTTTGCATTTGCAAGTGCAATTTGTAATGTATTGTGTAATTTCACTTTGCAATTGCAAAGACACTGTATTTGCAATTGCAATCTACTAGTACCCGTGATTTACAAATACTAAATACTGTCTTTTCTTTCCTAGTGAATTGAAAAAAGACTATATTTTCCAAAAAAAAAAAATTATTGTTTAGTTTGATGATGGAGTAAAAAGACTAAGAGCATACTTTTTCTCCAATTTTGTGTGTTTTTTTTTTTTTTTTGAATTCGATAAGATTGAAAATAGTTGGATAAGTTCTGATTGTTTTTTTTTCTCCTTATTATTATTATTATTTTTTTATAATTTTTTAGGTCGATTTTGTACGTTATTTTGTAATTTTTAATTTTTGTAATAGTTAAAAGAGGGAGAGAATAGAGAAAATACGCTTTTTTGTTTTTTGTTATTTTGAATTTTTGAAACAAATAAAAAGGGAGGGAGAGAGAATATAGAAAATCTTGGAAGAATTAGTTTTTGGAGAAAAAGTGAGTTATGAGATTTGGGAAGGGTAATTAAGTAATGAAAAAAAATAGGAAAGAGAAATCAAACTAAATAATGGACATATATCTCATTTTTTTTAAAAAAGGACATCTATCCATTTTGAAACTTAAAAAGGGTTATTGGTCTCATTGCCCCTATATATATATATGAAGAGAGTTCATTAGGATTACATGGACCGTTGACATTTTTGTTAAAGGTTGGCTTGGGTTGTTATACCATTTGTTGTTGTAATAGTTAGTTTTGGGCCAGTTGATTGTAATAAGTTTGTTAGAATGTATCCATTGGGCCTATATAAATGAGACCTTATTTGTTCATGAATGTATGAAAGATTTATTCATTGTGATTTGTTAGAGGGGAAACCATAAGAATGTCTAGGAAAGCAACATGAAAAATGTCTAACTACTTTTAACCACTTTTTTCTTTTGAATTATGTTTAAACCCTATATTTTTAGTAAGGAATTTTTCAACCCTGACAAGTCTACCCTTCCACAATTTAAAAATATAAAATGTTGGGAGAAGATAGAAGTTTTGGACGTGGATTTAACAGAGAGGATTTAACATAGACGTTAAAAATGATAAAACTGAATTAACACTTATCCCATGAGAGTTACATGGTTATACATCCCCCAAATAATTAAGAAATGAGTCTATATACCTTAGGAAGTAATACAGCTACAATGAATCCATCAGTGGTGGTGTGCGCATGCCACATGCCTGCACACAGGGTAAGAAATGGAAGGCGCATGCATTCACACAGAAGGCGCATGCATTCACACAGAGTAATAAAGGAAAGGCAAATGGTCGGCCAACCATTTACACTGAGCATTCCCAATGAATTTGCAATAATTACATTTAGCAGTTGAATGGGGGAAAGCCTGAAACATGGACCCAATATGTGACTTATTTGAAACCTTCACCGATAAATAGCACAAATCTGTCGGACATACAAAAAACTGGGGGACCGGGTATGTATACCTGAGGATCGATTATGTATACCTAATGAACATACACGAAACTGGGGGACCAGATATGTATACCCTGAGGAAGTGATACAGCCAATGAAGAATCCATCACTGGAGGTGTGTGCATGGCTGAACCCAGAGTAATAAAGAGGCAGGCAGATGGTCGACCAACAACTTAAAAGAGGGAATGCTGATTTTTTAAATTCGTGAACGATTCCCAATAATTCGAAATAATATCATGTATGGCTTCAAGGGAAAAAACCTGCAACACGCAACCGAAAAGGAATTGCTCCTCAGAATTTGTGTGTTGAGTAGGAAATTAGGTGAGGCTTCAAGGCATTCGATTCGGCAGACATCCTTCACCGAAAACGCATACAAAGAAGCTCTAGAGGCTTACATGCATTCCATTCGACCTAGAGGCAGAAAGAATCCTTCCCCGAAAACGCATACAAGAGGCTTACATGCATTACCTTCTTCAACATCCTTCACCGTAAACACGATGCATTCGACGACAAAGTTCAACCTAAAGTCTTACAGGCAAGATTTACCTAATTTGGTAAGCATTTTTCCTCTCTTGCATTTCTTGTTCATCTCTGTTTTTGGAACGAACAAGTAAAATGGTAATGTTAGTTTAGGTATGGGGGTTTCGGGTTATTAATCTAGGGTTTTAGCTTGCGGGAGCTGGACAATTTTTTTTTTTTAAAACGGGTGATTTGTTTGAATTAAGAGTGCACGGTTAGCTCCAAGATTTCTTAAATTTTGAATAATAGGTGGTGGTCCCATTTTTTTAAGGGATTCAGTTGAAGTCTCGTATTATAAATAATAAACGGTTATAGGGGATGTACACGTTGTTAAATATAACAACTACGTATTTCTTGGAGATTGAATTGGTGAATTCCGCAAGTGTTGAATTCGGGGGGACAACAACTGTGCAAGTTTTGAAATTATTGTATCGGTTCATCTCGTCCAAAATCTCATCAAATGCCACCATAATAGAAAGGGACGACATGGGTTGTTGTTGTGTGGTGGAACGTTGGAGTAAGGATATTTTGTTCTTGCAGAAGAACTGGAAAACGATAAGGGAAAAACAAAAATCGCGATGGAAAAGGAAAAGGGAAACACAAAATCGCCATAGATGAAGGTTGAAAATTTAGATTCTGAAAATGTTAGAAAATGCATAATTGTAGGGGTATTGTTGTTTAACGATATGATTTTGACCGATATTTCCTCATTTGTAGGGTGGGGAGTGTATTGGTTGTTCCCTATTTTTAGGGGAGATTCATAATTTAAATGAAGCTAGTAATTACTCACGACAACCTCCAACTCTATACCCCTACTGAATGTATGTGCGGCGCAGTGGCTGTATATCTCTACGGGTGTGCCCAAGCGTATACCCCGACAGATGGTGTGTGCGGCGACTCTACTCACATGAACACATAGAGATACAGAATGCCAGAAATTACTTAACGAAAAAAAAATCGGTTTCTTTTAACGAGAAATTATCCACCTCACCAAATAAACTCTTACAACTAATTAAATTTTCAAATAAAATAAACTAATTTCAAAACTAATAATTTTTAAAATAGTAAATCCTAAAAGGGTATAATGGGGAACCAACTCAAACTGATTTGTGTCTAAAAAATTTCTAGACATACACTGCAAAGAAAACACGTAGTTAGACATTTTTCATTAAGCGTAATTAATTGTAGACATTCTTCTGGTTTCCCTTTGTTAAAGTGTATCACATTCTCTCTCTCAAACTGAGTTTCTAAGTTGGTATAGAGCGGTTAGGTCAAACGACTTTAGATCCATTTTTTTTTCTTTTCTCAGTTCGAGTTTTGCTTTCGTTCTTCTCTCTTCGATTACAGCCATGGGTTCATCGTCTTCAGAGCATGCAACCTCCGATTTGGTAAATGGTGTGGCATTTGTGAAGCTCATCAACCCCACAAGCAAGTTGTTCATCCGAAGTTAGATGAAGAAAATTACCTATTTTGGAAATTTCAGATCCTAATCACACTTCGTGGTTATGGATTAGAGGACTTTTGTTGCTCCTCAGGTGGTAATTTTGTCCAAATTTTTTCCTTCGACTGACTCTGATGAAACTTCATCTGTTCTTAATCCGGCGTATCTCCAATGGCTTCGTCAAGATAATCTCATCACGGCTTGGTTGGTCAGTTCTACGCCCAACTCTTTAATTTATGAAATGCTGGATTGCAAGACTGCAAGCAAGGTTTGGGCGATCTTGGCTGGTCGATTTTCCTCCCGAATTTTGGCTCGGGTTATGGAATTGAAGCCCAAAATGGAAACTTCCAAGAAAGGTAATTCAACTCTCCCTGAGTATTTTGCACAAATCAAGAATTTGGTTGATTCTTTGGCTGCTGCGGGAAAGAAGGTTTTGCTTGATGATCATGTGATGCATATCTTGGCGGGTCTAGGACTTGAGTATGACTCTATGGTTGCTGTCTTATCTAGTGATGTTGTGACTCCGTCTCTTCAACGAGTTTATTCCATGTTGTTGACCTAAGAGAGTCGCTAGCTTCGCCATTCTTCTATTAATCTGGATGGTTCGTTGAGGTCTGTGAATCTTACTATGCAATCGCCATCTTCCTCCTCCAGTGGTGGGTCTGTTGATGGAAATAAGAAGGACAAGAACTCTGGTCATCTATCTAATAGACGGTGAAATTCTAATAAACCACAGTGTCAGTTATGCCGGAAGTATGGTCATACGGTTGTCAAGTGTTTTCTTCGATTTGAACGTGTTTATCAGGGCCCTAATGTGAATGGTTCAGGACAATGGGCTCCTCCATCTCGGAATGTTCCTCCTCAGTATCCATTGTCACAACCAACCTCGGCTTTTGTTCTACAGAATGAACTGAACAAGGAAAATCAGTGGTATCTGGACTCAGGGGCTTCGAATCATGTCACGAATGATCTTGGAAATCTCTCCATGAGCTATGAGTATCTTGGAGATAACAAAGTCCATGTGGGAAACGACACAGGTTTGAATGTTCTCAACATTGGCTCCTCTTCGTTTC
The DNA here is from genome assembly GCA_028017165.1 of Herpetospermum pedunculosum. Lineage (NCBI taxonomy): Eukaryota > Viridiplantae > Streptophyta > Magnoliopsida > Cucurbitales > Cucurbitaceae > Herpetospermum > Herpetospermum pedunculosum. The sequence goes on from CM051527.1 coordinate 51,414,786, forward strand.
AATCTTCTTCAAAATCTATATTCCATCTTCATAATCTACTTCATGTTCCTCTTATAACGAAAAATCTTATCAGTGTCAGTCAATTTTCTAAAGATAATAAAGTGTCGTTTGAATTTACGGACTCTCACTGTTTTGTGAAGGACATTCTCACTGGCAAGGTTCTTCTTCAAGGCAAACTCACCGATGGACTATATAGTTTTGATTTACGCAAAGTGGAAAAGAGTCATCCTCAGAACTTGGGTTTGTCTGTGTCTTCAGGTTCTCCTTCTTCAAATGTGAACAATTCGAGTTGTAGATGAGCTAGGAGGGGAAGGACAATCCTCTGTTAAGACGAACCTGAGATCATCGAGAACAAGAATCGTATTCAAGTTCGATTTCCAAGTCGCGTAGTTTTCGTTGTTCAGTTTATCGGAAGCTAGTAACTAGATAAACGAACTAGAGCTAGACATGCTAAAAATAATAAATTCTATTAGTGAATTGGTTTTAACCTATATTAAACAACCAATCAAGAATTTAGCAAAAAGTAATAATGTACCCATAAACTCATTATTAATTTGCAACGATACTTTAGTGAGTCAGAATGATTGCTACCGTGGGGCAGTCAACCACTCCTTCACTGAACCAAGACAATCTTGACTAAATGCTAATACCAGAATAACTCATATTCCTATAACATCTTAGTTATCGCTGCTTGGTCAAGAATTTACTAACTCCTTAGAAAATCTTATAAGTGTGACCCGCCATTTTTAGATTTCTTAGGGCGGCCCCAAGAGTGCAACCGTATGGAATGTTAGTGTTGAGAATGACCCTAAGTAATCTTTATCCATTTTTGGTGATTGAGATGTTTCGACTCCCATGAAACGGCCATTCATAAGGACGATGCCTCTAAGAGAAACCAGCAGGCGAAACATGAGAATCTCACGGTTCAATCCAATGGAGGAGACCGCAAGATGTATTGACATACTTTTTTCTCTCACTTACTATAAATACTTTTTTCCATTCACCCTGCTCTTTATTTATGCAAACACCATCCGTATGGGGATGCCCTATTGACATCACGAGGCCGAGCATAAATCTCACAGTGTGAACTTCGCAGAGAGCGTAGAAGGAGATTGATATATCATATATATCTTCTCAACACCACTACTAAGTATTTTAGCCGGTTTGGGTATATTTTTACTTAGGCATTATCCGGCTAAGACAACAAAACCTAAATCTAGGTAAAACAAACTTTTACCTGTGATGTCTAGGTGATAAACACTATATAACCTCACACCACTCACGAGCATGCTCATAAAGGCGGATTATCAAAACTCAAGTACCGGGTCGATCCCCAAGTAGGTGGTGTTCCGTAAGCCTTCATCTTAAATACCTTCAACCTTAGTACAGGATCTCACCGGGTGAGTTATCTTGTAACCTTAGCATTTACAAGATATCGACCTATTTTAACTATTAAAACGGATCGATACAAGCTTCAACCCTAAGTGAGCATGCATTTATCTTTGTTATATTTTTTAAATGTCTATCTCATTTTACAACGCTTATAAAACAGACATTTTATAACAAACTTCATGCTTCCTAAACATGCATATAACAATCATATAAACTAAGGCAACTATGTTGTATGTTTAATTTCATAATTAATATAACACTTATATCAATTATTCTATTAAACTAGCAACAACTAATTCATGAATTAATATAACTCCTATATCAATACTCAGGAATTCCTAAAACATGCATACTATATATTATAACACTTATAACATACTTTCAATGCATGGAGCATGCTTCCTATGGTGGGATTTTAAATCTATATGGCATACTTTATGCACATACAAATAGGGAATTTAATTAAAACATACATTCACAATGCATAATTAATTAAACACACTAAAGTGGATTGGTTTTGGCATCGACCTTGCTAGTTGAATTGTTCAAATTCGGTTTTTGGAAGAATGATGGACATATTTAAATATGATTTAAATATGAGAATGGTCTAAAACATGAATAGGATTCATGTGCAAAAAAATCGGTTTTCGGAAAACCGGGTTTAGCCATATTATTTAATTAATATTTGATATTTAATTAAATAATATAAATAATTAAAAAAATTAATTAATTAATTAATTAAATATATATATATATATATATATTTTATTTATTAAAATGTTTAATAAATAAAATATTTATTATTATTTAAAATTAATTGTGAATTAATTTTAGGGCTGGTTGCACAAATAGCAATCATGCCCAAACTAATTGCAAATTTAGCAAACTTTAAAATATTTTGCAAATATGGCAAAACAATATGTTTCTATCACTGATAGACTTTATCATATCATTGATAGACTTCTATCAGTGATAGACTATTATCATTGATAGACTATTATCACTGACAAAAATCTATAAAAAGTTGAAGTGATCAACGATAGACTTCTATCGGCCATAAGATATCAGCGATAGAAATTGACATCGGTTACAATTTCCCTTAATTTTATTTATAATAATAAATTATATATATATATATATATATATATATATATTTATATTTGGTGGTTTTTTGCATGCCAGCCACTTGGCTATTCTTTTTAGCTAGTGGATTTGTGGGTTCACGAATTAGAGAGATTTTTGGAAAATCTCATTTCACATGAGTTTTAGTTCTGCTTATGAAGTTTGAACTTCTTTGCCCACAGATCTCTTTGATTTCGATTCCTTCATTCTTCTTCCTTTCTTTTTCTTTCTTTTCTCTTGTAACGGAGTGCCACAATTCCGTTGCACGACGCCGAGGATAGCGGGACTACCTGGAGTGGTCCTCGGGGCGTTCGTGAGAAGAAGTTCGAAGCGTTCGTGAGGAGAAACGGTCGGCAGATCGTGAAGAAATTGGAACTAAAAGGGTATGTAATTCTAATTTCTTATTTCGGTTGTTTGAGCATGTTTTCTATTTGTTAAATTGATGTAATTAGAGTATCTTCGATCCAAAATCGCTTTCGCAGCGTAAAACGCTCCATCAATTGGTATCAGAGCGTTTTTTTATCAACTCAATTTGCATCAATTTAAGTGTGGTGGGTATTTTATTTTAGAATTTGTTTTTGAATGGACGTCTAAAGTGAATATCGGTTTTGACATTGTTTCTTTTTTAATTTCATTATTTGTAATTGCCCGAGAATGTATGGGCTTTAATGTGTGCTGAAGAGTCTGTATTCTTTAGAGTCATTAGAGTCCATATAGGTTTCTTTGTGAAAGAAGCTCGAGTTTTGAGCTAGCCGAAATGTTCGGTGCAAGTTCAAACTCGTTCTAGGCGATACAAAGAGAAGCTCGAAGAGAAATTGACCGAAGTGTTCGGGGAAACAAGCTTGTCCAAGGCGGTACGAAGTGTTCGGGGAAGCAAGCTTGTCCAAGGCGGTACGAAGAGTTCGTAGTCCGCCCAAGTTGTAGCTTGTTATTCAAGCTTGTAATAAATTAGTTATTGCGTGCGTGATACCAAAACCGGTCCACTTTAGTGTGTTTAATTATTTATGCATTGCGAATGTATGTTTTAATTAAATTTCATGTTTGTATGTGCATATAGTATGCCATATAGATTTAAAATCTCACCGTTGGAAGCATGCTCCATGCATTAAAAATATATTATAAGTGTTATAATATATAGTATGCATATTTGGGAATTCATGAGTATTAATATAAGAGTTATATTAATTTATGAATTAGATGTTGTTAGTTTAATAGAATAATTGATATAAGTGTTATACTAATTATGAAATTAAACATACAACATAGGTTGTCCTGGTTTTATGCATATTGTAGGTTATAAGTGTTATAATGTATAGGATGCATGTTTGATTCATGAGTATTAATATAAAAGTTATATTAATTCATGAATGAGATGGTGTTTGCTTAACAAAATAATTTATATAAGTGTTATAATAATTATGAAATTAAACATCCAACATTAGATGCATATTGTATGTTATAATTGTTATAATGTATAGAATGCATGCTTAATTCATGAGAATCGATATAAGTGTTATATTGATTATGAATTAGGAGTTGTATCTTTAAGAGCATAATCGATATAAGTGTTATATTGATTATGAAGTTAAATATTCAACTTGTCATGCTTTAGTGATGCATGTTTGAGAAGCATGTAGAAGTTGTTGTAGAAAGTCTAGTTTTTGCAAGTGTTGTAAAAAGGGCTTAGACTTTTAAAATCTACAACAAAGATTAAAGCATGTTCATTTAGGGTTAAATGATTCGATCTGTTTCATTAGATGAATAGGTCGATATCTCGTGAATGCTAAGGTTATGAGAAACTCACCCGGTGAAATCTTGTCTAAGGTTGGAGGATTTGAATTGACGGAACACCTCCTACCTGGGGACTATCCGGTACTTGATTAAAGTTAACCCGACTTTATGAGCATGCGTGAGAGGTATGAGGTTAGTAAAAGTGTTTATAACCTAGACATCCCAGGTAAAATGTTTGCTTAGACTTAAGGTTTTATTTACTTAGCCGGATAAAACCTGAGTATTTACCCTAAACACCGTCTATGATGCTTAGTAGATGTGTTGAGAAGGAATATACGATATATCCCTCTACTGCTACGCACTCCCTATAGTTCACAACGTGAGAATTTTTCTTGGTCGTGTAATGTTAATAGGGCATTCCCCAGAAGAGCGGTGTTTGCAACTTTCAATAGCAAGGTGAATGGAGTAAGTGTCTATAGTAAGTGGGAGAAGGAAGTACGTCAGTACATCCTGCGGTCTCCTCCATTGGATTGAACCGTTAGATTCTCATGTTCCGCCTGTAGGCTGCCCTAGGGGCACCATCTAAACGGAGGGCCGTTCATGGGAATCAGAACATCTCAGTCACCATTTATGGATAAAGAAACACAGGGTCATTCCCTACGGTTGCACTGTTGGGGCTGTCCTGTGAATTCTAAAAATGGAGGGTCACACTTACGGGATTTGCTAAAGAGTTAGTAATCCAGACCAAAAACGATAACTAAGATGCTATAGGAATATGAGTTATTCTGGTAATAACATTTAGTCAAGATTGTCTTGATTTAGTAAAGGAATGTTCGACTGCCCCAAGGTAGAGGTCATTTTGACTTACTAAAGTATCGTTGCGAGTAAATAAAGAGTTTGGGTACTTTATTTGCTGCTAAACCTTTTTAATTGGTTTAAATTGGTTAAAAATGTTTCACTAATATGTTTACATTCTTTTCAGCATGTCGAGCTTCTTTATACAGTTGTTAGCTCATGACAAATTGACCGGTGAAAATTACGGGACTTGGAAGTTGAACCTAAATACGATTCTGGTTCTCGACAATCTCAGGTTTGTCTTAACGGAGGAATGTCCTCCAGCTCCTGGCTCGAGTACTTCTAGAAGTGTTCGAGAGGCATATGATGGATGGATTAGGGCTAATGATAAAGCCCGAGTCTATATCTTGGCAAGCATATCTGATGTCTTGTGCAAGAAGCACGAGGGGATGGTTTCCGCTAAGGAAATTATGTTTTCATTACAAGGGATGTTTGGACAGTCGTCCTCATCTCTTCGACATGAGGCCCTCAAGTTCGTTTATAACTCTCGTATGGTGGAGGGTACCTCTTTTAGGGAACATGTCCTTAACATGATGGTCCACTTTAATACGGCGGAAGTAAACGGAGCTTCCATCGACGAGAAAAGTCAAGCCAGTTTCATCTTGGAATCTCTTCTGAAGAGTTTTCTTCATTTCAGAACCAATATGGTGATGAATAAGATTTAATACAACTTGACTTCTCTCCTAAACGAGCTTTAGACTTACCAGTCTTTGCACACCTCAAAAGGAAAGGAGAATGAGGCAAATGTTGTCTCTTCAAAGAAATTCCATGAGGGGTCGGGGTCAGGGAGTAAGCCTGAATTGACTTCTGTGAGTAATAAAATTATTCAAAAGAAGAAGAATAACAGGAGAAAAGACAAAGCCCCTACTGAACGCAAGGGAAAATCTTCTGACAAGGGAAAGTGTTTCCATTGTAACGAAGATGGGCACTAGAAGCGTAACTGCCCCAAATACCTTGCGCAGAAGAAAGCTGAGAAGGAACGACAAGGTAAATGAGATTTATTGATTGTCGTAACAGTTTAGTGGTATATGAGTGTCATATTTCACTAATCGTATTTATTCTTCATTTCAGGAAACTAGTTCATGATAGCAGCTGACCGTGAGATGACTTGTGAAGACATCGTCACAGCTAATCTAGTGGGAGTTTTGTAATAGTTGTTGTATAGAAATAATAGCATTTGATGTAATTATTGTCTATATTTCTAGTTTGAACTGAACATCTGTATATATTATCTTTTGTTGTTTATAAAGAATCGTTTTTTTTCGCAAAAAGATGTATACTGTGGTGTTCTATTAAACTCGAAAACAACTAAAAGGTTAAGACTTACAGTGTAATAAGAAAGTTGTTTTTATTCAACAATAGTTGTTGATCAAACTGGAGCTTCTCAACCGTTGAGAAACCCTCAATGCAGTGGAAGGGATGTGAGACAATCTGATCCGCTGTATAGCCTTGCCTTGAACTCGAAGTTGTCATATTCGATGATGACATTGAGGATTCGTAGACAAGGCCAAGTGGCTCAAAACCATGAATCTTTGAGTGGTATTGAGACCAAGCATCTAAGGTGAAAACCTTTTGGGCTTGACTTTCTAGTAAAGAGATTGTCCCGGAGAGAAAGGGTTTATTGTGTATACTTACTTTCTCTTGTTACCAGACGTAAGTTAATAGATAGCTTTTATCCAATCCCATGTTCTATTTTGATAGAATAAGGCAAATGGATGTCACGACTAGCTATCTTGATTTGAGTATCTAGAAGTCTCAATCAGAATAGATTCATAATTCGAGGACAAAGAGCAAATGGTTTGCGAGCCTATTCGATTCATTTATGAATTGGAATAAGCATCTTTATCCTGAATTGTAAGGTTTGATATGCTCATTAAATCTTATGGTTTTGAATAATAGTTTGAACAAAAGTTTGATGAACCTTGTTTGACAATGGTTTAATCAATGTTGTAGCTTTCATAAATTGTTTCCGTAATTGATTTCTTAATCATTGAGAATGATGTAGGATTCACTTCTGAATGATAAACATAAACTAGCGACCCACTCTCAAATAGTTGATTTGGAGGTAGGCTTAGTTTGTTCTAAGGATTCAGGTTCATCTGAGTCGTAAGAACAAATCGCTAGTGTTTTCTCTAAAAAAAATTATTGACAAGCTGTTGTCAATATTCGATGGTCTATGGAAATGGTTTCCAGAGACACCTCAAGTGTTAAGGATATGAGACGCACCCAAGTGCATTTACATATTGGAGGTCAGATGTATCTTTTGAGATATATGACCCGATATGTGCTATGCAGTGGGAGCTGTCAGTAGATGTTAGTCCAATTGGATTGGATTCTGGTTAAAGTTTGTCCAAGTGCATACGAGGAGTAGAATACAAGAGTTGTATTGTTGATTCCTCGATGATAGCTAAATCTTGTTGCAGCTTGTGAAACAGCAAAATGTTTGTAAGTTGAGCTCGCAGTTAGTGCTATGAGGAGATGTGATGGTCACATATTAAGCCTCGCAGCACTTCATGCTGATTTGTTTACTAAGTCTCTCATGGCTAAAGTGTTTGAGAGACACCTAGAAGAGTCTAGGGCTCCGAGTTGCTGGAGACAGTGGGAGAAAACTTCACAATATATGATATATTAGTTTTCTCCACCAACATGTAAACCACAGACGTTTAAGTCCAAATGAGAGTTTGTTGGGTTTTATGTCCTAAAACTCGTGGTTTGTAAACTGTTGTGTTTGTAAATATTCTATTTAGAATAAAGAGTTATTAGTTTTATTGAGTAAAAAAGTTTACTGGAATAAAGTGAAACATGTTTAGCTTAACCTATACCAATGACCAACACCCATGGCTGAATATGAGTATTTGAGCCTCATGTATGACATGATTGTGGATCAGGCTCAAGTAGTCAGTCAAAACGGTCTATAGTATACGGATAAGGTTGGGTACCTTATCCTAGTAACACTATTGGATGTGGCTCACTTTGTATTGTACAAAACGATGTGATCCGAATCGTTTCACATTGAGATGTGCGAGTGGGGGTGTCTTGTGCAAAGAGTTTGCATAAGACCGAACCACGGAATATGCCGCTCTCTCTTTATAACATTGTTTACTGATGAGACCGACATTTTCATTTGATGGCCTAGGTAACTCGATCTTAATCCTAAGCTCGCTATGAACTTCTCTTATTCGAAAGTATCCTTTGACTTGCACGAGTGAGAGTGGCCCATAAGCGCCGACTCAATAAGCCTACCATCTTGGGGATAAAGTCGAATAGGTAGCTGGGGACATAGTACAACAAGATTGAAGTTCACTCCTAACTCGCTCTTCAGGGTTAGTAGATAGGTTGTTCCCTTAATAGCTGACTTCGGGGCTTGAACAATGAGTGTTCACCCTCTCCTGGTACGAGAGGGTTAACTGATCTGTTGGTTGGACCACTGATTTATTGTTCATTAGAGGTGTCAGTGGTACTTAAGGAACAAGATTTAATGCAGGGGTTAAACGGTTTAAAATGACCCAGCTGTGATTACGAACAACCTGTGAAGGGTCGACTTGCCAATGACGGTTATATCAGAGGACATAATATATCTACAGTGAGGAGAGTGCAACCCTCGAATTATAGTGGAGTCTCCGGGGGTTAACAAATGTTGATTAGTTCGATTAAAAAAGTTTTGACCGGATTATCTCGTATCGTTGGAGCATATGATCTGTAGGTAATTTAGGTTCTCCTAGCTAGCTCGGATAACGTCGTGCAACATTGTAAGAGAAAAGGAAAAAGGAAAAGAATTTGAATTGTTCAAATTCGGTTTTTGGAAGAATGATGGACATATTTAAATATGATTTAAATATGGGAATAGTCTAAAATATGAATAGGATTCATGTGCAAAAAAGTCGGTTTTCGGAAAATCGAGTTTAGCCATATTATTTAATTAATATTTGATATTGAATGAAATAATATAAATTAATTAAAAAGTTTAATTAATTAAATATATATATATATATTATTAAAATGTTTAATAAATAAAATATTTATTATTATTTAAAATTAATTGTGAATTAATTTTATTTATAATATATATTTGGTGGTTTTTTGCATGCGAGCACTTGGCTATTTTTTTTTAGCTATTGGATTTGTGGGTTCACGAATTAGAGAGATTTTTGGAAAATCTCATTTCACATGAGTTTTAGTTCTGCTTATGAAGTTTGAACTTCTTTGCCCACAAATCTCTTTGATTTCGGTTCCTTCATTCCTCTTCCTTTCTTTTTCTTTCTTTTCTCTTGTAACGGAGTTCCACAATTTCGTTGCACGGCGTCGAGGATTGTGGGACTACCTGAGGTGGTCCTCGGGGCGTTCGTGAGAAGATGTTTAAAGCATTCGTGAGAAGAAGTTTGAAGCGTTCATGAGGAGAAACGGTCGGCGGATCTTGAAGAAATTGGAACTACAAGGGTATGTAATTCTAATTTCTTATTTCGGTTGTTTGAGCATGTTTTCTATTTGTTAAATTGATGTAATTTGAGTATCTTCGATCTAAAATCGCTTCCGCGGCGTAAAACGCTCCATCAAATCGAAGCAAACAGAAGACCACACATCAATAAATATAAATGAATCAGCCTTAGGGATTGAAATTCAATCAAATGTTTTGAATTTCAAATAATGAAATGACTAAAGAAAATCGAAGCAAACAGAAGACCAAAAATCAATAAGTAGAAATGAATCAGTCTCAGAGATTGAAATTGAATCAAAGTATTTCAATTTTAAATAATGAAATGACTAAAGAAAACCGAACAAATGACATGAGTATGAGACACAGAAGAAAAAAATGAAATAAATCTCAAGATATTCACATGAGTTTCAACACAGAGTCCCAAAAATTATGTCAAACCATACATGAAATGCAGAATATAACGAATTCAACCCTCAGAGAATGAAGAGAACATAGAGATAAAAATCAAACCAAAACTAAACAACACATACATCTGAATATCTCATGAATAATAAAAAAAAGAAAAAAAAAGTATAACAAACAGATGGAATGAAAATCTCGGAAAAATGAAAAACAAAAACATAGAATAGGTCATGATAAAAAAAAAACAGAGACTCATTATCGGCTGAAAAAAAAATAGAAAAACACAAGAATCATCATCGGCTGGAAAAAGAAAAAAATAAATAATGCATGTACTCATCATCGGCTGAAAAAAAAAATCAAACCAAAACTAAACAACACAGACATCTGAATATCTCATGAATAATAAAAAAAAAAAAGAATAAAAAAAGTATAACAAATCGATGGAATGAAGATCTGGAAAAAATGAAGAACAAAAACATAGAATAAATCATGATAAAAAAAAAAATACAAGAATCATCATCGAGTGGAAAAAGAAAAAACAAATAATGCATGTACTCATCATTGGGTGGAAAGAACACTTACCTTTCAAGAGACTCCCCCACCGAGCTCTTGAAGATCGGCCCTTCATCCTCTACCTGCCAATGAAACATGCAGCCTCACAGACCCCCAAGCAACGACGACAAAGGGGGACCGATCCCTTGTCGGAGCGGCAAGGGAGCCCAAACGTTTTCAGATCTGTTTAAAAAACAGATCTGGAAACCCTCAAAATCGTGGATCTGATAAATACAAGAAATCAGATGAAATTAGATGAAATCAATAGATCTGAGGAAGAGAGAGAGGTGAATGAACTTACCATGAGGTGAGGTGAAGGCGTCTGAAGAAGACGAAGTTCAAAGGGAGGGAGAGAGAAAAATCGCCTGCGAAATGAAAGAGAAAGAAACATTGAAGAGAGAGACCCCAAACGCAAAAAATCGAACACCAGTTGCAAAACCAAGTTAAAACCAAGTCGTCTGAAGAAGACGAAAGAGGAAGGTGAGAGCGTCTGTAGAAGACGAAGTTCAGAGAGAGAGAAAAAAAAAACTGTCTGCGAAATGAAAGAGAAAGAAATATTGAATAGGGAGAGACCCCAAACGCCCCCAAATCGGTGAGAAAACCAAGGTAACCCACTGGTATGAACAATGGGTTACTATACATAAACATGGGTTATTTTAACCCCCGTATACCGCTTCCCAAAATCGGAAGCCCAAACGAGGGGTGGGTTTATAACCCACCCCTCCCTACCCGACCCGGAAGCCCAAACACCCCTTATGAACGCCAATTATGTCGTGTTTTTACCCTTTAAAGCCTACTCATTAATGGATTTTCTAAGTTAAATTAAAGGTAATTGTGAATGTAATTGATAAGAAAAGAATAAAAATACGAAAGTCACATGCTCAAGGTCGTTTTGTCATTATGAAGCAATTAGGATGGTAAAAAAGTCATTTTTTATAAGAATTAATGTTGTTTTAATTATTTTCAGGAAAACTGTATTCTGCTTCAACTTGTGGCCACATAGTTTCAGCTTGTGGCCACAGAGGAGTCACAGAGTGCAGAATCCAGCTTGTGGCCACATAAGAGGCCACAAAATGCAGTTGACTGGTCAAACGAATTTGTTGAGATATTTTGTCAAAGATCTTCCAAAGATTCAGCAAATCAAATCATCATTTGATCTAACAACCCTTCCCAAAGATCTCTCCCTCATTTTAGCAACCTCCAAAAAAAACTATAAGGCCTATAAAAGGCACTTCAAGCCTTCATTTAAATGATCGATCATTCTTTACAACAATCAATCTCCACATAGTCGATCAACCTCTTTTCTCTTTCGAAGAACTCACCCAAATCCCGAAACTCCAACAAGAGCGGACCACTCCTCTGGAAAAGTTCTACTTCAACCAGCTCCAAAAGGAAGGTGCTGCGAGGATTCGATTCGCATTGACGACGTGAATCGAGCGACTAGAGTGGTAAGAGGCTTTTTTAATATCCTCCTATAAATCAAGCTGTCGAGGCTTGCCAAAATAAATTTATAAACTCGTAGCTTTTAGCTTTGCAGCTAGCGGTAACGGGGTCGAACCACAGAGAGGGAATAAAATTGAGGATTAATCGTTTAAGATATGATTAGGTTAATTGGTGAAGGTTGTCACAAAAAGGGGGTTTTAATCATGCAATGTAGTGAAAAGTGCTAACGGAAAAGTAATAAACTTGAGAATAAAGAGTGTTGGATTTCGGGAATTTTCGGGATCTTGCTAAGCGTTTTAAAATTTATCATTTAATTCTAAAGTAAGGCGAATGGATAATGACATGCACACGGTCAGTTACCCGAGAAGCCCCAAGGTAACCGGCTCCATAGAAATTAATTAGACCACACAGTTCTAATCAAACATTATCTAAAGTTGCATTAGGGTGATCTGCCCCAAATTTGACTCTAGATAGTCACTAACATACCGCGACAGACATTCGATCACGTAGTCTAGTTGCTAACTGGCTACCCGCCAACGTTGTATGTAACCAACAACCATCATGCATGACTCGATACTCCGGTTTAATTTTACCATTCTGTGTTACTAGTCGAATAGTGAGAGGCACGACATCGCTACTCTTTAACATTCACAAAATGCTAGAAAATGCGAGTGTCAATCGGCAAAATCTAACATATGCATATGGTTAAGCAAGAATGATAAATGCATACATACTCAAAGCCAAATCATAACCATTAAGCATACATTATCAAAACATTAAAAAGTTAGCAAGAATCCCTAATTAACCCAAATCCAAGCACAAGTACCTTAGCCAACCATGGAGGTTTGGAGTTCCAACACTCCCATGGAAGCCTTGGGCATCATCCCCAAGCTAATATACAAGAAATAAGCTCCAAAAGGCCACAAATGGCGGAGAAAACGAAGAAGACCCGAGAGCAAAATCGATGGGAAGAAGAAGATGTAAAAATTGGCTGAAAAATCGTCAAATTGACGTTTTAAGCCGTCGGAGCGTCGAGACGCTAGGCCAGCGTCTCGACGCTGGTGCCCTAAGTGCCGCGCGCGTTTTTGTCGTGATGGCGTCGAGACGCTGCGCGAGCGTCTCGACGCTGTGGCCAATTTCTCCAGCGCGCGCGCTCGCGATGGCGTCGAGACGCCAGGCGAGCGTCTCGACGCTTGCCCGATGATTCTCCCGCGCGCGTGTGTTTCCGGAGCGTCTCGACGCTGATGTAGGGTCTCGACGCTGCAGCGTTGAGCAAGCGTCTCGACGCTGTTGCTCGACGCTTGCTCTCGGGTTTGGGGTTGAAAAATTGCCTCTCCTAGGCAATTTTCTTCATATCTTCATGTGTGAGCTTCCCCTTCTCCCGAAGCACTCCCGAGGCACTAAAACGCCTTCCTTAGCCACAAAACGCACTCAATGGATGCCACGAGCTCTATGCCGCAAATCTCCTATAAAAGAGACATGTTAAACAATTAATCACGACTTTTAGCTAGAGTTAGGGAGTGAAATATAGTTCCAAAATGGAGTTATCATAGAGACCCTTCATCCATTGTCCACGAGTTCGAGAGAGAGAAAGTTGGAAAATTTTCAGATTTATTTTCTATTTTATTCTGCGCATTTTCTATTTACATTCTGTTTTTATTTCGCATTTCTTTCCGTTCTTAGTTCTCAGGCAAAATTACCATTTTACCCTTTCGCTAGTTTTTGCATTTATAATTTAATTTTCAGTTCAGAACCTTCGTTATTTCAATTCTGTCCTTTATTTATTATTTACATTCCGTTTTTATTCCATTTTAATTTTGTCTTTAATTTTCAAGTAAAATTATCATTTTACCCTTTAGCCATTTTTTTGCACTTATGCATTATTTATCAATGAAGTATTTTAGTTTATTTTTCATTATGAGCTAAGTTTTTCTAAGGGATTCAGTTATGTGAATTCCCATTAAGAAATGAGCTAGCTTGACAGCTATAAATTACGGTTTTACCCCTTATGCCTTGTGTGGTTCGTCCTTTACTGAATATATGCAAAAATGTTATATTAATTTGATCACTTAATTAACATGAAATGTTAATGTTGATACTGGACAGGTCGGGCAATTAACGGCTCTCGTAAATGTGATATAGCAGAAAAACCTAGGAATAGGATTTCGTCGATTGTCCTTGATGATTGGGGCAAAAGACTATAGGATCAATAGGATTGCATTCTTAACCATCTAAGATCACATTATCCACTGGACCATGAGTATAATGGCTTAGACTCCTAAAGGTACTTGCAAAGAGGCTGAATAGGAGATGAATCCGATCCAAAAGCATAAGGTACTATGTGGTGACTCTATGGTCACAGGGTGTCAAGTAAACTCAACTTAGGGCTGAAACATGATTGGATCCCCATTTTTATTATTGTTTTCAAACCAAAACCAACCAACCATTATCAATTTATTTGTGTTACCTTTTATTGCTTTCGAAAAACAAATTCTTTCTAAATATAAAATCCACGACAGTCTCTTGGGATTCGATACTTGAAATACTTTTCCATATTATTACTTGATTGACAGTGTATACTTGCACTAGACCATATCTATCATTGCAGGTCGTTGAACCAAATTATTCACACACGTTTTGGTCCATCAAGTTTTTGGCGCCGCTGCCGGGGACTGTTAACGGAATTTTATTTTATTTAGATATTGTTATTCGATTGTGGTTAGGAAAAATAAGAGTTGAGTGCACGGGAAAATCTCTAAGAAGTTTTTTTTACTCAAAAACTTCCAAATCATCCACCTAGAGTCGATCCTCCTTTCATCCTACAAAACCAAACTATCTCTTTCTCAAAGAATCTGATTTTTGTTTTGTTTTCTTTTGCAGGTTTATTTATTTAAGAAACAAAGAGCATAACCCTTTCGAGTTACAAAATGGAAGTAGACGTCACAACAAAGATAACCAACATGCTGAGAAAATCAATCATGAGAAATGATACCTACATTTCTCTTGTGTACAAACTTTCTGATATCTTTTGTGTTAATTGTGGCGATGAGCATTTCTCCCAACATTGTCCATTTAATCGTTATTTGTCTATTTCTTGTGTTTATTGTAGAGGAAGTCATGAATTTTAAAATTGTGCTTATAACCCCGACTCTATATTTTTTTATATGGAAACCAGGCAGTGAGAATATGTTAATTTCTTACCCCACTGCTTGCGACTCAAGATGGAGACATCACTCAAACTTTCTATGGGGAGATCAACAAAAAGTGCAAGAACAAGCGATCTCAAAAGTGTCAACCAAGGACAAGAGCATCGAAGAACTTATAAAGGAATATAGAGCGAAAACTGATGCTAAGATGCAAAGTCAAGGAACATCTATTCAGGACTCCGAGATCCAGATAGAACAGAGTGTGGACGAATTGAAGATCAACCCACAAGAAACCTTGCTTAAAGGCATAAAGACTTCTGAATATGAAGAAATAGAACAATGTGAGGCAATGACACTCAAAAGTGACTTTGAAGATAAATAACATTTGTTCCTAGAAGAAGCAATGAGCACTCCAGCAATTGAAAGCATTAAAGAGCCAAAATGGAGAGAAGAGATAGAAAATCCATTTGAAGAAAACAAAAAAGAGAAGGAACCAGAAAATGAAGTTGTACTGAGCCATGAGGCAACAACTTCACAAAAAGAAACATTCAATGTTCTCCAAGCATTGAATTTCCTGTTATTGGTTTAATTGATATTTCTACTTGTTGTAACTTGCAGGAAACACAAAAAGAAAAAGAATTCAGGGAAGAAGTAGAAGAGGAGATCATGGAGGAGGATAATGCACCAGAAATTGCGACCCCAATTTCTGCATACAAAAGCATACATAGATCTCTTGTGCTGATAAAAGAAAATCGTAAGACAACAAAGCCGCACATGATTAAAGCACCTCAACTAAGGCTTAAATCTCGTCCATCATCAAGACCTAGGTGCAAGATGAAAGTTGACGGTCCAAAGAGAATGAATAAGACATCAATCTCCCTTTTGGAGATTAGATAAGTATTTTTTTTTAATATGTATTTATTTCATTAAAATTTATATATATATATTATTATATATTATTATATATTATTATATATTATTAAAAGTTTCGTAGAGTAGTTTCAAGCAAAATCAACTCTGGCGTAGACTGATCCTGCCAAGGAAAAGGTATTTAAGTTGACCGTAGGGAACACCTTTTCCTGAGGACCTAACTGGGAGATGATTTGATTGAAACCGCTTCATAGGAACGTATAAGGAGTATTAAAAAATATGTGTTTTAAAAATAAAAAATAATAATAATAATAATAATAATAATAATTATTAAAAAAAAAAAATTAACCAGCTTGTTATTTTTTTAGATGAATCTTTTGATGCTTTTATGTGTGTTTTAGGAATGACTGTCAAGTAATTGACTTGAAATTCAAAGTACGAAGGAGGGTTAAAGATGCTCCACCCGAGCCCATGAAAGCGGAACCCATGGCCGAAAAACCTTCATCTATCGGTCATTGTCGTGCGTGAAGAAGGAGAGAAGAAAAATTCAGCCGCAGAGTCCCTAAGTCGTCGAATTCAACCCCTCCTATTATTCGAACCCAAACATCGGTGAAAGGAGAGAATTCCATGAAAATTTAAACTTCGAATTCGCGCAAGATGATTAGAGAGACTAGAGTTCATAGGCGACAAACTCTAGCTGAAGCCGCTGAAAAACCAGTCACGGGAAGAGCGAAGAAGAATGCAAGCTGAAGAAGAGAAAAATTTTAAGGAAGCTGAAGAAAGATTGAAAAAAAAAGTTGATACTAGATTGAAAAAAAAAAATGAGAGAGAAACGGAGGAATAATTCAACCCATTATTTGAGTATGAGACTGGAGGAATGGAATTTGAGTCAAACACTTCTTCAACTGAGAAGGAGGTTGAAGGAAATACTGAAGAATTTCAGGAAGGGAATCCTACAAATGACACAAACATTTCATTGGAACGAGGGATGTTGTTGCATTGCATCTTAAAATGGTCTTGATCTCAATATTGGGAGGTTACTATGAGAAGAGTTGATTGCTTATGGCAAGAAGATGGCTGGAAAACTATTATGTGGGTCACTTGTCACTCGACTTTGCCTCAAAGTAGAACTTAAGCCTCGGCAAGGTGAGGAGACAAGTTTGCCAAAGCCAGCCATCACTGCGCAGCTTGTTCACAAGTTACAACTTTTAAGTAACCAAAAGACCGAGAAAGCATCGACGTCGTGTGCGTCCAAGCCAAAAGGTTGTTCCACCTCTGTGGCCACAGAGCAGTCACAACCTGCCACCAGTTCAGAAAATATTCCAAGCATCACCCCTTCTCAATGGCAGCATATGATACAACATAATATGGCCTACTGGGCCTATGCCAAAGAGAGGGATGAGCCCATTCAAGGGTTATTTAATGCCTTGGCCCCGACCTTGATGCCTCCATTCCGATATTTCCTTCTGTTTGGCTGAATATTCCGTCGAATACTGATTCTGAAGACGATGCCTCGTCTGAAGATTAGGGGAGTACCGTTCTTCCTTATTCTCTACTTTTTTTCTTCATTTGTTGAATATCTTGTTATCTTTAGTTAGTTACATTTCAGTTGTTAGTTGCTTTGTTTTTCTGATAGGATAGAAATTTAATTTTGTCATTCCGTCATTTACTTGTTTTGTTAGGATAGAAGTTGTAGTTGCTTTATTGTTCTGCTAGGATAGATATTTTGTGGAATGTGCTTAATTGAACTTAATGACTTGATTGAACAAGTATGAAAATGTTTTAGAGCATGTTATCTTTCATTTGTTTTTCTTTAAAGTAACATTTATGATGATAACTAGAGCATATCTCTACTCAGATAGTGCCAAATGTCATAACTTGTAAGTTTTTTGTTCAAAAGCATAGGGTTCCATTAGTACTTTTCTATGCAAAACTTTTTCATAAGTCTAAACTTCCTTTTGTTTAACCCGTTTAACATGTTTAGGAGAGTTTAGCTTTGACGTTTTTTTGTAGACTAATGCTCACACCATGCCTTTTGAAAAATCTCTTGTATAGTCAATGAGGACAACTCCTTTAAGTTTGGGGGGGTGAAGTATATTTGTAATGTGTTGACTGCTAGGTCTTGATTGTTATGTCTCTTCCAGAGGAAGAATAGTTGAAAAAAAAAAAAAAAAAACTTTATTTCTAGAGGTACTCCTCCTTCTTAAGTTAGCTGAGTAACCAGGGGCGATCATGGGCCCCATGGTTGTCACTGCATGGAAGGGTAACTAGGAAGTGAGTATTTATCTTAGTTTGTGAGGCTTGCTCGTAGCTAGATGCACTGTGCAACGAAATTGCAGGCAAGCTGAAACGAAGATGAGTCTAGCAATAAAGATTCTCTAGAGATTAGTAAAGAAAAAAAAAAGAAAAAAAAAAGAAAAAATGAGAAGCCTAGCAGCAACACAAGTTTGGGTGAGAAAGTGTTAAGGAAAAGATTAAGCTTAGTTTATTTCACGAAAGGGACTATCCTAGACTCGGTGACTAAATGTTAGATAAATTAAGCATATGGTTAGGATAGACTAGAAAAAGCTTTGTTTGCAAAATGAAAGTAGAAGCTTATGTGAGAAATTACTTATGGGATTATGACTGGCACTAGAGTATGAGGCCTCTCCTGAAAGGTTGTTTATAAGCGAACTTTGTATGAAAGCATGTTAAACATTTGCATAATTGTTCATTCTTGTTGTTATTAAGTGTTGAATTGCTTGAGAACAAGCAATAAGCTAAGTTTGGGGGTGTGATAAACGTCATTTATGTCATGTTTTTACCCTTTAAAGCCTACTCATTAATGGACTTTTTGAGTTAAATTAAAGGTAATTGTGCATGTAATTGATAAGAAAAGAATAAAAATAGGAAAGTCACATGCTCAAGGTCGTTTTGTCATTATGAAGCAATTAGGAGGGTAAAAGAGTCATTTTTTATAAGAATTAATGTTATTTTAATTATTTTCAGGAAAACTGTATTTTGCTTCAGCTTGTGGCCACAAAGTTTCAGCTTGTGGCCACAGAGGAGTCACAGAGTGCAGAATCCAGCTTGTGGCCACATAGGAGGCCACAGAATGGTCAAACGAATTTGTTGAGATATTTTGTCAAAGATCTTCCAAAGATTCAGCAAACCAAATGCCCATTTGACCTAACAACCCTTCCCAAAGATCTCTCCCTCATTTTAGTAACCTCCAAACAAACCCTAAGGCCTATAAAAGGCACATCAAGCCTTCATTCAAATGATTGATCATTCTTTACAACAATCAATCTCCAGATAGTCGATCAACCTCTTTTCTCTCTCGAAGAACTCACCCAAATCCCGAAATTCCAACAAGAGCGGACCACTCCTCTGGAAAAGTTCTACTTCAGCCAGCTCCGAAAGGAAGGTGCTGCGAGGATTCAATTCGCATTGACAACGTGAATCGAGCGATTAGAGACCCTTCATCCATTGTCCACGAGTTCGAGAGAGAGAAAGTTGGAAAATTTTCAGATTTATTTTCTATTTTATTCTGCACATTTTCTATTTACATTCTGTTTTTATTTCGCATTTCTTTCCGTTCTTAATTCTCATGCAAAATTACCATTTTACCCTTTCGCTAGTTTTTGCATTTATAATTTAATTTTCAGTTCAGAACTTTCGTTATTTCAATTCTGTCCTTTATTTATTATTTACATTCTGTTTTTATTCCATTTTCATTTTGTCTTTAATTTTCAAGTAAAATTGCCATTTTACCCTTTAGCCATTTTTTTGCACTTATGCATTATTTATCAATGAAGTATTTTAGTTTATTTTTCATTATGAGCTAAGTTTTTCTAAGGGATTCGGTTATGTGAATGCCCATTAAGAAATGAGCTAGCTTGACAGCTGTAAATTACGGTTTTACCCCTTATGCCTTGTGTGGTTCGTCCTTTACTGAATATATGCAAAAATGTTATATTAATTTGATCACTTAATTAGCATGAAATGTTAATGTCGATACTGGACAGGTCGGGCAATTAACGGCTCTCGTAAATGTGATATAGCAGAAAAACCTAGGAATAGGATTTCGTCGATTGTCCTTGATGATTGGGGCAAAAGACTATAGGATCAATAGGATTGCATTCTTAACCATCTAAGATCACATTATCCACTTGACCGTGAGTATAATGGTTTAGACTCCTAAAGGTACTTGCAAAGAGGATGAATAGGAGATGAATCCGATCCAAAAGCATAAGGTACTATGTGGTGACTCTATGGTCACATGCTGTCAAGTAAACTCAACTTAGGGCTGAAACATGATTAGATCCCCGTTTTTATTATTGTTTTCAAACCAAAACCAACCAACCATTATCAATTTATTTGTGTTACCTTTTATTGCTTTCGAAAAACAAATTCTTTCTAAATCTAAAATCCACGGCAGTCTCTTGGGATTCGATACTTGGAATACTTTTCCATATTATTACTTGATTGACAGTGTATACTTGCAGTAGTCATTGCAGGTCGTTGAACCAAATTATTCACACACGTTTTGGTCCATCAACCCCCTAAGAGAAGGAGTAACAGTGTAGAGTTATGCTTGTGTTAGCCGGAGTCTAGAAGACTTTGGAAACACAAGTTTCAATTTATACTCCAAATCCATGAAACACTATCATTTATGTATAGACGCGGATATACTCATTATAGACCAATGTATCTTATTTCGAGTGCCAAAATTATAACAAAATCTTTAGAAATCAAAATAAACAAACTCATTTAATCAAAATCGAGTTGAACAAATTTAGGGTCGGTTTGGATGGCCTAATAAAAGAAAGTGATTTTCAAATATGCATATTTTTTTAAACTTTTTTTTACAAAAACTGTTTAGAATTTAAACACAATGTTTGGTTACATTTTTTAAAAAGTATTTTTATACACAAATTTGTTTAGTTTGTTCTACCTTAAAAATGTTTCTACTAATGTCAAATTACTATATAAAGGACGACTATTAAGCACTATGAACTAATAACTTCAAATTTGTATCTAAAACACTATGATGGTTGCGGACGGTGAGGTGACGGTTGTTGCAAGCGACGACGGTAGTCGAAGGGTGGACACAAAATCTGGTGTTCACTGCCGGTGAGGTGGTGGTGGTCGTTGGTGGGTGATGGGGAAATCTGATGGTTGCCAACAGGTAGGTGACCGTGGTCGTGGTCAAAGTAAAAGTAATGTGAGAGTATTATGGTCATTTTCATATAACATGAAAATGTGAAAGGAATCTCAATTAAACACTAAAAAAAAAAATTCTAAAATTTGGATTCAATTGTTTCACTCCAATTTCTCAAACTTATTTTTTTTTAAATCAGTTTGAGGTGATAACTAAACACTACAAATTTTATGAAAATGACTTTTTTTTTTCTCTTCAAAATTAAACATTGGAAAAGTCAATCCAAAAACACCCTCAAATCAATATTTTTTTTCTCTTCGCTAACTTGATGATAGCTCAATTATTACATATATCAACGACTCAAAATTTAGTTTAGAATCCTCATCACCACATGCTGTTAAAAAAAAAAAAAACAATTTTCTCCCTTCTAAATTACCACCCCACCCCAAGCCATTAACAGCCTCCATTCACAAAAGATTGAATTAGTGGCCATAATTCATAGATTAAAAATAGAGAGAACACCCCAAAATTAACCTCTCAATTCTTCTCTTTAAAAATGCCTTCCCAATCCCTAATCCCAACTCTTCTGTTCTAATTCCCCAAGGAACAAGAACAAGAACAGAACAGACAAGACAGAAATTAAAGAAATCCTCCATAGGGCAGACGCAAATCCAAACAACACTCGCCGGCCGCCGATCACCGATATGATCGCGCCACCGGCCTCTTAACTAAAATAAGCAAAAAAAAATCCATATTTAATCCTCCTCCTTCACAGATTTTCCATGGATCCGATCAGGACCGAGTCAAAACAGGCGAAGACGAATTGCAGGATGCCGACCTCGAAGTCGGCACAGCCGGACTTGGACTTCGACGATCTGAAGAAGAATGCACATCTGCTAATGTCTCCGACGCCGTTATCGAG
Organism: Herpetospermum pedunculosum; assembly: GCA_028017165.1. Classification (NCBI taxonomy): domain Eukaryota; kingdom Viridiplantae; phylum Streptophyta; class Magnoliopsida; order Cucurbitales; family Cucurbitaceae; genus Herpetospermum; species Herpetospermum pedunculosum. The sequence goes on from CM051527.1 coordinate 51,436,799, forward strand.
GATGACGAAATCGCCGAGCGTCAAAGCGAATTGCCTCTGCTCTCCGACCACTCACATCGGATCGTTCCGATGCCGGCGCCACCGGAACACCGCAATCTCTCGTGGTGGCTCCGTCGGCTCCAACCTCTCCAATCTGACTCAGAAATCGGCAGCGATGGAGGATTCATTGAACGGTCAGTAGACTTATATATTTAACTAATTGAGTGTTGTTGAAGTTTGTGGGGAAGCTTCAAATGGTTTGTGTTATAAGCCAGTTTTTTTTTTTTTTTTTTTAATAATAAGTTCGTTTGATTGTAAAAAGAGTTTGATTACTCAGTATATTCTTTTGGCTAACTTTTTCGGATTTCTCTGTAATTTCTCTGTAATTTGTATACGTAGATATTTTAATAGACATTCTCACATGTTGAGGCAAAAAAAAATAAATATATATTCTTACATATTATGTTGACGCAAAAAATGTAAAATATAATAAAATATAATAAATACAAAATATTTATTTATTAATTTAAATATATTTTTAAAATTAATTAATGATTGGGAGTATATAATTTATGGTCATGGATTAAATGTATAATTATACTATTATGCATAGATACATTAGTTATTTGTGTTTCTATAAGGGGTTGAAACACAAATAACAAATCTCATCAACCACCATTTTAACGTTTTATTTGATGAGGGTTATGGTTCCTGCTTATTCTACGGTAAAACAATCAGTAGAATAAATTTGTGATTTTAAGGAGTAGAAAGCCAAACCGGAATGATGAATCCAACCACAAATACAGGTTACGCTAACCGCTTCTTTAGATATTCTTTCTTGGCTTTGGTTGAAACTCTAATTTGAATTTACAACAAGTGGTATCAGAGCCTCATGAACGATTCTTGAAGAATCAAGCATACATTTTTTTTTTCCTTAAAATTGATTGAAGATCTTTATGTTCTAAATCATTTTTTGATTTAAAGTTGGGTTTATTTTGGAGAAGAAAACCATTTTAGATTCTGTGTGATGTGGCTCTAGATTTTTTTTTTTTTTTTTTTTGAAAAGATAATCATTTTTTTTGGATTTTGTATGTGTCTTCCCCACTATACTGTACTAATAATAATAAAAACAAAATCATATATTTAAAAAAATTGTTCAGTATGATTTTTTTTTCTTCTGGTTTTGTTATTATTTTGATTAATTAATTATTATTTTTAATTAATCATTTACAGAATACAAAATCGGTACAATTTTTAAATTATAGTTTTGTCATATCTATATAATAAATTAAAGTTAAATTAAATTTTTGATTAAATTAATTAAAATAAAAATGTCATCAAAGTGACCTCTCTTATAGAAATTATTTATGACATTATTTAATTTATTTGGGTTTTTGCATATTATTGCCTTTTATTTCCCGACCCAAAGGAAGGTTAATATTTGGTAGATTGCACACACAACTGTGGGGATAAATATGTGATGATTAACAAAATTAAGCATGCAAATAATGAGACTATCCAAAGATATTTTATTATTTGGCGTGACCTTATCATCAATATTTGATCACTACAACATGACACCACTTACAGTTAATATTATTGTCCAAAGACTTGAAGACTTGATACTAATGTTTTGTTGGGTGTCTTGTGATGGGATAAACCATAATTTAATTTTGTAGATTGTTTTCGCGATTAATAACGTTTGTTATTAATTATGAATGTGCCTATCTTTTGTTTTTTAACCGCTAATGTTTCTACTAAAACATTTCCATATTTGGGGTTGTCCAGCTGAAGCACGGCCTTATCGGCCTCATGAAAATAAACTGGACACCAAAACAGTTAGTAGTTACTTTATTGACTATTATGAACAATCTAAGGGGTATAAGTTTTATGATCCCATTATTAAGATCATTTGTTAGAAGTTTTTTTTTTTTTTTTTTTTTTTTTTTTTTGAGGATATTGAATTTGGGGGAGAAATAAATTAAGCAATATTGTCTTTGATGAAGAATTGGAAGAAATTCCTACTAATATTATTGACAGTGTACATGTTCATATGCATGTCATTGATCAAGAAGTATATCAAGATTCACCAATAGACAATGTTAAACACTCTCTCATTCATGTTGAGACCATTGTTCTAGAAAGACAAACTCAAAATCCTCCTCAAGAATTTGTGCCTTTTAGGACAATCATGGCACTAGTTGCACACTTTAAATCTCGAGCATCATCAAATGGATGTCAAAACAACGTTTCTTAATGGTGACATTGATGAAACAATTTATATGGTGCAACCAGAAAACTTTGTGTCGGGAGACCCAAAGGATACAGCTTGCAAATTGACTAAATCTATTTATGGGCTCAAACAGGCTTCTCGTCAATGGTACTACAAATTTCATCAAGTAATTATCTCATTTGGTTTTGAGATTAATGTAGTTGATGATTGTGTGTATCATAAGTTCAGTGGGAGTAAGTATATTTTTTCGGTTTTGTATGTTGATGACATACTGCTTGCCACAAATAATATAGAGATGTTGCACGACACTAAGAGATTTCTATCGAAGAATTTTGAAATGAAAGATCTCAGTGATGCATCATTTGTCTTAGGAATCAAATACATCGAGATCGTACTCAAGAAATTCTTGGATTATCTCAAAGGAATTATATAGATAAATTGCTCAAAAGGTATGGAATGCAAGATTGCAAACCAACTGACACCCCTGTGGCTAAAGGAGACAAGTTTAGTCTCAATCAATGCCCGTAAAATTGAAACTAAGGAAATGCAGATGATTCCTTACTCTTCAGGAGTAGGGAGTCTAATGTATGCTCAGGTTTGTACGCGTCCAGATATTGCGTACATTGTTGGGATGTTAGGTAGATACTTGTGTAACCCTAGTATGGATCATTGGAAAGCAGTCAAACGGGTTATGAAGTATTTGTAAAGAACAAAAGATTACATGCTAGCATATAAAAGGTCGGATAAGTTAGAGATCATTGGTTATACCGACTATGATTTTGCTGGATGCCAAAATAGTAGAAGATCCACTTCAGGCTATGTTTATTTACTAGTTGGTGGAGCTATATCTTGGAGAAGTGTCAAACAGACACTTGTAGCTTCTTCCACTATGACAACAAAATTTATAGCTTATTATGATGCATCCAATCATGGAATATGGCTACAAAACTTTGTCACTGGACTGCGAATTTTTTTAAGGTGTTGAAAGACCACTTAACATCTATTGTGACAATAACTTAGCAGTGTTATATTCCAATAACAACAGGAGTTCATCTAAGTCTAAAAATATAGACATTAAATTCCTAGTTGTAAAAGAAAGGGTGCAGAGTGGACATATATCCATAAAGCATATTGGGACAAACTCCATGATAGCGGATCCGCTTACTAAAGAATTACCACCCAAGGTCTTTCATGAGCATACTGCTCATATGAGTGTTACATTGTTAGATGATACTTCATTCTAGATGGAGTTTGTATCATTTTGAATATTATGTTCTGATCAGAAGTAAAGTTTTTAGTTCGTACTCTACTCTGTCTTATTGTGCTAAAAGATTGATCTCAATAAAGTAAGGTAGAACCAGTTGGAAATAGACATGTGGTAATCACATTGCGTGTAATTTCCATGCTATGCATCCATGATTGATCTATGTCATTTGACTCTATTAGTGTAAGTGACCATTGATGGGTTTAGTTACGCTATTTGTAACGAAAACTGCTTTGATCCTATACTGGTTTTGCCAATGGACAAGATTGTTTTGATATACTCCCTTATTTAATAGCATTTTTTGGAGCTCATTCGGTTGAACACATTTAGTGTTACATATGTAGCCCAGTGGGAGATTGTTGGAATTTCAATTAGTAGGGCAACATATATAACAATATTGTGTATGCTATTATTATTAATGAATTATAAAGTGATTAATTAATTTATGTGATTAATAATTGAGAGTATATAATTTATGGTCATGGGTTAAATGTATAATTATACTATTATGCATAGATACATTAGTTATTTGTGTTTCTATGAGGGACTGAAACACAAATAACAAATCTCATCAACTATCATTTTAACGTTTTATTTGATGAGGGTTATGGTTCCTGCTTTCGTAGATTTTCACGTGGAATTTCTCATTCAACCTAAGATCTCTACGGTAAAACAATCAGTAGAATAAATTTGTGATTTCTGCAAGTAGAACCCGTGGAATCATGAATCCAACCACAAATACAGGTGCTTCTTTAGGATTCTCTTCGCTTCTTTAATATTCTTTCTTGGCTTTTGTTGAAACTCTAATTTGAATTTACAACATAAAAATCTTTCAGAAATATTCATAGAGATGGACAATTTATTATATTTCCATCAACATTTCCATAAAATTGAGATCTCCATCTATTGTCTTTTTATATGCAAAATTATTTTTGATTTAAAGACGTACATTTGGAATTCTTTTGTTTAATTATATTTTATATTTTAATTGTTAGGTTAACCAACATAGAGTATGGTCGGTAACGACAAGTTTAAAATGTCAATGTGGATATAAGGTTTTTTTTTTTTTGAGTACATTGGGGTAGGGGGATTCGAACCACGGACCTCTTGGTCGTTAAGACATACATATGCCAGCTGAGCTATGCTCGCTTTGGCAATGTGGATATAAGGTTTAAGATCTCAATGAAACAATTCTAAATGGACCTCAAATTTCTAGAAGAATTTTATAAAAAAAAAAAACAATATGTTTTAAAATTAAGAAATAAACATTTTATATTATTTAATTGAGTTAATTAAAAGGAAAATTGTAACCGATGTCAATTTAGAATAAAATAATTAAAAATATAGCATGTTTTTAAAAAAATTTAAAAATTTGCGGATATGACAATTTCTATTACTATATCTTATGGTTGATAGAAGTCTATCTGATCACCTCAGCTTTTTATAGATTTTTGTCAGTGATAATAGTCTATCGAAACGGATTTTTTTGTCATATTTGCAAAACATTTTAAAGTTTGCTAAATTTGCAATTAGTTTGGGCCGGATTGCTATTTGTGCAACCAGCCCTAATTAAAATACTTATTATCAATATTATATTTACATTAATTATATTTTATTGTTATTTGTGTTCATATTTTATAAAAAAAAAAAATTACAGTATAATGAAAATGTTGATTGAGCCTCTTGTCGATGTCGAACCATAGACATAAAAATGTCGATGAAAATTTAATACATTGAATAACGTTAAGAAATATAGTCTTCAATCTATCCCTACGATGACACTAGTTTAGATGGTGAATTGAAAACGATGTCGAATTTGTTGTAGTGTCTATACATTTACTATTGATAATTAAATAAATAAACAATAAGTGTTTACATTCCAACATTTAAAATTTTATACGTTACTATTCTAACATTTATAAGATTTTATATATATTGTCAAACTGAGTATAGCTCAATTGGCATAAGGTTGTACTCATGACTAAGAAGAATGACTTACTTATGAATCTTGAAGGATATGTTAAGTGTTATTTAAAAAAGTTAAGGCTTTTTTTTTTTAGTACATTGAGGTTGGGGGAATTTGAACCATAGACCTCTTAGTCATCAATACATACCTATGCTCGCTGAGCCATGATCGCTTTGGCAAAAAAAAAAAAAAAAAACGAGAATTCAACCCATAATTCTCTTAATAAAAAAGACACAACTTTATGTCAATTGAGCTATGCTCGGTTTGACAATCTTTAAGATTCTATACATTACTAAACCAAACATGAGATTGAAGTTTGTTTTAAGTTATTGTTGACATTTTCATTTATTATTTATGTTTTCACTTTAATATTTAAATGTTACGTTATTTTAATTCAACATTTTAATAACCTAATTTATTATGAGCCACATACTACATTAAATGAAGGATTTATTTTGTACTAAAAAAACAATAAATAAATAAATAATGAAGGACTTATTTATGAGTTTTGAAGGGTATGTTAAGTATTATTTTAAAAAGTTAAGGTTAATATCGTCCAACAACAACAAAAAAAAAAAAAAAAAAAAAATCTTCTGTGCTACTTTTTATTTAGGATAGATATAGATATAGAAAAACTAAATTGAAATCAAGAACTAAAATGACATTTTTTTTAAACCCATCCAAATTTCAATTTTTATAACCTTCCCCATAAATTATCATTATCACTGATCAGCAGCAAGAAGTTGCTAATTATTTTCTATATTTTCTTAAAATGAGAACATTTCTCCTTTATTTTTGAAACCGTACAATAAACTTAGGTTTAAGATTAGGCTTATAAAAAAAAACCCTTTGAAACCAAAAGAGTTATAATTTCAAAGCAAAAGCTATGGAGACTTTCAATATTTCTCCATTTCTTTTGTTCTTCTTCTTCTCTCTATTGCAAACTTCCATCATTGCAACAAAAAAGGTTCTGCCAATTTGTGTTATATTTCTTTCCTCAAATTAAATCTCTTTATGTTCTTTTTTTTTTTTTTTTGTTCATCGTTTGTTTTTCTTTTTGTTTTCTTTGTGTGATCGCAGTCTTACATCGTTTACTTGGGTTCGCAATTACCTTCCTCTACCTTGAATAATCCTGATTCTCTGTCTGATCATTCCCGACCATTGACAGAGTTTCATTATGATTTGTTGGGATCTTTGTTGGGAAGGTAACAGAATATTCATTTTACTTTATAATGACATCCCTAGATCTAAAAATATAAGGCTATTTTTAGCTTATTGGATTGGATGTTGAGCTTGGTAGAATAAAAGGTTAAGAAATGAACTATGAATTCCTTTGCAAAAAAAGAAATGGAAGAATGCATTTAGTATGTGATTTTACTTATCTCAAGTTTTTCTTTGTAAATTTTTGTCCACATGTTAATATTTACATCAATACATTTTTATTATGCCAACAAAAAAAAAATCGATAAAAAGTATTTTAACCTATTTAAATAGTGTAAAATGTTTTTTTTTTTTTGTTAATTTAAATATTTTATTTTTTTAAGATTTTTTTCACAAATATCCATCAACATCTACATTTTATCCATATTTCACTCGCATGATTCATAAAATTGAAACCTCGAAGACATCTATATTTTAAACATTGCTTATTATGGTATGAGTCTTATGACTTTGTTAATCACATATGTTACATAAACTCAAGTTTGTCTTATGACTTTGTTAATCACATATGTTACATAAACTCAAGTTTGTCTTATGACTTTGTTAATCACATATGTTACATAAACTCAAGTTTGTTAAACAAATTTATACTGTATAATGTAACTTTTACAAATAATAAGCACGCAAGCCAATGATATGATACACAAACCTAATGCTCTATTGTTTAGTTCAGAGTAAATTTAATCTATCACTAAATTTTATAACAATAATCTACCATATGCAATTTTTTTGTTTTTTTTGTTTTTTTTTTTTGATGTTGTTGTAGGCATGACTCCACGTAAGGTTTTTTTAACCTTTCCTCAATTTTTTTTTGTTTTTTTTACCTTATTTCGTGATGAGCAAGTCTCTTTTATTTGTAAAAAGTCCTTTGACCCTTTCCTGAGCATGAAGGCACTATAGTTGTCTTCTTGTGATCGTGTTAAGTGAAGGGTACTGTAGACTTTGTGAGCTTGTTTATCACGAGAAAAGGTAAAAAAAAAATATATAAATTAAAAAAAAAATCGGATAAAAAAATCTTACGCCCCGAGGCCAGTGTCATCAATACAAAAACTCCTTGTTTATAGTATATATATATATATATATATATATTTTGATTTCATATTTTAATAAATTTTCTTCTATTGTTTCCACACGTATATAGTAAAGAGATGGCCGAGGAAGCGATTTTCTACTCCTACACTCGAAGTTTCAATGGCTTCGCAGCCATTCTTGATGAGAATGAAGCATCAAATCTAGCAAGTAAAATACCTTTATATTTGCTATGTAGGTTTGCTTATCTTTGTTGATGAGTTTTGTTAATTCCTAATCGTTACGGCCCCGTTACGACCCCATAACGTTCTTTTTCTATTTCTTTCTTTTTTTAAAAAGAAAAAAAACAGAAACATAAACTTATTTGAAACGGAATAATTTATATTAAATAAGCTCTACAATATCATAAACTCACCAACCAAAACCATAGGTTTTTTTTTTAGTCGATACACACTACACAAACTTAGGTTTCTCGATCCCGAACTTCATCGAGTCGTGCTTATTTGTTTTTTGTTGAGATGTTGGAGAAATAATTTTGTTTAAAACATTGCAGGAAACCCTGAAGTGATATCAGTATTCGAAAATAGGGGAAGAAAATTGCACACAACACGGTCGTGGAATTTCCTTGGGGTGGAGGAAGATGTAGGAGTTCCTTCAAACTCCATTTGGAATGCTGCAAACTTTGGTCAAGATATAATTGTAGCCAACATCGACACAGGTTTTATTTACATCATTTTTTTTAAATGTCTAATTTATGTCCATTATCAAATAAATTGTTTTTTTTTTAAAAAAAAAAAATTAAGCTTAAAATATTTTCAAAATTCAAGTCTTTTTTGAAAATTAAATTTTAAAATAATTTGGTTAAGAATTTAAATATTTCTACCGACTAAAAACCATAATAATAGTAAAAAAAGATGTGTAGAAACATGCAATTTTCAAGAAATAGATTAAGCACACCGACTTATTTATTTATTTATTTATTTGAGATGGTATAAATTATATATTTATGTTTAAAATTCATATTTTTTAAGAAATATAAAATAACAATGTATTTTTTTTTTTTTTGACATCATGTTGGGGTGGAAATTAAACCTAGAATCTCATGGTTAGACGATACATCATCCCGTTGAACTATGATCTTGTTGTTGGCTAATGTAGTAGTTATTTTGCGATACATAATATATTTATTTTGTTGTAGATGTAGTAGTTATTATCATTATAAAAAAAAAAATCAATAATTTTTTTTTCAAAGGTATTTAATTAATGCGAGATTGAATTTATAGCACAAACTTATGTTTAACCTAAGCTTGATTTGACACTAATGAAGAATCTTGACATGTACTTTTAATAAAATTGATGTGTTAAAAATAAAATTAACTACATTTTCAGCTTAAATAAATATTTGATATATATATATTTTTATTTTGTCAGATTTAATAAATCATCAAGCTAAAACTTTTGAAACTCTAAAACTTTTTATATATTAATTAATATAATTAAATGAAAATGATGAAATGAAATCGTTCATATTCCGATCTTTTATTCCAATTTTTTTAATGCCTTTGGTAAAATGAAAGTGATTGTAAATGGCTTTTAATTATCTAGGCAAAATGTTATTGAGTATGATCATTTTTTATTGATTCATTCAAATAAATTTTAATATGTTATGTTTTAAAATTAATTTTTGTAGTTGAATGAATTAATGTTTTGTTAATTTAATAATATTAATATAATCATTTTTTCACAAAAAAAAAAAAAAAAAAAACTATTAATATAATCACTCAATCCAATTTTGGGTTTTGATTTTTTAAAATCAATTAAATATCTTTTAACATGTTTAATAGGTTTTCTTTAATCAAAATTTAGATAAACTCACAGGTTTAAAAGCATAAAACAGAAAAACATAGTTTGAAAATTTTATATAATTGTACTAAAAATTATTAAATAGGTTTTTACATTATTTAATTTGTGTTTTTTTCCTTTTATATTTGTATGATTTTTATAAGGGGTAGTTTTTAAATTTTTTTTTTTTTTTTTTGACTAACATGTTTGGGTGGGGGATTGAACCCTAAGACTTCATGGTCACTAGGCGATATCGATACATCATGCCGTTCAGCTATGCTCTTATTGTCAGTTTTTAAACTTATTTAATGGAAGCAGGTCAATTATTGAATTTTTGGAGAAAATATAAATCTAGATTTTTGTGTGGGTTGCTTTCTCTTCATGTATATGTGATTCATAATTTCAAGCTTCATTAGTCTTTTTCATTGATCATAACTCCACAATATTTGTCAAATCGAGCATAGCTCAATTGACATGTATTATTGACTAAGAAGTATAATAGGTTGAATCACGCATTAATTAAATTAAAAAAATATATATATATATTTGATTTTTCAATGTAGAATGTTGCTCTATTTATAATTTTCATTTATTAGTTGGAATTCTAATAGTTAGCCGTTTATTATTCTATTATAAGGACATTAAAAGTTGAATTTGAAACTATTTTTTTTTTTTTTTTATTGAAATTTGTAACTCTATTTAACATTATGACAATATTGAATCTTTAAACGTAATTAATCCTTCGGTTGTAAATAAATTTTTTTTTTTTTTTTTTTTTTAGAAATTAATTTATTAATTTAATAGAATACACAATTGACCATTTGAAATAAATTTTATAACCTACTCATTATTTAAATTTAAAGCAATAAAAAATAAAATAAAATTGAATGGTTTGAATATAAAAAATTGTGTTTTGAAAGAGAAAAATTGAATGAAATGGTTGTAGTTCTTTAATATTATCTAAACAATATTTATGGATGGATTCAAATATTATATAACAGATGATTAGTATAGTTTTATTTTTTTTATTTTTTTTAAGATATTTTAATTAATACGGGGATTGAACTCATGAGAGTAAATGATACAATCGTATGTCAATTGAGCTAGACTCGATTGGACAAAACAAAATCAATTGAACTAAACTAGATTTTGAAAAAAAAAAAAAAAAAAAAATTATTATTATTATTAATTATTATAAGGAGTCGTGAAGGATGGTACCATGGGGAGGATAAAAACATAAACGATAATATTGTCTTTAAAAATGGTAATTTGGTAATTCATTAAAACAAGAAGGGGATAATATGATGGAAAATTGTAATAGATGTCAATTTAGAATAAGGTAATTAAAAATATAGCATGTTTTTAAAAATTTTGCGGATATGACAATTTCTATCGCTGATATCTTATAGAAGTCTATCGCTGATCACCTCAGCTTTTTATAGAATTTTGTCAGTGATAATAGTCTATCAGTGATAATAGTCTATCACTGATAGAAGTCTATCAGTGATATGATAAAGTCTATCAGTGATAGAAACGCATTTTTTTGCCATATTTGCAAAACATTTTAAAGTTTGCTAAATTTGCAATTAGTTTGGGCCTGATTGCTATTTGTGCAACTAACCCTAATATGATTCAATTTTTTTTTTTTTTTTATGATTCTGATTTTTTATATATTGAAGATTATATATATTTATATATATATATATATATAAATATATATATACGACAATTGTCAACTATAACATAACTTAATTGATTAAAGTATATATCATCGATTAAGTTGTTAGATTTTTTCTTTTCATTTTTTTACATCTGTGAGTGTCCGAACTAGTTTATGCGTCTGTCGACGAATCTCACAGAACAGATCGTTGACTCTACAACATTTGATTTCTTTTATTTTTATTTGATTTCTTTTAAGACTACCCTACAACATTTGGTTGTCAAAAATTCATTTCATCTAGGAGAGTTATAATAGTTTCAAGATTTTTTTTTTTTTTTTTTTATGACCACGAGTTGAATCTAAATTGTCAGAATTTTAAATCTTGGTTCAAACTTCGAGATTTACATGATATTTTGATTGATGATTTGTCCTTTTATGAAGAAAATTGTTTGTATTTGCATTAGGTTTTGAGCTTATTCTATTTTTGTTCATCATATGAATGGTAATTTTGAGATTATTGGTGAAGGTGTTTGGCCAGAATCAAAGAGCTTTAGTGAAGAAGGGTATGGAGCTGTGCCATCAAAGTGGCGGGGCATTTGTCAAGCCGATTCCACTTTCCATTGCAATAAGTTCGTAGTTTCTATCTTTCTTATATTTACTCATTTCATTTTTAAATTCTATATTTGATAATTATTTAATTTTTTATTTTAAAAATTAATTTCATAAACACTACTTTCACATATATATATTCATTTGTTTGCTTTGTTATTACTTTTTACGAGAATTTGCAGAAATTTGACTAAGAAATGGTGAGAATACAAATATAATTTGTATTTGGTCCAGCTTGTGTGCATAAATCTTACAAGGCACCCACCTCACCCTACTACTCGGTTGTCAAGGAAACTCTAAGATATTAAGGCCCCGTTTGGTTCGTAATTTGAAAACAATTTTCTAAAATAAAGAATTTAATCGAAAATAAAAATAAATTCTTTAATTTTATTATATCTAAAAATTTGTTTTGTTCTAATTTAAAATTTTTAAATTTGAATTCAAATTTTGAAAATTGTGTTTGGTTGTAAATTTGAAAAAGTAGTCCAAAATTAATATGTGATTAGTAAATTTGAATTTAAATTTGAGAAAGTGATCAAATAAGAGATAAAGATATTGCAAAATAAAATAAAAAATTGATTAAACTGCAAAAAAAAAATAAAAATAAAAAATAAAAAACTCTAAAAAAAAAATTGTAAATAAGAAATAATTAGATAAAATTATTTTTTCTTTTTAAAATAAATATATCAAATGCATGCTCATCGTTTTTCTTGTATTTTTTATTTTTGAAAAAATAAAAATGAAAATCGATCCCCAACGAGACCTGGCCTAAATCACTACCATAATTTAAATTCATTTCGCATAAGTCTTTTATTATTTTCAAGGCTCTTGTTGACCACTAAGCAAAAATATAACTCAACTCACATGAGGATTATTGACCAAAAGATTTTTGGTTCGGTCCTCCACTCTTAATAAAAAAAGAACTATAATTTATATTTGATAGCGGATTTAGAAATTAAATCTGAATATGTTTGATAAAATATTTATACATCATACAATTCCTTAAATACTAAAAGAGATATTTAATGCACGAAAAAATGTATGTTATATATATATATGAGAAATTATAACAGATGTCAATTTAGAATAAAATAATTAAAAATATAACATGTTTTTAAAAAATTTGCAATTTCTGTCGCGATATCTTATGGCTGATAGAAGTCTATTGTTGATCAGTTCAACTTTTTATAGATTTTTGTCAGTGATAATAGTCTATCACTGATAGAAGTCTATAAGTGATATGATAAAGTCTATCAATGATAAAATCGGATTTTTTTGCCATATTTACAAAATATTTTAAAGTTTGTCAAATTTGTAATTAGTTTGAGCTGATTGCTATTTGTACCACCAAGCCTATATATATATATTAAAATAAGAATGAACAGTAGTTTAAAATTTGAAATTTTGGTGTAAATTCAGAAAGCTGATCGGAGGAAGATATTTCAACAAAGGATATGAAGCCAGAGGAGGCGTTCTCAACGCCAGTTTACTCACCGTACGCGACCACGACGGCCATGGAACCCATACTCTCTCCACCGCCGCCGGAAACTTCGTCGCCGGAGCCAACATTTTCGGCTATGGCAACGGCACGGCCAAAGGCGGTGCTCCAAAAGCCCGCGTCGCCGCCTACAAGGTCTGCTGGCCTCCTTTCTTGGACGCACAGTGCTTCGACGCCGATATTCTCGCCGCCTTCGACGCCGCCATCGCCGATGGAGTCGACGTCATATCGGCTTCCCTCGGTGGAACCGCCCATGAATTTTTCGACGATCCACTTTCTATCGCCGCTTTCCATGCCGTTCAGCAAGGCGTCGTCGTCGTCATCTCCGCCGGTAACTCCGGTCCTTTTGCGGGTACCGTCACCAATGTCGCCCCCTGGGAGATCACCGTCGCGGCGAGCACGATCGACAGAGATTTCGCTAGTTACATCGCGCTTGGAAACAAGAAACACCTCAAGGTATACTCAATCTTAGGGTTTCAAATCCTGACTAAATCAATATGTTTACCAGTTTCTGCCCTAACGTTGTTCTATTTTTTTCAATTTGACAATGCTAGGGTTTAAGCCTCTCTTCAATTGCTCCATTATCTAAGAAGTTCTATCCATTGATCGATTCCGTGGATGCAAAATTCAGCAATGTCACCGATTTCCATGCGTGAGTTTTTGCAGTTGTTTTGTTTCAATTTCAATGATTATGAGTTTCTGATGCATTTATTATTGCAGGCAATCTTGTGGCGAGGAGACGCTTGATCCGATCAAGGTGAAGGGGAAAATCTTGATTTGCGTTGCAGGGGAGTTTGAAGCAATAGACAAGGGCTTACAGGCTGCTCGAGCAGGTGCTGTGGGGATGATTGTGGCTAATGATATAGAAAATGGTGACGTAATCTATCCTGAGTTGCATTTCCTTCCAGCTTCTGAAATTACCTTTAACGATACCCAATTGCTCCAGCAATACGTCAAGTCCACCAAGTAATCATCGGTTTGATTCTATTCAACTCACTTTCCCAAAATTCATTCAAAAAACCAAATGTTTTCATTGAATTTGAATCATTGGTTTCATTAATACCCCATTTAGTTAACATCGTCGGGTTGTCCTAGTGGTCAATAAGGGTATTGAGAATAATAAAAGACTTAGAGGAAATGAGTTTAAACCACGGTGGTCACCTACCTAGAATTTAATATCCTAGAGTTTCCTGACAACCAAGTAATAGGGTCAGGCGGTTGTCCGTAAGATTTGTCGAGGTGCACACAAGCTGGACCAAACACTCACGGATATAAAAAAATAAAATTAATACCGCTTTAGTTTATGTTGGATAGTGAGGTTTCGTAGTGGATGGGATGTTGGTTTGGTTTCTGAGGATGTGTTGGTATTTTCCTTTGTGTAGAACCTTTTCTTTTGTTCTCTTTTCGAAGCTTGGATGGTGTCTTCAAAAGGTTTTTATAAGATAAAGAAAAATCTTGGTGAACAAGTATGATTCCTTTCAAAAACAATGAACAAATTTCGTTATCAAATGCTTTTCTTAGGTTAGTTGTTTGCTTTTGTAGTTGAATACAGTATTTTGGCTTGTGACTGGAGATCTTTTCTATAGGTTGTATCTCTATTCTCTTTCTAGCTGAGTTCTAATGGTTCATTTTGATTTATTAGTTGCTTTATAAAAAGTTGTCTAATTAATTTTTATAGAGTTCAAAATGATGAAATTAAAACCTACTCACAAAAAAACAAGTTTTTAGGCCCCGTTTCATAACGTTCCCGTTTCCTGTTTCTTCTTTTTCCTAAAACAAAGTTGATCCTTTTGCATCTCCCAAACCAGGACACCCGTGGCTCATTTAACGAAGGTGAGGACAGAGCTGGGAATAAAACCAGCTCCAGTCATGGCTTCCTTCTCATCCAGAGGTCCCAACCCAATAGAGAGCTCCATCCTCAAGGTTTGTTTGCTTCTCAATTCTTCTAATTATTCCTTGTTTCAAAGCTTTCAAATATAACTCTGTTTTCTGCTGTTTTTGCAGCCTGACATAACAGCCCCGGGTGTGAACATACTGGCGTCTTACCCCACCGGAAATGCCCCGACCATTTCTGCGAGCGACCAACGGCGCACCCCGTTTAATGTGATCTCCGGCACCTCCATGTCCTGCCCTCACGTCGCCGGCATTGCCGCCCTTCTCAAGTCTATTCATCCCAATTGGAGCCCTGCTGCAATCAAATCTGCCATTATGACCACTGGTAAGGTTGCTTGCTGCTTGTGCTTTCCCGAGTTTTTAATAACATTCGACATGCCTTTTTTTTTTCTTTTTTCTTAATCCGTATAGATTAATGACTTCTTCTTTTGCAGCCAAAACGAGAGACAACAACTTGCAGACGATCCTCGACTGGACTAAACTCAAAGCCACCCCGTTCGCTTATGGTGCAGGACATGTTTATCCGAATGATGCGATGGACCCTGGCCTTGTCTATGATGCTACTGTTGATGACTACTTGAACTTCTTGTGTGCTCGAGGCTACAACGCAATGAAAATCAGAAAATTCTCTGTCGAGCCGTTTGTTTGTGCCAAATCATTCAAAGTCACAGATCTCAACTACCCGTCGATCTCGATTGGGGAACTGAGAATTGGTGCTCCGGTGACGATCAATAGAAGAGTTAAGAATGTGGGAAGTCCGGGCACATACGTGGCCCGAGTCGAGGTGCCACCGGGAGTTGTGGTATCGGTTGAGCCGAGTACGTTGCAATTTAGAAGTGTGGGGGAAGAGAAGGCATTCAAGGTCGTTCTGCAAAACACAGGAAATGTGAAACATGAAGGTTATGTGTTCGGGACATTGATCTGGTCTGACGGGAAGCATTTTGTTGGAAGTCCTATTGCAATGAAGTTGGGACAATTATAAAATCAAGTAATTTTGGATTGGTAAACAATGTAGATGACAATCAAAATCAGTGAAAACATGGAAGGACTGTTTTTGTAATTAATCTCTAGTTTTCAAAATTTTTTTTTTGATTATTAACCAAATGCACTTTTATCGATCAGTAAGATTGTCCATGGAATAGACTGATTTTAATAAAAAGAACACTACATTTATCAAAATATAATAGGGGGAGTATCATGATTTAAAAACAATAAATATATATATAATTAAATTTAAAGATTTAAAAAAAATACATGTCAACCCAACATAATATATGCCCTAATGACTTCGAGGCCACATGTTGAATTGTCTCCCCTCGCATATAAAAAAAAAAATATATATATATATATATATAATAAACACCAAAAGAGTTGGAGGAATCTGGTGTAGGAAGGCTGGCAGATTTTTTTTTACAGAAAAGAAGAAATATTCTTCCATGCAGAAGTAGCCACTTGTGAATCAAGAGGTCTGAGAGATTCATAAATCATAACATGAAAAGAAAATAATTAAAACCCCAAATTAATAATAATAATAATAATAAATTGCCAACGAGAACATCAACGGCATGTGACTATAAGATCTAGTTCAATCTTCCATCCCAATATGTTGTCAAAAAAATAAAAAATAATAACAATAATAAATTATTGGTTTTTTAGTTCAACCACAAGTAGGAATGGAGATAAAGAATTCGAACTGATACTGAGATATATATAAATCATTCTTACTCCGCTGGAAATGACTATTTTCTTTGTAAGAATCCCCATTTAGATGGTGAATGTGGGAGGGAGGGACAAAAAACTCGTGAGTTAAATGGGGACGGGAAATAATACATTCTCTCCGTCCTCGTCCCCGACCACCCTGATTTCTTAATTTTTTAATATATATAATAAATTTTAAAATATTATTTTGTTAGAGAGTGGGGGTTCGATTCTGCCTTAGGGTAGATTTTCAAAAAATTATCAAACAACTCCTTGGTGCAACGAGTGAGTGAGCGCATCACCTAGATAGTCTAGAGTTGGGGTTGATTGATCTTGCACCTGTGCAAAAAACCACCCACTGGACAAGAATGATGTAAAAATCTGCACTTGTGCAAAAAATCACGGGGCATGAATTTAAATGCATTATTACCGTCCAAAATTTATGTTTAAGTTTTATATTTAATTTTTGCCAAATCGAACATAACTCAATTGACATTGACATAAGATTGTTCCATGAGAGATCATGTGTTCAATTTTCACATTAATTAAATACCTTTGCAAAAAAAAAAAAAAAAATAATAATAATTTTGTTTTTCTTAGAAAATGCAAAAATAAAGTTTTAGTTAGAAATTAACAATTTAAATATAATTTTTCTAAAAAATAAAAAAGTTATTTCATTTAATTAAAATTTTAAAAATAAAAAAAACATAATTCGTGGGAATCTCCACCCGCAAAATTAATGACGAGTTTTTTTTTTTTTTTTTTTTTTTGAAACAAAATTAATGACGAGTAACTCCTCACGATTGGCACAATTTTTTAGTGTTAAATGTTTTAATTTCATTAAATTAAATATCAATTTTTTTATAACCGGTGAAATTAATATCCTTTACGTTCTTTATAACTCACGGGCTATCCTCCCACTCTAATGTAATATTAAAAAAAAAAAAAAAAAAAAAAAAAAAAAAAAAAAAAAAAAAAAACTATAATTTTTGAAAATTTGTAACTCCCATGTGTAAAGAAGGCAATGCCAATACAAGATAATGATCAGATATTTGTACGGTTCATTTCTTTACGTAATTTCTGCAATGGAAAATAAAAAATGAATTGGTATTTGTGCAAGTTCAAACATCAAATAAAACTTGAATCTTTTCCAGAATGCAGAGATTCCATCTAATTCTTGCAAGAAAATGCCTATTTTTGGAAGGTCTAAACTGCAAAGGTAAATATCTCGATCGACATGACGTACGACTTAGTGATTAAGAGGTCGCACATTCGATTCCTCGGTCGAAATGTTGTCAAAAAAAAAATACAAGATAATGATCAGATATTGCTGGCAAATGTGACAGTACAAAATCCTCTTATTTACTTCCTAAATCTGACATGATCACAATAAATACCTTTAAATGGATTTAATTTCCTTTCCATAATTATACTAATATCAGACCAAGAGTTTCCACCATTCTTGAAATCTCTTGAAATGAAACAATCATTCAAAACTTTCTATAAATAAAAATGAACAGTCAAATCTGAGTCCAAATTGCAAACATATGGGATTTCCATTATAAAACTGAAAAGAATAGAGAGAGTTAATCATTCAGAAGATTCAAGTAAAAAGCCATGAAGCCTTTCAATCTATCTTCACTGCTTCTGTTGTTCTTTCTTTTTGCTCTGTTGCAAACATCCACCATTGCCACCATTGCCACCAAGAAGGCAAGCCTATGATCACTCATGAATCTGCTTTTAGAAAAAGAAAACAAAAACATGGTTATGTTTGTAATGTTCATCTGAAAATTCTTCTTCATCTTGTGCAGTCTTACATTGTTTACTTGGGATCACATTCACATGGGTTGAATCCTTCTGCAATTGATCTCCAACTTGCAACAGAATCTCATTACAATTTATTGGGGTCCTTGTTAGGAAGGTAAAGCTTCTAGTTTCAAATCATGCAGTTGTTTTTTTTAACACTTACTCTTTGTTTTACACTCTTTTTTTTTCAAGTGCAGCAATGAGGCAGCTAAGGAAGCAATTTTCTACTCCTACAACAGACATATCAATGGCTTTGCAGCTATTCTTGATCAGAAAGTTGCAGAAGATCTAGCAAGTAAAACAATTCATCCAATACTAAATATGAATCAATGTTGACTTTTGTCTTGATGTTTCTCACTAAAGGATGAATATGAATTATAGTTTAGTTACTCAAATATTTCTCCTTTTTTTCTTTGTATTTGTTGATATTCAATATACATATCATGGCAGAAAATCCTGCTGTGGCATCTGTGCATGAGAACAAGGCAAAAAAACTGCACACAACAAGTTCATGGAGTTTTCTTGGATTAGAGAATAATGGTGGAATTCCTGCAAACTCTATTTGGAATCTTGCAAGTTTTGGTGAATCTACAATCATTGCCAACCTTGACACAGGTTGGTCTTGTTTCTCTTCTAAGTTTTTGAAGAATCTGAAATTTGTGTAATGGAATTTCTAAGGCTGGTTGATAACTATTTTGTTTTTTCTTTCTGGTTTATGAAAATGAAGCTTCTATACACATGATTTTCTTTGTTTTGTTATCTACTTTTAACAAATGTTTTCAAAGCAAGCCAAGTTTTGAAAACTAAAAAACGTAGTTTATAAAAACTTGTCTTTGTTTTTTAAATTTGACTAAGAATTCTAATCTTTCCTTAAAACAGATATAAGAAAACAAGCTTTAGTTTTGAAAAACCAAAAACCAATTGGTTATCAGACTGGACCTAACGTTTCCTGTTTCTCTAACTGGGATTGGTATAGGTGTTTGGCCAGAATCAAAGAGTTTCAGTGATGAAGGATACGGACCTGTTCCCACAAGGTGGAAGGGAAGTTGTGAGGGTGGCTCCAAATTTAATTGCAACAGGTCTATTCCACTACACAAATGCTGCTTGATTGTCTCTATTTCTTTTATGTTGTAGTTGTAAAATCTGTAGTTTCAAATGCAGGAAGCTAATTGGAGCCAGATATTTCAACAAAGGCTATGCAGCCTATGTTGGATCCCTCAATGTCAGCTATGAAACGGCAAGGGACCAAGAGGGCCATGGAACACACACTTTATCCACTGCTGGAGGCAATTTCATTTCAGGAGCAAGCGTTTTTGGGAATGGTAATGGCACTGCAAAAGGTGGTTCCCCCAGAGCTCGTGTTGCTGCATATAAGGTATGCTGGCCTCAAGTGGGCTCTAGTGGTGGGTGTTTTGATGCAGACATCCTAGCTGCCATCGAAGCTGCTATTAGCGACGGAGTCGATGTTCTCTCGCTTTCACTCGGTGGAGATTCCAGAGATTTTACTGATGATGTAACGGCCATAGGGGCCTTCCATGCAGTTCAAACTGGTATCGTTGTTGTTTGCTCTGCTGGAAACTCAGGACCAGCTCTTGGGACTGTAGAAAATGTGGCACCCTGGATTCTAACTGTGGGTGCAAGCACAATCAACAGACAGTTTACCAGTTATGTGGCCCTTGGAAACAAGAAGCATATCAAGGTACTCATCTAACAAGTCGGACACTTTAGTTTGGCTAGTGTGTCTGAAAGATCCATGTTGAACATTTACCAATCATACTAAGTAGAATGCTTAAAAGGAATTTTGAAGTGTCACTGTGTCCATGTCGTGTTGAATTCGTGTCTCGTATCCGTATTTGTGCTTCTTAGGTAATCATCTTAATTCATCCAAGTCTGTAATGATCTTCATTTGTCAAAACCAGGGTGCAAGTCTTTCTGATAAAACATTGCTAGTTCAGAAGTTCTATCCATTGATCAGTGCTGCAGATGCAAAAGCCAACAATGTCTCTGTTGAGGAAGCGTGAGTATATTTTCACCATAATCATCAAGTCATACATTCATGTAATGGATTTAAGAAAACTTTAATATGTTATTGTAGCCAACTGTGTGAAGAAGGGTCTCTTGATCCCAAAAAGGTAAAAGGGAAGATTTTAGTTTGCCTTAGAGGGGGCAGTGGAAGAGTGGAAAAGGGTTTTGTGGCTGCTCAAGCAGGTGCTGTGGGGATGATTCTGGCTAACAGTGAGCAAAATGGGGATGAACTCCTAGCTGATGCACATCTACTTCCTGCTTCCCATGTAAGCTATACCGATGGCGAATCCGTCTACCAATACCTCAACTCCACCAAGTAACTTCTCCAACTACTCTCATCACTTCCCAGAGTTATTCATAAAATGAATTATTTTTACAACACATTGTACTTTGATCAGAACTCCAGTGGCTTACATGACTCATGTGAGAACCGAGCTCGGAATCAAACCAGCACCGCTTATGGCTTCATTCTCATCAAGAGGTCCCAATACAATCGAGGAGTCGATACTCAAGGTTTGCTTACCTATTCTCCATTTTGTTTCCAAGTACACTGTGTTGTGTTGTGTATAAATATTCAATATCTCTTGCTTTTTTCCTTCTCCAGCCTGATATAACAGCACCGGGTGTCAATATAATTGCATCCTACTCTGAAGATGTATCACCAAGTGGTACATCATTTGACAACCGTAGAGTTCCATTTAATATAGAATCTGGAACTTCCATGTCATGCCCCCACATATCTGGAATTGTTGGGCTTCTGAAGACCCTTTATCCAAAATGGAGTCCAGCAGCAATCAAATCTGCAATCATGACCACAGCTGCAACCAGAGCCAATGACTTACATCCAATACTAAACACAGCGAACGTTAAAGCCAACCCATTTGCATACGGTGCAGGACATGTCCGTCCCAACAAAGCAATGAACCCTGGGCTTGTTTATGACCTCACCACCAAGGACTACTTGAATTTCCTATGTGCTCGAGGCTACAACGAAACCCAAATCAGCAAATTCTCCAAAACGTCGTTTGTTTGCTCGAAGTCGTTCAAGTTGACAGATTTCAACTACCCATCAATCTCGATACCTGATATGAAATCAGGGGCTGTGAGAATCAAAAGAACAGTGAAGAATGTGGGAACGCCAGGCACATATGTTGCTCGGGTGAAGGTACCCTCGGGAGTTTCGGTTTCGGTTGAGCCAAGTTCGTTGGAGTTTACTGGAATTGATGAAGAGAAGAGCTTCGAAGTTGTGTTGCAGAGTGTTGTGGCAAAGAATAAGCATCGTCGAGGAGGGTATGTGTTTGGGTCGTTGGATTGGTCAGATGGGAAGCATCATGTGAGAAGTCCAATTGCAGTGAATTTGGGATGATCCAAATTCTACTGTTTCCAAGTCCTATGATAATGGATTCTTCTTTCTTTCGTTCTCTATTTCCCTTTTTTGTTTACCATATATTTTGATTTGGAGTCTAGAATCACCTCTAGAACAGAGCAATGCAAAGAACAGAAAGAACAAGGAGAAATGAAAACAAATTTGTTCGTAGAGATTGCACTTCAAAGCAGTACAAAACCAAAATCGTTAATATTAAATGGTAGATTAGGTGATTGTGAATTGATTTTCACTTCTTTAGAAAATGATTATCGTAAATATTAATCTACCTAATATTAAATGGTAGATTAGGTTAATGCCAACACATTTGTTCGTATAAATTGCACTTCTACTTCGGTGTGAGGAATGACTGTTATCGGAAAATTGCAAAAAGTGACCTGTCACTACAAAATTTTAACAGAATTGAATAGTCTGTTCAGAAATTAATGTTTTTTTTACTTGTTCGAGGTGAAGGGAGAGCTGTCTTTTTTTAATATTGCAACTTTGGAAATTTTTATAAAAATATTGCACTTTTTGAACTATTTTTAAAAACATAATTGTTTTTGTTGTAGTCAAAAGACGACCGCGTTTCAAAAGACGACCTAAGACAACAACACATGTGTAGGTGAAAAATCTAGGACATCAACACGTGTGAACGTCATCTTTTGAAAAAATGACCTTCTACTGCGTTGTGTCCATCGGCACACCTTCTCCAAATCATTCACACATATATATATATATATATATATATATATATATATATTTTTTTTTTTTTTTTGGAGAAACCATTGATACAAACAAACAATGCTTTTAAGTTAATTTTTCTTTTGAATTTATTTATTTTGTTTGATTTTTTCTTTATTTTAGAGGTTAATGTTTATGATATTTTTGTATTTATTAAGAGAACAAATTTATCTATTTGAATATACAAAAGAGATACCAAAGAACACATTTGTGAGTTTTTTTAGTTTAAATGTCAACTCATTGAAGTTTTTTCTCTCTCTACATGGGAGTAGTCCTTCTACTTGGAGGTTTAGGGTTTTCGGCGCCGACAAGGAATTCTAAGGTGATTGATTTCTAATTTGGGTGTGAGGTCAACTTGGATTCTTCTGTTATTTTGTTTTGGCCTTCTTGCATTTGCTTTGGTTTGCGTGCACCTTATTCTAAGTATTAGGAATAGTGGTTTTAGGTGGGGTTGGTGATTGGGTCTATTGTGAGAGATTTTTAGTCACTTATTCCTTCACTATTCCATGGTTGGTCAGTGGGGAATTTAGTCTATTGCATTTGGGATTGTGCATTTTGGCTACGGTGACAATTTTGGTTGCTGCAAATATTATTGTTACGATTTTGGTTTGTGGGTTGTTTTGCTCCAAGCGTTCTTACGGGTTTGGCCCATTATATTTCTTTGGGTACTGTGGTGATTGAGTTCGATGGACGATTTAGCACAAAGATGGCAATCCATGACCCTGATGGAAAGTGAACAGGTCGTAATTGATGCGTCAAATAGGGCCAATCTGTTATCGGCTGACAAGGTCCAATTGTGTGCGGTTGTGAAGCTTCTTTCCAATAAGAGAGTCAATGCAGATGCTTTCAAGTCGGTGATTAAGACTATTTGGAAGGTTCA
Source organism: Herpetospermum pedunculosum (assembly GCA_028017165.1). Classification (NCBI taxonomy): domain Eukaryota; kingdom Viridiplantae; phylum Streptophyta; class Magnoliopsida; order Cucurbitales; family Cucurbitaceae; genus Herpetospermum; species Herpetospermum pedunculosum. The sequence continues at coordinate 51,460,509 of CM051527.1, forward strand.
TGCGAACACTCGCGTTGAAGAGGCAGGGGATAATGTCTTCTTTGTCCAATTTAAAACAGTGTTGGAAAAAGCTCGGGTTATAGCTGAAGGCCCTTGGACTTTTGATAGAGAGTTAATAGTGATTGTGTCACCGAAGGAGTCCGAGCAACTAAGCAAAATGGACTTCTTTAGCACAGCATTTTGGGTTCAAGTTCATGATGTTCCTGTCAGTTGCATGACACGGGAGATGGCAAAAATCGTTGGTGACTCTATTGGCCAGTGGAGGAGATTGATGGGGATGCCCTTGATATTTGGACAGGATCGTTTATGCGCATTCGTGTTCGGTTAGATGTTACTCAACCCCTCCGACGAGGTATCAAATTCAAGACAATCGAAGGTTTATGCTTTTGTTGCGGTATTATTGGTCATTCCCATCGGGAGTGTTCGCTAAACGACCAGTCTGCTTCTGAGTCTCATGATTACAATTTTGGGGACTGGATGAGAGCTTCTATTCTGAAAAAGGCAGCGTCAGAGTGATGATGTTAGGGACAACTAACATCTACATTGTTACGATATTGTCCACTTTGGGCATGACCCTCATGACTTTGCTTTTGGTCACCCCAAAAGGCCTCGTTACAATGTAGATGTTGTCCCTTACTTATATACCCAAGATCTTCCCCTTTCCTAACCAATGTGGGACTTTGTTTGTACTCACAACAATCCTCCCCTCAAACGAAGGACCACAAAGCCTCCCCTCAAATAATCATCTATCCGTGTTTAAACTCGAGCATTATCACATTTAACCAGACCACTCTTCATGAGAGCATACCCCTGCCGGATAAGCTCGACCACGAGAGATCAACCATGACTATGTCATCGAGGCACACCGACATGGTTAGGTAAGGGGCATGGCTCTGATACCACTTGTTAGGGACAACTAACATCCACATTGGGCATAGCCCTCATGTCTTTGCTTTTTGGTCACCCCAAAAGGCCTCGTTACAATGTAGATGTTGTCCCTTACTTATATACCCAAGATCTTCCCCTTTCCTAACCAATGTGGGACTTTGTTTGTACTCACAACAGATGAGTCTAATGGGGGAGGGAGGGGTCGAGGTAGGGGATGGAGGTATGATCGTTGGGGGGGAGGGGGTAGGAGTGATAGGGAGAGCTGGAGGTCAGTGGAAACTGTTGGGATTTATGCCCTAAAGCCTCGTAATTAATTAATAATTATTTGATAATTATTTTATTATTATTATTTGCAATTTATAATATTCATTATATAAATAAAATCCAAGGTTATTAGTGTAATCTTGAACTGTATGTAGTTGACATATGGGAGGATCATGTTCAAGTAATAACCTAAAGGGTCTATAGTATATGGATAAGGTTGGGTGCCTTATCCTGGTAACACTATTGATACGGCCCACTTTGTAATTGTTACAAATTATTTGATCCAAATCATTCATGTAGAGACATGTGAGTGGGGGTATCCTATACAATGAGTTTGTATAAGACTGGACCACGAAATATATAATCTCTCTTTATAAATCCGTTATTTGAGAAGATTAGTATTTCACAGGATGATCATATGTGACTCGATCTTAATCCTGAGTGAGTTATGAACTCCTGCCTGTGAGGGCTCGTCCTTTGATTTGTATGGGTGAGAATGGCCTTTATAGCCGATTCAATAAGCCTACCATTTTGGGGACTTGACCAAATAGGGAGTTGGGAACATAAGTTTCACAAGATGGAATTCACTTCTTCCCATATAGAGAAAGTAGATGAGTAGTTCCCTTAAGTGCTGATTTCGGGACTTGAACAATGGGGCCCCACCCTCTCACTGGCCCGAGAGGGACTTGGTTTATGGTTGGATCATAAACAAGTTGTTCATTAGAGAATCAGTGGTACTTAAGGTGTAAGATGTAATTACAGGGGTAAAACGGACTTTTGACCCAGCTGTAATTACGAACAACTCGTGAAGGATCGACTTGCATGTAATGGTTATATCCATGGACACAACTTGTCTTACAGTGCATAAGAGTGCAACTCTAGGCCTATAGTGGAGTGACCTAGAGTTAATGAATGAAAGTCAATTAATTAATGAGTTTAATTAATTAATTTTGTATCATTGGAGCTTATAAATCTGTAGGTCCATAAGGTCCCCTTGCTAGTTCATAGTAACACTAAAAGGATCAATTTAGTTGAAAGAAAATTTGAAATATTCAAATTAATATTTAATATATTTGATATATTAAATGTAGAAGAGTAAAATATATTTATTGTATTTGATACATTAAATATTAGAGGAAATAGTTTATGTATATGATACATTAATATTAAAAACTATATACTTATGTTATTTGAATGTGATTCAAATTGGTTTAAAGTATATTATAAAAGATTAATTTTATAATATTTGAATAAGATTCAAATAAATATAAAATACATATTTTAATATATTAGATATTAAAATGTATTTTATAAAATAAAATTAATTCCTAAAAGCCTTATTATAAATAAGACATTTAGGTTTAGCCAAAAGGCTGACCAAACATACTATTCACCTTCTGCAGAGAATTGTTCTCTCATTCTTTCAAAAAGCTCCCACAAGCCTTGATCCCGTGTTCGAGTCATAGCGAGGAAGATCTCGTGGAAAAAGGAACACAAGAAGATGATTGTTCATCAAAGGTAATACATATGCTTAACTTATTTTTTAGTTTAATTCTAAATAAATCAAAGTAACGATTCCAAACGCTTCCGCTGCGGGGAATGAAGAGTTCATTCCCTTCAATTGGTATAAGAGCTTCTTTGAGTTTTGTTTAGAATTAATTGTAGATGGTGGGTATTTTAATTTTTTTTTATATATGTGATATATGTGGTTTGCAAATTGACTGTTTAAGCGTATTTTGGCATTAGTTTTATTGTTTTGTTTAGATCAAATGTGAAACTCGAAAGAGATAGGAATTCTCTTGTATGATTTTTTGAAGCCATTACGGATGGAAACCAATTGAAATTGGTGGATTTGAAACCATTACGGAATTGAAGATGGTGTCAAACGATGGTGGAATTGAAGCCATTACGAAATTGAAGATTCAATTTGTGTGAATCCTATCGAATTTCAGATTTGGAATGTTTGGAATGTCCAACATAAAATCTGGAGATTTAGATTGAGATTTAGAATATTTGGAATGTCCAAAATAAAATCTGTAAATTTAAATTCAGATTTGAATTTCTATAGATTTGATTTGGAATGTCCAAAATCAATTCTGTAGATTTAGATTCATATTTGGAATTTGGAATGTCCAAAATAAAATATGGAAATTTAAATTCAGATTTGGAATGTCTATGAATTTGATTTGATTTGGAATGTCCAAATTGAGTTATGGAAATTGGATTCAAAGGTGGAAAATCAATAAGGAGGATTTTCAAGACCAAGATATGTCTTGGATTTAAATTAATGTAATTCAAAATTGGTTTCAATTTCTTAGGATATGCCAAATATGCCGGTCAATTTTGCTGTGTTTTTAATTTAATTATGCATGTTGTTTTTAATTTAATTATGCATGTTGATGTATGTTTTAAATTTTAATTGATTGCATAGAGTATGCCATCTAGATTAAAATCCCACCATAGGTTAAGCATGATCATGCATTTTAATTATTTTTAATATAAGTGTTATATTTGGATAATTATGATTAAAATGCTTTCTAATTTGATTAGATGATTTTCTAATATGTTTATATTTCCATATTTACAATATAATTGTTATATTTAGAAATTTTAAATTAGGATACTTCCTTTTATAATAGGAATCCATATTTTTCTAATATTGATTAGGATATATTTTCCTAGATATAGTGATATCAGTAAAATCTTTTCCAATGAGATTGGAAAATCTTTTCCAATGAGATTGAAAAATCTTTTTCCAATGAGATTGAAAAATCTTTTTCTAATAAGATTGAGAAATCTTTTTCTAATAAGATTGGGAAATTTTTTTCTAATAAGACTGGAAAATCTTTTTCTAATAAGATTGGGAAATCTTCTCCTAATAAGATAGAAATCTTCTGAGATATATTTTCCCAATAAGATTGACATATATTTTCCCTATTAGATACTTTCCAAATGAGATTTGATATTTTCTAATAAGATTCATATATTTCAATTAGAATGTTTTTTTCCTTATTTAAAAGATAATTTAATTCATTCTTTAAAGAGTTTAAATATTTGAATTTAGTTTATCTTTTATTCTAATAAGATTAGAATATAGGATAATCTTTAATTTTGTTTTAAAGGGTTTAAAATTGTTAAAAATTCAAGATTATCCACAAGGTGAATTAGTTTTTAATAGGATTAAAAACATTGTTTAAAATCAACTGAAGTTCATTGATCTAGTAATTAATAGTTAATTAAAGATTAATGAATTTGAAATAAAAATTGACTATAAGGGAACCCTGTCTAAGAAAGGTTACTCGGGTGAGGTACTTAAGTTGACTGAAAAGGAACACCTCTACCTAAGAACTGGCCTGGGGGTTGAATTAGTCAAATTTTATTTTATTTCATTAAGCAGGCTCATAATGTGATTAGTTTTAAATAGTTTAATATACTTGATAATTCACATTAAAATCAATCTAACCAACATAAGGGTTATGAAAGGGTAGATTGAAAAACTTAGATAAATGAGATTAGCCTAATTCACCCTGATATTCAAATTGTTTGTTTTCTATGCTGAAACTGAATGAATATTGATTGCATGTTGTTAAATAATATTTTTTTTTATATATTTCAATATTATGTCTATTTCTCTCAATTTTAATTTTCGTTGCTAATTTGTCAAATTGAGAAAATAATATCACTTGGAAAAATAATGTTAACCCTATATAATGACAGTGTAAATTTTTCTTTAATTTGTCTTTATTGAGAAACGTTCTCAAAAACCTGTTGCCAATGCTAATCGAATTGTTCGTGAAGCACATGATTAATAAATCAATATAACGAGATGGTTTATACAAATTTTCTATTTGACATATTAGATGTCAAGCTAAGAAGATAAAGAATATGACAACAACATATGAGATATTGTTGAAGTCAATAAAAGCTAGATTTAGATATTTATCTAAATAATCTCAAAAATTAAGTATTACCAAAATCCAAGAAAAGAAATCATATGACTGTAGCTAAAAGAAAATAGTTTCTAAATTAGCATAGTAGTCATAATAAGAGGAATTTATGAAATACCTCTATAAGAAGAACATGGATAAAAGTAAATTTGATTTACTAGATTTTTTCATTACCACCTATATAGTAGATTCAGATCCACTATTAAGATTTGTTCTTCATTACATTTTATATAATTCTTGGAAAATACTTAATTATGTAGAATGATCTCTACTTGTTGGCACCAGAAAACCCATCTTAATTAATGTAGTGGGAGACATTAAGATGACCATAAGAAATAATTGTTATTTAATGCTGAATATGGTGTTTTCAGTACCATAGGAGAAATTCAATTTCTCTAACTTTATTACTAATAAAATGTTCATATAGTATGAATATTTTAGTACTAAATTTTTATTTTCAAAATTGTTTGAAAAGTTCAGCCGAAAAATAAGAATAATTTGTATGTGTTAAATTGTTAACATATAAAATACTACACAGTGAGATATTCAGGATTATAGAATCCAGAATATAAAGACAATTTATATTCTCCTAAAATATGATACCCGTCTTTGGTATTCAAGATTGATTCTGATCAATTTGAATAAAAAGACTACTACGAAGTGATTCTCTAAATGTTAGAGTTAATTACTTTATATGTCTTAAGATCTTGCCTTTCATGCAAGATAATTAATAAGTTTTTGTTGGAAAAACCTACAGGCCAAAGAACACTGATGAATATTTCATATCACTCTAGCTGATGATTATTCAAGAAATAAGTATCGTAACCTAATGCAACATAAGTCTGAATATTTTGAAAAGTTCGAGGAATATAAGACTCAAGTTGAAGGTCAATTAGGTAAATCTATCAAAACACTATGATCCGATCACAGTGAAAAGTACAGGAACGTTATGTACTAAGACTAATTGATAGAAAATGAGATTTTATCTCAACTCTAGCACAAAGTACAATTGTGTGAAATTGTGCTGTAAGAGGAGAAACAAGACCTTGTTAGACATGGTCAGAACAATAAAGAATTACACGCCATTATAAGACTCTTGTTAGGATATACAATATAGATTGTATAGTGAACATGATTCTATCTAAAAGGTGTCCATGAGACAACTTTGAGATTATAGAAGAGTAGTAAAGTTAGTTTACAACCCTTCGAGTTTTGAGAGTTTTAAGCATACATGCTGAAACTTGAATATGTTCAATAGTGTTGAAAAGTTGGTTCCAAGTGAAGCCACTAAATAGTTAACAAAAGTTGTTAACAATTTAATTACATTTAATAGTCAAATGGATCCTAGTCATGAATTGGATAAGCCTCATCGTAGTGGGAGAGTTATGAGATGACCCAACCGTTACAAGAGCTTATATGAAGCCTAAGTTGTCGTATTAGATGACAAAATGTAGGGCTTCTTGACCTCAAAGTTGAAATGAGGGTCAATGACAAAGACTAGTAGACCAAAGTCATAAATCTCGAGATAGAGTAGATGTACTCATCTTTATCTAGAACTTGTAGATATTCGTGATGGGGTAAAACCCATAGGTTTTGAATATATCTACTAAAGTAAAAGATTTGTAAATAAGACTAATGACAAATATAGATGGAGAAAGTAAACTATGGATAAACTTTCTCATTTGTTGTCATATTAGAGTATATAAGCATTTCCTAGTTGCATATGAGATATGTCAAGTGAAGGTTTAAGAAATCTTTTTTGAAAAGAAATCTTAAAGAATGCATTTACAAATCCATTACATGAGTTCAATTTCAAAAATCAAAAGCAAAAGGTTTGCAAGCAGTAAAGATTCATTTATGAAATGAATTTGATCACTAGATTTTTGAATGTAAGGTTTGATAAAAGTATAAAAAAACTATGACTTTGAATAAATATTAATGATATTGTATAGACAAGAAAATCATTAATTACTTAGTGGAATTTTCTCATATTTTATGTGGATGACTTATTACCCATTGTGAATGTTGTAAGATTTGAATCCAACATAAAATGTTCACTACCTAACCAATTCCAAATGAATGATTTAAATTACTGGGTATGTCCTAAAATAGAGTTTTCGAGGACAAAATGTTATTTATGTCTCACACATCTTATATTGACAAATTTGTTGTCAAGTATATGATGTAGTACTTCAAAAAATGATAATGTATCATTCTTACATGAAGTTTAGATTGTCTAAGGAATAGTGTCCTAAGACATTTCAAAATGTTGAGAACATAAGATTGACTATCTACGTTTGAGTGGGAGAAAATCTAATGTACAGTTGAGACATGACATTTGACAGTAAAATTGGTTAGCATTTATTAGTTAACCCAATGGTATGACCATTGCACGGAAAAATAAAAAAATTTCTCAAAATATCTATGGATAAATTGAGAAATTATATTTTGTGTATGAGGTTAAAGATTTGATCTTTACGAGATGCACTGGTTTTAACAAAGATTTATGGAAATCTATGTTTACCCTAGATGATGGAGTATGGTATGCAAGTTAAATGTTCTTACTTATGAAGTAAAGAACTTGCATAACTCAAATAATTTCTTATTGGTCTGAAAGATGTTTCAGATATAGTTAAGCCTAAAACGTTTTATGTAATGGCTAAACTTAAGGAACTTAGATAACATCAATATATAGGGTATCCTGAGAGAGAAAGAATCGTGGTAGGACCAAGATGACTTTTAATTGACAATCGTTTTGATCTATATAAAAAGACTTTCCAGGCTAAAGTGTTTGAAAGCCACCTAGAATGTCTAGGATTATGAGACATGTCTCATCTTCACTAGGGCAAGTGGGAGAACATGTTGGGTGTAGAGTATGCCCTAGGATACATGTCTCACCGGCTTTAGTGCAAGTGGGAGATTGTTGGGATTTATGCCCTAAAGCCTCGTAATTAATTAATAATTATTTGATAATTATTTTATTATTATTATTTGCAATTTATAATATTCATTATATAAATAAAATCCAAGGTTATTAGTGTAATCTTGAGCTGTATGTAGTTGACATATGGGAGGATCATGTTCAAGTAATAACCTAAAGGGTCTATAGTATATGGATAAGGTTGGGTGCCTTATCCTGGTAACACTATTGATACGGCCCACTTTGTAATTGTTACAAATGATTTGATCCAAATCATTCATGTAGAGACATGTGAGTGGGGGTATCCTATACAATGAGTTTGTATAAGACTGGACCACGAAATATATAATCTCTCTTTATAAATCCGTTATTTGAGAAGATTAGTATTTCACAGGATGATCATATGTGACTCGATCTTAATCCTGAGTGAGTTATGAACTCCTGCCTGTGAGGGCTCGTCCTTTGATTTGTATGGGTGAGAATGGCCTTTATAGCCGATTCAATAAGCCTACCATTTTGGGGACTTGACCAAATAGGGAGTTGGGAACATAAGTTTCACAAGATGGAATTCACTTCTTCCCATATAGGGAAAGTAGATGAGTAGTTCCCTTAAGTGCTGATTTCGGGACTTGAACAATGGGGCCCCACCCTCTCACTGGCCCGAGAGGGACTTGGTTTATGGTTGGATCATAAACAAGTTGTTCATTAGAGAATCAGTGGTACTTAAGGTGTAAGATGTAATTACAGGGGTAAAACGGACTTTTGACCCAACTGTAATTACGAACAACTCGTGAAGGATCGACTTGCATGTAATGGTTATATCCATGGACACAACTTGTCTTACAGTGCATAAGAGTGCAACTCTAGGCCTATAGTGGAGTGACCTAGAGTTAATGAATGAAAGTCAATTAATTAATGAGTTTAATTAATTAATTTTGTATCATTGGAGCTTATAAATCTGTAGGTCCATAAGGTCCCCTTGCTAGCTCATAGTAACACTAAAAGGATCAATTTAGTTGAAAGAAAATTTGAAATATTCAAATTAATATTTAATATATTTGATATATTAAATGTAGAAGAGTAAAATATATTTATTGTATTTGATACATTAAATATTAGAGGAAATAGTTTATGTATATAATACATTAATATTAAAAACTATATACTTATGTTATTTGAATGTGATTCAAATTGGTTTAAAGTATATTATAAAAGATTAATTTTATAACATTTGAATAAGATTCAAATAAATATAAAATACATATTTTAATATATTAGATATTAAAATGTATTTTATAAAATAAAATTAATTCCTAAAAGCCTTATTATAAATAAGACATTTAGGTTTAGCCAAAAGGCTGACCAAACATACTATTCACCTTCTGCAGAGAATTGTTCTCTCATTCTTTCAAAAAGCTCCCACAAGCCTTGATCCCGTGTTCGAGTCATAGCGAGGAAGATCTCGTGGAAAAAGGAACACAAGAAGATGATTGTTCATCAAAGGTAATACATATGCTTAACTTATTTTTTAGTTTAATTCTAAATAAATCAAAGTAACGATTCCAAACGCTTCCGCTGCGGGGAATGAAGAGTTCATTCCCTTCAATTGGTATAAGAGCTTCTTTGAGTTTTGTTTAGAATTAATTGTAGATGGTGGGTATTTTAATTTTTTTTTATATATGTGATATATGTGGTTTGCAAATTGACTGTTTAGGCGTATTTTGGCATTAGTTTTATTGTTTTGTTTAGATCAAATGTGAAACTCGAAAGAGATAGGAATTCTCTTGTATGATTTTTTGAAGCCATTACGGATGGAAACCAATTGAAATTGGTGGATTTGAAACCATTACGGAATTGAAGATGGTGTCAAACGATGGTGAAATTGAAGCCATTACGAAATTGAAGATTCAATTTGTGTGAGTCCTATCGAATTTCAGATTTGGAATGTTTGGAATGTCCAACATAAAATCTGGAGATTTAGATTGAGATTTAGAATATTTGGAATGTCCAAAATAAAATCTGTAAATTTAAATTCATCATTCCAAAATAAAATCTGTAAATTTAAATTCAGATTTGAATTTCTATAGATTTGATTTGGAATGTCCAAAATCAATTCTGTAGATTTAGATTCATATTTGGAATTTGGAATGTCCAAAATAAAATATGGAAATTTAAATTCAGATTTGGAATGTCTATGAATTTGATTTGATTTGGAATGTCCAAATTGAGTTATGGAAATTGGATTCAAAGGTGGAAAATCAATAAGGAGGATTTTGAAGACCAAGATATGTCTTAGATTTAAATTAATGTAATTCAAAATTGGTTTCAATTTCTTAGGATATGCAAAATATGCCGGTCAATTTTGCTGTGTTTTTAATTTAATTATGCATGTTGTTTTTAATTTAATTATGCATGTTGATGTATGTTTTAAATTTTAATTGATTGCATAGAGTATGCCATCTAGATTAAAATCCCACCATAGGTTAAGCATGATCATGCATTTTAATTATTTTTAATATAAGTGTTATATTTGGATAATTATGATTAAAATGCTTTCTAATTTGATTAGATGATTTTCTAATATGTTTATATTTCCATATTTACAATATAATTGTTATATTTAGAAATTTTAAATTAGGATACTTCCTTTTATAATAGGAATCCATATTTTTCTAATATTGATTAGGATATATTTTCCTAGATATAGTGATATCAGTACAATCTTTTCCAATGAGATTGGAAAATCTTTTCCAATGAGATTGAAAAATCTTTTCCTAATAAGATTGAGAAATCTTTTTCTAATAAGATTGAGAAATCTTTTTCTAATAAGATTGGGAAATCTTTTTCTAATAAGACTGGGAAATCTTTTTCTAATAAGATTGGGAAATCTTCTCCTAATAAGATTGAGAAATCTTCTGAGATATATTTTCCCAATAAGATTGACATATATTTTCCCTATTAGATACTTTCCAAATGAGATTTGATATTTTCTAATAAGATTCATATATTTCAATTAGAATGTTTCTTTCCTTATTTAAAAGATAATTTAATTCATTCTTTAAAGAGTTTAAATATTTGAATTTAGTTTATCTTTTATTCTAATAAGATTAGAATATAGGATAATCTTTAATTTTGTTTTAAAGGGTTTAAAATTGTTAAAAATTCAAGATTATCCACAAGGTGAATTAGTTTTTAATAGGATTAAAAACATTGTTTAAAATCAACTGAAGTTCATTGATCTAGTAATTAATAGTTAATTAAAGATTAATGAATTTGAAATAAAAATTGACTATAAGGGAACCCTGTCTAAGAAAGGTTACTCGGGTGAGGTACTTAAGTTGACTGAAAAGGAACACCTCTACCTAAGAACTGGCCTGGGGGTTGAATTAGTCAAATTTTATTTTATTTCATTAAGCAGGCTCATAATGTGATTAATTTTAAATAGTTTAATATACTTGATAATTCACATTAAAATCAATCTAACCAACATAAGGGTTATGAAAAGGTAGATTGAAAAACTTAGATAAATGAGATTAGCCTAATTCACCCTGATATTCAAATTGTTTGTTTTCTATGCTGAAATTGAATGAATATTGATTGAATGTTGTTAAATAATATTTTTTTTATATATTTCAATATTATGTCTCTTTCTCTCAATTTTAATTTTCGTTGCTAATTTGTCAAATTGAGAAAATAATATCACTTGGAAAAATAATGTTAACACTATATAATGACAGTGTAAATTTTTCGTCGAGTGAAACCCGTAGTTCTATTTTTATCTGAAACAAAATGTGATGAGATTGAGATGGACAGTATGAAGCAGTCTCTGGGTTACGACAGTTGTTTGGCGATAGCTAGTAGAGGCGCAAGTGGGGGCCTCTGTCTGTTCTGGAAGTCATCGGTTAGTGTGATTATCCGGTCGGCGACTAGGAATCATATTGATTGTGGAATTGTTTGGGGGTCTTGGAGATGGCGGTTTTCAGGAATTTATGGTTGCCCGGAGAACCAAAATAAGCATGTAACTTGCGAGCTTATCCGTCGCTTATCTAATCTTGATGATTCCCCGTGGCTAGTAGGGGGGACTTAAATGAGTGTTTCTGGGCAAAGGAAAAGCGAGGGGGCTCTAACAGGTCCTTTCGAAGTATGGAAATGTTTAGGGAAACCGTAGATGAGGTTGGGCTGAAAGATCTTGGTTACCGAGGCAGTGTGTTTACATGGTCTAACAGGTGGCAGAACAAACCGGTTATCCTTAAACGGTTGGATAGATTTTTGGGGAATGCTAGTTTTTGCAATATGTTTTCTCGTTGTTCCGTTACCCATCTGGATTGGAGTTCTTCGGATCACCGACCTATCTGTATCGAGATTCACCCAGATTCGATTGAGGGGGCTAAGTGGCAGGGGCCTCCTCCGTTCAGATTTGAGGAACTCTGGACCCTGGATGCGCGGTGTAGGGACATGATTCGTCAGTTCTGGAATTCGGGAGGGGAGCCCTTGGGGTCGGAGGAAGGGTCGTCCCGCTCTTTTCTTCAGTCTATTGCCAGCTGTAGGCAAGGTCTGGGGAAATGGGGGAGGTTGGTAAAACGTGAGTTTTTTCAGGATATCGATGCTCAACGTGCGCTTCTTCAGGAAGCTTATAATAGAGAGGGAGGTCCTGTTTTTGAGGAGATTAAATTGATCGAGGAAAGGTTAGACAAATCATTGTTGGCTGAAGAAATGTTCTGGAAGCAGAGATCGCGTGAAAATTGGTTAAAATGGGGAGACCGGAATACGAAATGGTTCCATAAGCGTGCTTCCACTCGTAAACAGAAGAATTCTATTGCCAGGATTCGTGAGGCGAGCGGGCTGTGGGTTTCTGATGATAAGGGTATGGAAGGGGTGTTTCTGGAGTATTTTGCTGGTCTGTTCAGTTCGTCTGATCCAGGAGAGCATGATATTTTGGCAGCGGTGGAGTGTGTCCCATGCAGGGTCTCATCTGTGATGAATGAGTTGTTGATGGCCCCATATACGGAGGAGGAAGTTCAGATGACTTTGTTCCATATGTTCCCCTAGAAGGCTCCTGGGCCTGACGGGTTCCCGGCTATGTTCTATCAGCGATTCTGGGAGGTCGTCAAGAGCAAAACTGTAAAGGTAGTACTCAGTATTCTTAATGGTACAATTTCAGCAAGGATACTCAATCACACTAATATTGCTCTCATCCCTAAGATCGCACACCCTGAAGAGGTGAAAGATTTCAGACCCATTAGCTTGTGCAATGTGTCCTTCAAGATAGTTTCGAAGGTGATAGCGAATTGGCTAAAGCAAGTTCTCCCGGGAGTCATTTCTGAACACCAGAGTGCGTTTGTTCCAGGTAGACTGATCTCGGACAACGTTCTTGTGGGATATGAATGTGTGCAACATATTCTGAATAAACGGGTGGGGTCCTGTGGTTTAGCAGCCTTAAAACTTGATATGACCAAAGCCTATGACCGGGTGGAATGGAAGTTCCTGGAACAGGTGATGTTGAAATTGGGCTTTGCGCCTATGTGGGTTGCACTGGTCATGGATTGTGTCTCTACTGTGAGTTTCTCTGTGGTTTTGAATGGGCGAGCTAGGGGGAGGTTGACTCCTAAGAGGGGATTGCGGCAGGGGGATCCTCTTTCCCCTTATCTCTTTTTGTTATGTGTTGAAAGTCTCTCTTGCTTGATTTCTTTGGCTCATCAACAGAAAGAGTTGGTTGGTTGTCGCATTGCGAGGAATAGTCCTTCTATCTCCCATCTTTTTTTTTGCTGATGACAGTCTGCTTTTCTGTAAGGCCACGATGTCTGAATGCTTGAAACTTCAGGGGATTCTTACATGTTATGAGAAGGCCTCGGGCCAGAGTGTTAATTTATCTAAATCAGCTATGATGTTTAGCCCGAATGTTACGATCCCTACGAGGGAAGCCATTGGTTCGCTGATGCAGGTTCGCACGGTTTTTAATTTAGGGAAGTACTTGGGTCTCCCATCCCATCTTTCCCGTAACAAGCGGATAGATCTGAATTTTTTGAAGGAGAAGGTGCATAAAGTGGTTGCAGGTTGGAAAAGCAGTATGTTCTCTGTGGGGGGTAAGAAGATTCTTATCAAAGCAGTCGCTCAAGCTCTCCCTACTTATGCTATGTCCTGCTTCCGCATTCCTAAGGGAATTTGTAAGGACCTGAATAGATGTATGGCAAGATTTTGGTTGGGAGCTTCCGAGAATCATAAAAAAATTCACTGGATGTCGTGGGATCGGATGTGTCTACCAAAGGAGATAGGTGGGTTGGGTTTTCGTAGTCTTGAAGGTTTCAACCAGGCGTTACTAGCAAAACAGGTTTGGCGTTTCCTTCAGTTTCCTAACTCTCTGGTTACTCGTGTTTTTAAGGGAAAATATTTTGCTGGTGTGGATTTGTTGGATGCGCAGTTGGGATATTCCCCTTCTTATATTTGGCGCAGTTTGTTGTGGGGTAAGGAGTTGCTTGTTGGGGGCATCCGTAAGAGGATAGGGAATGGGTTGTCCACCTCATTTTTCGGTGATCTGTGGGTGCCCCGTGAGCATTCGTTCAGGCTTATTACCCCTTCAGCTCTGAATCAACGGGACTTAAAAGTGGGTGATTTCATTACGGAGGAAGGATGGTGGGATATTGTCAAGTTACGAAGTGTCCTGTGGGAGGTGGATGTGGAACAAGTTCTTTCTATCCCCATTTGTCAGTCTTCTTTACCAGATGGTTGGCAATGTCATTTTTCGAGGGACGGGATGTTTTCTATTAAGAGTGCTTATAAAATGTTCCAAGCCCGAGTACGAGCTTCTACGTTTTCGATGAATAGTTTGGAGGAGAGGTGGTGGGTTGGTTTGTGGAAGTCAAAAGTTCCAAATAAAGTGCGGGTGCTCATGTGGAAACTTTTCCATAATATCCTCCCTTTGAATAATAATTTATGTGTTAAACGTGTTCCTGTCCATCCATGGTGTGAGTTATGTGGTAGAGATCGGGAAACGACTTTTCATTGTTTTTTTAGGTGCAAAAGGGCGAGGCATATATGGGATTGTTTGCTCCCTCAGGTCGGGTTGTTGTCGTCTGTTCACCATGATTGTCGGGAGGTGTTATTGGCGGTCTTCTCCGTGTTTGGGGAGTTTGATCGCGAGCTCTTCTTTACGGGTTGCTGGGCGATTTGGTCGGATAGGAATTATTGGCAGCAGCAACAACAACCCCTACCTGTGGCGTCGGTGCGAGCTACCTGGATTTCCGATTATGCCCGAGATTTCTGCGTAGCGTCGGTGGGGTCAGGTGGTCCTCGATTGGAGGCCCGATCCTTGACCAGGCAAGAGAGAAGGTGGGTCCCGCCGGAGATGGGATCTTTAAAGATGAACGTTGATGCATCATGTCACCCCTCGACAAATTGTGTGGGGGTTGGAGTGGTGGTTCGAGACTGGCAGGGGAGACTTGTTTGTGCTATTTCTGAGGTAATACAAGGTAAGCTTGATGTGTTTTCCGCTGAGGCTTTAGCCCTTATCCGAGGGTTAAGCTTGGTAACGGAGAAAGGTTTCCAAAATGTTTGGATTGAATCTGATGCCCAATCCTTGGTCAAGGCCATTCATTCTCATGTTGCTCCTTTGTCTGCTCAAGGGGTGTTATTAGCTAAAGTACGAGAGTTTCTTTTTAATCCTTCATTTCATGGGTTGATTTTTGTTCCCAGGTCTATGAATAAGGTAGCTCATAATTTAGCGAGTCATGCTTTTTCCAACATTGGTTTGTCTTGTTGGGAGGATGCCACGCCTGTGTGGTTGTCCAATTTACTTCTTTCAGACTGTTCTGTTGTTAGGTCTCTGTTAAGTGATATTTAGACTTATTAAAGCAAGGTGTTTTTAGAGTTTTAATTGAGTAAGAAGACGTTTTATCTCTTGTTTCTATCTAATTGTTGCTTATTTTGCTTGTAGGTGAAGAAAGAAGGAAGTTGGATGAAGATCGGAAATAAGAGTGAAAAGGGGGGCAAAGCAGCTGGAAATTGATGGAAAAAGCCTAGCGCCTAGGCGCTGCCTTTCGGCGCCTAGGCGCTGATGAGAAGAATTGGTCAGAAGGTGTAGCGCCTAGGCGCTGCCTTTCGGCGCCTAGGCGCTGATCAGATGAAAAAGACAGTAGTTGTAGCGCCTAGGCGCCCGAACGAAGAAAAAGACAGTAGCTGTAGCGCCTAGGCGCTGCCTTCCAGCGCCTAGGCGCTACGAAGTCTGAAGCGGTGATTCCTCCTAGCGCCTAGGCGCTGTATTTGGGCGCCTAGGCGCTGCGACGACTTTTTGCCCTAAGTTTAAAAGCAGTTTATTAGATTTTAAAGGGAGATCGGCTGGAGATTGGAGAAGAGACATAGAGAAACGGTTGAGCATAGACTTTGAAGATCCGAGCACCCAAACGGAGCGAGAGCAACGCTAGGAAACTCGTGGAATCGCCGGGATTTATTTCTTTTCCTCTTTTCATCCTCTCTTTTCTTACTTGTTATGAACATGTTAAATCTTGAGATTGTTGTTGAGTTTTTCATTATGAACTAACTCTCTTATCTAGAGCGTTGATGTAGTCGTTGTTGAACCTTATTTTTCACTATTGATTGTTAAGAATTTGATTTCATATTAGATTGTGAAAACCCTTATGAGCTTAATGCATGTTAGGATTTGGCCAATCTTAGTGTGACTTTATATCAATGTTTTGAGGTCGATAGACGATAATCATTGACGAACCTTAATTGTTTTCCCTAATTTATATGAGCGATAGACATATCCTTGTAGGTTTTGTGGCAATGCTAGTTTTACAACCTTCATAATTGAATTGTTTCGATTGTCATAGAAATATAGGCAATTGACATTTTAATGAATATTGTTATTACTCGAGAGAGAGTAGCAAGCCATTTGAGTAGAACTTGTCAACAGTCTAGAAATTAAACTTTTATAACTTTCAATTATTGAAGAATAGGGGGAGACAACGATGAAATCTTTGCTCTAGAACATCCATCATCTACATTTATCATAACGATTGTTAGTTTTAGTATTTTAATTACTTTAGTTCAAAGCTTTTTAATAATTCATTCAACCTTGACAGATCGATTGCTCAGATAAAATTGAAGCTAAAGAATTTGATAATTAGTAACTTTCATTCCCTGTGGAGAACGATAATCAGTACTTACACTACTATATTACTTGGAACGATTCGTACACTTGCGATTTCGGACAATCAGTCTTAATCTGAGTTTTGTTTTACTTTTATTGATTTTGTTCTTTTGTTTTTGGTCGCAGGAGTTAGAGAGAGTGCATGCGAAAATTTGGAAGTAGCAGCCTACTTCCAATTAATCTCGAAATCGAACGTACCTGTCGAAAGAACAGAAAAGAAAAGAGAGAGCGTGTTGCACAAGAAAAGTTGAAAATGGCGGACAACCAAGAGGTCGAAACCAGGACTTTGAGGGATTATGTATTGCCAAATGTAACGGGGTTACATTCTGCAATCCAGAGACCCGCAATTCAGGCGAACAACTTTGAGATTAAACCGGCCACGATTCAAATGATCCAGCCTCAGTGAACTACAGTGGTTTGAGGAATGAGGATCCAAACTCTCATATTTCAGATTTCCTGGAACTCTGCGATACATTCAAGATGAATGGAGTGACAGATGATGCCATTAGACTTAGGTTGTTTCCCTTTACTCTTAGGGGACAAGCTAAACAATGGTTGAGTTCGTTACCAGCAGGGTCAATAGAGACTTGGAATGATCTTGCCCAAAAGTTTCTCGCCAAGTTCTTCCCACCAGCAAAAACAGCAAAGATTCGGAGTGAGATTGGAAATTTTCTTCAAGAAGATGGAGAGTCTCTGTATGATGCATGGGAAAGATTTAAGGAACTTTTAAGAAAGTGTCCTCATCATGGGTTTCCTCGATGGATGCAAGTGCACAACTTTTACAATGGGTTAGATGGTGGCACTAGAACCACAATCGATGCAGCAGCTGGAGGATCTTTCATGAAGAAAACAGAGAATGATGCTTTTGAATTGTTGGAAGAAATGACGGTAAATCATTATGAATGCCCAAGCCGGAGAATGACTCAGAAACAGCCGATGGGTGTTAATGAAGTGGATTCAATAGCCGCGTTGACTGCACAGGCCTCACTTACTAGGCAACTTCAGTCAAACCAATTTGCGGTAAACTCGATTCAAGCCTCTACTTTATTCTGTGAAAATTGCAATGGAAGTCATAGGAGTGAAGATTGTCAGGTGGGGAATCCATTTATGCAAGGTCAAGTTGAGCAAGCTCAATTTGTTGGGAATTATAATCGCCAACAAAACAACCCGTACTCCAACACCTTTAATCCAGGGTGGCGAAATCATCCTAACTTCGCATGGAAGCAGAATCAGACACAAAATCCACCCCCTCCAGGATTCCATCAACCAGAAAAGAAAACTAGCCTTGAGGAGGCAATGATTCAGATGGCGAACACTACGAGTCAGTTCATGGCTGAAACAAGAACCAACTTCCAAAATCAAGGTGCCGCAATTAAGAATTTAGAAGTACAAGTTAGTCAGCTAGCCAATATGATGGTGGATAGGCTTCCAGGAAATTTACCAAGCACAACCGAAGTAGATTCAGTTGGACAACGAGCTGTTGATTTTAATATACTAAAAAAGGGAAAGGCTCATGTGGTTAGTGATCAAACTCAAATTGAGCATTGTAATGTCATCAGGGTGCATCACATGGATAAAAGTCAAGAACATGATCAAGAAAGGATTGAGGAGCCAACATCAATCATTGAAAAAGAAGTAGAAATAGTATCACGTTTACTTGAGGCCGAAAAGCCTATTACTTCTACTTTATCTACTTCTTCTATTCCTTCAGCTAATCCTCAACTCAAGAAAAAGAAAAAGAAAAATTTAAATTCTGAGGTTGTTAAATTTATGGACATTTGCATGAAACATAACATGAATCTTCCTTTTTCAGATGCTCTAAAGCAAATGCCTAACTACGTCAGGTTCATGAAGGAATAGCTCTCTAAGAAGAAGAAGAATAAAAAGGTTGAAACAGTGCATCTCGCTGAGGCATGCAGTGCTAGACTTAAGAAGAAACTACCGCATAAATTGAATGATCCAGGGAGTTTTTCTATTCCTTGCAGTTTTGGTAGTCATTCTTTTAGAGCTTTATGCGATCTAGGTGCTAGCATTAATTTACTCCCTTTGTCACTATGCAGGAAACTAAAAATGGGGGAGATAAAGCCCACTACTGTGAAACTCCAGTTAGCTGATAGATCCATAGTTTGTCCATATGGGGTTGTAGAGAATGCACTAATTAAAGTGGGAAAATTCTTTATCCCAATTGACTTTTATGTGATAGATGTGAAGGAAGACAATGCACTACCCGTTATTCTTGGAAGGCCATTCCTGGCAACTGGGAGAGTTTTAATTGATGTGGATAAAGGAGAATTGACCATTAGAGTCCAAAATGAAAAAGAACTTTTTAAAGCCATAGTGGACTCTAAGTATCAAACTGAAACATTGATGTTTGTCTACAAAAAGGGTGAAAGAAAGCGGGCTCGTGATATATTAAATATCTTTCGACCTCCTTAATGCTTAATTGTTTAATGCGTCTAGCTAAAGACGTTAAATAAAGCGCTAATTAGGAGGCAACCCGTAAAAAAAAAAAAAAAAAAAAAAAAAAAAAAAAAAAAAAAAAAAAAAAAAAACGGAGGATGGAGGAAAGACAAGAGCAAGGACGAAGAAGAATGGAAAGACGAATGCAACGCCAAATCAAATGGAGCACAACACTAAATGCTTTGATAGGCTTTTTCAGGTGTTGGCACGTCCTGGGTTCAATCAAGGAGATGATCCCATTCTTTGTCCAACACCCCCCAAATCATCTGATGAAGAAGAGAATATGTGAGCGGCGCTCACTCAGGAAAGTTTTCGTTTTCCTTATTCGTTTTCTTCTTATTTGTTGTGTTTTTCCTTTGAGTCGTTCGTTTCTTTTCGCATTGAGGACAATGTTGCATTTTAAGTTGGGGGTGGGATTAGATTCTGTTGAGTATGTTTTTTAGGATAGGTGTGACATTCTATATGATTTCTACATTCTAAGAAGTGTATCTCTTCAATTTTTCGAGATATTTTGGAAAACTATGTAAGTTAGGGACACATTGGTTGTTGGGTTATATTGCATAAGAGAGAAGAGCTTGATTCATGTTTTTACTTAAAAGGAATGCATGATAGTGTTTGTTGAATTATTGAATGTCGAATGCGCAAGATCTATTGCCAAAACAACCTGTTTTCATGTGAGCTTTTGAGCCTTTAAGCACATTCATTACATGGTGCTTTCAATTCTTAAAATGTGTGAATGCCGTGCATATTTAGATTTTTGTAGAACTTGCTTTGTTATGCATGTCTGTAGCCTCTGAATAGTTTTGAATGTTTAAATTTTAAGGGTAATTTAGGTGAAGCCAATGTTTAGCTTTCTAAAATAGCCTACCTCAACATTGAGTCCTTAGTTAAGCCAAATATTGAGCCTTAGCCCTTTTTCATTGGAAGATTACCGCACTAAAAGCCAAAAATGCCATTTGTTGTAATCCTTTTCTATGAATCCAAGATTGAAAGATTACATATGCTTACTACATGAAGTTTTTAATTTGTTGGGAAAGTTGCAACATGTGAATTAAGGGATTCCTAAATGGAAGTGTGATTAGAAAAAAAAAAAAAAATAAATGGTGTGGATGAAAAGAAGTCGATGCTTCAATCCAAGCTAAAAAAAAAAAAAAAAAAAAAAAAAATCGTACTTAAGTTTAAATTCCTTGGAAGTAGAAGTGTTAGCTTCATGTGGATAAGTTGTGTAAAAATTCTTTCAATAAAAAGCTTAAAATTTCCCTTTCCATCCACCCGTTCCTAAGCCAAATTACATCCAAACTAAGACCCTTAATTTTTGTGCATTCATTATGTTCATCGATGGCTTGGATGTGATATATGAGCAAGTTTATGACAAAAGTTTTGTATGTATTGGTGTGAGAGTCATTGAAATATGCCTTAAACAGTTGAGCGTTATGAGTGAATCCCTGTGAGGGTAGTAGACCTTGTGCATTCAATTTTGATAGTTTGATGAGATACTTGAGTTTTAGTTAAAATTGTACTCGATGAATGCTTATTCTCTTGACTGTTTGTATAACCGAAGTAATTGATGTGTACTTAGCTTACCACTATTCTTAGATATTAAGAAATTTGAAAAGAACACTTGGAATTGTAAGGAATCTAGAAGTCTCACTGGTTGATTGTACTCAATTGTTTCACTTACTTTCGTGTGCCTTTCGGTCGTCAATAAATGCGTGAGATTTGAGTCATTTGAATGTAGTTGTCTTTCCTTAGAATCCTCTTGCTCTTTGCTCGAGGGCGAGCAAAATGATAAGTTGGGGGTAGTTTGTTAAGTGATATTTAGACTTATTAAAGCAAGGTGTTTTTAGAGTTTTAATTGAGTAAGAAGACGTTTTATCTCTTGTTTCTATCTAATTGTTGCTTATTTTGCTTGTAGGTGAAGAAAGAAGGAAGTTGGATGAAGATCGAAAATAAGAGTGAAAAGGGGGGCAAAGCAGCTGGAAATTGATGGAAAAAGCCTAGCGCCTAGGCGCTGATGAGAAGAATTGGTCAGAAGGTGTAGCGCCTAGGCGCTGCCTTTCGGCGCCTAGGCGCTGATCAGATGAAAAAGACAGTAGCTGTAGCGCCTAGGCGCTGCCTTCCAGCGCCTAGGCGCTACGAAGTCTGAAGCGGTGATTCCTCCTAGCGCCTAGGCGCTGCGACGACTTTTTGCCCTAAGTTTAAAAGCAGTTTATTAGATTTTAAAGGGAGATCGGCTGGAGATTGGAGAAGAGACATAGAGAAACGGTTGAGCATAGACTTTGAAGATCCGAGCACCCAAACGGAGCGAGAGCAACGCTAGGAAACTCGTGGAATCGCCGGGATTTATTTCTTTTCCTCTTTTCATCCTCTCTTTTCTTACTTGTTATGAACATGTTAAATCTTGAGATTGTTGTTGAGTTTTTCATTATGAACTAACTCTCTTATCTAGAGCGTTGATGTAGTCGTTGTTGAACCTTATTTTTCACTATTGATTGTTAAGAATTTGATTTCATATTAGATTGTGAAAACCCTTATGAGCTTAATGCATGTTAGGATTTGGCCAATCTTAGTGTGACTTTATATCAATGTTTTGAGGTCGATAGACGATAATCATTGACGAACCTTAATTGTTTTCCCTAATTTATATGAGCGATAGACATATCCTTGTAGGTTTTGTGGCAATGCTAGTTTTACAACCTTCATAATTGAATTGTTTCGATTGTCATAGAAATATAGGCAATTGACATTTTAATGAATATTGTTATTACTCGAGAGAGAGTAGCAAGCCATTTGAGTAGAACTTGTCAACAGTCTAGAAATTAAACTTTTATAACTTTCAATTATTGAAGAATAGGGGGAGACAACGATGAAATCTTTGCTCTAGAACATCCATCATCTACATTTATCATAACGATTGTTAGTTTTAGTATTTTATTTACTTTAGTTCAAAGCTTTTTAATAATTCATTCAACCTTGACAGATCGATTGCTCAGATAAAATTGAAGCTAAAGAATTTGATAATTAGTAACTTTCATTCCCTGTGGAGAACGATAATCAGTACTTACACTACTATATTACTTGGAACGATTCGTACACTTGCGATTTCGGACAACAGTCTCTAGACCAATTCCATTATTAATTGATTGATGTTTGCTTCAAAAAAAAAAAAAAAATTAGTTTAATGTTGATATATAATTTTTTATTAGATTTATTGTATAATTATGTAATTACAAATTAAAGTAGATTATTTTTAGTTTAATGTTCATATATGATTTTTTATTAGATTTATTGTATAATTATGTAATTGAAAATTGTACCAGATGTCAATTTAGAGTAAAATAATTAAAAATATACCATTTTTTTTTCAAATATCACTAATAGTAGTCTATAGCCGATAGTACTATCACCTTAGTTTTTTTTTTTTTTTTTTTTTTGATAGAATTTGTCCGTGATTATCACTGGTCATATATCAACGATAATAGTCTATCAATAGTCTATGAGTAATAGTCACTGATTTTTTGCCATATTTATAAAATATTTTAAAATTTTGCTATATTTGTCATTTTTGCTATATTTACAAAATATTTTAAATTTTGCTATATTTGTCATTATCTTGACATGATTGTTGTTTATGCAACCAATCCCTCTTTTATATTGTAAATTGAAAGTTATAAAATGTTTAAAGTATAAATCATAGTATTTTTTAATTTATTATATATGTTTTTAAAGTGTGTTTTAATTGGTTTGTTGTTTATTTAATTTTAAAAAATCAAATGAAGTTATTTATGATTTTTTATTAGGTTTATTGTATAATTGTATAATTAAAAATTAAAAATTAAAAAAAGTTATTTTTAGTTTAATTTTCATATATGATTTTTTATTAGATTAATTGTATAATTAAGTAATTTTAATTATTTTGTAAATTGAAAGTTAAACAATGTTTAAAGTAGGGGCAATATCGGTTCGGTTTTAGGCCAAACCGAGACCAAACCGAACGAATCAGTTTGGCTAAAATCGAAATCGAAACGATGTCCAATAAAAGAAAAAATCGTCGGTTTGGTTATTCGTCGGGTTTTTTTTTTTTTTTTTTTAAAAAAAATTTATTGCTTTTTTTCGTTTCCTATTTTAGCCCCAGAATTGAAGGTGAATGAGGGAGAATGATGGAGTATAGCATTTATATTGTTATAGAATAAGAGGATGGTAAATTTGAAGATATGGAGAAGGTGGAGTTTAATTTAATTGAGATTTGAGATTAATTTTGATTTGACAAGTTTTAGTTGGTAGGTTCCAAACAAGGAAATAAAATGAACTCCAAGAACGTGCAAGAAGATTTTTGAAAGTTGAACTTGCCAAATTGAGGATCTTGAATCGCGCTAAGAACACGTTCTTCTCCAACCTTTTCTCTTCCTTACATTTTCATTTTCCCCCTCTGGTTCGAGAGCATCCACCATTTCTAGACGCTAATTGGAGCTCTATCAGAAAAGCTCTCATTCGACCTTCTTTTCTATTCCCTTCATCAGTTGCGCTAGATTAATCATCTCTAGAATTTTTTTCTCTATCATCCGATTTTTTGCCTTCTTCTTCGCACTCCGATTCATCTGCGTCTTGTATTGAAGATGAGCTACGTGAATTTGGAAGCTCTGAGATGGTGTCCTCGCCGACGACCTATGAGGATATCGTGCAGGAGGCTTGAGAAATTGTAAATGATAGCTTTCTAGATGTTGGTCGCCATCGTTGGTCTCCTGAAGCTTCGATAGAAGAGGAGATGAGACCGACATTGGAAGGAAAGGAAAGGAAATTTGAGGAATTTAGGGTTTCTTTAAGTGTATTTATATACATCGGTTCACTTCAGTTTTTTAATGGAATTTTCAAACTAAAATCGAATCAAATCGAAAATTTTCTATTTTCTTTAAATTAGAACCGATATGTCCAATATTTTGCTAAAAATCGAATCAATCCACTGGATCAGATTGGTTCGGTTCGGTTCGGTTTTCGATTATTTGTATCACCTCTAGTTTAAAGTATAAAACATAGTATTTTCTAATTTATTTTATTTTCTTAAAATATGTTTTAATTGGTTTGTTGAAGTTATTTTTAGTTTAATTTTCATATATGATTTTTTATTAGATTAATTGTATAATTAAGTAATTTCAATTAAATTGAAAGTTAAAAAATGTTTAAAGTATAAATCATAGTATTTTCTAATTTATTTTATGCTTACTTTTAGTTTAGTGTTTAATTGTTATATTTAATTATGTATCATTTTATGATATACTTTTATTTCTTATTAGAAAATGGGAGACAAGTCTTTGACATTTGTTTTATATGCGAATGGGTCTATGATTGATGGTGTCGATGGAGTTGAATTGATGAGCCTGCTTGCAGAGGTTTTAGTTTTAATGTGAACAACGAGGTTGTGTTTCAACAATTTGTTGAAATGATAGGGTTGTCTCTCGGTGTAGATTTGAGGAAAAATCAGTTAGAGATAGTATATAGACACCCTGAGTTAACAAGAGCGGGATCAATAAAGTATATGCCAATACCAATACCCAACAAACAAGTCATGGATTTTATGTTTAAAATTGTATTGCATGTCCCAAATTTGTTGCATTTATATGTCATTGTGGGAAGAGCACACATAAATGTTCAATTAGACTTACCAGAAACCCTTAGTCAATGTATTGATCATAATCAAAGTCTCGACCTTGGGCGTGAATCAGACGATGAATCAGACCCAGAGCCTGCATCGCCATGAGATGGTGGAGATATGGTGGCATATAATAGTTTTAAAGAGTTTAGGACTGAAACAGACGACGAATTTGAAAATTTGGACTTCAGTGGTCGTGAATATGTTATCCCTTCTGAAACATTCACTAATCTAGACATGGTTGTTGTAGACAGGGGTGCAAGTTAAAACCGACCAAACCAACTGAAACCGACGTCGGTTCGGTTGCGGTTCGGTCTAGGCGGTCGGCTGCGGTTTGGAGGTTGGAGAAACCGAACAAAATCGGTCGGGTTCGGTTTTCCATGAATCACGCCGATAAGAAACCGAACCGACCGATAAGAAGCCGAGTAGCTGCGACGATTTCCAAGGTATTTGATCTGATCGATGCATCCATTCCACTTCCAAGCTTCCAGCAGCAACAATGCTTGGATCGATGCAATATGCATCTCTTCTTCTTCTTCGTTTTGAATTTTGATGGTTTCCAAGGTAGAGGTACACTGCATCTTTTTTCTTCGTTTTATTTCCAAATCGTTTGGTTTCCAAATCGTTTCAAGTATAAAAAAACCCATGACACTCACACCATAAGACATAAGTTGAAGGTTGAAGTTAGAGAGTAGAGAGAAAGATAGAGAGAGAGTTTGAGAATGAGAAAGACGTTTGGTTTATTTTACAAGTTTCTTCAAAACTTTGGGTGTGGTGTTTAACTTTGAATTTTCAAGATTGAGTTGTCAACTCAACTTGGAGAGTGTGCTAGTCAAGTCAATACTCAATAGTCACATCACCTCACCAAATGGCCAATGCTCATTGCTCCACAATAGTACTATGATTGTACACCCCATAGAAGCATAGATAATAGTAAAAAGAGGAGTGCTCCACAAGTTCAATTTCATCATTTCACCTCCACGTGACCTTACTTTCAACTTTCAAAGGTTAGTTTTTTTTTTTTTTTTAATATAACATTTTGTTTCAATAAAATAGACTTTAATCATTATAATTTAAATTTAAAGTGGAAATGAATTATTAATAATTAGAATATATAATTTAATTTTAAAGTGGTGATGAATTAGTAATAATTAAAATATAAAATAATTAGAATATATACATTTATAGATTTATTTGTTAAGTAGGTAAGATATAATTGACATTGCCAGTTAAAAAAAAAAAGATTAATTTGAAAATGTTTTCTTCTAGTTTATATTTTCCAGTTTCATATATTTTTTTTAGTTTAACTTTAATCTTTTAATTTTTTAGTTAATAAATATAAATTATAATTAAAAAAAAAATCTTTTTACTTTTTTTTTTTAAATTCAAAATTATCATTCAAAAAGTAAATTGTAAGGTTCTTCTTATTAACTTATAATTACTTAGAATTATTGACTTAATCGTTAGTTAATATTTAGTGAATTTTCTTTATTGACTAATACTTCAATTTTTTTTAAGGTGATGCTATCAAATTATCAAATTATGACAAAATCAACTAGGAATGAGGGTGAGATTGATTCTGAGGAGAATGACACTATGGACAAGTTTGCTGAAATGCCACCACCACCACCGCCTAAGGATGAAAGAAAGAGGAAAATAACTTCTATGGTATGGGATCACTTTACTAAGGGCCCGTTTGATAACGTTCTCGTTTCTTGTTCCCTGTTTCCTGTTTCTTGTTCCCTATTTTTTGAGAACTGGAAACAAGAACCTGTTTGATAACTACTCTTGTTTCTTGTTTCTTGAAAAAAAGAAACAGAAACAGAAACTTGTTTGATAACGTTTCTTGTTTCTTGTTTCTTGTAGAAAAAAAATTAACAAAATAGATTGATAATTATTTTTTGTTAATTGTTTATTTTCTTTATGTTTTTTTCTTTTTTATAGTTTAAATATAATTTAGTATACATAATATAAAAAAAATATATTACATGCATTAAAAAATATATATATACAAAAAAAGTTATCCAAAGTTTACATAATCGAATACAAATAAGTCTCGATACAAAATTTAAAACATCCATAAAATTGTATTTATACTTCAAATGTTACCCAATTTGATTTAGTATATGTTTTTGTGTGTTTGTTTAATAATAGGGAATTGAGTCTTCTACCCACCAAAACAACATTCAATAACATTTTGGAGTGAGAAATGTCGGTAGTTAAACATTTATGGATGATGTCTCTTTTCTCTAAAATCTCGAAGTCATTGCCAATTTGTCATTATTTGTTATGAACCGTGTTTTAAATTTTCGTCGACGTGTATACATCTTCATCAACATTTTCATGTGTCAATGAACTTAATATCGGCATGAGAGGTGAATCGACATTTCAATTATATTTTAGATAAATTGACGTTATATAACTAAAATATAATTATTGTGAATCTAATATTTAATACTAAGAAAATTAAACTTATTTAAAAACCGGGAAATGCTTATTTGCAAAGTTTGAAATGTGGATGTTGATGGAAATATTAATGTCTCAATTTTATGAAAATGTTGATAAAAAATATCGATAAAATGTCGATGTGGATAGATATTTATGAAGAAAAAAAATATTTTAAAAAAATATATACTTAAATTAATAAATAAACATATTAACGTAGCTAGATAGGATAGGAGAATTATTATTAATATACCTTAATTGTAAAAGGCTGACCTAAGCAAATTTTTTGCCAACAAACCAATCACACTTTTCTAGTTTAAAAAGGAACTGAAGTGTATAAATGGGAACGGAACAGAAGAAACAACTTTTTGGTGTTTCTCAAATTTTGCCATTTTTTTAGAAACGTTTCTCAAAATTTAGAAACAAGAAACAGGAATAGTTATCAAATAAGTATGTTTCTTAAAAAATAAGAAACAGGAAACGTGAACGTTATCAAACGAGCCCTAAATTACTTGATTGTACCGAAGATAAACCTCAAGCCAAATGTAATTATTGTGGCACTATATATTGATAGCTCTAAAATAGAGCTATAATTATAGCCTCAAATCTAGCTAAATGCCATGCTTAATTTAGTTAAATTGCCTTTTTATAGGTGTTTTCGTGGCGAAGAGCTCGGGAAGTCCATTTATGATTTTCGGGGCTAAAACGATCATTTAAGAGGTTTCGGGAAGTGTTCGGGTCAAAAAGATAGGCCAAACGGAGCTCGGGAGCCAAAACGACCCAAAATTGGGCTTAGACCCGAGAGGGCAGCGCCCAGGCGCCGGCGCCCAGCGCCCAGGCGCTAATCGGAGCCAGACGCCCACGCCCGCGCGCACGCCTGCGCCCAGATCGCCCACGCGCGCGAGCTCCCCACCCGTCATTGAAAGTCCGCGCGCGCGCTCGCGCGCGTCGCTCGCCCTCGCCCGGTCCGTGTCCGAGCGCCCGCGCGCGCCGCCTCGCCTCGCCCGCGCCCAGACCGCCGACGCCCGCGCGCGTCGCTCGCCCGCCTCAGCGCCCGAGCGCCCGTCATCGTAGGTCACCCGCGCGCGCCGCTCGACCGCTCGCCCGTGTCCGCGCGCCCGCTCGCCACGCCTCGCCTCGCCCCCGCGCGCGCACCCCTTCCCTAACGCAAAATGCCTGTCATCTAAAGTCCTGAAGCCCGTCCTTAAAAGTTAAGAAATTCCCAATTTTGTAAATTTTCCAGAGGGCTCATCGCCTAGGCGCTGTCCCGATTCTGTGCGCGCGCCCCCGCGGCGCCTAGGCGCTGACTTATGGCGCCTAGGCGCTAGTCTGACGCAGAAATGGGTATTTAAGTCCGTTTTTGCTGTTTTTAGGTGAATTCTTTCCCATTCTCTCTCAATTTTTCTGCCCCCTTTCTTTGTAGAGCTCAAATCTTGAGCCAAAACATTATTCTTACCCATTCTAATACATTTTAAGTTGATTTCTCTTGATTTTCACAACGGGCAACTAAGGTAAGTGCTCTAATTTGGGTTTAGGGTTTGTGTTGTTGATGTATTAGGTGAGATCTGTTCTTTTTATCATTTTCTTGGCTTGTTCTAGCATTCAATTCATCTCTAGCATCGTTCTTAATGTCCAGCATGATTTTCTTAACGATTGACACCCGTTTAGTAAATTGTGTGTTGGTTAGATTAAAGATTCATGACTTAGCGATCGCACTTCATGTTTTGAGTAATTTAATATTGCATTCTGAATTAAATGTGGCCACATTTGTTTGGGTTGTTGATAAATCATAGAGATAGAATAAAATCGAGTCCCATTGTTAGAGATTTCATCAATTGGCTCGTCGCATGAATACCCGTCGCTCGCGACTAATCCTAATTTGGGAGAGCGATCGCCCCTAAGTTAGAATTATTAGCGAAGCATAGTCTAGAGTCGTCACCTCTTTTCTAATTAATTGGGATTATTAGTTCTAATTAAAGCATGGGAGCACTTGTTTTAATTGGGTCTTTTAATGTGTGTGAGTGTTAACAAAAACCGGCTAAGTATATTTTGTGTCTATGATCCGAACCACATCAACAACCAATCTCGACACTCAAATTAGGAGCACGTGTTCCGTTTATTTTCCTCGCATTTATTTTTCTCGCATTTTATTTTATTTTTCCGTTAGCTATTTTTCTGTTTTAGTTTAATTCTCCGTTAGCGTTTTCCCCCCTTATTTTACTGTTTTAATTTGAGTTTTATTAAAAACAAATAGAAGTTAATTAAGAGGAAATAATTTTGGTTCCTTGTGGTTCGACACCCGACTACCACTAGCTGCAAAGCTCTGTTGTATCGGATTTATAAATGTTATTTTGGCGGGTCTCGACAACCTGAACATTAGAGAAATTTTTATTAAGTTAAGAAAATCTCTTTGCCAAAATTGGCGCCGCTGCCGGGGAACCAATTAGATTCTCTTAGTTAAATTTTATTTGTTGAAAAACCACAAAATTTTTTTTCTTTGTCTTGTGTCTTCTTGTTTAGCATGACAGGTTTTCCATTTGATTATTGGGGTCAAGCTTCAAGGTATGAAGCCGAAGAAACTCCTCCGGTCCCTTGCCAAAGAATGACATTGGAGCAGATGGTTGGCAAATTAGTCAACAGCACGCTCCAATTTGCGCATGAAGGTCGTCAGTCTAGCCTAGAGACTGAAATTGAGTTGCAAGGAATGGAGGAGCAACAAAACCAATTTCCTCATAATTATTGTCGAGGTATGTCTCTGGAACAAATGGTAAATGAATTAGTTGATAGCACTCACCATTATTCGCAGGCAATGCACGAGGCTCGGTTAGAAGCCAAGCTCCGCGAAGCGAATGAGCAAATAAGTCGTTTGCTAAGTCCTGCGAAGGAATTGGAGGGTGAGGAAGATCATCCAGTTGACCATACCACTGAGGAGAGGTTCTTTGAGGAAATATACCCCGATAGTGATGAAGAGCTTGAGGATGCTCTGCCATGCGAAGATGAGATCGGTGAGATTAAGGAAGATACCGAGCCTAGTCCCGAGGAGGATGTTCAGGTGATAGAGTCTGAGGCTGACAAGCCTCTATCTGTTTTATTTCCTGTTAAATTCTCTATTGATGCATGCTTTCTTCCTTTTTCTCCTAAGTCCGTCGAGTCTTTTATTTTTGTTGAGTCAGTTAAGTCTCCTTTTATTTTATTTCAGTCTTTTGAGTCTTTATTTTTCCCAAATATTAAAAATACCAAAAAAATAACAACTCTGTCCGGCTGCCTTCAGAAGTCGAAGAGCTTGCTTCTCTTAGCAGGTTTTATTGATTCAAGGAAGAAGGGGCCGAAGAAGTACGAGAATTTTTACGTACCCTGACAGAGTGGAGGACACGTCGAGCATAACGACGTTAAAAATTTGCGCTTCTTGGGAGGCAACCCATGAGTATTTCAATTTTTGTCTTTACTTTTAGTTTTTGTTTTCCTAGCTTAACTTTTTCTTGCTTTCTTAGGTAATAAGCGAGAGATGATTTGCATTTTGGATCTGTTTTGGAGACGAGATTGCGCATCCCTACTCACCGATCCCGCAAAAATTCAGGGGAGGTTCCTGTTCCCTTTAATTTTTGTCGTTATCATTGTTTATCTGTGAGATTAGATGCATTGAGGACAATGCAGTCTTTTAGGTGGGGGGTAGAATATATAGTTGGACTTCGTTGTAGTTCTTGAGCATGTCATACTGTGATTTTGAGATGTTTAGGAATCTGAATGCATGTGTCCGATGAGGACTTTCTGTGATTTATTTGTAAATACTCCATAGTTGTGCATTGCGAGAAAGCCATGAGAATGCATAGTTTGAGCATATTTTAAAAAAATTTCGATTATTCCCCTACATTCACTGAGCACGTAGACCTCTTACTCTTAGTTCTGTAGGCTTAGAACAATTTTATTTGGTCTGAAACCTCGTTGTCACCCCGAAAGGTACCTTTAGGGAGGCTTGATGTGTTAGAATTTGTAATGACTCATATGTTTTAGCAAAGCTATGTGCCTATAAAAAATGTTCATTGAGAGTAAGAGCATGTTTGAAATATTATTTGAGGTGCTCCTCCTTCTTGTGTTGCCCGTGTAATCAGGGGCGATCGTGTAACCCACGGTTGCCACTGCATGAAAGGGCAACTAATGGAAGTGAGCACTAGTCCTTAAAAACGTGAAGCAAACTAAAAGCTTGACGTGTTAGGCTCTCAAGAAAAGAAAAGAAAAAAAAAATAGTTAGGCCTTTTGTTTTGTTATTCTTTCCGACATTGAAAAGCCATTAGACTGTTCTCATTGCCAGAAGTAGGGGGAAGATGAGTATTAGGATTGATTAAGGTGGTTCCGGGTCTATGGAAGCTAGGATAGGAGGCGCTAATCACACACACACGTAGGGAATAGGAGTTAATATTTTGAAATATTCACAATTTATGCATATGCTTGATTGTTTTCCGTTAGCATGATTATCTTGTTTTTGCAAGTATTGAGATTCGAGTCGTCAGCATGCATGCTTATTCTTATGAGATAAATCTAAGTGTTCCTTGCTCGAGGACTAGCAAGATTCAGGTGGGGGGTATTTTGATGGCTCTAAAATAGAGCTATAATTATAGCCTCAAATCTAGCTAAATGCCATGCTTAATTTAGTTAAATTGCCTTTTTATAGATGTTTTCGTGGCGAAGAGCTCGGGAAGTCCATTTATGATTTTTGGGGCTAAAACGGTCATTTAAGAGGTTTCGGGAAGTGTTCGGGTCAAAAAGATAGGCCAAACGGAGCTCGGGAGCCAAAACGACCCAAAATTGGGCTTAGACCCGAGAGGGCAGCGCCCAGCGCCCAGGCGCTAATCGGAGCCAGACGCCCACGCCCGCGCGCACCCGCGCGCACGCCCGCGCCCAGACCGCCCACGCCCGCGCTCCCCGCGCGCGCTCCCCGCCCGTCATTGAAAGTCCGCGCGCGCGCCCGCGCGCGCCGCCTCGCCTCGCCCGCGCCCAGACCGCCTACGCCCGCGCGCGTCGCTCGCCCGCCTCAGCGCCCGAGCGCCCGTCATCGTAGGTCACCCGCGCGCGCCGCTCGACCGCTCGCCCGTGTCCGCGCGCCCGCTCGCCACGCCTCGCCTCGCCCCCGCGCGCGCACCCCTTCCCTAACGCAAAATGCCTGTCATCTAAAGTCCTGAAGCCCGTCCTTAAAAGTTAAGAAATTCCCAATTTTGTAAATTTTCCAGAGGGCTCATCGCCTAGGCGCTGACTTACGGCGCCTAGGCGCTGTCCCGATTCTGTGCGCGCGCCCCCGCGGCGCCTAGGCGCTGACTTATGGCGCCTAGGCGCTAGTCTGACGCAGAAATGGGTATTTAAGTCCGTTTTTGCTGTTTTTAGGTGAATTCTTTCCCATTCTCTCTCAATTTTTCCGCCCCCTTTCTTTGTAGAGCTCAAATCTTGAGCCAAAACATTATTCTTACCCATTCTAATACATTTTAAGTTGATTTCTCTTGATTTTCACAACGGGCAACTAAGGTAAGTGCTCTAATTTGGGTTTAGGGTTTGTGTTGTTGATGTATTAGGTGAGATCTGTTCTTTTTATCATTTTCTTGGCTTGTTCTAGCATTCAATTCATCTCTAGCATCGTTCTTAATGTCCAGCATGATTTTCTTAACGATTGACACCCGTTTAGTAAATTGTGTGTTGGTTAGATTAAAGATTCATGACTTAGCGATCGCACTTCATGTTTTGAGTAATTTAATATTGCATTCTGAATTAAATGTGGCCACATTTGTTTGGGTTGTTGATAAATCATAGAGATAGAATAAAATCGAGTCCCATTGTTAGAGATTTCATCAATTGGCTCGTCGCATGAATACCCGTCGCTCGCGACTAATCCTAATTTGGGAGAGCGATCGCCCCTAAGTTAGAATTATTAGCGAAGCATAGTCTAGAGTCGTCACCTCTTTTCTAATTAATTGGGATTATTAGTTCTAATTAAAGCATGGGAGCACTTGTTTTAATTGGGTCTTTTAATGTGTGTGAGTGTTAACAAAAACCGGCTAAGTATATTTTGTGTCTATGATCCGAACCACATCAACAACCAATCTCGACACTCAAATTAGGAGCACGTGTTCCGTTTATTTTCCTCGCATTTATTTTTCTCGCATTTTATTTTATTTTTCCGTTAGCTATTTTTCTGTTTTAGTTTAATTCTCCGTTAGCGTTCTCCCCCCTTATTTTACTGTTTTAATTTGAGTTTTATTAAAAACAAATAGAAGTTAATTAAGAGGAAATAATTTTGGTTCCTTGTGGTTCGACACCCGACTACCACTAGCTGCAAAGCTCTGTTGTATCGGATTTATAAATGTTATTTTGGCGGGTCTCGACTACCTGAACATTAGAGAAATTTTTATTAAGTGAAGAAAATCTTTTTGCCATATATGCATGTCATACAAAGAGGAATGGGACAGAGACAATGAGAATGCATAT
Source organism: Herpetospermum pedunculosum (assembly GCA_028017165.1). Lineage (NCBI taxonomy): Eukaryota > Viridiplantae > Streptophyta > Magnoliopsida > Cucurbitales > Cucurbitaceae > Herpetospermum > Herpetospermum pedunculosum. The sequence continues at coordinate 51,494,696 of CM051527.1, forward strand.
TGAGAGTTATTGCAAACAAAGTCTTTTGGTAAAGACAAAAGATGCATCACAACAACAATTGATATTTAAAAATAATGGTGACGTGGGAGAAAATATAACAAATACCTCTCTTAGGTGTGCAGTTTTTAGTGTAGAGAATGCTAGAAGACTTCTTGCTGAAATGATCACAATTGATGAGTTATCTTTTAGATTTGTGGAGAGTGAAGGATTTAGAAGGTTTGTGGATGGAACCATCACTTTATTGGAACCTAAATTTATTCTTCCTTCTCGAACTACAATTGCTAAGGATATTCTAGCTATATATGCTACTAAAAAACAAGCTTTGAAAGAACTTTTTGTAGATCAAGCCTATAGAATTTCACTCACAACTGATACATGGACATCCTGTCAAAATATTAACTATATGGTCTTAACCGCACATTTTATTGACAGTAGTTGAAAATTGCATAAGAGGATCATCAATTTCTCTCAAATAGATGATCATAAAGGTGAGACCATGGGAAGAGAAGTTGAACGATGTTTGAAACATTGGGGGATTGAAAAAATATTGACATTGACTGTTGATAACGCTTCGTCCAACGATACTGTTATTGCTTATCTAGTTGAACGTTTCAAACATGGGTTGATTTTGGATGGTGAGTATTTGCATGTTAGGTGTTGTGCTCATATTCTTAATTTGATTGTGAACGATGGCTTGAAAGATGTGCATGAGTCAGTGACACGAATTCGAAATTCTGTTAGATTTGTTAGATTTCGAAATTCTGTTAGATTTGTTAGATCTTCTCCAGCTCGATTTGCTAAATTTAAGAAGTGTATTGACGATGAAAATATATCTAGCAAGAGTCTTTTATGTCTTGACGTTCCAACTAGGTGGAACTCTACATATTTGATGCTTGAAGCAGCTGAAAAATTTGAGAAGACATTTGATAGATTAGATTATTACGACACTGCATACTTGAAAATGAAAGATGAGAAACAGAATCCAAATAGTAAAGATTGGGAGGTCGCTCGCATATTTACTAAGTTCTTGTCTGTATTTTATGAGGTGACTCATAGAATTTCCGGTTCTCTTTATATTACTTCTAATATGGTCTTCGATGAAATTGCAACTATCCAGAATTGTATACGAAAGTATTCTTCGGGTAATGATAGTTCAATTATTACTGATGTTGTGACCAAAATGCAATTTAAATATGATAAGTATTGGGGGAATAGTGAAAAGGCGAATTACTTATTATATGTTGCATTTGTTCTCGATCCTCGTCACAAGATGAAGTTCCTTATGTACTGTTTGAATCAGTTATTTGAGGATAAAGTGGCAAAGGAAATAGGAAAAAAAGTGGAAGATGTGTTGAGACGATTGTTCAACGAGTATAATTTGTTAGAGTCTAAGAATGCTTCTGTTTCACGTTCAAGTTCATCATCTTTTATGTCAAGGAGTCAGATGAGTCAATCTACTTCTAATGATTCTTCTATTATAACAAGTAATCATTTTCGCTTTCAACATGCTGATATGGAAGATGATGAAGATGATTTTGATGTGGACACAGAGGTGGATGTTTACTTATTGGAACGTCGTGCAAAAGTAGATGAGAATTATGACATCTTAGAATGGTGGAAAGTGAACTCTTCTAGGTATAAGGTTCTTAGTAAGGTTGTACGAGATGTTTTGGCAATTCCAGTGTCTACAGGTGCTTCTGAGTCCGCATTTAGTACTGGTGGGAGAGTGATTGATCCTTTTCGCTCCACTTTGGCTCCATCCACAGGTGAGGCACTTATTTGTGCACAAAATTGGCTACGTTCTAATGCTATGAGTTTCGACCTCCAATCACATTTGGAGGAAGTTTCTCTCGTTGAAGAAGGTTTGAATTTTTTTTTTAATCTTTGAAACTTAATTTTAAAATTACATTAATTTTTCTTTAATTATTATTATTATTATTTTGTAGATTTCAAATCTTGCGTGGAGGAAGCAGCTAAAAGACAAAGAGCGAAGGAAAATGTTTCATGAAGGAGAATGTTTCAAAATTATATTAATTTCTCTCTTATTCTTATTTAGAATTCAATTTCGATTGTAATTTTTAAAATTGATTATAAAGTTAATATTTTGTTATTTCATGAATGAATTTTGAATTGAATTTGTTAGATTAAGGTTAAAGTTAAAATTAAATTATTATTTTTTTAATTAAATTATAATTTGTAAAAAAAAATCTAAAACAAAGATAAAAAGTGAAAAATAAATAATAAATAATAAAATAAAGGACGGAGAAGATAAATAAAAATAATGGAAGAATAAAAAAAAAAAAAATGAAACCTTTAAAAAAAATAATGAATAAAAGTTAAAAGAAATCAAAAGTGTTTATATTATATATATTTAAAGTCAAATGTGTAATAAAAACATATCTGGCCAAATTGGTTCACACAAGGTCTCAGGTTCGAGCATTAGTGAAGCCTAAATTTAATTTTTAATTCGAAATTTGTAGACAGTCCAACGAAAGAGTAAACGGTGAACCGATAAACCGAACCGACCAAACCGTCGGTTAATCGGCTCGGTTCGGTTCGGTTCGGTTAGATTCCAGTGTCGGTTCGGTTTTGATTCACCAAACTTGATATATTTCGTATCGGTTCGGCTTCGGTTCAGCACCCAAACCGAACCGAACCGATTACACCCCTAGTTGTAGATAACATTAGAGAACATGACCCTGTGGACGAACCAAAGTTCAAAATAACATGTTATATAAGGGGCTAATTTGTCAAGACAAAGAAATCCTTAAACATGTAGTAAAATGTTTTGCTGTTCAGTGTCATGTACCGTTCGAGGTGGCAGAGTCAACAACAACAAAATAGGCAGTAAGATGTTTGAAGTGGGAAGAAGAATGCCCATGGAAGCTTCGTGGCATTAAGAAAAAATCACATGGAATTTTTTAGATCACTAAATATGTTGATGAACACAACTGTTTTTATTCAGAACTAAATCAAAGTCATGTTCAGCTGGATTCATCAATGATCGCCTTGGAATTTCTACAAGCTGTTAAAGTTGATCCTTCCATCACAGTATCAAAACTACAAGATGACATATTAGAAAAGTTTGGCTACCACGTTCCTTATCAGAGGACATGGGAAGGAGAAAGAAAAGCATTGACCAAAGTGTATGGTGATTGGCAAATCATATAAATTTTTTGCCTAAATGGATGTACATGATGAAGCAGAGCAATCCCGATACATGAATAGAATGGAAAATAAAGACTTTACCGAGTGTAGGTCATGTCATACTTATTTCTGTTTTTTGGGCTTTCGGTCCTTGTATTGAGGCTTTCAAGAAATGTCGACCAATCATTTAAATAGACGATACTCATTTATATGGCAAATATAAAGGGACGTTACTGATTGCAACATCAATCGATGGTGATGAAAAGTTTTTCCACTTGCGTTTGCCGTTGTAGACTCGGAACTACGTGAAACATGGGGATGATTTTTGAAACACCTGAGATCGATTGTTACACAGAAAAAGATATGTTTGATTTCAGATCGATATGCTGGTATCATTTCTGTTGTCAACAATGAAGCCAACGGTTGGAGAGTACCTAGCACTGATATTGATACTCAGTACAGATTTTGGTTACAACACATCGTTAGCAACTTCAATACAAAATATAAGAATGAGCAATTGAGAAAGTTAGTTGAACGTGTTGGGAGTGAATTCCAAGTTCGTAAGTACAACAAGGTTGTTGAAGAGATTAAAACAATCAATATCAGTTGTATGAATTTTTTCAACAACGTCGATGTTGAGAGATGAACCCTATCACATGATGGGAAGGTGTAGATATGGGTGGATGACCACTAACATGACGAAGTGCATTAATGGAGTTTTAAAAAAAGGCTCGTATGTTGCCAATCACTGCACTCGTTCAACACACCTTTTGCAAATGTATGAGATATTTTGAGAAACGAAGAGTAGCCACAAGAGAGGCTATGCCACAACGACTCAAATATATCGGGTAATCAATCAACTTATTTTCTAAATTCGTCAACTTATCTTTGTCAATTGTACTAATCATACCCATTCAAATAATTAGGTACGTGATAACTCTAATTTAGAGCTATGTTTTACTCCCTAATTGCAGCTAAAACCGTGCTTAATATTGTTAATTTGCCTCTCTTATAGGTGTTTCACGATGAAGAGCTCATAGAGTACAAAGGACATTTTTCGGAGCTAAAAAGACCATCTTAAGGTCTCGGGATTTCATCGGGCAAAGAAGAGGAGCAAAGGACAAATGTTGCACTTTAGTCCAGCGTCGAGACGCTCTCCAAGTGAAAATTGAATTGAAAACCCGAGAGCAAGCGTCGGGACGTTGTCCGACGTCTTGACGCCCCGAAGAGGCGCGCGCTGAAGATTTCCGTCCGTAGCGTCTCGACGCTACGACAATTATTTAAATCCTTCTTCTCCGGTTTTAGGGTAATTCTCAATCCGTTTTGCTGAATTCTTCCACCATTGAAGCTCGGCTTTGAAGCTTTTCTTCTACTTTTCCTTGTTGTATCAACCAAATGGCTTCCATGGAAGCTTGAATTCATTCCAAGACCATGGAAAGCTAAGGTTAGTGTAGGATTTGGGGATTAATTTAGAGATTTTGCAAATTTTGTAAGGATTTGAGACTTATGCTTTAAATTCCATCTTGGTCTGAATATTTTTGATATATCTTCTTCTTCTATGCCTATTCTTATAAGTATGCTTGCATAATAGACTGACGATCTTGACTTCTTGCATGCTTTATGGTTAATTTAGATTAGTGATGTCGTGCCTCTTCTAATCGCCATTGTAACAAGGGTTCGGTGAGGCCATGGGTAGTACATAAGTATGCTGCCTTAGACAATGTTAACTAACCCGAAGAAGTAGAGAAATCGAAGTATCGAATTAGGCTATCCAAGTCGAATGTTCGTCACAATGCGCACATTACTGTTTTTTTTTAGTTTAGAATTGATCACTCTGAATTGATTAATTGCATGTTGATAGTTAGATTTGACGCATCTAGCTAATTTCTTTGGGGTCAGTTACTTTGAAGCTTTCCCGGTAACTGTTTGTGTGCTCAATTAATTCTGATTAAGTCTATAGGATTTCAATGATATGAATTACATTATTTCGCAAATCCCGAATTCCTCAAATCCAACACGTTCGTACGTTTGATTAAATTCTCTGTTAGTTTATTTTCTCAATTTGCATGACCAAAAAAAACCCCTGTTTTGTTACTATAATCAAACAAATACAATTCAATTCAACCTCTGATTTTCATTGACAGCTCCCTATGGACCGACTTGGTTACCACTAGCTACAAGTTAGCTTAGTGTAATCAGTTTAAAAATTTTATTTTGGCAAGCCTCGACAACTTGAAAATTGGGGCACACCAAATTGTGTCCGACCAAAATTGGCGTCGTTGCCGGTTAACAACTTAAAGAAAATTCGTTTTGATTGAAGTGTGTCTGTTTGATTGTTTTTGAAATTTTTTGATTTAATTCTGTTTGCTTTTGAGTTTCTTGTGTTGTATGATCCGTTCTTCTGAAGTTAGTGGTTTGCAGTATATTCCAGAGATAGAAAGAGAAGAACGACGACTGGGAAGAGAATGAGGAGAAGGCTTAAGATTGTTCGAGGAAGAAGGACTCAATCCTTTTGTGAGAGAAGCGATGGAGCAAGAGGAAGCGCCAAGGACATTAAAGCAGCTGGCAGGGCCAGATCTGAACCAACAACCGCTTTGCATTACATACCCAGTTGTAGCTGGTAATTTTGAATTAAAGTCTGATTTGATTCATCAATTACCTTCTTTTCATGGTAATGCAGGCGAAGATGCAAATAAGCACTTGATGGAATTTCACTGTGTCTGTGCGGGGATGAAGCCCCCCCAGGTGTAACGGAGGAGCAACAAAATTTGAGAGCTTTTTCCTTCACGTTGAAGGACAAAGCCAAGGATTGGCTATACTATCTGCCATCAGGCTCCATTACAACCTGGAATGAAATGAAAATGATCTTTTTAGAGAAATACTTTCACACCACCAGATTGCCGATCAACTTCTCATACAGTACTTCTATGAGGGTATGACTCCTCACGACTGGCAAATGATTGATGCAGCTAGCGGTGGAGCGTTGATTGACAAGACTCCCGCGGAGGCCAAACAATTGATCGCTAATATGGCTGCTAATTCCCAGCAGTTTGGAGTTAGATGAGGAGTAAGCGAAGTGCATCAGATCAGTCAAACTAGGGAAGTGAATGACATAAAAGCCCAGGTGGCAGAGATGAGTAATTTACTGAAGAAATTTGTTGGAGGAAGTATTCGAGATTCAGAATAAGTGAATGCCATCGGGGGTTATGCTTCCAATCCAAGGAAGTATGTGTTGGGTTTTATGTCCTAAAACTCGTGGTTTGTAAACTGTTGTGTTTGTAAATATTCTATTTAGAATAAAGAGTTATTAGTTTTATTCAGTAAAAGAGTTTACTGGAATAAAGTGAAACGTGTTTAGGTTAACCTATATCAATGACTAACACCCATGGCTGAATATGAGTACTTGAGCCTCATGTATGACATGATTGTGGATCAAGCTCAAGTAGTCAGTCAAAACGGTCTATAGTATACGGATAAGGCTGGGTACCTTATCCTGGTAACACTATTGGATGCGACTCACTTTGTATTGTACAAAACAATGTGATCTGAATCGTTTCACATGGAGATGTGCGAGTGAGGGCGTCCTGTGCAAAGAGTTTGCATAAGACCGAACCACGAAATATGTCACTCTCTCTTTATAACACCGTTTACTGATGAGACCGACATTTTCATTTGATGGCCTAGGTAACTCGATCTCAATGTTGAGCTCGCTATGAACTCTTGCTTATTCGAAAGTATCATTTGACTTGCACGGGTGAGAGTGACCCATAAGCGCCGACTCAATAAGCCTACCATCTTGGGGATAAAGTCGAATAGGTAGCTGGGGACATAGTACAACAAGATTGAAGTTCACTCTTAACCCGTTTTTCAGGGTTAGTAGATAGGTTGTTCCCTTAATAGTTGACTCTGGGGCTTGAACAATTAGCGCGCACACTCTCATGAGATGAGAGAGTTAATTGATCTGTTGGTTGGATCACAGAACTATTGTTCATTAGAGGTGTCAGTGGTACTTAAGGAACAAGATGTAATGCAGGGGTTAAACGGTTTAAATGACCCAGCTGTGATTAAGAACAACCTGTGAAGGGTCGACTTACCCGTGACGGTTATATTAGAGGACATAATATATCTACAATGAGGAGAGTGCAACCCTCAGACTATAATGGAGTCTCCGGGGGTTTGACGAATGTTGGTTAGTTCGGTTAAAAGATTTTTGACCGGATAATCTCGTATCGTTGGAGCTCATGATCTATAAGTCCTTTAGGTTATCATTGCTAGCTTGGATAACGTCGTGCAACAATATAAGAGAAAAGAAAAAGAATTTGAATTGTTCAAATTCGGCTTGTGGAAGAATGATGGACATATTTAAATATGATTTAAATATGAGAATGGTCTAAAACACGAATAGGATTCATGTGCAAAAAAGTCGATTTTCGGAAAACCGGGTTTAGCCATATTATTTAATTAATATTTAATATTGAATTAAATAATATTAATTAATTATAAAAATTAATTAATTAATAATATATATATATATATATATATATTTTTTATTATTTATTAAAAAATTTAATAAATAAAATAGTTATTATTATTTAAAATTAATAATGTATTATTTTTTTTAAAAAAATAATAATATATATAATATATATAAGTGTCTTACATGCATTATTTACATGCATTATGCATGTAAGACACTTGGATATATATATATATATATATATATATGGCTAGTTTTTATATATATGTAGATGGCTAGTTTTTATAAAATGGTAAGTGGGAATTTGGGTATACCAAATGAGAGAAAATGAATGAGTTTGAAAAAAAAAACTCATTTGATTTTTTCTCAGCTTTCGTTTTAAGCCTCTACTCCTCAGACCTCCATCTCTGCTTTCATTCTACTTCTTCTTCCTTTCTTTTCTTTTATTTTCGGAGTCCCACAACTTCGTTGCACGACGCCGAGGATAGCAGAACTACCAGAGGTGGTCCTCGGGGCGTTCGTGAGAAGAGGCTCGAAGCGTCCGTGAGGAGAAACGATCGGCGGATCTTGAAGAAATTGGAACTACAAGGGTATGTATTCTAAATTTCTTATTTCCGTCGTTTGAGCATGTTTTCTATTTGTTAAATTGATGAAATTAGCGTTTCAACGATCCAAAATCGCTTCCGCAGCGTAAAACGCTCCATCAATTGGTATTAGAGCGTATTTTGTTCAACTCAATTTGCATCAATTTAAGTTGGTGGGTATTTTAATTTAGAAATTGTTGTCTAAAGTGAATATCAGTTTTGACATTGTTTCTTTTTGAATTTCATTATTTGTAATTGCCCGAGAATGTATGAGCTTTGATGTGTGCTGAAGAGTCTGTATTCTTTTAGAGTCATTAGAGTCCATATAAGTTTCTTTGTGAAAGAAACTCGAGTTTTGAGCTCGCCGAAGTGTTCGGTGCAAGTTCAAACTCGTTCTGGGCGGTTCAAAGAGAAGCTCGAAGAGAAATTGACCGAAGCGTTCGGGGGAGAAAGCTTGTCTGAGGCGGTACGAAGAGTTCGAAGTCCGCTCAAGACTTAGCTTGTTGTTCAAGCTTGTAATAAAATAGTTATTGCTTGCTTGATGCCAAAACCGGTACACTTTAGTGTGTTTAATTAATTATGCATAGCGTATGTATGTTTTAATTAAATCCATGTTTGTATGTGCATAAAATATGCCATATAGATTTAAAATCCCACCGTAGGAAGCATGCTCCATGCATTAAAATTATGTTATAAGTGTTATAATATATAGTATGCATATTTGGGAATTCATGAGTATTAATATAAGAGTTATATTAATTCATGAATTATATGTTGTTAGTTTAATAGAATAATTGATATAAATGTCATATTAATTATGAAATTAAACATACAACATAGGTTGCCCTGAGTTCATGCATATTGTATGTTATAAGTGTTATAATGTATAAGATGCATGTTTTTATTCATGAATATTAATATAAGAGTTATATTAATTCATGAATTTGTTGTTGTGCTTAATAGAATAATTGATATAAGTGTTATATTAATTATGAAATTAAACATCCAACTTTAGATGCATTTTGTATGTTATAAGTGTTGTAATGTATAGGATGCATGCTTAATTCAAAGAATCGATATAAGTGTTATATTGATTATGAACTAGGAGTTGTATGTTTAAGAGCATAATCGATATAAGTGTTATATTGATTATGAAGTTAAATATTCAACTTGTCATGCCTTAGCGATGCATGTTTGAGAAGCATGTAGATGGTTGTTGTAGAAAGTATAGTTTTTGCAAGCGTTGTAAAAATGACTTAGACTTTTAAAATCTATAACAAAGATTAAAGCATGTTCATTTAGGGTTAAATGATTCGATCTGGTTCATTAGATGAATAGGTCGATATCTCGTAAATGCTAAGGTTATGAGAAACTCTCCCAGTGACATCCTGTTCTAAGGTTAGAGGTATTTAAGCTGACGGTATACGGAACACCTCCTACCTGAGGACGATCCGGTTCTTGAGTAAAGTTAACCCGACTTTATGAGCATGCGTTAGAGGTGTGAGGTTAGTAAAAGTGTTTATAACCTAGACATCTCAGGTAAAATATTTGCCTAGACTTAAGGTTTTATTTACTTAGTGTTACCTCTCCAAAAGTGCATTATTTAGGGGTTTAATTACCTTTAAAATCATGTAAATTCTTGAGTGTTTTTGTTAGAAGTTAGCTTAATGTGTGTTTAAAAGTGAGAATTTGAGAAATGATGCTAATTTAAGACTTATTTGGAAAAGGAACGAAAAAGGATGCAAAATGGTGAAAAAAACAGCTAAATTGTACATTGCAGGTACATTGCAGAAAAATTGCGACCCTCGCAATGAAACAGTCTTTGCTGCATTTTTCCAGCCGTCAGTCTTTGTTGACTGCAATTTTCCAGCCATCAACTCTCCCTGCTGCTGCCACATGTCAAGCTTGACTACCTCACAAAGTTGAATGGTGATCCACGATTAATGAGCAGCCTTTGGCAACTACCTAAAAGCTATATAAAGAGGGTGAGATGAAGGATCAAAGTAATCGAATTGAATCCACTTCAATTCATTCCCCACAATCAATCGGAGTGCGAGGAGATCCCGATTGTGAAGAAACCTGCAGACAAAACCTTTCCCCCCGTTTGTTGGATCGAAGAAACAAGCCATTGGCGTTGATAATTCGAGAGGAAGAAGAGAAAATCCTTCTTCTCTTCTGATTGAAATTGTAATGTCCCACATTACCATTAAAGGTATTTTCGTAATTTTCTATTGTTGTTTGTTTATTATGATTGTTATAATTAGAGAAATTCATTTCATATATTAATAACTTATTGAATTTGTATTTAGTTATTTATCCATTAGGAGAGTCAAATATTTATGCATAAAAGGTTAATTAACAAAGAATGTAACTTTAAATTGGAAGTATGATGTGGTTACTTATAAGTATAGTGAATTGTAACTTTTACCATAAGTTATATTATTTTATAAACTATTTTACTACAAGGTAATAAAAGAAGTAAACTATAATTCTTGACATTTACATTCCATAATTTATCCTAGTCAAAGTAAGTAGACAAAAGAGGAGGAAAATAGTCACCCAAGGGTCATTAGGAATTTATGTGGGTGAGTTGAAGAGCCAAAGGACATGTTGTAAGACCTCTTGGATGTTCATACAAAGAGAAGAGGAAACACTTGGTTGCTTCAAATTCCAATGAACTTTACTAGTTCTATGTGTCCTTTCATTGTCATTCCAAAATTTGTCTAAAGAAATCTCCAAGGTTTTCTCTCTAGCACCTATTCTAATTCTGTAAATCTCATCTTGAGAAAGGATCACTTGTTTTGCAAGTTGTTTCAACTGTTGTTCTTGGATTTTACAAGATCGTTCATCGGTTGCACCAAATCGGTAAGAAATGAATTGTTTTCCATCTAGTTTCGTAGTGATTCTTTCTTGATATTTTTCATAGATCCTAAACATGTTCATACCTATCTTTTTCTAAGGTATTCCAGCATCATTTGAATCTAATTAGTTGCTGGAAATTTCTCTCCATTCATCGTTTACGGTAGAGAGGAAAAACACACCACCGATAAGCCTCTTTTTCTATGTTGTTTGAAATTGTTTAGGGGTTCTCATGGAAAATTTTAAGTGTTGCTTTAGATCTAAAAAGTGTTGATTTTGGGGCTGAAAATCAGAATTAAAATGGTTAAAAAAAACAATCTTTAAAATTGCTCTAAAATGGTGTTTATCGGTTTACGCTATTTCCTAGTTCTAGCTCGAAATTGATTGATATAGAAGTTTAATTACATTTGTTTTGAATTTTTTTATCATGTCCAGTAGCATAAAGTAAGCTTAAATATATTTTAAAGGAGTTCAAATTAACTTTCATGATCATATTTTCATAGGGCTTAAAATCGGTAAAAACTAGTACAACTTGTGTTTTCAATTTTTTAATGAATTCTATGAAGTAGTAAATTATTTTAATGTATTTTTTATCTATAAATCAGAGCTTAATATGTTCACAAAAAGTATCTTATGAGTTTTGAATATTAATTTTATGATTAATTATAACTATGTGAATTAATATGCAAATTAGGTTAGCTAGTCAAGTTAGTGTGTTTTAGCTAGTGGATGAAGTTTCTTTAGCAAAACTAAATTTAAGTTAGACCTAATTTAATTTGTATCATATGTTATTTAGGAAGCTTTAAAGGATTTAGATTTGAAGCTTGAGGTAAGTGGATTCTATCATAAGTAGCCGAATTGAATGTTGTATTGTATAGTTGTGATGTTTGATTAATCTTTTTATTGTGGTATTGATTATAAGTGAGTTATATTAAATTGTTTTAATATATACTTGATTGATTTGTTGTTTTATGATATTTGATGTTTTGCAAAGTATGTTATGCCATGTTATTTTTGTATGGTTCTACACTTCACATGATGTATGTTACTTTGATTGGTTAGTGAAGCATGCTTAGGTTGAGTATGACATATATGTGTGTTACATTACATTCATGGAGTCAACTAAGTAGAGTCATGGAGTTAGGGAAGAATATGTTAGGCATGAAATACCCAAATTAAGCAGTTATGTTATGCAGCTAGATGTATGATATGGCAAGTATGGTTTCTGCTAACGGGCTGGGCCCTAGGAAACAAAACTAGTTCATGTTAATGATAATTATAAGGGGCAATTACCTTATAAATATTACATGCGGAATTGACGGTCATGGTATGGGGTATTTCTGCTTAGCATGGCGCCAAATCAAGGATATAAGTATGTATGTAAGAATATGTAAGCAAGTACAAGTATGTTAAGATAGATTGTTTCATAGTCTACATGTTAGGATGCCATGATATGCAAGCATGTAAGCATGTTGTGTGTGTTTGAGCATGAAGGTTCCTTATGATAGGAACCACTTACAAAGTATTTTTATACTACCTCTCGTGGTTTTATATTTTTCAGATAGCCCTGTAGATGATGGTGAATTCATCGAGGATGATCTTGGCATTGAAGAGGAAGAACCATGAGATGTGCCCGAAATTTTAAGTTTAATGATTTATGATCATAACTTTAGTTTATGGTTATTTTATTTATAGACACTGTTTTATAATTTCCGCTGCTACAGATGAACTTTAAGTTTTATTTAAGTTGTTAAGACTTATGATTACAAAATTTAGATTTTTATTTAAAAAGAAAATTATGCGTTATGAGTAATTATCCCATTTTAAGTTAATTAATTATATATAAAATTTGGGGTCATTACAGTTGGTATCAGAGCAATAAAATCCTGTAGACTAGCTTATAATATAAGCTGTAAAATAAGTAGATGTTTAGGCTAAGGAAATCAAATAGTACTTAGAATAAAGTAGGGCTTGTCTCATGCTTCGACTTCGACAATGCCAGGTATTATCTTTGCATATTCTTTTGTTGATTTACTTTCTTTATTTCATGATATATTGGTAATTTATTTTTTAGTATATTTATCTTTGAACTTGGTATAACATGGTCCTTTAGAAATTAGCTAGGCGTAGAAAATGTTTGACTTTATACGACTCGATATTAGTTCTTAGGTTTATGATGCCTTTATTTAATAGAAAAGCATCGATACTTTGAATTTAGATTTTTTTAAAAAAGTACTTATAAGGTACCATTATAGATATGCCTCCAAGGATCAAGGTGGTCGTGTGAACCCTTCCTCTAGGTCTAGTCATTCATTCATATCTACAGAATTTGTTAAGCAAGCTGGGTTGAACCTCGATTCGTTAGGGTATGAGTTAGTGGTATCTACTCCTTCCGGAGCTACTTTGTCTGCTACCCAAGTTGTTAAGGTTTGCAAAGTCACTTTAGCAAACCAACTCTTGGATGCAAAACTAATTAAGTTGGACATGTGTGACTTGTGATTTTGGTGATGAATTGGTTAGCTAGAAATCAAGCTATTATTGATTGTAGCAATAAGGAAGTGTACTTGAAACTACCTACTAGTCAACCTTTCAAGTTTAGAGGAATTAAGACTAAAACCATTCCAAAGGTCATATCTGCATTAAAGGCAAATAAGTTACTACAACGGGGGCGTGGGCCTATTTGTTGAACATTGTGGATATCAATTTAGAGACTCCTAAGGTTGACTCAGTACTAGTGGTCAAATACTTCGCCAATGTATTTCCATAGGAGTTACCGGGATTGCCTTCGAATAGAGATGTCAATTTTTTTATTGACTTGTTGCCTGGGACATGCCCGATATCTAAGGCCCCAGCCGAGCTCAAAGAGTTGAAGACCCAAATTCAAGAACTCTTGGACATGGGTTTTATTCGCCCTAGTGTCTCACATTGGGGAGCCCCTATTCTATTTGTAAAAAAGAAGGATGGCTCTATGAGGCTATGCGTTGATTACCGAGAACTCAACAAGGTAACTATTAAGAATAAATACCCGCTTCCTCAGATTGATGATTTGTTCGACCAACTCCAAGGAGCAAAGGTGTTTTCAAAGATTTACTTGAGATCTGGTTACCATCAGTTGAGAATTAGAGACGAAGATATACCTAAAACCGCATTTAGAACTAGATATGGACACTCTGAATTTGTGGTAATGTCCTTTGGACTCACTAATGCCCCTGCAATATTTATGCAGTTAATGAGTAGTGTTTTCAAAGATTACCTTGATTCATTTGTTATATTCTTCATAGACGATAACTTGGTGTACTTCAACTCAAGGGAGAAGCATGAAAAACACCTTAGGAAGGTTTTAGCAACTCTGAGGAAAAATAAACTATTTGCCAAATTCTCTAAGTGTGAGTTTTGGTTGAATAAGAGTATGTTTCCTAGGTCATGTTATGTCTGAAGATGGAGTTTTTGTGGATCCATCGAAGGTTGAAGCTGTGAGTAATTGGCCTAGACCTACCAATGTAACAGAGATACGCAGCTTTTTGGGTCTTGCAGGCTACTATCGACGATTTGTACAAGATTTCTCGAAGTTCGCAACACCTTTGACTCAATTCATCCGTAAAAATGCTACTTATACTTGGAATGAAGATTGTGAGACAAGTTTCCAAGAGCTAAAGAAGAGGTTGGTGACAACACCAGTTCTAAAAATATCTGATGGTACAAAAGGGATGGTAATATACAGTGATGCTTCCAAGAAAGGCTTAGGTTGTGTTCTTATGCAACATGGTAAGGTAATAGCCTATGTCTCACGTCAATTAAAAAAAACATGAGTTGAATTATCCCACACATGATATGGAGTTAGCAGCTGTTGTTTTCGCATTGAAAATTTGACGGCACTATCTTTATGGAGAAAATATTCAAATATTTACCGACCATAAAAGCCTTAAGTATTTATTTACTCAAAAGGATCTAAATTTAAGGCAAAGACGATGGTTATAACTCGTGAAAGATTATGATTGCGAGATAAATTATCATCCAGGAAAGGCGAATGCTGTAGCTGATGCCTTGAGTAGAAATACATCTCATATGCCATCTTTTGATGTCACGTCAAAGGAACTTGCAAATGAATTAGAAGCATTTGAGGTTGAGATAATTTCTAAAGATACCAAAGCATTGTTAGCACATCTTACAGTAAAATCATCCCTACGACAGAAGATTATTGACGCTCAGCAAGGTGATATAAAGTTAATGGAGTTGCGAAAGTCGGTTGGCAAGGGCGACTTTACAATATCCTCAGAGTTTGCCTTATTGTTCTGAGGTAAGCTATGCGTTCCTTCAAGTTCTACCATTAGAAGGGAAGTGTTGGAAGAAGCACATAACACACCATTCTCTATACATCCTGGTAGTACAAGAATGTATCGAGGGTTGAAACAACACTACTGGTGGCACAATATGAAGAAAGATGTGGCAAATTTTGTTAGTCAATGTTTGACTTGTCAACAAGTGAAAGCCTTGAAGCAGAAACCATCAGGTTTATTGCAACCCTTGAGTGTTCCTTTATGGAAATGAGAGAATATCTCGATGAATTTTATAGTTGGTCTTCCAAGGACTCCTAAGGGTTATACTACGATTTGGGTTATTGTGGATAGACTCACAAAATCAGCTCACTTCTTACCTGGTCAAGCTACTTATACAGTAGAAAAGTGGGCACAATTGTATATCAAAGAGATTGTGAGACTTCATGGAGTTCCAATTTTCATCGTGTCTGATAGAGATGTCAGGTTCACATCTACTTTTTGAAAAAGTTTGCAAAAGGCTATGGGTACTAAGTTGGAATTTAGTACAACCTTCCATCCTCAGACAGACGGGCAGACAGAACGGGTAAATCAAATTCTAGAAAATATGCTTAGAGCCTGCGTTTTAGATTTCAAAGGTAGTTGGGATACATATCTACCTATCGTGGAGTTTGCATATAATAATAGTTTCCAGACTACAATTGGGATGACACCATTTGAAGCTTTTTATGGAAAGAAATGTAGATCACCGGTCCATTGGGACGAAGTGGGGGAGCGAAGTTTATTGGGACCAGAGTTAATTCAAACTACTAATGAAGCTATTCAATTGATTCGTAAGAGAATGCAAACAGCACAAAGTAGACAAAAAAAGTTATGCTGATAGTAGAAGAAAGAATTTGGAGTTCGAAGTAGGAGATCATGTGTTCCTTAAAATAGCTCCAATGAAAGGTGTTTTTCGGTTTGGTAAGAAAGGGAAATTGAGTCCTCGATATATCAGACCGTATGATATTTTGGAACGCATTGGTCCAGTGGCGTATCGACTAGCATTGCCACCAAACCTGTCGACAATACATAATGTGTTCCATGTATCAATGCTACGAAAGTATGTGTCGTCCCCTTTCAATGTGTTGGATCCTGAGCCGCTTCAGTTGAATGAAGATCTTTCCTATGAAGAGAAACCTATATGTATTATTGCTAAAGAGACAAGGAAGCTAACAAAATAGGGAAATTCCTATGGTGAAAGTCTTGTAGAGGAATCACTCAGTAGCTGCTGCGACTTGGGAATTTGAGAAGGATATTATAGAAAATACCCGGACCTACATTACGAGGATCAGGTAATTTTCGAGGACGAAAGTTCTTTTAAGGGGGGTAGTTTGTAATGTCCCACATTACCATTAAAGGTATTTTCGTAATTTTCTATTGTTGTTTGTTTATTATGATTGTTATAATTAGAGAAATTCATTTCATATATTAATAACTTATTGAATTTGTATTTAGTTATTTATCCATTAGGAGAGTCAAATATTTATGCATAAAAGGTTAATTAACAAAGAATGTAACTTTAAATTGGAAGTATCATGTGGTTACTTATAAGTATAGTGAATTGTAACTTTTACCATAAGTTATATTATTTTATAAACTATTTTACTACAAGGTAATAAAAGAAGTAAACTATAATTCTTGACATTTACATTCCATAATTTATCCTAGTCAAAGTAAGTAGACAAAAGAGGAGGAAAATAGTCACCCAAGGGTCATTAGGAATTTATGTGGGTGAGTTGAAGAGCCAAAGGACATGTTGTAAGACCTCTTGGATGTTCATACAAAGAGAAGAGGAAACACTTGGTTGCTTCAAATTCCAATGAACTTTACTAGTTCTATGTGTCCTTTCATTGTCATTCCAAAATTTGTCTAAAGAAATCTCCAAGGTTTTCTCTCTAGCACCTATTCTAATTCTGTAAATCTCATCTTGAGAAAGGATCACTTGTTTTGCAAGTTGTTTCAACTGTTGTTCTTGGATTTTACAAGATCGTTCATCGGTTGCACCAAATCGGTAAGAAATGAATTGTTTTCCATCTAGTTTCGTAGTGATTCTTTCTTGATATTTTTCATAGATCCTAAACATGTTCATACCTATCTTTTTCTAAGGTATTCCAGCATCATTTTGTTGGGTTTTATGTCCTAAAACTCGTGGTTTGTAAACTGAATGTATATTCTATTTTGCAATAAAGTTGTTATTGAGATTTATTCAGTAAAGTTGTTATTGAATAAAATGAATTGTTTTTACTTTTAACCTAACTCCAATAAACAAAGAACCCATGGCTATAGGTTGTATACTTGAACTTCATGTATGACATGATTGTGGATCAAGTTCAAGTAATAGCCAGAACGGTCTATAGTATAGGGATAAGGCTGGGTACCTTATCCTGGGGACACTATTGGACGCGGCCCACTTTGTATAGTACAAACGATGTGATCCGAAATCGTTCATGTGGAGACATGTGAGTGGGGGCGTCCTATGCAATGAGTTTGCATAAGACTGAACCGCGAAACAAGTCGCTCTTTCTTTATAACTCCGTTTACTGTAAAGACCGATTTTTTCATATGATGACCTAGGTAACTCGATCTGAATCCTGAGCACGCTATGAACTCCTGTTTATTCGGGCTTATCCTTTGACTTGTATGGGTGAGAGTGGCCCGAGATCGCCGACTCAATAAGCCTACCATCTTGGGGATAAGACCGGGTAGGTAGCTGGGAACATAGTCCTGCGAGATGGAATTCACTCCTACCCGCTCTGAGGGATTAGTAGAGAGGTTCTTCCCTTAAGTGCTGACTCCAGGTCTTGAACTAGGGATCCCACCCTCTCATTGGCCCGAGAGGGACTTGGTATAGTGATGAGATCACATACCAATCGGTTTGGTGGTTGGACCACAAACCAATAGTTCATTAGAGGATCAGTGGGACTTAAGGAACAAGATGTAATTACGGGGGTAAAACGGTTATTTTGACCCAGCTATAATTACGAACGACCTGTGAAGGATCGATTTACTGATGATGGTTATATCAAGAGGACAGAAATATATCTACGGTGAGGAGAGTGCAACCCTTGGACTTTAGTGGAGTCTCCGGGGGTTAACGAATGTTGGTTAGCTTGGTTAAAGAGTTTGACCGGTTAATCTCGTATCGTTGGAGCTCATGATCTGTAGGTCCTTTAGGTTCTCCTGGCTAGCTCGGATTAAGCCGTGTAACAATATGAGAGAAAAAGAATTTGAATTTATTGAAATTCGGTTTTGGAAGAATGATGGACATATTTAAATATGATTTAAATATGGGATCGGTGTAAAACATGAATAGGGATTCATGTGTGATGATTCAGTTTAAGAAACCGAGATTAGTCTTATTATTTAATTAATATTTGATATTGAATTAAATAATAATATTAATTAATTAAAAAGTTTAATTAATTATAATTTATTTTGCTTATTAAAATTAATTATGAATTAATTTTAAAATGACAAAATATTACAAGTGTGATTATAAGTCAAAGTGGAATTATCCATGTTGAGTGGATTTATCCAAGTTGAGTGGGTTTATCCAAGTTGTGAAGTGGATTGTGAATCACCAACAACATGCATATAAACTCATCAATTTTGGAACACTTGGTTGAAGACTAATCCATCCAATTTGAGGTGTCATGCTAAGTAAAGACTTTGTTGCATGTGAATTGCCTATAAATTGGATGAAGTTCAAATGTTTTGAGGTTGATGAAATTTCAAAGAGTTTGAATGTTGGATGAGCATGAAGAGTTCATGTTACTTGAGAAATTAGAAAGCTAAGTGTTAGACTTCTTCTCACAAAATCCTCATCACTTTCATCTTCCCATCTTCTTCTTCCAAACTTTTTCTTTCGTAAAGGAGTCCCACCACTCCGTTGCTCGGCCCGAGGATAGCGGGACTACCGGAGGTGGTTCTCGAGGAGTTCGAGGGAAGCTTCGAAGGGTTCGTGAGGAGATTTGAGCTTTGGAAGAGAAGTCTTTAGAACTACAAGAGGTATGTGTTCTAATTCCTTTTATTTCAAAGCTTTGTGCATGTTTCTTATTTAGCTAAATTGATGAAATTAGAGTGCCAATGATCCGTCTCGCTTCCGCTGCGCTACATGCGCTCCATCAATTGGTATCAGAGCATTTTTTGGTCACTCAATTTGCATCAATTTAAGCTCGGTGGGTATTTGTTTTAGAAATTATTTTTCTGGGCGTCTAAAGTGTGATTCCGGTTTTGGCATTTTTTTTGAGCTTTTATTTGTACTTTGTTTTGTAATTGCCCGGGCGTGTATGGGCTTTAATGTGTGAAGAAGAGTCTGTAAAAAATTTGGAGTCATTAGAGTCCATATAGGCTTTCAATTCAAAGACAGAAGCTCGGGTGTCGAAAAAAACAGCATGCTGTTTTTTTGCTGTTTTTTTTCTGCAAAATTCCAGCACAAAACCGGTTCAGCGCAAGGTGGAAGAAACAGTCCGGTTCGGTCCTCGGATGGTCCGGTTCACTGAAAGTCAGACCGGTTCCTTGTTCTTCACCCTCTGGAGGTCCGGTTCAGCGTTCGTTTGGTCCAGTTCGGGTCGGTATTGGTCCAGTTACGGGCTGTTGAAGTCGGGACAGCTGTTATGGACCGGTTCAGTTTTTTTTGAAGTTTTGAAGTTGCTGTTTTTTTTTGGTCGGTTCAAGCAAATTCAAGCTGGTTCGTGGCGGTTCGAAGGGTTCGGAAGCGTCTCAACTTAGTTGATGAATTATTATTGTAATAATTTAGTTGCTTGCTTGTCCGTGATGCCAAAACCGGTCCACTTTAGTGTGTTTAATTAATTATGCATTATGAATGTATGTTTTAATTAAAGTATCTTGTATGTGCATAAAGTATGCCATATAGATTTCAAATCCCACCATAGGAAGCATGTTGCATGCATTGAAAGTATAATATAAGTGTTATGTTGTATAGTATGCATGCTTAATTCATGAGAATTAATATAAGTGTTATATTAATTTATGAATTGGATGTTGCTTGTTTAAAAGTAAAATTAATATAAGTGTTATATTAATTGTGAAATTAAACATACAACATAGTTGCCTTAGTTGAATATAATTGTTATATTCTTGCTTGGGAAGCATGTTATAAATTGAATGTAATGGTTATATTCTAGCTTAGGAAGCATGTTATAGAATGTCTTTGTTTTATAAAGCGTTGTAAAATGAGATAGACATTTAAAATCTATAACAAAGATAAATGCATGCTCACTAAGGGTTAAAGAATTCCAATGCGATTAGGAATTTAGTATCGATTCGTTTTAATAGTTAAAATAGGTCGATATCTTGTAAAACTAAGGTTACGAGAGAACTCACCCGGTTTGATCCTGCACTAAGGTTGGAGGTATTTAAGATGACGGTTTACGGAACACCTCCTACCTGAGGATCGATCCGGTACTTGAGTTAAGTTAACCCGGCTTTATGAGCATGCACGTGAGAGGTGTAAGGTTATAAAACGTTTATCACCTAGACATCTTAGGTAAAAGTATGTTCTACCTAGACTTAGGTTTTATTGTCTTAGCCGGATAATGCCTAAGTAAAACTTTACCCAAACCATTCTAAAATACTTAGTAGTGGTGTTGAGAAGGTATATATGATATATCAATCTCCTCCTACGTTCTCCGCAAAGTTCACACCGTGAGATTTATGCTCGGCCTCGTGATGTCAATAGGGCATCCCCATTCGGATGGTGTTTGCATAAATCAAGAGAGGAGGAAAATAGTCACCCAAGGGTCATTAGGAATTTATGTGGGTGAGTTGAAGAGCCAAAGGACATGTTGTAAGACCTCTTGGATGTTCATACAAAGAGAAGAGGAAACACTTGGTTGCTTCAAATTCCAATGAACTTTACTAGTTCTATGTGTCCTTTCATTGTCATTCCAAAATTTGTCTAAAGAAATCTCCAAGGTTTTCTCTCTAGCACCTATTCTAATTCTGTAAATCTCATCTTGAGAAAGGATCACTTGTTTTGCAAGTTGTTTCAACTGTTGTTCTTGGATTTTACAAGATCGTTCATCGGTTGCACCAAATCGGTAAGAAATGAATTGTTTTCCATCTAGTTTCGTAGTGATTCTTTCTTGATATTTTTCATAGATCCTAAACATGTTCATACCTATCTTTTTCTAAGGTATTCCAGCATCATTTTGTTGGGTTTTATGTCCTAAAACTCGTGGTTTGTAAACTGAATGTATATTCTATTTTGCAATAAAGTTGTTATTGAGATTTATTCAGTAAAGTTGTTATTGAATAAAATGAATTGTTTTTACTTTTAACCTAACTCCAATAAACAAAGAACCCATGGCTATAGGTTGTATACTTGAACTTCATGTATGACATGATTGTGGATCAAGTTCAAGTAATAGCCAGAACGGTCTATAGTATAGGGATAAGGCTGGGTACCTTATCCTGGGGACACTATTGGACGCGGCCCACTTTGTATAGTACAAACGATGTGATCCGAAATCGTTCATGTGGAGACATGTGAGTGGGGGCGTCCTATGCAATGAGTTTGCATAAGACTGAACCGCGAAACAAGTCGCTCTTTCTTTATAACTCCGTTTACTGTAAAGACCGATTTTTTCATATGATGACCTAGGTAACTCGATCTGAATCCTGAGCACGCTATGAACTCCTGTTTATTCGGGCTTATCCTTTGACTTGTATGGGTGAGAGTGGCCCGAGATCGCCGACTCAATAAGCCTACCATCTTGGGGATAAGACCGGGTAGGTAGCTGGGAACATAGTCCTGCGAGATGGAATTCACTCCTACCCGCTCTGAGGGATTAGTAGAGAGGTTCTTCCCTTAAGTGCTGACTCCAGGTCTTGAACTAGGGATCCCACCCTCTCATTGGCCCGAGAGGGACTTGGTATAGTGATGAGATCACATACCAATCGGTTTGGTGGTTGGACCACAAACCAATAGTTCATTAGAGGATCAGTGGGACTTAAGGAACAAGATGTAATTACGGGGGTAAAACGGTTATTTTGACCCAGCTATAATTACGAACGACCTGTGAAGGATCGATTTACTGATGATGGTTATATCAAGAGGACAGAAATATATCTACGGTGAGGAGAGTGCAACCCTTGGACTTTAGTGGAGTCTCCGGGGGTTAACGAATGTTGGTTAGCTTGGTTAAAGAGTTTGACCGGTTAATCTCGTATCGTTGGAGCTCATGATCTGTAGGTCCTTTAGGTTCTCCTGGCTAGCTCGGATTAAGCCGTGTAACAATATGAGAGAAAAAGAATTTGAATTTATTGAAATTCGGTTTTGGAAGAATGATGGACATATTTAAATATGATTTAAATATGGGATCGGTGTAAAACATGAATAGGGATTCATGTGTGATGATTCAGTTTAAGAAACCGAGATTAGTCTTATTATTTAATTAATATTTGATATTGAATTAAATAATAATATTAATTAATTAAAAAGTTTAATTAATTATAATTTATTTTGCTTATTAAAATTAATTATGAATTAATTTTAAAATGACAAAATATTACAAGTGTGATTATAAGTCAAAGTGGAATTATCCATGTTGAGTGGATTTATCCAAGTTGAGTGGGTTTATCCAAGTTGTGAAGTGGATTGTGAATCACCAACAACATGCATATAAACTCATCAATTTTGGAACACTTGGTTGAAGACTAATCCATCCAATTTGAGGTGTCATGCTAAGTAAAGACTTTGTTGCATGTGAATTGCCTATAAATTGGATGAAGTTCAAATGTTTTGAGGTTGATGAAATTTCAAAGAGTTTGAATGTTGGATGAGCATGAAGAGTTCATGTTACTTGAGAAATTAGAAAGCTAAGTGTTAGACTTCTTCTCACAAAATCCTCATCACTTTCATCTTCCCATCTTCTTCTTCCAAACTTTTTCTTTCATAAAGGAGTCCCACCACTCCGTTGCTCGGCCCGAGGATAGCGGGACTACCGGAGGTGGTTCTCGAGGAGTTCGAGGGAAGCTTCGAAGGGTTCGTGAGGAGATTTGAGCTTTGGAAGAGAAGTCTTTAGAACTACAAGAGGTATGTGTTCTAATTCCTTTTATTTCAAAGCTTTGTGCATGTTTCTTATTTAGCTAAATTGATGAAATTAGAGTGCCAATGATCCGTCTCGCTTCCGCTGCGCTACATGCGCTCCATCACATTTGAATCTAATTAGTTGCTGGAAATTTCTCTCCATTCATCGTTTACGGTAGAGAGGAAAAACACACCACCGATAAGCCTCTTTTTCTATGTTGTTTGAAATTGTTTAGGGGTTCTCATGGAAAATTTTAAGTGTTGCATTAGATCTAAAAAGTGTTGATTTTGGGGCTGAAAATCAGAATTAAAATGGTTAAAAAAAACAATCTTTAAAATTGCTCTAAAATGGTGTTTATCGGTTTACGCTATTTCCTAGTTCTAGCTCGAAATTGATTGATATAGAAGTTTAATTACATTTGTTTTGAATTTTTTTATCATGTCCAGTAGCATAAAGTAAGCTTAAATATATTTTAAAGGAGTTCAAATTAACTTTCATGATCATATTTTCATAGGGCTTAAAATCGGTAAAAACTAGTACAACTTGTGTTTTCAATTTTTTAATGAATTCTATGAAGTAGTAAATTATTTTAATGTATTTTTTATCTATAAATCAGAGCTTAATATGTTCACAAAAAGTATCTTATGAGTTTTGAATATTAATTTTATGATTAATTATAACTATGTGAATTAATATGCAAATTAGGTTAGCTAGTCAAGTTAGTGTGTTTTAGCTAGTGGATGAAGTTTCTTTAGCAAAACTAAATTTAAGTTAGACCTAATTTAATTTGTATCATATGTTATTTAGGAAGCTTTAAAGGATTTAGATTTGAAGCTTGAGGTAAGTGGATTCTATCATAAGTAGCCGAATTGAATGTTGTATTGTATAGTTGTGATGTTTGATTAATCTTTTTATTGTGGTATTGATTATAAGTGAGTTATATTATATTGTTTTAATATATACTTGATTGATTTGTTGTTTTATGATATTTGATGTTTTGCAAAGTATGTTATGCCATGTTATTTTTGTATGGTTCTACACTTCACATGATGTATGTTACTTTGATTGGTTAGTGAAGCATGCTTAGGTTGAGTATGACATATATGTGTGTTACATTACATTCATGGAGTCAACTAAGTAGAGTCATGGAGTTAGGGAAGAATATGTTAGGCATGAAATACCCAAATTAAGCAGTTATGTTATGCAGCTAGATGTATGATATGGCAAGTATGGTTTTTGCTAACGGGCTGGGCCCTAGGAAACAAAACTAGTTCATGTTAATGATAATTATAAGGGGCAATTACCTTATAAATATTACATGCGGAATTGACGGTCATGGTATGGGGTATTTCTGCTTAGCATGGCGCCAAATCAAGGATATAAGTATGTATGTAAGAATATGTAAGCAAGTACAAGTATGTTAAGATAGATTGTTTCATAGTCTACATGTTAGGATGCCATGATATGCAAGCATGTAAGCATGTTGTGTGTGTTTGAGCATGAAGGTTCCTTATGATAGGAACCACTTACAAAGTATTTTTATACTACCTCTCGTGGTTTTATATTTTTCAGATAGCCCTGTAGATGATGGTGAATTCATCGAGGATGATCTTGGCATTGAAGAGGAAGAACCATGAGATGTGCCCGAAATTTTAAGTTTAATGATTTATGATCATAACTTTAGTTTATGGTTATTTTATTTATAGACACTGTTTTATAATTTCCGCTGCTACAGATGAACTTTAAGTTTTATTTAAGTTGTTAAGACTTATGATTACAAAATTTAGATTTTTATTTAAAAAGAAAATTATGCGTTATGAGTAATTATCCCATTTTAAGTTAATTAATTATATATAAAATTTGGGGTCATTACAGAAATTGTCCCCAAGACCAGCTAATCTTCCCCTTCATCCGAGGCGATTCACGACTTGGAAGATCCTCACGCCTTTACAGCTTTCTTTACTGCTTTCTAACTACTTGCTGTCTATTTGAGATGTTGTTTTGAATTATCTACTGCACTCGTTCTGTATCGCTTTCGAACTATCGCACGTTTGTCTTACGAAGAGTTTTGTACTTTGCTTTCTAAAGAAGAGAGTAATCAATAGTTTTGTTGAGTTCTTCATCTTATCATTTCTTCATCAATTAATTTTTCTGAGTTCTTCATCTTATCATTTCTTCATCAATTAATTTTTCTGAGTTCTTCAATTCATGTTTTATCAATTCATCCCCTTTAATTCTTTGAAAACCATGAGTAACTAATCTAATAGGGGTCTTCTAGAGAGGAATCTATAGGCTAGAAGTATGTGAATTCAGCATGTAAAGTAGCATGAATGCATTGAATGTATGTGATCTTCATCCCATGGGCAATTTCGACTGGCCATCCATTTTGTCTAAAGAATTTCTAACCTCCGGAAGGAGTAAGAATTCAGAGTCATCCATTCATGTTAGCCTTTTATGGTAACCAGAGAATGGCCTAGGAATAGGCATTCTCCTAGCACGTTCGTTAGCATAAGTGTATAAATAGGTGCTTAAGCCTTACTTGGATATGAGTAACTTAAAGATCTAATGCATGTAATCGAAAGATGCATGATGCCTAACTAAAACGATGCATGAAATGTTAAATTGCTGTTGAATGATCATAGTCAAATGCCTATAGAGAACTCTTAAGCCGACCTTGCTGTCTTACTTTAGATTTTAAATCATTGTTATTTTATTGCGAGATTATTGCGAGAACCGCAATAACCATTTCTGCCTTTTTCCTTAGTCTTTTCCGTAGGTTTTTATCCTTTGCGAATTTAATGCGAGAACCGCAATTCTACTTTTCCACATTATAACTCTACCTCTTTGCTAGTTTTGCATTTATGCTTACATTCTTCGTGCATCTTCTAAATTACCGTACCTCAACCCAAAATCTATCCAATTTAAGTTACCTTATCTAATCTAACACACTAAATCGCTAGTCACTAAACTTAATCTCTGTGGGAAAACGAATTAAATTATACTTATCACTTGCTGCAGACCATGTATACTTGCATGATCTGAGTGCTTTTCGCATTTAATTTTACTTACACACTGAGCACGCAACAAGTTTTTGGCGCCGCTGCCGGGGACTTTGTTTAGTAAACACGACTTGTGTTATTTTAGAAGAGCTTAATTTATTGGAGCTAATCTTTTGCATTTATTTTACAGGTACCAACAAGCTGGTTTTTATGAATGAGTTTCCCAATCACAATGTAGAATTTGATCCTGAACCTGAAAGGACTTTAAGGGCCAGAAACAAAATTAAGAAACTCCTTTTTAAACAGCCAAAACAACCTGTAAATCAGCACATTGCTGACCACGCAGAGTCAGTACAACCACAACAAGCTGAAATGGATCGAGCAGGAGAAACACCAAACCGAGCACCTAACATTCGCAATCCCATTGAAATTGCGAATGACAAGGATAATGCTATTCTATCATACCTTGTACCCATGCCTGAGGAGCTTAATCCAAGCATCATACGCCCAGAGATTACAGCTCACTCATTCGAATTGAAACCCGTCATGTTTCAGATGCTGTCCTCGGTTGGACAATTCTTCGGAGTGGAGAATGAAGACCCCCACAATCACTTGAGAAACTTCCTGGGAGTGAGTGACACCTTTGTCATTCCAGGAGTGTCTCAATAGGCTTTGCGATTGTACCTGTTTCCATATTCATTGAGAGACAAAGCCAAGACATGGTTGAATTCCTTCCTCTCTAGTTCAATTGTCAATTGGACAGACCTAGCTGAGAAGTTCCTGGTCAAATATTTTCCCCCAGACAGGAACTCTAACTTCCGTGATGATATCATTAAGTTCAAGCAAGCCGAAAATGAATCACTACATGAAGCTTGGACCAGATTCAAAGACCTATTACTCAAATGTCCACACCATGGCATTCCATGATGTATTCAAATTGAAGTGTTCTTCAAAGGATGCAACCCCAGCACGAGGCAAGTGTTGAATTCCTCAGCTGGAGGTTCGATGCTATCAAAGAGCTATAACGAAGCCTATGAGATTTTGGAGAAAATCTCAGCATCACATTGTCGGTGGTCAGATGATCCTGTGGAGCCAAACAGAAGGAAGACTCAAGACATGGATGCACTCAGTGCAATGAGCAGTCAGATCAATGCTCTGACCAACCTGGTGAAGCAAATGACTCAAACCAATATTCAACAAAGTGTCAACACCGTGGCAGCTGTTTCAACAAGCACATCAGTAGCCAACCAAGGTGAGGCACTAGTCTATGGATTCTGTGGGGAAGGGCATATGTATGACTTTTGCCCTGGTAATTGTTGCGTGCTCAATGTGTTAATAAAAGTAAGCAATAAGGAAGAAAGAGCACTCAGAACATGCAAGCATACATGATCTTATAGCAAGTAGTAAGTATTTTTTCATTCGTTTTCCCACAGAGATTTATTTATAAGCTACTTGTGAAGTATAAAGTTAAGAAAGAAGGGGTGGATTTGAAGGGGTAAAATTGGTTTTTAATTTCCTACTTCTTACCGAATGTCTAAAGGAATGCAACATAAACAAATGCAAGTTGAAATTAGACTCAAAAGACAAGAGACGAAACTAATAAATGAAGAAGAAAACAGCTAAACAGAATGGTAACTTAGCAGAATTGCGGGCACCGCAATGTTTCCGCAATTGTAAAAACAGTGAAAGTGTGTAAAATGGAGAATTAAGGGCTACTAACGACTATCCTATAGGCATTTTAATACGATTCCCAAGCATTGTATCAACTCTCTATGCATCAAACTCACTCTATCTCATGTATCGTCCGATTCCATGCATTAGATTCTTTAGTTTACTCAACTCAAAGTAAGGTCTCAAGCATCTTGTTAAAGCAGAAGTGTTTAGTTTGTACTAGGAAAACGCTTATTCCTAAGCCGTTTTCTGGTTACCTTGAAAGGCTAGCATGATTATACGACTCTGAACTCTTACTCCTTCCAGAGGTTAGGAGTTCTTTGGACAAAATGGATGACCAATCGAAATTGCCCGTGGGATGAAGCTTACATACAATCAATGGTTCGAGAGCTATCCTACATGCTTGGTTCACGTTTTTTAGCCTATAGTTCTGTCATTAGCATGCCCCTAAGTGACTTAGCTACTCATGGATATGGGGTAAGTAGAAATACGAGATGAAACAGACATGCTTAGAAGGAATTTAAAGACAAAACAGTAAGGGAAAGCAGTAGAATGCATAGGCAAGAAACTGTGAAATGAAGAATGGAGATTTGATTACTTGATTGTTTGATTGGACAAAAGAAAGCTTTAAAGTAAATAACAGCAAGACAGAAAGCAACGAAATGGAGTGTTCTAACTATTAGAAAGAGAACAACACAAAGCAGAAATGTAAACTTAGAAAAGGAAAGACAGAAAGCAGTAAATGTTGCTTGGAAGCCTCGTCGCAACCGCCTCGGCTGAAGGGGATGAAAGAATAGCTTTGCTTGGATGAATCCAATCGGGAGAGAAGGTGGTTCTTCTCTCCTTCCTATCAGATTGTCGATTCCAACAGCTGAGACTCTCACTCCAACAGACGGCAAAGGAAAACACGAAGAAAAATGGAGCTGCGAGAGGACTTCTACGCTTCCGGATGATGTTTGAACCTCCGACTTTGACCCCCTTTTATAGTAGTTTGCAGGTGCGTTTGGGCCAAGGAGAACCATCAATCTTCAACGTCGTATATCAGAATGGATGGAGGAGAAAGAACGAATCCCTGAAATCACGGAAATTAACAGAAAAAGATCAGTCAACTTACGGTTTTCACTTGAATAATTGCGGCTTCAGCAATGTTTTCGCAATGCTGTCGCAATGCAGTTTTTTCATTCTTTTCCTTCGGTTTTTAACCCTTTTCTTTCCTATTGTACATAAGTCCTAATTTAGCTACCTTCTTCTAATTCTCATATTTAAGCATAGGTTTAGGCTAAATGCTATCAAAAACACCTAAGAGTGAACATCTTTCTAATCCAATTAAGTCCTAAAAAGGTCACTTTTGGAGACGTAACAGTAATCCATCCTCGGTGTGTTATGTTGGAAGTCAACAACAACCAAGGAACAACCCCTACTCAAACACATATAACCCTGGTTGGAGAAACCACCCAAATCTCTCTTGGGGTGGACAACAAAGCACAAGCCAAATGCAAAATCAACCAAGACCAAGTGGACCATCTGGTTTCACTCAACAAACTAGCCAACCCCCATACCAAAAACAATACAACCAACCAATGGGAACATCAGAGCCAACAGGCAACACTGAGAAGCTTAGAGAACCAAATTGGGCAGTTGGCAAACGAGCTGAAGAATAGGCCCCAAGGCAGACTGCATGTAGACACTGAAACCCCAAGAAGGGATGGTAAGGAACAAGTTCAAGCTATTGAACTTCGAAGTGGAAGGACATTGGTGATCAACAACAGAGAAGCACAAAAGAGAGTAGAGAATGAAGAGTCTAGTGCTCCACTGGATTCTCTGCCTAATCTTGATCAAATACAACCAAACACAACAAGGGTGAGGCTGAAACCTATCATTGAGGAACCAGAAGAAATGCCTAGGCCTCCCCCTGTCATTAGGCAACCTGAACTGCCTACCTATGTGCCACCTCCTCCATTTCCTAGACGGCTTAAGAAGAAACAAGAGCAGGAAGCTCATTTCCATAAGTTTTTGGAAATCTTATTGAGGAACCAGAAGAAATGCCTAGGCCTCCCCCTGTCATTAGGCAACCTGAACTGCCTACCTATGTGCCACCTCCTCCATTTCCTAGACTCAGTACATGCTTCTAGCTTTATTTTTAATGTGCCTAGGATTCCTTAGAGTCATGCCAGTCTTAGTATTAACGGTGACAGTAGTACTTTTAGAGAACAACCTAAACCCTGGCATCACTACATTGGATATACACTCATCTCCCTAAACAACCCTACAAGTTACAACTTTGTGCTCAGCTAATTGAGGATCAGAGTTCTTTTTAAATAGGACATCTAAGCCACAAAGTTATAACTCCTAGGTATACATTCTTCTTCCCTATTCTTTTCCCTTTTTCTTACTTAGGTGGGGCCTCTCCTTTGGTTGCCTTTTGATGCAATGCCACTTGTGGGTCACACACTTGGCACTGATTACTTAGCAACCTAAGAGAGACCCCCCTCTTTATTCTATTTTTCATTTTTTTTTTCAGTTCATCATTTTTTGTAAAGGAGAAGAAGAATGCTTATGTTTCTAAGGGAGAGAGGAATGTTCCTAGGCCTAGGTTGGCCTCCCCCAAACTTCAACTACTCATTGTCCCCAATGAGTGTCTGAGGTGGCACACCCCCAAACTATCCTAGAAGCATCTAGTCTAAGGTAAAACAAAGAGAATCTAAAGCCCTAGGCATAGACAAAACATTCGAACGGCAAATATCACAGCAGCAGTAATGAAAAAACAGACAGATAAGGGCTTAAAGCTATGCATGCTGAGCTTTTTAGAGGTTAATTTAAACTAGCAAAGGGTGTCCTATGACACTCATCCAGCATGCTTTTAGATAAGCTATATATGGTAGTCATGATAGCAGCAAAAGATGGAATTTAAACAGATCACAGCCTAGCTAAACAGACAGTCCAAAACATGCTTTCAGTAATAAAAATTGCGGGTACCGCAATTATTTCGCAATCAAGTCAGGGCAGATATAACAGTGATTAAGGCCCCTAAGCATGCTTTTTCCAGTCATTCGAGCTCTCTAAAAATAAAACAAAACTAACCTACCTAGTCAGCTATCATCAGACTATACTAAGCAAGATTAAAAACATAAAACTAAGCATCTAAAACAGTTCAAAAGTGTACGAAAAAACAGCATAATTCACATGGTCTATCAGAAAGCAGAAAATTGTTTTTTTTTTCTAAGGGAACAACAATACTCCCTTGAGTGCAATTCAAACCAGCACTCAGATGTCGTCATCCTCATCAGGTTGTCGTGGTCGTGGGGGCACCCATGGAGTCAGGAGATTCGTGGGGAAGTCAGGGAAGATGCACCCAAGTTGATCAGCAACTTCCTTGTCTCGTGCCTGCGCGTAAGTGGCCCATTGAGCCATTCTCTTCTGCATATCCATCAGGCAAGCCATGGACAGTGACTGATCAGCAGCCAGCCTATCCAGCTCGAATTCCATGTTCCCCTTCCTCTTTAGCCGTAAGCTAGCAGGCAGCTCCAAGTGGCCCGTGTAAGCCATCTGCTGCTCCATTCGCTCGATGGGAACTCCTGCAAGCAAACAGAGTTTAGTTATAGTATTAGGGAAAAACAATGGTCCCTTACCTTTCTTGGCGCACTCAGCAATAGCAGCAGTGATGACTTCTCCCACGTTGATCGTGAGACCTCTCATTATCGCATACACCAGCAGCGATCGGCTCTGGTTGATTGTAGTCTCGTGAGTCACTGGGGACAATCTCCTTCTCACGAACGAAAACCAAACAGTCGCCTTAGCCGTGAGGTTGGCACTCATGAGAGTGTGCCTCCCATTGCGTGACACGGTCCAGGAAGCTTCAGGCTGGCCAATGGTCCGAATGGCCTCTTCCAGAACTGCCTCAGTAGGCTCATCAACAATCCGTGCATAA
Source organism: Herpetospermum pedunculosum (assembly GCA_028017165.1). Lineage (NCBI taxonomy): Eukaryota > Viridiplantae > Streptophyta > Magnoliopsida > Cucurbitales > Cucurbitaceae > Herpetospermum > Herpetospermum pedunculosum. Next base: position 51,526,731 of record CM051527.1, read on the forward strand.
TCTGTATGTGTTTGGCCCTTGAGACCATAGGCTTCGTTGATGGCCTTGGCTGAGAAATCCACTTCTACCCCTCTGACCACAGACAGGCCATCCTCAGGGCTGAGCACATTGGCGTAGAAATCATACACCATGCTCGTGTAGGCTGGATTGGGCGGTCTGCAAAATTCCTCCCAGCCGTGGTTTATAACTCCTGCGCGCAAGAACTGCGGCAGGTCAGCAGGTCGGTCGAGGAAGCCCTTCTCGTGCAGCAACTCCCTCTTCCTCAGCTCAGCACCCCTGGACTCAGCATCAGAGGAAACATACCTCACTGACTGAGGCTCATCTTCAGGGTAGAGCTTGGCCTTCCCTTTATCTGCTGGCTTGGCTGACTCGGCAGCCTCAACCTTGAGTCGTTTGAGCAAAGGCTCAGTGCTCTCTTTGGCTGACTCGGTAGCCTCAACCTTCTTGGCCTTCTTCTTCTTCAGCTTCTTGGCTCGTTTGGCCTTAAGAATCTTGGCCTTCTTCTTCTTCTTGAGCTTTGCCTCAATGGTGATCTGCTGCAGGCACGCCCCCAACGTCTCTTCCATTGAGTCAGTCTTCTGTTCAAGACTCTCCGGGCTATCTTCCCTCATAGGAGAGAAGACCTCGTCTTCCTCAGCATCTCCACTGCCCTGCGTTGACTCTTGGTACTCCCCATATGGGAATTCAGGATCAGGCCGTGGAGAAGTGCGAGACGGCGTGGTGCTCTGTGCTGCTGCAGGTGTCTGTACAGAACTCAGTGGTGAAGACGGCTGCTCAGGGCTCTGCGCTGGCGGTGATGAAGAGAGCTCTGGGCTCTGCACTGGTTCAGATGGTGAAGGGCTGTGCGCATGCGATGCAGATGGCGACGAACCCTTCTTGGTCGATTCGTGGGACGCACGATCCGTTTCTTGACTCTCCACAGAGGGAGTCTTTGCTTTGCTTGGTTCGGCGGCCATCTCGATACTCCACCGGCGCTTCTTGGGTGTGCCTGCTGGTTCAGAGGGTCCAGTAGGTATCTCAGAGACAACCTTCCACTTCTTCTTGCGAATCGGCAGCTTATCCAGTCGTTCCGTTCGCGCAGCCTCAGCATCAGCCAAGGCAAGCAATGCATCTCTCGCAGCCGTTTCAGCGTCGTCAGCCCTTTTCTTGGCCGCAGATCTTTCAGCCCTTGTGAGTACCATTGTTGGATCTTGGAGATTTGGAAAGAAGAATCAAAGATGAAGAGAATCGCAGCTTGTTCGAAGATCAGATGATGAGAGAGACGTACAGATCCTCGCGCCTTCCAACGGATATAAAGAAACGGAAAAAAAAATCCCAACGGCTATATTTTTGCGGATCCCGCAATTCCTGCGCAATCTTTAAGGCCCGTTGGAGATTTTTTTTCATTTAAATTGCAATCTTTGCTCAACCGTATCTTCGATTTGGCTCAACATCTTCTTGATTTCTTTGGCTGGATGTAATCTCCTTTATCCCCTCTCTTGATTCTCTGCAAAAATAAATAAAACAAACATTAAATACTCAATTAAAATCACACCAACATATGTACAAATGATAACCGGAAAAAGTGCAAAAAATAAACTAAGGCATTAGCCTTGACTAAACGAGCACAGTAACCACTCGTTCTCTCTCGTTCTTAATTTCATGCTTCATTCAAGAGGAAGGCCGAGAGAGTCTTCACATCTCCTTCCTCATAGTAGTGCTTCAACCTTGCACCATTAACCATAAACGGTTGGCCTTGCTGCAAGTTCTTTATCTCTATGGCACCATGAACAAACACATTAGTAATCACAAATGGACCTGACCATCTAGACTTAAGTTTCCCTGGAAATAGTTTCAACCGTGAGTTAAACAACAAAACAAGTTGACCCTTCTTAAAGTCCTTAACTCTAAGTCTACTATCGTGCCAAATCTTGGTCTTTTCCTTATACATCTTAGCATTTTCATAGGCCATATGTCTAAGCTCATCAAGCTCATGCAATTGTAAGGACCGCAATGTTCCCGCATCCTTTACACAAAAATTCAATTCCTTCATGGCCCAAAATGCTTTGTTTTCTAACTCAAGTGGTAAGTGACAAGTCTTGCCATATACCAGCCTATAGGGAGACATACCTAGGGGTGTCTTATATGCTGTCCTATAAGCCCAAAGTGCATCCTCAAGCTTAAAGGACCAGTCTTTCCTATTAGGTTTGACCACTTTTTCTAGGATGTTCTTAATCTCCCTATTTGAAATTTCAGCCTGTCCATTCGAGTGTGGGTGATAGGGAGTGGCTACTCTATGTCTAATGTTATACTTAGCCAACACTTTCTCCATAGCCTTGTTAATGAAATGTGACCCCTCATCACTAATGATGGCACGAGGTGTCCCAAACCTAGTAAAAATGTGCCTATGCAAGAATTTGGTGACTGTTTTAGCATCATTATTGGTACATGCTTTGGCCTCTACCCACTTGGAAACGTAGTCTACTGCTACCAAAATGTAAAGGTTACCTGATGATGGAGGAAATGGCCCCATGAAGTCAATGCCCCACACATCAAAGAGCTCCAACTCTAAGATGTAGGTGAGGGGCATCTCATCCTTTCGACTGAGGTTACCTGTTCTTTGGCATTCATCACAGCTGTGGGCATAGTTGTGGGCATCCTTGAAGATTGTTGGCCAATAGTAGCCACTCTGAAATACTTTTGCAGCTGTTCTTTGGCCACCAAAGTGTCCACCATAAGGAGCTGTGTGGCAGTGCTGCAGCACAGACTTCGCTTCAGCAGCTGAAACACACTTCCTTAGCAAGCCGTCAGCACAGGTTCTGTAAAGTGTGGGGTCATCCCATATGAATTTCCTTGCTTCATGAAGGAACCTTTTCTTCTCTTGTCCTCCCTTGAAAACTGGTAATACCTGTGATGCAAGGAAGTTAGCAATGTCAGCAAACCAAGGTTCCTCATCGTTATCACAATGAGTCAAAACAAAGACATGTTCATCAATGAAAGCATCAGAAATTGCGGGTTCCGCAATTTTTTCGCAATTGTGCTGCAATCGAGAAAGGTGATCCGCAACCACATTTTCACTTCCTTTCTTGTCTCGAATGTCCAAATCAAATTCCTGCAGCAATAACACCCACCTAATCAACCTAGGCTTAGCATCAGCCTTCCTCATAAGATATTTCAAGGCAGAATGGTCAGTGTACACAATTGTCCTAGTGCCTACAATATAGTTCCTGAATTTCTCACAAGCAAACACTACAGCAAGCATCTCTTTCTCAGTAGTTGTATAATTACATTGAGCCTCATTCAAGGTTTTACTAGCATAATAGACAGGGTGTGTTAGCTTGTCAATCTTCTGTCCTAACATAACCCCTACAGCATAGTCACTAGCATCACATAACATCTCAAATGGGAGATCCCAATCTGGCCCTACTATAACAGGTGCTGTGACTAGTGCTTTCTTAAGGGTTGTCCAAGCTACTACACATTCCTTAGAGAAGATGAATGGCCTGTTTAGTTCTAGAAGCTCACACAGAGGCTTGGCTATCTTAGAAAAGTCCTTAATGAACCTTCTATAGAAGCCAGCATGCCCTAAGAAACTTCTAATGGCCTTGACATTCTGGGGCTCTACTAACTTCTCTATGATCTCAATTTTGGCCCTATCGACCTCTACACCTGCCCTCGACACTCTATGACCTAAGACAATCCCTTCATCCACCATGAAGTGGCATTTTTCCCAATTTAGGACTAGGTTGGTCTCCTCACACCTAGCCAGGACTTGTCCTAAATTCTCTAGACAGTTTGTAAATGAATCCCCAAAGACTGAGAAGTCATCCATGAATATTTCTATCATGGACTCATCCAACTCAGAGAAGATTGCCATCATGCACCTTTGGAACGTTGCCGGTGCGTTGCATAAGCCAAAAGGCATTCTGCGAAAGGCAAAGGTTCCAAAAGGGCATGTGAAGGTAGTCTTCTCTTGGTCCTTAGGGTCTATAGTAATCTTGTTATACCCTGAATAACCGTCTAAGAAACAATAGTAGGCTCTACCAGCTATTCTGTCTAGCATCTGGTCAATGAATGGTAGAGGGAAATGGTCTTTTTTAGTTTCTTTATTTAGTTTCCTGTAATCCATACATACTCTCCACCCTGTGACAGTCCTTGTTGGAATAAGTTCATTGTTCTCATTGACTACCACAGTTATCCCCCCCTTTTTGGGTACACATTGGATGGGGCTCACCCACTGGCTACTAGCTATTGGGAAGATCACACCTGCATCTAACCATTTTATTATTTCCTTCTTTACTACCTCTTTCATAGAGGGGTTTAGCCTACGTTGGTGATCTACCCTAGGTGTGTGCTCTTCCTCTAGTATAATTTTGTGCATGCAATAAGAAGGGCTAATGCCTCTAATATCAGCAATAGTCCATGCAATAGCCTTCCTATGTTGCTTCAGGAGTAAAATCAGTTCAACCTCATGCTTTTCACTTAATTTAGAAGAAATGATAACAGGCAGAGTTTCATTACTCCCTAAATATGCATACTTGAGGTGAGTGGGTAGTGGTTTTAGTTCTAAAACGGGTGGATGCTCAATGGATGGCTTTAAAGGATTTAATGATCTATCAGTTAGGTCTATATTCATACATACATGTTGTGGTTTATCTACAGGCATATCCATTATGTCAGATACATTCAAGTCAGCTACATCTAACTGTACATATTCATTAGCATGCTTAGTTAATAGTACATGCTCTAATTGTTCTTCCATTAGTGAGTCAACAATATCCATGCTAGCACAAGACTCAGAATCAGAGGGGTACCTTAAGGCTTTATAAACACTAAATTTCACCTCTTCATCATGAACCCTCATAGTGAGCTCACCTTTTTGAACATCTATTAGTGCCCTACCTGTGGCTAGAAATGGTCTACCTAGCAGGATGGGGACCTCCTTGTCTGCCTCATAGTCCAGGACAATGAAATCTGCAAGGAAAATAAACTTGTCAACTTTTACAAGAATATCCTCAATCTTACCTTCACGGTATGCGATGGATTTGTCTGCAAGTTGTAAAGTGACAGTGGTTGGACGTGCTTCTCCTATTCCCAGCTGGCGGAATAGTGATAGGGGCATGAGGTTTATGCTGGCTCCCAGATCACAAAGAGCTCTCCCCACGTGCTTGCCTCCTAGCTCTACAGGTAAGGTGAAGGAACCAGGATCCTTCTCCTTCTTGGGTAGCTTGTTCTGGAGGATGGCACTGCACTCCTCAGTGAGGTTTACTGTTTCAATTTCACCAATTATTTTTTTGTTAGTAATAATATCTTTCAAAAACTTTACATAGGAAGGCATAGACTGTAAAACTTCTACAAAAGGAATGTTAACATGCACTTGTTTAAGAATTTCAAGAAATTTGTTAAAGTGCACTTCCTGTTCCTGCTTCTTCTTTAGCCTTCGAGGATATGGAGGTGGTGGCACATATGCAGGCACGTCAGGGCGTCTTAGGATAGGTGGAGGCCTTGGAATTTCTTCTATCTCCTCAATAATTGGCTCTAGCCTGGCTCCTGATGTGCTAGTTGGTGGTGGACCTTGGTTTGGCAGAGACCCCAGTGGAGCACTAGACTCAGTGTTCTCTACTCTCTTTGGTGTGTCCTTTGTGTTGCTCACCAAGGGTCTACCACTTATAAGTTCAATTGCTTGAACTAGTTCTTTACCATCTCTCCTTGGCACCTCGGTGTCAGCAGGGAGTCTACCTTGGGGCCTACTCTTGAGTTCATTGGCCAATTGGCCTATTTGGTTCTCTAGGCTCCTAAGAGTAGCTTACTGGCTTTGAAGAGTAGCATCATTCTTAGCTATGTATTCCTTGAGTAAGTTTTCTACAGAAGATCCTACAGGTTGGTTGTAAGGTTTTTGATACATTGATTGGTTATGTTGGGGAGTGAAACCAGGTGTTCCACTCGGTCTAGGTTGGTTAGAATTTTGGTTAACATTCTGTTGGTCACCCCATGACAGGTTTGGGTGGTTCCTCCAACCTGGGTTGTAAGTATTGGAATAGGGGTTATTCCTAGGCTGCTGTTGGCTTCCTACATAGCAGACTGAGGATGGATTCCCAGGGCAGTATTCATATGGGTGCCCTTCCCCACAGAATCCACAGATAAGTGCCTCGCCTTGACTTGGTTGGGTGCCCATTGACATGGCTGTGGCGGTATTGGCACTTGTTTGGAGATTGGCTTGAGTCATTTGCTTAACTAGGTTGGTCAGGGCATTTATTTGGCTGCTCATCGCACTTAGAGCATCCTTGTCTTGAGCTCTAGTTGGCTCAACTGGATCATCTGACCACCTACAGTGAGATGTTGAGATCTTCTCCAGGATCTCATAAGCTTCGTTGTAACTCTTGGACAACATGGAACCACCAGCAGATGAATTTAGAACTTGTCTGGTGCTGGGGTTGCATCCTTTGAAAAAGACCTCTATTTGGATACACCATGGGATGCCATGGTGTGGACATTTAATGAGAAGATCTTTGAATCTTGTCCAAGCTTCGTGAAGAGACTCACTTGGAGCTTGTTTGAATTTGATGATATCATCACGAAAGGTAGAATTCCTATCTGGTGGGAAATATTTGACTAGGAATTTTTCTGCTAAGTCTGTCCAATTGAGGACAGATCCAGAGGGTAATGAGTTTAACCACGTTTTGGCTTTGTCCCTCAAAGAGTAAGGGAACAGATATAGCCTCAAGGCTTCTTGGGAAACTCCAGGGATCAGGAATGCGTCACTAACTCCTAGGAAGTTTCTAAGATGGTTGTGGGGGTCCTCATTTTCCATTCCAAAGAATTGTCCCACAGTGGACAACATTTGGAACATCACTGGCTTTAACTCGAATGAGTTGGCAGTGATCTCAGGACGGATTATGCTGGGGTTCAGCTCCCCAGGCATAGGTACTAGGTAAGAAAGTATGGCGCTATCCTTATCATTCGCTATTTCGATGGGATTGCGAGTGACAGGCACCAGGTTTTGATCTCTTCTATCCATTTCTTCTTGAGGAGATTGTGGTAACCTTGCGGTTTCAGCAATTAATGGAGGTAATGAAGGTTGTTTAAAGAGGCGTTTCTTGGCTCTATTCCTAGCTCTAAGTAATCTCTCGGGCTCAGGGTCGAACTCTAGATCACTACTTGGAGGCTCATTCATAAACTAACCTAAATGGTACCTGAAAAAGAAATGAAAATGGATCAGTTTCAATGGAAAATAACTTGGTGTTTCAGACTTAACTAACTTCGTTTTCACTTAAATAAATCCCCGGCAGCGGCGCCAAAAACTTGTTGCGTGCTCAATGTGTTAATAAAAGTAAGCAATAAGGAAGAAAGAGCACTCAGAACATGCAAGCATACATGATCTTATAGCAAGTAGTAAGTATTTTTTCATTCGTTTTCCCACAGAGATTTATTTATAAGCTACTTGTGAAGTATAAAGTTAAGAAAGAAGGGGTGGATTTGAAGGGGTAAAATTGGTTTTTAATTTCCTACTTCTTACCGAATGTCTAAAGGAATGCAACATAAACAAATGCAAGTTGAAATTAGACTCAAAAGACAAGAGACAAAACTAATAAATGAAGAAGAAAACAGCTAAACAGAATGGTAACTTAGCAGAATTGCGGGCACCGCAATGTTTCCGCAATTGTAAAAACAGTGAAAGTGTGTAAAATGGAGAATTAAGGGCTACTAACGACTATCCTATAGGCATTTTAATACGATTCCCAAGCATTGTATCAACTCTCTATGCATCAAACTCACTCTATCTCATGTATCGTCCGATTCCATGCATTAGATTCTTTAGTTTACTCAACTCAAAGTAAGGTCTCAAGCATCTTGTTAAAGCAGAAGTGTTTAGTTTGTACTAGGAAAACGCTTATTCCTAAGCCGTTTTCTGGTTACCTTGAAAGGCTAGCATGATTATACGACTCTGAACTCTTACTCCTTCCAGAGGTTAGGAGTTCTTTGGACAAAATGGATGGCCAATCGAAATTGCCCGTGGGATGAAGCTTACATACAATCAATGGTTCGAGAGCTATCCTACATGCTTGGTTCACGTTTTTTAGCCTATAGTTCTGTCATTAGCATGCCCCTAAGTGACTTAGCTACTCATGGATATGGGGTAAGTAGAAATACGAGATGAAACAGACATGCTTAGAAGGAATTTAAAGACAAAACAGTAAGGGAAAGCAGTAGAATGCAGAGGCAAGAAACTGTGAAATGAAGAATGGAGATTTGATTACTTGATTGTTTGATTGGACAAAAGAAAGCTTTAAAGTAAATAACAGCAAGACAGAAAGCAACGAAATGGAGTGTTCTAACTATTAGAAAGAGAACAACACAAAGCAGAAATGTAAACTTAGAAAAGGAAAGACAGAAAGCAGTAAATGTTGCTTGGAAGCCTCGTCGCAACCGCCTCGGCTGAAGGGGATGAAAGAATAGCTTTGCTTGGATGAATCCAATCGGGAGAGAAGGTGGTTCTTCTCTCCTTCCTATCAGATTGTCGATTCCAACAGCTGAGACTCTCACTCCAACAGACGGCAAAGGAAAACACGAAGAAAAATGGAGCTGCGAGAGGACTTCTACGCTTCCGGATGATGTTTGAACCTCCGACTTTGACCCCCTTTTATAGTAGTTTGCAGGTGCGTTTGGGCCAAGGAGAACCATCAATCTTCAACGTCGTATATCAGAATGGATGGAGGAGAAAGAACGAATCCCTGAAATCACGGAAATTAACAGAAAAAGATCAGTCAACTTACGGTTTTCACTTGAATAATTGCGGCTTCAGCAATGTTTTCGCAATGCTGTCGCAATGCAGTTTTTTCATTCTTTTCCTTCGGTTTTTAACCCTTTTCTTTCCTATTGTACATAAGTCCTAATTTAGCTACCTTCTTCTAATTCTCATATTTAAGCATAGGTTTAGGCTAAATGCTATCAAAAACACCTAAGAGTGAACATCTTTCTAATCCAATTAAGTCCTAAAAAGGTCACTTTTGGAGACGTAACAGTAATCCATCCTCGGTGTGTTATGTTGGAAGTCAACAACAACCAAGGAACAACCCCTACTCAAACACATATAACCCTGGTTGGAGAAACCACCCAAATCTCTCTTGGGGTGGACAACAAAGCACAAGCCAAATGCAAAATCAACCAAGACCAAGTGGACCATCTGGTTTCACTCAACAAACTAGCCAACCCCCATACCAAAAACAATACAACCAACCAATGGGAACATCAGAGCCAACAGGCAACACTGAGAAGCTTAGAGAACCAAATTGGGCAGTTGGCAAACGAGCTGAAGAATAGGCCCCAAGGCAGACTGCATGTAGACACTGAAACCCCAAGAAGGGATGGTAAGGAACAAGTTCAAGCTATTGAACTTCGAAGTGGAAGGACATTGGTGATCAACAACAGAGAAGCACAAAAGAGAGTAGAGAATGAAGAGTCTAGTGCTCCACTGGATTCTCTGCCTAATCTTGATCAAATACAACCAAACACAACAAGGGTGAGGCTGAAACCTATCATTGAGGAACCAGAAGAAATGCCTAGGCCTCCCCCTGTCATTAGGCAACCTGAACTGCCTACCTATGTGCCACCTCCTCCATTTCCTAGACGGCTTAAGAAGAAACAAGAGCAGGAAGCTCATTTCCATAAGTTTTTGGAAATCTTGAAACAAGTCCATGTTAATATTCCCTTTGTGGAAGTTTTGCAGTCTATGCCAACATATGTAAAATTCTTAAAAGATATTATCACTAACAAAAAAGTTATTGGTGAGTTTGAAACAGTCAACCTCACTGAAGAGTGCAGTGCCATACTCCAAAACAAGCTGCCAAAGAAGGAGAAGGACCTTGGTTCCTTCACTTTGCCAGTAGAATTGGGAGGCAAACATGTGGGCAGAACTTTGTGTGATCTGGGAGCCAGCATCAATCTCATGCCCTTGTCACTATTCCAACAGCTTGGGATAGGGGAAGCACGACCAACAACAGTCACCTTGCAGCTTGCAGACAGATCCATCGCATACCCTGAAGGTAAGATTGAGGATATACTAGTAAAGGTTGACAAATTTATTTTTCTTGCAGATTTTATAATCTTGGACTACGAGGCAGACAAAGAGGTGTCAATCCTGCTGGGCAGACCTTTCTTAGCCACAGGTAGGGCTCTAATTGATGTCCAAAAAGGTGAGCTTACCATGAGAGTCCATGATGAAGAGGTTAAGTTCAGTGTCTTTAAAGCTTTGAGGTATCCTTCTGATCTTGAACACTGTGCAACTATAGATATAGTAGACTCATTAATGGAAGAAGAACTTGAGCATGAATTGTTAGTCAAGCATTCTACTAATTATGCACAAATAGATTTGAATGATTTAAATATTTATGAATTGATGGATGTATCTGTGGATAACCCTCAGCATGTATGCATGACCAATGAACTGTCTGAAAGAACTATAACTCCTATGATGCCATCAATTGAACAACCACCTTTATTAGAACTGAAGCCATTGCCTGAACACCTTAAATATGCATATCTAGGAGAGAATGATACCCTGCGTGTCATTATTTCGTCTAAACTAAGTAAACAGCATGAAATTGCGTTAATATTGCTGCTTAAGCAACATAAAAGGGCAATTGCTTGGACGATTGCTGACATTAGGAGTATAAGTCCTTCCTATTGCATGCATAAGATATTATTAGAGGAAGAACATACACCTAGAGTAGATCATCAACGTAGGTTGAACCCCTCCATGAAAGAGGTAGTTAAAAAAGAAATCATTAAATGGTTAGATGCAGGTGTGATCTTTCCAATAACCAATAGTCAATGGGTCAGTCCTATCCAATGTGTACCAAATAAGGGTGGTATGATTGTAGTAGTTAATGAAAACAATGAACTAATACCAACTCGAACTGTCACAGGATGGAGAGTATGTATGGATTATAGAAAACTTAATAAAGAAACTAAAAAAGACCATTTTCCTTTACCTTTTATAGACCAAATGCTAGATAAAATAGTTGGCCAAGCCTTCTATTGCTTTTTAGATGGCTACTCAGGATATAACCAAATCACCATAGACTCTGAGGATCAAGAGAAAACAACATTTACATGTCCCTTTGGTACGTTTGCTTTTCGCAGAATGCCATTTGGCCTATGCAATGCACCAGCAACGTTCTAAAGATGTATGTTGGCAATATTCTCTGATCTAGATGAGTCCATAATAGAAATCTTTATGGACGACTTCTCAGTGTTTGGTGATTCCTTTAACCACTACCTAGCCAATCTAGGACAAGTCCTCACTAGATGTGAAGAAACCAACCTAGTCTTAAATTGGGAAAAATGCCAATTCATGGTGGAAGAAGGAATAGAACATAAAGTGTCCAAAGCAGGAGTAGTGGTCGATAGGGCCAAAATAGAAGTCATTGAGAAGTTAATTGAACCTAAAAATGTCAAAGCTATAAGAAGTTTCTTAGGACACGCAGACTTTTATAGAAGATTTATAAAAGACTTTTCAAAAATCTCTAAACCCCTGTGTGAGCTTCTAGAGCTGAATAGAACTTTTGTCTTCTCAAATGAATGTTTAATAACATGGACCAAGCTTAAAGATGCCTTAGTCAAAGCACCAATCATAGTAGGCCCAAATTGGGAGATGCCTTTTGAACTAATGTGTGATGCTAGTGACTATGCAATTGGGACTATGCTTGGCCAAAAGAGAGATAAATTAACACACCCTGTATATTATGCAAGTAAAACTTTGAATGAAGCACAATGTAACTACACTACCACAGAGAAGGAGATGTTAGCGGTAGTGTTTGCATATGAAAAATTCAGGCCTTATATTATAGGAAATAAAACGATTGTTTATACTGATCATTTTGCAATAAAGTACTTAATGAGGAAGGCTGATGCTAAGCCTCGACTAATTAGATGGGTGTTACTTTTGCAAGAGTTTGATCTAGGGATTAGAGTTTTGTACTTTGCTTTTTAAAGAAGAGAGTAATCAATAGTTTTGTTGAGTTCTTCATCTTATCATTTCTTCATCAATTAATTTTTCTGAGTTCTTCAATTCATGTTTTATTAATTCATCCCCTTTAATTCTTTGAAAACCATGAGTAACTAATCTAATAGGGGTCTGCTAGAGAGGAATCTATAGGCTAGAAGTATGTGAATTCAACATGTAAAGTAGCATGAATGCATTGAATGTATGTGATCTTCATCCCATGGGCAATTTCGATTGGCCATCCATTTTGTCTAAAGAATTCCTAACCTCCGGAAGGAGTAAGAATTCAGAGTCATCCATTCATGTTAGCCTTTTATGGTAACCAGAGAATGGCCTAGGAATAGGCATTCTCCTAGCACGTTCGTTAGCATAAGTGTATAAATAGGTGCTTAAGTCTTACTTGGATATGAGTAACTTAAAGATCTAATGCATGTAATCGAAAGATGCATGAGGCCTAGCTAAAACGATGCATGAAATGTTAAATTGTTGTTGAATGATCATAGTCAAATGCCTATAGAGAACTCTTAAGTCGACCTTGCTGTCTTACTTTAGATTTTAAATCATTGTTATTTTATTGCGAGATTATTGCGAGAACCGCAATAACCATTTCTGCCTTTTGCCTTAGTCTTTTCCGTAGGTTTTTATCCTTTGCGAATTTATTGCGAGAAAATTACGAGAACCGCAATTCTACTTTTTCACATTATAACTCTACCTCTTTGCTAGTTTTGCATTTATGCTTACATTCTTCGTGCATCTTCTAAATTCCCGTACCTCAACCCAAAATCTATCCAATTTAAGTTACCTTATCTAATCTAACACACTAAATCGCTAGTCACTAAACTTAATCTCTGTGGGAAAACGAATTAAATTATACTTATCACTTGCTGCAGACCATGTATACTTGCATGATCTGAGTGCTCTTCGCATTTAATTTTACTTACACACTGAGCACGCAACACTTAGCCAGATAAAACTCGAGTTTTTACCTTTTACCGTCTATGATGCTTAGTAGATGTGTTGAGAAGGAATATATGATATATCCCTCTTCTGCTACGCACTCCCTATAGTTCACAACGTGAGAATTTTGCAGGGCCTCATGATGTCATTTGAGGCATCTCCAGTCGGGTGGTGTTTGCAACTTTCAATAGCAAGATGAATGGAGTAAGTGTCTATAGTAAGTGGGAGAAGGAAGTACTTCAGTACTTCCTACGGTCTTCTCCATTAGATTGAACCATGAGATTCTCATGTTCCGCCTGCAAGGTGCCCTCGGAGGCACCAATCCAGTCGGAGGGCCGTTTCATGGGGGTCGTAACATCTCAGTCACCATTTATGGATAAAGAAACATAGGGTCATTCCCAACTTTGACATTCCAGTCGGTTGTACTGTTGGGGCCGTCCTATGCATTCTAAAAATGGAGGGTCACACTTACGAGATTTGCTAAGGAGTTAGTGAATCTTGACCAAAAACGATAACTAAGAAAATGAGTTATTCTAGAGATAGCATTTAGTCAAGAATGTCTTGATTTAGTAAAGTAGTGCTCGACTACCAGTCGGTAGCGGCCATTCTGACCTACTAAAGTATCGTTGCAAGTAAATAAAGAGTTTGGGTACTTTATTTACTGCTAAACTTTTCAATTGGTTTAAATAGGTTAAAATTGTTTCACTAATAGATTTACATTCTGTTTTCAGCATGTCGAACTCGTTTATACAATTATTAGCTCACGACAAATTAATCGGAGAGAATTACGGGACTTGGAAGTCGAACTTGAATACGATTCTGGTTCTTGACGACCTCAGGTTTGTCTTAACGGAGGAATGTCCTCATACTTCTGGCACGAATGATTCTTGAAGTGTTCGAGTGGCATACGATGGATGGATTAGGGCTAATGATAAGGCTCAAATCTATATCTTGGCAAGCATGTCTGATGTTTTGTGCAAGTAGTAGGAGGTTATGGTTTCCTTGAGGGAAATCATGTCTTCATTACAAGCGATGGTGGACAGTCGTCCTCATCACTTCGTTATGAAGACCTCAAGTTCGTTTACAACTCTCGCATGGTGGAGGATACCTCTGTTAAGGAGTTTGTCCTTAACATGATGGTCCACTTTAATGCAGCAGAAGTAAACATTGCTACCATCGTCATTTCAGACTTATCAGTCTCTGTACCCTTCCAAAGGAATAGAGAAGCAGGCAAATGTTGTCACTTCGAAGAAATTCCTTAAGAGGTTGGCGTTAGGGAGTAAGCCTAAGTCTGCTTCTGTGAGTAATAAGATTATTCAGAAGAAGAAGAGACACAGGAGGAAGGGCAAAGCCTCTAGTGTTCGCAAGGCAAAATCTTCAGACAAAGGAAAATGTTTCCATTGTAATGAAGATGGACATTGCAAGTGCAACCGCCCAAATACCTTGCTGAGAAACTGGCTGAGAAAAAAACGACAAGATAAATGTGATTTATTTGTCTAAACAAGTTTAGTGGAATATGAATATCATACTTGTTTTTCTTCAGGAAATTAGTTCCTGACAGCTCGTTTCTCGCCGTGAAATATGGAGATATCATTGCAGCTGAACTAGTGGGAGTCCTTGATATAGTTGTTGTATAGAAATAATTTCATTGGATGTAATTATTGTCTACATTACTTGTTTGTATTGAACAGTTGTATACAATATATTTTGTTTTATAATGAACAGTTCATTCAGCAAAAGATGTATACTGATGTGTTCTATTAAACTCGAAAACAACTAGTGTGTTAAGACATACATTTTTAATAAGAAAGCTATAGTTGAATTCAACAATGGTTGTTGATCAAACTGGAGCTTCTCAACTGTTGAGAAAGCCTGAATGCAGTGGGAGGGATGTTGGACAACCCAGCCCGCTGTATTGGCTTGTCTTAAACTCAAAGTTATCATACTTGATGATGACATTGAAGATTCATTGTCTCTAAACAAACAATGGATCACATAGACAAGGCCGAATAACTCAAAGCCATGAATCTTTGGATGGTAATGAGACCAAGCCACTAAGGTGAAACCTTTATGGCTTGACTTTCTGGTAAAGGGACTGTCTCGAAGAGAAAAGGTTTATTGGGTATACTCTCTTTCTCTTGTTGCCAGGTGTAAGTTAAATAAATAACTCTTATCCATTGCCCTGTTCTATTTTGATAGAATAAGGCAAATGGATGTCAAAACTTGCAAATTTGATCTGAGTATCTATAAGTCTCAACCAGAAAGATTCATAATTCGAAGACAAAGAGCAAATGGTTTGCTGACTTATTCGATTCATTTATGAATTGGAGAAAGCATCTTCGTCCTGAATTGTGAGTTTTGATGATGTGATCAAATCTTATGGCTTTGAACAATAGTTTGATAAACCTTGTTTGACAAGGGTTTAATCAATGTTGTAGCTTTCATAAACTGTTTCCGTAATTGATGTCCTAATCATTGAGAATGATGTAGGATCCACTTCTGACAATAAGCATAAACTAGCGACCCACTCCCAAATAGTTGATCTGGAGGTAGGCTTAGTTTGTTCTAAGGATTCAGGTTGATCTGAGTCGTAAGAACAAATTGCTAGTGTTGTCTCTAAAATCTTTTATTGACAAGCTATTGTCAATATTCGATGGTCTATGAAAATGGTTTCCAGAGACACCTCAAATGTTGAGGGTATGAGGGGTACTCATGTGCATTTACTTATTGGAGGTCAGATGTATCTTTTGAAATACATGACCCGATATGTCTTATGCAGTGGGAGATGTTAGAAGAAATTAGTCCAATTGGATTAGATTCCGGTTAAAGTTTTGTCCTTGTACTTATAAGAGTAGAATACAAGAGCTGTATTGCTGATTCCTCGGTGGTAGCTAAGTCTTGTTGCAGCTTGTGAAGCAGCAAAAGGTTCATAAGTTGAGCTCGCAGTTAATGCTATGAGGAGATGTGATGGTCACATGGAAAGCCTCGCAGCACTTCATGCTGATTAGTTTACTAAGTCTCTCATGGCTAAAGTGTTTGAGAGACACCTAGAAGAGTTTAGGGCTCCGAGTTCCTAGAAAGGACAGTAGGAGAAGACTTCTGATATATGATATATTAGTTTTCTCCACCAACATGTACACCACAGACGTTTAAGTCCAAGTGGGAGTTTGTTGGGTTTTATGTCCTAAAACTCGTGGTTTGTAAACTGTTGTGTTTGTAAATATTCTATTTAGAATAAAGAGTTATTAGTTTTATTCAGTAAAAGAGTTTACTGGAATAAAGTGAAACGTGTTTAGGTTAACCTATACCAATGACCAACACCCATGGCTGAATATGAGTACTTGAGCCTCATGTATGACATGATTGTGGATCAGGCTCAAGTAGTTAGTTAAAACGGTTTATAGTATACGAATAAGGCTGGCTACCTTATCCTGGTAACACTATTGAATGCGGCTCACTTTGTATTGTACAAAACGATGTGATCCGAATCGTTTCACATGGAGATGTGCGAGTGAGGGCGTCATGTGCAAAGAGTTTGCATAAGACCGAATCGCGAAATATGTCGCTCTCTCTTTATAACACCGTTTACTGATGAGACCGACATTTTTATTTGATGGCCTAGGTAACTCGATCTCAATCCTGAGCTCGCTATGAACCCCTGCTTATTCGAAAGTATCCTTTGACTTGCACGGGTGAAAGTGGCCCATAAGCGCCGACTCAATAAGCCTACCATCTTGGGGATAAAGTCGAATAGGTAGCTGAGGACATAGTACAACAAGATTGGAGTTCACCCATAACCCGATTTTCAGGGTTAGTAGATAGGTTGTTCCCTTAATTGATGACTCTGGTGCTTGAACAATTAGCGCGCACACTCTCATGAGATGAGAGAGTTAATTGATTTGTTGGTTGGACCACAAATCTATTGTTCATTAGAGGTGTCAGTGGTACTTAAGGAACAAGATGTAATGCAGGGGTTAAACGGTTTAAATGACCCAACTGTGATTACGAACAACCTGTGAAGGGTCGACTTGCCCATGATGGTTATATCAGAGGACATAATATATCTACAGTGAGAAGAGTGCAACCCTCGGACTATAGTGGAGTCTCCGAGGGTTTGACGAATGTTGGTTAGTTCGGTTAAAAGAGTTTTGACTGGATAATCTCGTATCGTTGGAGCTCATGATCTATAGGTCCTTTAGGTTCTTCTAGCTAGCTTGGATAACGTCGTGCAACAGTATAAGAGAAAAGAAAAAGAAAAAATAATTTGAATTGTTCAAATTCGGCTTTTTGAAGAATGATGGACATATTTAAATATGATTTAAATATGGGAATAGTCTAAAACATGCAAGGAGCGTTGCGACGCTGTACAATCTAAATTTCAGAATTGAGACCCGAGAGCAAGGGTCTCGACTCTACACCTCTAGCGTCGAAATGCTGCCTCAGCGTCGCGACGCTACGAAGATGTTCATCTGCAAGATTTACGTCTAAAAAATGCGCGCACTTTGGTTTTTCCGTCCGTAGCGTCGAATGACCCATTTGCTTCTCTTCCTAGCTCGGTTCATCCCCGAGGCCTTAAAACGCTTCTTTTAGCTTCAAAACGCGTCCTTGAACTTCTCGAGCTCCCAATCGTGCAACACCTATAACAAGGCCAGAATAACACTATTGAACACGGTAATTAGCAGGAATAAAAGAGTAAATAATAGCACTTTTCTGGCGCTATCATTCCCCTCAGCAACTTCCCTCCCCCCGACGTCGAGGGAATGCTCGGTAATCATCATTGTCTGTTCTCCCTCAACAAAGTCCCTTTGCCCGACGTCTAGGGAATACTCGGGAATGGTTTATGTTGGGTTCCCCTCAGCAACATCCTGTTGGGTTTTATGTCTTAAAACTCGTGGTTTGTAAACTATTATGTTTGTAAATATTTTATTTAGAATAAAGAGTTATTAGTTTTATTCAGTAAAAGAGTTTACTGGAATAAAGTGAAACGTGTTTAAGTTAACCTATATCAATGACCAACACCCTTGGCTGAATATGAGTACTTGAACTTCATGTATGGCATGATTGTGGATCGGGCTCAAGTAGTCAGTCAAAACGGTCTATAGTATATGGATAAGGCTGGGTACCTTATCCTGGTAACACTATAGGATGCGGCTCACTTTGTATTGTACAAAACGATGTGATCCGAATCGTTTCACATGGAGATGTGTGAGTGAGGGCGTCCTGTGCAAAGAGTTTGTATAAGACCGAACCGGGAAATATGTCGCTCTCTCTTTATAACACCGTTTACTGATGAGACCGACATTTTCATTTGATGGCCTAGGTAACTCGATCTTAATCCTGAGCTTACTATGAACTCCTACTTATTAGACAGTATCCTTAGACTTGTATGGGTGAGAGTGACTCATTAGCGCCGACTCAATATTTTACCATCTCAGGGATAAAGTCGAATAGGTAGCTGGGGACATAGTACAACAAGATTGGAGTTCACTCCTAACCCGCTCTTCAGGGTTAGTAGATAGGTTGTTCCCTTAATAGCTGACTCCGGGGCTTGCACAATTAGCGCGCACACTCTCATGAGATGAGAGGGTTAATTGACCTGTTGGTTGGACCATAGATCTATTGTTCATTAGAGGTGTCAATGGTACTTAAGGAACAAAGAAGTAATGCAGGGGTTAAACGATTTAAATGACCCAGCTGTGATTACGAACAATCTGTGAAGGGTCGACTTGCCCATGACGATTATATCAGAGGACATAATATATCTACAGTGAGGAGAATGCAACCCTCGGACTATAGTGGAGTCTCCGGGGTTAACGAATAGGATTCATGTGTAAAAAAGTCGGTTTTCGGAAAATCGGGTTTAGTCATATTATTTAATTAATATTTCATATTGAATTAAATAATAATTATTAATTAAAAAGTTTAATTAATAATTATATATATATTTTTTATTTATTAAAAAGTTTCATAAATAAAATTATTATTATTATTTTTAATAATATATATATATATATATATATATATATATGTGTGTGTGTGTGTGTGTTATAGTTTGGCCATTTAAAGAGGAGAAGTGCAGAAGAAGTTGGCTTGGGGTTTACGAAGTTAAAAAAAAAAAAAATCCATTTGTTCAGTTTATGTTCCTCTGAACCCCCTATCTCTCTGGATTCTTTCTTCTTCTTCTCCTTTTGTTTTTCTTTTTCTCTTCTTTCGGAGTCCCACAACTCTGTTACTCGGCGCCGAGGATAGCGGGACTACCTCGGGTGTTCCTCGGGGCGTTCGTGAGAAGAGGCCGAAAGAGTTCGTGACGAGGAACGACCGGCGAATTTTGAAGAAATTGGAACTACAAGGGTATGTATTCTAAATTTCTTATTTCCGTCTTTTGAGCATGTTTTCTATTTGTTAAATTGATGAAATTAGAGTAACATCGGTCCAAAGTCGCTTCCGCTGCGTAAATCGCTCCATCACATCCATTTGCCCAACATTTGGGGAATGGTCGTGAATGGTCTCTGTCGGGTTCCCCTCAGCAACTTCCCTATCCTCGACGTCGAGGGAATGCTCGGGAATCATCCCCATATGGTCCACCTCAACAACATCCCTCTACTCGACATCCAGGGAATGCTTGGGAATGGCCTCCGTCGGGTTCCCCTCAGCAACTTCCCTCTCCCCGACGTCGAGGGAATGCTCGGGAATCATCAGCGTCCAGTCCCCCTCAACAACATTCCCCTCCTCCACATCGAGGGATTGCTCGAGAATTATCTCCATCTGGTCCTCTTGAGCAAAATTCTTGTCCTCCACCTCGAGGGATTGCTCGAGAATCATCTCCATCTGGTCCCTCTAAGCAACATTCTCGTCCTCCACCTCGAAGGAATGCTCGGGAACCATCTTCGCCCAGCCTCCCTTCGCAACATTCAGATGCCCCACCTCGAGGGAATGCTCAGGAATCGTCTCGGTGCTAGTCTCAGGATCCGACTTCTCAAACTCTGTATCAGTGTCATTCTCAAGCTCCACTTCCGTAGTCGGCGAGATATTAAAATCCACATTCAAAGCCTATAACACATACAATAAACACATGTTATTATAATTTATAATGAGAGAAAATAAGAGACATACGTTGGATATGAGTTTGAGATAATCCTTTATCGTTTTCAGCTCGCCCTTTAGTTCGCCCTCTACATGGTCGAGATCTTCCCTATAAACTTTGTTTCTCCTACTTCTCTTCTTCGTCTTATTCTTCTCCTTCCTCGTACCAGAGTTTGATGGAAAAAAGGGTGGACAACAGGAGTGGGAGTGGGAATGTGGACCATAACTGAAGCAGGAGGCTCGTCATGATGGGAACCACTAACTTGCCCACCTCAATGATCATGCTCGTCAAAATCGTCCCCGTCGTGATCATCGTCCTCTTCCACGTGCTCCTCATCATCCTCAACGTGCACCTCGTTCTCCTTCACATGGTCATCATCCATTTCCTCCCTATTCACCACAAAATGAGGGGGACAGGCTCTAACCCGTTGGTTCGATCATCCTTATACCGAACTTCCGCTTCTGACATCACTAGTCTACTTAACACCCGGGTCTGCACGACATAAAAATAACATGTCAAACTAAGTTTAATCTTACAAAAAAAAATAAACAATACATAATATTTTGCAGGACTTACTCGGTTCGAAGAAAACACATCCCTTTCAAGTTGGAAATATGTGGGAAACTGCGAGCACAACCACCGAAGGATCCGTGTGGAATGGCCGTTGTGTTCACCCTACTGGCTACGGTTTTGCTAACAGTGGATAGAACCTTGTAACCCCATACCTAAGATAAGGAATAAAAAAAGTTGAATTTAATGTATACGAATATTTAATATGCAGCAAGTTCAAGTTCGACATGTACTTGGAAGGCATGTGCAAAACCTTAAATGTTGTAGGTCTGCCATTTTTTCTTCAACTTATATGTCTCGACTCTGCCTTTCATGGAAGACTTCAAGTTGTTCAATGTCCTCTCAAATATTCTCGATGACCAATCGTAGTGGGTGAATACTTCTCAATCATCGACGATGCCAAATATCAACAAGTCCACTAGAGCTTTCTTATCTTTTCCATCATGGCCGGCTCAATAAAAAGTACGAGGGAAATCTTCACTGCATCTTCGTCGTTTCGAACTCTTTTGCAAATATTTTTTCCTAATTTCGTAGAAATAAAATTGGCATCAATCCTTTTCTTTTCGTTTTTCTATTCACCTCCATGAGAGGAGGCCATATACCAGTGATGATGTTGAAATCGTCTCTGCAAAAGGATGCCTTCTTCCCCAATATATTGAAACTTATGACGTCTCTCTAACTTCCTCCACTTTCCTCTGCATGAAGTGATGAACCAACTGGCCATTGAATATCAAATCCACGTCGAGTAGTAGACCAAAACATGTTTTCCGATACATGTTCATCTGTGCCTCCGTTAACTTCCTCTTAATTAATGCAATAGTGTTGGAGATATGCGACAACGAGGAAACAGTAGCGGGGAATTTTGGTTAATGTTGGGGTATATATAAGAGTCTATATATTTGTTTATATTGGGGGTATATATAACAATGTATATATTTGTTAGGGGTATATATCAAGGTAATATTAATGGTCGTAAATTAGGGGTATATATAACAATGTATACATTTGTTTTGGATATATTGAGTGTATATATCAACGTATAATATATATAAAGTTTGATATAACATGGTATGATGTGAGAACAAAACGACGTAGATAAATAAATGGCTTCGTTAATAGGGCGACGACGTTAAAGGATAGGCAAAGATAACAACGGCGGCGGCGGAAATGCTGCGACGGGGGGAGGCGGTGGTAACGGTGCGGCGGAAACGTTTTTTGGTAAGAAATGGAAATGGTGGTTAGAGAGAAGAAGAGAAATTGATGGAGGAAATTAATTTTGGTAAAAAATGACATACAAAATAAAATCATATTCATCACAAAATCTAATTAATGATAATAGATAATTGCCATTAAAAAAGTAATAAAAAATAATTAAAATCATATTAATAAAAAAAATCTAATCAATGATAATTGATAATTTTCATAAACAAACTCACCTAATTAATGTTGTAAAATTAAAAAAAGTAATAAAATAAATAATTAAAAGCACATAATTAATATTGTAAAAAAAAAAAGTAATAAAATATATTTATTTTCGAATTTTAAATGAAGGGCAAAATGGTAAGATTAAATTAAAACAAATCCATTAAATGACACCATAAATACTCAAAAAAATATACAAATGAAAAAAAAAAATACAATTTTAATTTATGACTTTATTTTTTAAATAAGTCATGAAAAAATATATCAAAATTGAAAATTGTAAGATATAATTTTCATTTTTTTAAAAAAATATATTTAATTATGCAGGTGGAGGAATCGAACTTCTCAAATATGCAAGAATGATATGGTTAGAATATGACTTTTAAAATAAATTGAAGGGATCTTTCCATATTTCTAATTACACAAATGTCAATTTCTTAATTAAATTTTAGTTTTGTCATAAACTTGGCTAAGGTAGGCCCAACAAAGAATTGAAAGGACCTAAACGTTCATATATTAGTTGTAATTACAATTAATTAATTAAAAATATTAGAAAATATAATTGATTGTTTAGAAAATTTTATATAAAAAAAAACATATTTTTCATATTTCAAATTTTGATTGAAATTTTCGAAAAGTGGTGAATAAGATAAATATGGAAAAAGTCAATTTAATTTGATGATATCCAGATTTCAAATCAATCTTCTTGAAGAGACAAGAACCATACAATTGATGGAACTAAGGTCCTAGAACAACTAGAGGCGCAACGGAAAGAAGCCTAAACTGATTGAGAATCTTCAGCAATCAATAAGCAACAAACACGGGAGAGAGAACAACAACTATCGCATAGTATAATTTCTCTCCCGTAGACCACCAGTAAAAACCAGACCGACCGGTAAAGGGCACCGATAAAAGTCAACCGATAAAGGTTGACCGGTAAGGCATAACCGGTAAGCTTCACAAGCTTCGACCGGTAAATTCGTATTGGTAAAACCGGACCGGTAAGCTACCATCGGTAAATTGGTTCAGTAAGCTTCAATAAGCTTACACCGGTAAGCTTACATCGGTAAAAACTAAACTGGTTAGCTTCCACCGGTAAACCGGTTCGGTAAACTTCACAAGTTTACACCGGTAAACCAGTGGACCGATAACCATTACCGGTCTGCTACTTCGGTAAATCATATACCGGTAAACTCGACCGAAGAGCGAGCGCCAAACACTATCTCATAACGTTGGCCAAGTCACCGGTAAAATCCTATCGGTAAGCTTCACCGCTAACCCGACCGGTAAGCTTCACCGGTAAATTTACCAGAAAACTTGTAAAACCAAAAAAACGTACCTTTTTTGGATGTCTTCTCGTCTCCGCAGCAACCTCCTCTGCAAAATCCTCTGGAGCTTAGTCTGATCACGAGCACGGCGAGAACCACCCTCAGAGAAGTCTCAGCTATCCTTGGGCTTAGTAGCGGAGTTGTGGGACTCCTTTGAGCAAGGGGGCTTTGAGGAGAGGTTGGGAGGAAGAAGAAGGTGATGGTTTAAATGAGAAAGAAGATGAAGTTCAGTTTGAACTTGATGAATTATTCATCAGCAGCTTCAAACCTTCGTCTCTCCAATTCTCATAAATCTTCAACAATTGAAGAGCAAATTGAGGGAGGAAGAATGAACCTTTCACCTCTTCAAATCTTCAAAAGATAAACCTCAAGCTTTTGCACCAAAAATCAGCTTCTTCTTCAAACTTTCTTCAACTATTGAAGAACAACCAAGGAGAGAGAGAGAAAATTCAGCAAAAGCCTCTAATGAAAGAGAGAATTGTGAAAGTTAAAGCTCCAAGCAAAAAGTTGCTTACACATTAAGGTTTGATTAATCAATATTTAATAGGTGTCAACCATGCATGTTTTTTTTTTTTTTTTTTTAACCAAAAATCAGTTTATTAAGAGATACAAGGAAAGGAGATGAGGTCTTTTTGGGCCTCAGTCATCAACCAATTAGGAAAATTATTGACCCAAACAGTGGGTGAAATAGAACTACGGGCTTTAGAAGCAATGCTATGGGCTAGATTATTCCTAGCCCGATTTGTGTGAAGTAAGTTGAAGGAAACAAAAGAGCCCATCATATCTGAAGCTTCATTAATCCAGCAGCTAACTTCATTAAAATAGGAAAGGGGATGGGAGAAGGCGTTCAACGCTTCTGTAGAATCTGATTCCACCAAAATTCTCGTGAGCCCTAAATCAACAGCGAAAAGGATACCGAGAGAGAGCGCCCTGATTTCCGCATGAAGGGAGCTCGACATCAGGTTGATGGAAGTAGCTTTGGCTGCCACGATGAAGCCTTTGTGGTTCCTGATTACAACGCCAATACCGGCGGGGGAGGAGGAAGATATCCAAGAACCATCCACGTTTAATTTGCACCAGTCAACAGGGGGAGGAACCCACAGTAGGATTGGAGGGTTTAAAGAGCCTTTCAACTTTGGACAATTCATCTCCGCAAAATAATCCAGAATCCATGAAGCTTTAGAACCTGAATCAGGTATGGGATGAGAAGAATTATATTTGTTTCTGTCATTCCAAAGAGCCCAACAAACAACACTTGCTAATGAGAGTTCTTGTTTAGTCAGATGGAGAAGCCACGAAGACCAACTGTCAACCATCGAACCAGCTAGACGGGCAAGGGAGAAAGCTGAAGGGAGAACTAAATTCCAAATGAGCTTGGCCCGGGTGCAACAAATTAAAGCATGGAAGGAGGATTCATCCTTCTTAAGGCAAATCGGACAAGAGGTTAGGCAATCCACTCCTTTCTTTTTTAGTCGAATTCTGGTGGGCAAGCTGTTGTTTAAAACTTTCCACATAAAATGTTTGATTTTGCTGTGGCCATTAGTGGACCAAATGGACTCCCAAAACTTAGAGCAAGTAGATGAATTAGAGGGGCCGCAGGGGGATTTGAGGGAGGTGGCAAGAACATAGTCACTCCTAACATCATAAGAGCCTGTTTTTGAATAATGCCAACAAAAGGAGTCAGTAGTAGTCAATCTTGGAATAGGGATGGTGCGAACTATAGCAATATCATCAGGATGTAAAAACTTCTCCAATTGAGAATAGTCCCAAGATCTGTTACAGTTGATAAGGGAAGAGACTTTTAAATTAGGATAGTGGGGATTAGGGTGTATGGGCCGGAAGGTGTACTCCCTTGGTAGCCAATTGTCTGAGAAGACTGAGATATTACAACCATCCCCAACCCTCATTCTCATACCTTTAGATAAAAGGGATCTGCCCCATATCACACTTTTTCCAAAAGAATGAAGGATTTGAACCAATCTGGGCAGAAAGAAAGTCACCTTTAGGAAAATATTTGCCCTTGATCACTCTAGCTATTAGAGAGTTTGGTTGAGATATAATCCGCCAAGCTTGTTTAGCTAGGAGAGCTTGGTTAAAAAGTTCGAGATCTTTGAAGTTGAGCCCTCCTAAATGCTTAGGCTTACATAGATGGTCCCAAGTAAACCAATGAATTTTCTTCTGAGAAGGGGAGGAGCCCCACCAAAACCGGGCAAAGGCCCTAGTAATATCTTGGAGGGTCTTCTTTGGAAGCCGAAAGCAACCCATAGCATAAATAGGGATGGCTTGGGCGATGCTTTTGAGAAGAACCTCCTTGCCTCCTGTTGAGAAAAAATGAGATTTCCATCCTTGAACTATCTTCCAAACCCTATCACAAATAAAATTTAGATCATTAGCCTTTTTAGAGGAAAAACAAGAAGGGAGCCCCAAATAATTGCCTAAGTTAGTTACAAGAGGAACCCCAAGGGCAGAATGAAGGGCATTTTGCAAATCTTTATGAACATTAGGGGAAGTGATGAGGGCAGATTTTTGAAAATTAATACTTTGCCCAGAGGCTAATTCATAGTCACGAAGGAGAGAGATAATAGTTTGACATTCAGACATAGAAGCTTTAAAAAATAAGAGGCTATCATCAGCAAATAAGAGATGGGAGATAGAGGGGGCTGAACGAGCAATAGAAATCCCAGAAATATGATTCTTAATTTCAGCATCTAAAAAAGATTGAGAAAAACCTTCCGAGCATAATAAAAAGAGATAAGGGGATAGAGGATCACCTTGACGGAGACCTTTAGAAGGGGTGAAGAACCCTTTAGCCTGACCATTAATCAAAAGGGAGAAGGAAACAGAAGAAATGCATCGCATAATCAAATCAACCCAAATTGAGTGAAAGCCTAATTTAAGCATGATTTTCTTTAAAAAGATCCATTCCACCCTATCAAATGCTTTGGACATATCGAGTTTTAGAGCTGCCAAACCTTTTTTAGAAGTCTTTTTCTTTCGAAGAGTTGAGACACATTCGTGAGCAAGAATAATATTATCATTAATGGCTCTAGAAGGGATAAAAGCGGATTGGGAGGAAGAGATAATGTTATTTAAAAGAGGTTTAAGTCTATTAGCAAGAACTTTGGATATTAATTTGTAAGAGACATTGCAAAGACTAATAGGGCGGAAATCCGAGACAAGTGAGGGATTTTTACATTTAGGAATTAAAACTATATTAGTATGGTTCAATTCTTTAATAGAACCATTATGGTTTAGAAAATTCAAACAGCAGGAAGTGGTTTTGTTGCCCACAATAGGCCAAAATTTTTGATAGAAAAGAGCAGGGAGACCATCGGGGCCAGGGGCCTTAGTAGGGTACATCAGCTTAAGAGCAAAAACAATCTCTTCCTTCTGAAAAGGGGCAAGGAGAACTTTATTCATGTCCTTCGTAACAACACAGTGAACTTTGTTAATAACTTTGTCCATATCTGCATCCAAGGGATTAGAAGAGGAAAAAAGATTAGTAAAATAAGAAATAAAAATAGAATCAATAGCCTTACCTTCCTCCTGCCATGTGTGATTGGAGTCCATGATACCTAAGATTCTATTCTTCTTACGCCTTAAAGAAGCACGTTGGTGGAACCATTTAGTATTTCGATCGCCCCATTTAAGCCAATTCTCCCGGGATCTTTGCTTCCAAAAGATTTCTTCCTCAATCAAGAGTTTATCAAGGTCATTTTCCAAATTGTAAATCTTGTCAAAATTTGGTTGGGTAGATCTATCATAGGCTAACCTAATTTGGGATTTACAGAGAGAGATATTTTTATGAAGATTAAAGGATTGTTTCTTTCCCCAATAATGGAGCTTATTAGTAACTTTCTTGATACAAGAAGAAAAATCTAAGGAAGTACAAGAAGGTGAGTTCCAAGACCCAAAATCTTTAATAATTGTGGCACATTGATCATTTAGGGACCAATGCTCTTCAAACCTAAAGGGTTTTTTTAGTGGGATGATGAGAAACCGTGGGGTTAAGGATTGATAACTCAATTATAATAGGACGATGGTCAGAATTGGACCAATCAAGATGAGAAACTTTAGTAGAAAAGAAAGAGGAGCAAAAAGCAGGGTTACCTAGGAAGCGATCAAGCCTTTCATAGATGGGGGGGTGGTCCCTCCATCGATTGCACCAAGTAAAAATGTCCCCTTGAAATCCAAGATCCTTGAGATCGCAGTCATTAATAGCCTCACGGAAGCCAAGAAGTTGGCTAGAAGGTTTGGGATCACCACCAAGCTTTTCATTGTTCCAAAGGATCTCATTAAAGTCTCCACCTACTAACCAAGGAGAGTTATCATTATTTTGGAGACGGCGAAGAAGATCCCAACTAGAGGGACGGTTACTAGTAACTGGGTGGCCATAAAAACCTGTGAATCTCCAAGAGAGATTTTCCCAAGAGATACTAACATCAATGTAAGACTTAGAATGAGATCTAACGAATAGATCAACATCATTTTTCCAAAGAAGGCCTAGCCCACCCCCAGAACCTTCATTAGAAACAGCAAAGCATCCATGGAAGTGAAGATCTCTTCTTAAATTTTCAATCTTGTCCAGACCACAGCGAGTTTCTGATAGAAATATCACATGGGGGCTAAGGTTTCGAATAACATCTTTAATGGTTCTGAATGCTCGCTGCCCCCCCCCCCCCCCCCCCCCCCCATACCGCGAACATTCCAAGCTAAGATTTTCATGGCTCTTGGCGGGGTTGAAAATCAACCACCGCTGAGGACAAATCAGGGCAAACTAAAGAGGGAACACCATTAGGATGTAAGTCAAGAGTTTTTAATCTTTTAAGAGAAATCGGTGGGGGGATAACCTCCAGAGAGTGTTTTGACCCAATAATTGGGGGAGGGGGGGGTAACCGAAGGCAAAGGAATTGGGTTAGTAATAGGTTTTTTCCAAGAACTTCGAAATGAGGAATCAAGGGGAGAGGAGGAGTTTATAGAAAAAATAGGTAAAGTATTTTCTTGAGGAAATTCAGTGGGGGGTTGGTCGTAGAGTGACTTTTAGGTGGTGGTGGGGAGGATACAGAAGACATAGCAGGGGTAGGGGAAGGGTTATGGGTAGCTTTAGGGGGGGGGGGGGGGGGGGGGGGAAGGTTGGGAGGGAGAGTTTGGATTGGTAGGGGAAGGTTTGGAATGGACTTGCTTGTAAAAGGACCCAACAGCAGTATTTGAGTTTTTTTTAAAAAGGACCTTTAGGGGGAGGTTGGTATCTTAACCAAAGCCCATAGTTTATTTTATTTTTTGTAGAAGATGAATTGTCAAGAAAGGCATTGTTGCAATCTTTGATTACATGGCCAATAAGGCCACAAAAATAACAAAAATCTGGTAATCTTTCATATTTAATTTGAATCCAGCTACCTGTCATAGAATTCTCAGTGTTAATTTTAATTCCTCTTCGCAGGGGTTTGGAGAGATCAAGAAGAACACGGATACGGAGACTTGGAAGCCAGCAACGATCAAGGGCATCACAGTCAACATCAAGGAATTCTCCGACTGCATTACCTAAGTCCATTGCTGAATTTTTGTTGAGGTAAGCCATTGGAAGATCCAAGAAATGTATCCAAAAGGCTGTCTTGTTAAATGTCATATCTGATGGTTTGGTTAAAATATCAGCTTCTTGTAAAACTATTAAACCCTTGTCAAAAGACCAAGGACCAGTAAGATGGATTCGAATTTTTTCGCTTAGATTGAGAAATTCAAAGATAAAGATATTCTTGCCCAGGTTATGGATCTTTAATTTGTTATCAAGATTCCAAGATTTTTGGAAAAAAGAGAGCAAGATTTCAGGTGTCACAATGCGGTTTGTTAGGAGTTTACCAATAAGGCAAAGATGGAGATCAAAAGGGGGGGACGAAAGAACAGGAGCTTCGATTATGGTGGTCTCTTCATCAGAGGTTAGGGAGAGTCTTTTCCAACTCATTAACTAATATAAATTATTATAATAATATTTATTATAAAAGTTAATTAGAATTGATTTTATAAATAAATATATATAATAATAAATATTTATAATTAATTAAACTTTATAATTAATTCTTTTATTATTTAATTTAATATCAAATATTAATTAAATAATAAGACTAATCCCGATTTTCCGAAAACTGATTTTTCTCATATGAATCCATATTCATATTTTCCTCCAAACACATATTTAAATATGTCCAACCTTGTTCTCAAAGCCGAATTTGGATTTCTCCATATTCTTTCCTCTTGCATTGCTACACCACTTTATCCGAGCTAACTAGGATAACCTAAAGAACCTACAGATCATGAGCTACTACAATCCGAAATTATCCGGTTAAACTCTTTTAACCGACCTAATCAACATTCGTAAACCTCCAGAGACTCCACTATAGTCCAGGGGCTGAACTCTCTTCACTGTAGATATATTGTGTCCTCTTGATATAACCATCACATGCGAGTTGATCCTTCACAGGTCGTTCGTAATCACTCCGGGTCATTTAAACCGTTTAACCCCTGCATTACATCTTGTTCCTTAAGTACAACTGACACCTCTAATGAAAAATTGATCTGTGGTCTAACTAGCAAATCAAATCCCTCTCTGGCCAATGAGAGGTTGGGCCATTGTTCAAGACCTGGAGTCATCTATTAATGGAACAACCTCTCTATTATCCCTAAAGCGGGTAGAAGTGAATTCCGTCTTGTTGTACTATGTCCCCAGCTGCCTATTCGAGTTTATCCCCAAGATGGTAGGCTTATTGAGTCGGCGATCTGGCCACTCTCACCCGTGCAAATCAAAGGATACTCTCGAATAAATAGGAGTTCATAGCGATCTCATGATTAAGATCGAGTTACCTAGGTCATCATATGAAAAAGTAGGTCTCTTCAGTAAATGGTGTTATAAAGAGAGAACGACTTGATTTCGCAGTTTAGTCTTATGCAAACTCATTACACAGGACGCCCTCACTCGCACATCTTCATGTGAAACGATTAGGATCACATCGTTTTGTACAATACAAAGCGAGCCATATCCAATAGTGTTACCAGGATAAGGTACCCAGCCTTATCCATATACTATAGATCGTTTTGGCTGTAAACTTGAACCTGATCCACATTAATGTCTTACATGAAGCTCAAGTATTCAAACTTTGCCATGGGTGTTTTTTATTGGTACAGGTTAATGCAAACACGTTTCACTTTATTCAATAACACTTTACTGAATAAAATTCAATAACATTTTATTTCTAAATAGATTGATTACAAACACAACTGTTTACAAACTACGAGTTTTAGGACATAAAACCCAACAACAATTTATCAAGCATATCATCTAGCCTATGAATAGGATGACGATACTTTACAGGGATTTTGTTGATAACTTACAATCCACACTCATGCACCAAGTATCATCCTTCTTCGGCACCAATATGACAGGTACAGAACATGGGACTCGAACTTTCTCGAACATAACCCTTTTTCATGAGCTCCTCCACTTGCCTTTGAATTTCTTTGGTCTCGATTGGATTTGCTCTATAGGTTGGCCTATTTGGAATGGAAACCCCCGGGATGAAGTCTATTTTATGCTCAATACCTCTAATCGGAGGTAATTGATCTTTTGGTACATCATCTTGGAACAATTTCTCGAATTCCTACAAAAGAGATTGAAACACACTAGGCAAAGAAAAGTTGTCATCATAAGAAGCCAAACTTCCTTTCTTGTACATAAGTACAAAGACTGATTTTTGGGAAAACATTGCCCTTCTCACTTCTCTCACTCTTGTTAAACAACTCACTTTCTTTCCTTTTCTTTCAGTTTAATCTTTTATTCACTATTCTCTCCATTCTTGTTTCCTCTCTGATTTTTTTCACTCACTTCTTCCTTTTCTTTCAATTCTTTTTCTTCAAACTCTTTTTTTTCTTTCTCTAACTTCAATTGATCAACAAATACATCCTTAGAAAACAAAGGTACAAAAGTTGTTTTTCTACCATCTTTTGTAAAAGAATACATATTCAAATAACCATCATACAAGACCTTCTTATCAAATTGTCAAGGTCGACCAAGTATTATGTCTCCAACATGCATAGGTAACAACATCACATAGAACCTCATCTTTATACTTTCCCAAAGTAAAAGAAATTAAAGCTTGAGAAGCTACCTTCATTGTTCCACTATCATTGAGCCATTGTAGCTTGTAAGGTTTAGGTTGGTGTTGAGTTTGAATTTGCAACCGTCTGATAAAAAATGTACTTACGACATTGGTGCAACTTCCATTATCAATAACAAGACTACAAAGAGTCCCATTAAATAAACACCTTGTGTGAAATAAGTTGTCTCTTTGGTCATCCACATCACGTTCCTTAATTTGAGTGTTAAGAAGTCTCCTTGTAACAAGTGCCAATTGACTCTCATCCTCTAATTCCTCTTCATTTTTTTCTTCAATGAGCTCATCTTGGTCACTTTCCTCTCCATCAGTGACAATTTCTCAATTTTTAATGATCATGACTCTCTTGTTTGGACAATCGCGGCTAATATGTCCAACCGTTTGACATTTCCAACATTTGATGTCTCTATTTTTCTCTCAGATCGCCTTGGATCCCTCCACTTTTTCCTTACCCTTGGAGCTCTTAGCCTTGTCCTTATTGTCAAACTTAAATTTTCCTCGAGGCTTGAAATCTACTTTTTCACTATTTGCATTCTTTTTCCAAGTGTTAGTTGGAAAAGAAGTAGATTTAGAAGAAGTATACATCTTGTTGTTCTCCTTCTCCCAAGCTAATTGCCTTTCAATTTTGACAGCAAGGTGTAGCAATTTTTTCATATCAAAGTAAGTAAGCCTGTCTACTTGATTAGCAAATTCTCGGTTCATTCCTCCAAGGAATCTAGCCATTGTATCCTTCTCTTCATCAATATTAGCTCCATTCACAAGGGTCTTCATTTCTTTGTAATAGTCTTTCACACTTCTGGTTCCTTGTTTCAAGGAATAAAGCTTTTGTTTGAGTTTTCGGGAATAATGCTTAGGAATGTACCTCTTTCTCATTAATGTATTTAATTCCTCACAAGTTTCGATTGGCTCTTCATAATTTCTCCTCCATTTGGATTTCAAAGATGACCACCAGATATTTGCATAATCACAAAATTCAGCAATAACAAGTTTCATCTTCATTTCTTCACTAAAATTATTGTAATAAAAAACATGCTCAATTTTACTCTCATGTTGTAAATACTCCTATGGGTCAGTACTACCATGAAAGCTAGGAATTTTAAGCTTCACTCCCCCAACTCCTCGTTCTTTCACCCTCTCATTTTGGTACTCCCTCTCAACCCTCCTCGGTGGTAACATTTCTCTTCCCCATCTTCCTCCTCTTCCTCTTCCTCTTCCTCTCCCTCGACCAACAACTCTCCCTCCCCTTAGATTTTGTCCAGCTAAAAGGGTGGCATTGTCATATTCATCGTCATTTTCAACTCCTTCATTAATAATTTTCCTCTTTGAGGATTACCTAAAGTTACTTTCATTTGATCCATCCGATCAACCAAGGCACTAAGTACTTGGTTAAAACGGTTAAAGATCCCGACTTGTGCTTCTCCCCACCTAGCTTCACCAATCTCCCCTCCATTTCCCTCTTCTATATTTGTAGTTGTACAGACAATAGCTAAATATGTATAGGACCTCACTCACTCAACTCATTGATTTTTACACTCGGAACACTCGTGTTTACACACAAAGGTAGACTATTTGGGAAAAGTGACTAAATTATGATCTTGGGTAGGCCAATATGTGGATCAAGCAATTCTTGTAATAATGAGTTTTTCAAGGTAGCCAAGACAAGATAATTATGAAATAACAGAAAAATAAAGAAAGGTTCAAACAACTAAGGGAAGTCCTAAAATCATTTTTTTGGGTAAAACTACACACTGAAAAGAATTCCAACAAACAAAGGTCTTCTGTTATGAATTCACTTACTACCCTTCTTAAGCTTTGAAGATAAGAGATGAATCTAACTTTTCGTTTCAGGGCACACAAACAAACTCGGATGTTATCACAGAGCTTGAATAGGAAAGAGAAGCAATAAATGAAACAGTTACAAATTTGAACAGTTTCAGCAATATGTGTTTGGAAGCTGATTAAATCTTCAAATTAACGTGCAATTGGTCTAATAATTTGAAGAAAATAATGATAATTGGTGTTAATTCACTATTATCTCAAATTGGTTCAGATTTCAAAGATCAAACACCAAATTTGCATGAACAATCATAGAACTCAACATGAACAATTTCTGGATGTTTTTTTTTTTTTTTTTTTTTTTTTTTTTTTGTAACTTTCAAGATCTAATTGTGATATTTAAGATGAAAATGAGAACAAAAACGAAATGACAACAACAAATATGAATGAACAAAATTCAAAAGATGAATGAGCAAATACGGAAATGAAAGATAAATCAATTCTAGAGTAGGTCACAAAGATATAACCTATGCTCTAATACCAAATGATAAGGCAACCCTAACCCTCAGCCCAAAGATCCAAGTTTATGGTGGAGCAAGAACTCTTGAATCAAAGAAGTTAAGACCTGTTTATGCAAATTTAGGATCAACCAAGAGAAAGTGTTAGAATTAAATTACCTCTTAAGATCAAAGATCTAGAAGCAAAATTGAGAATCTTGTTCTAGATTGAGTCACTCCACAATCAAACTTGATCAAGGCTCGATTGAATGGCTCGGTTGCAATCTATCACCAGAATCGCAAGAACACTTAGAAATGCAAAATATATTGCTAGATTTCTAAGAAAAGTATCTCAAACTTGAGAGTTTAGTTTTGATTCATCAATAATTGTTTTTTACAAACCCAATTTCGCGGGTATCTATAGCCCCCCTTCAAAAGCAACCCTACACCCTTCAAATGCCTAGAAAACAGTTACAAAGAGTAATGACCATGATTGACAAGTTTGGTAACTCTCATCCTTAATTGTCTAAGCTTAAACTCGACATTAAAAGTTGAAACATTACACGTACAAGTTTATGAAACTAAATTAATAAATGAAATCCTCAAAATGCTTTCCAGACTCGAGTGTTATTCCTGGCAACTCCCTGCTCAACTTCAACCTTGAAAATGTTGTACTCCAAAGCTCCAAATGGTCCTTCGTCACTTGAATTAACTTGTAACACATGAAATGAATGTTTAACCAAGCTTAACCAATTTGGTAGATGAAGGATGAATGTTTGCTGGATCTTCTTGGCCTTGGATCGTGTAATAGGTCTGGTTGGAACTTGTGGAATACCATGATTCGTATCACACATAAACTACGATCATTAATAATACCCTGACATATACCCTAATATATACACGGTTATATATATACACCCTGATTTTAGAACGATATATACCCAAATTTATACCTTGTATATATCTGAAACAACAAGCAGTCACATAAACTACGACCATTAATAATACCATGATATATACATCGTTATATATATAAACCCTGATATATACCTTGTTTATATCAGGTAACACAAACCATTAAAAAATTCCACAATAAACTACGGCCATTAATCATACCCTAATATATACACTCTTATATATATACATATATATACATATACATACATACACATATATATATATATACATATACATACATACACATATATATATACATATAAATACATACACATATATATATACATATAGATACATACATATATATATATATATATATATACATACACATATATAGATATACATATATTTTTTTTTTTTTGACAACATGTGGGAAAGGAGAATCAAACTTGAGATCTTTTGCTCATAGTTCATACATAGATATACATATATATACATACACATATATATATATATATATATACATATATATACATACACATATATATATATACATATATATACATACAGATATATACATACACATATATATATACATATATATACATACAGATATATACATACACATATATATATATATATACATATATATACATACACATATATATATATATACATATATATACATACACATATATATACATACACACATATATATATATACATATATATACATATACGGTGGGTAAACGGTGTCTAAATTATGGATTCTGGCCGACGAAGTTAGGTGGGTGTCTAAACTGTGGATTTCGGTCGACGACGACTTTCAGTGGTTAACGACGAATAAGTTGGGTGGATTTCGGCCGCAATGATAGGTGGTTAACGACGACGAAGTTGGGTGAATTCCGACCGCGATGATGGGTGGTTACCGACGAATTTGGGGAGTCTTTGGTGATGGGTGAAAACAAAACTAAAAATTCATAAAAAATGGTTTCAAAAAAATTGTGAAACGTTAGAGAAGTTTTTTATGACTTTTCTAAAATATTCAAATTAGGTTTACCAAAAATAAAATCTTTGATATTTAATATTTTAAGTATTTAATATCAAAAAAATCAAATAAGTTATTACAACTTTTTCTAACTTTTTTGTTTTTTTTAGAAAAAACGTAACAGAAAAGATAAAAGGTTAGAATGGTAAATCTACTAATTTTCTATTTTTCTATTTTTGTACCAGATAAACATAAATATAATAAAAAGTTATATTAAACATTTTTTAAATAGAGAAAATTATACTTTTGGGCCATGAGGTTTGAGTTTAGTAGCATTCAGGTCTCTAAGCTTAAAAACTCGACATTCTAGTCCTTGAGCTTTGAGTTTAGTATCATTTCGGTCCCTCCGTCCAAAATTTCGTTACAATAGCTAACCGAACCTGAGGTGACACTTTTTTTAATAATAAAATATTATTTTTATTATTTTTTAATATTAAATATGTTTTTTTTAATTATTTTTAAATATATTTGTTATTTTTTACTAGGGGTGAAAACACGTCGGGTCGGGTCGATTTTCGTGAAACCCGACCCAAGCCGACACTGTTTGATTTTAGGATCGACCCGACCTGACAAATTTCGGGTCGGGTCGGTCAACGGTTTTTTTAGAAAAAAAAAAAAAAAATTGGTTTTAAACCCTCCATTTTGCCCCCAAACGCTCAACAAAAAAAATTCAAAAATCCCTAAAGTTATGCTCAACCAACAAATACCAAAAAATCTCAAAATCCCTAAATTTATGCTCAACCAACAAATACCAAACAATCTCAAAATCCCTAAATTTATGTTCAACCAACAAATACCAAAAAATCTCAAACCCTCCCTTCGGTAGATTCTTGCACAAAAACAAAAAAAAATCTGCCCTTTTAAAATTCTTTGCTCAAACACCAAATAAAAACACTCTCAAATCCATCTCTTGCTTAAACATCAAATTAAATCTGAAATCTCTTTTCAATCTCGGCTCAAACACCAAATAAAAAAAATCCAAATTGCTGGCTTTTTAAGCATTTTTATTAACACAAAAACAAACCCAAATAAGAACTCAAATAAGGAGAAGCACAAAACATGAAGAAGAAGAAGCACACAAAATTAATCGATCAAGAAGAAAACAGTGGTGAACGACGTTGTTTTGTTGAAACTCATCTCAGGCGGTTGTTTTGTTGAAACCCATCTCAAGCGGCTGTTTTCTTGAAACTCATCTCAGGCAATTCTTGGAACCCATCTCAGGCGGTTGTTTTCATGAAACTCATCTCAGGTGAACAGACGGTTGGCTACGCTTGCAGTGCCGGAAGAGGGGCGGCGGCGAAGGTACGCTTGCGAAATGAGAGAGGAAGTGTAAATCGGGAGAGTGAGGGAGAAGACTGTGCAAAAATGAAAGAGGGGGGGTTAGGTTAAAACTGAAAAACATGCTATTTATATAAACCGAAACCGAACCGAAATTTGTCGGGTCGGTTCAGATTTTATATAACTGTAAATTTCCGGGACGGTTTGGGCCGGTTCGGTTCGGTTGATCGGGTCGGTCCGATTTTTTACACCCCTATTTTTTACTATTCTTTTTTTTCACCTTCTTCCTCCCCTTCCCTTTCTCCAGATCTGAAGAAATTAATTTTAATACCACCATCAGATTCAATCTCAAGATCAATTTTCAGATTCCGCTATGGTCGCCTCTTATACTCAAGCTTCAGATCTCTTAAACTTCTTCACCATGCCAACAACCAAATGCTCGAACTCTTCCATTTCCTTCTCCAACAACACGATTTCGAATCTCCATACCTGATACGGATCCAATCACTGAACCATTACATGTACCCGAAGGAGCCATTACAAGAAGCAAGGCAAAGAAGATTCAATAGGATTTTACACTACATCTTCAAATGCTAGCTAATGCACAAGAAGAGACAAATATTTTTTAACCCAAATTTCTTTACAATGTTAGTTCAATGAGTCAAGAAGAGAATGGTGTGAAGATGGCATGGGAAAAGTCTTCTAGTTTGAAAGATGGCATGGGGAACAAAAAAAGTGTGCAGAAATTGTAAGCAGTGGGTTGTCCAGCTTGCACCTCTTGGGAGTTTGGAATGTCAAAACTACTCAAACGTTGGAATCTTAAAGAGCGCGTCCTACAGTAGCTAGTTAAGACAATTTAAAGCATTTCTATTGTTTTAGTTTTTCCATATGATCTTTCAATTGTTGGGCAATTGAATTTCATTCCCTAGGTTCTACTTTCTTCAATTATGCATTTATTGACTTTTAGAGACCTTTAGTATTTCGTACCTTGAACGTCCATTTTGGCCTATTTAAAGGCTTGTAGGGCTCTTCAAAAGATAGATTACTTTGTGTTATTATTATTATTATTAGTTTTTCTGAAAGCATTTACTTATAAAGTGTAATACAAGGCATACTACAACTTGTCTTGAAAGTATTGCACTCGAATTATAAAACAAAAAAAAAAAAAAACAGTAGCAAAAGAAAAAGAAATCAATAGCAAAAGCGAAAAAAAAAAAAAAAAAATCAAAGATCCGAGGCACACGAAAAGTTCTTGTCATTAAGTTGTGATTTGACTCTTGAGTTATTGATCCTAAGGTTGATTTTCTCTAGTATTAGTTTGTGAGAAGTTGAATTTTTTGAATTGGTTATATCAAGCTTAAAGTAAGATTGCACCAAAATCTAAACCAACCCTTACATATTTGACCTAGTACCAAAAGCCTACCCTTGAGTGATAAACACGAGTGTCCTTGAGTGAAATCTTTGTGAGAAGTATGGAGAGGTCCTCTTTACTGTTTTGTTTTTGTTCTACTTCATTTTTTTTTATAGATCAGGCACATGATGGAAAAGATGTACAACAAGTGGTAGATCCAAATATGGTTATTCTTCAAGGCATTCAAGGTATGTCGGAAATGATGAATGAAGATAGACAAGAAAGGAGGGCACAACAACAACGAGAAGAACAAGCATTGCAAGAAGATGAAGGCATGTTTGACATAACTTTGGCCGAACAAGAAAGAAACTTTGGAGGAAGAGGAAATAGGAGAGGAAGATGAAGAGTTAACCTTGCAAATGTCATGCAACCTAGAAGGATGGGAAGAGTGAATGAAGATAGAGATGGAGGAGTTAAACTCAAGATCCCACCTTTTAGTGGAACAACGGATTCCGAGACATACTTTCAATGGGAAAGGAAGATAGAACATGTGGTTGATTGCAATACATATAGTGAGAATAAGAAGATGAAACTTGCCATTGCCGAATTCACCAATTATGCATGTGATTTGTATCATCATCTCAAATCCGACCGAAGAAGAAAAGAGGAGGATCCCATAGAAACCTGGGAAGAACTTAAAGAAGCCATGAGAAAAAGGTACATTCCTAAACATCATGAAAGAGATTTGAAGACTAAATTGCAAACTTTGAGGCAAGGAACAAAAAGTGTTGCTGAATATTATCAAGAGATGGAGACTTTGATGGAAAGAGCAAAGATCCAAGAAGAGGAGGAAGACACCATGTCTAGATTCATGAGAGGTTTGAATCAAGAACTTGCTCATATTGTTGATAGAAATCCACCGCTTTTTTTGGAAGATATGTATCATTATGCTATCAAAATTGAAGCTCAATTGAAGGTAGAAAAGGAACATTATCGAAGAGGTATACATCTAAAGCTAACACATTTTCAAATTCTAATACTTGGAACAAGAATAGTTTTGTGAATAGGAATGAACCAATACATTCAAAAGAGAAGTTTGGTGCTGCCAAAAGAGTGGAGGCCGAGAGCTCCAATGCTAAAAAAAATGAAGTTTCAAAGAAGGTAAGGGAGAAGTCTAGTTCTATTCAATGTTGGAAGTGCAGAGGATTTGGACACATGAGCAAAGCTTGTGTCAATAAAAGAGTCATGGTGATAAAAAAATGGCATGCTTGAATCAGATGATGAATGTGAGGAACATGATGCACAAATTGAGGAAGAATCTGAAGCACATGATGGTGAGTATATTGAAGAAGGTAACTACATATCCTTGATTTCAAGAAGGGTACTTAATGTGCAAATTAAGGAAGATAAAGTTGAAGATCAAAGAGAAAACTTGTTTCACACAAGATGCTTAGTTGAAAGGAACCCATGTAGCTTGGTGATCGATAGTGGAAGTTGCACAAATGTGGTAAGTAGTTTTCTTGTAAAAAGACTTCAACTTGCTACCCATCCACATCCGAAACCATACAAACTTCATTGGTTGACAAACAAAGGAGAACTTAAGGTGAACTCTCAAGCTCTAATTCCTTTTACTTTTGGAAGATATAAGGATGAAGTTCTTTGCGATGTTGTTCCTATGCATGCGGGGGATATATTGTTAGGCCGACCTTGGCAATATGATAGAGAAGTTACATATAATGGGTTGCTGTACAAGTATAACTTTACTCTGAATGGAAAGAAGTTTACTTTACTTCCATTGTCTCCATACAAAGTACATTGTGGCCATTTGAAATTAGAGAAAAAAAGAAAAGAATTCGAAGAAAAAGAGAGGAGAGAAGAAAGTAAGTTCAAAGAGAGAGAAGAGTGACAAAAAAGAGAAAAAGTGGGGCAAATGGTGAGTGAAAACCAAGAGAGAAAAAAGAGTGAATTTGAGGAAAAAAAAAGTATGTGAGTTTGGTTATGAGAAAAGGTGAAGTGAGGAATGAGTTATTAACTCAAGAACCAATCTTTGTGCTTATGTGCAAAAGAATGTATTTAGCAACTAACCCAAATTTTGATTGTGTTTTGCCAAGTGTTTTTAAGTCTCTTTTGCAGGAATTTAATGACATGTTTCCACATGAGGATGCACCTACGGGTTTACCTCCTTTAAGAGGGATTGAACATCAAATCGACTTCATACCCGGGGCAACTCTTCCAAACATGGTTGCCTATAGGAAAAATCCCACTGAGACTAAGGAGATCCAAAGGCAAGTGGAAGAACTCATGGATAAAGGCTATGTTAGAGAAAACATGAGTCCTTGCACATGGAGAATGTGTGTTGATTGCCGCGCCATCAACAAGATAACGGTAAAGTATCGACATCCTATTTCTAGATTGGATGACATGTTAGATGAATTACATGGTGCTTCTTTGTTTTCAAAAATAGATCTTAAGAGTGGTTATCATTAAATTCGAATGCAATTAGGAGATGAGTGGAAAACAACTTTCAAAACAAAGTTTGGACTTTATGAGTGGCTTGTTATGCCATTTGGCCTTACTAATGCACCAAGTACTTTTATGAGGTTAATGAACCATGTTTTGAGGGAATATATTGGAAAATTTGTTGTTGTCTATTTTGATGATATCCTTGTTTACTCAAAAAGCTTGAATGATCACATTGTGCATGTTAAGACAATTTTGCTTAAACTTAGAGAAGAAAAGCTTTATGCCAACTTCAAAAAGTGTAGTTTTTGTCTAGAGCAAGCCAATTTTCTAGGGTTTATAGTTGGGAAGGATGGAGTGCAAGTGGATGAAGAAAAGGTAAAGGTTATTCGAGAGTGGCCAACACCCACCAATGCAACCGAGGTAAGATCCTTTCATGGTTTGGCTAGTTTTTATAGGGCGTTTATTAAAGATTTCAGTAGCATAGCCTCACCATTTTATGAACTTGTTAAAAAGCATGTGAAATTTGAATGGAAAGAAAAGCAAGAGAATGCATTCAATGAACTAAAAGATAAATTGACCAATGCACCTTGTCTTATTTTGCCTAACTTTGATAAATCTTTTTAGATTGAATGTAATGCAAGTGGGATAGGTATAGGAGTTGTTTTAATGCAGGAACAAAGGCCAATCATGTTTTTTAGTGAAAAGCTAAATGAAGCACAACTCAACTACCTGACTTATGACAAAGAACTACATGCACTTGTGAGGGCTTTGCAAGTTTGGCAACATTACTTGTGGCCAAAGGAGTTTGTTATCCATACGGATCATGAAAGCTTGAAGTACCTCAAAAGTCAAACCAAGCTAAATAGGAGGCATGCTAAATGGGTGGAGTTCATTGAGACATTTCCTTATGTCATTCATTACAAAAAAAGCTAAGGACAATGTGGTGGCCGATGCATTATCGAGAATGTATGCTCTATTTTCTTCGCTTAGTGCAAAAGTTCTGGGTTTTAAACACATGATTGAGTTGTATAAGGTAGAGAAATCTGAATTTTTTGATGTGTTTACTAAAAATAAACGAATTTAAAATCAATCAAACCAAACTTCCAATTCAAAGGCATACATTCATTCTAAAGGTAATATTGATCATAGGCTAAAAAAACAATATAAATTTCTCAATTCAAGAATTCAACCAATTTATTCGGAAAAACCGCAATAAATATAAATTTCCCTAATTTAAATGATTTTAATCAAGCATCAAAATCAAAATTTATCATTGAATCAATTGGGCACTACACACTTTCTTTTCTTCTTTTTTCTTAGAACACCAACTCCCTCTCCCTTTGTGATGCTGATTTAGAGGTTTGTCGGGCTAAACGTTTTTGTGAGATTTTTGGTATTAAATTGCAATCTAATTTCCGGAAATATTTTATGCTATCACTGCTGGAAGCTCCTGCGGTTTAACTCTCAACTCGTTTTCCCCCATACTTTTGGTCATTAAGAACCAACTATCAAGCATCAACACATTCAAGTAAGTAATATTTCTATTAAGGTGCCTGAAAACAACTTTGGGGATCCCCTAAACTTGCATCATTTTAACAAGGGCACTAGCTTTCACACCCAACTGTAGGGCCTCTCACCTAGAGCACTCGCTCAATGGGCGGCCTAACTACTCACATTTGGGGCAGCTCTTTTTACCCCTTATCGTTACTCATTACAATTGTCGAGCTCAAGTAATAATTTTCTTTAATTTTCTTTAATTTTTTTTTGTTTTCGCATGGCAGATAGACATGCTATACCTCCTTAATATTGCATTACAAACTATCATGCAAGATAACTTTCTAATTAGTTTTAGGGGCCTTTCGAGGTTACAACAAGCATATAGGCTAAATAATACAATACTAAACCTTTAAAACCATAGATGAGAAGACTATGTGCTTAATAGTTATAAGGGAATCTAGAGAAAAAAATTTAAATTTAACTCAAAATCATGCATTCATTCTCATGCTTTGCAAGAAAAAATGAAAAAACATAATGAACAGAAAATGTTAAGACACGTCAAAGATTTTCATCATCATATAATATGCAACCAACTAATCCATTCATTTCAAGCTCAAGATTTTCATAATTATAAGTGTGACGCTCAATCACATGCTTTGCAAATATATCTCACAGAAGAAAGAATAAAGAGAAGAAAACTCCCCTGAAATTTCTCTTGCATGGGTCTAAGGGCGGTGGTTGCGCTCTCGCATCTAACAGGTTCATCTTTTTCTTCAAGTCCAAAAGCAAATTGAATCTCCTTCTCGGGATTAGGCTCAACCTCTTCCTTAATCTCACAAACCTGATCTTCACATGACACAAAATTCTCAAACTCATCGTCGTTAAGTTGCTTTTTGGACTAAAAAACAACTCTACTAGCAGTTATCGCGCAATATTGTTGAGAAAATTCTGACATGTTAGAATAATTAAACAAAACAAAAGCAAACTAAAAGAAATATTTTTGTGATTTTTGTAAATTTTGTGATTTTTGTGATTTTTTTTTTCTTTTTTTGCAATTTAAAATATGAGTTTGTCGAGGCCCAATTTGAAGCGAGCTTTTCGAGGCCCGTCAAATACAATTTATAATTACCGATCAACGGTTTGTAGTAAACTACAGCGAACCAGGTCGAACTCAGGGAACTGAAATTTAAATTTTCTAAATTAATCTTTATGTAAAAAATAATAAATGGGGGATTTCTGGATTGCATGTTAATCTAATGAATTAAAAAAATAATTAAAGATAAATGTGAGAGAATTAAAGAAAGACAAGAGATTACCTTGCCGATCATAGATTGTCGGGCTACTTAATGGATTTTTCTCATCGATTACTCCAATAAAAATACAATTTCTTAATTAAAAGCTTAATCGACTTAACTAGAACAACCATGAAAAGTCTCTAAGGTCCTCTCATGCAATTAATCTGACAAAGCATCGTAATTAACTCTAAACTCGCCAATTAGATGGGCACAATAGCGTTCCAATTATGGCAAAGCATCGTAATTAACTCTAAACTGGCCAATTAGATGAGCACAATAGCGTTCCATGCTAACCAACTAGCAGCTCTAAGTACATGGATTGATTAGAACGTTAATTAAATTGATCAGATTCAATTAAACATTTTTATATTCCTTACGTCTATTATACGCACCATGTTAACTATGAAAAAACCATAATATTAACACTAGTCATAACTTGATCCATCTTGCTACTACAATTAAGCATGCAATTTATGACAATTACGGATCACAAATTACAAACATAGCATACATGAACAATTAATATTTAATTGATTAAGTTGTCACATTAACCAATACTAATTGCACATACATAAACAAAGAATAGAAAACAATTAGCCAAGAAATTAGATTAGAATTTAATACCAAAAATCTCACAAAAACGTTTAGCCCGACAAACCTCTAAATCAGCATCACAAAGGGAGAGGGAGTTGGTGTTCTAAGAAGAAAGAAGAAAAGAAAGTGTGTAGTGTGTGTTTTTCCTTGTCAAGGCTCTCCCCTTTTTATACTAAAAGGGACATAGCCATTTACTATTTTTGAATAAAAAAAACATTAAATAAATAAAAAAAACTATGTGGTGTAGGTTGAATTAATTTGTTTGTGGTTGAGGAGCTGACACATGTTGAGTTGTGGCTTGCACGAGTGTACATGTGTGCGAGGAACCCTTCACCATCAAACCAAGCTTCCAACTTTGAACATTAAATGATTTTTATCTCTATAGTACTATCGATTCC
The DNA here is from genome assembly GCA_028017165.1 of Herpetospermum pedunculosum. Taxonomy (NCBI): domain Eukaryota; kingdom Viridiplantae; phylum Streptophyta; class Magnoliopsida; order Cucurbitales; family Cucurbitaceae; genus Herpetospermum; species Herpetospermum pedunculosum. The sequence goes on from CM051527.1 coordinate 51,571,331, forward strand.
TGCAAAACATATGATTAAACACATTAATTTCAATCAACTAACAAGAATTAAAGATTATAAAATAGCACTTTTGGAGTGTTATCAGTATACACAATGTTTAGAAGGGAAAAACGTACATGACCATATTGCGTTTGATGGTATGCTTTTTAGGAAAGGTAAGCTTTGTATTCCTAAGTGTTCCATTCGAGAGTTACTTGTGAAGGAGGCTCATGGGGGAGGACTTATGGACATTTTGGAGAATTTAAAACATATACCATGTTGTGTGAACACTTTTATTGGTTGAAAATGAGAAAGGATGTGAACAAAGTGTACAAGCAATGTTTCAAATGTAAGGAGGCTAAGTCTAAGACACAATCACATGGTCTTTACACACCTTTAGATGTTCCTACTGAACCTTGGGTAGACATTAGCATGGATTTTGTTTTAGGGTTACCAAATACTAGAAAACATCATGATAACATTGTTGTGGTGGTTGATAGGTTTAGTAAAATGGCACACTTCATTCTATGTAATAAAACGGATGATGCTACTAACATAGCGAATCTATTCTTTAGGGAAGTGGTTAGAATGCATGGCATTCCCAAAACAATTGTTAGTGATATGGATGTTAAATTTGTAAGTCATTTTTGGAAAGTCTTGTGGGGAAAATTGGGTACTAAGCTTTTGTTTTCTACAACTTCTCACCCACAAACCGATGGACAAACCGAGGTGGTTAATAGAACATTGGGAGCCTTGCTTAGGTCACTAATTTCTAAGAATCTTAAGTCTTGGGAGGAGAGTTTACCTTTTGTAGAGCTTGCATACAATAGAGCAATACATAGCACTACTCATTGTTCACCTTTTGAGGTTGTGTATGGCTTTAATCCTTTAACTCCTCTAGATTTATCACATTTTCCACCTAATATGTTTACTAGTGATGCAGCTTGTTCTAAGGCAGAATACATCAAGACTTTGCACAAATAAATCAAAGAAATGATTGAAAAGAAAAATCAAAAGTTAGTCACTCGCAAGACTTGAGGGAGAAAGGAATTTATTTTTAAACCGAGTGATTGAGTTTGGGTTCATCTAAGAAAGGAAAGGTTTCCCGATCAAAGGAAGTCTAAACTTCAACCAAGGGGAGATGGTCCTTATCAAGTTCTTGAACGGATCAATGACAATGCATACAAACTAGATCTTCGAGGTGAGTACAATGCAAGTTCTACTTTTAATGTTGCTGATTTGACTCCTTTTGATATAGGTGATGAAGACCTTGATTTGAGGACAAATCCTTTTAAAGAAAGGGAGAATGATACGGACCCAATTACTGAACCATTACATGTACCCGGAGGAGCCATTACAAGAAGCAAGACAAAGAAGATTCAAGAGGATTTTACACTAGATCTTCAAAGGCTAGCTAATGCACAAGAAGAGACAAATATTTTTTAACCAAAATTTCTTTACAATGTTAGTTCAATGAGTCAAGAATAGAATGGTGTGAGGATGGCACAGAAAAGTCTTCTAGTTTGAAAGATGGCGCGGGAGACAAAAAAAGTGTGCAGAAATTGTGAGCACTGGGTTGTCCAGCTTGCACCTCTTGGGAGTTTGGAATGTCAAAACTACTCAAACGTTGGAATCTTAAAGAGCGCGTCCTACACTAGCTAGTTAAGACAATTTAAAGCATTTATATTGTTTTAGTTTTTCCATATGACCTTTCAATTGTTGTGCAATTGAATTTCATTCCCTAGGTTCTACTTTCTTCAATTCTGCATTTATTGACTTTTGGATACCTTTGGTATTTCGTACCTTGAACGTTCATTTTGGCCTATTTAAAGGCTTGTAAGGCTCTTCAAAAGATAGATTATGCTTATCAAGAACTTGTGTTTCTTAAAACCCATTTTGGTGTTGTTTCTTTCAAATCTTGTTTTAGGTTTGATGTTAATCGGTTCATTGAATTAGTTTTGATCAACCTAATTCTGGAGTGAGTCGTCTTAGGATCTAAGAGTGACAATCATAGATTCTAAGTGTGATATAAGAGTCATTCACCTTCTAACTAAACTCTTGATTGGAATCAATCGTTAAGTTAGTCTTCTTTGTGGGCATTTACAAGGATCCTAGAAAGACCTCTAGCTTTGTAAATCAAGCATTGTTGGACGCTTACCAATACCTCTTTCATTGAAGGGTTTCTCGCATAACTTCCCGACGACAGCGACAGAGGAAACTCATCGTCGACGTCGTTCTCCATACAGTACGACCCTTTGTTCCACCTGAATTTGTCGTCGCAGCCGCCGTTGTTTAGAGAGTTATTTCAGTCGCTTCCACATGGGTAAGGAGTGGCGGTGACGGTGAGTTCGAGAGGATGGGCGGGAGGGAATTTGTTCCCGAAAAGATAAATAATAGAGGGAAAAAAGCGTTCTACAGATCTAGAACGAAAGAGGAGATTAAACATGAAAAAAAAACCTGAAGGAAGGAGGGTTAAGATCGGGAGAAACATAAAGGGAGGAAGAAGGTGAAAAAGAAAATAATGGTAAAAAAGAAAAAATATCTATTTTATTTAAAAATAATTAAAAAAAACATATTTAATATTAAAAAAATATTTTATTAATAAATAAAATGTCACCTCAGCTTCGGTTGGTTATAATAATAGAATTTTGGACGTAGGGACCAAAATAGCACTAAACTCAAAGCTCATGAACTAAAATGTCGAGTTTGAAAGCTTAGGAACCTGAATGCTACTAAACTCAAACCTCAGGAACCATAGTGCAATTGAATTTCATTCCCTAGGTTCTACTTTCTTCAATTATGCATTTATTGACTTTTGGAGACCTTTGGTATTTCGTACCTTGAACGTTCATTTTGGCCTATTTAAAGGCTTGTAAGGCTCTTCAAAAGATAGATTATGCTTATGAAGAACTTGTGTTTATTAAAACCTCTTTTGATGTTGTTTCTTTAAAAAATTGTTTTAGGTTTGATGTTAACCGGTTCATTGAATTAGTTTCGATCAACCTAATTCTAGAGTGAGTCGTCTTAGGATCTAAGAGTGACAATCATAGATTCTAAGTGTGATCTAAGAGTGCCAAAGCGAGCATAGCTCAGCTGGCATATGTATGACTTGATGACCAAGAGGTCTGTGGTTCGAATCCCCCCACCCCCAATGTACTCAAAAAAAAAAAAAAGTGTGATCTAAGAGTCATTCACCTTCTAACTAAACTCTTGGTTGGAATCAATCGTTAAGTTAGTGTTCTTTGTGGGCATTTACAAAGGATCCTAGAAAGACCTCTAGCTTTGTAAATCAAGCATCGTTGGATGCTTATCAATACCTCTGCCATGGGAGGGTTTCTCGCATAACTTCCCGACGGCAGCGACGGAGGAAACCCATTGTCGACGTCGTTCTCCATACAGTACGACCCTCTGTTCCACCTGAATTAGCTGTCGCAGCCGCCGTTGTTTAGGGAGCTATTTCAGCCGCTTCCACATGGGTAAGGAGTGGCAGTGACGGTGAGTTCGAGAGGATGGGCGGGAGGGAGTCTGTTCCCGAAAAGATAAATAATAGAGGGAAAAAACGTTCTACCGATCTAGAACGAAAGAGGGATCTGGAGAAACGAAAGGGGAGGAAGAAGGTGAAAAAGAAAATAATGGTAAAAAATAAAAAATATATATTTTATTTTAAAAATAATTAAAAAATATAATAAAAAATATATTTTATTAATAAATAAAATGTCACCTCAGCTTCGGTTAGTTATAGTAATAGAATTTTGGACGTAGGGACCGAAATAGTACTAAACTCAAAGCTCAGGAACTAAAATGTCAAGTTTGAAAGCTTAGGAACCTGAATGCTACTAAACTCAAACTTCAGGGACCATAGTTAATTTTCTCTTTGAAATATCTTATATATTAATGACTCATTGATGTTCAAACCCCTTATAATTTTATATAACAATTATATTTCGTGTTTATTGTTTAATTTAAAGTAACCACAAAATATAAATTTTAATTTAATCTATAAAAATTCTAGATAACAAACTTATAATAATTCATATCTTGGACATCAACATATAAATATTATTTGATTATTATAGCTAGCTAAACCACAACAATTTCGTTTGAATTTACCAAACGTCGTGACCTGTTTGTTTTATGTTTAAAAGTAAAATTTACCAAACCACAAATATGTTTCATATGACAATTCATTTTACCAAAAGCACAACGGCCAACAATTATTTTAAAAGTTACTGCAAACGGGGCCTTAGACACTTTGTAGAGTTACCTAACATAGTAGACACACCATTAACAGAACATACAATAGATGTTCAAATCTCTTCCCACATATTGTTGACCTAAAATAAAGGACAACTTTAAAAGTTTAGGGCTAGACTTTTAATTAACTAAACATTTATTATAAATTTAATTTTATTACCAACTTTAGGAAATAACTTACTTGTAATGAATATCAAAGTTTTTAATTATAAAATAAAAAAAATTAAAACATATATGACGTCAATGACAAGTGGAAACAAATTTGTATTGTCACTTGAGCTTATAACTCAACTGGTATACACCAGTCGTTGATCTAAACCCTCCATTTTCTCAACCTACTATTTAATCCCTCCCTCACGACCTAACTACTATAGTTAATCTTTTCTCCATACTTAACTACTCATAATCTCTACACTATCTTGAATATTTTATTATTATTCTCTTTACTTTGTATATCACACCTCTAATGACTATGTTTAAGTTAATTTTATGCCTCCAACATCGAAACAAATGTTTTAGGTTCACAATCTAGATCGGAGAATAAAATACCTAGATTGTCCTCAATTATTTGTATAAAATTAGGTTGAGATTGAAATGCGACATTATAACAAATGTTTCATTCATACAAGTCAAGGCACTCGAGAGAGATTAAAAGTGACTCTCACCCTTTAATTGTGGTCTCTCTCACTCTCATCTTTTAATGAGATCGTCTCTTATTTCATCTATAAAATATGAGCATAACTCAATTGACATAATGTATGAATTAGTGACCAAAAGATAGAGTTTTAATATCCACCTCTAGTTATAAAAAAAAATGAAAAATAAGAGATGATCTCCCGAGAGTCAACTAATTAAAACAACATTTTGCAAATAATTTTAAAAATATATATATTTTTTCTTTCTTCGTGAAAAAAAGAATAGACACGAGAAGTCACATTTGAATGCAAAGATTCATTATATACAAGCAAAAATATAAAAATTCTCTCCATTTAATTTTTTTTTTTTTTTTTTTTTTTTTTTTTTTTTTTTTTTTTTTTTTTTGCAGAGAGGATAAATTAAATTATAAAAATATTTGATCAAATAACTCACAAGAAAGGGTGAATAAATCATAATTACTTACTCTATTCTCTACTCTCATTTCCAATATAATATATTCCTATAAAAGCTCAAATGGAGAGGCAGCCAATTAGAGAGGTTGGTTGTTAAAACAAAGTTGGAAACATTAAATTTACCTTAAATAATATGCATAATGTCTTAAAAATTTCAAATTAATAAGAGGAAAAATAATTCAAACTTCTACACTAGCCCTATTGAGTTAAATTTTTAGCCTTAAAATTTTAATTTCATTATTTCATTGAATTAAACCTAAACCTAAATGGAAAGTGAAATTAATACTCTTTATTAGTTGAATTTCTATTCTAAAAAAAATTATGATTCACCTCTTCATAATTAACTTAAACAATTTAAGACGAGCAAAAAAAAAAAAAAATAATAAATAAATAAATAAATAAATAAATAAATAAATAAATAAATGCAAGGTTAATGTTGATAATCATTTGATTTTTTGTTTTTGAAAATGAAGCCTATAAACACTACTTACCTACAGGGGCGGATGCAGGTAGGGGCCAGGGGGCACGTGCCCCCCTCGAATTATTTGGTTTGTATATTTGTATATAAATATGCATAATTAAATTGAATTGGTTTGTATATTATTATTAAAAAACGCGATATTTTAATGTTAAATGTGGATGGAACAATGGTTGTGGGGCATGCCATAACCCTCATCTTCCTTTGGGCTTGAGTTCGATCTCAACCCATGTTATTTTTAACTTTTTTTTAAATCTCATGCCGTTTGTTCTATTTATACTTTTTTTTTGCAACAGTATTTTAATAAATGCGAGGATTGAACCCATGACCTTTTGGTCACGGGCACAACCTTATGCCAATTGAGCTATGCTCGATTTGGCAATTCTATTTATACTTAATAATTAGGATTTAGGATTTCGTTTTCCATATATATGCCTCTTTGTTCTATTTTTAAGAAAAATTTAGAGAAACAAAAAATAACACATAATTCTATTTAAAAAAATTATAAATACCTCTTTGTTCTATTTTTAAGAAAAATTTAGAGAAACAAAAAAATAACACATAATTCTATTTAAAAAAATTATAAATATTTCAAATTTCGGATTTAGGATTTCGTTAATTCCATATATATGCGGCTTTGTTCTATTTTTAAGAAAAATGTAGAGTAAACAAAAAATAACACGTCTATTTAAAAAAAAAATTATTATTTACTTACCTATTTCGAATTTCATTATTTACTTATCTATTTGAATGAATAATTCAGGAGATTCTTAATTTTTTAATTTTGTGTTTCAATATATTTTTAAACGATAACGATGTCTAATAGATTTATCAGCTTTCAATTTTGTTATTATTTTTTTAAAAAAATAGTTGTTCTATTAGAGTGAGATTTAATTTTATCTCTAATTGAACCTTAAAGTTTTAATTTTATATCTAATATATACGTGATGAACAATTAGTTTTTTTTTTAAAATTTAGAATATGTTTGTATTGGATAAAAATTTAAAACTTTATGAATTTGTTAGATACACCTAGTACGTTTTAAAGTTATGGACCATATAGACACAAATAAGAAATTTAAGACTAAACTTGTAATTTAACCTTGTTTTGTGCCCCATCTGACATAAATTTCTGGATCCGCCCCTGCTTACCTATGTGTTCATTTATTTTATTATCTACCTTTTACAAATGTTTTCAAAATTCAAGCAAAATTTTTTAAAAAAATTGTTTTTGTTTTTTTAAATTTGACTAAGAATTGAACAAAGATGAAAACTTAGAAAGAAATGATGAGAAAACAAACATAATTTTCAAAAACTAAATAATTATCAAACGGGCTAAAGATATTCAAGTTATTATTTTTGGCCTAATTTCAGCAATGCAAAAATGAGTTTACATTTTGACATTTATGCAAATTCAAACATCAACTGAAAGATGAGATGTTCAAATCCTGATGTTGTTGAACTAAAATAATAAAAATTAATGAGTTGGCATTTGTGGTAAGTTGAAACTTAAAATAAAACTATAAGGCTTTAAAAATTCAGAGATTCCTACCTTAAAAAGCTCATGGAGTTGCAAGAGAGATACTTGTTTTTGGAAAGTGCTATGAACAATGCAATTTCAATAACCAAATAAGAATCTTATTTCTTGCCCAAATCTGATATGATCCCTTCTAAGATTCCACCTTTTTGGTGCATTGTATGTTATTTCCTTCCCATAATTATCCAAATTACTTCTTCATCAGATCATGATTTTCCACCATTTTTGCCTCTTCAGATCTTCTCTGTTTTCTTCAAATGGAAAAAACCCATAATCACTTTCTATACATAAAAACAAAATAAATATAGCCAAAACATTTCTACTTGTTACTATAAATCCAAGAAGAACAGAGAGAGTTTGGCCATTCTATCAACTATTTCAAAGCCATGGAGGCCTTCAATCTATCTTCATTGCTTCTGTCATTCTTTCTTTTTGCTCTGCTGCAAACTTCCACCATTGCAGCCAAGAAGGCAAGTCAATGACCACTTACAAAAGTGCTTTTTTGAAAAGCTGGCTATGTTTTTTAATGTTTATTTCAAATGGGTTTTCTTGTAAGTCACTGAAAAGTGAAGTTTTTTCTTTATGTTTTGCAGTCTTATATTGTTTACTTGGGATCACATTCACATGGGTTGAATCCTTCTGAAATTGATCTCCAATTAGCAACAGAATCTCACTACAATTTACTTGGGTCCTTGTTAGAAAGGTGAAGCTTATAATTTCAAGTCTCTTTTTTTTAGTACTTGTAATTTCAAGTCATGTAGTGCAAATTTGTTTAACACTTTTTTTTGTTTCCAAGTACAGCAATGAAGCAGCTAAGGAAGCAATTTTCTACTCATATAATAGACATATCAATGGCTTTGCTGCTGTGCTTGATCAGAAAGTTGCAGAGGATCTAGCAAGTAAAATAATTTATCCAATTCTAAATGTTCTTTTGTATTCAGTTTCCCATGTTCAATTAAATCCCAAATGTTCTATTTTGGGACTTAGTTTTTGTTTGGTACTTAAGTTTTTAAAACTAATACTTTTGGTTTTTTGAGATTTGAATTTAGTTTGTATTTCATCGTTGAGGTTTCAAAAATGACATTTGTTTTTTATACTCAGACCAATTAGAAACTACAAGGACCAATTGTAAATCAAATTCAAATCATCAGGACGAAACCTATCACTTTTAAAACTTTAAGGACCAAATAGAAACAAAATTCAAATCTCAAAGACTAAGACCCCGTTTGATAACCATTTGATTTTTCGATAACTTTTTTGTTTTTGGAATTTGACTAAAAATTCTAAGGTTTTCTTAACAAAGATGAAAATGATAGTAGGAACTCATAAGTGAATGTATTGTTTATAGACTTAATTTTTAAAAACTAAATAGTTATCGAACGAGACCTAGAGTGTTAGTTTGAGAACCTAGAGACCAAATAGAAATTAAGCTCAGATCTCGGGCATCAAAAGTGTATTTTATAATTTATTTTTTTATTCAAAATTCACAACTTACCAAATCATGGCAGAACATCCTGATGTGGTATCGGTACACGAAAACAATGCAAGAAAACTGCACACAACAAATTCATGGAACTTTCTTGGAGTAGAGAATAATAATGGTGGAATTCCTGCAAACTCTCTTTGGAATCTTGCAAGTTTTGGTGAATCTACCATCATTGGCAACCTTGACACAGGTTGGTCCTGTTTCCCTTTTTAAGTTTTTGAACATTCTGCATTTTTTTTAGCATAGCAAATGAGCGTATGCAGATTTTGATGCAGCCTAGGATTATGAATAATTTAGGAGTAATTTCATATTAATCATTTTTAGTTTTTTTTTAGGATTTAGTTTACTTTTAATTCTCTAAATTTAGGCTACATCAAATTCGAACCTCCGAACTCAAGAGAGGTAGTACCTGTCGATTACGGCTGACAACATTATGCAATTGGTGTATTAAATTTGTATCTCAATTGGCATCAATACAGGTGTTTGGCCAGAATCAAAGAGCTTCAATGATAAAGGATACAAACCTATCCCAAAAAGGTGGAAGGGAAGTTGTGAAGGTGGCTCCAAATTTCATTGCAACAGGTCCCTATCCCCATTGCCTCTCTCTAATCTATATATGTTAAGAAGTACGAACATTTTAGCTTGACTTACGGTGCTAGACACGCATTAGACACTTGTTAGTACAATATAGACATGTGTTCGATGCTAGTTGTACAAAGTAAATAGGTCCAATATTTGTTGGACGCATATTGAATAATTGGAGGATACTAATAGCGAGTTTGACATGCCTAGGTTAAACATTTTTTGAAAAAAAATATTTTTTCATAAAATTTTGTTAATTAGAATGATTTTAATTAAAGATTTGTGTGTTTAACCATATCTTCAAAAATTGATTTTAATCATCATATTAGTTGCACAAATTTGATTCTAGAAATGTCAAATTACCATAAAAAGAGAGGAGGAGAGAAGAACACCTTTAAATTTGAGGGTACTTTTGTAATTTCAGCATTCAGGTTTTTTCATGTGAATATTGGTATTTGTTTTTTTTTAATATGAAGAATTCTTTTAAAAGTGACTCAAAAAGTGATTGGACGGAATCACTTTTTTTGTTTTATGATCACCTTTAGACTCATTATTGAAAAAATGAATATCAACCAATCTCTAATTATTTTAAAAGTAATTATTTTTTCTAAATTTTTTTTTAAAAAAAACTTAGTCCTTCCTGTCATGTTAAATCCAAAGACAACATAAACACAAATAGTAATATAGAAAAAAAGTAATAAATGTTGAGAGTGAAATACATCAAACTCTCTCTATATCTTAATAAACATATCCTGGTTGAAGGATATTTTTATTTTTTTTTATTTTTTTTAGGGTTTAAGGTATAGGGTGAGAAATTCGAACTCTGGATCTGATATCAGTTGAGTTATGTTCATGTTGTCGCTGTGTCGGAGTCTAGACTTTAAAAAACGACACATGTCACCATACGTGCGTAGTATCCGTCGTCATGCTTTCTAGCTTTTACGCGGTCTTGATGTAATTAACACGAAGCTTCAAAATGCAGGAAGCTAATTGGAGCAAGGTACTTCAACAAAGGGTATGCATCCGTTGTAGGAGCTCTCAACGCAAGCTATGAAACAGCAAGGGACGACGAAGGCCACGGAACACACACATTATCCACAGCAGGAGGCAATTTCATTTCAGGAGTTAATGTTTTTGGTAATGGTAATGGCACTGCAAAAGGAGGTGCACCAAAAGCTCTTGTTGCTGCCTATAAAGTATGTTGGCCTCCACTGATATTTGCTGGTGGGTGTTTTGAGGCCGACATTCTAGCTGGTTTTGTAGCTGCCATTAGTGATGGAGTTGATGTTCTGTCGGTTTCACTTGGTGGAGGTCCTCAGGAGTTTTCAGAGGATCCTTTAGCTATTGGAGCCTTCCATGCTGTTCAAAATGGCATTACTGTCGTTTGTTCTGCGGGAAACACTGGACCAACTCCTGGCTCTGTCTCCAATGTTGCACCTTGGATTATAACTGTCGGAGCTAGCACGATTGACCGCCTTTTTACCAATTACGTCTCGCTCGGAAACAAGAAGCATATCAAGGTACGTACGTACTCATCACATCTAATTAAGAAGCATGCACCAAACACTTTAGTTTCGCTAAAACGTGTTTGTGTCCGACACGATATGTTCTAGACACTAGTAGTACAAAGTCAATATGAAATACGTATCCAACAGACACTTATTTAACATACTAAATAATAATATATAGGATAAAAACAATTCATTATTTTGAGAGCGAAATTGCATGTGATTCAAAATTAAGTATAAATCGACTTTGAATTTTGAATTTCATCGGGTATAAAAATGATATATATTTTCATAAACGTGTCTTGCCATGTCTGTGCCCTAGATTTTTTTAAAATTGACCTGTCAGTGTGTCCATGTTGTGTCGTATTTTTTATTTTGAATTTTGAATTTTCATCGGGTATAAAAATGATATATATTTTAATAAACGTTGTCTTGCCATGTTCATGCCCTAGATGTTTTTCAAATCGACGTGTCACTGTGTTCATGCTGTGCCGTATTCTTGATTTTGAATTTCCATCGGGTATAAAAAATGATATATATTTTAATAAACGTTGTCTTGCCAATGTTCGTGCCCTATATTTTTTTAAAATCGACGTGTCACTGTGTCCATGTTGTGTCGTATTCTTGTTTTGTATCTGTATATGTATTTGTTGTGCTGCTTAAGTACTCATCTTAATTCATGTTTTTACCGTCTTTAATGATCTTCAATTGTCAATATATACCAGGGTGCAAGTCTTTCTGATAAAGTATTGCCAGCTCAGAAGTTCTATCCATTGATCACTTCTGTAGATGCGAAAGCCAACAACGCCTCTATCATCGAGGCGTGAGTATATTTTCGATTAAATGGTATGTCCCTAGACTTTGAAAAGTTTTACTAACAAAATAAATTTTAATTTGTTGTTGTAGTCAACTGTGTGAAGAAGGGTCTCTTGATCCTAAAAAGGTAAAAGGGAAGATTGTAGTTTGCCTTAGAGGGGACAATCCAATAGTGGACAAAGGTTATGTGGCTGCTCAAGCAGGTGCTGTTGGGATGATTATTGCTAATGACGAGCTAAATGGGGAAGAACTCTTCGCTGATGCACACCTTCTCCCTGCTTCCCATATAAGCTATGCTGATGGTGAATTACTCTACCAATACATCAACTCTACCAAGTAAATTCCTCCATCTTTCTTCCATAAACTCCCAAATTATATGTTTAGTTTGGTGCATCAATTTTACAATTAGTCTCGTCAATTTTTGAACTTTTAATTTTGTGTTTAAAAAATGTCTAATAGCTCCTTAAACCTTTAAGTTTATGTCCAATAAATCCCTCAAATTTAAAAAGTATCTTTAAGATTCTTGAAAATTCAAATTTGTGTCTAATAAGTTATTTACCTATACAAACATATTTTAAGATACACGAATCTATTAAACACACAAAATTAAAAGTTTAAGATAGTTAGCCACAAAATTTAGTTTTATGACTAATAAATTAGTTAGTTTTAAAATTTTAAAATATGTCAAGGACTTAATGGACATAAAATTGAAAGTTACTTATTAGACAAAATGTTCAGGGAGCTATTAGACATAAAAATTGAAAATCTTAAACCTCGTTTATAACTGGTTTGAATTTTTAAAAATTAAGCCTATAAACACTACTTCCACACCTATATGTTCATTTGTTTTATTATCTACCTTTTACAAGTGTTTTCAAAATTCAAGCCAAATTTTGAAAATTAAAAAAAAAAATGGTAGTTTTAAAAAAATTGTTTTTATTTTTGGCCAAGAATTTCAATGTTTCCTTAAGAAGATGAAACTATGGTAAAAAAAAGAGTGAGAAAACAAGCACAATTTTCAAAAACTAAAAATCGAAAACCAAATCGTTATCAAACGAGACCTTAAAATCTATTTGACACAAACTTACAAACTTAAAAGTTAAGAAACTAAACTTATAATTTAACCAAATTTGTTGGTTCTACGTCTCACGAGTCACATATGGTACTTAAAATCAGAAATCCAATGGCTTACATGACTCACGTAAGGACAGAGTTGGGAGTGAAACCAGCACCATTTATGGCTGAATTCTCATCAAGAGGTCCCAACACAATTGACGCATCAATCCTGAAGGTTAATTAATTAACTAACTACTATATGTCTTCTTCAGTTGTTCTACACTACAAAATGAATGTTGAGTTTGTATTGTTTTTTGTTTCTCCAGCCTGATATAACAGCACCAGGTGTCAACATAATAGCGGCTTTCGCCGAAGACCTGTCACCGACAGGTGCACCTTTTGATGAACGTAGGGTTGCATTTAATGTAGAATCTGGAACTTCCATGTCATGCCCCCATGTTTCTGGTATTGTTGGCCTCCTCAAAACCCTTTATCCAAAATGGAGTCCTGCAGCTATCAGATCTGCAATCATGACCACAGGTATATTCTAATTATTAAATCATAATATAGATATACCAATCTTCGATTTTATGTATAATAGATTCCGAAATTTTAAAGAATGTTTAATAGGTATCTTCAATTTTTTATTTTATATTATATTTATTGACCTATTTGATATTTTTTAAAAAAATATTCATGTCTTACCCGACACAATTAAAAGTTTAGTTCTTTTACACATAAAATTTAATTTTATAGGTAACCATTTGTTTTTTTTTTTAATTATGCTTAAAAAACAAGACTTTAGTGTCTTATTATTTTTTTACAATGAATTTCATCCGGAACATTTGAATTCTTAGCGATATTCCAAAACCAAAAATACGTTTTTAAAAATCACTTTTTTTAGTTTTCAAAACTTGACTTAAATTTTGAAAATACTTGTAAAATGTAGATATATAATAAAACAAACGAGCCTAGAGATAGAAGTAGTGTTTATAGGCTTAATTTTCAAAAGTCAAATGGTTATCAAACGCGGGATCTAAGCTTAGTAATCTATTAGACACAAAATTGAAAGATTAGAGACCCATTTTTAAATTTCAAAAGACCTATTTGACATAAACTTAAAAATTAAGGCCATGTTTAATAATCATTTCATTTTTTGTTTTTTATGTTTGAAATTTATGCTTGTTTTCTTATAATTTCTTTACTAGGAAATTTCACTTTTCTTATAGAAACATTTAAATTCTTAGCCAAATTTAAAAAACAAAACTAGTTTTTTGAAAGATATTTTTTTTTATTTTTAAAATTGGCTTGATTTTTTAAAACCTCGGTAGAAGTAGATAACAAAACAACGAAAGTTACAAGGTAAAAGTAGTCTTTATAAGTTAATTTTCAAAAACCAAATAGTTATAAAACGGGGACTTAATTTTCCAAGAGTAGTCTAACCAAATCCATCTAACCTTTATTAGCATTTTGCATTAAGAATAAACATTTTGAACATGAATCTCCAAAGTACAAATGTTGTAAACTAATATAGGAGTTTTGTTTGAATTTGGTTTGACAGCTGAAACCAAAGCCAACGACTTAAATCCAATCCTAAGCAGAAGCGAGGTGAAAGCAAACCCATTCGACTATGGAGCAGGCCATGTGAATCCAAACAAAGCAGCAAATCCAGGCCTAATTTACGACCTCACCACAAACGACTACTTAAACTTCTTATGTGCTCGTGCCTACAACCAAACACAAATCACCAAATTCTCCAATTCCTCATTCGTTTGTTCCAAGTCATTCAAATTAACAGATTTCAACTACCCATCAATCTCCATACCCAATTTGAAATCAGAGTCAACAGTGAAGATCAACAGAAGAGTGAAGAATGTGGGAAGTCCAGGAACTTATGTGGCTCGAATCGAGGCGCCGCCGGGAGTTTCGGTTTCGGTCGAGCCGAGTAGTTTGAAGTTTAGTGGAAGTGGTGAAGAGAAGGGTTTTAGAGTTGTGTTGAGGAGTGTGGCGAATGATGATCATAGAGGGTATGTGTTTGGGAGACTTGAATGGTTTGATGGGATGCATCGTGTTGGAAGTCCAATTGTTGTGAGATTGGGATGATCATGATCAAACACATTATTAGTACATTCTTTTCTTCTTCACAGTTCTTATGTTCAATGATAAATTTATTTTTCCTTGCCAACTCTTTTTTCTCTCTTGTGTGTTCTTTGAGTTTTACGTCACAGAGCAGTGGAAATAGTTCAGTGTCGGGCGATGAACATATAATTAATCAACCTAAGTTCTCAATAAAACAAACCTATTAAAGGCATTAGTTTTTTTTTTTTTTTTTGAGTACATTGGGGGTGGGGGGATTCGAACCACAGACCTCTTGGTCATCAAGTCATACATATGCCAGCTGAGCTATGCTCGCTTTGGCATTAAAGGCATTAGTTAAATTCTGTTTTCGTTAGAACTAAATTCTTTTCGTTAGTTTGTTAATGGCTATTTAGTTAGTGGATTCTTGGTTTTACTCTTCCCATAAATACCCTTTTGTATTCCTTTTAATTTTAATGAAAATGTAGGGAAAAGAGTAATTTCCATTTGAGTGGAGTTATTTCATGGTATCAGTCTCTCTCTTGGACACACGTCCTATATTCTGATCCCCACACATCTCACAAGTCTTCTTCTTCCCAAAGCATTCTCTCGGGGAATCGTAGAATCTGACCCACAATCCAAAAGGTTTGTCAAAATTTACCTCAAATTGAAATTTTATCCTTTTTAACCTCAAATTGAAAGTCTGATTTTACCCCATGCTGAAAATAACATCTCTCATTTGTTCTTCTTCACGTTTTATCTTCTTCTTCTCTCTTCTCTCTCTTTCCTTTCCTTTCCTTTTCCTTACAATTCTCTGTCTTCTTCGTCTTCAGGCCGATTTTTGCATTTTCAGACAGTTGAGACTCCACAGACTTAGCATCTTTTATTTCAGATACTTAGACCCCCTCTTTTCGCTGCCATTTCCCACCTGAATCTTACATTTCAGACAGTTAAAGGTATGTCCTTCCGTTCTGTTTTCGTTTTCATCCGTTAACCTTTCGTATTCCTTCGATTGAATATTGGTAAAATTGATTTCATACTTCGAACACCGAAAATTTGTCATGATTGTTTATACCTGAGTAATGGGATTATACGATATACAAACCCTAACCCTAATTATACGATCGTGATATTTAATTAAGACGATCATGGTATTTGAATGGTACGATCATTGTATTTGAATGATCGTCGTAAGAATGGTACGATCGTCTCATTTAATTAAGACGATCGTTGTATTTGAATAGTACGATCGTGGTATGTGATGATACGATTGTTATTTTTAATTAAGACGATTGTGGTATTTGAATTCGTTGTATTGGAATGGTACGATCACCGTAGGTGAATGATACGATCGTTGTATTTATTTCCGATGACCGTGGTATTTGAATGACACGAACGTTTCATGGATTCTGATATTTTATTCATTTTTCTTATATTTGTTTGTTTTTTGAAGTAATGGAGTTGGTGAATAAGATCAACCCGGAACATTACTTCCAGGCAACAGTTACAGTAATGTCTCATTTTGGTTCCACAATTAAAGTAATAAAAAAGAAGTTGACAGAGCCACAACTGAACATGTTTAGGAAAACAATATTTTGGGTCTCTGCTAAACGTGCAGTTGAAGTTTAGTGGGCAGTTGGTCCATCACATGTTGCTTAGGCAGGTTTTAGAAGATAGAGACGATGTCATTAGTTTCAATCTTGGTGGGAAGAAGGCAACATTCTCTATAAATGAATTCAACATAATCACTGGTCTATGGCCATCTAGAAGGGAGATTAAGAGGAAAACTAACAGTAGAAGACTACGTGAAGTCTTATTCGGAATGTCGTCAAATGAAGCGGATGAAAACACTGAACCGAACGTCAGTGCGAAGGAGTTTGAGACGCGTTTTGTGAGCATTGATTTTGAGAATGATGAAGATGCAGTGAAGGTTTCACTAGCGGTTTTCATTGAGCTTGCCATGATGGGCAAGGATAAAAAGACATTTGTGGATATGTCCATATTGAGTATAGTAGATGACTCAGAGGTGTTTGAGCACTACAATTGGTCATCCCTCAGATTTAGTAGGACCGTAGGGAGCCTTTTAAAGTCAATGAGAGGCAAAGTCGAGGAGGCTCGCCTTCATAAGAAGAAAGCATCTCTGAAATCATCAACTGCTAGAAAAATGTTTTCCTACAACATCAAAGGTTTTTCCTATGCATTCCAGGTCGGTGTATAAATTTATTCAATGTATTATTCTGAATACACTTTTTTTAATGTATTTTCCTTTGTAGGTATGGGCATACGAAATTTTATCAGCTACGCATATAGCCACAAAATTCAACGAAACGAGCATTCCAAGAATGCTTCGGTGGAAGTCCAAGGGCCATCTCTCATACACATACCTTGGGAAGGTGTTGTTTGGTTCTACTATAGTATGATTCCTTACTTTAACTATTATTTTGTAATGAATTCAATATTTCATTACATTGATTTATGCTACACTTGTTGTACACAGACGAATGTTACATCTCGTTTCACTATGACCGATGCAGGACTTGAATACAAAAAGGAAAGAACCGGAATTGCAGATGGGTCACCGGACCTTCATGATAATATTCCTGATAACGAAGTGGCAGATGATTATACAACTGGTAATAATCAGACCTTCATGCAGGAGAAGAATGATTACGTGAAGATCAAACGCAAGAGTAGAATGATTGTTACCATGATCATGATGGAACGAATGATCGGAGTAGAGACCGAAATGGTGATCCATATGTTTCTAGAGACGATGATAGAATAGACAACCTTACTGACTGTGTCCATCGCGTTGCACAACGTATTGATCACATTGATGGTGAGCTAAAGGCGATAAAAGATTGCGTTACTCGAGTTTTGCAGGTTTCATTACTCGACTACTACATTCAATGTAATTTTAAACCTTGTTTTTAGCGACTAGTAAATTTATATTACTTTCTGTGTAGGTACTACTAGATGGACACGTTTGGAGGGAAGATCCAGTTTCATACAAACCCCCAAATATTGTGTCTGATGAAGAATTGGCAAATGAGGTTGTCGAAGAATTGGCAAATGAGGTTGTCGAAGAACTGGCAACTGAGGCTGGCGAAGTATTGGGAAATGTGGTTGTTGGCGAAGAAGTGGCAACTGAGACTGCGAATGTATTGGCGGTGGTTAGGATTTTGAATATCCATTTAATTTTCGGGTTGTCGAGACCCACCAAAATGAAATTTATAGTCCGAATACACTTAGCTTTGCAGCTAGTGGTAACAGAGTCGATCCTCAGAGAGCGTGTTGTTGCGTGCTCAATGTGTAAAAGAAATATGCAATAAGAGAGCACTCAGAACATGCAAGCATACATGATCTTGTAGCAAGTAGTAAATATTTTTTCATTCGTTTTCCCACAGAGATTTATTCTTAGTTACTCGCGAAGTGGATTGTTAAGCAAGAATGGGTGAATTTGATGGGGTAGATTTGGTTTTAAATTGCCTAATTACTAAGGAATATGTAAAGGATAGATGCATAAACAAGTGCAAGTCAATGATAAACTCAAATGTAAAGAGAAGAGATTAATAAACGAAGAGAAAAATGACTAAGGCAGAATTTTAACTTAAAATAATTGCGAGAACAGCAATTTTACCGCAATGTTACTAACAGCAAAAGTGTGTAAAATGTTGAAACAAGGGCTACTAACGACTCCTCTATAGGCATTTCCACACGATTCTCAAGCATTGGATCAACTCACTATGCATCAAACTAACTCATTCTCATGTATCTTCCGATTTCATGAATTAGATTCTTTAGTTTACTCATGTCCAAGTAAGGTCTTAAGCATCTTGTTAAAGCAGTAAGTTGTGATTTGTACTAGGAAAACGCCTATTCCTAGGTCGTTTTCTGGCTACCTTGAGAGGCTAGCATGAGTGTATGACTCTGAACTCTTACTTCTTCCAGAGGTTAGGAGTTCTTTGGACAAAATGGATGGCCAATCGAAATTGCCCGTGGGATGAAGCTTACATACAATCAATGCATTCGAGAGCTATCCTACATGCTTGGTTCACGTGTTTTAGCCTATAGATTTGTCATTAGCACTCCCTTATGTGACTTAGCTACTCATGGATGTAGATAGAACAGAAAGAGTAGATGAAGAAGACATGCTTAGAAGAAGATTAAAGACAAAACAGAAAGGAAAAACAGTAGGCAGAGACGAATAGAGAAATTGCGAAATGATGAATTATACGTTGATTAATCAATTGTTTGGATGAACAAATGAAGACTTAAAAACACTGAAGTAAAGACAGAAAGCAACGAAATGGAATAGAGTAGCTAATGGAAAAGAAACAACAACAAACAGTACTGAAAGTAGGAAACTAAAACAGAAAGCAGTAAGCTGTGCGTGGTCTTCTCGATTGCGAACGCCTCGACTGAATAGAGAGAAAGGCAAGCCTTGCTTGGATGAATCCAATCAGAAGAGAAGATGAATCTTCTCTCCTTCCTATCAGATTGTCGACTCCAACAGCTGAACCTCTCAAACCAACAGACGGAGAAGAGAAAGAATGGAGAAGAAGTTGCGTTGAACTGAGAAGTCTACGCTTTTCGGATGATCTTTCAACCCTCCTCTTTGACCTCCTTTTATAGTATTCTGCAGGTGCGATTGGGCCAAGGAGAACCATCCATCCTCAACGTCGTACTTCAACGTGGCTGGAGGAGAAAGAACGAATCCCTGAAATATCGGATCACAACAGAAAAAAGGTTAGCCAACTTACGGATTTCACTTAAAACATTGCGGTTTTAGCAATGTTTCCGCAATGCCTCCGCAATGCACAGTTTTCATTCTTCTAACTTCGTTTTTCATTCCTTTTCTTTCCTTTTGCATACAAGTCCTAATTTAGCTTCCTTCTTCTAATTCTCATATATAAGCATAGGTTCAAGCTAAATCCTATCAAAAATACTTACAAATGCACAACTTCCTAACACAAATAAGTCCTAAAATAGTCACTTTTGGAGACGTAACACGTGTCAAGATGGAATTAATGCTTGAATCGAATATTGTTTGTTTGATTTAAAAGTAACAAGAGGGGGGTTTGTTCATGCAAATAAGAATAAAGTGCGCTAACGGAAAAATAAATCAACAAAACAAACGTGTTGGATTTGGGGAATTCGGGATTTGCTAAACAATTGTAAACTCTATCATTGAACTCTATAAACATGGTCATGAATAAATTGAGCACATAAACGGTTACCTGGCAACCCTGAAGTAACCGACCACATGGAAATTAGTCAGAGTCGTCAATTCTAACTAAACATTGCTACTAATTAACTCAGATTGATCAGTTCTAAATTAACCAAAGCAGTTACTAGCATTTTATGACGAACATTAAACTAGGAAGCCTATGTTGATACTTCGGTTTCTTTACTTCTCCGGGTTACCCCGCGTTACTCGGCGATTAAGAGGGGCAAGGCATCATAATCTTTAACTATAGAACATGTCGGAAATCATAGTTGTCTACTCCTATCAATCAAACATGCTCATGTGATATGCTTAGAAGAAGTAAATACATCAATAAATTCAGACCAAGACAGATTCATAAGCACAAAATCTCAAGATTATTACAACGTTTAACAAATTCGTACTAAAAAGTCCCCAAATCTCTCACTTACCTTAGCCAACCATGGATTTGGATGATATACAAGCTTCCATGGAAGGTTGGAAGTTCATACAAGTTCAGAGGAAGAAGAATGGAGCTCCAAGGTGAGCTTCAATGGTGGGAAATGCAGAAAATCGAGAGAAAATCGCGAAGAAGATGATAAAACTTGCCCTAAAATCGGTAAAAATGGGTTTTATACCGTCATAGCGTCGAGACGCTACGAGCGGAAAATTCTTGCGCGCGCGCATTCGGAGGGTCGAGACGCTTCGGGCTAGCGTCGAGACGCCGACTTCTCGACGCTTGCTCTCGGGTTTGAGCAACAAATCATTGCCTTCCATACTTGTTTTTGGCAATTTCTTCCCTTCTTGAGCTCCTTCAATCTCGATGCGTCCATGGTGGTAAGATTTTTGAATATCCTATAAATTTCGGGTTGTCGAGTGATAACTCCATTTTGGAGCTATTATTCACTTCCTAATTCTAGCTAAATTCCGCATTTAATTTGTTAATATGTCTCATTTATAGGAGATTTGCGGTGAAGAGCTCGTGCGTCCATTGGACCCGTTTTGAACCTAAAAGCGGTGTTTTAACGCCCCGGGAATGCATCGAGAAAATGTGTTAAGTGATATTTTGACGTATTAAAGCAAGGTGTTTTTAGAGTTTTAATTGAGCAAGAAGACGTTTTATCTCTTGTTTCTATCTAATTGTTGCTTATTTTGCGTGTAGGTGAAGAAAGAAGGAAGTTGGATGAAGATCGGAAATAAGAGTGAAAAGAGGGGCAAAGCAGCTGGAAATTGAGGGTAAAAGCCTAGCGCCTAGGCGCTGCCTTTCGGCGCCTAGGCGCTGCCTTTCGGCGCCTAGGCGCTGCCGCGCCTAGGCGCTGATGAGAAGAAATGGACAGTAGCTGTAGCGCCTAGGCGCTGCCTTTCGGCGCCTAGGCGCTGATCAGATGAAGAATGCAGAAGCGATAGCGCCAAGGCGCTGCCTTTCAGCGCCTAGGCGCTACGAAGCCTGAAGCGGTGATCCCCCCTAGCGCCGAGGCGCTGTAACTGAGCGCCTAGGCGCTGCGACGACCTTTTGCCCTAAGTATAAAAGCCTTTTTACGAAATTTTAAGAAGGAGAGCGGACGGAGACTGGAGTAGGGACATAGAGAAACGGCTGAGCATGGATTTTGAAGATCGGAGCACCCAAACGGAGCGAGAGCAACGTTAGGAAACTCGTGGAATCGCCGGAATTTGTTTCTTCTCCTCTTTTCTTCCTCTATTTTCTTACTTGTTACGAACATGTTAAATTTTGAGATTGTTGTTGAGTTTTTCATTATGAACTAACTCTCTTATCTAGAGCGTTGATGTAGTTGTTATTGAACCCTATTCTTCATTATTGATTGTTAAGAATTTGATTTCAAATTAGGTTGTGAAAACCCTTATGAGCTTAATGCATGTTAGGATTTGGCCAATCTTAGTGTGACTTTACATCAATGTTTTGAGGTCGATAGACGATAATCATTGACGAACCTTAATTGTTTTCCCTAATTTATATGAGCGATAGACATATCCTTGTAGGTTTTGTGGCAATGCTAGTTTTACAACCTTCATAATTGAATTGTTCCGATTGTCATAGAAATATAGGCAATTGACATTTTAATGAATATTGTTATTACTCGAGAGAGAGTAGCAAGCCATTTGAGTAGAACTTGCCAACAGTCTAGAAATCAAACTTTTTATAACTTTCAATTATTGAAGAATAGGGGGAGATAGCGATGAAGTCTTTGCTCTAGAGTCTCAATCATCTACATTTATCATAACGGTTGTTAGTTTTATTATTTCAATTACTTTAGTTCAAAGCTTTTTAATAGTTCATTTATCCTTGACTGATTGATTGCTCAGATAAAATTGAAGCTCAAGAATTTGGTAATTAGTAACTTTCATTCCCTGTGGAGAACGATAATCAGTACTTACACTACTATATTACTTAGAACGATTCGTACACTTGCGATTTCGGACAACAAGTTTTTGGCGCCGCTGCCGGGGAATGATTGTTTTATTTTACTAATATCAAAATCAAGAGCGTTAATCTTAATCTGAGTTTTGTTTTAACTTTTATTGATTTTGTTCTTTTGTTTTTGGTCGCAGGAGTTAGAGAGAGTGCATGCGAAAATTTGGAAGTAGCAGCCTACTTCCAATTAATCTCGAAATCGAACGTACCTGTCGAAATAACAGAAAAGAAAAGAAAGAGCGTGTTGCACAAGAAAAGTTGACAATGGCGGACAACCAAGAGGTCGAAACCAGGACTTTGAGGGATTATGTATTGCCAAATGTAACGGGGTTACATTCTGCAATCCAGAGACCCGCAATTCAGGCGAACAACTTTGAGATTAAACCGGCCACGATTCAAATGATCCAAACCTCAGTGAACTACAGTGGTTTGAGGAATGAGGATCCAAACTCTCATATTTCAGATTTCCTAGAACTCTGCGATACATTCAAGATGAATGGAGTGACAGATGATGCCATTATACTTAGGTTGTTTCCCTTTACTCTTAGGGGACAAGCTAAACAATGGTTGAGTTCGTTACCAGCAGGGTCAATAGAGACTTGGAATGATCTTGCCCAAAAGTTTCTCGCCAAGTTCTTCCCACCAGCAAAAACAGCAAAGATTCGGAGTGAGATTGGAATTTTTCTTCAAGAAGATGGAGAGTCTCTGTATGATGCATGGGAAAGATTTAAGGAACTTTTAAGAAAGTGTCCTCATCATGGGTTTCCTCGATGGATGCAAGTGCACAACTTTTACAATGGGTTAGATGGTGGCACTAGAACCACAATCGATGCAGCAGCTGGGGGATCTTTCATGAAGAAAACAGAGAATGATGCTTTTGAATTGTTGGAAGAAATGACGGTAAATCATTATGAATGCCCAAGCCGGAGAATGACTCAGAAACAGCCGATGGGTGTTAATGAAGTGGATTCAATAGCCGCGTTGACTGCACAGGTTGCCTCACTTACTAGGCAACTTCAGTCAAACCAATTTGCGGTAAACTCGATTCAAGCTCCTACTTTATTCTGTGAAAATTGCAATGGAAGTCATAGGAGTGAAGATTGTCAGGTGGGGAATCCATTTATGCAAGGTCAAGTTGAGCAAGCTCAATTTGTTGGGAATTATAATCGCCAACAAAACAACCCGTACTCCAACACCTTTAATCCAGGGTGGCGAAATCATCCTAACTTCGCATGGAAGCAGAATCAGACACAAAATCCACCCCCTCCAGGATTCCATCAACCAGAAAAGAAAACTAGCCTTGAGGAGGCAATGATTCAGATGGCAAACACTACGAGTCAATTCATGGCTGAAACAAAGACCAACTTCCAAAATCAAGGTGCAGCAATTAAGAATTTAGAAGTACAAGTTAGTCAGCTAGCCAATATGATGGTGGATAGGTTTCCAGGAGATTTACCAAGCACAACCGAAGTAGATTCAGTTGGACAACGAGCTGTTGATTTTAATATACTAAAAAAGGGAAAGGCTCATGTGGTTAATGATCAAACTCAAATTGAGCATTGTAAGGTCATCAGGGTGCATCACATGGACAAAAGTCAAGAACATGATCAAGAAAGGATTGAGGAGCCAACATCAATCATTGAAAAAGAAGTAGAAATAGTATCACATTTACTTGAGGCCGAAAAGCCTATTACTTCTACTTTATCTACTTCTTCTATTCCTTCAGCTAATCCTCAACTCAAGAAAAAGAAAAAGACGAATTTAAATTCTGAGGTTGTTAAATTTATGGATATTTGCATGAAACATAACATTAATCTTCCTTTTTCAGATCCTCTAAAGCAAATGCCTAACTACGTCAGGTTCATGAAGGAATGGCTCTCGAAGAAGAAGAAGAATAAAAAGGTTGAGATAGTGCATCTCGCTGAGCCATGCAGTGCTAGACTTAAGAAGAAACTACCACATAAATTGAATGATCCAGAGAGTTTTTCTATTCCTAGCAGTTTTGGTAGTCATTCTTTTAGAGCTTTATGCGATCTAGGTGCTAGCATTAATTTACTCCCTTTGTCACTATGCAGGAAATTAAAAATTGGGGAGATAAAGCCCACTACTGTGAAACTCCAGTTAGCTGATAGATCCATAGTTTGTCCATATGGGGTTGTAGAGAATGCACTAATTAAAGTGGGAAAATTCTTTATCCCAATTGACTTTTATGTGATAGATGTGAAGGAAGACAATGCACTACCCGTAATTCTTGGAAGGCCATTCCTGGCAACTGGGAGAGTTTTAATTGATGTGGATAAAGGAGAATTGACCATTAGAGTCCAAAATGAAAAAGAACTTTTTAAAGCCATAGTGGACTCTAAATCTCAAACTGAAACATTGATGTTGGTCTACAAAAAGGGTGAAAGAAAGCGGGCTCGTGATATATTAAATGTCTTTCGACCTCCTTAATGCTTAAATGTTTATTGCGTCTAGCTAAAGACGTTAAATAAAGCGCTAATTGGGAGGCAACCCGTAAAAAAAAAAAAAAAAAAAAAAAAAAAAAAAAACATAATGCTCAGCGCCGAGGCGCTGGCGGAAAGAAAAATCTGGAATTAGGACAGAACACTCAGCGCCTAGGCGCCGTCGCGATTTTTCCCCCTTTTCGAAAGACAGAACGCTCAGCGCCGCGGCGCTGACGCGATTCTGACGAAAAAAAAAAATTAAAAAAGCGGGGTTGGGTCTTTAAAATCGTTTTCTTCCTTTCTAAAAACCCTAGATCTTCAAACTCTTCAAATTTTCTCTCCCTTTTGCTCTCAAGTCTTCTCTTCTCCTCCAAATCTCTATCTTCATCTTTCTTCTCTTCTCTTCCAAATTTCTGTCTTCATCTCTTTTCTCTTCCAAATCTTCTCTTTTACCCACAAATTTCTCCCCTTTTTGTTTCACCAACCAAACCCTTTCTTTACCACTAACATTTGATTTTGCAGGAGTTTGAAGTTGCAAAAGTGTGAAGTTCTCCAAGAGCTTTTTCTCCACAGTGACGGTTCTTCTTCAAGGTTGCCTCTTCGCCTCAACCCTCTGTGTTTCTTCTCCAAGTAAGCATTTAACTTTGTGAAGTGTTTTATTTGGGCTGAAATTTAGAGCTTGTGGAGGTTTGGTAAATTTTGTTGGAAGTGCGGGGGAGTTCTGCTTTGTTAATTTGGGTGGTTGGAGGTGTTGGATTATTGAGTTTTGATACGAAAGTTGGAAGATAACTTCAAGGCATTAAGCGTGTAGTTATGGCTCCCAAGACTTCTAAGCGTGCAAAAATGGGCGAAGGGTCTTCTGAATCCTTTGATAGACATCGATTCCGGGACGAAGAGGCCTCGAAATTATATTCCGAGTTGGTTATTAAGCGGAATGTAATTCCGGAGCGAGGTTTACTCCCTTGTATTGGCGAGCAGCCATGTATTTATCATAATATTAGGGAGAGAGGTTGGGAAGCATTCACGAAGCAACCTGAGTCCGCTGTTGTCCCGCTTGTTCGAGAATTTTATGCGAATATGCAAGAAGACAAAACAAAGGTCTTTGTGCGGGGCAAGTTGGTGCCGTTTGATTTTGCATCCATAAACAGATTTTATAATCTTCCAAGCATTGATAGGGATGGTTATGCAACATATGCCGCCAATGAAGTTGATTATGATGAGATCATAGCGACATTGTGTCAGCCGGGCACTCAATGGGCAACCAGACAAGGAGAAAAGCTGAATTTTAAGGCCGCCCATCTTAGTGTTATGAATAAAGTTTGGCACAATTTTATTTGTGCTAAGCTTTTGCCTGTAACACATGTGAGCGATGTGACCAAGGACAGGGCCGTCCTTTTGTACGCCATTGTAACTGGTAAATCTATTGATGTGGGTCGCATTATTCAGCAATCAATCAAACACACCAAGAAGGCTTCCACAACCGGTGGCCTCGCTCACCCTTCATTGATTACATCCTTATGCAAAGCCGCCGGAGTGACTTGGGGCTCAGATGAGGAGTTAAGGCATCCTAAATGTGTGATGGACAAAAAACACATCTTAGGATTAAAAGGCCCGACATTGGTTGAAGCCCCGGCCCATAGCCAACAATTTTTAATTGGCAGTTCGTCCCGACCTCCTCCAGAGCAATCATCTCATGATCCACCTGAAGATCAGCTATCCTTGGAGGAAAGATTAGAGCGAATGGAGCTTCGTCAAACACAGCGGTTGGACAGGATGGAGGAAAGACAAGAGCAAGGACGAAGAAGAATGGAAAGACGAATGCAACGCCAAATGGAGCACAATACTCAATGCTTTGATAGGTTTTTTCAGGTGTTGGCACGTCCTGGGTTCAATCAAGGAGATGATCCCATTCTTTGTCCAACACCCCCCCGATCATCTGATGAAGAAGAGAATATGTGAGCGGCGCTCACTCAGGGAAGTTTTCGTTTTCCTTATTCGTTTTCTTCTTATTTGTTGTGTTTTTCCTTTGAGTCGTTCGTTTCTTTTCGCATTGAGGACAATGTTGCATTTTAAGTTGGGGGTGGGATTAGATTCTGTTGAGTATGTTTTTTAGGATAGGTGTGACATTCTATATGATTTCTACATTCTAAGAAGTGTATCTCTTCAATTTTTCGAGATATTTTGGAAAACTATGTAAGTTAGGGACACATTGGTTGTTGGGTTATATTGCATAAGAGAGAAGAGCTTGATTCATGTTTTTACTTAAAAGGAATGCATGATAGTGTTTGTTGAATTATTGAATGTCGAATGCGCAAGATCTATTGCCAAAACAACCTGTTTTCATGTGAGCTTTTGAGCCTTTAAGCACATTCATTACATGGTGCTTTCAATTCTTAAAATGTGTGAATGCCGTGCATATTTAGATTTTTGTAGAACTTGCTTTGTTATGCATGTCTGTAGCCTCTGAATAGTTTTGAATGTTTAAATTTTAAGGGTAATTTAGGTGAAGCCAATGTTTAGCTTTCTAAAATAGCCTACCTCAACATTGAGTCCTTAGTTAAGCCAAATATTGAGCCTTAGCCCTTTTTCATTGGAAGATTACCGCACTAAAAGCCAAAAATGCCATTTGTTGTAATCCTTTTCTATGAATCCAAGATTGAAAGATTACATATGCTTACTACATGAAGTTTTTAATTTGTTGGGAAAGTTGCAACATGTGAATTAAGGGATTCCTAAATGGAAGTGTGATTAGAAAAAAAAAAAAAAATAAATGGTGTGGATGAAAAGAAGTCGATGCTTCAATCCAAGCTAAAAAAAAAAAAAAAAAAAAAAAAAATCGTACTTAAGTTTAAATTCCTTGGAAGTAGAAGTGTTAGCTTCATGTGGATAAGTTGTGTAAAAATTCTTTCAATAAAAAGCTTAAAATTTCCCTTTCCATCCACCCGTTCCTAAGCCAAATTACATCCAAACTAAGACCCTTAATTTTTGTGCATTCATTATGTTCATCGATGGCTTGGATGTGATATATGAGCAAGTTTATGACAAAAGTTTTGTATGTATTGGTGTGAGAGTCATTGAAATATGCCTTAAACAGTTGAGCGTTATGAGTGAATCCCTGTGAGGGTAGTAGACCTTGTGCATTCAATTTTGATAGTTTGATGAGATACTTGAGTTTTAGTTAAAATTGTACTCGATGAATGCTTATTCTCTTGACTGTTTGTATAACCGAAGTAATTGATGTGTACTTAGCTTACCACTATTCTTAGATATTAAGAAATTTGAAAAGAACACTTGGAATTGTAAGGAATCTAGAAGTCTCACTGGTTGATTGTACTCAATTGTTTCACTTACTTTCGTGTGCCTTTCGGTCGTCAATAAATGCGTGAGATTTGAGTCATTTGAATGTAGTTGTCTTTCCTTAGAATCCTCTTGCTCTTTGCTCGAGGGCGAGCAAAATGATAAGTTGGGGGTAGTTTGTTAAGTGATATTTAGACTTATTAAAGCAAGGTGTTTTTAGAGTTTTAATTGAGTAAGAAGACGTTTTATCTCTTGTTTCTATCTAATTGTTGCTTATTTTGCTTGTAGGTGAAGAAAGAAGGAAGTTGGATGAAGATCGAAAATAAGAGTGAAAAGGGGGGCAAAGCAGCTGGAAATTGATGGAAAAAGCCTAGCGCCTAGGCGCTGATGAGAAGAATTGGTCAGAAGGTGTAGCGCCTAGGCGCTGCCTTTCGGCGCCTAGGCGCTGATCAGATGAAAAAGACAGTAGCTGTAGCGCCTAGGCGCTGCCTTCCAGCGCCTAGGCGCTACGAAGTCTGAAGCGGTGATTCCTCCTAGCGCCTAGGCGCTGCGACGACTTTTTGCCCTAAGTTTAAAAGCAGTTTATTAGATTTTAAAGGGAGATCGGCTGGAGATTGGAGAAGAGACATAGAGAAACGGTTGAGCATAGACTTTGAAGATCCGAGCACCCAAACGGAGCGAGAGCAACGCTAGGAAACTCGTGGAATCGCCGGGATTTATTTCTTTTCCTCTTTTCATCCTCTCTTTTCTTACTTGTTATGAACATGTTAAATCTTGAGATTGTTGTTGAGTTTTTCATTATGAACTAACTCTCTTATCTAGAGCGTTGATGTAGTCGTTGTTGAACCTTATTTTTCACTATTGATTGTTAAGAATTTGATTTCATATTAGATTGTGAAAACCCTTATGAGCTTAATGCATGTTAGGATTTGGCCAATCTTAGTGTGACTTTATATCAATGTTTTGAGGTCGATAGACGATAATCATTGACGAACCTTAATTGTTTTCCCTAATTTATATGAGCGATAGACATATCCTTGTAGGTTTTGTGGCAATGCTAGTTTTACAACCTTCATAATTGAATTGTTTCGATTGTCATAGAAATATAGGCAATTGACATTTTAATGAATATTGTTATTACTCGAGAGAGAGTAGCAAGCCATTTGAGTAGAACTTGTCAACAGTCTAGAAATTAAACTTTTATAACTTTCAATTATTGAAGAATAGGGGGAGACAACGATGAAATCTTTGCTCTAGAACATCCATCATCTACATTTATCATAACGATTGTTAGTTTTAGTATTTTATTTACTTTAGTTCAAAGCTTTTTAATAATTCATTCAACCTTGACAGATCGATTGCTCAGATAAAATTGAAGCTAAAGAATTTGATAATTAGTAACTTTCATTCCCTGTGGAGAACGATAATCAGTACTTACACTACTATATTACTTGGAACGATTCGTACACTTGCGATTTCGGACAACAGTCTCTAGACCAATTCCATTATTAATTGATTGATGTTTGCTTCAAAAAAAA
Organism: Herpetospermum pedunculosum; assembly: GCA_028017165.1. Lineage (NCBI taxonomy): Eukaryota > Viridiplantae > Streptophyta > Magnoliopsida > Cucurbitales > Cucurbitaceae > Herpetospermum > Herpetospermum pedunculosum. The sequence continues at coordinate 51,601,127 of CM051527.1, forward strand.
AAAAAAAATTAGTTTAATGTTGATATATAATTTTTTATTAGATTTATTGTATAATTATGTAATTACAAATTAAAGTAGATTATTTTTAGTTTAATGTTCATATATGATTTTTTATTAGATTTATTGTATAATTATGTAATTGAAAATTGTACCAGATGTCAATTTAGAGTAAAATAATTAAAAATATACCATTTTTTTTTCAAATATCACTAATAGTAGTCTATAGCCGATAGTACTATCACCTTAGTTTTTTTTTTTTTTTTTTTTTTGATAGAATTTGTCCGTGATTATCACTGGTCATATATCAACGATAATAGTCTATCAATAGTCTATGAGTAATAGTCACTGATTTTTTGCCATATTTATAAAATATTTTAAAATTTTGCTATATTTGTCATTTTTGCTATATTTACAAAATATTTTAAATTTTGCTATATTTGTCATTATCTTGACATGATTGTTGTTTATGCAACCAATCCCTCTTTTATATTGTAAATTGAAAGTTATAAAATGTTTAAAGTATAAATCATAGTATTTTTTAATTTATTATATATGTTTTTAAAGTGTGTTTTAATTGGTTTGTTGTTTATTTAATTTTAAAAAATCAAATGAAGTTATTTATGATTTTTTATTAGGTTTATTGTATAATTGTATAATTAAAAATTAAAAATTAAAAAAAGTTATTTTTAGTTTAATTTTCATATATGATTTTTTATTAGATTAATTGTATAATTAAGTAATTTTAATTATTTTGTAAATTGAAAGTTAAACAATGTTTAAAGTAGGGGCAATATCGGTTCGGTTTTAGGCCAAACCGAGACCAAACCGAACGAATCAGTTTGGCTAAAATCGAAATCGAAACGATGTCCAATAAAAGAAAAAATCGTCGGTTTGGTTATTCGTCGGGTTTTTTTTTTTTTTTTTTTAAAAAAAATTTATTGCTTTTTTTCGTTTCCTATTTTAGCCCCAGAATTGAAGGTGAATGAGGGAGAATGATGGAGTATAGCATTTATATTGTTATAGAATAAGAGGATGGTAAATTTGAAGATATGGAGAAGGTGGAGTTTAATTTAATTGAGATTTGAGATTAATTTTGATTTGACAAGTTTTAGTTGGTAGGTTCCAAACAAGGAAATAAAATGAACTCCAAGAACGTGCAAGAAGATTTTTGAAAGTTGAACTTGCCAAATTGAGGATCTTGAATCGCGCTAAGAACACGTTCTTCTCCAACCTTTTCTCTTCCTTACATTTTCATTTTCCCCCTCTGGTTCGAGAGCATCCACCATTTCTAGACGCTAATTGGAGCTCTATCAGAAAAGCTCTCATTCGACCTTCTTTTCTATTCCCTTCATCAGTTGCGCTAGATTAATCATCTCTAGAATTTTTTTCTCTATCATCCGATTTTTTGCCTTCTTCTTCGCACTCCGATTCATCTGCGTCTTGTATTGAAGATGAGCTACGTGAATTTGGAAGCTCTGAGATGGTGTCCTCGCCGACGACCTATGAGGATATCGTGCAGGAGGCTTGAGAAATTGTAAATGATAGCTTTCTAGATGTTGGTCGCCATCGTTGGTCTCCTGAAGCTTCGATAGAAGAGGAGATGAGACCGACATTGGAAGGAAAGGAAAGGAAATTTGAGGAATTTAGGGTTTCTTTAAGTGTATTTATATACATCGGTTCACTTCAGTTTTTTAATGGAATTTTCAAACTAAAATCGAATCAAATCGAAAATTTTCTATTTTCTTTAAATTAGAACCGATATGTCCAATATTTTGCTAAAAATCGAATCAATCCACTGGATCAGATTGGTTCGGTTCGGTTCGGTTTTCGATTATTTGTATCACCTCTAGTTTAAAGTATAAAACATAGTATTTTCTAATTTATTTTATTTTCTTAAAATATGTTTTAATTGGTTTGTTGAAGTTATTTTTAGTTTAATTTTCATATATGATTTTTTATTAGATTAATTGTATAATTAAGTAATTTCAATTAAATTGAAAGTTAAAAAATGTTTAAAGTATAAATCATAGTATTTTCTAATTTATTTTATGCTTACTTTTAGTTTAGTGTTTAATTGTTATATTTAATTATGTATCATTTTATGATATACTTTTATTTCTTATTAGAAAATGGGAGACAAGTCTTTGACATTTGTTTTATATGCGAATGGGTCTATGATTGATGGTGTCGATGGAGTTGAATTGATGAGCCTGCTTGCAGAGGTTTTAGTTTTAATGTGAACAACGAGGTTGTGTTTCAACAATTTGTTGAAATGATAGGGTTGTCTCTCGGTGTAGATTTGAGGAAAAATCAGTTAGAGATAGTATATAGACACCCTGAGTTAACAAGAGCGGGATCAATAAAGTATATGCCAATACCAATACCCAACAAACAAGTCATGGATTTTATGTTTAAAATTGTATTGCATGTCCCAAATTTGTTGCATTTATATGTCATTGTGGGAAGAGCACACATAAATGTTCAATTAGACTTACCAGAAACCCTTAGTCAATGTATTGATCATAATCAAAGTCTCGACCTTGGGCGTGAATCAGACGATGAATCAGACCCAGAGCCTGCATCGCCATGAGATGGTGGAGATATGGTGGCATATAATAGTTTTAAAGAGTTTAGGACTGAAACAGACGACGAATTTGAAAATTTGGACTTCAGTGGTCGTGAATATGTTATCCCTTCTGAAACATTCACTAATCTAGACATGGTTGTTGTAGACAGGGGTGCAAGTTAAAACCGACCAAACCAACTGAAACCGACGTCGGTTCGGTTGCGGTTCGGTCTAGGCGGTCGGCTGCGGTTTGGAGGTTGGAGAAACCGAACAAAATCGGTCGGGTTCGGTTTTCCATGAATCACGCCGATAAGAAACCGAACCGACCGATAAGAAGCCGAGTAGCTGCGACGATTTCCAAGGTATTTGATCTGATCGATGCATCCATTCCACTTCCAAGCTTCCAGCAGCAACAATGCTTGGATCGATGCAATATGCATCTCTTCTTCTTCTTCGTTTTGAATTTTGATGGTTTCCAAGGTAGAGGTACACTGCATCTTTTTTCTTCGTTTTATTTCCAAATCGTTTGGTTTCCAAATCGTTTCAAGTATAAAAAAACCCATGACACTCACACCATAAGACATAAGTTGAAGGTTGAAGTTAGAGAGTAGAGAGAAAGATAGAGAGAGAGTTTGAGAATGAGAAAGACGTTTGGTTTATTTTACAAGTTTCTTCAAAACTTTGGGTGTGGTGTTTAACTTTGAATTTTCAAGATTGAGTTGTCAACTCAACTTGGAGAGTGTGCTAGTCAAGTCAATACTCAATAGTCACATCACCTCACCAAATGGCCAATGCTCATTGCTCCACAATAGTACTATGATTGTACACCCCATAGAAGCATAGATAATAGTAAAAAGAGGAGTGCTCCACAAGTTCAATTTCATCATTTCACCTCCACGTGACCTTACTTTCAACTTTCAAAGGTTAGTTTTTTTTTTTTTTTTAATATAACATTTTGTTTCAATAAAATAGACTTTAATCATTATAATTTAAATTTAAAGTGGAAATGAATTATTAATAATTAGAATATATAATTTAATTTTAAAGTGGTGATGAATTAGTAATAATTAAAATATAAAATAATTAGAATATATACATTTATAGATTTATTTGTTAAGTAGGTAAGATATAATTGACATTGCCAGTTAAAAAAAAAAAGATTAATTTGAAAATGTTTTCTTCTAGTTTATATTTTCCAGTTTCATATATTTTTTTTAGTTTAACTTTAATCTTTTAATTTTTTAGTTAATAAATATAAATTATAATTAAAAAAAAAATCTTTTTACTTTTTTTTTTTAAATTCAAAATTATCATTCAAAAAGTAAATTGTAAGGTTCTTCTTATTAACTTATAATTACTTAGAATTATTGACTTAATCGTTAGTTAATATTTAGTGAATTTTCTTTATTGACTAATACTTCAATTTTTTTTAAGGTGATGCTATCAAATTATCAAATTATGACAAAATCAACTAGGAATGAGGGTGAGATTGATTCTGAGGAGAATGACACTATGGACAAGTTTGCTGAAATGCCACCACCACCACCGCCTAAGGATGAAAGAAAGAGGAAAATAACTTCTATGGTATGGGATCACTTTACTAAGGGCCCGTTTGATAACGTTCTCGTTTCTTGTTCCCTGTTTCCTGTTTCTTGTTCCCTATTTTTTGAGAACTGGAAACAAGAACCTGTTTGATAACTACTCTTGTTTCTTGTTTCTTGAAAAAAAGAAACAGAAACAGAAACTTGTTTGATAACGTTTCTTGTTTCTTGTTTCTTGTAGAAAAAAAATTAACAAAATAGATTGATAATTATTTTTTGTTAATTGTTTATTTTCTTTATGTTTTTTTCTTTTTTATAGTTTAAATATAATTTAGTATACATAATATAAAAAAAATATATTACATGCATTAAAAAATATATATATACAAAAAAAGTTATCCAAAGTTTACATAATCGAATACAAATAAGTCTCGATACAAAATTTAAAACATCCATAAAATTGTATTTATACTTCAAATGTTACCCAATTTGATTTAGTATATGTTTTTGTGTGTTTGTTTAATAATAGGGAATTGAGTCTTCTACCCACCAAAACAACATTCAATAACATTTTGGAGTGAGAAATGTCGGTAGTTAAACATTTATGGATGATGTCTCTTTTCTCTAAAATCTCGAAGTCATTGCCAATTTGTCATTATTTGTTATGAACCGTGTTTTAAATTTTCGTCGACGTGTATACATCTTCATCAACATTTTCATGTGTCAATGAACTTAATATCGGCATGAGAGGTGAATCGACATTTCAATTATATTTTAGATAAATTGACGTTATATAACTAAAATATAATTATTGTGAATCTAATATTTAATACTAAGAAAATTAAACTTATTTAAAAACCGGGAAATGCTTATTTGCAAAGTTTGAAATGTGGATGTTGATGGAAATATTAATGTCTCAATTTTATGAAAATGTTGATAAAAAATATCGATAAAATGTCGATGTGGATAGATATTTATGAAGAAAAAAAATATTTTAAAAAAATATATACTTAAATTAATAAATAAACATATTAACGTAGCTAGATAGGATAGGAGAATTATTATTAATATACCTTAATTGTAAAAGGCTGACCTAAGCAAATTTTTTGCCAACAAACCAATCACACTTTTCTAGTTTAAAAAGGAACTGAAGTGTATAAATGGGAACGGAACAGAAGAAACAACTTTTTGGTGTTTCTCAAATTTTGCCATTTTTTTAGAAACGTTTCTCAAAATTTAGAAACAAGAAACAGGAATAGTTATCAAATAAGTATGTTTCTTAAAAAATAAGAAACAGGAAACGTGAACGTTATCAAACGAGCCCTAAATTACTTGATTGTACCGAAGATAAACCTCAAGCCAAATGTAATTATTGTGGCACTATATATTGATAGCTCTAAAATAGAGCTATAATTATAGCCTCAAATCTAGCTAAATGCCATGCTTAATTTAGTTAAATTGCCTTTTTATAGGTGTTTTCGTGGCGAAGAGCTCGGGAAGTCCATTTATGATTTTCGGGGCTAAAACGATCATTTAAGAGGTTTCGGGAAGTGTTCGGGTCAAAAAGATAGGCCAAACGGAGCTCGGGAGCCAAAACGACCCAAAATTGGGCTTAGACCCGAGAGGGCAGCGCCCAGGCGCCGGCGCCCAGCGCCCAGGCGCTAATCGGAGCCAGACGCCCACGCCCGCGCGCACGCCTGCGCCCAGATCGCCCACGCGCGCGAGCTCCCCACCCGTCATTGAAAGTCCGCGCGCGCGCTCGCGCGCGTCGCTCGCCCTCGCCCGGTCCGTGTCCGAGCGCCCGCGCGCGCCGCCTCGCCTCGCCCGCGCCCAGACCGCCGACGCCCGCGCGCGTCGCTCGCCCGCCTCAGCGCCCGAGCGCCCGTCATCGTAGGTCACCCGCGCGCGCCGCTCGACCGCTCGCCCGTGTCCGCGCGCCCGCTCGCCACGCCTCGCCTCGCCCCCGCGCGCGCACCCCTTCCCTAACGCAAAATGCCTGTCATCTAAAGTCCTGAAGCCCGTCCTTAAAAGTTAAGAAATTCCCAATTTTGTAAATTTTCCAGAGGGCTCATCGCCTAGGCGCTGACTTACGGCGCCTAGGCGCTGTCCCGATTCTGTGCGCGCGCCCCCGCGGCGCCTAGGCGCTGACTTATGGCGCCTAGGCGCTAGTCTGACGCAGAAATGGGTATTTAAGTCCGTTTTTGCTGTTTTTAGGTGAATTCTTTCCCATTCTCTCTCAATTTTTCTGCCCCCTTTCTTTGTAGAGCTCAAATCTTGAGCCAAAACATTATTCTTACCCATTCTAATACATTTTAAGTTGATTTCTCTTGATTTTCACAACGGGCAACTAAGGTAAGTGCTCTAATTTGGGTTTAGGGTTTGTGTTGTTGATGTATTAGGTGAGATCTGTTCTTTTTATCATTTTCTTGGCTTGTTCTAGCATTCAATTCATCTCTAGCATCGTTCTTAATGTCCAGCATGATTTTCTTAACGATTGACACCCGTTTAGTAAATTGTGTGTTGGTTAGATTAAAGATTCATGACTTAGCGATCGCACTTCATGTTTTGAGTAATTTAATATTGCATTCTGAATTAAATGTGGCCACATTTGTTTGGGTTGTTGATAAATCATAGAGATAGAATAAAATCGAGTCCCATTGTTAGAGATTTCATCAATTGGCTCGTCGCATGAATACCCGTCGCTCGCGACTAATCCTAATTTGGGAGAGCGATCGCCCCTAAGTTAGAATTATTAGCGAAGCATAGTCTAGAGTCGTCACCTCTTTTCTAATTAATTGGGATTATTAGTTCTAATTAAAGCATGGGAGCACTTGTTTTAATTGGGTCTTTTAATGTGTGTGAGTGTTAACAAAAACCGGCTAAGTATATTTTGTGTCTATGATCCGAACCACATCAACAACCAATCTCGACACTCAAATTAGGAGCACGTGTTCCGTTTATTTTCCTCGCATTTATTTTTCTCGCATTTTATTTTATTTTTCCGTTAGCTATTTTTCTGTTTTAGTTTAATTCTCCGTTAGCGTTTTCCCCCCTTATTTTACTGTTTTAATTTGAGTTTTATTAAAAACAAATAGAAGTTAATTAAGAGGAAATAATTTTGGTTCCTTGTGGTTCGACACCCGACTACCACTAGCTGCAAAGCTCTGTTGTATCGGATTTATAAATGTTATTTTGGCGGGTCTCGACAACCTGAACATTAGAGAAATTTTTATTAAGTTAAGAAAATCTCTTTGCCAAAATTGGCGCCGCTGCCGGGGAACCAATTAGATTCTCTTAGTTAAATTTTATTTGTTGAAAAACCACAAAAAATTTTTTCTTTGTCGTGTGTCTTCTTGTTTAGCATGACAGGTTTTCCATTTGATTATTGGGGTCAAGCTTCAAGGTATGAAGCCGAAGAAACTCCTCCGGTCCCTTGCCAAAGAATGACATTGGAGCAGATGGTTGGCAAATTAGTCAACAGCACGCTCCAATTTGCGCATGAAGGTCGTCAGTCTAGCCTAGAGACTGAAATTGAGTTGCAAGGAATGGAGGAGCAACAAAACCAATTTCCTCATAATTATTGTCGAGGTATGTCTCTGGAACAAATGGTAAATGAATTAGTTGATAGCACTCACCATTATTCGCAGGCAATGCACGAGGCTCGGTTAGAAGCCAAGCTCCGCGAAGCGAATGAGCAAATAAGTCGTTTGCTAAGTCCTGCGAAGGAATTGGAGGGTGAGGAAGATCATCCAGTTGACCATACCACTGAGGAGAGGTTCTTTGAGGAAATATACCCCGATAGTGATGAAGAGCTTGAGGATGCTCTGCCATGCGAAGATGAGATCGGTGAGATTAAGGAAGATACCGAGCCTAGTCCCGAGGAGGATGTTCAGGTGATAGAGTCTGAGGCTGACAAGCCTCTATCTGTTTTATTTCCTGTTAAATTCTCTATTGATGCATGCTTTCTTCCTTTTTCTCCTAAGTCCGTCGAGTCTTTTATTTTTGTTGAGTCAGTTAAGTCTCCTTTTATTTTATTTCAGTCTTTTGAGTCTTTATTTTTCCCAAATATTAAAAATACCAAAAAAATAACAACTCTGTCCGGCTGCCTTCAGAAGTCGAAGAGCTTGCTTCTCTTAGCAGGTTTTATTGATTCAAGGAAGAAGGGGCCGAAGAAGTACGAGAATTTTTACGTACCCTGACAGAGTGGAGGACACGTCGAGCATAACGACGTTAAAAATTTGCGCTTCTTGGGAGGCAACCCATGAGTATTTCAATTTTTGTCTTTACTTTTAGTTTTTGTTTTCCTAGCTTAACTTTTTCTTGCTTTCTTAGGTAATAAGCGAGAGATGATTTGCATTTTGGATCTGTTTTGGAGACGAGATTGCGCATCCCTACTCACCGATCCCGCAAAAATTCAGGGGAGGTTCCTGTTCCCTTTAATTTTTGTCGTTATCATTGTTTATCTGTGAGATTAGATGCATTGAGGACAATGCAGTCTTTTAGGTGGGGGGTAGAATATATAGTTGGACTTCGTTGTAGTTCTTGAGCATGTCATACTGTGATTTTGAGATGTTTAGGAATCTGAATGCATGTGTCCGATGAGGACTTTCTGTGATTTATTTGTAAATACTCCATAGTTGTGCATTGCGAGAAAGCCATGAGAATGCATAGTTTGAGCATATTTTAAAAAAAATTCGATTATTCCCCTACATTCACTGAGCACGTAGACCTCTTACTCTTAGTTCTGTAGGCTTAGAACAATTTTATTTGGTCTGAAACCTCGTTGTCACCCCGAAAGGTACCTTTAGGGAGGCTTGATGTGTTAGAATTTGTAATGACTCATATGTTTTAGCAAAGCTATGTGCCTATAAAAAATGTTCATTGAGAGTAAGAGCATGTTTGAAATATTATTTGAGGTGCTCCTCCTTCTTGTGTTGCCCGTGTAATCAGGGGCGATCGTGTAACCCACGGTTGCCACTGCATGAAAGGGCAACTAATGGAAGTGAGCACTAGTCCTTAAAAACGTGAAGCAAACTAAAAGCTTGACGTGTTAGGCTCTCAAGAAAAGAAAAGAAAAAAAAAATAGTTAGGCCTTTTGTTTTGTTATTCTTTCCGACATTGAAAAGCCATTAGACTGTTCTCATTGCCAGAAGTAGGGGGAAGATGAGTATTAGGATTGATTAAGGTGGTTCCGGGTCTATGGAAGCTAGGATAGGAGGCGCTAATCACACACACACGTAGGGAATAGGAGTTAATATTTTGAAATATTCACAATTTATGCATATGCTTGATTGTTTTCCGTTAGCATGATTATCTTGTTTTTGCAAGTATTGAGATTCGAGTCGTCAGCATGCATGCTTATTCTTATGAGATAAATCTAAGTGTTCCTTGCTCGAGGACTAGCAAGATTCAGGTGGGGGGTATTTTGATGGCTCTAAAATAGAGCTATAATTATAGCCTCAAATCTAGCTAAATGCCATGCTTAATTTAGTTAAATTGCCTTTTTATAGATGTTTTCGTGGCGAAGAGCTCGGGAAGTCCATTTATGATTTTTGGGGCTAAAACGGTCATTTAAGAGGTTTCGGGAAGTGTTCGGGTCAAAAAGATAGGCCAAACGGAGCTCGGGAGCCAAAACGACCCAAAATTGGGCTTAGACCCGAGAGGGCAGCGCCCAGGCGCCGGCGCCCAGGCGCCGGCGCCCAGCGCCCAGGCGCTAATCGGAGCCAGACGCCCACGCCCGCGCGCACCCGCGCGCACGCCCGCGCCCAGACCGCCCACGCCCGCGCTCCCCGCGCGCGCTCCCCGCCCGTCATTGAAAGTCCGCGCGCGCGCCCGCGCGCGCCGCCTCGCCTCGCCCGCGCCCAGACCGCCTACGCCCGCGCGCGTCGCTCGCCCGCCTCAGCGCCCGAGCGCCCGTCATCGTAGGTCACCCGCGCGCGCCGCTCGACCGCTCGCCCGTGTCCGCGCGCCCGCTCGCCACGCCTCGCCTCGCCCCCGCGCGCGCACCCCTTCCCTAACGCAAAATGCCTGTCATCTAAAGTCCTGAAGCCCGTCCTTAAAAGTTAAGAAATTCCCAATTTTGTAAATTTTCCAGAGGGCTCATCGCCTAGGCGCTGACTTACGGCGCCTAGGCGCTGTCCCGATTCTGTGCGCGCGCCCCCGCGGCGCCTAGGCGCTGACTTATGGCGCCTAGGCGCTAGTCTGACGCAGAAATGGGTATTTAAGTCCGTTTTTGCTGTTTTTAGGTGAATTCTTTCCCATTCTCTCTCAATTTTTCCGCCCCCTTTCTTTGTAGAGCTCAAATCTTGAGCCAAAACATTATTCTTACCCATTCTAATACATTTTAAGTTGATTTCTCTTGATTTTCACAACGGGCAACTAAGGTAAGTGCTCTAATTTGGGTTTAGGGTTTGTGTTGTTGATGTATTAGGTGAGATCTGTTCTTTTTATCATTTTCTTGGCTTGTTCTAGCATTCAATTCATCTCTAGCATCGTTCTTAATGTCCAGCATGATTTTCTTAACGATTGACACCCGTTTAGTAAATTGTGTGTTGGTTAGATTAAAGATTCATGACTTAGCGATCGCACTTCATGTTTTGAGTAATTTAATATTGCATTCTGAATTAAATGTGGCCACATTTGTTTGGGTTGTTGATAAATCATAGAGATAGAATAAAATCGAGTCCCATTGTTAGAGATTTCATCAATTGGCTCGTCGCATGAATACCCGTCGCTCGCGACTAATCCTAATTTGGGAGAGCGATCGCCCCTAAGTTAGAATTATTAGCGAAGCATAGTCTAGAGTCGTCACCTCTTTTCTAATTAATTGGGATTATTAGTTCTAATTAAAGCATGGGAGCACTTGTTTTAATTGGGTCTTTTAATGTGTGTGAGTGTTAACAAAAACCGGCTAAGTATATTTTGTGTCTATGATCCGAACCACATCAACAACCAATCTCGACACTCAAATTAGGAGCACGTGTTCCGTTTATTTTCCTCGCATTTATTTTTCTCGCATTTTATTTTATTTTTCCGTTAGCTATTTTTCTGTTTTAGTTTAATTCTCCGTTAGCGTTCTCCCCCCTTATTTTACTGTTTTAATTTGAGTTTTATTAAAAACAAATAGAAGTTAATTAAGAGGAAATAATTTTGGTTCCTTGTGGTTCGACACCCGACTACCACTAGCTGCAAAGCTCTGTTGTATCGGATTTATAAATGTTATTTTGGCGGGTCTCGACTACCTGAACATTAGAGAAATTTTTATTAAGTGAAGAAAATCTTTTTGCCATATATGCATGTCATACAAAGAGGAATGGGACAGAGACAATGAGAATGCATATTGAGAGTTATTGCAAACAAAGTCTTTTGGTAAAGACAAAAGATGCATCACAACAACAATTGATATTTAAAAATAATGGTGACGTGGGAGAAAATATAACAAATACCTCTCTTAGGTGTGCAGTTTTTAGTGTAGAGAATGCTAGAAGACTTCTTGCTGAAATGATCACAATTGATGAGTTATCTTTTAGATTTGTGGAGAGTGAAGGATTTAGAAGGTTTGTGGATGGAACCATCACTTTATTGGAACCTAAATTTATTCTTCCTTCTCGAACTACAATTGCTAAGGATATTCTAGCTATATATGCTACTAAAAAACAAGCTTTGAAAGAACTTTTTGTAGATCAAGCCTATAGAATTTCACTCACAACTGATACATGGACATCCTGTCAAAATATTAACTATATGGTCTTAACCGCACATTTTATTGACAGTAGTTGAAAATTGCATAAGAGGATCATCAATTTCTCTCAAATAGATGATCATAAAGGTGAGACCATGGGAAGAGAAGTTGAACGATGTTTGAAACATTGGGGGATTGAAAAAATATTGACATTGACTGTTGATAACGCTTCGTCCAACGATACTGTTATTGCTTATCTAGTTGAACGTTTCAAACATGGGTTGATTTTGGATGGTGAGTATTTGCATGTTAGGTGTTGTGCTCATATTCTTAATTTGATTGTGAACGATGGCTTGAAAGATGTGCATGAGTCAGTGACACGAATTCGAAATTCTGTTAGATTTGTTAGATTTCGAAATTCTGTTAGATTTGTTAGATCTTCTCCAGCTCGATTTGCTAAATTTAAGAAGTGTATTGACGATGAAAATATATCTAGCAAGAGTCTTTTATGTCTTGACGTTCCAACTAGGTGGAACTCTACATATTTGATGCTTGAAGCAGCTGAAAAATTTGAGAAGACATTTGATAGATTAGATTATTACGACACTGCATACTTGAAAATGAAAGATGAGAAACAGAATCCAAATAGTAAAGATTGGGAGGTCGCTCGCATATTTACTAAGTTCTTGTCTGTATTTTATGAGGTGACTCATAGAATTTCCGGTTCTCTTTATATTACTTCTAATATGGTCTTCGATGAAATTGCAACTATCCAGAATTGTATACGAAAGTATTCTTCGGGTAATGATAGTTCAATTATTACTGATGTTGTGACCAAAATGCAATTTAAATATGATAAGTATTGGGGGAATAGTGAAAAGGCGAATTACTTATTATATGTTGCATTTGTTCTCGATCCTCGTCACAAGATGAAGTTCCTTATGTACTGTTTGAATCAGTTATTTGAGGATAAAGTGGCAAAGGAAATAGGAAAAAAAGTGGAAGATGTGTTGAGACGATTGTTCAACGAGTATAATTTGTTAGAGTCTAAGAATGCTTCTGTTTCACGTTCAAGTTCATCATCTTTTATGTCAAGGAGTCAGATGAGTCAATCTACTTCTAATGATTCTTCTATTATAACAAGTAATCATTTTCGCTTTCAACATGCTGATATGGAAGATGATGAAGATGATTTTGATGTGGACACAGAGGTGGATGTTTACTTATTGGAACGTCGTGCAAAAGTAGATGAGAATTATGACATCTTAGAATGGTGGAAAGTGAACTCTTCTAGGTATAAGGTTCTTAGTAAGGTTGTACGAGATGTTTTGGCAATTCCAGTGTCTACAGGTGCTTCTGAGTCCGCATTTAGTACTGGTGGGAGAGTGATTGATCCTTTTCGCTCCACTTTGGCTCCATCCACAGGTGAGGCACTTATTTGTGCACAAAATTGGCTACGTTCTAATGCTATGAGTTTCGACCTCCAATCACATTTGGAGGAAGTTTCTCTCGTTGAAGAAGGTTTGAATTTTTTTTTTAATCTTTGAAACTTAATTTTAAAATTACATTAATTTTTCTTTAATTATTATTATTATTATTTTGTAGATTTCAAATCTTGCGTGGAGGAAGCAGCTAAAAGACAAAGAGCGAAGGAAAATGTTTCATGAAGGAGAATGTTTCAAAATTATATTAATTTCTCTCTTATTCTTATTTAGAATTCAATTTCGATTGTAATTTTTAAAATTGATTATAAAGTTAATATTTTGTTATTTCATGAATGAATTTTGAATTGAATTTGTTAGATTAAGGTTAAAGTTAAAATTAAATTATTATTTTTTTAATTAAATTATAATTTGTAAAAAAAAATCTAAAACAAAGATAAAAAGTGAAAAATAAATAATAAATAATAAAATAAAGGACGGAGAAGATAAATAAAAATAATGGAAGAATAAAAAAAAAAAAAATGAAACCTTTAAAAAAAATAATGAATAAAAGTTAAAAGAAATCAAAAGTGTTTATATTATATATATTTAAAGTCAAATGTGTAATAAAAACATATCTGGCCAAATTGGTTCACACAAGGTCTCAGGTTCGAGCATTAGTGAAGCCTAAATTTAATTTTTAATTCGAAATTTGTAGACAGTCCAACGAAAGAGTAAACGGTGAACCGATAAACCGAACCGACCAAACCGTCGGTTAATCGGCTCGGTTCGGTTCGGTTCGGTTAGATTCCAGTGTCGGTTCGGTTTTGATTCACCAAACTTGATATATTTCGTATCGGTTCGGCTTCGGTTCAGCACCCAAACCGAACCGAACCGATTACACCCCTAGTTGTAGATAACATTAGAGAACATGACCCTGTGGACGAACCAAAGTTCAAAATAACATGTTATATAAGGGGCTAATTTGTCAAGACAAAGAAATCCTTAAACATGTAGTAAAATGTTTTGCTGTTCAGTGTCATGTACCGTTCGAGGTGGCAGAGTCAACAACAACAAAATAGGCAGTAAGATGTTTGAAGTGGGAAGAAGAATGCCCATGGAAGCTTCGTGGCATTAAGAAAAAATCACATGGAATTTTTTAGATCACTAAATATGTTGATGAACACAACTGTTTTTATTCAGAACTAAATCAAAGTCATGTTCAGCTGGATTCATCAATGATCGCCTTGGAATTTCTACAAGCTGTTAAAGTTGATCCTTCCATCACAGTATCAAAACTACAAGATGACATATTAGAAAAGTTTGGCTACCACGTTCCTTATCAGAGGACATGGGAAGGAGAAAGAAAAGCATTGACCAAAGTGTATGGTGATTGGCAAATCATATAAATTTTTTGCCTAAATGGATGTACATGATGAAGCAGAGCAATCCCGATACATGAATAGAATGGAAAATAAAGACTTTACCGAGTGTAGGTCATGTCATACTTATTTCTGTTTTTTGGGCTTTCGGTCCTTGTATTGAGGCTTTCAAGAAATGTCGACCAATCATTTAAATAGACGATACTCATTTATATGGCAAATATAAAGGGACGTTACTGATTGCAACATCAATCGATGGTGATGAAAAGTTTTTCCACTTGCGTTTGCCGTTGTAGACTCGGAACTACGTGAAACATGGGGATGATTTTTGAAACACCTGAGATCGATTGTTACACAGAAAAAGATATGTTTGATTTCAGATCGATATGCTGGTATCATTTCTGTTGTCAACAATGAAGCCAACGGTTGGAGAGTACCTAGCACTGATATTGATACTCAGTACAGATTTTGGTTACAACACATCGTTAGCAACTTCAATACAAAATATAAGAATGAGCAATTGAGAAAGTTAGTTGAACGTGTTGGGAGTGAATTCCAAGTTCGTAAGTACAACAAGGTTGTTGAAGAGATTAAAACAATCAATATCAGTTGTATGAATTTTTTCAACAACGTCGATGTTGAGAGATGAACCCTATCACATGATGGGAAGGTGTAGATATGGGTGGATGACCACTAACATGACGAAGTGCATTAATGGAGTTTTAAAAAAAGGCTCGTATGTTGCCAATCACTGCACTCGTTCAACACACCTTTTGCAAATGTATGAGATATTTTGAGAAACGAAGAGTAGCCACAAGAGAGGCTATGCCACAACGACTCAAATATATCGGGTAATCAATCAACTTATTTTCTAAATTCGTCAACTTATCTTTGTCAATTGTACTAATCATACCCATTCAAATAATTAGGTACGTGATAACTCTAATTTAGAGCTATGTTTTACTCCCTAATTGCAGCTAAAACCGTGCTTAATATTGTTAATTTGCCTCTCTTATAGGTGTTTCACGATGAAGAGCTCATAGAGTACAAAGGACATTTTTCGGAGCTAAAAAGACCATCTTAAGGTCTCGGGATTTCATCGGGCAAAGAAGAGGAGCAAAGGACAAATGTTGCACTTTAGTCCAGCGTCGAGACGCTCTCCAAGTGAAAATTGAATTGAAAACCCGAGAGCAAGCGTCGGGACGTTGTCCGACGTCTTGACGCCCCGAAGAGGCGCGCGCTGAAGATTTCCGTCCGTAGCGTCTCGACGCTACGACAATTATTTAAATCCTTCTTCTCCGGTTTTAGGGTAATTCTCAATCCGTTTTGCTGAATTCTTCCACCATTGAAGCTCGGCTTTGAAGCTTTTCTTCTACTTTTCCTTGTTGTATCAACCAAATGGCTTCCATGGAAGCTTGAATTCATTCCAAGACCATGGAAAGCTAAGGTTAGTGTAGGATTTGGGGATTAATTTAGAGATTTTGCAAATTTTGTAAGGATTTGAGACTTATGCTTTAAATTCCATCTTGGTCTGAATATTTTTGATATATCTTCTTCTTCTATGCCTATTCTTATAAGTATGCTTGCATAATAGACTGACGATCTTGACTTCTTGCATGCTTTATGGTTAATTTAGATTAGTGATGTCGTGCCTCTTCTAATCGCCATTGTAACAAGGGTTCGGTGAGGCCATGGGTAGTACATAAGTATGCTGCCTTAGACAATGTTAACTAACCCGAAGAAGTAGAGAAATCGAAGTATCGAATTAGGCTATCCAAGTCGAATGTTCGTCACAATGCGCACATTACTGTTTTTTTTTAGTTTAGAATTGATCACTCTGAATTGATTAATTGCATGTTGATAGTTAGATTTGACGCATCTAGCTAATTTCTTTGGGGTCAGTTACTTTGAAGCTTTCCCGGTAACTGTTTGTGTGCTCAATTAATTCTGATTAAGTCTATAGGATTTCAATGATATGAATTACATTATTTCGCAAATCCCGAATTCCTCAAATCCAACACGTTCGTACGTTTGATTAAATTCTCTGTTAGTTTATTTTCTCAATTTGCATGACCAAAAAAAACCCCTGTTTTGTTACTATAATCAAACAAATACAATTCAATTCAACCTCTGATTTTCATTGACAGCTCCCTATGGACCGACTTGGTTACCACTAGCTACAAGTTAGCTTAGTGTAATCAGTTTAAAAATTTTATTTTGGCAAGCCTCGACAACTTGAAAATTGGGGCACACCAAATTGTGTCCGACCAAAATTGGCGTCGTTGCCGGTTAACAACTTAAAGAAAATTCGTTTTGATTGAAGTGTGTCTGTTTGATTGTTTTTGAAATTTTTTGATTTAATTCTGTTTGCTTTTGAGTTTCTTGTGTTGTATGATCCGTTCTTCTGAAGTTAGTGGTTTGCAGTATATTCCAGAGATAGAAAGAGAAGAACGACGACTGGGAAGAGAATGAGGAGAAGGCTTAAGATTGTTCGAGGAAGAAGGACTCAATCCTTTTGTGAGAGAAGCGATGGAGCAAGAGGAAGCGCCAAGGACATTAAAGCAGCTGGCAGGGCCAGATCTGAACCAACAACCGCTTTGCATTACATACCCAGTTGTAGCTGGTAATTTTGAATTAAAGTCTGATTTGATTCATCAATTACCTTCTTTTCATGGTAATGCAGGCGAAGATGCAAATAAGCACTTGATGGAATTTCACTGTGTCTGTGCGGGGATGAAGCCCCCCCAGGTGTAACGGAGGAGCAACAAAATTTGAGAGCTTTTTCCTTCACGTTGAAGGACAAAGCCAAGGATTGGCTATACTATCTGCCATCAGGCTCCATTACAACCTGGAATGAAATGAAAATGATCTTTTTAGAGAAATACTTTCACACCACCAGATTGCCGATCAACTTCTCATACAGTACTTCTATGAGGGTATGACTCCTCACGACTGGCAAATGATTGATGCAGCTAGCGGTGGAGCGTTGATTGACAAGACTCCCGCGGAGGCCAAACAATTGATCGCTAATATGGCTGCTAATTCCCAGCAGTTTGGAGTTAGATGAGGAGTAAGCGAAGTGCATCAGATCAGTCAAACTAGGGAAGTGAATGACATAAAAGCCCAGGTGGCAGAGATGAGTAATTTACTGAAGAAATTTGTTGGAGGAAGTATTCGAGATTCAGAATAAGTGAATGCCATCGGGGGTTATGCTTCCAATCCAAGGAAGTATGTGTTGGGTTTTATGTCCTAAAACTCGTGGTTTGTAAACTGTTGTGTTTGTAA
Organism: Herpetospermum pedunculosum; assembly: GCA_028017165.1. Classification (NCBI taxonomy): domain Eukaryota; kingdom Viridiplantae; phylum Streptophyta; class Magnoliopsida; order Cucurbitales; family Cucurbitaceae; genus Herpetospermum; species Herpetospermum pedunculosum. The sequence goes on from CM051527.1 coordinate 51,619,003, forward strand.
ATATTCTATTTAGAATAAAGAGTTATTAGTTTTATTCAGTAAAAGAGTTTACTGGAATAAAGTGAAACGTGTTTAGGTTAACCTATATCAATGACTAACACCCATGGCTGAATATGAGTACTTGAGCCTCATGTATGACATGATTGTGGATCAAGCTCAAGTAGTCAGTCAAAACGGTCTATAGTATACGGATAAGGCTGGGTACCTTATCCTGGTAACACTATTGGATGCGACTCACTTTGTATTGTACAAAACAATGTGATCTGAATCGTTTCACATGGAGATGTGCGAGTGAGGGCGTCCTGTGCAAAGAGTTTGCATAAGACCGAACCACGAAATATGTCACTCTCTCTTTATAACACCGTTTACTGATGAGACCGACATTTTCATTTGATGGCCTAGGTAACTCGATCTCAATGTTGAGCTCGCTATGAACTCTTGCTTATTCGAAAGTATCATTTGACTTGCACGGGTGAGAGTGACCCATAAGCGCCGACTCAATAAGCCTACCATCTTGGGGATAAAGTCGAATAGGTAGCTGGGGACATAGTACAACAAGATTGAAGTTCACTCTTAACCCGTTTTTCAGGGTTAGTAGATAGGTTGTTCCCTTAATAGTTGACTCTGGGGCTTGAACAATTAGCGCGCACACTCTCATGAGATGAGAGAGTTAATTGATCTGTTGGTTGGATCACAGAACTATTGTTCATTAGAGGTGTCAGTGGTACTTAAGGAACAAGATGTAATGCAGGGGTTAAACGGTTTAAATGACCCAGCTGTGATTAAGAACAACCTGTGAAGGGTCGACTTACCCGTGACGGTTATATTAGAGGACATAATATATCTACAATGAGGAGAGTGCAACCCTCAGACTATAATGGAGTCTCCGGGGGTTTGACGAATGTTGGTTAGTTCGGTTAAAAGATTTTTGACCGGATAATCTCGTATCGTTGGAGCTCATGATCTATAAGTCCTTTAGGTTATCATTGCTAGCTTGGATAACGTCGTGCAACAATATAAGAGAAAAGAAAAAGAATTTGAATTGTTCAAATTCGGCTTGTGGAAGAATGATGGACATATTTAAATATGATTTAAATATGAGAATGGTCTAAAACACGAATAGGATTCATGTGCAAAAAAGTCGATTTTCGGAAAACCGGGTTTAGCCATATTATTTAATTAATATTTAATATTGAATTAAATAATATTAATTAATTATAAAAATTAATTAATTAATAATATATATATATATATATATATATATATTTTTATTATTTATTAAAAAATTTAATAAATAAAATAGTTATTATTATTTAAAATTAATAATGTATTATTTTTTTTAAAAAAATAATAATATATATAATATATATAAGTGTCTTACATGCATTATTTACATGCATTATGCATGTAAGACACTTGGATATATATATATATATATATATATGGCTAGTTTTTATATATATGTAGATGGCTAGTTTTTATAAAATGGTAAGTGGGAATTTGGGTATACCAAATGAGAGAAAATGAATGAGTTTGAAAAAAAAAACTCATTTGATTTTTTCTCAGCTTTCGTTTTAAGCCTCTACTCCTCAGACCTCCATCTCTGCTTTCATTCTACTTCTTCTTCCTTTCTTTTCTTTTATTTTCGGAGTCCCACAACTTCGTTGCACGACGCCGAGGATAGCAGAACTACCAGAGGTGGTCCTCGGGGCGTTCGTGAGAAGAGGCTCGAAGCGTCCGTGAGGAGAAACGATCGGCGGATCTTGAAGAAATTGGAACTACAAGGGTATGTATTCTAAATTTCTTATTTCCGTCGTTTGAGCATGTTTTCTATTTGTTAAATTGATGAAATTAGCGTTTCAACGATCCAAAATCGCTTCCGCAGCGTAAAACGCTCCATCAATTGGTATTAGAGCGTATTTTGTTCAACTCAATTTGCATCAATTTAAGTTGGTGGGTATTTTAATTTAGAAATTGTTGTCTAAAGTGAATATCAGTTTTGACATTGTTTCTTTTTGAATTTCATTATTTGTAATTGCCCGAGAATGTATGAGCTTTGATGTGTGCTGAAGAGTCTGTATTCTTTTAGAGTCATTAGAGTCCATATAAGTTTCTTTGTGAAAGAAACTCGAGTTTTGAGCTCGCCGAAGTGTTCGGTGCAAGTTCAAACTCGTTCTGGGCGGTTCAAAGAGAAGCTCGAAGAGAAATTGACCGAAGCGTTCGGGGGAGAAAGCTTGTCTGAGGCGGTACGAAGAGTTCGAAGTCCGCTCAAGACTTAGCTTGTTGTTCAAGCTTGTAATAAAATAGTTATTGCTTGCTTGATGCCAAAACCGGTACACTTTAGTGTGTTTAATTAATTATGCATAGCGTATGTATGTTTTAATTAAATCCATGTTTGTATGTGCATAAAATATGCCATATAGATTTAAAATCCCACCGTAGGAAGCATGCTCCATGCATTAAAATTATGTTATAAGTGTTATAATATATAGTATGCATATTTGGGAATTCATGAGTATTAATATAAGAGTTATATTAATTCATGAATTATATGTTGTTAGTTTAATAGAATAATTGATATAAATGTCATATTAATTATGAAATTAAACATACAACATAGGTTGCCCTGAGTTCATGCATATTGTATGTTATAAGTGTTATAATGTATAAGATGCATGTTTTTATTCATGAATATTAATATAAGAGTTATATTAATTCATGAATTTGTTGTTGTGCTTAATAGAATAATTGATATAAGTGTTATATTAATTATGAAATTAAACATCCAACTTTAGATGCATTTTGTATGTTATAAGTGTTGTAATGTATAGGATGCATGCTTAATTCAAAGAATCGATATAAGTGTTATATTGATTATGAACTAGGAGTTGTATGTTTAAGAGCATAATCGATATAAGTGTTATATTGATTATGAAGTTAAATATTCAACTTGTCATGCCTTAGCGATGCATGTTTGAGAAGCATGTAGATGGTTGTTGTAGAAAGTATAGTTTTTGCAAGCGTTGTAAAAATGACTTAGACTTTTAAAATCTATAACAAAGATTAAAGCATGTTCATTTAGGGTTAAATGATTCGATCTGGTTCATTAGATGAATAGGTCGATATCTCGTAAATGCTAAGGTTATGAGAAACTCTCCCAGTGACATCCTGTTCTAAGGTTAGAGGTATTTAAGCTGACGGTATACGGAACACCTCCTACCTGAGGACGATCCGGTTCTTGAGTAAAGTTAACCCGACTTTATGAGCATGCGTTAGAGGTGTGAGGTTAGTAAAAGTGTTTATAACCTAGACATCTCAGGTAAAATATTTGCCTAGACTTAAGGTTTTATTTACTTAGTGTTACCTCTCCAAAAGTGCATTATTTAGGGGTTTAATTACCTTTAAAATCATGTAAATTCTTGAGTGTTTTTGTTAGAAGTTAGCTTAATGTGTGTTTAAAAGTGAGAATTTGAGAAATGATGCTAATTTAAGACTTATTTGGAAAAGGAACGAAAAAGGATGCAAAATGGTGAAAAAAACAGCTAAATTGTACATTGCAGGTACATTGCAGAAAAATTGCGACCCTCGCAATGAAACAGTCTTTGCTGCATTTTTCCAGCCGTCAGTCTTTGTTGACTGCAATTTTCCAGCCATCAACTCTCCCTGCTGCTGCCACATGTCAAGCTTGACTACCTCACAAAGTTGAATGGTGATCCACGATTAATGAGCAGCCTTTGGCAACTACCTAAAAGCTATATAAAGAGGGTGAGATGAAGGATCAAAGTAATCGAATTGAATCCACTTCAATTCATTCCCCACAATCAATCGGAGTGCGAGGAGATCCCGATTGTGAAGAAACCTGCAGACAAAACCTTTCCCCCCGTTTGTTGGATCGAAGAAACAAGCCATTGGCGTTGATAATTCGAGAGGAAGAAGAGAAAATCCTTCTTCTCTTCTGATTGAAATTGTAATGTCCCACATTACCATTAAAGGTATTTTCGTAATTTTCTATTGTTGTTTGTTTATTATGATTGTTATAATTAGAGAAATTCATTTCATATATTAATAACTTATTGAATTTGTATTTAGTTATTTATCCATTAGGAGAGTCAAATATTTATGCATAAAAGGTTAATTAACAAAGAATGTAACTTTAAATTGGAAGTATGATGTGGTTACTTATAAGTATAGTGAATTGTAACTTTTACCATAAGTTATATTATTTTATAAACTATTTTACTACAAAGTAATAAAAGAAGTAAACTATAATTCTTGACATTTACATTCCATAATTTATCCTAGTCAAAGTAAGTAGACAAAAGAGGAGGAAAATAGTCACCCAAGGGTCATTAGGAATTTATGTGGGTGAGTTGAAGAGCCAAAGGACATGTTGTAAGACCTCTTGGATGTTCATACAAAGAGAAGAGGAAACACTTGGTTGCTTCAAATTCCAATGAACTTTACTAGTTCTATGTGTCCTTTCATTGTCATTCCAAAATTTGTCTAAAGAAATCTCCAAGGTTTTCTCTCTAGCACCTATTCTAATTCTGTAAATCTCATCTTGAGAAAGGATCACTTGTTTTGCAAGTTGTTTCAACTGTTGTTCTTGGATTTTACAAGATCGTTCATCGGTTGCACCAAATCGGTAAGAAATGAATTGTTTTCCATCTAGTTTCGTAGTGATTCTTTCTTGATATTTTTCATAGATCCTAAACATGTTCATACCTATCTTTTTCTAAGGTATTCCAGCATCATTTGAATCTAATTAGTTGCTGGAAATTTCTCTCCATTCATCGTTTACGGTAGAGAGGAAAAACACACCACCGATAAGCCTCTTTTTCTATGTTGTTTGAAATTGTTTAGGGGTTCTCATGGAAAATTTTAAGTGTTGCTTTAGATCTAAAAAGTGTTGATTTTGGGGCTGAAAATCAGAATTAAAATGGTTAAAAAAAACAATCTTTAAAATTGCTCTAAAATGGTGTTTATCGGTTTACGCTATTTCCTAGTTCTAGCTCGAAATTGATTGATATAGAAGTTTAATTACATTTGTTTTGAATTTTTTTATCATGTCCAGTAGCATAAAGTAAGCTTAAATATATTTTAAAGGAGTTCAAATTAACTTTCATGATCATATTTTCATAGGGCTTAAAATCGGTAAAAACTAGTACAACTTGTGTTTTCAATTTTTTAATGAATTCTATGAAGTAGTAAATTATTTTAATGTATTTTTTATCTATAAATCAGAGCTTAATATGTTCACAAAAAGTATCTTATGAGTTTTGAATATTAATTTTATGATTAATTATAACTATGTGAATTAATATGCAAATTAGGTTAGCTAGTCAAGTTAGTGTGTTTTAGCTAGTGGATGAAGTTTCTTTAGCAAAACTAAATTTAAGTTAGACCTAATTTAATTTGTATCATATGTTATTTAGGAAGCTTTAAAGGATTTAGATTTGAAGCTTGAGGTAAGTGGATTCTATCATAAGTAGCCGAATTGAATGTTGTATTGTATAGTTGTGATGTTTGATTAATCTTTTTATTGTGGTATTGATTATAAGTGAGTTATATTAAATTGTTTTAATATATACTTGATTGATTTGTTGTTTTATGATATTTGATGTTTTGCAAAGTATGTTATGCCATGTTATTTTTGTATGGTTCTACACTTCACATGATGTATGTTACTTTGATTGGTTAGTGAAGCATGCTTAGGTTGAGTATGACATATATGTGTGTTACATTACATTCATGGAGTCAACTAAGTAGAGTCATGGAGTTAGGGAAGAATATGTTAGGCATGAAATACCCAAATTAAGCAGTTATGTTATGCAGCTAGATGTATGATATGGCAAGTATGGTTTCTGCTAACGGGCTGGGCCCTAGGAAACAAAACTAGTTCATGTTAATGATAATTATAAGGGGCAATTACCTTATAAATATTACATGCGGAATTGACGGTCATGGTATGGGGTATTTCTGCTTAGCATGGCGCCAAATCAAGGATATAAGTATGTATGTAAGAATATGTAAGCAAGTACAAGTATGTTAAGATAGATTGTTTCATAGTCTACATGTTAGGATGCCATGATATGCAAGCATGTAAGCATGTTGTGTGTGTTTGAGCATGAAGGTTCCTTATGATAGGAACCACTTACAAAGTATTTTTATACTACCTCTCGTGGTTTTATATTTTTCAGATAGCCCTGTAGATGATGGTGAATTCATCGAGGATGATCTTGGCATTGAAGAGGAAGAACCATGAGATGTGCCCGAAATTTTAAGTTTAATGATTTATGATCATAACTTTAGTTTATGGTTATTTTATTTATAGACACTGTTTTATAATTTCCGCTGCTACAGATGAACTTTAAGTTTTATTTAAGTTGTTAAGACTTATGATTACAAAATTTAGATTTTTATTTAAAAAGAAAATTATGCGTTATGAGTAATTATCCCATTTTAAGTTAATTAATTATATATAAAATTTGGGGTCATTACAGTTGGTATCAGAGCAATAAAATCCTGTAGACTAGCTTATAATATAAGCTGTAAAATAAGTAGATGTTTAGGCTAAGGAAATCAAATAGTACTTAGAATAAAGTAGGGCTTGTCTCATGCTTCGACTTCGACAATGCCAGGTATTATCTTTGCATATTCTTTTGTTGATTTACTTTCTTTATTTCATGATATATTGGTAATTTATTTTTTAGTATATTTATCTTTGAACTTGGTATAACATGGTCCTTTAGAAATTAGCTAGGCGTAGAAAATGTTTGACTTTATACGACTCGATATTAGTTCTTAGGTTTATGATGCCTTTATTTAATAGAAAAGCATCGATACTTTGAATTTAGATTTTTTTAAAAAAGTACTTATAAGGTACCATTATAGATATGCCTCCAAGGATCAAGGTGGTCGTGTGAACCCTTCCTCTAGGTCTAGTCATTCATTCATATCTACAGAATTTGTTAAGCAAGCTGGGTTGAACCTCGATTCGTTAGGGTATGAGTTAGTGGTATCTACTCCTTCCGTAGCTACTTTGTCTGCTACCCAAGTTGTTAAGGTTTGCAAAGTCACTTTAGCAAACCAACTCTTGGATGCAAAACTAATTAAGTTGGACATGTGTGACTTGTGATTTTGGTGATGAATTGGTTAGCTAGAAATCAAGCTATTATTGATTGTAGCAATAAGGAAGTGTACTTGAAACTACCTACTAGTCAACCTTTCAAGTTTAGAGGAATTAAGACTAAAACCATTCCAAAGGTCATATCTGCATTAAAGGCAAATAAGTTACTACAACGGGGGCGTGGGCCTATTTGTTGAACATTGTGGATATCAATTTAGAGACTCCTAAGGTTGACTCAGTACTAGTGGTCAAATACTTCGCCAATGTATTTCCATAGGAGTTACCGGGATTGCCTTCGAATAGAGATGTCAATTTTTTTATTGACTTGTTGCCTGGGACATGCCCGATATCTAAGGCCCCAGCCGAGCTCAAAGAGTTGAAGACCCAAATTCAAGAACTCTTGGACATGGGTTTTATTCGCCCTAGTGTCTCACATTGGGGAGCCCCTATTCTATTTGTAAAAAAGAAGGATGGCTCTATGAGGCTATGCGTTGATTACCGAGAACTCAACAAGGTAACTATTAAGAATAAATACCCGCTTCCTCAGATTGATGATTTGTTCGACCAACTCCAAGGAGCAAAGGTGTTTTCAAAGATTTACTTGAGATCTGGTTACCATCAGTTGAGAATTAGAGACGAAGATATACCTAAAACCGCATTTAGAACTAGATATGGACACTCTGAATTTGTGGTAATGTCCTTTGGACTCACTAATGCCCCTGCAATATTTATGCAGTTAATGAGTAGTGTTTTCAAAGATTACCTTGATTCATTTGTTATATTCTTCATAGACGATAACTTGGTGTACTTCAACTCAAGGGAGAAGCATGAAAAACACCTTAGGAAGGTTTTAGCAACTCTGAGGAAAAATAAACTATTTGCCAAATTCTCTAAGTGTGAGTTTTGGTTGAATAAGAGTATGTTTCCTAGGTCATGTTATGTCTGAAGATGGAGTTTTTGTGGATCCATCGAAGGTTGAAGCTGTGAGTAATTGGCCTAGACCTACCAATGTAACAGAGATACGCAGCTTTTTGGGTCTTGCAGGCTACTATCGACGATTTGTACAAGATTTCTCGAAGTTCGCAACACCTTTGACTCAATTCATCCGTAAAAATGCTACTTATACTTGGAATGAAGATTGTGAGACAAGTTTCCAAGAGCTAAAGAAGAGGTTGGTGACAACACCAGTTCTAAAAATATCTGATGGTACAAAAGGGATGGTAATATACAGTGATGCTTCCAAGAAAGGCTTAGGTTGTGTTCTTATGCAACATGGTAAGGTAATAGCCTATGTCTCACGTCAATTAAAAAAAACATGAGTTGAATTATCCCACACATGATATGGAGTTAGCAGCTGTTGTTTTCGCATTGAAAATTTGACGGCACTATCTTTATGGAGAAAATATTCAAATATTTACCGACCATAAAAGCCTTAAGTATTTATTTACTCAAAAGGATCTAAATTTAAGGCAAAGACGATGGTTATAACTCGTGAAAGATTATGATTGCGAGATAAATTATCATCCAGGAAAGGCGAATGCTGTAGCTGATGCCTTGAGTAGAAATACATCTCATATGCCATCTTTTGATGTCACGTCAAAGGAACTTGCAAATGAATTAGAAGCATTTGAGGTTGAGATAATTTCTAAAGATACCAAAGCATTGTTAGCACATCTTACAGTAAAATCATCCCTACGACAGAAGATTATTGACGCTCAGCAAGGTGATATAAAGTTAATGGAGTTGCGAAAGTCGGTTGGCAAGGGCGACTTTACAATATCCTCAGAGTTTGCCTTATTGTTCTGAGGTAAGCTATGCGTTCCTTCAAGTTCTACCATTAGAAGGGAAGTGTTGGAAGAAGCACATAACACACCATTCTCTATACATCCTGGTAGTACAAGAATGTATCGAGGGTTGAAACAACACTACTGGTGGCACAATATGAAGAAAGATGTGGCAAATTTTGTTAGTCAATGTTTGACTTGTCAACAAGTGAAAGCCTTGAAGCAGAAACCATCAGGTTTATTGCAACCCTTGAGTGTTCCTTTATGGAAATGAGAGAATATCTCGATGAATTTTATAGTTGGTCTTCCAAGGACTCCTAAGGGTTATACTACGATTTGGGTTATTGTGGATAGACTCACAAAATCAGCTCACTTCTTACCTGGTCAAGCTACTTATACAGTAGAAAAGTGGGCACAATTGTATATCAAAGAGATTGTGAGACTTCATGGAGTTCCAATTTTCATCGTGTCTGATAGAGATGTCAGGTTCACATCTACTTTTTGAAAAAGTTTGCAAAAGGCTATGGGTACTAAGTTGGAATTTAGTACAACCTTCCATCCTCAGACAGACGGGCAGACAGAACGGGTAAATCAAATTCTAGAAAATATGCTTAGAGCCTGCGTTTTAGATTTCAAAGGTAGTTGGGATACATATCTACCTATCGTGGAGTTTGCATATAATAATAGTTTCCAGACTACAATTGGGATGGCACCATTTGAAGCTTTTTATGGAAAGAAATGTAGATCACCGGTCCATTGGGACGAAGTGGGGGAGCGAAGTTTATTGGGACCAGAGTTAATTCAAACTACTAATGAAGCTATTCAATTGATTCGTAAGAGAATGCAAACAGCACAAAGTAGACAAAAAAAGTTATGCTGATAGTAGAAGAAAGAATTTGGAGTTCGAAGTAGGAGATCATGTGTTCCTTAAAATAGCTCCAATGAAAGGTGTTTTTCGGTTTGGTAAGAAAGGGAAATTGAGTCCTCGATATATCAGACCGTATGATATTTTGGAACGCATTGGTCCAGTGGCGTATCGACTAGCATTGCCACCAAACCTGTCGACAATACATAATGTGTTCCATGTATCAATGCTACGAAAGTATGTGTCGTCCCCTTTCAATGTGTTGGATCCTGAGCCGCTTCAGTTGAATGAAGATCTTTCCTATGAAGAGAAACCTATATGTATTATTGCTAAAGAGACAAGGAAGCTAACAAAATAGGGAAATTCCTATGGTGAAAGTCTTGTAGAGGAATCACTCAGTAGCTGCTGCGACTTGGGAATTTGAGAAGGATATTATAGAAAATACCCGGACCTACATTACGAGGATCAGGTAATTTTCGAGGACGAAAGTTCTTTTAAGGGGGGTAGTTTGTAATGTCCCACATTACCATTAAAGGTATTTTCGTAATTTTCTATTGTTGTTTGTTTATTATGATTGTTATAATTAGAGAAATTCATTTCATATATTAATAACTTATTGAATTTGTATTTAGTTATTTATCCATTAGGAGAGTCAAATATTTATGCATAAAAGGTTAATTAACAAAGAATGTAACTTTAAATTGGAAGTATCATGTGGTTACTTATAAGTATAGTGAATTGTAACTTTTACCATAAGTTATATTATTTTATAAACTATTTTACTACAAGGTAATAAAAGAAGTAAACTATAATTCTTGACATTTACATTCCATAATTTATCCTAGTCAAAGTAAGTAGACAAAAGAGGAGGAAAATAGTCACCCAAGGGTCATTAGGAATTTATGTGGGTGAGTTGAAGAGCCAAAGGACATGTTGTAAGACCTCTTGGATGTTCATACAAAGAGAAGAGGAAACACTTGGTTGCTTCAAATTCCAATGAACTTTACTAGTTCTATGTGTCCTTTCATTGTCATTCCAAAATTTGTCTAAAGAAATCTCCAAGGTTTTCTCTCTAGCACCTATTCTAATTCTGTAAATCTCATCTTGAGAAAGGATCACTTGTTTTGCAAGTTGTTTCAACTGTTGTTCTTGGATTTTACAAGATCGTTCATCGGTTGCACCAAATCGGTAAGAAATGAATTGTTTTCCATCTAGTTTCGTAGTGATTCTTTCTTGATATTTTTCATAGATCCTAAACATGTTCATACCTATCTTTTTCTAAGGTATTCCAGCATCATTTTGTTGGGTTTTATGTCCTAAAACTCGTGGTTTGTAAACTGAATGTATATTCTATTTTGCAATAAAGTTGTTATTGAGATTTATTCAGTAAAGTTGTTATTGAATAAAATGAATTGTTTTTACTTTTAACCTAACTCCAATAAACAAAGAACCCATGGCTATAGGTTGTATACTTGAACTTCATGTATGACATGATTGTGGATCAAGTTCAAGTAATAGCCAGAACGGTCTATAGTATAGGGATAAGGCTGGGTACCTTATCCTGGGGACACTATTGGACGCGGCCCACTTTGTATAGTACAAACGATGTGATCCGAAATCGTTCATGTGGAGACATGTGAGTGGGGGCGTCCTATGCAATGAGTTTGCATAAGACTGAACCGCGAAACAAGTCGCTCTTTCTTTATAACTCCGTTTACTGTAAAGACCGATTTTTTCATATGATGACCTAGGTAACTCGATCTGAATCCTGAGCACGCTATGAACTCCTGTTTATTCGGGCTTATCCTTTGACTTGTATGGGTGAGAGTGGCCCGAGATCGCCGACTCAATAAGCCTACCATCTTGGGGATAAGACCGGGTAGGTAGCTGGGAACATAGTCCTGCGAGATGGAATTCACTCCTACCCGCTCTGAGGGATTAGTAGAGAGGTTCTTCCCTTAAGTGCTGACTCCAGGTCTTGAACTAGGGATCCCACCCTCTCATTGGCCCGAGAGGGACTTGGTATAGTGATGAGATCACATACCAATCGGTTTGGTGGTTGGACCACAAACCAATAGTTCATTAGAGGATCAGTGGGACTTAAGGAACAAGATGTAATTACGGGGGTAAAACGGTTATTTTGACCCAGCTATAATTACGAACGACCTGTGAAGGATCGATTTACTGATGATGGTTATATCAAGAGGACAGAAATATATCTACGGTGAGGAGAGTGCAACCCTTGGACTTTAGTGGAGTCTCCGGGGGTTAACGAATGTTGGTTAGCTTGGTTAAAGAGTTTGACCGGTTAATCTCGTATCGTTGGAGCTCATGATCTGTAGGTCCTTTAGGTTCTCCTGGCTAGCTCGGATTAAGCCGTGTAACAATATGAGAGAAAAAGAATTTGAATTTATTGAAATTCGGTTTTGGAAGAATGATGGACATATTTAAATATGATTTAAATATGGGATCGGTGTAAAACATGAATAGGGATTCATGTGTGATGATTCAGTTTAAGAAACCGAGATTAGTCTTATTATTTAATTAATATTTGATATTGAATTAAATAATAATATTAATTAATTAAAAAGTTTAATTAATTATAATTTATTTTGCTTATTAAAATTAATTATGAATTAATTTTAAAATGACAAAATATTACAAGTGTGATTATAAGTCAAAGTGGAATTATCCATGTTGAGTGGATTTATCCAAGTTGAGTGGGTTTATCCAAGTTGTGAAGTGGATTGTGAATCACCAACAACATGCATATAAACTCATCAATTTTGGAACACTTGGTTGAAGACTAATCCATCCAATTTGAGGTGTCATGCTAAGTAAAGACTTTGTTGCATGTGAATTGCCTATAAATTGGATGAAGTTCAAATGTTTTGAGGTTGATGAAATTTCAAAGAGTTTGAATGTTGGATGAGCATGAAGAGTTCATGTTACTTGAGAAATTAGAAAGCTAAGTGTTAGACTTCTTCTCACAAAATCCTCATCACTTTCATCTTCCCATCTTCTTCTTCCAAACTTTTTCTTTCGTAAAGGAGTCCCACCACTCCGTTGCTCGGCCCGAGGATAGCGGGACTACCGGAGGTGGTTCTCGAGGAGTTCGAGGGAAGCTTCGAAGGGTTCGTGAGGAGATTTGAGCTTTGGAAGAGAAGTCTTTAGAACTACAAGAGGTATGTGTTCTAATTCCTTTTATTTCAAAGCTTTGTGCATGTTTCTTATTTAGCTAAATTGATGAAATTAGAGTGCCAATGATCCGTCTCGCTTCCGCTGCGCTACATGCGCTCCATCAATTGGTATCAGAGCATTTTTTGGTCACTCAATTTGCATCAATTTAAGCTCGGTGGGTATTTGTTTTAGAAATTATTTTTCTGGGCGTCTAAAGTGTGATTCCGGTTTTGGCATTTTTTTTGAGCTTTTATTTGTACTTTGTTTTGTAATTGCCCGGGCGTGTATGGGCTTTAATGTGTGAAGAAGAGTCTGTAAAAAATTTGGAGTCATTAGAGTCCATATAGGCTTTCAATTCAAAGACAGAAGCTCGGGTGTCGAAAAAAACAGCATGCTGTTTTTTTGCTGTTTTTTTTCTGCAAAATTCCAGCACAAAACCGGTTCAGCGCAAGGTGGAAGAAACAGTCCGGTTCGGTCCTCGGATGGTCCGGTTCACTGAAAGTCAGACCGGTTCCTTGTTCTTCACCCTCTGGAGGTCCGGTTCAGCGTTCGTTTGGTCCAGTTCGGGTCGGTATTGGTCCAGTTACGGGCTGTTGAAGTCGGGACAGCTGTTATGGACCGGTTCAGTTTTTTTTGAAGTTTTGAAGTTGCTGTTTTTTTTTGGTCGGTTCAAGCAAATTCAAGCTGGTTCGTGGCGGTTCGAAGGGTTCGGAAGCGTCTCAACTTAGTTGATGAATTATTATTGTAATAATTTAGTTGCTTGCTTGTCCGTGATGCCAAAACCGGTCCACTTTAGTGTGTTTAATTAATTATGCATTATGAATGTATGTTTTAATTAAAGTATCTTGTATGTGCATAAAGTATGCCATATAGATTTCAAATCCCACCATAGGAAGCATGTTGCATGCATTGAAAGTATAATATAAGTGTTATGTTGTATAGTATGCATGCTTAATTCATGAGAATTAATATAAGTGTTATATTAATTTATGAATTGGATGTTGCTTGTTTAAAAGTAAAATTAATATAAGTGTTATATTAATTGTGAAATTAAACATACAACATAGTTGCCTTAGTTGAATATAATTGTTATATTCTTGCTTGGGAAGCATGTTATAAATTGAATGTAATGGTTATATTCTAGCTTAGGAAGCATGTTATAGAATGTCTTTGTTTTATAAAGCGTTGTAAAATGAGATAGACATTTAAAATCTATAACAAAGATAAATGCATGCTCACTAAGGGTTAAAGAATTCCAATGCGATTAGGAATTTAGTATCGATTCGTTTTAATAGTTAAAATAGGTCGATATCTTGTAAAGCTAAGGTTACGAGAGAACTCACCCGGTTTGATCCTGCACTAAGGTTGGAGGTATTTAAGATGACGGTTTACGGAACACCTCCTACCTGAGGATCGATCCGGTACTTGAGTTAAGTTAACCCGGCTTTATGAGCATGCACGTGAGAGGTGTAAGGTTATAAAACGTTTATCACCTAGACATCTTAGGTAAAAGTATGTTCTACCTAGACTTAGGTTTTATTGTCTTAGCCGGATAATGCCTAAGTAAAACTTTACCCAAACCATTCTAAAATACTTAGTAGTGGTGTTGAGAAGGTATATATGATATATCAATCTCCTCCTACGTTCTCCGCAAAGTTCACACCGTGAGATTTATGCTCGGCCTCGTGATGTCAATAGGGCATCCCCATTCGGATGGTGTTTGCATAAATCAAGAGAGGAGGAAAATAGTCACCCAAGGGTCATTAGGAATTTATGTGGGTGAGTTGAAGAGCCAAAGGACATGTTGTAAGACCTCTTGGATGTTCATACAAAGAGAAGAGGAAACACTTGGTTGCTTCAAATTCCAATGAACTTTACTAGTTCTATGTGTCCTTTCATTGTCATTCCAAAATTTGTCTAAAGAAATCTCCAAGGTTTTCTCTCTAGCACCTATTCTAATTCTGTAAATCTCATCTTGAGAAAGGATCACTTGTTTTGCAAGTTGTTTCAACTGTTGTTCTTGGATTTTACAAGATCGTTCATCGGTTGCACCAAATCGGTAAGAAATGAATTGTTTTCCATCTAGTTTCGTAGTGATTCTTTCTTGATATTTTTCATAGATCCTAAACATGTTCATACCTATCTTTTTCTAAGGTATTCCAGCATCATTTTGTTGGGTTTTATGTCCTAAAACTCGTGGTTTGTAAACTGAATGTATATTCTATTTTGCAATAAAGTTGTTATTGAGATTTATTCAGTAAAGTTGTTATTGAATAAAATGAATTGTTTTTACTTTTAACCTAACTCCAATAAACAAAGAACCCATGGCTATAGGTTGTATACTTGAACTTCATGTATGACATGATTGTGGATCAAGTTCAAGTAATAGCCAGAACGGTCTATAGTATAGGGATAAGGCTGGGTACCTTATCCTGGGGACACTATTGGACGCGGCCCACTTTGTATAGTACAAACGATGTGATCCGAAATCGTTCATGTGGAGACATGTGAGTGGGGGCGTCCTATGCAATGAGTTTGCATAAGACTGAACCGCGAAACAAGTCGCTCTTTCTTTATAACTCCGTTTACTGTAAAGACCGATTTTTTCATATGATGACCTAGGTAACTCGATCTGAATCCTGAGCACGCTATGAACTCCTGTTTATTCGGGCTTATCCTTTGACTTGTATGGGTGAGAGTGGCCCGAGATCGCCGACTCAATAAGCCTACCATCTTGGGGATAAGACCGGGTAGGTAGCTGGGAACATAGTCCTGCGAGATGGAATTCACTCCTACCCGCTCTGAGGGATTAGTAGAGAGGTTCTTCCCTTAAGTGCTGACTCCAGGTCTTGAACTAGGGATCCCACCCTCTCATTGGCCCGAGAGGGACTTGGTATAGTGATGAGATCACATACCAATCGGTTTGGTGGTTGGACCACAAACCAATAGTTCATTAGAGGATCAGTGGGACTTAAGGAACAAGATGTAATTACGGGGGTAAAACGGTTATTTTGACCCAGCTATAATTACGAACGACCTGTGAAGGATCGATTTACTGATGATGGTTATATCAAGAGGACAGAAATATATCTACGGTGAGGAGAGTGCAACCCTTGGACTTTAGTGGAGTCTCCGGGGGTTAACGAATGTTGGTTAGCTTGGTTAAAGAGTTTGACCGGTTAATCTCGTATCGTTGGAGCTCATGATCTGTAGGTCCTTTAGGTTCTCCTGGCTAGCTCGGATTAAGCCGTGTAACAATATGAGAGAAAAAGAATTTGAATTTATTGAAATTCGGTTTTGGAAGAATGATGGACATATTTAAATATGATTTAAATATGGGATCGGTGTAAAACATGAATAGGGATTCATGTGTGATGATTCAGTTTAAGAAACCGAGATTAGTCTTATTATTTAATTAATATTTGATATTGAATTAAATAATAATATTAATTAATTAAAAAGTTTAATTAATTATAATTTATTTTGCTTATTAAAATTAATTATGAATTAATTTTAAAATGACAAAATATTACAAGTGTGATTATAAGTCAAAGTGGAATTATCCATGTTGAGTGGATTTATCCAAGTTGAGTGGGTTTATCCAAGTTGTGAAGTGGATTGTGAATCACCAACAACATGCATATAAACTCATCAATTTTGGAACACTTGGTTGAAGACTAATCCATCCAATTTGAGGTGTCATGCTAAGTAAAGACTTTGTTGCATGTGAATTGCCTATAAATTGGATGAAGTTCAAATGTTTTGAGGTTGATGAAATTTCAAAGAGTTTGAATGTTGGATGAGCATGAAGAGTTCATGTTATCTGAGAAATTAGAAAGCTAAGTGTTAGACTTCTTCTCACAAAATCCTCATCACTTTCATCTTCCCATCTTCTTCTTCCAAACTTTTTCTTTCATAAAGGAGTCCCACCACTCCGTTGCTCGGCCCGAGGATAGCGGGACTACCGGAGGTGGTTCTCGAGGAGTTCGAGGGAAGCTTCGAAGGGTTCGTGAGGAGATTTGAGCTTTGGAAGAGAAGTCTTTAGAACTACAAGAGGTATGTGTTCTAATTCCTTTTATTTCAAAGCTTTGTGCATGTTTCTTATTTAGCTAAATTGATGAAATTAGAGTGCCAATGATCCGTCTCGCTTCCGCTGCGCTACATGCGCTCCATCACATTTGAATCTAATTAGTTGCTGGAAATTTCTCTCCATTCATCGTTTACGGTAGAGAGGAAAAACACACCACCGATAAGCCTCTTTTTCTATGTTGTTTGAAATTGTTTAGGGGTTCTCATGGAAAATTTTAAGTGTTGCTTTAGATCTAAAAAGTGTTGATTTTGGGGCTGAAAATCAGAATTAAAATGGTTAAAAAAAACTATCTTTAAAATTGCTCTAAAATGGTGTTTATCGGTTTACGCTATTTCCTAGTTCTAGCTCGAAATTGATTGATATAGAAGTTTAATTACATTTGTTTTGAATTTTTTTATCATGTCCAGTAGCATAAAGTAAGCTTAAATATATTTTAAAGGAGTTCAAATTAACTTTCATGATCATATTTTCATAGGGCTTAAAATCGGTAAAAACTAGTACAACTTGTGTTTTCAATTTTTTAATGAATTCTATGAAGTAGTAAATTATTTTAATGTATTTTTTATCTATAAATCAGAGCTTAATATGTTCACAAAAAGTATCTTATGAGTTTTGAATATTAATTTTATGATTAATTATAACTATGTGAATTAATATGCAAATTAGGTTAGCTAGTCAAGTTAGTGTGTTTTAGCTAGTGGATGAAGTTTCTTTAGCAAAACTAAATTTAAGTTAGACCTAATTTAATTTGTATCATATGTTATTTAGGAAGCTTTAAAGGATTTAGATTTGAAGCTTGAGGTAAGTGGATTCTATCATAAGTAGCCGAATTGAATGTTGTATTGTATAGTTGTGATGTTTGATTAATCTTTTTATTGTGGTATTGATTATAAGTGAGTTATATTATATTGTTTTAATATATACTTGATTGATTTGTTGTTTTATGATATTTGATGTTTTGCAAAGTATGTTATGCCATGTTATTTTTGTATGGTTCTACACTTCACATGATGTATGTTACTTTGATTGGTTAGTGAAGCATGCTTAGGTTGAGTATGACATATATGTGTGTTACATTACATTCATGGAGTCAACTAAGTAGAGTCATGGAGTTAGGGAAGAATATGTTAGGCATGAAATACCCAAATTAAGCAGTTATGTTATGCAGCTAGATGTATGATATGGCAAGTATGGTTTTTGCTAACGGGCTGGGCCCTAGGAAACAAAACTAGTTCATGTTAATGATAATTATAAGGGGCAATTACCTTATAAATATTACATGCGGAATTGACGGTCATGGTATGGGGTATTTCTGCTTAGCATGGCGCCAAATCAAGGATATAAGTATGTATGTAAGAATATGTAAGCAAGTACAAGTATGTTAAGATAGATTGTTTCATAGTCTACATGTTAGGATGCCATGATATGCAAGCATGTAAGCATGTTGTGTGTGTTTGAGCATGAAGGTTCCTTATGATAGGAACCACTTACAAAGTATTTTTATACTACCTCTCGTGGTTTTATATTTTTCAGATAGCCCTGTAGATGATGGTGAATTCATCGAGGATGATCTTGGCATTGAAGAGGAAGAACCATGAGATGTGCCCGAAATTTTAAGTTTAATGATTTATGATCATAACTTTAGTTTATGGTTATTTTATTTATAGACACTGTTTTATAATTTCCGCTGCTACAGATGAACTTTAAGTTTTATTTAAGTTGTTAAGACTTATGATTACAAAATTTAGATTTTTATTTAAAAAGAAAATTATGCGTTATGAGTAATTATCCCATTTTAAGTTAATTAATTATATATAAAATTTGGGGTCATTACAGAAATTGTCCCCAAGACCAGCTAATCTTCCCCTTCATCCGAGGCGATTCACGACTTGGAAGATCCTCACGCCTTTACAGCTTTCTTTACTGCTTTCTAACTACTTGCTGTCTATTTGAGATGTTGTTTTGAATTATCTACTGCACTCGTTCTGTATCGCTTTCGAACTATCGCACGTTTGTCTTACGAAGAGTTTTGTACTTTGCTTTCTAAAGAAGAGAGTAATCAATAGTTTTGTTGAGTTCTTCATCTTATCATTTCTTCATCAATTAATTTTTCTGAGTTCTTCATCTTATCATTTCTTCATCAATTAATTTTTCTGAGTTCTTCAATTCATGTTTTATCAATTCATCCCCTTTAATTCTTTGAAAACCATGAGTAACTAATCTAATAGGGGTCTTCTAGAGAGGAATCTATAGGCTAGAAGTATGTGAATTCAGCATGTAAAGTAGCATGAATGCATTGAATGTATGTGATCTTCATCCCATGGGCAATTTCGACTGGCCATCCATTTTGTCTAAAGAATTTCTAACCTCCGGAAGGAGTAAGAATTCAGAGTCATCCATTCATGTTAGCCTTTTATGGTAACCAGAGAATGGCCTAGGAATAGGCATTCTCCT
Organism: Herpetospermum pedunculosum; assembly: GCA_028017165.1. Lineage (NCBI taxonomy): Eukaryota > Viridiplantae > Streptophyta > Magnoliopsida > Cucurbitales > Cucurbitaceae > Herpetospermum > Herpetospermum pedunculosum. The sequence continues at coordinate 51,638,505 of CM051527.1, forward strand.
AGCACGTTCGTTAGCATAAGTGTATAAATAGGTGCTTAAGCCTTACTTGGATATGAGTAACTTAAAGATCTAATGCATGTAATCGAAAGATGCATGATGCCTAACTAAAACGATGCATGAAATGTTAAATTGCTGTTGAATGATCATAGTCAAATGCCTATAGAGAACTCTTAAGCCGACCTTGCTGTCTTACTTTAGATTTTAAATCATTGTTATTTTATTGCGAGATTATTGCGAGAACCGCAATAACCATTTCTGCCTTTTTCCTTAGTCTTTTCCGTAGGTTTTTATCCTTTGCGAATTTAATGCGAGAACCGCAATTCTACTTTTCCACATTATAACTCTACCTCTTTGCTAGTTTTGCATTTATGCTTACATTCTTCGTGCATCTTCTAAATTACCGTACCTCAACCCAAAATCTATCCAATTTAAGTTACCTTATCTAATCTAACACACTAAATCGCTAGTCACTAAACTTAATCTCTGTGGGAAAACGAATTAAATTATACTTATCACTTGCTGCAGACCATGTATACTTGCATGATCTGAGTGCTTTTCGCATTTAATTTTACTTACACACTGAGCACGCAACAAGTTTTTGGCGCCGCTGCCGGGGACTTTGTTTAGTAAACACGACTTGTGTTATTTTAGAAGAGCTTAATTTATTGGAGCTAATCTTTTGCATTTATTTTACAGGTACCAACAAGCTGGTTTTTATGAATGAGTTTCCCAATCACAATGTAGAATTTGATCCTGAACCTGAAAGGACTTTAAGGGCCAGAAACAAAATTAAGAAACTCCTTTTTAAACAGCCAAAACAACCTGTAAATCAGCACATTGCTGACCACGCAGAGTCAGTACAACCACAACAAGCTGAAATGGATCGAGCAGGAGAAACACCAAACCGAGCACCTAACATTCGCAATCCCATTGAAATTGCGAATGACAAGGATAATGCTATTCTATCATACCTTGTACCCATGCCTGAGGAGCTTAATCCAAGCATCATACGCCCAGAGATTACAGCTCACTCATTCGAATTGAAACCCGTCATGTTTCAGATGCTGTCCTCGGTTGGACAATTCTTCGGAGTGGAGAATGAAGACCCCCACAATCACTTGAGAAACTTCCTGGGAGTGAGTGACACCTTTGTCATTCCAGGAGTGTCTCAATAGGCTTTGCGATTGTACCTGTTTCCATATTCATTGAGAGACAAAGCCAAGACATGGTTGAATTCCTTCCTCTCTAGTTCAATTGTCAATTGGACAGACCTAGCTGAGAAGTTCCTGGTCAAATATTTTCCCCCAGACAGGAACTCTAACTTCCGTGATGATATCATTAAGTTCAAGCAAGCCGAAAATGAATCACTACATGAAGCTTGGACCAGATTCAAAGACCTATTACTCAAATGTCCACACCATGGCATTCCATGATGTATTCAAATTGAAGTGTTCTTCAAAGGATGCAACCCCAGCACGAGGCAAGTGTTGAATTCCTCAGCTGGAGGTTCGATGCTATCAAAGAGCTATAACGAAGCCTATGAGATTTTGGAGAAAATCTCAGCATCACATTGTCGGTGGTCAGATGATCCTGTGGAGCCAAACAGAAGGAAGACTCAAGACATGGATGCACTCAGTGCAATGAGCAGTCAGATCAATGCTCTGACCAACCTGGTGAAGCAAATGACTCAAACCAATATTCAACAAAGTGTCAACACCGTGGCAGCTGTTTCAACAAGCACATCAGTAGCCAACCAAGGTGAGGCACTAGTCTATGGATTCTGTGGGGAAGGGCATATGTATGACTTTTGCCCTGGTAATTGTTGCGTGCTCAATGTGTTAATAAAAGTAAGCAATAAGGAAGAAAGAGCACTCAGAACATGCAAGCATACATGATCTTATAGCAAGTAGTAAGTATTTTTTCATTCGTTTTCCCACAGAGATTTATTTATAAGCTACTTGTGAAGTATAAAGTTAAGAAAGAAGGGGTGGATTTGAAGGGGTAAAATTGGTTTTTAATTTCCTACTTCTTACCGAATGTCTAAAGGAATGCAACATAAACAAATGCAAGTTGAAATTAGACTCAAAAGACAAGAGACGAAACTAATAAATGAAGAAGAAAACAGCTAAACAGAATGGTAACTTAGCAGAATTGCGGGCACCGCAATGTTTCCGCAATTGTAAAAACAGTGAAAGTGTGTAAAATGGAGAATTAAGGGCTACTAACGACTATCCTATAGGCATTTTAATACGATTCCCAAGCATTGTATCAACTCTCTATGCATCAAACTCACTCTATCTCATGTATCGTCCGATTCCATGCATTAGATTCTTTAGTTTACTCAACTCAAAGTAAGGTCTCAAGCATCTTGTTAAAGCAGAAGTGTTTAGTTTGTACTAGGAAAACGCTTATTCCTAAGCCGTTTTCTGGTTACCTTGAAAGGCTAGCATGATTATACGACTCTGAACTCTTACTCCTTCCAGAGGTTAGGAGTTCTTTGGACAAAATGGATGACCAATCGAAATTGCCCGTGGGATGAAGCTTACATACAATCAATGGTTCGAGAGCTATCCTACATGCTTGGTTCACGTTTTTTAGCCTATAGTTCTGTCATTAGCATGCCCCTAAGTGACTTAGCTACTCATGGATATGGGGTAAGTAGAAATACGAGATGAAACAGACATGCTTAGAAGGAATTTAAAGACAAAACAGTAAGGGAAAGCAGTAGAATGCAGAGGCAAGAAACTGTGAAATGAAGAATGGAGATTTGATTACTTGATTGTTTGATTGGACAAAAGAAAGCTTTAAAGTAAATAACAGCAAGACAGAAAGCAACGAAATGGAGTGTTCTAACTATTAGAAAGAGAACAACACAAAGCAGAAATGTAAACTTAGAAAAGGAAAGACAGAAAGCAGTAAATGTTGCTTGGAAGCCTCGTCGCAACCGCCTCGGCTGAAGGGGATGAAAGAATAGCTTTGCTTGGATGAATCCAATCGGGAGAGAAGGTGGTTCTTCTCTCCTTCCTATCAGATTGTCGATTCCAACAGCTGAGACTCTCACTCCAACAGACGGCAAAGGAAAACACGAAGAAAAATGGAGCTGCGAGAGGACTTCTACGCTTCCGGATGATGTTTGAACCTCCGACTTTGACCCCCTTTTATAGTAGTTTGCAGGTGCGTTTGGGCCAAGGAGAACCATCAATCTTCAACGTCGTATATCAGAATGGATGGAGGAGAAAGAACGAATCCCTGAAATCACGGAAATTAACAGAAAAAGATCAGTCAACTTACGGTTTTCACTTGAATAATTGCGGCTTCAGCAATGTTTTCGCAATGCTGTCGCAATGCAGTTTTTTCATTCTTTTCCTTCGGTTTTTAACCCTTTTCTTTCCTATTGTACATAAGTCCTAATTTAGCTACCTTCTTCTAATTCTCATATTTAAGCATAGGTTTAGGCTAAATGCTATCAAAAACACCTAAGAGTGAACATCTTTCTAATCCAATTAAGTCCTAAAAAGGTCACTTTTGGAGACGTAACAGTAATCCATCCTCGGTGTGTTATGTTGGAAGTCAACAACAACCAAGGAACAACCCCTACTCAAACACATATAACCCTGGTTGGAGAAACCACCCAAATCTCTCTTGGGGTGGACAACAAAGCACAAGCCAAATGCAAAATCAACCAAGACCAAGTGGACCATCTGGTTTCACTCAACAAACTAGCCAACCCCCATACCAAAAACAATACAACCAACCAATGGGAACATCAGAGCCAACAGGCAACACTGAGAAGCTTAGAGAACCAAATTGGGCAGTTGGCAAACGAGCTGAAGAATAGGCCCCAAGGCAGACTGCATGTAGACACTGAAACCCCAAGAAGGGATGGTAAGGAACAAGTTCAAGCTATTGAACTTCGAAGTGGAAGGACATTGGTGATCAACAACAGAGAAGCACAAAAGAGAGTAGAGAATGAAGAGTCTAGTGCTCCACTGGATTCTCTGCCTAATCTTGATCAAATACAACCAAACACAACAAGGGTGAGGCTGAAACCTATCATTGAGGAACCAGAAGAAATGCCTAGGCCTCCCCCTGTCATTAGGCAACCTGAACTGCCTACCTATGTGCCACCTCCTCCATTTCCTAGACGGCTTAAGAAGAAACAAGAGCAGGAAGCTCATTTCCATAAGTTTTTGGAAATCTTATTGAGGAACCAGAAGAAATGCCTAGGCCTCCCCCTGTCATTAGGCAACCTGAACTGCCTACCTATGTGCCACCTCCTCCATTTCCTAGACTCAGTACATGCTTCTAGCTTTATTTTTAATGTGCCTAGGATTCCTTAGAGTCATGCCAGTCTTAGTATTAACGGTGACAGTAGTACTTTTAGAGAACAACCTAAACCCTGGCATCACTACATTGGATATACACTCATCTCCCTAAACAACCCTACAAGTTACAACTTTGTGCTCAGCTAATTGAGGATCAGAGTTCTTTTTAAATAGGACATCTAAGCCACAAAGTTATAACTCCTAGGTATACATTCTTCTTCCCTATTCTTTTCCCTTTTTCTTACTTAGGTGGGGCCTCTCCTTTGGTTGCCTTTTGATGCAATGCCACTTGTGGGTCACACACTTGGCACTGATTACTTAGCAACCTAAGAGAGACCCCCCTCTTTATTCTATTTTTCATTTTTTTTTTCAGTTCATCATTTTTTGTAAAGGAGAAGAAGAATGCTTATGTTTCTAAGGGAGAGAGGAATGTTCCTAGGCCTAGGTTGGCCTCCCCCAAACTTCAACTACTCATTGTCCCCAATGAGTGTCTGAGGTGGCACACCCCCAAACTATCCTAGAAGCATCTAGTCTAAGGTAAAACAAAGAGAATCTAAAGCCCTAGGCATAGACAAAACATTCGAACGGCAAATATCACAGCAGCAGTAATGAAAAAACAGACAGATAAGGGCTTAAAGCTATGCATGCTGAGCTTTTTAGAGGTTAATTTAAACTAGCAAAGGGTGTCCTATGACACTCATCCAGCATGCTTTTAGATAAGCTATATATGGTAGTCATGATAGCAGCAAAAGATGGAATTTAAACAGATCACAGCCTAGCTAAACAGACAGTCCAAAACATGCTTTCAGTAATAAAAATTGCGGGTACCGCAATTATTTCGCAATCAAGTCAGGGCAGATATAACAGTGATTAAGGCCCCTAAGCATGCTTTTTCCAGTCATTCGAGCTCTCTAAAAATAAAACAAAACTAACCTACCTAGTCAGCTATCATCAGACTATACTAAGCAAGATTAAAAACATAAAACTAAGCATCTAAAACAGTTCAAAAGTGTACGAAAAAACAGCATAATTCACATGGTCTATCAGAAAGCAGAAAATTGTTTTTTTTTTCTAAGGGAACAACAATACTCCCTTGAGTGCAATTCAAACCAGCACTCAGATGTCGTCATCCTCATCAGGTTGTCGTGGTCGTGGGGGCACCCATGGAGTCAGGAGATTCGTGGGGAAGTCAGGGAAGATGCACCCAAGTTGATCAGCAACTTCCTTGTCTCGTGCCTGCGCGTAAGTGGCCCATTGAGCCATTCTCTTCTGCATATCCATCAGGCAAGCCATGGACAGTGACTGATCAGCAGCCAGCCTATCCAGCTCGAATTCCATGTTCCCCTTCCTCTTTAGCCGTAAGCTAGCAGGCAGCTCCAAGTGGCCCGTGTAAGCCATCTGCTGCTCCATTCGCTCGATGGGAACTCCTGCAAGCAAACAGAGTTTAGTTATAGTATTAGGGAAAAACAATGGTCCCTTACCTTTCTTGGCGCACTCAGCAATAGCAGCAGTGATGACTTCTCCCACGTTGATCGTGAGACCTCTCATTATCGCATACACCAGCAGCGATCGGCTCTGGTTGATTGTAGTCTCGTGAGTCACTGGGGACAATCTCCTTCTCACGAACGAAAACCAAACAGTCGCCTTAGCCGTGAGGTTGGCACTCATGAGAGTGTGCCTCCCATTGCGTGACACGGTCCAGGAAGCTTCAGGCTGGCCAATGGTCCGAATGGCCTCTTCCAGAACTGCCTCAGTAGGCTCATCAACAATCCGTGCATAATCTGTATGTGTTTGGCCCTTGAGACCATAGGCTTCGTTGATGGCCTTGGCTGAGAAATCCACTTCTACCCCTCTGACCACAGACAGGCCATCCTCAGGGCTGAGCACATTGGCGTAGAAATCATACACCATGCTCGTGTAGGCTGGATTGGGCGGTCTGCAAAATTCCTCCCAGCCGTGGTTTATAACTCCTGCGCGCAAGAACTGCGGCAGGTCAGCAGGTCGGTCGAGGAAGCCCTTCTCGTGCAGCAACTCCCTCTTCCTCAGCTCAGCACCCCTGGACTCAGCATCAGAGGAAACATACCTCACTGACTGAGGCTCATCTTCAGGGTAGAGCTTGGCCTTCCCTTTATCTGCTGGCTTGGCTGACTCGGCAGCCTCAACCTTGAGTCGTTTGAGCAAAGGCTCAGTGCTCTCTTTGGCTGACTCGGTAGCCTCAACCTTCTTGGCCTTCTTCTTCTTCAGCTTCTTGGCTCGTTTGGCCTTAAGAATCTTGGCCTTCTTCTTCTTCTTGAGCTTTGCCTCAATGGTGATCTGCTGCAGGCACGCCCCCAACGTCTCTTCCATTGAGTCAGTCTTCTGTTCAAGACTCTCCGGGCTATCTTCCCTCATAGGAGAGAAGACCTCGTCTTCCTCAGCATCTCCACTGCCCTGCGTTGACTCTTGGTACTCCCCATATGGGAATTCAGGATCAGGCCGTGGAGAAGTGCGAGACGGCGTGGTGCTCTGTGCTGCTGCAGGTGTCTGTACAGAACTCAGTGGTGAAGACGGCTGCTCAGGGCTCTGCGCTGGCGGTGATGAAGAGAGCTCTGGGCTCTGCACTGGTTCAGATGGTGAAGGGCTGTGCGCATGCGATGCAGATGGCGACGAACCCTTCTTGGTCGATTCGTGGGACGCACGATCCGTTTCTTGACTCTCCACAGAGGGAGTCTTTGCTTTGCTTGGTTCGGCGGCCATCTCGATACTCCACCGGCGCTTCTTGGGTGTGCCTGCTGGTTCAGAGGGTCCAGTAGGTATCTCAGAGACAACCTTCCACTTCTTCTTGCGAATCGGCAGCTTATCCAGTCGTTCCGTTCGCGCAGCCTCAGCATCAGCCAAGGCAAGCAATGCATCTCTCGCAGCCGTTTCAGCGTCGTCAGCCCTTTTCTTGGCCGCAGATCTTTCAGCCCTTGTGAGTACCATTGTTGGATCTTGGAGATTTGGAAAGAAGAATCAAAGATGAAGAGAATCGCAGCTTGTTCGAAGATCAGATGATGAGAGAGACGTACAGATCCTCGCGCCTTCCAACGGATATAAAGAAACGGAAAAAAAAATCCCAACGGCTATATTTTTGCGGATCCCGCAATTCCTGCGCAATCTTTAAGGCCCGTTGGAGATTTTTTTTCATTTAAATTGCAATCTTTGCTCAACCGTATCTTCGATTTGGCTCAACATCTTCTTGATTTCTTTGGCTGGATGTAATCTCCTTTATCCCCTCTCTTGATTCTCTGCAAAAATAAATAAAACAAACATTAAATACTCAATTAAAATCACACCAACATATGTACAAATGATAACCGGAAAAAGTGCAAAAAATAAACTAAGGCATTAGCCTTGACTAAACGAGCACAGTAACCACTCGTTCTCTCTCGTTCTTAATTTCATGCTTCATTCAAGAGGAAGGCCGAGAGAGTCTTCACATCTCCTTCCTCATAGTAGTGCTTCAACCTTGCACCATTAACCATAAACGGTTGGCCTTGCTGCAAGTTCTTTATCTCTATGGCACCATGAACAAACACATTAGTAATCACAAATGGACCTGACCATCTAGACTTAAGTTTCCCTGGAAATAGTTTCAACCGTGAGTTAAACAACAAAACAAGTTGACCCTTCTTAAAGTCCTTAACTCTAAGTCTACTATCGTGCCAAATCTTGGTCTTTTCCTTATACATCTTAGCATTTTCATAGGCCATATGTCTAAGCTCATCAAGCTCATGCAATTGTAAGGACCGCAATGTTCCCGCATCCTTTACACAAAAATTCAATTCCTTCATGGCCCAAAATGCTTTGTTTTCTAACTCAAGTGGTAAGTGACAAGTCTTGCCATATACCAGCCTATAGGGAGACATACCTAGGGGTGTCTTATATGCTGTCCTATAAGCCCAAAGTGCATCCTCAAGCTTAAAGGACCAGTCTTTCCTATTAGGTTTGACCACTTTTTCTAGGATGTTCTTAATCTCCCTATTTGAAATTTCAGCCTGTCCATTCGAGTGTGGGTGATAGGGAGTGGCTACTCTATGTCTAATGTTATACTTAGCCAACACTTTCTCCATAGCCTTGTTAATGAAATGTGACCCCTCATCACTAATGATGGCACGAGGTGTCCCAAACCTAGTAAAAATGTGCCTATGCAAGAATTTGGTGACTGTTTTAGCATCATTATTGGTACATGCTTTGGCCTCTACCCACTTGGAAACGTAGTCTACTGCTACCAAAATGTAAAGGTTACCTGATGATGGAGGAAATGGCCCCATGAAGTCAATGCCCCACACATCAAAGAGCTCCAACTCTAAGATGTAGGTGAGGGGCATCTCATCCTTTCGACTGAGGTTACCTGTTCTTTGGCATTCATCACAGCTGTGGGCATAGTTGTGGGCATCCTTGAAGATTGTTGGCCAATAGTAGCCACTCTGAAATACTTTTGCAGCTGTTCTTTGGCCACCAAAGTGTCCACCATAAGGAGCTGTGTGGCAGTGCTGCAGCACAGACTTCGCTTCAGCAGCTGAAACACACTTCCTTAGCAAGCCGTCAGCACAGGTTCTGTAAAGTGTGGGGTCATCCCATATGAATTTCCTTGCTTCATGAAGGAACCTTTTCTTCTCTTGTCCTCCCTTGAAAACTGGTAATACCTGTGATGCAAGGAAGTTAGCAATGTCAGCAAACCAAGGTTCCTCATCGTTATCACAATGAGTCAAAACAAAGACATGTTCATCAATGAAAGCATCAGAAATTGCGGGTTCCGCAATTTTTTCGCAATTGTGCTGCAATCGAGAAAGGTGATCCGCAACCACATTTTCACTTCCTTTCTTGTCTCGAATGTCCAAATCAAATTCCTGCAGCAATAACACCCACCTAATCAACCTAGGCTTAGCATCAGCCTTCCTCATAAGATATTTCAAGGCAGAATGGTCAGTGTACACAATTGTCCTAGTGCCTACAATATAGTTCCTGAATTTCTCACAAGCAAACACTACAGCAAGCATCTCTTTCTCAGTAGTTGTATAATTACATTGAGCCTCATTCAAGGTTTTACTAGCATAATAGACAGGGTGTGTTAGCTTGTCAATCTTCTGTCCTAACATAACCCCTACAGCATAGTCACTAGCATCACATAACATCTCAAATGGGAGATCCCAATCTGGCCCTACTATAACAGGTGCTGTGACTAGTGCTTTCTTAAGGGTTGTCCAAGCTACTACACATTCCTTAGAGAAGATGAATGGCCTGTTTAGTTCTAGAAGCTCACACAGAGGCTTGGCTATCTTAGAAAAGTCCTTAATGAACCTTCTATAGAAGCCAGCATGCCCTAAGAAACTTCTAATGGCCTTGACATTCTGGGGCTCTACTAACTTCTCTATGATCTCAATTTTGGCCCTATCGACCTCTACACCTGCCCTCGACACTCTATGACCTAAGACAATCCCTTCATCCACCATGAAGTGGCATTTTTCCCAATTTAGGACTAGGTTGGTCTCCTCACACCTAGCCAGGACTTGTCCTAAATTCTCTAGACAGTTTGTAAATGAATCCCCAAAGACTGAGAAGTCATCCATGAATATTTCTATCATGGACTCATCCAACTCAGAGAAGATTGCCATCATGCACCTTTGGAACGTTGCCGGTGCGTTGCATAAGCCAAAAGGCATTCTGCGAAAGGCAAAGGTTCCAAAAGGGCATGTGAAGGTAGTCTTCTCTTGGTCCTTAGGGTCTATAGTAATCTTGTTATACCCTGAATAACCGTCTAAGAAACAATAGTAGGCTCTACCAGCTATTCTGTCTAGCATCTGGTCAATGAATGGTAGAGGGAAATGGTCTTTTTTAGTTTCTTTATTTAGTTTCCTGTAATCCATACATACTCTCCACCCTGTGACAGTCCTTGTTGGAATAAGTTCATTGTTCTCATTGACTACCACAGTTATCCCCCCCTTTTTGGGTACACATTGGATGGGGCTCACCCACTGGCTACTAGCTATTGGGAAGATCACACCTGCATCTAACCATTTTATTATTTCCTTCTTTACTACCTCTTTCATAGAGGGGTTTAGCCTACGTTGGTGATCTACCCTAGGTGTGTGCTCTTCCTCTAGTATAATTTTGTGCATGCAATAAGAAGGGCTAATGCCTCTAATATCAGCAATAGTCCATGCAATAGCCTTCCTATGTTGCTTCAGGAGTAAAATCAGTTCAACCTCATGCTTTTCACTTAATTTAGAAGAAATGATAACAGGCAGAGTTTCATTACTCCCTAAATATGCATACTTGAGGTGAGTGGGTAGTGGTTTTAGTTCTAAAACGGGTGGATGCTCAATGGATGGCTTTAAAGGATTTAATGATCTATCAGTTAGGTCTATATTCATACATACATGTTGTGGTTTATCTACAGGCATATCCATTATGTCAGATACATTCAAGTCAGCTACATCTAACTGTACATATTCATTAGCATGCTTAGTTAATAGTACATGCTCTAATTGTTCTTCCATTAGTGAGTCAACAATATCCATGCTAGCACAAGACTCAGAATCAGAGGGGTACCTTAAGGCTTTATAAACACTAAATTTCACCTCTTCATCATGAACCCTCATAGTGAGCTCACCTTTTTGAACATCTATTAGTGCCCTACCTGTGGCTAGAAATGGTCTACCTAGCAGGATGGGGACCTCCTTGTCTGCCTCATAGTCCAGGACAATGAAATCTGCAAGGAAAATAAACTTGTCAACTTTTACAAGAATATCCTCAATCTTACCTTCACGGTATGCGATGGATCTGTCTGCAAGTTGTAAAGTGACAGTGGTTGGACGTGCTTCTCCTATTCCCAGCTGGCGGAATAGTGATAGGGGCATGAGGTTTATGCTGGCTCCCAGATCACAAAGAGCTCTCCCCACGTGCTTGCCTCCTAGCTCTACAGGTAAGGTGAAGGAACCAGGATCCTTCTCCTTCTTGGGTAGCTTGTTCTGGAGGATGGCACTGCACTCCTCAGTGAGGTTTACTGTTTCAATTTCACCAATTATTTTTTTGTTAGTAATAATATCTTTCAAAAACTTTACATAGGAAGGCATAGACTGTAAAACTTCTACAAAAGGAATGTTAACATGCACTTGTTTAAGAATTTCAAGAAATTTGTTAAAGTGCACTTCCTGTTCCTGCTTCTTCTTTAGCCTTCGAGGATATGGAGGTGGTGGCACATATGCAGGCACGTCAGGGCGTCTTAGGATAGGTGGAGGCCTTGGAATTTCTTCTATCTCCTCAATAATTGGCTCTAGCCTGGCTCCTGATGTGCTAGTTGGTGGTGGACCTTGGTTTGGCAGAGACCCCAGTGGAGCACTAGACTCAGTGTTCTCTACTCTCTTTGGTGTGTCCTTTGTGTTGCTCACCAAGGGTCTACCACTTATAAGTTCAATTGCTTGAACTAGTTCTTTACCATCTCTCCTTGGCACCTCGGTGTCAGCAGGGAGTCTACCTTGGGGCCTACTCTTGAGTTCATTGGCCAATTGGCCTATTTGGTTCTCTAGGCTCCTAAGAGTAGCTTACTGGCTTTGAAGAGTAGCATCATTCTTAGCTATGTATTCCTTGAGTAAGTTTTCTACAGAAGATCCTACAGGTTGGTTGTAAGGTTTTTGATACATTGATTGGTTATGTTGGGGAGTGAAACCAGGTGTTCCACTCGGTCTAGGTTGGTTAGAATTTTGGTTAACATTCTGTTGGTCACCCCATGACAGGTTTGGGTGGTTCCTCCAACCTGGGTTGTAAGTATTGGAATAGGGGTTATTCCTAGGCTGCTGTTGGCTTCCTACATAGCAGACTGAGGATGGATTCCCAGGGCAGTATTCATATGGGTGCCCTTCCCCACAGAATCCACAGATAAGTGCCTCGCCTTGACTTGGTTGGGTGCCCATTGACATGGCTGTGGCGGTATTGGCACTTGTTTGGAGATTGGCTTGAGTCATTTGCTTAACTAGGTTGGTCAGGGCATTTATTTGGCTGCTCATCGCACTTAGAGCATCCTTGTCTTGAGCTCTAGTTGGCTCAACTGGATCATCTGACCACCTACAGTGAGATGTTGAGATCTTCTCCAGGATCTCATAAGCTTCGTTGTAACTCTTGGACAACATGGAACCACCAGCAGATGAATTTAGAACTTGTCTGGTGCTGGGGTTGCATCCTTTGAAAAAGACCTCTATTTGGATACACCATGGGATGCCATGGTGTGGACATTTAATGAGAAGATCTTTGAATCTTGTCCAAGCTTCGTGAAGAGACTCACTTGGAGCTTGTTTGAATTTGATGATATCATCACGAAAGGTAGAATTCCTATCTGGTGGGAAATATTTGACTAGGAATTTTTCTGCTAAGTCTGTCCAATTGAGGACAGATCCAGAGGGTAATGAGTTTAACCACGTTTTGGCTTTGTCCCTCAAAGAGTAAGGGAACAGATATAGCCTCAAGGCTTCTTGGGAAACTCCAGGGATCAGGAATGCGTCACTAACTCCTAGGAAGTTTCTAAGATGGTTGTGGGGGTCCTCATTTTCCATTCCAAAGAATTGTCCCACAGTGGACAACATTTGGAACATCACTGGCTTTAACTCGAATGAGTTGGCAGTGATCTCAGGACGGATTATGCTGGGGTTCAGCTCCCCAGGCATAGGTACTAGGTAAGAAAGTATGGCGCTATCCTTATCATTCGCTATTTCGATGGGATTGCGAGTGACAGGCACCAGGTTTTGATCTCTTCTATCCATTTCTTCTTGAGGAGATTGTGGTAACCTTGCGGTTTCAGCAATTAATGGAGGTAATGAAGGTTGTTTAAAGAGGCGTTTCTTGGCTCTATTCCTAGCTCTAAGTAATCTCTCGGGCTCAGGGTCGAACTCTAGATCACTACTTGGAGGCTCATTCATAAACTAACCTAAATGGTACCTGAAAAAGAAATGAAAATGGATCAGTTTCAATGGAAAATAACTTGGTGTTTCAGACTTAACTAACTTCGTTTTCACTTAAATAAATCCCCGGCAGCGGCGCCAAAAACTTGTTGCGTGCTCAATGTGTTAATAAAAGTAAGCAATAAGGAAGAAAGAGCACTCAGAACATGCAAGCATACATGATCTTATAGCAAGTAGTAAGTATTTTTTCATTCGTTTTCCCACAGAGATTTATTTATAAGCTACTTGTGAAGTATAAAGTTAAGAAAGAAGGGGTGGATTTGAAGGGGTAAAATTGGTTTTTAATTTCCTACTTCTTACCGAATGTCTAAAGGAATGCAACATAAACAAATGCAAGTTGAAATTAGACTCAAAAGACAAGAGACGAAACTAATAAATGAAGAAGAAAACAGCTAAACAGAATGGTAACTTAGCAGAATTGCGGGCACCGCAATGTTTCCGCAATTGTAAAAACAGTGAAAGTGTGTAAAATGGAGAATTAAGGGCTACTAACGACTATCCTATAGGCATTTTAATACGATTCCCAAGCATTGTATCAACTCTCTATGCATCAAACTCACTCTATCTCATGTATCGTCCGATTCCATGCATTAGATTCTTTAGTTTACTCAACTCAAAGTAAGGTCTCAAGCATCTTGTTAAAGCAGAAGTGTTTAGTTTGTACTAGGAAAACGCTTATTCCTAAGCCGTTTTCTGGTTACCTTGAAAGGCTAGCATGATTATACGACTCTGAACTCTTACTCCTTCCAGAGGTTAGGAGTTCTTTGGACAAAATGGATGGCCAATCGAAATTGCCCGTGGGATGAAGCTTACATACAATCAATGGTTCGAGAGCTATCCTACATGCTTGGTTCACGTTTTTTAGCCTATAGTTCTGTCATTAGCATGCCCCTAAGTGACTTAGCTACTCATGGATATGGGGTAAGTAGAAATACGAGATGAAACAGACATGCTTAGAAGGAATTTAAAGACAAAACAGTAAGGGAAAGCAGTAGAATGCAGAGGCAAGAAACTGTGAAATGAAGAATGGAGATTTGATTACTTGATTGTTTGATTGGACAAAAGAAAGCTTTAAAGTAAATAACAGCAAGACAGAAAGCAACGAAATGGAGTGTTCTAACTATTAGAAAGAGAACAACACAAAGCAGAAATGTAAACTTAGAAAAGGAAAGACAGAAAGCAGTAAATGTTGCTTGGAAGCCTCGTCGCAACCGCCTCGGCTGAAGGGGATGAAAGAATAGCTTTGCTTGGATGAATCCAATCGGGAGAGAAGGTGGTTCTTCTCTCCTTCCTATCAGATTGTCGATTCCAACAGCTGAGACTCTCACTCCAACAGACGGCAAAGGAAAACACGAAGAAAAATGGAGCTGCGAGAGGACTTCTACGCTTCCGGATGATGTTTGAACCTCCGACTTTGACCCCCTTTTATAGTAGTTTGCAGGTGCGTTTGGGCCAAGGAGAACCATCAATCTTCAACGTCGTATATCAGAATGGATGGAGGAGAAAGAACGAATCCCTGAAATCACGGAAATTAACAGAAAAAGATCAGTCAACTTACGGTTTTCACTTGAATAATTGCGGCTTCAGCAATGTTTTCGCAATGCTGTCGCAATGCAGTTTTTTCATTCTTTTCCTTCGGTTTTTAACCCTTTTCTTTCCTATTGTACATAAGTCCTAATTTAGCTACCTTCTTCTAATTCTCATATTTAAGCATAGGTTTAGGCTAAATGCTATCAAAAACACCTAAGAGTGAACATCTTTCTAATCCAATTAAGTCCTAAAAAGGTCACTTTTGGAGACGTAACAGTAATCCATCCTCGGTGTGTTATGTTGGAAGTCAACAACAACCAAGGAACAACCCCTACTCAAACACATATAACCCTGGTTGGAGAAACCACCCAAATCTCTCTTGGGGTGGACAACAAAGCACAAGCCAAATGCAAAATCAACCAAGACCAAGTGGACCATCTGGTTTCACTCAACAAACTAGCCAACCCCCATACCAAAAACAATACAACCAACCAATGGGAACATCAGAGCCAACAGGCAACACTGAGAAGCTTAGAGAACCAAATTGGGCAGTTGGCAAACGAGCTGAAGAATAGGCCCCAAGGCAGACTGCATGTAGACACTGAAACCCCAAGAAGGGATGGTAAGGAACAAGTTCAAGCTATTGAACTTCGAAGTGGAAGGACATTGGTGATCAACAACAGAGAAGCACAAAAGAGAGTAGAGAATGAAGAGTCTAGTGCTCCACTGGATTCTCTGCCTAATCTTGATCAAATACAACCAAACACAACAAGGGTGAGGCTGAAACCTATCATTGAGGAACCAGAAGAAATGCCTAGGCCTCCCCCTGTCATTAGGCAACCTGAACTGCCTACCTATGTGCCACCTCCTCCATTTCCTAGACGGCTTAAGAAGAAACAAGAGCAGGAAGCTCATTTCCATAAGTTTTTGGAAATCTTGAAACAAGTCCATGTTAATATTCCCTTTGTGGAAGTTTTGCAGTCTATGCCAACATATGTAAAATTCTTAAAAGATATTATCACTAACAAAAAAGTTATTGGTGAGTTTGAAACAGTCAACCTCACTGAAGAGTGCAGTGCCATACTCCAAAACAAGCTGCCAAAGAAGGAGAAGGACCTTGGTTCCTTCACTTTGCCAGTAGAATTGGGAGGCAAACATGTGGGCAGAACTTTGTGTGATCTGGGAGCCAGCATCAATCTCATGCCCTTGTCACTATTCCAACAGCTTGGGATAGGGGAAGCACGACCAACAACAGTCACCTTGCAGCTTGCAGACAGATCCATCGCATACCCTGAAGGTAAGATTGAGGATATACTAGTAAAGGTTGACAAATTTATTTTTCTTGCAGATTTTATAATCTTGGACTACGAGGCAGACAAAGAGGTGTCAATCCTGCTGGGCAGACCTTTCTTAGCCACAGGTAGGGCTCTAATTGATGTCCAAAAAGGTGAGCTTACCATGAGAGTCCATGATGAAGAGGTTAAGTTCAGTGTCTTTAAAGCTTTGAGGTATCCTTCTGATCTTGAACACTGTGCAACTATAGATATAGTAGACTCATTAATGGAAGAAGAACTTGAGCATGAATTGTTAGTCAAGCATTCTACTAATTATGCACAAATAGATTTGAATGATTTAAATATTTATGAATTGATGGATGTATCTGTGGATAACCCTCAGCATGTATGCATGACCAATGAACTGTCTGAAAGAACTATAACTCCTATGATGCCATCAATTGAACAACCACCTTTATTAGAACTGAAGCCATTGCCTGAACACCTTAAATATGCATATCTAGGAGAGAATGATACCCTGCGTGTCATTATTTCGTCTAAACTAAGTAAACAGCATGAAATTGCGTTAATATTGCTGCTTAAGCAACATAAAAGGGCAATTGCTTGGACGATTGCTGACATTAGGAGTATAAGTCCTTCCTATTGCATGCATAAGATATTATTAGAGGAAGAACATACACCTAGAGTAGATCATCAACGTAGGTTGAACCCCTCCATGAAAGAGGTAGTTAAAAAAGAAATCATTAAATGGTTAGATGCAGGTGTGATCTTTCCAATAACCAATAGTCAATGGGTCAGTCCTATCCAATGTGTACCAAATAAGGGTGGTATGATTGTAGTAGTTAATGAAAACAATGAACTAATACCAACTCGAACTGTCACAGGATGGAGAGTATGTATGGATTATAGAAAACTTAATAAAGAAACTAAAAAAGACCATTTTCCTTTACCTTTTATAGACCAAATGCTAGATAAAATAGTTGGCCAAGCCTTCTATTGCTTTTTAGATGGCTACTCAGGATATAACCAAATCACCATAGACTCTGAGGATCAAGAGAAAACAACATTTACATGTCCCTTTGGTACGTTTGCTTTTCGCAGAATGCCATTTGGCCTATGCAATGCACCAGCAACGTTCTAAAGATGTATGTTGGCAATATTCTCTGATCTAGATGAGTCCATAATAGAAATCTTTATGGACGACTTCTCAGTGTTTGGTGATTCCTTTAACCACTACCTAGCCAATCTAGGACAAGTCCTCACTAGATGTGAAGAAACCAACCTAGTCTTAAATTGGGAAAAATGCCAATTCATGGTGGAAGAAGGAATAGAACATAAAGTGTCCAAAGCAGGAGTAGTGGTCGATAGGGCCAAAATAGAAGTCATTGAGAAGTTAATTGAACCTAAAAATGTCAAAGCTATAAGAAGTTTCTTAGGACACGCAGACTTTTATAGAAGATTTATAAAAGACTTTTCAAAAATCTCTAAACCCCTGTGTGAGCTTCTAGAGCTGAATAGAACTTTTGTCTTCTCAAATGAATGTTTAATAACATGGACCAAGCTTAAAGATGCCTTAGTCAAAGCACCAATCATAGTAGGCCCAAATTGGGAGATGCCTTTTGAACTAATGTGTGATGCTAGTGACTATGCAATTGGGACTATGCTTGGCCAAAAGAGAGATAAATTAACACACCCTGTATATTATGCAAGTAAAACTTTGAATGAAGCACAATGTAACTACACTACCACAGAGAAGGAGATGTTAGCGGTAGTGTTTGCATATGAAAAATTCAGGCCTTATATTATAGGAAATAAAACGATTGTTTATACTGATCATTTTGCAATAAAGTACTTAATGAGGAAGGCTGATGCTAAGCCTCGACTAATTAGATGGGTGTTACTTTTGCAAGAGTTTGATCTAGGGATTAGAGTTTTGTACTTTGCTTTTTACAGAAGAGAGTAATCAATAGTTTTGTTGAGTTCTTCATCTTATCATTTCTTCATCAATTAATTTTTCTGAGTTCTTCAATTCATGTTTTATTAATTCATCCCCTTTAATTCTTTGAAAACCATGAGTAACTAATCTAATAGGGGTCTGCTAGAGAGGAATCTATAGGCTAGAAGTATGTGAATTCAACATGTAAAGTAACATGAATGCATTGAATGTATGTGATCTTCATCCCATGGGCAATTTCGATTGGCCATCCATTTTGTCTAAAGAATTCCTAACCTCCGGAAGGAGTAAGAATTCAGAGTCATCCATTCATGTTAGCCTTTTATGGTAACCAGAGAATGGCCTAGGAATAGGCATTCTCCTAGCACGTTCGTTAGCATAAGTGTATAAATAGGTGCTTAAGTCTTACTTGGATATGAGTAACTTAAAGATCTAATGCATGTAATCGAAAGATGCATGAGGCCTAGCTAAAACGATGCATGAAATGTTAAATTGTTGTTGAATGATCATAGTCAAATGCCTATAGAGAACTCTTAAGTCGACCTTGCTGTCTTACTTTAGATTTTAAATCATTGTTATTTTATTGCGAGATTATTGCGAGAACCGCAATAACCATTTCTGCCTTTTGCCTTAGTCTTTTCCGTAGGTTTTTATCCTTTGCGAATTTATTGCGAGAAAATTACGAGAACCGCAATTCTACTTTTTCACATTATAACTCTACCTCTTTGCTAGTTTTGCATTTATGCTTACATTCTTCGTGCATCTTCTAAATTCCCGTACCTCAACCCAAAATCTATCCAATTTAAGTTACCTTATCTAATCTAACACACTAAATCGCTAGTCACTAAACTTAATCTCTGTGGGAAAACGAATTAAATTATACTTATCACTTGCTGCAGACCATGTATACTTGCATGATCTGAGTGCTCTTCGCATTTAATTTTACTTACACACTGAGCACGCAACACTTAGCCAGATAAAACTCGAGTTTTTACCTTTTACCGTCTATGATGCTTAGTAGATGTGTTGAGAAGGAATATATGATATATCCCTCTTCTGCTACGCACTCCCTATAGTTCACAACGTGAGAATTTTGCAGGGCCTCATGATGTCATTTGAGGCATCTCCAGTCGGGTGGTGTTTGCAACTTTCAATAGCAAGATGAATGGAGTAAGTGTCTATAGTAAGTGGGAGAAGGAAGTACTTCAGTACTTCCTACGGTCTTCTCCATTAGATTGAACCATGAGATTCTCATGTTCCGCCTGCAAGGTGCCCTCGGAGGCACCAATCCAGTCGGAGGGCCGTTTCATGGGGGTCGTAACATCTCAGTCACCATTTATGGATAAAGAAACATAGGGTCATTCCCAACTTTGACATTCCAGTCGGTTGTACTGTTGGGGCCGTCCTATGCATTCTAAAAATGGAGGGTCACACTTACGAGATTTGCTAAGGAGTTAGTGAATCTTGACCAAAAACGATAACTAAGAAAATGAGTTATTCTAGAGATAGCATTTAGTCAAGAATGTCTTGATTTAGTAAAGTAGTGCTCGACTACCAGTCGGTAGCGGCCATTCTGACCTACTAAAGTATCGTTGCAAGTAAATAAAGAGTTTGGGTACTTTATTTACTGCTAAACTTTTCAATTGGTTTAAATAGGTTAAAATTGTTTCACTAATAGATTTACATTCTGTTTTCAGCATGTCGAACTCGTTTATACAATTATTAGCTCACGACAAATTAATCGGAGAGAATTACGGGACTTGGAAGTCGAACTTGAATACGATTCTGGTTCTTGACGACCTCAGGTTTGTCTTAACGGAGGAATGTCCTCATACTTCTGGCACGAATGATTCTTGAAGTGTTCGAGTGGCATACGATGGATGGATTAGGGCTAATGATAAGGCTCAAATCTATATCTTGGCAAGCATGTCTGATGTTTTGTGCAAGTAGTAGGAGGTTATGGTTTCCTTGAGGGAAATCATGTCTTCATTACAAGCGATGGTGGACAGTCGTCCTCATCACTTCGTTATGAAGACCTCAAGTTCGTTTACAACTCTCGCATGGTGGAGGATACCTCTGTTAAGGAGTTTGTCCTTAACATGATGGTCCACTTTAATGCAGCAGAAGTAAACATTGCTACCATCGTCATTTCAGACTTATCAGTCTCTGTACCCTTCCAAAGGAATAGAGAAGCAGGCAAATGTTGTCACTTCGAAGAAATTCCTTAAGAGGTTGGCGTTAGGGAGTAAGCCTAAGTCTGCTTCTGTGAGTAATAAGATTATTCAGAAGAAGAAGAGACACAGGAGGAAGGGCAAAGCCTCTAGTGTTCGCAAGGCAAAATCTTCAGACAAAGGAAAATGTTTCCATTGTAATGAAGATGGACATTGCAAGTGCAACCGCCCAAATACCTTGCTGAGAAACTGGCTGAGAAAAAAACGACAAGATAAATGTGATTTATTTGTCTAAACAAGTTTAGTGGAATATGAATATCATACTTGTTTTTCTTCAGGAAATTAGTTCCTGACAGCTCGTTTCTCGCCGTGAAATATGGAGATATCATTGCAGCTGAACTAGTGGGAGTCCTTGATATAGTTGTTGTATAGAAATAATTTCATTGGATGTAATTATTGTCTACATTACTTGTTTGTATTGAACAGTTGTATACAATATATTTTGTTTTATAATGAACAGTTCATTCAGCAAAAGATGTATACTGATGTGTTCTATTAAACTCGAAAACAACTAGTGTGTTAAGACATACATTTTTAATAAGAAAGCTATAGTTGAATTCAACAATGGTTGTTGATCAAACTGGAGCTTCTCAACTGTTGAGAAAGCCTGAATGCAGTGGGAGGGATGTTGGACAACCCAGCCCGCTGTATTGGCTTGTCTTAAACTCAAAGTTATCATACTTGATGATGACATTGAAGATTCATTGTCTCTAAACAAACAATGGATCACATAGACAAGGCCGAATAACTCAAAGCCATGAATCTTTGGATGGTAATGAGACCAAGCCACTAAGGTGAAACCTTTATGGCTTGACTTTCTGGTAAAGGGACTGTCTCGAAGAGAAAAGGTTTATTGGGTATACTCTCTTTCTCTTGTTGCCAGGTGTAAGTTAAATAAATAACTCTTATCCATTGCCCTGTTCTATTTTGATAGAATAAGGCAAATGGATGTCAAAACTTGCAAATTTGATCTGAGTATCTATAAGTCTCAACCAGAAAGATTCATAATTCGAAGACAAAGAGCAAATGGTTTGCTGACTTATTCGATTCATTTATGAATTGGAGAAAGCATCTTCGTCCTGAATTGTGAGTTTTGATGATGTGATCAAATCTTATGGCTTTGAACAATAGTTTGATAAACCTTGTTTGACAAGGGTTTAATCAATGTTGTAGCTTTCATAAACTGTTTCCGTAATTGATGTCCTAATCATTGAGAATGATGTAGGATCCACTTCTGACAATAAGCATAAACTAGCGACCCACTCCCAAATAGTTGATCTGGAGGTAGGCTTAGTTTGTTCTAAGGATTCAGGTTGATCTGAGTCGTAAGAACAAATTGCTAGTGTTGTCTCTAAAATCTTTTATTGACAAGCTATTGTCAATATTCGATGGTCTATGAAAATGGTTTCCAGAGACACCTCAAATGTTGAGGGTATGAGGGGTACTCATGTGCATTTACTTATTGGAGGTCAGATGTATCTTTTGAAATACATGACCCGATATGTCTTATGCAGTGGGAGATGTTAGAAGAAATTAGTCCAATTGGATTAGATTCCGGTTAAAGTTTTGTCCTTGTACTTATAAGAGTAGAATACAAGAGCTGTATTGCTGATTCCTCGGTGGTAGCTAAGTCTTGTTGCAGCTTGTGAAGCAGCAAAAGGTTCATAAGTTGAGCTCGCAGTTAATGCTATGAGGAGATGTGATGGTCACATGGAAAGCCTCGCAGCACTTCCTGCTGATTAGTTTACTAAGTCTCTCATGGCTAAAGTGTTTGAGAGACACCTAGAAGAGTTTAGGGCTCCGAGTTCCTAGAAAGGACAGTAGGAGAAGACTTCTGATATATGATATATTAGTTTTCTCCACCAACATGTACACCACAGACGTTTAAGTCCAAGTGGGAGTTTGTTGGGTTTTATGTCCTAAAACTCGTGGTTTGTAAACTGTTGTGTTTGTAAATATTCTATTTAGAATAAAGAGTTATTAGTTTTATTCAGTAAAAGAGTTTACTGGAATAAAGTGAAACGTGTTTAGGTTAACCTATACCAATGACCAACACCCATGGCTGAATATGAGTACTTGAGCCTCATGTATGACATGATTGTGGATCAGGCTCAAGTAGTTAGTTAAAACGGTTTATAGTATACGAATAAGGCTGGCTACCTTATCCTGGTAACACTATTGAATGCGGCTCACTTTGTATTGTACAAAACGATGTGATCCGAATCGTTTCACATGGAGATGTGCGAGTGAGGGCGTCATGTGCAAAGAGTTTGCATAAGACCGAATCGCGAAATATGTCGCTCTCTCTTTATAACACCGTTTACTGATGAGACCGACATTTTTATTTGATGGCCTAGGTAACTCGATCTCAATCCTGAGCTCGCTATGAACCCCTGCTTATTCGAAAGTATCCTTTGACTTGCACGGGTGAAAGTGGCCCATAAGCGCCGACTCAATAAGCCTACCATCTTGGGGATAAAGTCGAATAGGTAGCTGAGGACATAGTACAACAAGATTGGAGTTCACCCATAACCCGATTTTCAGGGTTAGTAGATAGGTTGTTCCCTTAATTGATGACTCTGGTGCTTGAACAATTAGCGCGCACACTCTCATGAGATGAGAGAGTTAATTGATTTGTTGGTTGGACCACAAATCTATTGTTCATTAGAGGTGTCAGTGGTACTTAAGGAACAAGATGTAATGCAGGGGTTAAACGGTTTAAATGACCCAACTGTGATTACGAACAACCTGTGAAGGGTCGACTTGCCCATGATGGTTATATCAGAGGACATAATATATCTACAGTGAGAAGAGTGCAACCCTCGGACTATAGTGGAGTCTCCGAGGGTTTGACGAATGTTGGTTAGTTCGGTTAAAAGAGTTTTGACTGGATAATCTCGTATCGTTGGAGCTCATGATCTATAGGTCCTTTAGGTTCTTCTAGCTAGCTTGGATAACGTCGTGCAACAGTATAAGAGAAAAGAAAAAGAAAAAATAATTTGAATTGTTCAAATTCGGCTTTTTGAAGAATGATGGACATATTTAAATATGATTTAAATATGGGAATAGTCTAAAACATGCAAGGAGCGTTGCGACGCTGTACAATCTAAATTTCAGAATTGAGACCCGAGAGCAAGGGTCTCGACTCTACACCTCTAGCGTCGAAATGCTGCCTCAGCGTCGCGACGCTACGAAGATGTTCATCTGCAAGATTTACGTCTAAAAAATGCGCGCACTTTGGTTTTTCCGTCCGTAGCGTCGAATGACCCATTTGCTTCTCTTCCTAGCTCGGTTCATCCCCGAGGCCTTAAAACGCTTCTTTTAGCTTCAAAACGCGTCCTTGAACTTCTCGAGCTCCCAATCGTGCAACACCTATAACAAGGCCAGAATAACACTATTGAACACGGTAATTAGCAGGAATAAAAGAGTAAATAATAGCACTTTTCTGGCGCTATCATTCCCCTCAGCAACTTCCCTCCCCCCGACGTCGAGGGAATGCTCGGTAATCATCATTGTCTGTTCTCCCTCAACAAAGTCCCTTTGCCCGACGTCTAGGGAATACTCGGGAATGGTTTATGTTGGGTTCCCCTCAGCAACATCCTGTTGGGTTTTATGTCTTAAAACTCGTGGTTTGTAAACTATTATGTTTGTAAATATTTTATTTAGAATAAAGAGTTATTAGTTTTATTCAGTAAAAGAGTTTACTGGAATAAAGTGAAACGTGTTTAAGTTAACCTATATCAATGACCAACACCCTTGGCTGAATATGAGTACTTGAACTTCATGTATGGCATGATTGTGGATCGGGCTCAAGTAGTCAGTCAAAACGGTCTATAGTATATGGATAAGGCTGGGTACCTTATCCTGGTAACACTATAGGATGCGGCTCACTTTGTATTGTACAAAACGATGTGATCCGAATCGTTTCACATGGAGATGTGTGAGTGAGGGCGTCCTGTGCAAAGAGTTTGTATAAGACCGAACCGGGAAATATGTCGCTCTCTCTTTATAACACCGTTTACTGATGAGACCGACATTTTCATTTGATGGCCTAGGTAACTCGATCTTAATCCTGAGCTTACTATGAACTCCTACTTATTAGACAGTATCCTTAGACTTGTATGGGTGAGAGTGACTCATTAGCGCCGACTCAATATTTTACCATCTCAGGGATAAAGTCGAATAGGTAGCTGGGGACATAGTACAACAAGATTGGAGTTCACTCCTAACCCGCTCTTCAGGGTTAGTAGATAGGTTGTTCCCTTAATAGCTGACTCCGGGGCTTGCACAATTAGCGCGCACACTCTCATGAGATGAGAGGGTTAATTGACCTGTTGGTTGGACCATAGATCTATTGTTCATTAGAGGTGTCAATGGTACTTAAGGAACAAAGAAGTAATGCAGGGGTTAAACGATTTAAATGACCCAGCTGTGATTACGAACAATCTGTGAAGGGTCGACTTGCCCATGACGATTATATCAGAGGACATAATATATCTACAGTGAGGAGAATGCAACCCTCGGACTATAGTGGAGTCTCCGGGGTTAACGAATAGGATTCATGTGTAAAAAAGTCGGTTTTCGGAAAATCGGGTTTAGTCATATTATTTAATTAATATTTCATATTGAATTAAATAATAATTATTAATTAAAAAGTTTAATTAATAATTATATATATATTTTTTATTTATTAAAAAGTTTAATAAATAAAATTATTATTATTATTTTTAATAATATATATATATATATATATATATATATATATATATATGTGTGTGTGTGTGTGTGTTATAGTTTGGCCATTTAAAGAGGAGAAGTGCAGAAGAAGTTGGCTTGGGGTTTACGAAGTTAAAAAAAAAAAAAATCCATTTGTTCAGTTTATGTTCCTCTGAACCCCCCTATCTCTCTGGATTCTTTCTTCTTCTTCTCCTTTTGTTTTTCTTTTTCTCTTCTTTCGGAGTCCCACAACTCCGTTACTCGGCGCCGAGGATAGCGGGACTACCTCGGGTGTTCCTCGGGGCGTTCGTGAGAAGAGGCCGAAAGAGTTCGTGACGAGGAACGACCGGCGAATTTTGAAGAAATTGGAACTACAAGGGTATGTATTCTAAATTTCTTATTTCCGTCTTTTGAGCATGTTTTCTATTTGTTAAATTGATGAAATTAGAGTAACATCGGTCCAAAGTCGCTTCCGCTGCGTAAATCGCTCCATCACATCCATTTGCCCAACATTTGGGGAATGGTCGTGAATGGTCTCTGTCGGGTTCCCCTCAGCAACTTCCCTATCCTCGACGTCGAGGGAATGCTCGGGAATCATCCCCATATGGTCCACCTCAACAACATCCCTCTACTCGACATCCAGGGAATGCTTGGGAATGGCCTCCGTCGGGTTCCCCTCAGCAACTTCCCTCTCCCCGACGTCGAGGGAATGCTCGGGAATCATCAGCGTCCAGTCCCCCTCAACAACATTCCCCTCCTCCACATCGAGGGATTGCTCGAGAATTATCTCCATCTGGTCCTCTTGAGCAAAATTCTTGTCCTCCACCTCGAGGGATTGCTCGAGAATCATCTCCATCTGGTCCCTCTAAGCAACATTCTCGTCCTCCACCTCGAAGGAATGCTCGGGAACCATCTTCGCCCAGCCTCCCTTCGCAACATTCAGATGCCCCACCTCGAGGGAATGCTCAGGAATCGTCTCGGTGCTAGTCTCAGGATCCGACTTCTCAAACTCTGTATCAGTGTCATTCTCAAGCTCCACTTCCGTAGTCGGCGAGATATTAAAATCCACATTCAAAGCCTATAACACATACAATAAACACATGTTATTATAATTTATAATGAGAGAAAATAAGAGACATACGTTGGATATGAGTTTGAGATAATCCTTTATCGTTTTCAGCTCGCCCTTTAGTTCGCCCTCTACATGGTCGAGATCTTCCCTATAAACTTTGTTTCTCCTACTTCTCTTCTTCGTCTTATTCTTCTCCTTCCTCGTACCAGAGTTTGATGGAAAAAAGGGTGGACAACAGGAGTGGGAGTGGGAATGTGGACCATAACTGAAGCAGGAGGCTCGTCATGATGGGAACCACTAACTTGCCCACCTCAATGATCATGCTCGTCAAAATCGTCCCCGTCGTGATCATCGTCCTCTTCCACGTGCTCCTCATCATCCTCAACGTGCACCTCGTTCTCCTTCACATGGTCATCATCCATTTCCTCCCTATTCACCACAAAATGAGGGGGACAGGCTCTAACCCGTTGGTTCGATCATCCTTATACCGAACTTCCGCTTCTGACATCACTAGTCTACTTAACACCCGGGTCTGCACGACATAAAAATAACATGTCAAACTAAGTTTAATCTTACAAAAAAAAATAAACAATACATAATATTTTGCAGGACTTACTCGGTTCGAAGAAAACACATCCCTTTCAAGTTGGAAATATGTGGGAAACTGCGAGCACAACCACCGAAGGATCCGTGTGGAATGGCCGTTGTGTTCACCCTACTGGCTACGGTTTTGCTAACAGTGGATAGAACCTTGTAACCCCATACCTAAGATAAGGAATAAAAAAAGTTGAATTTAATGTATACGAATATTTAATATGCAGCAAGTTCAAGTTCGACATGTACTTGGAAGGCATGTGCAAAACCTTAAATGTTGTAGGTCTGCCATTTTTTCTTCAACTTATATGTCTCGACTCTGCCTTTCATGGAAGACTTCAAGTTGTTCAATGTCCTCTCAAATATTCTCGATGACCAATCGTAGTGGGTGAATACTTCTCAATCATCGACGATGCCAAATATCAACAAGTCCACTAGAGCTTTCTTATCTTTTCCATCATGGCCGGCTCAATAAAAAGTACGAGGGAAATCTTCACTGCATCTTCGTCGTTTCGAACTCTTTTGCAAATATTTTTTCCTAATTTCGTAGAAATAAAATTGGCATCAATCCTTTTCTTTTCGTTTTTCTATTCACCTCCATGAGAGGAGGCCATATACCAGTGATGATGTTGAAATCGTCTCTGCAAAAGGATGCCTTCTTCCCCAATATATTGAAACTTATGACGTCTCTCTAACTTCCTCCACTTTCCTCTGCATGAAGTGATGAACCAACTGGCCATTGAATATCAAATCCACGTCGAGTAGTAGACCAAAACATGTTTTCCGATACATGTTCATCTGTGCCTCCGTTAACTTCCTCTTAATTAATGCAATAGTGTTGGAGATATGCGACAACGAGGAAACAGTAGCGGGGAATTTTGGTTAATGTTGGGGTATATATAAGAGTCTATATATTTGTTTATATTGGGGGTATATATAACAATGTATATATTTGTTAGGGGTATATATCAAGGTAATATTAATGGTCGTAAATTAGGGGTATATATAACAATGTATACATTTGTTTTGGATATATTGAGTGTATATATCAACGTATAATATATATAAAGTTTGATATAACATGGTATGATGTGAGAACAAAACGACGTAGATAAATAAATGGCTTCGTTAATAGGGCGACGACGTTAAAGGATAGGCAAAGATAACAACGGCGGCGGCGGAAATGCTGCGACGGGGGGAGGCGGTGGTAACGGTGCGGCGGAAACGTTTTTTGGTAAGAAATGGAAATGGTGGTTAGAGAGAAGAAGAGAAATTGATGGAGGAAATTAATTTTGGTAAAAAATGACATACAAAATAAAATCATATTCATCACAAAATCTAATTAATGATAATAGATAATTGCCATTAAAAAAGTAATAAAAAATAATTAAAATCATATTAATAAAAAAAATCTAATCAATGATAATTGATAATTTTCATAAACAAACTCACCTAATTAATGTTGTAAAATTAAAAAAAGTAATAAAATAAATAATTAAAAGCACATAATTAATATTGTAAAAAAAAAAAGTAATAAAATATATTTATTTTCGAATTTTAAATGAAGGGCAAAATGGTAAGATTAAATTAAAACAAATCCATTAAATGACACCATAAATACTCAAAAAAATATACAAATGAAAAAAAAAAATACAATTTTAATTTATGACTTTATTTTTTAAATAAGTCATGAAAAAATATATCAAAATTGAAAATTGTAAGATATAATTTTCATTTTTTTAAAAAAATATATTTAATTATGCAGGTGGAGGAATCGAACTTCTCAAATATGCAAGAATGATATGGTTAGAATATGACTTTTAAAATAAATTGAAGGGATCTTTCCATATTTCTAATTACACAAATGTCAATTTCTTAATTAAATTTTAGTTTTGTCATAAACTTGGCTAAGGTAGGCCCAACAAAGAATTGAAAGGACCTAAACGTTCATATATTAGTTGTAATTACAATTAATTAATTAAAAATATTAGAAAATATAATTGATTGTTTAGAAAATTTTATATAAAAAAAAACATATTTTTCATATTTCAAATTTTGATTGAAATTTTCGAAAAGTGGTGAATAAGATAAATATGGAAAAAGTCAATTTAATTTGATGATATCCAGATTTCAAATCAATCTTCTTGAAGAGACAAGAACCATACAATTGATGGAACTAAGGTCCTAGAACAACTAGAGGCGCAACGGAAAGAAGCCTAAACTGATTGAGAATCTTCAGCAATCAATAAGCAACAAACACGGGAGAGAGAACAACAACTATCGCATAGTATAATTTCTCTCCCGTAGACCACCAGTAAAAACCAGACCGACCGGTAAAGGGCACCGATAAAAGTCAACCGATAAAGGTTGACCGGTAAGGCATAACCGGTAAGCTTCACAAGCTTCGACCGGTAAATTCGTATTGGTAAAACCGGACCGGTAAGCTACCATCGGTAAATTGGTTCAGTAAGCTTCAATAAGCTTACACCGGTAAGCTTACATCGGTAAAAACTAAACTGGTTAGCTTCCACCGGTAAACCGGTTCGGTAAACTTCACAAGTTTACACCGGTAAACCAGTGGACCGATAACCATTACCGGTCTGCTACTTCGGTAAATCATATACCGGTAAACT
This sequence comes from Herpetospermum pedunculosum, assembly GCA_028017165.1. NCBI lineage: Eukaryota > Viridiplantae > Streptophyta > Magnoliopsida > Cucurbitales > Cucurbitaceae > Herpetospermum > Herpetospermum pedunculosum. The sequence goes on from CM051527.1 coordinate 51,667,830, forward strand.
CGACCGAAGAGCGAGCGCCAAACACTATCTCATAACGTTGGCCAAGTCACCGGTAAAATCCTATCGGTAAGCTTCACCGCTAACCCGACCGGTAAGCTTCACCGGTAAATTTACCAGAAAACTTGTAAAACCAAAAAAACGTACCTTTTTTGGATGTCTTCTCGTCTCCGCAGCAACCTCCTCTGCAAAATCCTCTGGAGCTTAGTCTGATCACGAGCACGGCGAGAACCACCCTCAGAGAAGTCTCAGCTATCCTTGGGCTTAGTAGCGGAGTTGTGGGACTCCTTTGAGCAAGGGGGCTTTGAGGAGAGGTTGGGAGGAAGAAGAAGGTGATGGTTTAAATGAGAAAGAAGATGAAGTTCAGTTTGAACTTGATGAATTATTCATCAGCAGCTTCAAACCTTCGTCTCTCCAATTCTCATAAATCTTCAACAATTGAAGAGCAAATTGAGGGAGGAAGAATGAACCTTTCACCTCTTCAAATCTTCAAAAGATAAACCTCAAGCTTTTGCACCAAAAATCAGCTTCTTCTTCAAACTTTCTTCAACTATTGAAGAACAACCAAGGAGAGAGAGAGAAAATTCAGCAAAAGCCTCTAATGAAAGAGAGAATTGTGAAAGTTAAAGCTCCAAGCAAAAAGTTGCTTACACATTAAGGTTTGATTAATCAATATTTAATAGGTGTCAACCATGCATGTTTTTTTTTTTTTTTTTTTTAACCAAAAATCAGTTTATTAAGAGATACAAGGAAAGGAGATGAGGTCTTTTTGGGCCTCAGTCATCAACCAATTAGGAAAATTATTGACCCAAACAGTGGGTGAAATAGAACTACGGGCTTTAGAAGCAATGCTATGGGCTAGATTATTCCTAGCCCGATTTGTGTGAAGTAAGTTGAAGGAAACAAAAGAGCCCATCATATCTGAAGCTTCATTAATCCAGCAGCTAACTTCATTAAAATAGGAAAGGGGATGGGAGAAGGCGTTCAACGCTTCTGTAGAATCTGATTCCACCAAAATTCTCGTGAGCCCTAAATCAACAGCGAAAAGGATACCGAGAGAGAGCGCCCTGATTTCCGCATGAAGGGAGCTCGACATCAGGTTGATGGAAGTAGCTTTGGCTGCCACGATGAAGCCTTTGTGGTTCCTGATTACAACGCCAATACCGGCGGGGGAGGAGGAAGATATCCAAGAACCATCCACGTTTAATTTGCACCAGTCAACAGGGGGAGGAACCCACAGTAGGATTGGAGGGTTTAAAGAGCCTTTCAACTTTGGACAATTCATCTCCGCAAAATAATCCAGAATCCATGAAGCTTTAGAACCTGAATCAGGTATGGGATGAGAAGAATTATATTTGTTTCTGTCATTCCAAAGAGCCCAACAAACAACACTTGCTAATGAGAGTTCTTGTTTAGTCAGATGGAGAAGCCACGAAGACCAACTGTCAACCATCGAACCAGCTAGACGGGCAAGGGAGAAAGCTGAAGGGAGAACTAAATTCCAAATGAGCTTGGCCCGGGTGCAACAAATTAAAGCATGGAAGGAGGATTCATCCTTCTTAAGGCAAATCGGACAAGAGGTTAGGCAATCCACTCCTTTCTTTTTTAGTCGAATTCTGGTGGGCAAGCTGTTGTTTAAAACTTTCCACATAAAATGTTTGATTTTGCTGTGGCCATTAGTGGACCAAATGGACTCCCAAAACTTAGAGCAAGTAGATGAATTAGAGGGGCCGCAGGGGGATTTGAGGGAGGTGGCAAGAACATAGTCACTCCTAACATCATAAGAGCCTGTTTTTGAATAATGCCAACAAAAGGAGTCAGTAGTAGTCAATCTTGGAATAGGGATGGTGCGAACTATAGCAATATCATCAGGATGTAAAAACTTCTCCAATTGAGAATAGTCCCAAGATCTGTTACAGTTGATAAGGGAAGAGACTTTTAAATTAGGATAGTGGGGATTAGGGTGTATGGGCCGGAAGGTGTACTCCCTTGGTAGCCAATTGTCTGAGAAGACTGAGATATTACAACCATCCCCAACCCTCATTCTCATACCTTTAGATAAAAGGGATCTGCCCCATATCACACTTTTTCCAAAAGAATGAAGGATTTGAACCAATCTGGGCAGAAAGAAAGTCACCTTTAGGAAAATATTTGCCCTTGATCACTCTAGCTATTAGAGAGTTTGGTTGAGATATAATCCGCCAAGCTTGTTTAGCTAGGAGAGCTTGGTTAAAAAGTTCGAGATCTTTGAAGTTGAGCCCTCCTAAATGCTTAGGCTTACATAGATGGTCCCAAGTAAACCAATGAATTTTCTTCTGAGAAGGGGAGGAGCCCCACCAAAACCGGGCAAAGGCCCTAGTAATATCTTGGAGGGTCTTCTTTGGAAGCCGAAAGCAACCCATAGCATAAATAGGGATGGCTTGGGCGATGCTTTTGAGAAGAACCTCCTTGCCTCCTGTTGAGAAAAAATGAGATTTCCATCCTTGAACTATCTTCCAAACCCTATCACAAATAAAATTTAGATCATTAGCCTTTTTAGAGGAAAAACAAGAAGGGAGCCCCAAATAATTGCCTAAGTTAGTTACAAGAGGAACCCCAAGGGCAGAATGAAGGGCATTTTGCAAATCTTTATGAACATTAGGGGAAGTGATGAGGGCAGATTTTTGAAAATTAATACTTTGCCCAGAGGCTAATTCATAGTCACGAAGGAGAGAGATAATAGTTTGACATTCAGACATAGAAGCTTTAAAAAATAAGAGGCTATCATCAGCAAATAAGAGATGGGAGATAGAGGGGGCTGAACGAGCAATAGAAATCCCAGAAATATGATTCTTAATTTCAGCATCTAAAAAAGATTGAGAAAAACCTTCCGAGCATAATAAAAAGAGATAAGGGGATAGAGGATCACCTTGACGGAGACCTTTAGAAGGGGTGAAGAACCCTTTAGCCTGACCATTAATCAAAAGGGAGAAGGAAACAGAAGAAATGCATCGCATAATCAAATCAACCCAAATTGAGTGAAAGCCTAATTTAAGCATGATTTTCTTTAAAAAGATCCATTCCACCCTATCAAATGCTTTGGACATATCGAGTTTTAGAGCTGCCAAACCTTTTTTAGAAGTCTTTTTCTTTCGAAGAGTTGAGACACATTCGTGAGCAAGAATAATATTATCATTAATGGCTCTAGAAGGGATAAAAGCGGATTGGGAGGAAGAGATAATGTTATTTAAAAGAGGTTTAAGTCTATTAGCAAGAACTTTGGATATTAATTTGTAAGAGACATTGCAAAGACTAATAGGGCGGAAATCCGAGACAAGTGAGGGATTTTTACATTTAGGAATTAAAACTATATTAGTATGGTTCAATTCTTTAATAGAACCATTATGGTTTAGAAAATTCAAACAGCAGGAAGTGGTTTTGTTGCCCACAATAGGCCAAAATTTTTGATAGAAAAGAGCAGGGAGACCATCGGGGCCAGGGGCCTTAGTAGGGTACATCAGCTTAAGAGCAAAAACAATCTCTTCCTTCTGAAAAGGGGCAAGGAGAACTTTATTCATGTCCTTCGTAACAACACAGTGAACTTTGTTAATAACTTTGTCCATATCTGCATCCAAGGGATTAGAAGAGGAAAAAAGATTAGTAAAATAAGAAATAAAAATAGAATCAATAGCCTTACCTTACTCCTGCCATGTGTGATTGGAGTCCATGATACCTAAGATTCTATTCTTCTTACGCCTTAAAGAAGCACGTTGGTGGAACCATTTAGTATTTCGATCGCCCCATTTAAGCCAATTCTCCCGGGATCTTTGCTTCCAAAAGATTTCTTCCTCAATCAAGAGTTTATCAAGGTCATTTTCCAAATTGTAAATCTTGTCAAAATTTGGTTGGGTAGATCTATCATAGGCTAACCTAATTTGGGATTTACAGAGAGAGATATTTTTATGAAGATTAAAGGATTGTTTCTTTCCCCAATAATGGAGCTTATTAGTAACTTTCTTGATACAAGAAGAAAAATCTAAGGAAGTACAAGAAGGTGAGTTCCAAGACCCAAAATCTTTAATAATTGTGGCACATTGATCATTTAGGGACCAATGCTCTTCAAACCTAAAGGGTTTTTTTAGTGGGATGATGAGAAACCGTGGGGTTAAGGATTGATAACTCAATTATAATAGGACGATGGTCAGAATTGGACCAATCAAGATGAGAAACTTTAGTAGAAAAGAAAGAGGAGCAAAAAGCAGGGTTACCTAGGAAGCGATCAAGCCTTTCATAGATGGGGGGGTGGTCCCTCCATCGATTGCACCAAGTAAAAATGTCCCCTTGAAATCCAAGATCCTTGAGATCGCAGTCATTAATAGCCTCACGGAAGCCAAGAAGTTGGCTAGAAGGTTTGGGATCACCACCAAGCTTTTCATTGTTCCAAAGGATCTCATTAAAGTCTCCACCTACTAACCAAGGAGAGTTATCATTATTTTGGAGACGGCGAAGAAGATCCCAACTAGAGGGACGGTTACTAGTAACTGGGTGGCCATAAAAACCTGTGAATCTCCAAGAGAGATTTTCCCAAGAGATACTAACATCAATGTAAGACTTAGAATGAGATCTAACGAATAGATCAACATCATTTTTCCAAAGAAGGCCTAGCCCACCCCCAGAACCTTCATTAGAAACAGCAAAGCATCCATGGAAGTGAAGATCTCTTCTTAAATTTTCAATCTTGTCCAGACCACAGCGAGTTTCTGATAGAAATATCACATGGGGGCTAAGGTTTCGAATAACATCTTTAATGGTTCTGAATGCTCGCTGCCCCCCCCCCCCCCCCCCCCCATACCGCGAACATTCCAAGCTAAGATTTTCATGGCTCTTGGCGGGGTTGAAAATCAACCACCGCTGAGGACAAATCAGGGCAAACTAAAGAGGGAACACCATTAGGATGTAAGTCAAGAGTTTTTAATCTTTTAAGAGAAATCGGTGGGGGGATAACCTCCAGAGAGTGTTTTGACCCAATAATTGGGGGAGGGGGGGTAACCGAAGGCAAAGGAATTGGGTTAGTAATAGGTTTTTTCCAAGAACTTCGAAATGAGGAATCAAGGGGAGAGGAGGAGTTTATAGAAAAAATAGGTAAAGTATTTTCTTGAGGAAATTCAGTGGGGGGTTGGTCGTAGAGTGACTTTTAGGTGGTGGTGGGGAGGATACAGAAGACATAGCAGGGGTAGGGGAAGGGTTATGGGTAGCTTTAGGGGGGGGGGGGGGGGGGGGGGGGGGGGGAAGGTTGGGAGGGAGAGTTTGGATTGGTAGGGGAAGGTTTGGAATGGACTTGCTTGTAAAAGGACCCAACAGCAGTATTTGAGTTTTTTTTAAAAAGGACCTTTAGGGGGAGGTTGGTATCTTAACCAAAGCCCATAGTTTATTTTATTTTTTGTAGAAGATGAATTGTCAAGAAAGGCATTGTTGCAATCTTTGATTACATGGCCAATAAGGCCACAAAAATAACAAAAATCTGGTAATCTTTCATATTTAATTTGAATCCAGCTACCTGTCATAGAATTCTCAGTGTTAATTTTAATTCCTCTTCGCAGGGGTTTGGAGAGATCAAGAAGAACACGGATACGGAGACTTGGGAAGCCAGCAACGATCAAGGGCATCACAGTCAACATCAAGGAATTCTCCGACTGCATTACCTAAGTCCATTGCTGAATTTTTGTTGAGGTAAGCCATTGGAAGATCCAAGAAATGTATCCAAAAGGCTGTCTTGTTAAATGTCATATCTGATGGTTTGGTTAAAATATCAGCTTCTTGTAAAACTATTAAACCCTTGTCAAAAGACCAAGGACCAGTAAGATGGATTCGAATTTTTTCGCTTAGATTGAGAAATTCAAAGATAAAGATATTCTTGCCCAGGTTATGGATCTTTAATTTGTTATCAAGATTCCAAGATTTTTGGAAAAAAGAGAGCAAGATTTCAGGTGTCACAATGCGGTTTGTTAGGAGTTTACCAATAAGGCAAAGATGGAGATCAAAAGGGGGGGACGAAAGAACAGGAGCTTCGATTATGGTGGTCTCTTCATCAGAGGTTAGGGAGAGTCTTTTCCAACTCATTAACTAATATAAATTATTATAATAATATTTATTATAAAAGTTAATTAGAATTGATTTTATAAATAAATATATATAATAATAAATATTTATAATTAATTAAACTTTATAATTAATTCTTTTATTATTTAATTTAATATCAAATATTAATTAAATAATAAGACTAATCCCGATTTTCCGAAAACTGATTTTTCTCATATGAATCCATATTCATATTTTCCTCCAAACACATATTTAAATCATATTTAAATATGTCCAACCTTGTTCTCAAAGCCGAATTTGGATTTCTCCATATTCTTTCCTCTTGCATTGCTACACCACTTTATCCGAGCTAACTAGGATAACCTAAAGAACCTACAGATCATGAGCTACTACAATCCGAAATTATCCGGTTAAACTCTTTTAACCGACCTAATCAACATTCGTAAACCTCCAGAGACTCCACTATAGTCCAGGGGCTGAACTCTCTTCACTGTAGATATATTGTGTCCTCTTGATATAACCATCACATGCGAGTTGATCCTTCACAGGTCGTTCGTAATCACTCCGGGTCATTTAAACCGTTTAACCCCTGCATTACATCTTGTTCCTTAAGTACAACTGACACCTCTAATGAAAAATTGATCTGTGGTCTAACTAGCAAATCAAATCCCTCTCTGGCCAATGAGAGGTTGGGCCATTGTTCAAGACCTGGAGTCATCTATTAATGGAACAACCTCTCTATTATCCCTAAAGCGGGTAGAAGTGAATTCCGTCTTGTTGTACTATGTCCCCAGCTGCCTATTCGAGTTTATCCCCAAGATGGTAGGCTTATTGAGTCGGCGATCTGGCCACTCTCACCCGTGCAAATCAAAGGATACTCTCGAATAAATAGGAGTTCATAGCGATCTCATGATTAAGATCGAGTTACCTAGGTCATCATATGAAAAAGTAGGTCTCTTCAGTAAATGGTGTTATAAAGAGAGAACGACTTGATTTCGCAGTTTAGTCTTATGCAAACTCATTACACAGGACGCCCTCACTCGCACATCTTCATGTGAAACGATTAGGATCACATCGTTTTGTACAATACAAAGCGAGCCATATCCAATAGTGTTACCAGGATAAGGTACCCAGCCTTATCCATATACTATAGATCGTTTTGGCTGTAAACTTGAACCTGATCCACATTAATGTCTTACATGAAGCTCAAGTATTCAAACTTTGCCATGGGTGTTTTTTATTGGTACAGGTTAATGCAAACACGTTTCACTTTATTCAATAACACTTTACTGAATAAAATTCAATAACATTTTATTTCTAAATAGATTGATTACAAACACAACTGTTTACAAACTACGAGTTTTAGGACATAAAACCCAACAACAATTTATCAAGCATATCATCTAGCCTATGAATAGGATGACGATACTTTACAGGGATTTTGTTGATAACTTACAATCCACACTCATGCACCAAGTATCATCCTTCTTCGGCACCAATATGACAGGTACAGAACATGGGACTCGAACTTTCTCGAACATAACCCTTTTTCATGAGCTCCTCCACTTGCCTTTGAATTTCTTTGGTCTCGATTGGATTTGCTCTATAGGTTGGCCTATTTGGAATGGAAACCCCCGGGATGAAGTCTATTTTATGCTCAATACCTCTAATCGGAGGTAATTGATCTTTTGGTACATCATCTTGGAACAATTTCTCGAATTCCTACAAAAGAGATTGAAACACACTAGGCAAAGAAAAGTTGTCATCATAAGAAGCCAAACTTCCTTTCTTGTACATAAGTACAAAGACTGATTTTTGGGAAAACATTGCCCTTCTCACTTCTCTCACTCTTGTTAAACAACTCACTTTCTTTCCTTTTCTTTCAGTTTAATCTTTTATTCACTATTCTCTCCATTCTTGTTTCCTCTCTGATTTTTTTCACTCACTTCTTCCTTTTCTTTCAATTCTTTTTCTTCAAACTCTTTTTTTTCTTTCTCTAACTTCAATTGATCAACAAATACATCCTTAGAAAACAAAGGTACAAAAGTTGTTTTTCTACCATCTTTTGTAAAAGAATACATATTCAAATAACCATCATACAAGACCTTCTTATCAAATTGTCAAGGTCGACCAAGTATTATGTCTCCAACATGCATAGGTAACAACATCACATAGAACCTCATCTTTATACTTTCCCAAAGTAAAAGAAATTAAAGCTTGAGAAGCTACCTTCATTGTTCCACTATCATTGAGCCATTGTAGCTTGTAAGGTTTAGGTTGGTGTTGAGTTTGAATTTGCAACCGTCTGATAAAAAATGTACTTACGACATTGGTGCAACTTCCATTATCAATAACAAGACTACAAAGAGTCCCATTAAATAAACACCTTGTGTGAAATAAGTTGTCTCTTTGGTCATCCACATCACGTTCCTTAATTTGAGTGTTAAGAAGTCTCCTTGTAACAAGTGTCAATTGACTCTCATCCTCTAATTCCTCTTCATTTTTTTCTTCAATGAGCTCATCTTGGTCACTTTCCTCTCCATCAGTGACAATTTCTCAATTTTTAATGATCATGACTCTCTTGTTTGGACAATCGCGGCTAATATGTCCAACCGTTTGACATTTCCAACATTTGATGTCTCTATTTTTCTCTCAGATCGCCTTGGATCCCTCCACTTTTTCCTTACCCTTGGAGCTCTTAGCCTTGTCCTTATTGTCAAACTTAAATTTTCCTCGAGGCTTGAAATCTACTTTTTCACTATTTGCATTCTTTTTCCAAGTGTTAGTTGGAAAAGAAGTAGATTTAGAAGAAGTATACATCTTGTTGTTCTCCTTCTCCCAAGCTAATTGCCTTTCAATTTTGACAGCAAGGTGTAGCAATTTTTTCATATCAAAGTAAGTAAGCCTGTCTACTTGATTAGCAAATTCTCGGTTCATTCCTCCAAGGAATCTAGCCATTGTATCCTTCTCTTCATCAATATTAGCTCCATTCACAAGGGTCTTCATTTCTTTGTAATAGTCTTTCACACTTCTGGTTCCTTGTTTCAAGGAATAAAGCTTTTGTTTGAGTTTTCGGGAATAATGCTTAGGAATGTACCTCTTTCTCATTAATGTATTTAATTCCTCACAAGTTTCGATTGGCTCTTCATAATTTCTCCTCCATTTGGATTTCAAAGATGACCACCAGATATTTGCATAATCACAAAATTCAGCAATAACAAGTTTCATCTTCATTTCTTCACTAAAATTATTGTAATAAAAAACATGCTCAATTTTACTCTCATGTTGTAAATACTCCTATGGGTCAGTACTACCATGAAAGCTAGGAATTTTAAGCTTCACTCCCCCAACTCCTCGTTCTTTCACCCTCTCATTTTGGTACTCCCTCTCAACCCTCCTCGGTGGTAACATTTCTCTTCCCCATCTTCCTCCTCTTCCTCTTCCTCTTCCTCTCCCTCGACCAACAACTCTCCCTCCCCTTAGATTTTGTCCATCTAAAAGGGTGGCATTGTCATATTCATCGTCATTTTCAACTCCTTCATTAATAATTTTCCTCTTTGAGGATTACCTAAAGTTACTTTCATTTGATCCATCCGATCAACCAAGGCACTAAGTACTTGGTTAAAACGGTTAAAGATCCCGACTTGTGCTTCTCCCCACCTAGCTTCACCAATCTCCCCTCCATTTCCCTCTTCTATATTTGTAGTTGTACAGACAATAGCTAAATATGTATAGGACCTCACTCACTCAACTCATTGATTTTTACACTCGGAACACTCGTGTTTACACACAAAGGTAGACTATTTGGGAAAAGTGACTAAATTATGATCTTGGGTAGGCCAATATGTGGATCAAGCAATTCTTGTAATAATGAGTTTTTCAAGGTAGCCAAGACAAGATAATTATGAAATAACAGAAAAATAAAGAAAGGTTCAAACAACTAAGGGAAGTCCTAAAATCATTTTTTTGGGTAAAACTACACACTGAAAAGAATTCCAACAAACAAAGGTCTTCTGTTATGAATTCACTTACTACCCTTCTTAAGCTTTGAAGATAAGAGATGAATCTAACTTTTCGTTTCAGGGCACACAAACAAACTCGGATGTTATCACAGAGCTTGAATAGGAAAGAGAAGCAATAAATGAAACAGTTACAAATTTGAACAGTTTCAGCAATATGTGTTTGGAAGCTGATTAAATCTTCAAATTAACGTGCAATTGGTCTAATAATTTGAAGAAAATAATGATAATTGGTGTTAATTCACTATTATCTCAAATTGGTTCAGATTTCAAAGATCAAACACCAAATTTGCATGAACAATCATAGAACTCAACATGAACAATTTCTGGATGTTTTTTTTTTTTTTTTTTTTTTTTTTTTTTTTTTTTTTTTTGTAACTTTCAAGATCTAATTGTGATATTTAAGATGAAAATGAGAACAAAAACGAAATGACAACAACAAATATGAATGAACAAAATTCAAAAGATGAATGAGCAAATACGGAAATGAAAGATAAATCAATTCTAGAGTAGGTCACAAAGATATAACCTATGCTCTAATACCAAATGATAAGGCAACCCTAACCCTCAGCCCAAAGATCCAAGTTTATGGTGGAGCAAGAACTCTTGAATCAAAGAAGTTAAGACCTGTTTATGCAAATTTAGGATCAACCAAGAGAAAGTGTTAGAATTAAATTACCTCTTAAGATCAAAGATCTAGAAGCAAAATTGAGAATCTTGTTCTAGATTGAGTCACTCCACAATCAAACTTGATCAAGGCTCGATTGAATGGCTCGGTTGCAATCTATCACCAGAATCGCAAGAACACTTAGAAATGCAAAATATATTGCTAGATTTCTAAGAAAAGTATCTCAAACTTGAGAGTTTAGTTTTGATTCATCAATAATTGTTTTTTACAAACCCAATTTCGCGGGTATCTATAGCCCCCCTTCAAAAGCAACCCTACACCCTTCAAATGCCTAGAAAACAGTTACAAAGAGTAATGACCATGATTGACAAGTTTGGTAACTCTCATCCTTAATTGTCTAAGCTTAAACTCGACATTAAAAGTTGAAACATTACACGTACAAGTTTATGAAACTAAATTAATAAATGAAATCCTCAAAATGCTTTCCAGACTCGAGTGTTATTCCTGGCAACTCCCTGCTCAACTTCAACCTTGAAAATGTTGTACTCCAAAGCTCCAAATGGTCCTTCGTCACTTGAATTAACTTGTAACACATGAAATGAATGTTTAACCAAGCTTAACCAATTTGGTAGATGAAGGATGAATGTTTGCTGGATCTTCTTGGCCTTGGATCGTGTAATAGGTCTGGTTGGAACTTGTGGAATACCATGATTCGTATCACACATAAACTACGATCATTAATAATACCCTGACATATACCCTAATATATACACGGTTATATATATACACCCTGATTTTAGAACGATATATACCCAAATTTATACCTTGTATATATCTGAAACAACAAGCAGTCACATAAACTACGACCATTAATAATACCATGATATATACATCGTTATATATATAAACCCTGATATATACCTTGTTTATATCAGGTAACACAAACCATTAAAAAATTCCACAATAAACTACGGCCATTAATCATACCCTAATATATACACTCTTATATATATACATATATATACATATACATACATACACATATATATATATATACATATACATACATACACATATATATATACATATAAATACATACACATATATATATACATATAGATACATACATATATATATATATATATACATACACATATATAGATATACATATATTTTTTTTTTTTGACAACATGTGGGAAAGGAGAATCAAACTTGAGATCTTTTGCTCATAGTTCATACATAGATATACATATATATACATACACATATATATATATATATATATACATATATATACATACACATATATATATATACATATATATACATACAGATATATACATACACATATATATATACATATATATACATACAGATATATACATACACATATATATATATATATACATATATATACATACACATATATATATATATACATATATATACATACACATATATATACATACACACATATATATATATACATATATATACATATACGGTGGGTAAACGGTGTCTAAATTATGGATTCTGGCCGACGAAGTTAGGTGGGTGTCTAAACTGTGGATTTCGGTCGACGACGACTTTCAGTGGTTAACGACGAATAAGTTGGGTGGATTTCGGCCGCAATGATAGGTGGTTAACGACGACGAAGTTGGGTGAATTCCGACCGCGATGATGGGTGGTTACCGACGAATTTGGGGAGTCTTTGGTGATGGGTGAAAACAAAACTAAAAATTCATAAAAAATGGTTTCAAAAAAATTGTGAAACGTTAGAGAAGTTTTTTATGACTTTTCTAAAATATTCAAATTAGGTTTACCAAAAATAAAATCTTTGATATTTAATATTTTAAGTATTTAATATCAAAAAAATCAAATAAGTTATTACAACTTTTTCTAACTTTTTTGTTTTTTTTAGAAAAAACGTAACAGAAAAGATAAAAGGTTAGAATGGTAAATCTACTAATTTTCTATTTTTCTATTTTTGTACCAGATAAACATAAATATAATAAAAAGTTATATTAAACATTTTTTAAATAGAGAAAATTATACTTTTGGGCCATGAGGTTTGAGTTTAGTAGCATTCAGGTCTCTAAGCTTAAAAACTCGACATTCTAGTCCTTGAGCTTTGAGTTTAGTATCATTTCGGTCCCTCCGTCCAAAATTTCGTTACAATAGCTAACCGAACCTGAGGTGACACTTTTTTTAATAATAAAATATTATTTTTATTATTTTTTAATATTAAATATGTTTTTTTTAATTATTTTTAAATATATTTGTTATTTTTTACTAGGGGTGAAAACACGTCGGGTCGGGTCGATTTTCGTGAAACCCGACCCAAGCCGACACTGTTTGATTTTAGGATCGACCCGACCTGACAAATTTCGGGTCGGGTCGGTCAACGGTTTTTTTAGAAAAAAAAAAAAAAAAATTGGTTTTAAACCCTCCATTTTGCCCCCAAACGCTCAACAAAAAAAATTCAAAAATCCCTAAAGTTATGCTCAACCAACAAATACCAAAAAATCTCAAAATCCCTAAATTTATGCTCAACCAACAAATACCAAACAATCTCAAAATCCCTAAATTTATGTTCAACCAACAAATACCAAAAAATCTCAAACCCTCCCTTCGGTAGATTCTTGCACAAAAACAAAAAAAAATCTGCCCTTTTAAAATTCTTTGCTCAAACACCAAATAAAAACACTCTCAAATCCCTCTCTTGCTTAAACATCAAATTAAATCTGAAATCTCTTTTCAATCTCGGCTCAAACACCAAATAAAAAAAATCCAAATTGCTGGCTTTTTAAGCATTTTTATTAACACAAAAACAAACCCAAATAAGAACTCAAATAAGGAGAAGCACAAAACATGAAGAAGAAGAAGCACACAAAATTAATCGATCAAGAAGAAAACAGTGGTGAACGACGTTGTTTTGTTGAAACTCATCTCAGGCGGTTGTTTTGTTGAAACCCATCTCAAGCGGCTGTTTTCTTGAAACTCATCTCAGGCAATTCTTGGAACCCATCTCAGGCGGTTGTTTTCATGAAACTCATCTCAGGTGAACAGACGGTTGGCTACGCTTGCAGTGCCGGAAGAGGGGCGGCGGCGAAGGTACGCTTGCGAAATGAGAGAGGAAGTGTAAATCGGGAGAGTGAGGGAGAAGACTGTGCAAAAATGAAAGAGGGGGGGTTAGGTTAAAACTGAAAAACATGCTATTTATATAAACCGAAACCGAACCGAAATTTGTCGGGTCGGTTCAGATTTTATATAACTGTAAATTTCCGGGACGGTTTGGGCCGGTTCGGTTCGGTTGATCGGGTCGGTCCGATTTTTTACACCCCTATTTTTTACTATTCTTTTTTTTCACCTTCTTCCTCCCCTTCCCTTTCTCCAGATCTGAAGAAATTAATTTTAATACCACCATCAGATTCAATCTCAAGATCAATTTTCAGATTCCGCTATGGTCGCCTCTTATACTCAAGCTTCAGATCTCTTAAACTTCTTCACCATGCCAACAACCAAATGCTCGAACTCTTCCATTTCCTTCTCCAACAACACGATTTCGAATCTCCATACCTGATACGGATCCAATCACTGAACCATTACATGTACCCGAAGGAGCCATTACAAGAAGCAAGGCAAAGAAGATTCAATAGGATTTTACACTACATCTTCAAATGCTAGCTAATGCACAAGAAGAGACAAATATTTTTTAACCCAAATTTCTTTACAATGTTAGTTCAATGAGTCAAGAAGAGAATGGTGTGAAGATGGCATGGGAAAAGTCTTCTAGTTTGAAAGATGGCATGGGGAACAAAAAAAGTGTGCAGAAATTGTAAGCAGTGGGTTGTCCAGCTTGCACCTCTTGGGAGTTTGGAATGTCAAAACTACTCAAACGTTGGAATCTTAAAGAGCGCGTCCTACAGTAGCTAGTTAAGACAATTTAAAGCATTTCTATTGTTTTAGTTTTTCCATATGATCTTTCAATTGTTGGGCAATTGAATTTCATTCCCTAGGTTCTACTTTCTTCAATTATGCATTTATTGACTTTTAGAGACCTTTAGTATTTCGTACCTTGAACGTCCATTTTGGCCTATTTAAAGGCTTGTAGGGCTCTTCAAAAGATAGATTACTTTGTGTTATTATTATTATTATTAGTTTTTCTGAAAGCATTTACTTATAAAGTGTAATACAAGGCATACTACAACTTGTCTTGAAAGTATTGCACTCGAATTATAAAACAAAAAAAAAAAAAAACAGTAGCAAAAGAAAAAGAAATCAATAGCAAAAGCGAAAAAAAAAAAAAAAAATCAAAGATCCGAGGCACACGAAAAGTTCTTGTCATTAAGTTGTGATTTGACTCTTGAGTTATTGATCCTAAGGTTGATTTTCTCTAGTATTAGTTTGTGAGAAGTTGAATTTTTTGAATTGGTTATATCAAGCTTAAAGTAAGATTGCACCAAAATCTAAACCAACCCTTACATATTTGACCTAGTACCAAAAGCCTACCCTTGAGTGATAAACACGAGTGTCCTTGAGTGAAATCTTTGTGAGAAGTATGGAGAGGTCCTCTTTACTGTTTTGTTTTTGTTCTACTTCATTTTTTTTTATAGATCAGGCACATGATGGAAAAGATGTACAACAAGTGGTAGATCCAAATATGGTTATTCTTCAAGGCATTCAAGGTATGTCGGAAATGATGAATGAAGATAGACAAGAAAGGAGGGCACAACAACAACGAGAAGAACAAGCATTGCAAGAAGATGAAGGCATGTTTGACATAACTTTGGCCGAACAAGAAAGAAACTTTGGAGGAAGAGGAAATAGGAGAGGAAGATGAAGAGTTAACCTTGCAAATGTCATGCAACCTAGAAGGATGGGAAGAGTGAATGAAGATAGAGATGGAGGAGTTAAACTCAAGATCCCACCTTTTAGTGGAACAACGGATTCCGAGACATACTTTCAATGGGAAAGGAAGATAGAACATGTGGTTGATTGCAATACATATAGTGAGAATAAGAAGATGAAACTTGCCATTGCCGAATTCACCAATTATGCATGTGATTTGTATCATCATCTCAAATCCGACCGAAGAAGAAAAGAGGAGGATCCCATAGAAACCTGGGAAGAACTTAAAGAAGCCATGAGAAAAAGGTACATTCCTAAACATCATGAAAGAGATTTGAAGACTAAATTGCAAACTTTGAGGCAAGGAACAAAAAGTGTTGCTGAATATTATCAAGAGATGGAGACTTTGATGGAAAGAGCAAAGATCCAAGAAGAGGAGGAAGACACCATGTCTAGATTCATGAGAGGTTTGAATCAAGAACTTGCTCATATTGTTGATAGAAATCCACCGCTTTTTTTGGAAGATATGTATCATTATGCTATCAAAATTGAAGCTCAATTGAAGGTAGAAAAGGAACATTATCGAAGAGGTATACATCTAAAGCTAACACATTTTCAAATTCTAATACTTGGAACAAGAATAGTTTTGTGAATAGGAATGAACCAATACATTCAAAAGAGAAGTTTGGTGCTGCCAAAAGAGTGGAGGCCGAGAGCTCCAATGCTAAAAAAAATGAAGTTTCAAAGAAGGTAAGGGAGAAGTCTAGTTCTATTCAATGTTGGAAGTGCAGAGGATTTGGACACATGAGCAAAGCTTGTGTCAATAAAAGAGTCATGGTGATAAAAAAATGGCATGCTTGAATCAGATGATGAATGTGAGGAACATGATGCACAAATTGAGGAAGAATCTGAAGCACATGATGGTGAGTATATTGAAGAAGGTAACTACATATCCTTGATTTCAAGAAGGGTACTTAATGTGCAAATTAAGGAAGATAAAGTTGAAGATCAAAGAGAAAACTTGTTTCACACAAGATGCTTAGTTGAAAGGAACCCATGTAGCTTGGTGATCGATAGTGGAAGTTGCACAAATGTGGTAAGTAGTTTTCTTGTAAAAAGACTTCAACTTGCTACCCATCCACATCCGAAACCATACAAACTTCATTGGTTGACAAACAAAGGAGAACTTAAGGTGAACTCTCAAGCTCTAATTCCTTTTACTTTTGGAAGATATAAGGATGAAGTTCTTTGCGATGTTGTTCCTATGCATGCGGGGGATATATTGTTAGGCCGACCTTGGCAATATGATAGAGAAGTTACATATAATGGGTTGCTGTACAAGTATAACTTTACTCTGAATGGAAAGAAGTTTACTTTACTTCCATTGTCTCCATACAAAGTACATTGTGGCCATTTGAAATTAGAGAAAAAAAGAAAAGAATTCGAAGAAAAAGAGAGGAGAGAAGAAAGTAAGTTCAAAGAGAGAGAAGAGTGACAAAAAAGAGAAAAAGTGGGGCAAATGGTGAGTGAAAACCAAGAGAGAAAAAAGAGTGAATTTGAGGAAAAAAAAAGTATGTGAGTTTGGTTATGAGAAAAGGTGAAGTGAGGAATGAGTTATTAACTCAAGAACCAATCTTTGTGCTTATGTGCAAAAGAATGTATTTAGCAACTAACCCAAATTTTGATTGTGTTTTGCCAAGTGTTTTTAAGTCTCTTTTGCAGGAATTTAATGACATGTTTCCACATGAGGATGCACCTACGGGTTTACCTCCTTTAAGAGGGATTGAACATCAAATCGACTTCATACCCGGGGCAACTCTTCCAAACATGGTTGCCTATAGGAAAAATCCCACTGAGACTAAGGAGATCCAAAGGCAAGTGGAAGAACTCATGGATAAAGGCTATGTTAGAGAAAACATGAGTCCTTGCACATGGAGAATGTGTGTTGATTGCCGCGCCATCAACAAGATAACGGTAAAGTATCGACATCCTATTTCTAGATTGGATGACATGTTAGATGAATTACATGGTGCTTCTTTGTTTTCAAAAATAGATCTTAAGAGTGGTTATCATTAAATTCGAATGCAATTAGGAGATGAGTGGAAAACAACTTTCAAAACAAAGTTTGGACTTTATGAGTGGCTTGTTATGCCATTTGGCCTTACTAATGCACCAAGTACTTTTATGAGGTTAATGAACCATGTTTTGAGGGAATATATTGGAAAATTTGTTGTTGTCTATTTTGATGATATCCTTGTTTACTCAAAAAGCTTGAATGATCACATTGTGCATGTTAAGACAATTTTGCTTAAACTTAGAGAAGAAAAGCTTTATGCCAACTTCAAAAAGTGTAGTTTTTGTCTAGAGCAAGCCAATTTTCTAGGGTTTATAGTTGGGAAGGATGGAGTGCAAGTGGATGAAGAAAAGGTAAAGGTTATTCGAGAGTGGCCAACACCCACCAATGCAACCGAGGTAAGATCCTTTCATGGTTTGGCTAGTTTTTATAGGGCGTTTATTAAAGATTTCAGTAGCATAGCCTCACCATTTTATGAACTTGTTAAAAAGCATGTGAAATTTGAATGGAAAGAAAAGCAAGAGAATGCATTCAATGAACTAAAAGATAAATTGACCAATGCACCTTGTCTTATTTTGCCTAACTTTGATAAATCTTTTTAGATTGAATGTAATGCAAGTGGGATAGGTATAGGAGTTGTTTTAATGCAGGAACAAAGGCCAATCATGTTTTTTAGTGAAAAGCTAAATGAAGCACAACTCAACTACCTGACTTATGACAAAGAACTACATGCACTTGTGAGGGCTTTGCAAGTTTGGCAACATTACTTGTGGCCAAAGGAGTTTGTTATCCATACGGATCATGAAAGCTTGAAGTACCTCAAAAGTCAAACCAAGCTAAATAGGAGGCATGCTAAATGGGTGGAGTTCATTGAGACATTTCCTTATGTCATTCATTACAAAAAAAGCTAAGGACAATGTGGTGGCCGATGCATTATCGAGAATGTATGCTCTATTTTCTTCGCTTAGTGCAAAAGTTCTGGGTTTTAAACACATGATTGAGTTGTATAAGGTAGAGAAATCTGAATTTTTTGATGTGTTTACTAAAAATAAACGAATTTAAAATCAATCAAACCAAACTTCCAATTCAAAGGCATACATTCATTCTAAAGGTAATATTGATCATAGGCTAAAAAAAACAATATAAATTTCTCAATTCAAGAATTCAACCAATTTATTCGGAAAAACCGCAATAAATATAAATTTCCCTAATTTAAATGATTTTAATCAAGCATCAAAATCAAAATTTATCATTGAATCAATTGGGCACTACACACTTTCTTTTCTTCTTTTTTCTTAGAACACCAACTCCCTCTCCCTTTGTGATGCTGATTTAGAGGTTTGTCGGGCTAAACGTTTTTGTGAGATTTTTGGTATTAAATTGCAATCTAATTTCCGGAAATATTTTATGCTATCACTGCTGGAAGCTCCTGCGGTTTAACTCTCAACTCGTTTTCCCCCATACTTTTGGTCATTAAGAACCAACTATCAAGCATCAACACATTCAAGTAAGTAATATTTCTATTAAGGTGCCTGAAAACAACTTTGGGGATCCCCTAAACTTGCATCATTTTAACAAGGGCACTAGCTTTCACACCCAACTGTAGGGCCTCTCACCTAGAGCACTCGCTCAATGGGCGGCCTAACTACTCACATTTGGGGCAGCTCTTTTTACCCCTTATCGTTACTCATTACAATTGTCGAGCTCAAGTAATAATTTTCTTTAATTTTCTTTAATTTTTTTTTGTTTTCGCATGGCAGATAGACATGCTATACCTCCTTAATATTGCATTACAAACTATCATGCAAGATAACTTTCTAATTAGTTTTAGGGGCCTTTCGAGGTTACAACAAGCATATAGGCTAAATAATACAATACTAAACCTTTAAAACCATAGATGAGAAGACTATGTGCTTAATAGTTATAAGGGAATCTAGAGAAAAAAATTTAAATTTAACTCAAAATCATGCATTCATTCTCATGCTTTGCAAGAAAAAATGAAAAAACATAATGAACAGAAAATGTTAAGACACGTCAAAGATTTTCATCATCATATAATATGCAACCAACTAATCCATTCATTTCAAGCTCAAGATTTTCATAATTATAAGTGTGACGCTCAATCACATGCTTTGCAAATATATCTCACAGAAGAAAGAATAAAGAGAAGAAAACTCCCCTGAAATTTCTCTTGCATGGGTCTAAGGGCGGTGGTTGCGCTCTCGCATCTAACAGGTTCATCTTTTTCTTCAAGTCCAAAAGCAAATTGAATCTCCTTCTCGGGATTAGGCTCAACCTCTTCCTTAATCTCACAAACCTGATCTTCACATGACACAAAATTCTCAAACTCATCGTCGTTAAGTTGCTTTTTGGACTAAAAAACAACTCTACTAGCAGTTATCGCGCAATATTGTTGAGAAAATTCTGACATGTTAGAATAATTAAACAAAACAAAAGCAAACTAAAAGAAATATTTTTGTGATTTTTGTAAATTTTGTGATTTTTGTGATTTTTTTTTTCTTTTTTTGCAATTTAAAATATGAGTTTGTCGAGGCCCAATTTGAAGCGAGCTTTTCGAGGCCCGTCAAATACAATTTATAATTACCGATCAACGGTTTGTAGTAAACTACAGCGAACCAGGTCGAACTCAGGGAACTGAAATTTAAATTTTCTAAATTAATCTTTATGTAAAAAATAATAAATGGGGGATTTCTGGATTGCATGTTAATCTAATGAATTAAAAAAATAATTAAAGATAAATGTGAGAGAATTAAAGAAAGACAAGAGATTACCTTGCCGATCATAGATTGTCGGGCTACTTAATGGATTTTTCTCATCGATTACTCCAATAAAAATACAATTTCTTAATTAAAAGCTTAATCGACTTAACTAGAACAACCATGAAAAGTCTCTAAGGTCCTCTCATGCAATTAATCTGACAAAGCATCGTAATTAACTCTAAACTCGCCAATTAGATGGGCACAATAGCGTTCCAATTATGGCAAAGCATCGTAATTAACTCTAAACTGGCCAATTAGATGAGCACAATAGCGTTCCATGCTAACCAACTAGCAGCTCTAAGTACATGGATTGATTAGAACGTTAATTAAATTGATCAGATTCAATTAAACATTTTTATATTCCTTACGTCTATTATACGCACCATGTTAACTATGAAAAAACCATAATATTAACACTAGTCATAACTTGATCCATCTTGCTACTACAATTAAGCATGCAATTTATGACAATTACGGATCACAAATTACAAACATAGCATACATGAACAATTAATATTTAATTGATTAAGTTGTCACATTAACCAATACTAATTGCACATACATAAACAAAGAATAGAAAACAATTAGCCAAGAAATTAGATTAGAATTTAATACCAAAAATCTCACAAAAACGTTTAGCCCGACAAACCTCTAAATCAGCATCACAAAGGGAGAGGGAGTTGGTGTTCTAAGAAGAAAGAAGAAAAGAAAGTGTGTAGTGTGTGTTTTTCCTTGTCAAGGCTCTCCCCTTTTTATACTAAAAGGGACATAGCCATTTACTATTTTTGAATAAAAAAAACATTAAATAAATAAAAAAAACTATGTGGTGTAGGTTGAATTAATTTGTTTGTGGTTGAGGAGCTGACACATGTTGAGTTGTGGCTTGCACGAGTGTACATGTGTGCGAGGAACCCTTCACCATCAAACCAAGCTTCCAACTTTGAACATTAAATGATTTTTATCTCTATAGTACTATCGATTCCTGCAAAACATATGATTAAACACATTAATTTCAATCAACTAACAAGAATTAAAGATTATAAAATAGCACTTTTGGAGTGTTATCAGTATACACAATGTTTAGAAGGGAAAAACGTACATGACCATATTGCGTTTGATGGTATGCTTTTTAGGAAAGGTAAGCTTTGTATTCCTAAGTGTTCCATTCGAGAGTTACTTGTGAAGGAGGCTCATGGGGGAGGACTTATGGACATTTTGGAGAATTTAAAACATATACCATGTTGTGTGAACACTTTTATTGGTTGAAAATGAGAAAGGATGTGAACAAAGTGTACAAGCAATGTTTCAAATGTAAGGAGGCTAAGTCTAAGACACAATCACATGGTCTTTACACACCTTTAGATGTTCCTACTGAACCTTGGGTAGACATTAGCATGGATTTTGTTTTAGGGTTACCAAATACTAGAAAACATCATGATAACATTGTTGTGGTGGTTGATAGGTTTAGTAAAATGGCACACTTCATTCTATGTAATAAAACGGATGATGCTACTAACATAGCGAATCTATTCTTTAGGGAAGTGGTTAGAATGCATGGCATTCCCAAAACAATTGTTAGTGATATGGATGTTAAATTTGTAAGTCATTTTTGGAAAGTCTTGTGGGGAAAATTGGGTACTAAGCTTTTGTTTTCTACAACTTCTCACCCACAAACCGATGGACAAACCGAGGTGGTTAATAGAACATTGGGAGCCTTGCTTAGGTCACTAATTTCTAAGAATCTTAAGTCTTGGGAGGAGAGTTTACCTTTTGTAGAGCTTGCATACAATAGAGCAATACATAGCACTACTCATTGTTCACCTTTTGAGGTTGTGTATGGCTTTAATCCTTTAACTCCTCTAGATTTATCACATTTTCCACCTAATATGTTTACTAGTGATGCAGCTTGTTCTAAGGCAGAATACATCAAGACTTTGCACAAATAAATCAAAGAAATGATTGAAAAGAAAAATCAAAAGTTAGTCACTCGCAAGACTTGAGGGAGAAAGGAATTTATTTTTAAACCGAGTGATTGAGTTTGGGTTCATCTAAGAAAGGAAAGGTTTCCCGATCAAAGGAAGTCTAAACTTCAACCAAGGGGAGATGGTCCTTATCAAGTTCTTGAACGGATCAATGACAATGCATACAAACTAGATCTTCGAGGTGAGTACAATGCAAGTTCTACTTTTAATGTTGCTGATTTGACTCCTTTTGATATAGGTGATGAAGACCTTGATTTGAGGACAAATCCTTTTAAAGAAAGGGAGAATGATACGGACCCAATTACTGAACCATTACATGTACCCGGAGGAGCCATTACAAGAAGCAAGACAAAGAAGATTCAAGAGGATTTTACACTAGATCTTCAAAGGCTAGCTAATGCACAAGAAGAGACAAATATTTTTTAACCAAAATTTCTTTACAATGTTAGTTCAATGAGTCAAGAATAGAATGGTGTGAGGATGGCACAGAAAAGTCTTCTAGTTTGAAAGATGGCGCGGGAGACAAAAAAAGTGTGCAGAAATTGTGAGCACTGGGTTGTCCAGCTTGCACCTCTTGGGAGTTTGGAATGTCAAAACTACTCAAACGTTGGAATCTTAAAGAGCGCGTCCTACACTAGCTAGTTAAGACAATTTAAAGCATTTATATTGTTTTAGTTTTTCCATATGACCTTTCAATTGTTGTGCAATTGAATTTCATTCCCTAGGTTCTACTTTCTTCAATTCTGCATTTATTGACTTTTGGATACCTTTGGTATTTCGTACCTTGAACGTTCATTTTGGCCTATTTAAAGGCTTGTAAGGCTCTTCAAAAGATAGATTATGCTTATCAAGAACTTGTGTTTCTTAAAACCCATTTTGGTGTTGTTTCTTTCAAATCTTGTTTTAGGTTTGATGTTAATCGGTTCATTGAATTAGTTTTGATCAACCTAATTCTGGAGTGAGTCGTCTTAGGATCTAAGAGTGACAATCATAGATTCTAAGTGTGATATAAGAGTCATTCACCTTCTAACTAAACTCTTGATTGGAATCAATCGTTAAGTTAGTCTTCTTTGTGGGCATTTACAAGGATCCTAGAAAGACCTCTAGCTTTGTAAATCAAGCATTGTTGGACGCTTACCAATACCTCTTTCATTGAAGGGTTTCTCGCATAACTTCCCGACGACAGCGACAGAGGAAACTCATCGTCGACGTCGTTCTCCATACAGTACGACCCTTTGTTCCACCTGAATTTGTCGTCGCAGCCGCCGTTGTTTAGAGAGTTATTTCAGTCGCTTCCACATGGGTAAGGAGTGGCGGTGACGGTGAGTTCGAGAGGATGGGCGGGAGGGAATTTGTTCCCGAAAAGATAAATAATAGAGGGAAAAAAGCGTTCTACAGATCTAGAACGAAAGAGGAGATTAAACATGAAAAAAAAACCTGAAGGAATGAGGGTTAAGATCGGGAGAAACATAAAGGGAGGAAGAAGGTGAAAAAGAAAATAATGGTAAAAAAGAAAAAATATCTATTTTATTTAAAAATAATTAAAAAAAACATATTTAATATTAAAAAAATATTTTATTAATAAATAAAATGTCACCTCAGCTTCGGTTGGTTATAATAATAGAATTTTGGACGTAGGGACCAAAATAGCACTAAACTCAAAGCTCATGAACTAAAATGTCGAGTTTGAAAGCTTAGGAACCTGAATGCTACTAAACTCAAACCTCAGGAACCATAGTGCAATTGAATTTCATTCCCTAGGTTCTACTTTCTTCAATTATGCATTTATTGACTTTTGGAGACCTTTGGTATTTCGTACCTTGAACGTTCATTTTGGCCTATTTAAAGGCTTGTAAGGCTCTTCAAAAGATAGATTATGCTTATGAAGAACTTGTGTTTATTAAAACCTCTTTTGATGTTGTTTCTTTAAAAAATTGTTTTAGGTTTGATGTTAACCGGTTCATTGAATTAGTTTCGATCAACCTAATTCTAGAGTGAGTCGTCTTAGGATCTAAGAGTGACAATCATAGATTCTAAGTGTGATCTAAGAGTGCCAAAGCGAGCATAGCTCAGCTGGCATATGTATGACTTGATGACCAAGAGGTCTGTGGTTCGAATCCCCCCACCCCCAATGTACTCAAAAAAAAAAAAAGTGTGATCTAAGAGTCATTCACCTTCTAACTAAACTCTTGGTTGGAATCAATCGTTAAGTTAGTGTTCTTTGTGGGCATTTACAAAGGATCCTAGAAAGACCTCTAGCTTTGTAAATCAAGCATCGTTGGATGCTTATCAATACCTCTGCCATGGGAGGGTTTCTCGCATAACTTCCCGACGGCAGCGACGGAGGAAACCCATTGTCGACGTCGTTCTCCATACAGTACGACCCTCTGTTCCACCTGAATTAGCTGTCGCAGCCGCCGTTGTTTAGGGAGCTATTTCAGCCGCTTCCACATGGGTAAGGAGTGGCAGTGACGGTGAGTTCGAGAGGATGGGCGGGAGGGAGTCTGTTCCCGAAAAGATAAATAATAGAGGGAAAAAACGTTCTACCGATCTAGAACGAAAGAGGGATCTGGAGAAACGAAAGGGGAGGAAGAAGGTGAAAAAGAAAATAATGGTAAAAAATAAAAAATATATATTTTATTTTAAAAATAATTAAAAAATATAATAAAAAATATATTTTATTAATAAATAAAATGTCACCTCAGCTTCGGTTAGTTATAGTAATAGAATTTTGGACGTAGGGACCGAAATAGTACTAAACTCAAAGCTCAGGAACTAAAATGTCAAGTTTGAAAGCTTAGGAACCTGAATGCTACTAAACTCAAACTTCAGGGACCATAGTTAATTTTCTCTTTGAAATATCTTATATATTAATGACTCATTGATGTTCAAACCCCTTATAATTTTATATAACAATTATATTTCGTGTTTATTGTTTAATTTAAAGTAACCACAAAATATAAATTTTAATTTAATCTATAAAAATTCTAGATAACAAACTTATAATAATTCATATCTTGGACATCAACATATAAATATTATTTGATTATTATAGCTAGCTAAACCACAACAATTTCGTTTGAATTTACCAAACGTCGTGACCTGTTTGTTTTATGTTTAAAAGTAAAATTTACCAAACCACAAATATGTTTCATATGACAATTCATTTTACCAAAAGCACAACGGCCAACAATTATTTTAAAAGTTACTGCAAACGGGGCCTTAGACACTTTGTAGAGTTACCTAACATAGTAGACACACCATTAACAGAACATACAATAGATGTTCAAATCTCTTCCCACATATTGTTGACCTAAAATAAAGGACAACTTTAAAAGTTTAGGGCTAGACTTTTAATTAACTAAACATTTATTATAAATTTAATTTTATTACCAACTTTAGGAAATAACTTACTTGTAATGAATATCAAAGTTTTTAATTATAAAATAAAAAAAATTAAAACATATATGACGTCAATGACAAGTGGAAACAAATTTGTATTGTCACTTGAGCTTATAACTCAACTGGTATACACCAGTCGTTGATCTAAACCCTCCATTTTCTCAACCTACTATTTAATCCCTCCCTCACGACCTAACTACTATAGTTAATCTTTTCTCCATACTTAACTACTCATAATCTCTACACTATCTTGAATATTTTATTATTATTCTCTTTACTTTGTATATCACACCTCTAATGACTATGTTTAAGTTAATTTTATGCCTCCAACATCGAAACAAATGTTTTAGGTTCACAATCTAGATCGGAGAATAAAATACCTAGATTGTCCTCAATTATTTGTATAAAATTAGGTTGAGATTGAAATGCGACATTATAACAAATGTTTCATTCATACAAGTCAAGGCACTCGAGAGAGATTAAAAGTGACTCTCACCCTTTAATTGTGGTCTCTCTCACTCTCATCTTTTAATGAGATCGTCTCTTATTTCATCTATAAAATATGAGCATAACTCAATTGACATAATGTATGAATTAGTGACCAAAAGATAGAGTTTTAATATCCACCTCTAGTTATAAAAAAAAATGAAAAATAAGAGATGATCTCCCGAGAGTCAACTAATTAAAACAACATTTTGCAAATAATTTTAAAAATATATATATTTTTTCTTTCTTCGTGAAAAAAAGAATAGACACGAGAAGTCACATTTGAATGCAAAGATTCATTATATACAAGCAAAAATATAAAAATTCTCTCCATTTAATTTTTTTTTTTTTTTTTTTTTTTTTTTTTTTTTTTTTTTTTTTTTTTTTGCAGAGAGGATAAATTAAATTATAAAAATATTTGATCAAATAACTCACAAGAAAGGGTGAATAAATCATAATTACTTACTCTATTCTCTACTCTCATTTCCAATATAATATATTCCTATAAAAGCTCAAATGGAGAGGCAGCCAATTAGAGAGGTTGGTTGTTAAAACAAAGTTGGAAACATTAAATTTACCTTAAATAATATGCATAATGTCTTAAAAATTTCAAATTAATAAGAGGAAAAATAATTCAAACTTCTACACTAGCCCTATTGAGTTAAATTTTTAGCCTTAAAATTTTAATTTCATTATTTCATTGAATTAAACCTAAACCTAAATGGAAAGTGAAATTAATACTCTTTATTAGTTGAATTTCTATTCTAAAAAAAATTATGATTCACCTCTTCATAATTAACTTAAACAATTTAAGACGAGCAAAAAAAAAAAAAAATAATAAATAAATAAATAAATAAATAAATAAATAAATAAATAAATGCAAGGTTAATGTTGATAATCATTTGATTTTTTGTTTTTGAAAATGAAGCCTATAAACACTACTTACCTACAGGGGCGGATGCAGGTAGGGGCCAGGGGGCACGTGCCCCCCTCGAATTATTTGGTTTGTATATTTGTATATAAATATGCATAATTAAATTGAATTGGTTTGTATATTATTATTAAAAAACGCGATATTTTAATGTTAAATGTGGATGGAACAATGGTTGTGGGGCATGCCATAACCCTCATCTTCCTTTGGGCTTGAGTTCGATCTCAACCCATGTTATTTTTAACTTTTTTTTAAATCTCATGCCGTTTGTTCTATTTATACTTAATAATTAGGATTTAGGATTTCGTTTTCCATATATATGCCTCTTTGTTCTATTTTTAAGAAAAATTTAGAGAAACAAAAAATAACACATAATTCTATTTAAAAAAATTATAAATACCTCTTTGTTCTATTTTTAAGAAAAATTTAGAGAAACAAAAAATAACACATAATTCTATTTAAAAAAATTATAAATATTTCAAATTTCGGATTTAGGATTTCGTTAATTCCATATATATGCGGCTTTGTTCTATTTTTAAGAAAAATGTAGAGTAAACAAAAAATAACACGTCTATTTAAAAAAAAAATTATTATTTACTTACCTATTTCGAATTTCATTATTTACTTATCTATTTGAATGAATAATTCAGGAGATTCTTAATTTTTTAATTTTGTGTTTCAATATATTTTTAAACGATAACGATGTCTAATAGATTTATCAGCTTTCAATTTTGTTATTATTTTTTTAAAAAAATAGTTGTTCTATTAGAGTGAGATTTAATTTTATCTCTAATTGAACCTTAAAGTTTTAATTTTATATCTAATATATACGTGATGAACAATTAGTTTTTTTTTTAAAATTTAGAATATGTTTGTATTGGATAAAAATTTAAAACTTTATGAATTTGTTAGATACACCTAGTACGTTTTAAAGTTATGGACCATATAGACACAAATAAGAAATTTAAGACTAAACTTGTAATTTAACCTTGTTTTGTGCCCCATCTGACATAAATTTCTGGATCCGCCCCTGCTTACCTATGTGTTCATTTATTTTATTATCTACCTTTTACAAATGTTTTCAAAATTCAAGCAAAATTTTTTAAAAAAATTGTTTTTGTTTTTTTAAATTTGACTAAGAATTGAACAAAGATGAAAACTTAGAAAGAAATGATGAGAAAACAAACATAATTTTCAAAAACTAAATAATTATCAAACGGGCTAAAGATATTCAAGTTATTATTTTTGGCCTAATTTCAGCAATGCAAAAATGAGTTTACATTTTGACATTTATGCAAATTCAAACATCAACTGAAAGATGAGATGTTCAAATCCTGATGTTGTTGAACTAAAATAATAAAAATTAATGAGTTGGCATTTGTGGTAAGTTGAAACTTAAAATAAAACTATAAGGCTTTAAAAATTCAGAGATTCCTACCTTAAAAAGCTCATGGAGTTGCAAGAGAGATACTTGTTTTTGGAAAGTGCTATGAACAATGCAATTTCAATAACCAAATAAGAATCTTATTTCTTGCCCAAATCTGATATGATCCCTTCTAAGATTCCACCTTTTTGGTGCATTGTATGTTATTTCCTTCCCATAATTATCCAAATTACTTCTTCATCAGATCATGATTTTCCACCATTTTTGCCTCTTCAGATCTTCTCTGTTTTCTTCAAATGGAAAAAACCCATAATCACTTTCTATACATAAAAACAAAATAAATATAGCCAAAACATTTCTACTTGTTACTATAAATCCAAGAAGAACAGAGAGAGTTTGGCCATTCTATCAACTATTTCAAAGCCATGGAGGCCTTCAATCTATCTTCATTGCTTCTGTCATTCTTTCTTTTTGCTCTGCTGCAAACTTCCACCATTGCAGCCAAGAAGGCAAGTCAATGACCACTTACAAAAGTGCTTTTTTGAAAAGCTGGCTATGTTTTTTAATGTTTATTTCAAATGGGTTTTCTTGTAAGTCACTGAAAAGTGAAGTTTTTTCTTTATGTTTTGCAGTCTTATATTGTTTACTTGGGATCACATTCACATGGGTTGAATCCTTCTGAAATTGATCTCCAATTAGCAACAGAATCTCACTACAATTTACTTGGGTCCTTGTTAGAAAGGTGAAGCTTATAATTTCAAGTCTCTTTTTTTTAGTACTTGTAATTTCAAGTCATGTAGTGCAAATTTGTTTAACACTTTTTTTTGTTTCCAAGTACAGCAATGAAGCAGCTAAGGAAGCAATTTTCTACTCATATAATAGACATATCAATGGCTTTGCTGCTGTGCTTGATCAGAAAGTTGCAGAGGATCTAGCAAGTAAAATAATTTATCCAATTCTAAATGTTCTTTTGTATTCAGTTTCCCATGTTCAATTAAATCCCAAATGTTCTATTTTGGGACTTAGTTTTTGTTTGGTACTTAAGTTTTTAAAACTAATACTTTTGGTTTTTTGAGATTTGAATTTAGTTTGTATTTCATCGTTGAGGTTTCAAAAATGACATTTGTTTTTTATACTCAGACCAATTAGAAACTACAAGGACCAATTGTAAATCAAATTCAAATCATCAGGACGAAACCTATCACTTTTAAAACTTTAAGGACCAAATAGAAACAAAATTCAAATCTCAAAGACTAAGACCCCGTTTGATAACCATTTGATTTTTCGATAACTTTTTTGTTTTTGGAATTTGACTAAAAATTCTAAGGTTTTCTTAACAAAGATGAAAATGATAGTAGGAACTCATAAGTGAATGTATTGTTTATAGACTTAATTTTTAAAAACTAAATAGTTATCGAACGAGACCTAGAGTGTTAGTTTGAGAACCTAGAGACCAAATAGAAATTAAGCTCAGATCTCGGGCATCAAAAGTGTATTTTATAATTTATTTTTTTATTCAAAATTCACAACTTACCAAATCATGGCAGAACATCCTGATGTGGTATCGGTACACGAAAACAATGCAAGAAAACTGCACACAACAAATTCATGGAACTTTCTTGGAGTAGAGAATAATAATGGTGGAATTCCTGCAAACTCTCTTTGGAATCTTGCAAGTTTTGGTGAATCTACCATCATTGGCAACCTTGACACAGGTTGGTCCTGTTTCCCTTTTTAAGTTTTTGAACATTCTGCATTTTTTTTAGCATAGCAAATGAGCGTATGCAGATTTTGATGCAGCCTAGGATTATGAATAATTTAGGAGTAATTTCATATTAATCATTTTTAGTTTTTTTTTAGGATTTAGTTTACTTTTAATTCTCTAAATTTAGGCTACATCAAATTCGAACCTCCGAACTCAAGAGAGGTAGTACCTGTCGATTACGGCTGACAACATTATGCAATTGGTGTATTAAATTTGTATCTCAATTGGCATCAATACAGGTGTTTGGCCAGAATCAAAGAGCTTCAATGATAAAGGATACAAACCTATCCCAAAAAGGTGGAAGGGAAGTTGTGAAGGTGGCTCCAAATTTCATTGCAACAGGTCCCTATCCCCATTGCCTCTCTCTAATCTATATATGTTAAGAAGTACGAACATTTTAGCTTGACTTACGGTGCTAGACACGCATTAGACACTTGTTAGTACAATATAGACATGTGTTCGATGCTAGTTGTACAAAGTAAATAGGTCCAATATTTGTTGGACGCATATTGAATAATTGGAGGATACTAATAGCGAGTTTGACATGCCTAGGTTAAACATTTTTTGAAAAAAAATATTTTTTCATAAAATTTTGTTAATTAGAATGATTTTAATTAAAGATTTGTGTGTTTAACCATATCTTCAAAAATTGATTTTAATCATCATATTAGTTGCACAAATTTGATTCTAGAAATGTCAAATTACCATAAAAAGAGAGGAGGAGAGAAGAACACCTTTAAATTTGAGGGTACTTTTGTAATTTCAGCATTCAGGTTTTTTCATGTGAATATTGGTATTTGTTTTTTTTTAATATGAAGAATTCTTTTAAAAGTGACTCAAAAAGTGATTGGACGGAATCACTTTTTTTGTTTTATGATCACCTTTAGACTCATTATTGAAAAAATGAATATCAACCAATCTCTAATTATTTTAAAAGTAATTATTTTTTCTAAATTTTTTTTTAAAAAAAACTTAGTCCTTCCTGTCATGTTAAATCCAAAGACAACATAAACACAAATAGTAATATAGAAAAAAAGTAATAAATGTTGAGAGTGAAATACATCAAACTCTCTCTATATCTTAATAAACATATCCTGGTTGAAGGATATTTTTATTTTTTTTTATTTTTTTTAGGGTTTAAGGTATAGGGTGAGAAATTCGAACTCTGGATCTGATATCAGTTGAGTTATGTTCATGTTGTCGCTGTGTCGGAGTCTAGACTTTAAAAAACGACACATGTCACCATACGTGCGTAGTATCCGTCGTCATGCTTTCTAGCTTTTACGCGGTCTTGATGTAATTAACACGAAGCTTCAAAATGCAGGAAGCTAATTGGAGCAAGGTACTTCAACAAAGGGTATGCATCCGTTGTAGGAGCTCTCAACGCAAGCTATGAAACAGCAAGGGACGACGAAGGCCACGGAACACACACATTATCCACAGCAGGAGGCAATTTCATTTCAGGAGTTAATGTTTTTGGTAATGGTAATGGCACTGCAAAAGGAGGTGCACCAAAAGCTCTTGTTGCTGCCTATAAAGTATGTTGGCCTCCACTGATATTTGCTGGTGGGTGTTTTGAGGCCGACATTCTAGCTGGTTTTGTAGCTGCCATTAGTGATGGAGTTGATGTTCTGTCGGTTTCACTTGGTGGAGGTCCTCAGGAGTTTTCAGAGGATCCTTTAGCTATTGGAGCCTTCCATGCTGTTCAAAATGGCATTACTGTCGTTTGTTCTGCGGGAAACACTGGACCAACTCCTGGCTCTGTCTCCAATGTTGCACCTTGGATTATAACTGTCGGAGCTAGCACGATTGACCGCCTTTTTACCAATTACGTCTCGCTCGGAAACAAGAAGCATATCAAGGTACGTACGTACTCATCACATCTAATTAAGAAGCATGCACCAAACACTTTAGTTTCGCTAAAACGTGTTTGTGTCCGACACGATATGTTCTAGACACTAGTAGTACAAAGTCAATATGAAATACGTATCCAACAGACACTTATTTAACATACTAAATAATAATATATAGGATAAAAACAATTCATTATTTTGAGAGCGAAATTGCATGTGATTCAAAATTAAGTATAAATCGACTTTGAATTTTGAATTTCATCGGGTATAAAAATGATATATATTTTCATAAACGTGTCTTGCCATGTCTGTGCCCTAGATTTTTTTAAAATTGACCTGTCAGTGTGTCCATGTTGTGTCGTATTTTTTATTTTGAATTTTGAATTTTCATCGGGTATAAAAATGATATATATTTTAATAAACGTTGTCTTGCCATGTTCATGCCCTAGATGTTTTTCAAATCGACGTGTCACTGTGTTCATGCTGTGCCGTATTCTTGATTTTGAATTTCCATCGGGTATAAAAAATGATATATATTTTAATAAACGTTGTCTTGCCAATGTTCGTGCCCTATATTTTTTTAAAATCGACGTGTCACTGTGTCCATGTTGTGTCGTATTCTTGTTTTGTATCTGTATATGTATTTGTTGTGCTGCTTAAGTACTCATCTTAATTCATGTTTTTACCGTCTTTAATGATCTTCAATTGTCAATATATACCAGGGTGCAAGTCTTTCTGATAAAGTATTGCCAGCTCAGAAGTTCTATCCATTGATCACTTCTGTAGATGCGAAAGCCAACAACGCCTCTATCATCGAGGCGTGAGTATATTTTCGATTAAATGGTATGTCCCTAGACTTTGAAAAGTTTTACTAACAAAATAAATTTTAATTTGTTGTTGTAGTCAACTGTGTGAAGAAGGGTCTCTTGATCCTAAAAAGGTAAAAGGGAAGATTGTAGTTTGCCTTAGAGGGGACAATCCAATAGTGGACAAAGGTTATGTGGCTGCTCAAGCAGGTGCTGTTGGGATGATTATTGCTAATGACGAGCTAAATGGGGAAGAACTCTTCGCTGATGCACACCTTCTCCCTGCTTCCCATATAAGCTATGCTGATGGTGAATTACTCTACCAATACATCAACTCTACCAAGTAAATTCCTCCATCTTTCTTCCATAAACTCCCAAATTATATGTTTAGTTTGGTGCATCAATTTTACAATTAGTCTCGTCAATTTTTGAACTTTTAATTTTGTGTTTAAAAAATGTCTAATAGCTCCTTAAACCTTTAAGTTTATGTCCAATAAATCCCTCAAATTTAAAAAGTATCTTTAAGATTCTTGAAAATTCAAATTTGTGTCTAATAAGTTATTTACCTATACAAACATATTTTAAGATACACGAATCTATTAAACACACAAAATTAAAAGTTTAAGATAGTTAGCCACAAAATTTAGTTTTATGACTAATAAATTAGTTAGTTTTAAAATTTTAAAATATGTCAAGGACTTAATGGACATAAAATTGAAAGTTACTTATTAGACAAAATGTTCAGGGAGCTATTAGACATAAAAATTGAAAATCTTAAACCTCGTTTATAACTGGTTTGAATTTTTAAAAATTAAGCCTATAAACACTACTTCCACACCTATATGTTCATTTGTTTTATTATCTACCTTTTACAAGTGTTTTCAAAATTCAAGCCAAATTTTGAAAATTAAAAAAAAAAATGGTAGTTTTAAAAAAATTGTTTTTATTTTTGGCCAAGAATTTCAATGTTTCCTTAAGAAGATGAAACTATGGTAAAAAAAAGAGTGAGAAAACAAGCACAATTTTCAAAAACTAAAAATCGAAAACCAAATCGTTATCAAACGAGACCTTAAAATCTATTTGACACAAACTTACAAACTTAAAAGTTAAGAAACTAAACTTATAATTTAACCAAATTTGTTGGTTCTACGTCTCACGAGTCACATATGGTACTTAAAATCAGAAATCCAATGGCTTACATGACTCACGTAAGGACAGAGTTGGGAGTGAAACCAGCACCATTTATGGCTGAATTCTCATCAAGAGGTCCCAACACAATTGACGCATCAATCCTGAAGGTTAATTAATTAACTAACTACTATATGTCTTCTTCAGTTGTTCTACACTACAAAATGAATGTTGAGTTTGTATTGTTTTTTGTTTCTCCAGCCTGATATAACAGCACCAGGTGTCAACATAATAGCGGCTTTCGCCGAAGACCTGTCACCGACAGGTGCACCTTTTGATGAACGTAGGGTTGCATTTAATGTAGAATCTGGAACTTCCATGTCATGCCCCCATGTTTCTGGTATTGTTGGCCTCCTCAAAACCCTTTATCCAAAATGGAGTCCTGCAGCTATCAGATCTGCAATCATGACCACAGGTATATTCTAATTATTAAATCATAATATAGATATACCAATCTTCGATTTTATGTATAATAGATTCCGAAATTTTAAAGAATGTTTAATAGGTATCTTCAATTTTTTATTTTATATTATATTTATTGACCTATTTGATATTTTTTAAAAAAATATTCATGTCTTACCCGACACAATTAAAAGTTTAGTTCTTTTACACATAAAATTTAATTTTATAGGTAACCATTTGTTTTTTTTTTTAATTATGCTTAAAAAACAAGACTTTAGTGTCTTATTATTTTTTTACAATGAATTTCATCCGGAACATTTGAATTCTTAGCGATATTCCAAAACCAAAAATACGTTTTTAAAAATCACTTTTTTTAGTTTTCAAAACTTGACTTAAATTTTGAAAATACTTGTAAAATGTAGATATATAATAAAACAAACGAGCCTAGAGATAGAAGTAGTGTTTATAGGCTTAATTTTCAAAAGTCAAATGGTTATCAAACGCGGGATCTAAGCTTAGTAATCTATTAGACACAAAATTGAAAGATTAGAGACCCATTTTTAAATTTCAAAAGACCTATTTGACATAAACTTAAAAATTAAGGCCATGTTTAATAATCATTTCATTTTTTGTTTTTTATGTTTGAAATTTATGCTTGTTTTCTTATAATTTCTTTACTAGGAAATTTCACTTTTCTTATAGAAACATTTAAATTCTTAGCCAAATTTAAAAAACAAAACTAGTTTTTTGAAAGATATTTTTTTTTATTTTTAAAATTGGCTTGATTTTTTAAAACCTCGGTAGAAGTAGATAACAAAACAACGAAAGTTACAAGGTAAAAGTAGTCTTTATAAGTTAATTTTCAAAAACCAAATAGTTATAAAACGGGGACTTAATTTTCCAAGAGTAGTCTAACCAAATCCATCTAACCTTTATTAGCATTTTGCATTAAGAATAAACATTTTGAACATGAATCTCCAAAGTACAAATGTTGTAA
Organism: Herpetospermum pedunculosum; assembly: GCA_028017165.1. Classification (NCBI taxonomy): domain Eukaryota; kingdom Viridiplantae; phylum Streptophyta; class Magnoliopsida; order Cucurbitales; family Cucurbitaceae; genus Herpetospermum; species Herpetospermum pedunculosum. The sequence goes on from CM051527.1 coordinate 51,703,453, forward strand.
ACTAATATAGGAGTTTTGTTTGAATTTGGTTTGACAGCTGAAACCAAAGCCAACGACTTAAATCCAATCCTAAGCAGAAGCGAGGTGAAAGCAAACCCATTCGACTATGGAGCAGGCCATGTGAATCCAAACAAAGCAGCAAATCCAGGCCTAATTTACGACCTCACCACAAACGACTACTTAAACTTCTTATGTGCTCGTGCCTACAACCAAACACAAATCACCAAATTCTCCAATTCCTCATTCGTTTGTTCCAAGTCATTCAAATTAACAGATTTCAACTACCCATCAATCTCCATACCCAATTTGAAATCAGAGTCAACAGTGAAGATCAACAGAAGAGTGAAGAATGTGGGAAGTCCAGGAACTTATGTGGCTCGAATCGAGGCGCCGCCGGGAGTTTCGGTTTCGGTCGAGCCGAGTAGTTTGAAGTTTAGTGGAAGTGGTGAAGAGAAGGGTTTTAGAGTTGTGTTGAGGAGTGTGGCGAATGATGATCATAGAGGGTATGTGTTTGGGAGACTTGAATGGTTTGATGGGATGCATCGTGTTGGAAGTCCAATTGTTGTGAGATTGGGATGATCATGATCAAACACATTATTAGTACATTCTTTTCTTCTTCACAGTTCTTATGTTCAATGATAAATTTATTTTTCCTTGCCAACTCTTTTTTCTCTCTTGTGTGTTCTTTGAGTTTTACGTCACAGAGCAGTGGAAATAGTTCAGTGTCGGGCGATGAACATATAATTAATCAACCTAAGTTCTCAATAAAACAAACCTATTAAAGGCATTAGTTTTTTTTTTTTTTTTTGAGTACATTGGGGGTGGGGGGATTCGAACCACAGACCTCTTGGTCATCAAGTCATACATATGCCAGCTGAGCTATGCTCGCTTTGGCATTAAAGGCATTAGTTAAATTCTGTTTTCGTTAGAACTAAATTCTTTTCGTTAGTTTGTTAATGGCTATTTAGTTAGTGGATTCTTGGTTTTACTCTTCCCATAAATACCCTTTTGTATTCCTTTTAATTTTAATGAAAATGTAGGGAAAAGAGTAATTTCCATTTGAGTGGAGTTATTTCATGGTATCAGTCTCTCTCTTGGACACACGTCCTATATTCTGATCCCCACACATCTCACAAGTCTTCTTCTTCCCAAAGCATTCTCTCGGGGAATCGTAGAATCTGACCCACAATCCAAAAGGTTTGTCAAAATTTACCTCAAATTGAAATTTTATCCTTTTTAACCTCAAATTGAAAGTCTGATTTTACCCCATGCTGAAAATAACATCTCTCATTTGTTCTTCTTCACGTTTTATCTTCTTCTTCTCTCTTCTCTCTCTTTCCTTTCCTTTCCTTTTCCTTACAATTCTCTGTCTTCTTCGTCTTCAGGCCGATTTTTGCATTTTCAGACAGTTGAGACTCCACAGACTTAGCATCTTTTATTTCAGATACTTAGACCCCCTCTTTTCGCTGCCATTTCCCACCTGAATCTTACATTTCAGACAGTTAAAGGTATGTCCTTCCGTTCTGTTTTCGTTTTCATCCGTTAACCTTTCGTATTCCTTCGATTGAATATTGGTAAAATTGATTTCATACTTCGAACACCGAAAATTTGTCATGATTGTTTATACCTGAGTAATGGGATTATACGATATACAAACCCTAACCCTAATTATACGATCGTGATATTTAATTAAGACGATCATGGTATTTGAATGGTACGATCATTGTATTTGAATGATCGTCGTAAGAATGGTACGATCGTCTCATTTAATTAAGACGATCGTTGTATTTGAATAGTACGATCGTGGTATGTGATGATACGATTGTTATTTTTAATTAAGACGATTGTGGTATTTGAATTCGTTGTATTGGAATGGTACGATCACCGTAGGTGAATGATACGATCGTTGTATTTATTTCCGATGACCGTGGTATTTGAATGACACGAACGTTTCATGGATTCTGATATTTTATTCATTTTTCTTATATTTGTTTGTTTTTTGAAGTAATGGAGTTGGTGAATAAGATCAACCCGGAACATTACTTCCAGGCAACAGTTACAGTAATGTCTCATTTTGGTTCCACAATTAAAGTAATAAAAAAGAAGTTGACAGAGCCACAACTGAACATGTTTAGGAAAACAATATTTTGGGTCTCTGCTAAACGTGCAGTTGAAGTTTAGTGGGCAGTTGGTCCATCACATGTTGCTTAGGCAGGTTTTAGAAGATAGAGACGATGTCATTAGTTTCAATCTTGGTGGGAAGAAGGCAACATTCTCTATAAATGAATTCAACATAATCACTGGTCTATGGCCATCTAGAAGGGAGATTAAGAGGAAAACTAACAGTAGAAGACTACGTGAAGTCTTATTCGGAATGTCGTCAAATGAAGCGGATGAAAACACTGAACCGAACGTCAGTGCGAAGGAGTTTGAGACGCGTTTTGTGAGCATTGATTTTGAGAATGATGAAGATGCAGTGAAGGTTTCACTAGCGGTTTTCATTGAGCTTGCCATGATGGGCAAGGATAAAAAGACATTTGTGGATATGTCCATATTGAGTATAGTAGATGACTCAGAGGTGTTTGAGCACTACAATTGGTCATCCCTCAGATTTAGTAGGACCGTAGGGAGCCTTTTAAAGTCAATGAGAGGCAAAGTCGAGGAGGCTCGCCTTCATAAGAAGAAAGCATCTCTGAAATCATCAACTGCTAGAAAAATGTTTTCCTACAACATCAAAGGTTTTTCCTATGCATTCCAGGTCGGTGTATAAATTTATTCAATGTATTATTCTGAATACACTTTTTTTAATGTATTTTCCTTTGTAGGTATGGGCATACGAAATTTTATCAGCTACGCATATAGCCACAAAATTCAACGAAACGAGCATTCCAAGAATGCTTCGGTGGAAGTCCAAGGGCCATCTCTCATACACATACCTTGGGAAGGTGTTGTTTGGTTCTACTATAGTATGATTCCTTACTTTAACTATTATTTTGTAATGAATTCAATATTTCATTACATTGATTTATGCTACACTTGTTGTACACAGACGAATGTTACATCTCGTTTCACTATGACCGATGCAGGACTTGAATACAAAAAGGAAAGAACCGGAATTGCAGATGGGTCACCGGACCTTCATGATAATATTCCTGATAACGAAGTGGCAGATGATTATACAACTGGTAATAATCAGACCTTCATGCAGGAGAAGAATGATTACGTGAAGATCAAACGCAAGAGTAGAATGATTGTTACCATGATCATGATGGAACGAATGATCGGAGTAGAGACCGAAATGGTGATCCATATGTTTCTAGAGACGATGATAGAATAGACAACCTTACTGACTGTGTCCATCGCGTTGCACAACGTATTGATCACATTGATGGTGAGCTAAAGGCGATAAAAGATTGCGTTACTCGAGTTTTGCAGGTTTCATTACTCGACTACTACATTCAATGTAATTTTAAACCTTGTTTTTAGCGACTAGTAAATTTATATTACTTTCTGTGTAGGTACTACTAGATGGACACGTTTGGAGGGAAGATCCAGTTTCATACAAACCCCCAAATATTGTGTCTGATGAAGAATTGGCAAATGAGGTTGTCGAAGAATTGGCAAATGAGGTTGTCGAAGAACTGGCAACTGAGGCTGGCGAAGTATTGGGAAATGTGGTTGTTGGCGAAGAAGTGGCAACTGAGACTGCGAATGTATTGGCGGTGGTTAGGATTTTGAATATCCATTTAATTTTCGGGTTGTCGAGACCCACCAAAATGAAATTTATAGTCCGAATACACTTAGCTTTGCAGCTAGTGGTAACAGAGTCGATCCTCAGAGAGCGTGTTGTTGCGTGCTCAATGTGTAAAAGAAATATGCAATAAGAGAGCACTCAGAACATGCAAGCATACATGATCTTGTAGCAAGTAGTAAATATTTTTTCATTCGTTTTCCCACAGAGATTTATTCTTAGTTACTCGCGAAGTGGATTGTTAAGCAAGAATGGGTGAATTTGATGGGGTAGATTTGGTTTTAAATTGCCTAATTACTAAGGAATATGTAAAGGATAGATGCATAAACAAGTGCAAGTCAATGATAAACTCAAATGTAAAGAGAAGAGATTAATAAACGAAGAGAAAAATGACTAAGGCAGAATTTTAACTTAAAATAATTGCGAGAACAGCAATTTTACCGCAATGTTACTAACAGCAAAAGTGTGTAAAATGTTGAAACAAGGGCTACTAACGACTCCTCTATAGGCATTTCCACACGATTCTCAAGCATTGGATCAACTCACTATGCATCAAACTAACTCATTCTCATGTATCTTCCGATTTCATGAATTAGATTCTTTAGTTTACTCATGTCCAAGTAAGGTCTTAAGCATCTTGTTAAAGCAGTAAGTTGTGATTTGTACTAGGAAAACGCCTATTCCTAGGTCGTTTTCTGGCTACCTTGAGAGGCTAGCATGAGTGTATGACTCTGAACTCTTACTTCTTCCAGAGGTTAGGAGTTCTTTGGACAAAATGGATGGCCAATCGAAATTGCCCGTGGGATGAAGCTTACATACAATCAATGCATTCGAGAGCTATCCTACATGCTTGGTTCACGTGTTTTAGCCTATAGATTTGTCATTAGCACTCCCTTATGTGACTTAGCTACTCATGGATGTAGATAGAACAGAAAGAGTAGATGAAGAAGACATGCTTAGAAGAAGATTAAAGACAAAACAGAAAGGAAAAACAGTAGGCAGAGACGAATAGAGAAATTGCGAAATGATGAATTATACGTTGATTAATCAATTGTTTGGATGAACAAATGAAGACTTAAAAACACTGAAGTAAAGACAGAAAGCAACGAAATGGAATAGAGTAGCTAATGGAAAAGAAACAACAACAAACAGTACTGAAAGTAGGAAACTAAAACAGAAAGCAGTAAGCTGTGCGTGGTCTTCTCGATTGCGAACGCCTCGACTGAATAGAGAGAAAGGCAAGCCTTGCTTGGATGAATCCAATCAGAAGAGAAGATGAATCTTCTCTCCTTCCTATCAGATTGTCGACTCCAACAGCTGAACCTCTCAAACCAACAGACGGAGAAGAGAAAGAATGGAGAAGAAGTTGCGTTGAACTGAGAAGTCTACGCTTTTCGGATGATCTTTCAACCCTCCTCTTTGACCTCCTTTTATAGTATTCTGCAGGTGCGATTGGGCCAAGGAGAACCATCCATCCTCAACGTCGTACTTCAACGTGGCTGGAGGAGAAAGAACGAATCCCTGAAATATCGGATCACAACAGAAAAAAGGTTAGCCAACTTACGGATTTCACTTAAAACATTGCGGTTTTAGCAATGTTTCCGCAATGCCTCCGCAATGCACAGTTTTCATTCTTCTAACTTCGTTTTTCATTCCTTTTCTTTCCTTTTGCATACAAGTCCTAATTTAGCTTCCTTCTTCTAATTCTCATATATAAGCATAGGTTCAAGCTAAATCCTATCAAAAATACTTACAAATGCACAACTTCCTAACACAAATAAGTCCTAAAATAGTCACTTTTGGAGACGTAACACGTGTCAAGATGGAATTAATGCTTGAATCGAATATTGTTTGTTTGATTTAAAAGTAACAAGAGGGGGGTTTGTTCATGCAAATAAGAATAAAGTGCGCTAACGGAAAAATAAATCAACAAAACAAACGTGTTGGATTTGGGGAATTCGGGATTTGCTAAACAATTGTAAACTCTATCATTGAACTCTATAAACATGGTCATGAATAAATTGAGCACATAAACGGTTACCTGGCAACCCTGAAGTAACCGACCACATGGAAATTAGTCAGAGTCGTCAATTCTAACTAAACATTGCTACTAATTAACTCAGATTGATCAGTTCTAAATTAACCAAAGCAGTTACTAGCATTTTATGACGAACATTAAACTAGGAAGCCTATGTTGATACTTCGGTTTCTTTACTTCTCCGGGTTACCCCGCGTTACTCGGCGATTAAGAGGGGCAAGGCATCATAATCTTTAACTATAGAACATGTCGGAAATCATAGTTGTCTACTCCTATCAATCAAACATGCTCATGTGATATGCTTAGAAGAAGTAAATACATCAATAAATTCAGACCAAGACAGATTCATAAGCACAAAATCTCAAGATTATTACAACGTTTAACAAATTCGTACTAAAAAGTCCCCAAATCTCTCACTTACCTTAGCCAACCATGGATTTGGATGATATACAAGCTTCCATGGAAGGTTGGAAGTTCATACAAGTTCAGAGGAAGAAGAATGGAGCTCCAAGGTGAGCTTCAATGGTGGGAAATGCAGAAAATCGAGAGAAAATCGCGAAGAAGATGATAAAACTTGCCCTAAAATCGGTAAAAATGGGTTTTATACCGTCATAGCGTCGAGACGCTACGAGCGGAAAATTCTTGCGCGCGCGCATTCGGAGGGTCGAGACGCTTCGGGCTAGCGTCGAGACGCCGACTTCTCGACGCTTGCTCTCGGGTTTGAGCAACAAATCATTGCCTTCCATACTTGTTTTTGGCAATTTCTTCCCTTCTTGAGCTCCTTCAATCTCGATGCGTCCATGGTGGTAAGATTTTTGAATATCCTATAAATTTCGGGTTGTCGAGTGATAACTCCATTTTGGAGCTATTATTCACTTCCTAATTCTAGCTAAATTCCGCATTTAATTTGTTAATATGTCTCATTTATAGGAGATTTGCGGTGAAGAGCTCGTGCGTCCATTGGACCCGTTTTGAACCTAAAAGCGGTGTTTTAACGCCCCGGGAATGCATCGAGAAAATGTGTTAAGTGATATTTTGACGTATTAAAGCAAGGTGTTTTTAGAGTTTTAATTGAGCAAGAAGACGTTTTATCTCTTGTTTCTATCTAATTGTTGCTTATTTTGCGTGTAGGTGAAGAAAGAAGGAAGTTGGATGAAGATCGGAAATAAGAGTGAAAAGAGGGGCAAAGCAGCTGGAAATTGAGGGTAAAAGCCTAGCGCCTAGGCGCTGCCTTTCGGCGCCTAGGCGCTGCCTTTCGGCGCCTAGGCGCTGATGAGAAGAAATGGACAGTAGCTGTAGCGCCTAGGCGCTGCCTTTCGGCGCCTAGGCGCTGATCAGATGAAGAATGCAGAAGCGATAGCGCCAAGGCGCTGCCTTTCAGCGCCTAGGCGCTACGAAGCCTGAAGCGGTGATCCCCCCTAGCGCCGAGGCGCTGTAACTGAGCGCCTAGGCGCTGCGACGACCTTTTGCCCTAAGTATAAAAGCCTTTTTACGAAATTTTAAGAAGGAGAGCGGACGGAGACTGGAGTAGGGACATAGAGAAACGGCTGAGCATGGATTTTGAAGATCGGAGCACCCAAACGGAGCGAGAGCAACGTTAGGAAACTCGTGGAATCGCCGGAATTTGTTTCTTCTCCTCTTTTCTTCCTCTATTTTCTTACTTGTTACGAACATGTTAAATTTTGAGATTGTTGTTGAGTTTTTCATTATGAACTAACTCTCTTATCTAGAGCGTTGATGTAGTTGTTATTGAACCCTATTCTTCATTATTGATTGTTAAGAATTTGATTTCAAATTAGGTTGTGAAAACCCTTATGAGCTTAATGCATGTTAGGATTTGGCCAATCTTAGTGTGACTTTACATCAATGTTTTGAGGTCGATAGACGATAATCATTGACGAACCTTAATTGTTTTCCCTAATTTATATGAGCGATAGACATATCCTTGTAGGTTTTGTGGCAATGCTAGTTTTACAACCTTCATAATTGAATTGTTCCGATTGTCATAGAAATATAGGCAATTGACATTTTAATGAATATTGTTATTACTCGAGAGAGAGTAGCAAGCCATTTGAGTAGAACTTGCCAACAGTCTAGAAATCAAACTTTTTATAACTTTCAATTATTGAAGAATAGGGGGAGATAGCGATGAAGTCTTTGCTCTAGAGTCTCAATCATCTACATTTATCATAACGGTTGTTAGTTTTATTATTTCAATTACTTTAGTTCAAAGCTTTTTAATAGTTCATTTATCCTTGACTGATTGATTGCTCAGATAAAATTGAAGCTCAAGAATTTGGTAATTAGTAACTTTCATTCCCTGTGGAGAACGATAATCAGTACTTACACTACTATATTACTTAGAACGATTCGTACACTTGCGATTTCGGACAACAAGTTTTTGGCGCCGCTGCCGGGGAATGATTGTTTTATTTTACTAATATCAAAATCAAGAGCGTTAATCTTAATCTGAGTTTTGTTTTAACTTTTATTGATTTTGTTCTTTTGTTTTTGGTCGCAGGAGTTAGAGAGAGTGCATGCGAAAATTTGGAAGTAGCAGCCTACTTCCAATTAATCTCGAAATCGAACGTACCTGTCGAAATAACAGAAAAGAAAAGAAAGAGCGTGTTGCACAAGAAAAGTTGACAATGGCGGACAACCAAGAGGTCGAAACCAGGACTTTGAGGGATTATGTATTGCCAAATGTAACGGGGTTACATTCTGCAATCCAGAGACCCGCAATTCAGGCGAACAACTTTGAGATTAAACCGGCCACGATTCAAATGATCCAAACCTCAGTGAACTACAGTGGTTTGAGGAATGAGGATCCAAACTCTCATATTTCAGATTTCCTAGAACTCTGCGATACATTCAAGATGAATGGAGTGACAGATGATGCCATTATACTTAGGTTGTTTCCCTTTACTCTTAGGGGACAAGCTAAACAATGGTTGAGTTCGTTACCAGCAGGGTCAATAGAGACTTGGAATGATCTTGCCCAAAAGTTTCTCGCCAAGTTCTTCCCACCAGCAAAAACAGCAAAGATTCGGAGTGAGATTGGAATTTTTCTTCAAGAAGATGGAGAGTCTCTGTATGATGCATGGGAAAGATTTAAGGAACTTTTAAGAAAGTGTCCTCATCATGGGTTTCCTCGATGGATGCAAGTGCACAACTTTTACAATGGGTTAGATGGTGGCACTAGAACCACAATCGATGCAGCAGCTGGGGGATCTTTCATGAAGAAAACAGAGAATGATGCTTTTGAATTGTTGGAAGAAATGACGGTAAATCATTATGAATGCCCAAGCCGGAGAATGACTCAGAAACAGCCGATGGGTGTTAATGAAGTGGATTCAATAGCCGCGTTGACTGCACAGGTTGCCTCACTTACTAGGCAACTTCAGTCAAACCAATTTGCGGTAAACTCGATTCAAGCTCCTACTTTATTCTGTGAAAATTGCAATGGAAGTCATAGGAGTGAAGATTGTCAGGTGGGGAATCCATTTATGCAAGGTCAAGTTGAGCAAGCTCAATTTGTTGGGAATTATAATCGCCAACAAAACAACCCGTACTCCAACACCTTTAATCCAGGGTGGCGAAATCATCCTAACTTCGCATGGAAGCAGAATCAGACACAAAATCCACCCCCTCCAGGATTCCATCAACCAGAAAAGAAAACTAGCCTTGAGGAGGCAATGATTCAGATGGCAAACACTACGAGTCAATTCATGGCTGAAACAAAGACCAACTTCCAAAATCAAGGTGCAGCAATTAAGAATTTAGAAGTACAAGTTAGTCAGCTAGCCAATATGATGGTGGATAGGTTTCCAGGAGATTTACCAAGCACAACCGAAGTAGATTCAGTTGGACAACGAGCTGTTGATTTTAATATACTAAAAAAGGGAAAGGCTCATGTGGTTAATGATCAAACTCAAATTGAGCATTGTAAGGTCATCAGGGTGCATCACATGGACAAAAGTCAAGAACATGATCAAGAAAGGATTGAGGAGCCAACATCAATCATTGAAAAAGAAGTAGAAATAGTATCACATTTACTTGAGGCCGAAAAGCCTATTACTTCTACTTTATCTACTTCTTCTATTCCTTCAGCTAATCCTCAACTCAAGAAAAAGAAAAAGACGAATTTAAATTCTGAGGTTGTTAAATTTATGGATATTTGCATGAAACATAACATTAATCTTCCTTTTTCAGATCCTCTAAAGCAAATGCCTAACTACGTCAGGTTCATGAAGGAATGGCTCTCGAAGAAGAAGAAGAATAAAAAGGTTGAGATAGTGCATCTCGCTGAGCCATGCAGTGCTAGACTTAAGAAGAAACTACCACATAAATGGAATGATCCAGAGAGTTTTTCTATTCCTAGCAGTTTTGGTAGTCATTCTTTTAGAGCTTTATGCGATCTAGGTGCTAGCATTAATTTACTCCCTTTGTCACTATGCAGGAAATTAAAAATTGGGGAGATAAAGCCCACTACTGTGAAACTCCAGTTAGCTGATAGATCCATAGTTTGTCCATATGGGGTTGTAGAGAATGCACTAATTAAAGTGGGAAAATTCTTTATCCCAATTGACTTTTATGTGATAGATGTGAAGGAAGACAATGCACTACCCGTAATTCTTGGAAGGCCATTCCTGGCAACTGGGAGAGTTTTAATTGATGTGGATAAAGGAGAATTGACCATTAGAGTCCAAAATGAAAAAGAACTTTTTAAAGCCATAGTGGACTCTAAATCTCAAACTGAAACATTGATGTTGGTCTACAAAAAGGGTGAAAGAAAGCGGGCTCGTGATATATTAAATGTCTTTCGACCTCCTTAATGCTTAAATGTTTATTGCGTCTAGCTAAAGACGTTAAATAAAGCGCTAATTGGGAGGCAACCCGTAAAAAAAAAAAAAAAAAAAAAAAAAAAAAAAACATAATGCTCAGCGCCGAGGCGCTGGCGGAAAGAAAAATCTGGAATTAGGACAGAACACTCAGCGCCTAGGCGCCGTCGCGATTTTTCCCCCTTTTCGAAAGACAGAACGCTCAGCGCCGCGGCGCTGACGCGATTCTGACGAAAAAAAAAAATTAAAAAAGCGGGGTTGGGTCTTTAAAATCGTTTTCTTCCTTTCTAAAAACCCTAGATCTTCAAACTCTTCAAATTTTCTCTCCCTTTTGCTCTCAAGTCTTCTCTTCTCCTCCAAATCTCTATCTTCATCTTTCTTCTCTTCTCTTCCAAATTTCTGTCTTCATCTCTTTTCTCTTCCAAATCTTCTCTTTTACCCACAAATTTCTCCCCTTTTTGTTTCACCAACCAAACCCTTTCTTTACCACTAACATTTGATTTTGCAGGAGTTTGAAGTTGCAAAAGTGTGAAGTTCTCCAAGAGCTTTTTCTCCACAGTGACGGTTCTTCTTCAAGGTTGCCTCTTCGCCTCAACCCTCTGTGTTTCTTCTCCAAGTAAGCATTTAACTTTGTGAAGTGTTTTATTTGGGCTGAAATTTAGAGCTTGTGGAGGTTTGGTAAATTTTGTTGGAAGTGCGGGGGAGTTCTGCTTTGTTAATTTGGGTGGTTGGAGGTGTTGGATTATTGAGTGTTGATACGAAAGTTGGAAGATAACTTCAAGGCATTAAGCGTGTAGTTATGGCTCCCAAGACTTCTAAGCGTGCAAAAATGGGCGAAGGGTCTTCTGAATCCTTTGATAGACATCGATTCCGGGACGAAGAGGCCTCGAAATTATATTCCGAGTTGGTTATTAAGCGGAATGTAATTCCGGAGCGAGGTTTACTCCCTTGTATTGGCGAGCAGCCATGTATTTATCATAATATTAGGGAGAGAGGTTGGGAAGCATTCACGAAGCAACCTGAGTCCGCTGTTGTCCCGCTTGTTCGAGAATTTTATGCGAATATGCAAGAAGACAAAACAAAGGTCTTTGTGCGGGGCAAGTTGGTGCCGTTTGATTTTGCATCCATAAACAGATTTTATAATCTTCCAAGCATTGATAGGGATGGTTATGCAACATATGCCGCCAATGAAGTTGATTATGATGAGATCATAGCGACATTGTGTCAGCCGGGCACTCAATGGGCAACCAGACAAGGAGAAAAGCTGAATTTTAAGGCCGCCCATCTTAGTGTTATGAATAAAGTTTGGCACAATTTTATTTGTGCTAAGCTTTTGCCTGTAACACATGTGAGCGATGTGACCAAGGACAGGGCCGTCCTTTTGTACGCCATTGTAACTGGTAAATCTATTGATGTGGGTCGCATTATTCAGCAATCAATCAAACACACCAAGAAGGCTTCCACAACCGGTGGCCTCGCTCACCCTTCATTGATTACATCCTTATGCAAAGCCGCCGGAGTGACTTGGGGCTCAGATGAGGAGTTAAGGCATCCTAAATGTGTGATGGACAAAAAACACATCTTAGGATTAAAAGGCCCGACATTGGTTGAAGCCCCGGCCCATAGCCAACAATTTTTAATTGGCAGTTCGTCCCGACCTCCTCCAGAGCAATCATCTCATGATCCACCTGAAGATCAGCTATCCTTGGAGGAAAGATTAGAGCGAATGGAGCTTCGTCAAACACAGCGGTTGGACAGGATGGAGGAAAGACAAGAGCAAGGACGAAGAAGAATGGAAAGACGAATGCAACGCCAAATGGAGCACAATACTCAATGCTTTGATAGGTTTTTTCAGGTGTTGGCACGTCCTGGGTTCAATCAAGGAGATGATCCCATTCTTTGTCCAACACCCCCCCGATCATCTGATGAAGAAGAGAATATGTGAGCGGCGCTCACTCAGGGAAGTTTTCGTTTTCCTTATTCGTTTTCTTCTTATTTGTTGTGTTTTTCCTTTGAGTCGTTCGTTTCTTTTCGCATTGAGGACAATGTTGCATTTTAAGTTGGGGGTGGGATTAGATTCTGTTGAGTATGTTTTTTAGGATAGGTGTGACATTCTATATGATTTCTACATTCTAAGAAGTGTATCTCTTCAATTTTTCGAGATATTTTGGAAAACTATGTAAGTTAGGGACACATTGGTTGTTGGGTTATATTGCATAAGAGAGAAGAGCTTGATTCATGTTTTTAGTTAAAAGGAATGCATGATAGTGTTTGTTGAATTATTGAATGTCGAATGCGCAAGATCTATTGCCAAAACAACCTGTTTTCATGTGAGCTTTTGAGCCTTTAAGCACATTCATTACATGGTGCTTTCAATTCTTAAAATGTGTGAATGCCGTGCATATTTAGATTTTTGTAGAACTTGCTTTGTTATGCATGTCTGTAGCCTCTGAATAGTTTTGAATGTTTAAATTTTAAGGGTAAGTTAGGTGAAGCCAATGTTTAGCTTTCTAAAATAGCCTACCTCAACATTGAGTCCTTAGTTAAGCCAAATATTGAGCCTTAGACCTTTTTCATTGGAAGATTACCGCACTAAAAGCCAAAAATGCCATTTGTTGTAATCCTTTTCTATGAATCCAAGATTGAAAGATTACATATGCTTACCACATGAAGTTTTTAATTTGTTGGGAAAGTTGCAACATGTGAATTAAGGGATTCCTAAATGGAAGTGTGATTAGAAGAAAAAAAAAAAAAAAAAAAAAAAAAAAATCGTACTTAAGTTTAAATTCCTTGGAAGTAGAAGTGTTAGCTTCATGTGGATAAGTTGTGTAAAAATTCTTTCAATAAAAAGCTTAAAATTTCCCTTTCCATCCACCCGTTCCTAAGCCAAATTACATCCAAACTAAGACCCTTAATTTTTGTGCATTCATTATGTTCATCGATGGCTTGGATGTGATATATGAGCAAGTTTATGACAAAAGTTTTGTATGTATTGGTGTGAGAGTCGTTGAAATATGCCTTAAACAGTTGAGCGTTATGAGTGAATCCCTGTGAGGGTAGTAGACCTTGTGCATTCAATTTTGATAGTTTGATGAGATACTTGAGTTTTAGTTAAAATTGTACTCGATGAATGCTTATTCTCTTGACTGTTTGTATAACCGAAGTAATTGATGTGTACTTAGCTTGCCACTATTCTTAGATATTAAGAAATTTGAAAAGAACACTTGGAATTGTAAGGAATCTAGAAGTCTCACTGGTTGAGTGTACTCAATTGTTTCACTTACTTTCGTGTGCCTTTAGGTCGTCAATAAATGCGTGAGATTTGAGTCATTTGAATGTAGTTGTCTTTCTTTAGAATCCTGTTGCTCTTTGCTCGAGGGGGAGCAAAATCATAAGTTGGGGGTAGTTTGTTAAGTGATATTTTGACGTATTAAAGCAAGGTGTTTTTAGAGTTTTAATTGAGCAAGAAGACGTTTTATCTCTTGTTTCTATCTAATTGTTGCTTATTTTGCGTGTAGGTGAAGAAAGAAGGAAGTTGGATGAAGATCGGAAATAAGAGTGAAAAGAGGGGCAAAGCAGCTGGAAATTGAGGGTAAAAGCCTAGCGCCTAGGCGCTGATGAGAAGAAATGGACAGTAGCTGTAGCGCCTAGGCGCTGATCAGATGAAGAATGCAGAAGCGATAGCGCCAAGGCGCTGCCTTTCAGCGCCTAGGCGTGTTGCGTGCTCAATGTGTTGAAATAATTAGGCAATAAAAGGGATAGAGCACTCAGAACATGCAAGCATACATGATCTTATAGCAAGTAGTAAGTATATTTCATTCGTTTTCCCACAGAGATTTATTTTTAGCTATTCGCAAAGTGTTTTGTTAAGAAAGAAGGGGTGGATTTGATGGGGTAAAATTAGTTTTTAATTGTCTAAATTTTGCTGAATGTGTAAAGGGTAGCAACATCAACGAGAACAAGTGAAATCTAAGCTCAAATGAAAATAAACGAGATTAATAAATGAATACAAAAACAGCTAGACAGACTTGTGACTTAAGCAGAATTGCGGAGACAGCAATTCTACCGCAATTAAATAGCAGCGAAAGTGTGTAAATGGGTGAATTAAGGGCTACTAATGACTATCCTATAGGCATTTTTATACGATTCTCAAGCACTGGATCTACTCTCTATGCATCAAACTATCTCAATCTCATGTATCGTCCGATTCCATGCAGTAGATTCTTTAGTTTACTCAACTCAAAGTAAGGTCTTAAGCATCTTGTTAAGGCAGAAAGATATGGTTTGTACTAGGGAAACGCCTATTCCTAGGCCGTTTCCTGGTTACCTTGAAAGGCTAGCATGATAATATGACTCTGAACTCTTACTCCTTCCAGAGGTTAGGAGTTCTTTGGACAAAATGGATGGCCAATCGAAATTGCCCGTGGGATGAAGCTTACATACAATCAATGCTTCGAGAGCTATCCTACATGCTTGATTCACGTTTTTTTAGCCTATGGAATTGTCATTAGCATGCCCCTAAGTGACTTAGTTACTCATGGATATAAGGAGAACAGAACTAAAGGATAAAATAGACATGCTTAGAAGGGAAATGTGTTTAAAACAGCAAGGGAAAGCAGTAGAATGCAAAGGCGAGAGACTGTGAAATACTGAACTTTGCGTTTGATTAATTGATTGTTGAATGAATATAAAAGATACTTAAAGTAGAGAACAGCAAGACAGAACACAACGAAATGAACTGAATGAACCACAAGAGCAGAAACAACACAAGACAGAGTTGTAAAATAGAAATGAAGAACAGAAAGCAATAAAACAGCTCGAATGACTTGTTGCAGCCGCTTCGAATGAAGGATGAGAAAGGTCAGCCTTGCTTGGATGAATCCAATCGGGAGAGAAGAAGAATCTCCTCTCCTTCCTATCAGATTATCGATTCCAACAGCTGAGCTTCGCAAACCAGCAGACGGCAAAGGAAAACTAGGAGAAAAGATGGACTGCGAGAAGACTTCTACGCTTTCGGATGATGTTTGAACCCTCGACTTTGACCCCTATTTATAGTAATCTGCAGGTGCATTTGGGCCAAGGAGAACCATCAATCTTCAACGTCGTACTTCAGAATGGATGGAGGAGAAAGAACGAATCCCTGAAATAACGGAAATTAACAGAAAAAGATCAGTCAACTTACGGTTTTCACTTGAAACATTGCGGTGACCGCAATGTTTCCGCAATGCGTTCGCAAAACTTGTTTTTCATTCTTTTCCTTCGGTTTTCAACTCTTTTCTTTCCTATTGTACATAAGTCCTAATTTAGCTACCTTCTTCTAATTCTCATATTTAAGCATAGGTTTAGGCTAAATGCTATCAAAAACACCTAAGAGTGAACATCTTTCTAAGCCAATTAAGTCCTAAAAAGGTCACTTTTGGAGACGTAACACACCCCCAAACTTAAGGTTTTGCTTGTCCTCAAGCAATCTAAGGACTTTCCTAGGCTGCTGTTTCTTCTTCTTTAACCACTTACTAACTCCCCTATATCCCTATCTATAGCTATGCTGTCCTGTGACACACTTCTAAGCTTAAAACAACCCTCTTATCTAGCTTCTTCTGACTTCGCCTGCCTAACACTCCATCTGTTTTCATTAACTCCCTACAACTGATCTATTTGCTTTTGTCATATCATGCCACTATCCCTAAGGTTTCAAATTCTGCCTAGCTTTACCTCAGACTCAGTACACGCTTCTAGCTTTATTTTTAATGTGTCTAGGATTCCTTAGAGTCATGCCAGTCTTAGTATTAACGGTGACAGTAGTATTTTTAAAGAACAACCTAAACCCTGACATCACTACATTGGATAAACACTCATCTCCCTAAACAACCCTACAAGTTACAACTTTGTGCTTAGCTAATTGAGGATCAGAGTTCTTTTTAAATAGGACATCTAAGCCACAAAGTTATAACTCCTAGGTATACATTCTTCTTCCCTATTCTTTTCCCTTTTTCTTACTTAGGTGGGGCCTCTCCTTTGGTTGCCTTTTGATGCAATGCCACTTGTGGGTCACACACTTGGCACTGATTACTTAGCAACCTCAGAGAGACCCCCCTCTTTATTCTATTTTTCATTTTTTTTTTCAGTTCATCATTTTTTGTAAAGGAGAAGAAGAATGCTTATGTTTCTAAGGGAGAGAGGAATGTTCCTAGGCCTAGGGTGGCCTCCCCCAAACTTCAACTACTCATTGTCCCCAATGAGTGTCTGAGGTGGCACACCCCCAAACTTTCCTAGAAGCATCTAGTCTAAGGTAAAACAAAGAGAATCTAAAGCCCTAGGTATAGACAAAACATTCGAACTGCAAATATCACAGCAGCAGTAATTTTAAAAAAAACAGACAGATAAGGGCTTAAAGCTGTGCATGCTGAACTTTTTAGAGGTTGATTTAAACTAGCAAAGGGTGTCCTATGACACTCATCCAGCATGCTTTTAGATAAGCTATATATGGTAGTCATGATAGCAGTAAAATATGGAATTTAAACAGATCACAGCCTAGCTAAACAGACAGTCCAAAACATGCTTTCAGTAATAAAAATTGCGGGGACCGCAATTATTTCGCAATCAAGTCAGGGCAGATATAACAGTGATTAAGGCCCCTAAGCATGCTCTTTCCAGTCATTCAAGCTCATCTAAAAATAAAACAAAACTAGCCTACCTAGTCACCTATCATCAGACTATACTAAGCAAAATTAAAAACATAAAACTAAGCATCTAAAACAGATCAAAAGTGTACGAAAAACAGCATAATTCACATGGTCTATCAGAAAGCAGAAAATTGTTTTTTTTTTTTCTAAGGGAACAGCAATACTCCCTTCAGTGCAATTCAAACCAGCACTCAAACGTCTTCATCCTCATCAGGTTGTCGTGGTCGTGGAGGCACCCATGGAGTCAGGAGATTTGTGGGGAAGTCAGGGAAGATGCACCCAAGTTGATCTGCAACTTCCTTGTCCCGTGCCTGCGCGTAAGTGGCCCATTGAGCCATCCTCCTTTGCATATCCATCAGGCACGCCATGGATAGTGACTGATCAGCAGCCAGCCTATCCAGTTCAAACTCCATATTCCCCTTCCTCTTCAGCCTCAAGCTAGCAGGCAGCTCCAAGTGGCCCGTGTAAGCCATCTGCTGCTCCATTCGCTCAATGGGGACTCCTGCAAGCAAACATAGTTTGGTTATGGTGTTAGGGAAAAACAGTGGTCCCTTACCTTTCTTGGCGCACTCAGCAATGGCGGCTGACATGATTTCCCCCACATTGACCGTGAGACCTCGCATAATGGCATAGACCAGCAGCGACCTGCTCTGGTTGATGGTCGTCTCATGGGTCACAGGGGACAACTTTCTCCTTACAAAGGCAAACCATACAGCTGCCTTTGCTGTCAGGTTGGCACTCATGAGGGTGTGCCTCCCATTGCGTGATACAGTCCACGCTGCCTCAGGCTGGCCAATGGTTCGAATGGCCTCCTCCAGCACTGCCTCAGTAGGCTCATCAACGATCCTCGCATAATCAGTGTGTCTTTGGCCCTTGAGGCCATAAGCTTCGTTGATGGCTTTTGCTGAGTAGTCCACCTCTACTCCCCTCACCACAGAAAGCCCTTCCTCAGAGTTTCGCAGGTTGGCGTAGAAGTCGTAAACCATGCTCGTGTAAGCTGGATTGGGCGGCCTGCACAATTCCTCCCAGCTATGATTTATGATTCCTGCGCGCAAGAACTGCGGCAGGTCAGCAGGTCTGTCGAGGAAGCCCTTCTCGTGCAGCAACTCCCTCTTCCTCAGCTCAACTCCCCTGGACTCAGCGTCAGAGGAAACATACCTCACTGACTGAGGCTCATCTTCAGGGTAGAGCTTGGCCTTCCCTTTGTCTGCTGGCTTGGCTGACTCTGCAGCCTCAACCTTGAGTCTTTTGAGCGATGGCTCAGTGCTCTCTCTTTCTGACGAAGGCACCTTCTTGGCCTTCTTCTTCTTCAGCTTCTTGGATCGCTTGGCCTTAAGAATCTTGGCCTTCTTCTTCTTCTTGAGCTTTGCCTCAATGGTGATCTGCTGCAGGCACGCCCCCAACGTCTCTTCCATTGAGTCAGTCTTCTGTTCAAGACTCTCCGGGCTAGCTTCCCTCACAGGCGAGAAAACCTCCTCGTCCTCACCTTCCCCACTACCCTGCGTTGATTCTTGGTACTCCCCATATGGGAATTCAGGGTCAGGCCGTGGGGAAGTGTGCGACGGCGTGGTTGTTTGCTCTGCTGAAGGTGTCTGTGCAGAACTTAGTGGTGAAGACGGCTGCTCAGGGCTCTGCGCTGGCGGTGATGGGGACGAGCTGTGCGCTGGTGGTGCAGGTGGCGAGGCACTCCTCTTGGCTGAATCGTGGGACACACGATCAGTTTCTTGACTCTCCACAGAGGGAGTCTTTTCTTTGCTTGGTTCAGCAGCCACCGCTACACTCCATCTGCGCTTCTTGGGTGTGCCTGCTGGTTCAGAGGGTCCAGCAGGTATCTCAGTGACAACCCTCCACTTCTTCTTGCGAATCGGAAGCTTGGGTAAGCGTTCAGTTCGCGCAGCGTCAGCCTCAGCCAAGGCCAGCAGTGCGTCTCTCGCAGCTGTTTCAGCGTCGTCAGCCCTCTTCTTGGCTGCAGATCTTTCAGCCCGTGTGAACACCATTGTTGAGTCTTGGAGATTTGGAGAGAAGAATCAAAGATGAAAAGAATCGCAGCTTTCTTGGAATTCAGAGAGTGGGAGAATCGTATCGATCGAGCGCCTTCTAACGGATATAAAAGAAACGGATAAATCCCAACGGCTATATTTTGCGGATCCTGCAAATCCAGCGCAATTTTAGGGATATTTTTTCATCAAAATGTCTATCTTTGCTCGTCCGTATCTTTTATTTGGCTCAATCTTTTCTTGATTTTTAAAGCTGGAGTTACTCTCCTTGATTCCCTCTTTCGATTCCCTACAAAAAGAAATAAAAATAACATCAAATTCGCAATTAAAATCATACAACAAAACACACAAACGATAACCGGAAAATCGCAAAAAATAAACTAAGGCATGAGCCTTGTGTTGACGAGCACAGCAATCACTCGTCCTCTCTCGTTCTCATTGTCACGCTTCAGTCAAGAGGAAGGCCGAGAGAGTCTTCACATCTCCTTCCTCATAGTAGTGCTTCAATCTTGCACCATTAACCATGAATGGTTGGCCTTGCTGCAAGTTCTTTATCTCTATAGCACCATGAACAAACACATTAGTAATCACAAAAGGACCTGACCACCTAGACTTAAGTTTCCCTGGAAATAGTTTCAACCGTGAGTTAAACAACAAGACAAGTTGACCCTTCTTAAAGTCCTTAACTCTAAGTCTACTATCGTGCCAAATCTTGGTCTTTTCCTTATACATTTTAGCATTTTCATAGGCCATATGTCTAAGCTCATCAAGCTCATGTAATTGCAAAGACCGCAATGTTCCCGCATCATTTACACAAAAATTCAATTCCTTCATGGCCCAAAATGCTTTGATTTCTAACTCAAGTGGTAAGTGACAAGCTTTGCCATATACCAGCCTATAAGGAGACATACCTAGGGGTGTCTTATATACTGTCCTATACGCCCAAAGTGCATCCTCAAGCTTAAAGGACCAGTCTTTCCTATTAGGTTTGACCACTTTTTCTAGGATGTTCTTAATCTCCCTATTTGAAATTTCAGCCTGTCCATTCGAGTGTGGGTGATAGGGAGTGGCTACTCTATGTCTAATGTTATACTTAGCCAACACTCTCTCCATAGCCTTGTTAATGAAATGTGACCCCTCATCACTAATGATGGCACGAGGTGTCCCAAACCTAGTAAAAATGTGCCTATGCAAGAATTTGGTGACTGTTTTAGCATCATTATTGGGACATGCTTTGGCCTCTACCCACTTGGATACGTAGTCTACTGCTACCAAAATGTAAAGGTTACCTGATGATGGAGGGAATGGCCCCATGAAGTCAATGCCCCACACATCAAAGAGCTCCAACTCTAAGATGTAGGTGAGGGGCATCTCATCCTTTCGACTGAGGTTACCTGTTCTTTGGCATTCATCGCAGCTGTGGGCATAGTTGTGGGCATCTTTGAAGATCGTTGGCCAATAGTAGCCACTCTGAAATACCTTTGCAGCTGTTCTTTGGCCACCAAAGTGTCCACCATAAGGAGCTGTGTGACAATGCTGCAGCACAGACTTCGCTTCAGCAGCTGAAACACACTTCCTTAGCAAGCCATCAGCACAGGTTCTGTAAAGTGTGGGGTCATCCCATATGAATTTCCTTGCTTCATGAAGGAACCTCTTCTTCTCTTGACCTCCCTTGAAAACTGGTAATACCTGTGATGCAAGGAAGTTAGCAATGTCAGCAAACCAAGGTTCCTCATCGTTATCACAATGAGTCAAAACAAAGACATGTTCATCAATAAAAGCATCAGAAATTGCGGGTTCCGCAATTTTTTCGCAATTGTGCTGCAATCGAGAAAGGTGATCCGCAACCACATTTTCACATCCTTTCTTGTCTCGAATGTCCAAATCAAATTCCTGCAGCAATAACACCCACCTAATCAACCTAGGCTTAGCATCAGCCTTCCTCATAAGATATTTCAAGGCAGAATGGTCAGTGTACACAATTGTCCTAGTGCCTACAATATAGTTTCTGAATTTCTCACAAGCGAACACTACAGCAAGCATCTCTTTCTCAGTAGTTGTATAATTACATTGAGCCTCATTCAAGGTCTTACTAGCATAATAGACAGGGTGTGTTAGCTTGTTAATCTTCTGTCCTAACATAACCCCTACAGCATAGTCACTAGCATCACATAACATCTCAAATGGGAGATCCCAATCTGGCCCTACTATAACAGGTGCTGTGACTAGTGCTTTCTTAAGGGTTGTCCAAGCTACTACACATTCCTTAGAGAAGATGAATGGCCTATTTAGCTCTAGAAGCTCACACAGAGGCTTGGCTATCTTAGAAAAGTCCTTAATGAACCTTCTGTAGAAGCCAGCATGCCCTAAGAAACTCCTAATGGCCTTGACATTCTGAGACTCTACCAACTTCTCTATGATTTCTATCTTTGCCCTATCAACTTCCACACCTGCCCTTGACACTCTATGACCTAAGACAATCCCCTCATCTACCATGAAGTGACACTTTTCCCAATTAAGGACTAAGTTAGTCTCTTCACATCTAGCCAAGACTTGTCCTAGGTTCTCTAGACAGTTGGTAAATGAATCCCCAAAGACTGAAAAGTCATCCATGAATATCTCTATCATGGATTCATCCAAATCAGAGAAGATTGCCAACATGCACCTTTGGAAAGTTGCCGGTGCATTGCATAAGCCAAAAGGCATTCTGCGAAAGGCAAAAGTTCCAAAAGGGGAAGTAAAGGTAGTCTTTTCTTGGTCTTTGGGGTCTATAGTGATCTGGTTATACCCTGAATAACCGTCTAGGAAACAGTAATAGGCTCTACCAGCTATTCTGTCTAACATTTGGTCAATGAATGGTAGAGGGAAGTGGTCTTTTTTAGTTTCTTTATTGAGCTTCCTATAATCCATACATACTCTCCACCCCGTGACAGTCCTAGTTGGAATCAGTTCGTTGTTCTCATTGACTACCACAGTCATCCCACCCTTTTTAGGTACACACTGTATAGGGCTTACCCACTGACTACTAGCTATGGGGAAGATCACACCAGCATCTAACCATTTTATTATCTCTTTCTTAACTACCTCTTTCATAGAGGGATTCAGTCTACGTTGGTGATCTACTCTAGGTGTGTGCTCTTCCTCTAGTATAATCTTATGCATGCAATAAGAAGGGCTAATGCCTCTAATATCAGCAATAGTCCATGCAATAGCCTTCCTATGTTGCTTAAGCAGTAATATCAGTTCAACCTCATGCTTTTCACTTAATTTAGAAGAAATGATAACAGGCAGAGTTTCATTACTCCCTAAATATGCATACTTGAGGTGAGTGGGGAGTGGCTTTAATTCTAATACAGGTGGATGCTCAATGGATGGTTTTAAAGGATTTAAGGCTCTATCAGTTAAGTCAATATTCATACAAACATGCTGAGGGTTATTTACAGATATGTCCATTATCTCAGCTATGTTTAAGTCGGTTAATTCTAATCCTACATATTCATTGGCATGCTTGGTTAATAATACATGCTCCAATTGTTCTTCCATTAAAGAGTCTACAACATCCATGCTAGCACAGGATTCAAGGTCAGAGGGGTACCTTAAAGCTTTATACACACTAAATTTCACCTCTTCATCATGAACCCTCATAGTAAGCTCACCTTTTTGGACGTCTATCAGTGCCCTACCTGTGGCTAGAAATGGTCTGCCTAACAGGATGGGGACCTCCTTGTCTGCTTCATAATCCAGGATAATGAAATCTGCAAGGAAAATAAACTTGTCAACCTTTACTAAAATATCCTCAATCTTACCTTCTGGGTATGCAATGGATCTGTCTGCTAATTGTAAAGTGACAGTGGTTGGACGTGCTTCTCCTATTCCCAACTGACGGAATAGTGATAGGGGCATGAGGTTTATGCTGGCGCCCAGGTCACAAAGCGCTCTGCCCACGTGCTTGCCTCCAAGTTCTACAGGTAAGGTGAAGGAACCAGGATCCTTCTCCTTCTTGGGCAACTTGTTTTGGAGTATGGCACTGCACTCCTCAGTGAGGTTTACTGTTTCAAACTCACCAATTATTTTTTTGTTAGTAATAATATCTTTCAAAAACTTTACATAGGAAGGCATAGACTGTAAAACTTCTACAAAAGGAATGTTGACATGCACTTGCTTAAGAATTTCTAAGAATTTATTAAAATGCACTTCCTGTTCCTGCTTCTTCTTAAGCCTTCGAGGATATGGAGGTGGTGGCACATATGCAGACACGTCAGGTCGCCTTAGGATAGGTGGAGGCCTTGGAATTTCTTCTATCTCCTCAATAATTGGCTCTAGCCTGGCTCCTGATGTGCTAGTTGGTGGTGGACCTTGGTTCGGCAGAGACTCCAGTGGAGCACTAGACTCAGTGTTCTCTACTCTCTTTGGTGTGTCCTTTGTGTTGCTCACCAAGGGTCTACCACTTCTGAGTTCAATTGCTTGAACTTGTTCTTTACCATCTCTCCTTGGCACCTCGGTGTCAGCAGGGAGTCTACCTTGGGGCCTACTCTTGAGTTCATTGGCCAATTGGCCTATTTGGTTCTCTAGGCTCCTAAGAGTGGCTTGCTGGCTTTGAAGAGTAGCATCATTCTTAGCTATGTATTCCTTGAGTAAGTTTTATACAGAAGATCCTACAGGTTGGTTGTATGGTTTTTGATACATTGATTGGTTATGTTGGGGAGTGAAACCAGGTGTTCCACTCGGTCTAGGCTGGTTAGGATTTTGGTTAGCATTTTGTTGGCCACCCCATGACAGGTTTGGGTGGTTCCTCCAACCAGGGTTGTAAGTATTGGAATAGGGGTTGTTCCTAGGCTGCTGCTGACTTCCAATGTAGCAGACTGAGGCTGGATTCCCAGGGCAGTATTCATACAGGTGCCCTTCCCCATAGAATCCACATACAAGTGTCTCACCTTGACTTGGTTGGGTGCCCATTGACATGGCGGTAGCGGTGTTGACACTTGTTTGGAGATTGGCTTGAGCCATTTGCTTAACTAGGTTGGTCAGGGCATTTATTTGGCTGCTCATCGCACTTAGAGCATCCTTGTCTTGAGCCCTAGTTGGCTCAACTGGATCATCTGACCACCTACAGTGAGATGCTGAGATCTTCTCCAAGATCTCATAGGCCTCGTTGTAACTCTTGGACAACATGGAACCACCAGCAGATGAATTTAAGACTTGCCTAGTGCTGGGGTTGCATCCTTTGAAAAAGACCTCAATTTGGATACACCATGGGATGCCATGATGTGGACATTTGAGAAGAAGGTCCTTGAACCTTGTCCAAGCTTCGTGAAGAGATTCATTATCAGCTTGTTTGAACTTAACTATATCATCACGAAAGGTAGAATTCCTATCAGGTGGGAAGTATTTGACTAGGAATTTCTCTGCTAAGTCTGTCCAGTTGCGGACAGATCCAGAGGGTAATGAGTTCAACCATGTTTTGGCTTTGTCCCTCAAAGAGTAAGGGAACAAGTATAGCCTCAAAGCTTCTTGGGACACTCCAGGGATGATAAAGGTATCACTAACTCCTAAGAAGTTCCTAAGATGGTTGTGGGGGTCCTCATTTTCTATTCCAAAGAATTGTCCCACAGTGGACAACATTTGGAACATCACTGGCTTTAACTCGAATGAGTTAGCAGTGATTTCAGGACGGATTATGCTGGGGTTCAGCTCCCCAGGCATAGGTACTAAATATGAAAGAATGGCACTATTCTTGTCATTCGCTATTTCGATGGGGTTGCGAATGACAGGTACCTGATTTGGAACTATCTCGTCCATTTCTTCGATTTCAGGTATGATTTGAGGTATAGGAGGTTGTTTAAAGAGTCGTTTCTTTGCTTTGTTTCTAGCTCTAAATAGTCTCTCGGGCTCAGGATTGAACTCTAGATCACTATTTGAATGCTCACTCATAAACTAACCCAATAGTACCTGCAAAAGAAATGAAACAGATCAGCTTCAATAGGCAATAAACTTGGTGTTTCAAACTTAACAAACTTCGTTTTCACTTAAAATAAATCCCCGGCAGCGGCGCCAAAAACTTGTTGCGTGCTCAATGTGTTGAAATAATTAGGCAATAAAAGGGATAGAGCACTCAGAACATGCAAGCATACATGATCTTATAGTAAGTAGTAAGTATATTTCATTCGTTTTCCCACAGAGATTTATTTTTAGCTATTCGCAAAGTGTTTTGTTAAGAAAGAAGGGGTGGATTTGATGGGGTAAAATTGGTTTTTAATTGTCTAAATTTTGCTGAATGTGTAAAGGGTAGCAACATCAACGAGAACAAGTGAAATCTAAGCTCAAATGAAAAGAAACGAGATTAATAAATGAATACAAAAACAGCTAGACAGACTTGTGACTTAAGCAGAATTGCGGAGACAGCAATTCTACCGCAATTAAATAGCAGCGAAAGTGTGTAAATGGGTGAATTAAGGGCTACTAATGACTATCCTATAGGCATTTTTATACGATTCTCAAGCACTGGATCTACTCTCTATGCATCAAACTATCTCAATCTCATGTATCGTCCGATTCCATGCAGTAGATTTTTTAGTTTACTCAACTCAAAGTAAGGTCTTAAGCATCTTGTTAAGGCAGAAAGATATGGTTTGTACTAGGGAAACGCCTATTCCTAGGCCGTTTCCTGGTTACCTTGAAAGGCTAGCATGATAATATGACTCTGAACTCTTACTCCTTCCAGAGGTTAGGAGTTCTTTGGACAAAATGGATGGCCAATCGAAATTGCCCGTGGGATGAAGCTTACATACAATCAATGCTTCGAGAGCTATCCTACATGCTTGATTCACGTTTTTTTAGCCTATGGAATTGTCATTAGCATGCCCCTAAGTGACTTAGTTACTCATGGATATAAGGAGAACAGAACTAAAGGATAAAATAGACATGCTTAGAAGGGAAATGTGTTTAAAACAGCAAGGGAAAGCAGTAGAATGCAAAGGCGAGAGACTGTGAAATACTGAACTTTGCGTTTGATTAATTGATTGTTGAATGAATATAAAAGATACTTAAAGTAGAGAACAGCAAGAAAGAACACAACAAAATGAACTGAATGAACCACAAGAGCAGAAACAACACAAGACAGAGTTGTAAAATAGAAATGAAGAACAGAAAGCAATAAAACAGCTCGGATGACTTGTTGCAGCCGCTTCGAATGAAGGATGAGAAAGGCCAGCCTTGCTTGGATGAATCCAATCGGGAGAGAAGAAGAATCTCCTCTCCTTCCTATCAGATTATCGATTCCAACAGCTGAGCTTCGCAAACCAGCAGACGGCAAAGGAAAACTAGGAGAAAAGATGGACTGCGAGAAGACTTCTACGCTTTCGGATGATGTTTGAACCCTCGACTTTGACCCCTATTTATAGTAATCTGCAGGTGCATTTGGGCCAAGGAGAACCATCAATCTTCAACGTCGTACTTCAGAATGGATGGAGGAGAAAGAACGAATCCCTGAAATAACGGAAATTAACAGAAAAAGATCAGTCAACTTACGGTTTTCACTTGAAACATTGCGGTGACCGCAATGTTTCCGCAATGCGTTCGCAAAGCTTGTTTTTCATTCTTTTCCTTCGGTTTTCAACTCTTTTCTTTCCTATTGTACATAAGTCCTAATTTAGCTACCTTCTTCTAATTCTCATATTTAAGCATAGGTTTAGGCTAAATGCTATCAAAAACACCTAAGAGTGAACATCTTTCTAAGCCAATTAAGTCCTAAAAAGGTCACTTTTGGAGACGTAACAAGGCGCTACGAAGCCTGAAGCGGTGATCCCCCCTAGCGCCGAGGCGCTGTAACTGAGCGCCTAGGCGCTGCGACGACCTTTTTCCCTAAGTATAAAAGCCTTTTTACGAAATTTTAAGAAGGAGAGCGGACGGAGACTGGAGTAGGGACATAGAGAAACGGCTGAGCATGGATTTTAAAGATCGGAGCACCCAAACGGAGCGAGAGCAACGTTAGGAAACTCGTGGAATCGCCGGAATTTGTTTCTTCTCCTCTTTTCTTCCTCTATTTTCTTACTTGTTACGAACATGTTAAATTTTGAGATTGTTGTTGAGTTTTTCATTATGAATTAACTCTCTTATCTAGACGTTGATGTAGTTGTTATTAAACCCTATTCTTCATTATTGATTGTTAAGAATTTGATTTCAAATTAGGTTGTGAAAACCCTTATGAGCTTAATGCATGTTAGGATTTGGCCAATCTTAGTGTGACTTTACATCAATGTTTTGAGGTCGATAGACGATAATCATTGACGAACCTTAATTGTTTTCCCTAATTTATATGAGCGATAGACATATCCTTGTAGGTTTTGTGGCAATGCTAGTTTTACAACCTTCATAATTGAATTGTTCCGATTGTCATAGAAATATAGGCAATTGACATTTTAATGAATATTGTTATTACTCGAGAGAGAGTAGCAAGCCATTTGAGTAGAACTTGCCAACAGTCTAGAAATCAAACTTTTTATAACTTTCAATTATTGAAGAATAGGGGGAGATAGCGATGAAGTCTTTGCTCTAGAGTCTCAATCATCTACATTTATCATAACGGTTGTTAGTTTTAGTATTTCAATTACTTTAGTTCAAAGCTTTTTAATAGTTCATTTATCCTTGACTGATTGATTGCTCAGATAAAATTGAAGCTCAAGAATTTGGTAATTAGTAACTTTCATTCCCTGTGGAGAACGATAATCAGTACTTACACTACTATATTACTTGGAACGATTCGTACACTTGCGATTTCGGACAACAAAAGGGCAAGCTGATCCAAGAAGAACCGGACCAAAATTGCCTAGGAGAGGTAATTTTCCAGCCCAAACCCGAGAGCAAGCGTCGAGCAGACAGCGTCGAGACGCTTGCTCGACGCTGCCTGGCGTCGAGACGCTCCGAGGGAGCGCGCGCGCAGGAAATTATCGGGCCGGCGTCGAGACGCTCGCCTAGCGTCTCGACGCCATCGCGAGGCGCGCGCGGATTCATTAGGTCGCAGCGTCGCGACGCTGTCCCAGCGTCTCGACGCTCCGACGGATTTTAAAAGGCTGAAGACAATTTTCCAGCAGCCAACTTGGAACTTCATCTTCTTCCTCTCGGTTTTTCTTCTATTTTTAGCTTAGCTCCGCCATTTGTGGCCTAGTTGTGGAGCTTTTATTTGTAATAGGCTTAGAGATGATGTCCATTGCCTCTCTTGGAGCGCTTGTGACGATCCGCCCCTTGGTCGGCTAAGGTATTGTTAACGGTTTGGGGTAATTTAAGGGATTATTTGTTAGACTTCTTCACTTTGATAATCCATGCTATAAATTCTGATTTGGTTTCTGATTTGTATGCATTTGTTGTTCTTACTTAATCCCATGGATGTGTTAGATTTCCCCGACGGACAATCGAGTTTTCTAGCATATGTTAGAGTTAAAGAGTAGCGATGCCGTGCCTCTCACTATTCGCCTAGTAACACAGAACAATGAAATAAATCGGAGTATCGAGTCATGCATGATAATTGTTGGGTACTTCAGCGTTGGCGGGTAGCCAGTTAGCAATTTGATTATGTGGTCGAATGTCCGTCGCGGTATGCTAGTGACTGTCTAGAGTCAATTTGGGGCTGATCACTCTAATGAAACTTTAAACAAGGTTTAATTAGATCTTTTGATTTAGTTAATTGCTATGGAGCCGGTTACACAAGGGGGTTCCCAGGTAACCGACCGCGTGTATGACAAACTGTTAGCCTTAGGATTGTATTAAATGATAAGTGGTTGAATGTCTAGCAAAGAAATCCCGAAAATCCCCGAACCGTGCACTCATCATTCTATTTCTCTTTAAATTCCTTCCGTTAGTATTTTTGTTATTCTTGTTGCATGCTTAAACTCCCCCCTTGTTACAAAACTCAATTGATCAATTAATTTCTACTTCAAACTTTAATTTCAATCACGTCCTTCTCTGTGGATCGACCCTGTTACCACTAGCTGCAAAGCTAAGGTTAATAGGCTTATAAATTTTATTTTGGCGGGACTCGACATCCCGAAATTTATAGGATATTCAAAAATCCTACTACCAAAATTGGCGCCGTTGCCGGGAAAGCCAAAAATTTGATTGAATTTATGTTTGATTTTTATTTTGGTTGATTTGTTGTGAGCTGAAAAACATTTGCATGTTTAAAATTTTGTTTGTGTATGACCCGTTCTTCTGAGTTTAGTGGATTACAGTTTATACCTGAGATTGAAAGAGAAGAGCGGCGGTTGAGAAAGGAAGCCCGGGAGGGGCGAAGATTGTTTGAGGAAGAAGGTAATCCCTTCTTTGGCGAGGAGATGGCACAAGGAGAAGTGCCAAGGACGTTGAAACAGCTGGCAGCGCCAGATTTGAATTTGCAACCCCTGTGCATCAACTACCCCGTGGTAGCAGGTAATTTTGAATTAAAATCCGGTTTAATTCACCAATTGCCTTCTTTCCATGGCAATGCAGGCGAGGATGCGAACAAGCATTTGATGGAGTTTCATTGCGTCTGTGCGGGGATAAAGCCCGCAGGAGTGACGGAGGAGCAGTTGAATTTGAGGGCATTCCCCTTCACACTTAAGGATAAAGCCAAGGACTGGCTTTATTATCTGCCCTCCGGCTCGATTACGACGTGGCAAGACATGAAGAGGGTTTTCTTAGAAAAATATTTCCCTGCGTCCCTTGCCACAACGCTGAGGAAAAGGATTTATGGGATCACTCGGGATGTGGGTGAGTCCCTACATGAGTATTGGGAACACTTCGGGCGCCTGTGCGCGAGCTTTCCGCATCATCAGATAGCCGACCAGCTTCTAATTCAATATTTCTATGAGGGTATGACACCTCATGATCGGCAGATGATCGACGCAGCGAGTGGTGGGGCTCTGATTGACAAGACCCCAGTTGAGGCCAAGCAGTTAATTGCAAACATGGCGGCCAACTCGCAGCAGTTCGGTATTCGTGGGCAGGGGCAAGTTCACAGTGTGACCCAGAGTCATGAGATGACGGAAATGAGGGCCCAGGTGGCCGAGATTGGGAATTTACTGAAGAAATTTGTCGGAGGAAACCGCGAGGCGGAAGAGGTGAACGCAATCGGAGGATATGCTTCCAACCCCAGGAAGTATGATCCTTATTCGAGCACATACAACTTCGGTTGGCGTGACCACCCCAATTTGAGTTATGGGAATAGGGAAGGACAACAACGCTTCCGAGGCTAGTCCTATGATAGGCCTAACAATTCCTCCCAAGCTCAAGCTTCGAGTTCCTCAAACTCATTGGAAGAGATGGTCAGAACCATCGTCACGACGACAAGCCAGTTTCAGAAAGAAGCTCGAGAGGAGCTAAACTCACACAAAGTAGAGCTGCAAAATCTGAACAAGCAGCTGACGCAAATGGCGGTGTCGATAAGCAGAATAGCGAGCAAGAGCTCTGGGAAGCTTCCTTCCCGAACCACTGTGAACTCATGTGAGAACGTGAGCTCAATCCAGCTAAGGAGTGGGAAATCAGTTCCCTCCAGAGCCGTGAAGGAAGCAGAGGACAGCTTGAATGAGTCCTCCCCAGTTGTTCTTGATGAGCTGAATGATGAGAAAGAAGAAATGAATGTGCAAGGAAATGTTCCCAAAGCACCGTTCCCCAGTAGGCTTGCGAAGCCTACTCTGGTGAACGAAGACGAGGAGGTCCTGAGAACCTTCCAGAAGGTGGTGGTGAACATACCGCTTCTTGAGGCAGTGAGTCAAGTGCCGAAATACGCAAAGTTCCTCAAGAATTGGTGCACGAACAAGAGAATGTCGAGAAAGAGTGATGAGAAGAAGAAAGAAACTGTCTCTGCAATTTTCCAAGGTACTCTTCCACCGAAGTGCATCGATCCTGGTATGTTTACTATCCCATGCACCATCGGTACTAAACTTATTGAAAATGCCATGTTAGATCTCGATGCCTCAATTAATGTCATGTCTTTTGATGTGTTTAAAGAACTTGAATTGTGTAATTTAATTGAGTCTAATATAGTTGTCCAACTAGCCGATCGATCTTATGTGCATCCGTTAGGGAAAATTGAGGACATTTTAGTCAAAGTGAAAGACTTGTTGTTCCCATGCGATTTCTATGTGCTGAATATGAACAAAAATTCTTCACATGTTTCCTCTTCTATCTTACTAGGACGCCCATTTATGAAGACCGCTAAGATCAAAATTGATGTTGATAGGGGTGCTTTGTCGGTAGAATTTGATGGAATTGTGAATGAGTTTTTTGTAAATGCATCAAAATCTCTTGTGAATGTTGAGAATGTTGCTTGTGTGGAGTCTATCGAGAATGAGAGTCTTACCTCGCGCTTGAGGGATGATTCTCATGTCTCCGTTAAAAAATCAGATTTGAATTTGTTGAATGTGAGTGCTGTTTTTTGTACTAATCAATGTGATATTCACGTGCTAGAGACACGAAGAGAAAAGAAAGTTTTGAATGGTGTTTGCAGGTGCATTGTGGAGGAGGACATGTCTGGAACGTCCCCCGCACTATCGGAATATGGATGAGTCGTTGGAGAGAATTCAGTCGAGCAAACGACTTTAAAAATTCTGCGCTTCTCGGAGGCACCCGAGTGTTGAACTGTCTTTTCTGTCTTTAATTTCATTGCTGTTTTTTGTTGTTATTAGTTTAACTTAGCCTTATGTAGCTTGCTGTTTTTTTTTTAGGGAATCGAGGAAGTTGAGGAAAATTTTGGGCTTCGATGATGATCGCGCCGCGTCCTTTCCTTCGCCAACTTCACGAAGAATCAGGGAAGTGTAGTTTCTCTTTCCCTTTAACTTTGTGTATCTGATTAAGTGGCATTGAGGACAATGCCAACTTTTGAAGTTGAGGGTGGAGTTTGTGGATAAGCATGTAGTTGGTTGAGCAGTGCTAATTTTGAATATTGAAGTGCTTGGGACTCTGTTTATTGTTTTCTAATTATGATAATCTAGGAAATGCATATTGGAAATCTGAGCATATACATAATCTAGTTTTTGCATGATGAGTTTTGCATTTATTAGGTTCATGTCGAAAATTTTAAAAAAAATTATGTTGCTCCCTTGCATCTATCGAGCACTTAGCAACCTCGTCCTAATCTCCGTAGGCTTAGTTGATTGCATGTAGCATTAATTCTTGTTGTCACTCCGAAAGGCACCCTTAGGTAGCTTGTTGCATGAGAGTTAGTGGTCGATTAATCGAGTTAGCTTACGCTAAGCCTAAAGTAAAAAAAAAATAGAAAAGCATGTTGGTTAGAAAATTCTCTCGAGGCGTTCCTCCTTCTTATTGGTGCACCTAAGAAGTGAGCGTTAGTCCTTAAAAACGTGAAGTTTATGCATGAATTTGACATGTTAGGCAACTCGAGGTTGGAAAGAAAAAGAGAATGAAAAGTTGGGTTCAAAGAACCTTAATAAGAGGGTACAAAGTACTCGTGAAAAGAAAAAGAATGAGAAAATATTTAGGTCTCTTAGTTTGCTACTCTCACTCGTGTAAGTCAAGTGTAGACTATTCTTAAACGCTAGAAGTAGGGGGAAAACGGGATGATATGTTGCATGTGGTTTTCCGGGCTTATGTGAGTTTATGATAGGTTGTCTAGCACACACACACGTTAGGGGGAGATAGTTAATTTTTGATATGTTCGTAGTAAATGCATGCGCTGATTGCTTTCGTGATTATGTTATGTTTTAATTTGCAAAATGCATCGAGGTTTGAATTAGTAGCATGCAAGCATGTCCTTAGAGTCAATTTCTTTATTAGCCTTGCTCGAGGACTAGCAAGATTCAAGTTGGGGGTGTTTGATAACTCCATTTTGAAGCTATTATTCACTTCCTAATTCTAGCTAAATTTCGCATTTAATTTGTTAATATGTCTCATTTATAGAAGATTTGCGGTGAAGAGTTCGTGCGTCCATTGGACCCGTTTTGAAGCTAAAAGCGGTGTTTTAACGCCCCGAGAATGCATCGGGAAAAAGGCAAGCTGATCCAAGAAGAACCGGACCAAAATTGCCTAGGAGAGGCAATTTTCCAGCCCAAACCCGAGAGCAAGCGTCGAGCAGACAGCGTCGAGACCTTGCCGCGGCGTCGAGACGCTCCGAGGGAGCGCGCGCGCAGGAAATTATCGGGCCGACGTCGAGACGCTCGCCTAGCGTCTCGACGCCATCGCGAGGCGCGCGCGGATTCATTAGGTCGCAGCGTCGCGACGCTGTCCCAGCGTCTCGACGCTCCGACGGATTTTAAAAGGCTGAAGACGATTTTCCAGCAGCCAACTTGGAACTTCATCTTCTTCCTCTCGGTTTTTCTTCTATTTTTAGCTTAGCTCCGCCATTTGTGGCCTAGTTGTGGAGCTTTTATTTGTAATAGGCTTAGAGATGATGTCCATTGCCTCTCTTGGAGCATTTTTGACGATCCGCCCCATGGTCGGCTAAGGTATTGTTAACGGTTTGGGGTAATTTAAGGGATTATTTGTTAGACTTCTTCACTTTGATAATCCATGCTATAAATTCTGATTTGGTTTCTGATTTGTATGCATTTGTTGTTCTTACTTAATCCCATGCATGTGTTAGATTTCGCCGACGGACAATCGAGTTTTCTAGCATATGTTAAGAGTTAAAGAGTAGCGATGTCGTGCCTCTCACTATTCGCCTAGTAACACAGAACAATGAAATAAATCGGAGTATCGAGTCATGCATGATAATTGTTGGGTACTTCAGCGTTGGCGGGTAGCCAGTTAGCAATTTGATTACGTGGTCGAATGTCCGTCGCGGTATGCTAGTGACTGTCTAGAGTCAATTTGGGGCTGATCACTCTAATGAAAATTTAAACAAGGTTTAATTAGATCTTTTGATTTAGTTAATTGCTATGGAGCCGGTTACACAAGGGGGTTCCTAGGTAATCGACCGCGTGTATGACAAACTGTTAGCCTTAGGATTGTATTAAATGATAAGTGGTTGAATGTCTAGCAAAGAAATCCCGAAAATCCCCGAACCGTGCACTCATCATTCTATTTCTCTTTAAATTCCTTCCGTTAGTATTTTTGTTATTCTTGTTGCATGCTTAAACTCCCCCTTGTTACAAAACCCAATTGATCAATTAATTTCTACTTCAAACTTTAATTTCAATCACGTCCTTCTCTGTGGATCGACCCTGTTACCACTAGCTGCAAAGCTAAGGTTAATAGGCTTATAAATTTTATTTTGGCGGGACTCGATATCCCGAAATTTATAGGATATTCAAAAATCCTACTACCATCGAGACCCGCCAAAATAAATTTGTAAGCCTATTGACCTTAGCTTTGCAGCTAGTGGCAACATGGTCGATCCACAGAGAAGGACTGAGCAGGTTGAAATTGACAGTTCAAATTGTAAATTGATTGACTAATTGGTGTTGTAACAAAAAGGGGGATTTTGACATGCAAGTGAAGAAATAGATAGCTAACGGAAAGATTGAAGAAAGAGAGATTGAAAAGTGTTCGATTCGGGAAGTCTCGGGATTTCGCTAGGCATTCTAATATTTATCATTTAATTCACTCAAAATTAAGGCTAATTAACTTGTTACGCACGCGGTCGGTTACCTGGGACGCCCTTTTGTGACCGGCTCCATATTAATTAATTAGAGCACAAAGTCCTAATCAAACATTATTCAGAGTCTCATTAGAGTGATCAGCCCCAAATTGACTCTAAACAGTCACTAGCTAACCGCGACGAACATTCGAATATGCAATCCTAATGCTAATTGGCTACCCGCCAACACTAAAGTACCCAACAATTATGATGCATATATCGATACTCCGATTTGTTTCATTGTTCTGTGTTACTAGGCGAAAAGTGAGAGGCAAGGCATCGCTAATCTTTAACTCTAACACATGCTAGAAAACCCGATTGTCCGTCGTTGAAATCTAACACATGCATTGGATTAAGTAAGAACAACAAATGCATACAAAATCAAAGCCTAATCAGAACCAATCGCACTAGATTATCAAAATATAGAAGCCTAACTAAAAATCCCTAAACAATCCCGAATCGCACACAGTACCTTAGCCGAGCATGGAGAGGGTCGTCACAAACGCTCCCACGGATGTCTTGGCCATGGTCTCAAGCTCAAATACAATGGAAAGCTCCAAAAACAAGCCACAAGTGGCGGAGCAAAAGTAAAAATGGAGAAAAAACCGAGAGGAAGAAGATGAAGCAAGACTTGGCTGCAAAAATCGTCATTCAGCCTCTTTAAATCCGTCGGAGCGTCGAGACGCTGGGACAGCGTCGCGACGCTGCGACCTAAATTATCAGCGCGCGCCTCGCGATGGCGTCGAGACGCTGGGCGAGCGTCTCGACGCTGCCCCGATGATTTCCAGCGCGCACGCCCCTAGGAGCGTCTCGACGCCAGGCAGCGTTGAGCAAGCGTCTCGACGCTTGCTCTCGGGTTTGAGCTGGAAAATTGCCACTCCAAGGCAATTTTGGTCCGGTTCTTCTTGGGTAAGCTTGCCCTTTTTCCCGATGCACTCCCGGGGCGTTAAAACACCGCTTTTAGCTACGAAACGAGTCCAATGGACGCATGAGCTCTTCGCCGCAATTCTCCTACAAACGAGACATATTAACCAATTAATTACGGCATTTAGCTAGAATTAGGGAGTGATAATTAACTCCAAAATGGATTTATCAGTCCACGAAGCTTTAAAATGACTTCTTTAGGCCCAAAACAATTCTAACAGACTCCACGAGCTCTTCACTGTGAGTTACCTATAATCAAGGCATATTAACACAATTAAACACGGTATTAGCTAGAATCGGGAGTGAAACATAACTCCAAAATAGAGCTATCAATTAGCAACTAAGGTTGCTAAAGAAGTAGCAACTGATGTTGCGAAAGTATTGGCGACGAATGAGGCTGCCGATGAAATGGCAACTAAGGTTGTTGAAGTAGCGGCGAATGAGGCTTCCAAAGGAGTTGTAAATGAAGTTGCCCAAGTATGGCAACTGAGGATACCAAGAAAGTGAAAACTGAGGCTGCCGAAGAAGTTCACCAAGACGTGGGTAACAAAAATGTTGAACTGACCAATAAAGATCCACTCAAACCACAGATTCATCGAGGTGTACGCAAGAGGAATATGCCTGTACGGTATACAGAGGGGAGTGTAGCGAAGAAATTGGAAGTAGAAGATGAGCAACCTGTTGTTGTCGTACCATCTCCTCGCGTTATACCTGAAGGTGTGATCCTTCAGTACAACCCAAAGTTTGTACTGCTCGAAGATCTTAACGTTTAGTACAAAACATGGATAGGGGATCCAAAAATAGCTAATGAACTTCGGAAGGTACTAGGAGGAACAACCAGGAAGAAAGAATATTTCATGAAGTTCATTAGATCGGATTGGCTTTACTCTGATGTATTCTTTCTTAACTATATTTATTACATTTTAAGAATATCGTTAGATCTCATATGTTAATGTTATCTCATATACTAGGACATGGACTTACTTATGTTGTTCGTTAGAGCAAAAATGGCATCACGTCAAGAATTCCTGAGACGTCGTTTTAGTATAGTTAACGTTGCCTTTTTGGTAAGTAAAACCATTATCATATTGTATAGCATATGTTATTAATAAATACTGGTTGTTTTGTTTCTCTAACAGGAGTATATGATGTCGACTCATGTTGCAACATCTATAGAAAAGAACGGTGAAGTTTTGATTCCATGGGCAGAACACACTACATTCGTGGAATTTGTCCTAGGGGAACATAGTGAATTTGGCCCAGCATGGAGTTTCGTTGATTATGTTTTCTGCCCCATACAGATGAATGATCACTGGATGCTCGCAGCCATCGATCTAAACCGAGGCAAAGTCAACGTATTCGACTCAATGCGAAAATACATTAATGATGCTGCATTTGAAGTCAAAACTTCACCAATGTCGAAGGCATTGTGATAGCACTCCAAAAGTGCTAATATTTAGCTCCTAAGTCTTGCGAATTGAGTAATTAATTGTGCTTAATTGATATATTTTGTATAATTTAATTACTTAGGGGTAAATCGGACAATTGCATTAATTAAGAGCTTAAAAGAACGTTTAGAGGATAATTTTGATCAATCGTTCTAAGTGTTTATACTATGTATATTAATTAATCAAATGATATCTCAATTGTGATAAGTGGTCTGGTGGTGCAAGGGGAAATTGGCAAGTTGATAGGCTTGAGTTCGAGTCTATAGGAGGATAGAATTCCAATAAATTTTCTCAGGCACAGACCCAAGCGTCTCCGACGATGATAAAAACCCATTTTTCCGATTTTTAGGTCATTCTCTCTCGGGTTTGGACATTTTTTTAGCGTTTTCTCTCTAGAATTTTGGGGTTTTCTCCCCTTTTTATTCTATATCAAAGCAAAGACTTGGTTGGATTAGCTTGGTTTTCATCCCGAGCAAGGTAAGTGCTCTAATTTGAGGTTAGGGGTTAAATTTGATGCGATTCATGAGGGTTTAGATCTTTAATTTCGAGCTTAGCATGACTGATTGGGCATTTACTCTTTCTTGCTTAATCCATGACTGTGTTAGATTTCTAGACGGACAATCTCGTTTTCTAGCATGCTCTATTGTTATAGATTAGCGATGTCGTGCCTCTCCTAATCGACTTAGTAACACAGAGGAGTAGAACAAATCGAAGTATCATATTAAACGTTGTGAATGTTGATTACTTCAGGGTTGCCGGGTAATCAATTAGCATTTATGATGTTTAATTGAATGTTCGTCATAAAATGCTAGTTACTGCTTTAGTTAATTTAGAACTGATCAATCCGAGTTAATTAATAGCATCGTTTAATTAGAATTGAAAATTCTGATTAATATATATGTGGCTGGTTGCTTCAGGGTTGTCGGGCAACCGTTTATGTGTTTAATTATGTTTTTGCTAAGTATGTTTGAATCCCAATGAATCGAGTCGCATCAAGGTCAACCCCGACCCTTAAAATTAGGAGCACGTGTAGTTAGTTTAAATTTTCCGTTAGCTACTTTATGCATGTTTTCCTTTAATTTTACCGTTAGCAAATCCCCCTTTACTTTAATGTTTTACTTTATCGTTTTATTTTATTGTTTTAGTTAATTAAAAAGCAAATAGAAATTAATTAGGAGAAAATAATTTGGGTTCCCTGCGGATCGACCCGACTACCACTAGCTGCAAAGCTCAGTTGTAGCGGAATTATAAATGTTATTTTGGCGGGACTCGACACCTCGAAATTTATAGGATATTCCAAACTCCTACTACCACATTGCCCTCTCTTCTGAATGCTATCGGGTTCCTTGCTGATAAGCCTCATTTAAATCGTTATAATTGGCCAGTAGCAAGACAAGGAACCCAAACCCGACAGAAGGGAGGTCTGGATTGCGCCTTTTATGTTGCTAAATTCATAGAGTACATCGCAATGGGCACCAGCATGGTCTCATTGCATCATGCGAACATTGAACTATTTAAGAAGCCGTACGCTCTGCAGATTTGGAAGGGTGTATATTTATGGTGATGTCGAACGGTTGTTATAATTTTGGAAGGGTGTATGTATATATATGGGCATGTTGAACAGATGTTATAATTTTGGAAGGGTGTATGTATATATATGGGGATGTTGAACGAATACAAGGTTCGTCTTAATGATTATCACTATCGTGTAAATAAATACTACGATCGTCCTTTTAAATTCCACCATCGTCTTATTAAATACCACGATCGTCCTTTTAAATTCCACCATTGTCTTATTAAATACCACTATCGTCCTTTTAAATTCCACCATCGTCTTATTAAATACCACGATCGTATTATTGAATAAGACGGTCGTCTAAATAAATATGACGATTGTCTAAATAGATCGTATAAATTAATATTTTGATCGTTTAAATGTAAAAATCAATTGTCTCATGTCAACTAAACCATATCGTGTAATTACCAACCCGGGAAGTATTACATTAAAAGCTATTACAACTACATAACATGTTAATCGTCCGATTCAGAATAATAACAGGAGATAAACACGACATGAAACATTTAAAAACATTGGTGGTAAAATAAAAATAAAACTAAACTTGGCAGATACCTTCATATCATTCAGGGTTTGTTCGAGATGATAACGCCACATGTGAAGTTGTTGATAACGATTGATTACAGGTTTTCTTGTTATGACCTGGAACAAATTTAACGGTGGAACAAATTTGGGGGGTAATATGTTTTTTTCTTGGAAGTCAACAAGCCTACGCCATTGTCTCATATGACTTACCGGGAAAATTGGTTCTGCATAGGCCGCAATTAAAGTGTCAGTATTGAAATACCTAGAGCATAGGGTTTGCACGTTCGTGTTGCGATATCTAGCTGCAACTATTGCATGAGAGCATGGGATGCCCAAAAAGGTAAATTCTTTGCAGCTACATGTACGAGCATGCAGGTCTACCTCTCCATCCAAATAACCATCTTTAACTTCTAATTGATACCTAGCGATAGGTAGAACCGTGTACGTTCTGCACTTAACTTCTTCAGCTTCAAGCATTTGTATTGCATAGTCAGAAAGAATTAATCTCATCTCCACTACTTCGGTTCTCCTTAAATAAAACCATGATTGCAACGTTGCTCTTAGGTGCTCAAATAATTTGGTCACAGGCAGTTCACGATCGTCTTTGAACGTACTATTAAGGCTCTCAACTATGTTACTAGTCATCTTATCATACCTACAATGAGATTGATGGACTCGTGCTCAACGTGATAGCCCAATGCCCTCCAGATAACTACCAACGCCACTAAACCCTTGTAATCTTTCCCAATACCTCTAAAATTCACACATTTTAGATGCCTTTGCTGCAAGAAAGAAAACATATACAATTGATGGATTCTTGAATCGATCATTCAAGTTCATATTGATGTGTCGGATGCAAAGACCATGAAATGCACTAGAAAATATGTTGCAATTGTCTTCTTTATGCTCGTGTTGCGATCGGACAATATGACCAACTCTGGAATATTATTACCTATTGAATTCTCTAGATTTCTCATAAACCAATTCCAAGAGTTGTTTGTTTCCCGTCAACAATCCCAAATGCAATTGGATATATGTTATTGTTTCCATCGATGTCAGCTGCTATTAACAACCTACCCCTGAATTTCTCATACATATGAGTTTCATCCACAGCAATTACCGGACGGATGAAACTCAATAATCCCCTTAAACATTGTCCAAGTGCCATGAAGGCGTCTTTAAAATAGCCATCATCTTCCAATTCAACCTCAAACACCGTACCAGGATTCGAGAGTTTCAGACCTTCACCATACTGATGCATTAGGGTATATGACTTCTCGGGCGACCCCCTTACATACTTTAATGCCTCCTCTCTTGCACGATACGCTCGGTGATAGGTTATATTCACACCATGTTGCTCTATCATATCTTGGATGATGTCTCTAGGTCTATATGAACGACTGACACGTTCATACTTGGGCTTTATTAAATGTCCAAGAACAGAACTCTTAGCTTACTTATGGTAGTGAGTAATCAAATCAAGTCTGCAGTTATGGACATTAGGATATTTTGTAACCTTAAAGAAATCTGATCCTTTCAACTTCTTTTCATAGAGCCTCCATTTACATGTTTCAATTCTGCATGCAACTGTTAATAGGCTTTTAGTTGATTTCTTAACTCGAAATTCAAAGTTCTTGGCCATTGCAATCATTGACAATTTCATAGATAAATCTCTCTTGTAGAAGAAAATTTGACCAACATGAATTTTCGTACCTTTTAGACACTCCTGGTCAACCACTATTTGATCATCGTACAATGTAGTTGTTGATGGTTCTGCGTTCTCTTCTTGGGCTTGGACTGCAACATGTTGTACAGATCCACTATTACGTTGTGTTTCGACAACTCTTGAGGTTGTTATATGCTCATCAATATTCAGTCTGTCTGTATATGAATAATTAGAACCTGAAACATTCACACTAACTTCGTGCAAAAAAGATTCATCTTCCACAACCACCTCATGTTCATCTTCATCTTCATCTTCAAGTTCATCTTCATCTTCATCTTTATCTTCATACTCGTTTTCATCTTTCCTGTCCACCTCGACTTCATCTTCCACGACCACCTCATTAAAATCAGCCCAGTGAGTTTCCATGTCGTCACCCAGATCATATGGAGACATAGAAGCAAAGTACGATTGTGTTTCCATTTGATTTGGTGGAATATTTTGTTGTTCACAAATAATGGGAGGTACTTCGTCAAATGATTGGGTGTTTTCAACCTTTTCAGGTAACACTTTTTTCGGTACGAATGTTACAATGATTGGAATTTTGTTAGCTTATTCGTCTTCTAGGAAGAAACTTAGTTCGTCATCGCATGTAATATTTGTGGGAGGTAGAACGACTAAGTTGTAGCAACACTGAAGAAGATTTTCGAACTTATCTGTATCTATACCCAACTTGTGGTTGAACAATTCTGTTAGTTTCGTAAAGGATATTTGTGGTGAAACCCGAAAACCCTTTGTCATACCTCCGACGTAGTGGCAGAAAGTGTTGTCCCAAACTCCTTCATAACGCACAAACAATCTGTGAGACATTTTTTACGTTGAGAGAAGAGTGTTTGGAAACTAGGAGTAGATGCAGTAGTGGTTTAGGAGTTTAAAGATTTAGTCATGGTAGCATGTTATACAGAAAAGTGGTTGTTCATTTTAAATAACGATCTTTTCAGGTATTAAATGTCTGCGAACTGCGAACCCTACTGTTTATTTGCTTTGAACGACCGTGTAATTCATTAACACGATAGTGTAATTAATTAACACGATCGTTTAGTTTGATAACACGATCGTTGGGTCTATATACACGATAGATGGAGTACGGACAAAATAGTTTAATTGCTTAACACGATAATGTACTTGGATACCACGATCGTATAATCAAAACACACGATTGTATAATTGGATAGGCTGATGTTGCGTGCTCAGTGTGTAAATAAAAATGCGATGCGAGAGCACTCAGAACATGCAAGCATATTGTTGGGTTTAATGTCTTAAAACTCGTGGTTTGTAAACAGTTATGTTTGTAAATTATCTATTTAGTAATAATGAGTTATTAAGTTTTATTCAGTAAAAGTGTTTGCTGGAATAAAGTGAAACGTGTTTGCATTAATCTATACCAATGACCAACACCCTTGACGATCATAGATACTTGAGTTTCATGTATGACATGAATGTGGGTCAAGCTCAAGTAGAGAGTCAAAAATGTCTATAGTATATGGATAAGGCTGGGTACCTTATCCTGGTAACACTATTGGATGCGGCCCGTTTTGTATTGTACAAAACGATGTGATCCGAGTCGTTTCACATCGAGATGTGCGAGCGGGGGCGTCCTACGCGCTGAGTTTGCGTAAGACTGAACCACGAAAAGTCGCTCTCTCTTTATAACGCCGTTTACTGAAGAGACCGACTATTGCACCTGATGGCTTAGGTAACTCGATCTCAATCCTGAGCTTACTATGAACTCCTGCTTATTAGACAATATCCTTAGACTTGTATGGGTGAGAGTGGCAGGATGTCCG
This sequence comes from Herpetospermum pedunculosum, assembly GCA_028017165.1. Taxonomy (NCBI): domain Eukaryota; kingdom Viridiplantae; phylum Streptophyta; class Magnoliopsida; order Cucurbitales; family Cucurbitaceae; genus Herpetospermum; species Herpetospermum pedunculosum. Next base: position 51,746,311 of record CM051527.1, read on the forward strand.
CTCAATAAGCCTACCATCTCAGGGATAAAGTCCAATAGGTAGCTGGGGACATAGTGTAGTAAGATGGAGTTCACTCCTAACCCGCTTTTCAGGGTTAGTAGATAGGTTGTTCCCTTAATCGCTGACTCCAGGGCTTGAACAATGGGCGCCCACCCTCTCCTTGGCAAGCGAGGGTTCCTGATCTGTTGGTTGGACCACTGATCAATTGTTCATTAGAGGTGTCAGTGGTACTTAAGGAACAAAGACGTAACGCAGGGGTTAAACGGTTTAATGACCCAGCTGTGATTACGAACAACCTGTGAAGGGTCGACTTGCCCATGACGGTTATATCAAGAGGACACAATATATCTACAGTGAGGAGAGTGCAACCCTCGGACTATAGTGGAGTCTCCGGGGGTTAACGAAAGTTGATTGATTCGGGTTAAAAGAGTTTTGACCGAATAATCTCGTATCGTTGGAGCTCATGATCTGTAGGTCCTTTAGGTTCTCCTGGCTAGCTCGGATAACACCGTGCAACAATATAAGAGAAAATAAAAGAAAAATATAAAGAATTTGAATTGTTCAAATTCAGTTTTTGGAAGGATGATGAACGTATTTAAATATGATTTAAATATGAGAATGGTCTAAAACATGAATAGGATTCATGTGCAAAAATTCGGTTTTCGGAAAACCAAGTTGAGCCATATTATTTAATTGATATTTGATATTGAATTAAATAATGTTAATTAATTAAAAAGTTTAATTAATTAATAATATATATATATATATATATATTTTATTTATTAAAAAGTTTAATAAATAAAATATTTATTATTATTTAAAATTAATATTGTATTAATTTTTAAAATAATAATAATATACATATATGTAGGACACTTGTTCTTTTTATTATTTAAAAAAGTGAAAGTTGCCTACATGCATTATGCATGTAGGACACTTGTTCTTTTTATATATATATACATATGTATGTATTATATATTGATGAATGGTTTTTGCCAAAGGATTTGGATGAGAAAAAAATGGCAGAAGTTTTTTTTTTGTGAAGAAATTCACATTGGGGCTTTTGACGTTAAAAAAAAAAAAAAAAAAAAAAAAAAAAGAACATTTTGATGTTCTTGTTTCTGTGATGCTCTTATCTTTCCTCTTCAATTCCTTCTCCTTCTTCTTCTTCTTTCTTTTCTTTTCTCTTGTAACGGAGTCCCACAACTCCGTTGCTCGGTGCCGAGGATAGCGGGACTATCTGGGGTGGTCCTTGGCGCGTTCGTGAGAAGAGGCTAGAAGAGTTCGTGACGAGGATCGGCCGGCGGACTTGAAAAAATTGGAGCTACAAGGGTATGTATTTCTAATTTCTTATTTCCGTCTTTAGAGCATGTTTTCTATTTGTTAAATTGATGAAATTAGAGTATCATCGGTCCAAAATCGCCTCCGCTGCGCATGTCGCTCCATCAATTGGTATCAGAGCGATTTTGTGATTAACTCAATTTGCATCAATTTAAGTTGGTGGGTATTTTAATTTAGAATTTGTTTATGAATGGATGTCTAAAGTGAAATTCGATTTTGACATCGTTTCTATTTGAATTTCATTATTTGTAATTGCCCGAGAATGTATGGGCTTTAATGTGTGCTGAAGCGTCTGTATTTTTAGAGTCATTAGAGTCTATATAGGTTTCTTTGTGAAATAAGTTTGAGTTTGGAACTCGCCGAAATGTTCGGTATAAGTTCAAACTCGTTCTAGGCAATACGAGGAGAAATTCGAGAAGAATTTTGCCGAAGCGTTCGGAGGAAGCAATTTGGTCAAAGGCGGTGCGAAGAGTTCGAAGTCCGCTCAAGACGTAGCTTGTTGTTCAAGCTTGTAATAAATTAGTTATTGCTTGCTAAATGCCAAAATCGATCCACTTTAGTGTGTTTAATTAATTATGCATTTTGAATGTATGTTTTAATTGAAATCCATGTTTGTATGTGCATAACGTATGCCATATAGATTTAAAATCCCACCGTAGGAAGCATGCTTCATGCATAGTAAATATGTTATAAGTGTTATAATATATAGTATGTATATTTAGGAATTCATGAGAATTAATATAAAAGTTATATTAATCCATGAATTGGATGTTGTTAGTTTAATAGAGAAATTGATATAATCGTTATATTAATTATGAAATTGAACTTATAACATTGGTTATCCTAGTTTTATGCATAATGTATATGCATGTTTAATTCATGAGTATTGTCGCAACGTTTTTGCGACGCGGAACGGCCGACAACCTTCCTGTTAAACAGGGGTTTTCACAAAAAAATGGAGTCGCCACCAATCAATTAGGGTGTGATTGGTCACCTTAAAAATACGGTCTACGAAGTAAAAAGACGAGGTACGGGGGTCGGTTGAGTGTAGGGAAGGTGCTAGCACCCTACAACATCCCGTTCACCTGAGAGAAGTTAAATGTGTCAGTCCTAGATCACTCAACCATATTGGACATTGTGGGCTGTTGGGTAGATTCTCATGTGCTAGGTTAGAAAACTTATCAAAAGTAATGATAATGTTGAACATCTTCTGATTAAACTGCTTCATAACTTAGCCTTATAATGAACAAGAATGTTGGATTATAAGAAAGTGAATTTAGATTGGTTTTTTTTTTTTTTTTTTTGTAAGCAAAAGAAGGAAGGAATGCGAAGGAAGATGTAGTAGTACTCGCATGCTTTCAGAAGATCTCTTGGACAATTAGAGATTGAAAATGTATTTTCACATTTGAGTGAGAAATTGGAAATTAGTTAGATGGAAAGATGAGTGAATTGACTCCATTTCCTCGGACAAGGTTTTGAGAGCTAAAGGTAGCTTCTTGATAAACTCTCGCTTTTCTTTGAGTAAGCACGAGGTCCTTGATGATATTTGATCTAGCTTGGAAAAAGCGTGGGCTTTGCCCCAGTATTGATGATGTGTGACTGAGATACCCCTAGCTTGGCGAGACGTAACCCCTTGATCTACTGATTGCACCAGTTTTTTTTTTTTTTTTTTTTTTTGGAATGATGCAATAAAATGCCCCAACTTGATGATGATTTCGCTCTATTTGCGGCAAAGATGTGGGCTTTGCCCCAGTATTGATGACGTTCAAATGAGACACTTCAAGCTTGTGAGATGTAGCTTTTTTGATCAATTGATTGCACCAATCCCTTTTTGAGACATGATGCAATAACGTGTTCCAACTTGTAGACGGTGGTTTCGCTCTATTTGTGGCAAAGACGTGGGCTTTGCCCCAGTGTTGCAAAGACGAGGGCTTTGCCCCAGTTTTGCTGACGTTGACTTCGCTCTTATGGCAAAGACGTGGGCTTTGCCCCAGTGTTGCAAAGACGAGGGCTTTGCCCCAGTTTTGCTGATGTCCAACAAGCTTTGTGAGATGTAGCTTCTTGATCAATTGATTGCACCGATCCCTTTTTTTTTTTTTTTTTTGTGGAATGAAAGGTGCAATAAGATGTTCAAGCTTTGACGACGACTTCACTCTATTGTGGCAAAGTCGTGGGCTTTGCCCCAGTTTATGATGTTGCTCCAGCGAGTGGCAAAGGCATAGGCTTTGCCCCAGTGTTGCGAAGACGAGATCCAGCGTGCCTCAGACATAGGCTTTTTCTAATGTGGCAAAGGCGAAAGCTTTGCCCCAGCTTATTGATTTACCGCGGAGACCTTTCAGCATCTTCAAGATGTAGCTTTTATTGCATCATCCTCGTTTTTTTTTTTTTTTTTTTTTTACGGTGCAACCAGACTCTGATGTCACTCTAGCACACATTTCCTATCATTTCTTTATTCTTGCTCCTTGTGATGATGTTAAACCCGAGCAAAAACTCATTTAAGACCTTGAGATAATTTCCAAAGTTACTACCTCTCTAGCTCTCAAAACCAACGTCCTTAGTCCTGAAATCAATTTCTACCCGAGGGAAGAGATAGCTCAAAGAGCAGGAAAAAGGGGAATGAATTTATAGAGATGAAGTTGAAATGGAAGAGTGTACGAGAAATTACAAGTCTTAATTATGAAGCAGTAAATCACAAGCATTCAACATTATTTTATTACATCTGAAGCTCTCCTAGTAACTTCTGGTGGATAATTTTGAGAGGTTCGCCACATAATTGAGTGTGACATGCTTGCAAAAGGCTTGGTGGATAGGTAAATGTAAAGATACACCGTATAAATGTAGATGGTGAAATTAGCCCAAGATTTTACGGTGGATCTACAAATTGAGTAGATTGCCTCAAAATTATGTGCGGCATGCAGGTACAAAGTTTTACAGTGAGTAATTTTGAACAGTCATTGCAAGATGGGTTTGCCCCAATGTGATAATTAGAACACTGATCAGTGGGGTATGATGGTATGAATTTTAGCACATGAGGGATAATAATGGTCAAAATAAAGTTCTTCTCAATTTTGAGCTTGGTTTAACAATTAAGTTTGAGAAGAGTATTTGAAAAGGTAATGAGATGGTTGAGACTCGACAAATTTCTCAGAGAAAAGCAGTGAAAGCATTTATTTTTATTTCTTTCAATTTTTTTTTTTTTTTTTTTTTTAACGATGATTCACCATGATTTGTATTCAATTCTCGCTAAAGTTTTAGCTAATATGAACGATTAAAACAATCACAAGAATGATCAAGTAAACATACAAAAGACTTTTTTGATTTTTTGATTTTTTTTTTTTTTTTTTTTTTTTTTTTTTTTTTTTTTTTATTTCAAAAGATGCACGAGATTCAATTATCGAGAGACATGATTTTTATGTTATGATATGCAAAATGAGACGATGCATGAAAATATTGTCACATGCGATTTTATGCAATTAAGAACAAATGAAATTCTTGAACGACTTGTCATGCGAAATGTGATAATGCATGCCTGAATGACATGATGTAATGCAACTGATCTTTTTGTTTGATTTTTCGGCTTTCTATGCAAGATGAAACAACAAATATTTTTTTGTTTTTTTGTTTATTTCTGAAAATGCATGAACAATTTTCATGATGTGATGACGTGGTGTTATGCAATGATTTTGATTTTTTTCCTTATCATGCAAAAATGAATCGACGCATGCATGGACACCCTTTTTTTTTTTTACGCATGATGATATGCAATTAAATGATTCGACATGCAAAATGATTTTATGATGCATGAACATTTTTTTTTTTTTTTTTTTTTTTACGCATGATGATATGCAATGGAATTATAAACAAATGATCCAACGACATGCATAAAATGAGATGATGCACGAACATTTATTTTTTTACGCATGATGATATGCATTGAATGATAAACAAATGATCAAACGACATGCAAAATGAATTTATGATGCATGAACATTTTTTTTCTTTTTACGCATGATGATATGCAATTGAACGATTCGACATGCAAAAATGATTTTATGATGCATGAACGTTTTTTTTTTGTGAATGCATGATGATATGCAAATGATTATTCGACATGCAAAAAAGATTTTAGGATGCGTGAAATTTTTTTTAGATTTTATGTTTTATGACTTGAGCAGAATGAGATAATATATGAATGAATGTCTTTATTACACGTGTACGTGTGAAATGACACCAAGCAATATGAGATTAATTTTTGACATGCAAAATGCAATTTGATATTTTTATTACACGTGCACGTGTAAAATGACAACATGCAATATGAGATGATTTTTACATGCATGCAAAATGCATGAATTGATGTTTTTATTATACGTGCACGTGTGAAACGACATCATGCAATATGAAATGATTTCTTTGACATGCAAAAATGCAATTTATGAATGATTTTATTACAGGTGCACGTGTGAAATGACACAATGCAACATGAAATGATTTTTGACATGCAAAATGCAAGAATTGATATTTTTATTACACATGCACGTGTGAAACGACACCATGCAATATGAGATGATTTCTTTGACATGCAAAATGCATGAATTGATGTTTTTATTACACGTGCACGTGTGAAATGACACAATGCAATTGCTGATTTTGACATGCAAAAATGCAATTTATGAATGATTTTATTACAGGTGCACGTGTGGAATGACACAATGCAATATGGGATGATTTTTTTTACATGCAAAATGCATGAATTGATGCTTTTATTATGTGTGTGCACGTGTGAAATGACACCATGCAACTTGAGATGCAAAATGCAATTTATGAACGATTTTTATTACAGGTGCACGTGTGAAATGACACAATGTAACTTGAGATGCAAAACGCAATTTATGAATGATTTTTATTACATGTGCTCGTGTAAAATGACACATTGCCATTAATGAAATGATCTTTACATGCAAAAATGCACATTTTATTATGCATGAGTGAGATGACACTATGCAATTGATGAAATGATTTTTACATGC